>JARCFY010000015.1:13750000-15000000 GCA_029233225.1 Lepidodactylus listeri | reverse complement strand
CTGTTTCATCTTTGAGATGATCATTAATGAACCAATTATACAATCTGCGAATTAGACTATCTTTTTCAGTTGACCATATTTTGTCTAGTTCATTTTGATTTTTCTCAAAGCCTATTTTTTTTATCTTTGGAAAATCTTGATTTTAATTGAATTCTCTCCCACCATGATAGTTTAGTCCCTTGTTTTTGTAGTAATTCTTCTGATTTTAAGTCATTATTCTTGTCTAGTAAATTTCCATAAATTTCTCTCTTATTTGTTGTAAGCAATGTTGGTCTAACAAATGTTTCCAGTGGCGAGACCCACATCGGTATTTTGGTATAGAACTTCCCTTTAATGTTTATCCAGATTTTAATAAGGGAACCTCTTATAATATGTTCATGCAAATTTCTATGGATTTTATCTTTTCCATACCATAAATACGCGTGCCAGCCCATCTTCAAGTCAAAGCTCTCCAATTTCAAAGTTCTTATATCCTTCAACATTATCCAATCCTGTACCCAACATAAGGCTGATGCTGTGTAAAATAGGTTCCAGTTAGTTTTATTCTTTTTCAGGTAATCTATTTTACTTACTTTTACCTATTCATGAAATTGATAACTAGATAATATGAGAGGCAATTTGGTATACTTCTTTAGATATCTTGTCCTCCATATGTTTTATGTATCTTTTTTGTGTATGTATGTTTTGTATATCTGTTTGTTAGAAATAAAAAAAAACTTTACTTAAAGGGCCCCCCTTTTTATTTTGTTTTTTATTTTGTTTTCTGTGTTGTTGTTGTTAACGGGACTGGCAAGGTTGTATTTTGACCCCATTGCTCATGAATCTTCACATAAATTAGAATGATTAATTTTTTTGTCAAGAACTTAATTTTTCCTGGTAACAGTAGTAGAAAAGCACATTACAATAGTGTGGTATACAGATGATAACAGTATTTATTTATTTGTAGTCCACATTTCTCACTTGGACTCAAGGCGGACTACACAGTGTGTCAATACAATCAACAGCATGGGACATTCAATAAACAATGCAAAAGGATTAGGGTTACAAAACTAACCAGAGTCTAAAACAAATCTGAAGCAAAGTGTAAGTTTTAACATGACTCATTAAATGATGCAAAATTCCATAGCAGGATCCTAGTTTCAGAACGCTATACACAATAGTACAGACCACAGTCCTTAATAATTTCTTTCCAAATAAACTTTGTGAAACATTTAGTACAGTGTAACTCTATTGCCTGACCTCCTCAGGCAGGTAAGGTGGGGTCTACATCAGAGAAGGCAAATGCACAGGCAATTGTCGATTTTGCCCATTTGCAGGTTTGGCTCCTGCAGAAGACCCTGCTCCAATGACCTAAGCTGTCAAGGCAGAGCATAGGGAAAGAAGCAGACTTGCAGATATGAGGGTCCAAGGCCATGAAGAGCTTTGTAAGTGATAGCTAATACTTTCAATTGAGCCTGGTAATTAATGGGCAACCAGTGAAGTGCCTACTGGATGAAAGTAATGTGTCCTCCATCTAGCTCCTGATAATAGGCGAGCCATGGCATTCTGCACCAACCAGAGTTTCTGAATTTATTTTCAGGGGAAACCAATGTACAGCGCATTATAGTAGTCTAGTGTTGATGTTACTGTGGCATGGATCCAGGTGGCCAGATCAGCCATATCAAGCTAAGGGACCATCTCTCGGGCTAGGTTGAGTTGGAAGAAAGCCTTTTTTGTAACTGCATTAACTTGCTTCTTCAGTAATAACATTGGGCCCAGCATAACCCCAAAGCTCAACTGACTTAGCAAGGGTCAGTTGAACTCCATCAAAAGTGGGGAACACAATGTCCTTCAAGATCTCCACCTTCCCAACCAGCATTACCTCTGCTTTTCAGTGTTTGGTTTCAATTTGTTCACTCTTAACCAATTTACCCCAGCAGCCAGGCAGTTATTCATTGGGGGGATATGGATAAGGACATATAGTGCTGAGTATCATCCACAAATTGATGACATCCAATCCCAAAGCTAAAAATTATTTGTCCTGAGGGCTTTTACATAGAGATTGAAAAGCATGGGGGATAGAATTATGCCCTGTGGAACTTCACAGGATAGGCCCCATATTGATGAGCTGGTCTCCCACAGCAACCCAGTGGCCCCGTCCACACTGTCACTTTTGTCGCTCATTTCTCCCTATTGCTTCAGGTTCCCCCACCCCCCGTATGTTTTGTTCTCTCTAGTAGTCCCAGAGGGAGCAAAACACATGTGGAAAAGGGGGAGGAACCCAAAGCAATAGGGAGAAATGAGCGACAAAAGTGACAGTGTGGACAGGGCCTTTGAGTCTGATCCTTGAGGAATGATTTGAACCAGTTTAACGTGCATCCTTGATACCTACTTCTGCCTCCAAGTGTCTCAACAAGATGGTATGATCTACTTTATTAAATGCTGCACGGAAGTCCAACAAGAGCAACAAGTCTTTGACTACACTCAGACAGAGATTGTCAACTAAAGCTACCAGAGCCATGTCTGCCCCATAGCCCAGTCTGAAGCCAGACTGGAAAAGGTCTAGAGCAGATGAGTTATTCAAGAAGACCTGGAATTGGTCCAGTACTGCTCTCTCAATCTCTGCCAAAAAAGGGCAGATTAGAGACTGGGTGATAAATGAACACATCATTTTTCCATAGGGATTTTTTTTTAAGTAGCAGACAGACACGATCACCCCTTTCTGGACCTTGGGATCTTTGTTTCTCGCCTCCTGATTTGGTAGCCAGCTTCACTTCTAACCCAACTGCTCTGCTTTGGTCAACTTCTTCTCTGAATCTGCCTCTCTCAATGCCTGGATTGGATCCCCTCCTCCTCCATTGGACTCTCCCCCACCTTCCTTCTCCAAGAGCAGGCTCTTATGTTTCCTTTACCAAGGCATCCTAGTTTGCCTACTACTCGCTTGCTTTTCTCCCTCTCGCCTTGGTTCTTCCCCAAGTAGGCAACAGCCCATAAATGAATAGGTTTATGTAAAGTGTTCACTGGTTTATTGTCTGCAATTATTTCCCTATTCGACTGTGCTATTTTTTGCTAGTTTTCATTCCCCACTGTCCCTCTTTTTAGGAACAATATATCCCCCACCACCACTTAAGTAAGACCTACTTTCTTTCTCATTCTTTCAGAGTGTTACTTCCAATTGGGACCCTGGTATACACTAGACAGAAGATTCCAATTAATTAGTTAAGTTGGATCTAACATGCTGGTTCTAACGTGTGTAAAGTATGCTTCTCACATTATAGCCCCCTTCCTGGACCCCTATTTGTCCAACGGTGTCTTTTTCTAAGTATTTCGGGATTGTATTCCATCAACCAGTGGAAATCAAAGTATTTTCAAGATTGATTTGGTTTACAGAAAGAAAAACTTCAGTAGTGTAAATGGCTATCCTTGATACTGTTTACTAATGTGCAGATGACAATATCGGTGTGGAGCGACTTCCCTATGCATTCTGCTGCGGGGGGGGGGGGGAGTGCAACCAGGGAATTAAATTCACCCTGATGTGGTCTTCAGGATTGCTGGGCTTCCGTTAGTACTAGAAAATGATTTCTTATACATTCTTCAAGAAGTTTTAATTAAACTTATCACAGAGAATACTTAAAACATTTATTACAACAGAACACCAGTTCATTTACGGGGAGAGAAAAGGAGCAGTCTGTGGAACATTACCGCTACAAGGACCCTCAAGGAAATGCTCACACACTGTGGCCACTGTTCCAATTAAAGTCTTCATTGATTTCTCCAGATTGATTTAACCAAGCCACTTCTTTGTTACTTAACGGGGTCTAATTGAAAGCAGTTGCAGAGCATTCTCATTTACCCAACTGGAACAGATATTTTGTCTCTGTTTGCCCATGCCTCTACGTTCTTCCTGTCAAGAGTGCCATCAGACCCTTGCCCTGACCTGGATGGCCCAAGCAAGCCCGATCTCGTCATATCTCAAAAGCTAAGCAAGGCTGACCCTGGCAAGTTCTTGGAAGGGCGACCTCCAAGGAATACCAGGGCAAGAACGCAAAGGCAGGCGATATCAAGCCACCTCTCTGAAACGTTCTAGCCCCACTAGGGGTTGCCAGAAGTCACCATGATTTCCAGGCTTGTGCGTGTACACACACACACACACACACACACACCCCAAAAAAGAGAGTATCATCAACGCCTTGACTAAAGCACTCAGTAAACTTTTGACAAACTTCCTTTATGCCTTTAGAACTTCTAGACTTAAAGTTTGTAAAGGGTTTCAGCACAGGACTTTCCTTGAGGATTTTTCAGCAACTGGTCGTTGGGACACCGAAATGCTACTGAGATTACATAATTTCTAACATCTGCATTTCACAAAAAAAAGTTCGGTGTGGCTTTGCTGCCAACTTCTCAAACTCAACCGAGGAATCCAAGTCGTTGGGACATTTCGTTGAGGAAATGCAAGATGCTATTTAGAGATGTTTTAAATGGTGGGAAATAGATGGGGATTATACAATTACGTGTTTTCAAAATACTACAACACCCTCAGTTCTTACAGGAAGGTAGAAGAAACTGAAGAACAGCATGCCTATTACTTGAACAATGTCACTTTCCTTTTTCACACACAACTACAGTGCTTCTTCCATAAGAATATCTAAAAGTTTAAGTAAGTTCTTCACTATGTTCTATAAATGATATGGCCCTTTCCAGTGGACTTGAAAAATGTTTATGTAACTTGCTAATCTCAAATTAATTTACGACTTTTCAACAGCCAAAATATAATATAAAGCCCAGTTTTCAAACGTTAATTTTTTAAACAATTACAACAATTTTTGGAAAAGTTTTTAAAAGCAAGTTCCTGCTTTTCATAGCTGCCATTCTAAAGCTATAGAAGAAACATAGAAAAGGCATATTTTCCCTTGAAGCTGCATGGCTATTTGATCATATTACTGCAAGTTTTATGATATCCCCAAGGAAAACTAGCATTTTTCTATGGCACTTCCATCCTTGTTTCTCTCGTTACATTCTCACACTCGGTTCATTGAATTACTAAATTTAAGTGTAATGTTAGTGGTAGAAGACTCACCAGTGTGTTTACTTAGTAAACTTAGATTTGTTTGGCGTAGTTTATATGTACATTTCATTAGAGGTTACAGCGTGAACATTAAAAGGAGGCCACGCTCTGAAAGCATTCTTGCATTTAACAGTAATCTGAAACAAATGTCAGCTAACAGTTCTTGCAGAAACTAAAATGCAATTCCCAAAACAAAGCAGATTACAATACTATGTTTAACACTGAATACTATGGAGGAAAAACTAGTACAGTTATTGTTTAGTTCTCTTTCTAACAAGAAAAAATTATTCAGTACAGCACAAAATATAGTACCTATCCAGAATTTGCAAAGCCATTGTTATACGCACTGAAATGTCTGCTGCATTCCAGAATTGCCTTAATATGGAGCTGGACGCAGTGCTCCAGTTGTGCAAGGAGCATGATGCTTCCTTGTTCTGTTTCCTCACCAAAGAAAGTTGATTCCTAGGATTGCCGGACCCCCAGGGACCTCAGAGCCATGTGAGTCAAGGAGCTACCCTGAAGACGGGAAAGAAGTAAAACCACTCCTCTTTCCTCTTCTATCAGGGGAGCTGTGCTGACAAAAGAGGGAAGACAGGGCATTTCATTCCTTTCCCCCTTTTTAGTGCACCTTCCAAACCTGCACAGCTATTCCTCCTCATGGGTTCTGGGACTTGGGGGAATCTAGTTTCCTGAGTCAGAAAGGTGGGGGAGGGAGACAAGGGAAAAACGCTAATCCATCAGCATGTTTGGTGACAGATCACTGGATCTAACCCTACACTCTCAATAAGGAAACAGGGAACCATTTTTTTAAATAAAAGAGACTAACTTAATAACAGTGACTATACTAAAGTGATCTCAGTGACTATACTAAAGTAAATAAACATTTCAGCAAGGATGTAAAAATTTCCACTTATTCAATTGTTACAATACTCAGAATAAAACCAGGGGTCCTTTCGTAGAAAAAGAGGTGCAGGAGCTCATTAGCATAACTAATTAGCATAACTAATTAGCATATGCCACGTTCCCTGACATCACCGGAAGTGTGTCAGAATGGGAATGTCAGTTTCAGCCCCATTATACCCTATGGGCCATTGAAATCAATGGCAAAAACTCATAGGGTATATGAGGGGCTGGAGGAAAAGGGGTTTGAGGGAGAGGCTCCAAACTTGCAGGATAGCTGCTGGGGCCTCTCCTTGAAATATCCACCAAGTTTCAAGAAGATTGGACCACGGAGTCCTATTCTATGGGCCCCCAAACACGTTGCTCCATCCCCTCCATTGTTCTCTATGGTGGGAAAAAACGTTACCCGTGGCTGCCCTACTGCCTCTCCTGAGCTGGTGGAGCAGCGCTCCGCCTCGCTCCGGCCCCAAAGGACCCCTGACTGTTTTCCAAAAAATGAAGGTGTGACAATATTAGAATAGCTACACTTTTAATGTTCCCTTGTTATATGGGCTCTATCTACTCTTGAATGGCAAATGATTACCATTTGCAATTACTAGACATTTTTTCAAACATTTTTATGAGCATCCCCTCTTCAATTGCTCTAGCATCCCTTTCTGTTATCCTGATATCACTTAACCCCAGAAACCACCACTGCTTTAGATTTGGTTTTATAACAAGGGTTAGAGCACCCTGATCTACACCAGCGTGTGTGCTCTGTTGCATTCCACTGTGTCCTTCCAGTTAGCTTTGTTGGCAAGAGTTCTATGTACTTGGTGCTTGCTTAAAGAGATTGGCTAAATCAGGAGGAAAAGCAATTTTCCTTGCCTCCACAGACACTTCATTATGTAAGTCTGATAGATGAAAGCAATAATTTAAAGGAAGTTATGAGAGAGACGAGGATGAAGCATTAGTTATTAATGTATAAATGTCTGAAGAACAAAAGGAGACCTTTAGAGTAGCAATGAGACCCAGTTTTGCAAACTTGCTGGTTCCATTTGAGTATCTCCATTTTGATTTTGCTTCACAATTATAAAATATGAACCCAGAAGTCTTCATTTTCCTTGTCCTAGATTTTTCCCCTTAAAATATATGCACTAATATGTGTGAAAAGGAGACCAACCAATATTGATATTAACACGTGGAACAAAAAGGGGGGGAAATAGGTACATCTGCTTATTTGCAATTTAGAACACAGTAATATTACTATACTTATATTGGGGGGGGTATATATAAAAGTCACATAAAACCATGGCATTTTCACCAAAAATTACCATATACATCTGAAAGAAAACAACTGGGGAAAAACAAAGTTCATATTAGTTTTTTAAGGTAAAGGTAAAAGGTTTCCCTTGCTCAAAAGCCAGTTGAACACAACTCTAGGGATGCGGTGTTCATCTCCATTTCCAAGCCGAAGAGTCAGCACTGTCCGAAGACGTTTCCGTGGTCATGTGCCCGGCATGACTAGATGCCAAGGTGCACGGAACGCTGTTACCTTCCCACCAATGTGGTAACTATTTATCTACTTGCAATTTCTTGCTTTCGAACTGCTAGGCTGGCAGGAGCTGGGACCAGAGACAGGAGCTCACTCTGTCATCATGCAGCACTTGGGTCTCGAACTGCTGAACTACCGACCTTCGGGTCTGCAGTTCAGCATCTTAACCACTTGAGCCACTGCAGTTTTGTACCAGATGATAAACTTTGCAATGTTAGAGCAACAGCAATGCTGTTAAGAGTGATAAACTAGGAATAAGAGACCCAGGTTTAAATACCCACTTGCCATGAAACACATCGGCAGTGCAATCCTAAGCAAAGTTACACCTTTCTAAGTACACAGGGTTGTTGAGGAAGACAGGGCAGACTGGAGCAGAGGAGAAAACCATTTATGTTGCCCTGGGCTCTTGGAGGAAAAGTGAGATAAAAAGTATACTTAACAAATGAAAAGGTGAAAACTAAGTGTCTAAAGTTTGGCTCAGATACTGTTCATTTAGCATCACAACCTCCTACAGAGCCTCTTATTTGGAAGTGGTGCACTATATACAATAAAATGGTGAAAAATCTAATAAACATTATGTGGTGTGTGGATGAACTGCTTGACTTTTAAAAAAAGTGGGTGTGATTACAGTACAGTAGCATGTGTTAGTTTGCTAAAATAAAAATAAAAATTGAGGGCATAAACTGGGCAAGATACCAAGATCCAGCTGTTCACCATGTTGTGAAAGAAGATATAAACATGATTCTCTCTTGTATATGAAGGAAGGTATTCTAAGCAATAGTGATGGTGTACCTTGCCAAGATGTAGCAGGCCACATCTGTTAAATTTTAAATGAAAAGACACTAGTAGAAACCTAAAATGTTGGGTTCCTGTCTCCTGAAAAACCCTTCACGGCCTTGGCCCCTCTCTCTCCCTATGCTCTGCCACAACCACCTTGCTGATGTCAGCAGGGGCTTCTGCAGGTGCCAACTTGCCAATGGGCAAAATCAACAACTGCCCGTACCCAGGCTTCCCACCTTGTGGCTCCTGCCTAGCTGAGTGGCCTGCCTGAGGAGGTCAGGAAGGCTCTCACACGCCTGGCTTTCGACAAATTAGGGCTTTTCTCTGCAGGTAAACAGGACTAAAACGCTTCACAGTCTTACTTGGATAATGATTAAGACTGGGGTCTATGCTGCTGCTTGCATCTTACTGTAAGTAGAATCCTGCGACGGGCTTTTTGTATTACTTACTATGTCCTGCTAACAGTTACGCGGTGCTTCAGTTCTTTCTGGTGGTCCCACACATCTAAAATCCTAATGTATTTGTGATGGACCCCTGCTGCTTCTCTACTGCGGGGCGGATTCTTCCTGCCACAATTCTTAGCTCCTTTCGGGTACTGAGCTAGCCCCCTAGGAGCGTGATAATATTTGTGGCTTTATAAATCTGAACGCCCCGCCCTGCGACGGAATCTGATTTGGCTGCTACCCAGCCCCGGAGCTTGTCAGGAGAAAACAGGAGCCCTCTTTTTAGATCCCTTGAAATGGCACTGGAGACTGCGTAACAATGAACAGTAATAAAGATTTTGTTTAATAGGCAGGGGTGGTATGGGGTAGTAAGGTACTGGAAAGGTAAAACCAAATATTTTTCAGTTGACAGACAAGATGGTTGTTGTAGCAGCTTATTATTTTTTTTTACAAATTCTAGGTCTTTATCTGTGAGAGATGGTTTCAATGTTTCTGCACATAGTATAGTAATAACTGTTCAGGTTTTCTGGAAAGGTCATTCTTCCAGTGTATCAGATTCTTTCCCCTTTTTCCTGAAATCACAGTGTGTCCTCTTTCCCCTGAGTAGTCTATAACCGTTTCCTTTCACAACAGACAAGGGACTGCCTCAGTGCCAATTCCCTGTATAACTGGAAAGGACTTACATTTCTTTCCTGAAAACGTAATTCAATTCCTTTTGGCCTGACTGGGAGCTTTAGCCTGCCACCAGTGTTCCCTCTAAGTTGAGTTACCGTGAGCTAGCTCAGTTTTTTAGCCTCTGGTTCACACGTTTTTGTCTTAGGTCAGGAAGGATGGCTCCAGAGCAAAGTAATTTATGCCGTAGCCAAATCATTCGCTTACAACTATAATGCCAGTAGCTTGCCAAGTAGAATTTTGCTCACAAGACTCCACAGCTTAGAGGGAGCGTTGCCTGCTACCCAGTCACACTTTGCCGAAATCTCAAACCCCAGTTCTTGGCGTCTGTGTGAAAATGTACTTCAGCTGTAGCTGACACTAGACTCTGAAATCTTAGATGGAATTCTTTCTCCGGTTATGTTTAACACAGCTAGGACCAGGAGTCTCTCCCTTTATTCAAAGGTGAACCTGTGACAGACTTTTAGTCAAGACTTTTTCAGACATCTACTCCTGTAGCTGAACTTTTAGTTTACTGAACGGTAACTGCCACTGAACTCAAAACGAACTTCCCCTCCCCTCAGTACACAGCTGATCTTATTTCTGAGTAAGGGCACACAGGATTGGGCTGCACAAATAAAACCAGAGGTAAACATGAGATTATAAATAAAACAGACCTACCAAAGAATGAAACATGCGCCAAATTAGATTAAAAAAACAACAATAATACCTGTAAGTTTGATTTTGGATAGACGGGCCAAAATGCCTGGTATTTCATTCATGTTTAGTTTCATCTCTTTCCACTGTTTCTCTTTCTTTGACGACATTTCTGCTACAGTTTCTAAATCACCAGTGGCTGCAGTCAACTCTAGACCTTCATTTATCACCGGTTTCTCAGATGACGGAGGCAGAAGAGGTGAAACATCGTGGATAACTGTTTTTTCCGAGGCCAAGAGCTCTCGTTCAGGGAAAGGAGATGCAGCTGATTCCGCCTTCAATTTTGCTTGCTGTCGGAGCATTTTGTTATTCTGTGCAATATACTGAAAGCAACAAAACATACTGTTTAAAAAACCACCTAGTAATACCATTTTAATGCATTTAAGTTCCTTCTGTGCACCAGGATGTTTTCCTATGACAGTCCAACTGAACTGAAGTGGAACTACAGTTTTTATTTCTACAGGTGAATTTTCCCAGTCTCACTAATCATTCCTTTGCCATAAACCCACTGTTACCTTTTAAGAGGGTAGTACTAAGCATGAACACCCAAATGTTTCATTTTTGAAAAATCTGAATTCATACTAAGGTTTTAATCTGCTCTACTTCATACAGCTTGTTATATATAATGAAAGCTTTAAAATAATGACACATTAAAGCACAAATGCAAAGGCTTCCTCATACTTGTGGCTCCACCCCAGCCACAAAGGCTAGCCTAAATAAAAATACCCTACAATGCTTCATCGGTGTTCATATTTCACTCAAGCCTGGTAACCAAGACAGCCCTCTTCGTCAACCTGAGGCCAATGTCAGACATTCACTTAGCCAGAAAGGTAGTATTATGGTAGTATAGTAAAGTAGAAAAAAAGGTAGTATAATAAAATTGAATCATTGTGATTATTTAAAGTGTTGGTATCTGTTGGGGACCTGTGGGGGAGGGAGTGGCAGGAGGGTGTTGTGAGCCATTGAAGAAGAAGAAGAAGAAGAAGAAGAGATTGGATTTATATCCCGCCCTTCACTCACTTGGAGACTCAGAGCGGCTTACAAGCTCCTTTTCCCTTCCCCTCCCCACAACAGACACTCTGTGAGATAGGTGGGGCTGAGAGAGCTCTTTCCCAAGCTGTCCTTGAGGGAACAGCTGGCACAGAGCTATGGCTTGCCCAAGGTCATCCAGCCAGGTGCAAGTGGAGGAGTGGGGAATCAAACCCGGTTCTCCCAGATTAGAGTCCGCGCACTTAACCACTACACCAGACTGGCTCTTGATGTGAGTGCTTTCTCATAAGGTTTTGGTGATTTTAATTGTCCAGTTTAAAATGGCTCTCTCTTACAAATTGTGTGATCAGCAGAGCAATCCTAAGGGGGGGGGGGGATTAGAATAGGGACCTGACTGATGCCTACACCAGCTAACTCCGAGTTATGCCAGCGTAAGGGCAGTTTACTGTGGTGCAGGGCACTAGCGGCACTGCGCAACTGAGTCCCACTGGCACAGGAGCGCTGCAGCCGAATGCCAGTGGAGAAACTGCACAAACCCCACCACCAGCGTAGACGTGGGTGTTCCAAAGGGCATGGCAGCCATTAGGCGGCTTCCTAAGTGTTTTCAGTGTGGGAACACCCCTCCAAGCAGGAGCAAAACTGCACTGGCAAAAATAGCATCGTAGCCCATTGACAGCCATGGTAGCTCCAAATTCACTCCTCCCCACACAGCTGCAGCCATGGCCATGGGACCCCAAGAAGCTCAGGATACCAACTAAGTGCGCACCCAATCAGCACACTCCCCTACTCTAGCCGCACCCCTCCACCCTACAAATGGTTCCAGGAGGTTGTTCCAGAATTCTAGAGGTAGGGCGCATGGCATGGAACGCTGTCTGACAGCTCCCTGCCGTGTGGACTTAGAGCAAGTGCACACACACTCCTGTGGCGGGCAAAACACAGACAAGGCACCTAGCACCACTGGGGGGAACACCACAGGAAGAGCAAAGTCTACCCTTTCTGGCTGACCTCTCCCACACAGGTATACCAGGCCCTCTGCCAGGATTCCAAGGGGGAGCTGCATGTGAAACAGGTAAGCAAGGGCTCGCAGTCCCCTATCCCCATACCTCCCCTGGATCTACCACGGTACCACCAAGCTGCACTGAACATGGTGTCTCCCCCTCCCGAACCCGGCAGATGTGGGGGTGTTCAACAAGCCCCCAGATGGACACGGATGCCACACACCAGGCAGCTGCTGGGGGGGGGGGTCTGGGCCACCCCTAGACATATCCATCCCCTCCCCACAGCCATAGAGGAGGCCCCCTAGTGGCAAAGGACCAAGTGGGCTACCAGTCACAGGGTTCACAATCCCATGGGAACCACTCCGTTGTCCCTGAATCCCTTTAATAAAGTTAAACCATTGTGCTCGTCTAAGGTGTCGGTGTCTGTCGGGGACCCACGGGGGAGGGAGTGGCAGGAGGGTGCTGAAGGAACAACAAGGAGCCAGTGGACACGGCAGGGGTGGGGGCCTCATCCTGGCAAGACTGCAGCCACAGAAATGGACACAGATGGGCAGGAGGGTAAGGCAAGGGGAGAGGCTGCCATTCCCCCAGCCACTGCATGCACAGGCATGACTGGCGGGTCAGCCAACTCACTTTGTGGAAGAAGGGGAGAGAGAAGAAGAAGAAGAAGAGATTGGATTTATATCCCGCCGTTCACTCACTTAAGAGTCTCAGAGCGGCTTACAAACTCCTTTCCCCTTCGCCTCCCCACAACAGACACCCTGGGAGGTAGGTGGGGCTGAGAGAGCTCTTTCCCAAGCTGTCCTTGAGGGAACAGCTGGCACAGAGCTATGGCTTGCCCAAGGTCGTCCAGCCAGGTGCAAGTGGAGGAGTGGGGAATCAAACCCGGTTCTCCCAGATTAGAGTCCGCGCACTTAACCACTACACCAAACTGGCTCTGGATGGAGAGAGGACAAAAGGGTTCTGTGGGGGCAATGCCACGGAGCAGCAGTGGGGAGTGGGGGGGGTGGCCGGCCCCGGTGGAGTGGAGTGGCCCGACAAGGAGTGCTGGATCCACTGTTGGAACAAAGCTGTTGGCATAAAGGCCCACCACCAGTGAGGTTCAACTAACAGCTGAAAGCACTGCAGAGCCTCGCTACCCAGGAAAGATCGGAGTACGCAAATAAGGGGCTCGAACAGCAAGCAACAGTGGCAACTGGGCAACGTCAGTCGCTCACAGGACGACTGACGGGCGCCTTTCAGCACAATCCAGCACAGAGGGCTGGGTCCTGATGCTTAACTAGTAGAATATTCACTTTTGAATTTTTGTTTAAACTTTTTGAACTTTTGTTTAAAAACCTTGACAAAGCTTTGACGTGAAACATGGAGATATTTGGCTGGCTCACACGTTGGGAAAGAGGAAAAGGAACCAGCAGGGCTCATTTCGTAGCAGGAGCTCCTTTGCATATTAGGCCACACCCCCTAATGTAGCCAATCCTCCAAGAGCTTACAGAGCTCTTCTGACAGGGGCTACTGTAAGCTCTTGGAGGATTGGCTACATCAGGGGTGTATGGCCTAATATGCAGAGGAGCTCCTGCTACGAAATGAGCCCTGAAACCAGGAAAAGCTACAAACATTATTGCTGGACTATTTTGCGGATATATACATGGAACTGTGTTTCTGAAACAGTTTACTTCAGAGTCATTGTTTTGGAGAAGTAGCATTCACCTGCAGAAACAACCAATCAGGGCTCGCTCACTACTTCCAGAGTTACTATCTGCTGTTCAAGTCTACACTGTTACAGTTTGTAATACTTAGCGAACAGTTTCTTGTCTACATAATTTGTAATTGGTTTACTTAGATACATGAGAAAACAATATAAAGGATGGTATTTTTACTATTTTGATATTTATTTCACCGTTCTGGTGGTGGTTGTTGGCTCTGCCAGTGGATAAGCAGTTTACTTGGATAATGGAGAGTGCTTTTTGATTATATCACCTCTCCTACTACAGGCCCTGCTTTGCCTCAGCTATGCTATTCACAAAGGTCCCCATTCCCTTGGGAGTGGGCATACAGAACTTAGGGACATCCATTCGGTTGCAGCAGGAGGAGAGAAAGCACCACAGGTTCTCTGCAGTCACAGTTCATTGCATACAGCTATGGTTTGGTACGTATACAGCAGGGGTCCTCAAACTACGGCCCGTGGGCCACATGCGGCCCGCCGAGGGCATTTTTCTGGCCCGCCGGGTGTGCCGCTGCCTGTCCTCCAATTCCCAGCAGCACACAAAGCAGCGGAAAAATTGCAGCCGACTCGTCCCGGGCCACATGACAAAGCCCCGCCCCCCTGCTTTCAGTCAGGCAGGAGGAGGCAAAAGGAAGACTGGAAGAGGGTAAGTGTGGGGTGGCAGGCGCTCCGGCTGGCCCCAAGTCTCCTAGCTGGCTGAGACGCCTCTCAGTCGGCTAGGAGAGCTGCGCCAGTCCCAAGAGCCGGGCGGGGGTCTTTTTCGAGGCTTTATGTGTTGCTGGGAATTGGAGGGGGAGAGAGAGAGAGAGAGAGAGGTTTCTCTTTCCCATCATGATGCCTGCAGTAGTGGAGTTTCAGGGAGAAGCAGCTGGGGGCTTGCTGCCTTAAAAAGTTTGTGAGGATGCCGAGTTCTTTGTTTCCTCGGAGAGGGAAAGAAAACAGCCCCGTCAAGGGTGCCTTTTTATCTTTACTTGTTCTTCATTTTAAATATTGTATTTGTTCCCATTTTGTTTTTTTACTTCAAAATAAGATATGTGCAGTGTGCATAGGAATTTGTTCATAGTTTTTTTTTTAAAACTATAGTCCGGCCCTCCAACGGTCTGAGGGACAGTGAACAGGGCCCCCTGTTTAAAAAGTTTGAGGACCCCCGGTATACAGAGTACAAGTAACAATAGTATTGAGATTATTAGTCATTTTAGGACTTTCTGTCCTAAACTGCTTCTTAAAGATTTGTCAGCATAAAAGATTTACTGTGGTGGAATCTTTTTAAAGTTCCACAAGACACTGTTGCTTTGCAGTACTTTCAACCTCAATGTAACATTGTTCTGTATTTCTATAAAATTTCCATATTTTTGCAACGTTATCATCATTTCCCATTAAAAATATATTAGATCAGGGGTGGCCAAACTATAGCTTGGGAGCCACATGCAGCTCTTTCACACAGTCTAGTTTAGTGTTTATAGAAAGCAAATTTGCATATTTTTCAATGAAAACATGTGTGTAATATTTGTTCATGTCTTGCAGCTCTCAAACATCTGACATTCATTCTGTGTGGCTGTTACATTAAGCAAGTTTGGCTACCCCTGTATTAGACGGTACTTCATACAAAAAGCTACAATCCCATTCATTCATACATCCTGAGAACAGAACACCACAAAATCATATCATTTATCATCTTGCGATCATTTGCTACTGCAGTGCTAGAAAGATAAAAGCCCACCTCTGGTAGATCCATGGATTGAGGACTTTGACCTCTATCACCACTTGAACACATGGCATATAGATGGCAATTGAGCATGGACTTGCTTTTAGAAATTTGGAAATCATTTACAGAAACTTATGTATAGATTCGCCACCACTATTGTTATATTTTTGTCTCATCTTTTTGAGTCTTTTTTTCTTTTTCTTAAAAAAAACTTTAGTTTTCCCTTGTTTTTTTCTGGGTTTTTTAAAGATTTTTTTTTAATCTTGTGACTGTTTGTAGTGGGGAAAGCTCCTGTTCTCTGACCTGTATTGATATCTATTGAGGATAAAGCTCTAAATGCACAAAGCTAAATAAATATATATGTTCTGTCCCTACTAAACTATACGGAAAAAGCTGTTTGCCCAAGATCTTCATGTGCATACCTGAACAGACACACAGCTTTAGCCAGAATTAAAACAACATAAGAGACCAGAGGAAGAATGCTCACTAGGACAGCTTTAGAGCCAGTGTGGTGTAGTGGTTAAGAGGTGGACTCTAATGTGGAGAACGGGGTTTGATTCCCCACTCCTCCACATGAAGCCATCTGGGTGACCTTGGGTCAGTCAGTTCTCTCAGAACTCTCTCAGCCCCATCTACCTCACAGGGTGTCTACTGTGGGGAGAGGAAGAAGAAGAAAAAGAAGAAGAGAAGAGATTTTATTTATACCCCGCCCTTCACTACCCAAGGGAGTCTCAGAGCAACTTACAAACTCCTTTCCCTTCCCCTCCCCACAACAGACACCCTGTGAGGTAGGTGGGGCTGAGTGAGCTCTGAGACAACTGTCCTTGGGAGAACAGCTGGTACAGAGCTACGGCTTGCCCGAGGTCATCCAGCAGGTGCAAGTGGAGGAGTGGGGAATCAAACCTGGTTCTCCCAGATTAGAGTCCGCGCACTTAACCACTACACCGGACTGGCTCCTTGGGAAGGCAATTGTAAGCTGCGCTGAGACTCCTTCAGGTAGTTGTCAGCTAATGCTGCCATTCCCCGGGCGGGAGGTGGTTCCTGTCCGAGTGGGCCTTGAGTATGTGGAATGTCTCCTCACCTCCTTCTCAGGCGTGCTTATCGCCTCGCCTGCTTTGCTGACCTTGGCTGTCTGCATCCCAGCTGGTGTTTCTTTTCAGGTGCAAAGCTGCTTAGTTCCCGCTCGTTCTCTGGGAACACTGGGCCAGTATTTTTTAGCGCCTTTGTATCTTTACTATGATTGGAGGTGTTACATTGCAGCGACCTTATGAATCTAGTATATCTGCCCTAACCTAATGCATACATGTTATTACTAACACCAGAAGTGTGGATGACCATTCAGATCTATCTTCAATAAAAGATTTCTCATTTAAGAACGCTGGTTGCTGATGGACTCTGTAGGACTCTCACAGTAGTGAAGAACAGAGTATAAAAATCAGCTCTTCTTCTTTATAGTGAAGATACCGTATTTTTCACTCCATAAGACGCACCTGACCATAAGACGCACCTAGCTCCGCTCAGTGCTGTGGCTTGGGAAAGGTGAGGGGGGTTTAAGACGCACACACTTTCCCCCCCACTTTTTTTGGGAGAAAAAGTGAGTCTTATGGAGCAAAAAATACGGTATCGGAAAACTTTTTCAACAAATGCTTTGTCTCTTTGTGCCAGGTGATAGCATTTCATTAGCTTACCATTCGCTTGAGGAAGTTTAACTGTTGAAATGTAACTCCTCTTGCTTTGGTGAACCTGAACAAACACGCAAATTTGCATGGCACTTGTTGCATGGCTTTTCCCTGAAGGTACTGGAGAAAAGTTCCTACAAAAGAGAAAAGATAATGTCTAAATTTATTTATAATAACAAAGAAAAGTAAACCAAGTACTGACACTTAGATATGGGGCGAGACAAAGTGTAAAAAAGTAAGGCAGACACGATGATGTTTGCAAAATCTTACAGGAAGTTGTTCAAGGTTTCCTTCCAAACAACCCATTAAGCTAATCTCTTACACTCCTGCTACTGTCATTGGCTATAAAACTGTTTACAACTAGATGAGCATCAACAAGATGGAATATTTACTTAAAAGTAGGTGTTGCCCATAAAAGTAGCAGGAGAGTTTAACATTCACATCAGAAGGGTTTCTTTTACACCAGCTGCAATGTGTGTGTTTATTACTGATCTTAAAAACTACTAGCTATGATATAAGACAACCATAAAACTTCATTTTTAATTGTCACAGTAAAACTCTCATGACAATAAAGGAAAACAGTGAAGCAATGTTTATGAGTCTGGTGTACGTGTTTTAGTTTCTCAAGTCGCTATACGACAGTTGTAAAAAACACTTTCTAAAAAACTGGCTTTTGTGTCTGGAACAAGCAGTTTCATTTAACATGCATTTTTCATACCACTGACCAACAGTACAATCCTAAGCACAGATTTAGAAAGGTTGACGCAACTCTTCTTAGGACTGCACAGTAAGTTACGCAGAAACACTACATCTAGTGATGATGTGTTACTCTTTTTACACAAGACATACATTCCACTTAAAAAACACACGCATTTGGCTGAAACAGAAACTGATCTATGCTGGAACTGGTGACAAACACATTTTAAATACAGGTGCCTTTAAAAAGATAAGAGACATCCAAAGCAACAACTGCAATACAATATTTACTGCAGCATCACCTACTAATTTCAATTGCCCCTTTCCTACTCCTGTTTTAACCACTGCAACTATGAATTCACTTATAGATTTCAAGTCAACTCTCTCCACCCCTCTGCACATACACACATCGATTATAGCCGTCCTACAGACACACTTATTGTCTTGCAAACAAAATTAGCCCATCAGTATAAAGGGTAACCAAGGAAGTGCCACAGAATAATGGTTTTAACAGAGAAATGAGAGGTCATTTGCTGTGTACTGTGATTTTGATAAATGCTACTCTCCCATAAGGCAGAGAACCTGTGTCTTAACAGCCTGATTCTACTAATTTCAAAAGGCTTGCAAAGAGCTCTGCATGGAATCAGGTTATAAATGCTATCTGAATTTCCTTTCAAAATATAAACATTATTCTTGCTTTTTAAAGGAAAATGAGAAAAATCTGGGTGCATGTGATTAACTAGCATTAAGCAAAGCACTATCTGATAAAGAGGAAGGAAGGAAGGAAGGAAGGAAGGAAGGAAGGAAGGAAGGAAGGAAGGAAAAGAGAGAGAGAGAGAGAGAGAGAGAGAGAAAGAGAGAGAGAAAGAGAGAAAGAGAGAGAGAAAGAGAGAGAGAAAGAGAGAAAGAGAGAAAGAAAGAAAGAAAGAAAGAAAGAAAGAAAGAAAGAGAAGTGGGCTGGGGGGAGCAAAGCGAGAAGGGAGCGGAGGTAGCAGCCATTGAGCGGAGTAGGGGGGTCAGAGCACGTGCGCAAGGCTCGGCGGCGCAGCCATTTGGCACCTCTCCGGTCTCCCCTCCGCCGTGATGGATGAGCCCCCAGGAGAAGCGGGGCCCTTCCTCACCGCTCCGAGCAGGGAAAACAAGGCCGAGAACTTGCCTGCCCAGCCGGGGGGGAGCAGCGGGGAGGCAGTGCTCAGACTGTTGGACAACTGCAAGGCGTGAGGGCAGTGGCTGCGGAGCCAGCAGCAGAAGCTCCTGCTGTGCCTCCACTCGCTGTGCTGCCACTACCTGCTCTCCCCACCCGCCGCCCCTTCCCCCAACGAAGACACGCCGGTGCTGTAGCCGCTCCCTCAGCTGGCCCCATCCTCGCCTGTCGCTGCACCACGGGGTGAGTCGGTGGCAGGCAGAGAAGGACTACCGTTTGGCTGAAACGCTGCAGAATGCAGGCCGGCTGGGGAAACAAAAAAGGGGGGGGGCATCTTCAAAACCCTCCCCTCCCCTTCCCCAGCCACAGAATACAATGGAAAGATCGTGCTGCCATGCATGCCAGAGGTGCGACTCCTGAGAGAAGTTTAAACCCCTTCTCACTTTGCTCCACCTCCTTGGCAGGCTGGCTGGGGAAGGGAAGGGGAGGCTTTTGAAGATGCCTCCCCCCCTTTTTGCTTCCCCTTCTGTGAGGTCAGGGGGGGTGCCATATGCTAATGAATTATGCTAATAGGTATGCTAATGAGCTCCTGCACCTCTTTTTCTATTAAATGACCCCTCTCTCTCTTATAGCCACACAGTCTCAACTTTCTTGTTCATATAGCCACACAAACTGAACCGTTTGCCTCTCTTAGCCACACAGGCTGAACTGTTTTGCTTAGCCACACTTGTCTCTTCAAAAACACCAAATACTGAATCACCTCAGAGACATCTCTCCTCCCACACTCTCAGTCATCACCCAATCACATCACACTTGTCTCCCTCTATCATTCTTGTTACATTACTACAGTCAGGACTTTTTTTTGTAGAAAAATCCCAGCAGGAACTCATTAGCATAATAGGCCACACCCAACAGCAGAAACTCATTAGCATATTAGGCCACACCCCTGACCGCACAGCACATTGGCATATTAGGGGGGTGGGCTGGGAAAGCACAGGGCAGGCATGGAAGCTTGCCTCTTCTCCCCCCCGAACTTCTCTGCCCCACTTCAGCATTGCCTTTCTAGTCTCCTATCCCCCCTCCAAAAGATCGGAAAGGGAAGCAGGTATGTTTGCCTGGCTGCCCTTGACCTCCCTAGCCAACCCGACAAGTCACGCAGGCTGGGTAGATTGAGGGCAGCCAGGCAAACATGCCCCATTCCTTCCCTGAGCCTCTCCGCGTTTGCAGAGAGACTCAGGGAAGTGCGGAGGGGGCATAGGTAAATGCCTTTCTCTTCCTCCCCCAGACTGGGGAGGGAAAGAAAGGTATTTTTAACATGCCTGGGTTCCCCTCCTGATCTTCTTGCACCTGGAGATCAGGAGGGGAACCCAGGCATG
This sequence comes from Lepidodactylus listeri, assembly GCA_029233225.1. Lineage (NCBI taxonomy): Eukaryota > Metazoa > Chordata > Lepidosauria > Squamata > Gekkonidae > Lepidodactylus > Lepidodactylus listeri. Next base: position 14,979,620 of record JARCFY010000015.1, on the reverse strand, counting down.
TCTGCATGCCTGCCCTCTTTCCTTAGCCTGCCCGCCATGCTAGACAGGCTGGACAAAGGAAGGCAGGCATGCACACATGCCCCTGTTTCCTGCCCTTTTCCAGCTACAACATGTCAGCTAGAGATGGGAAGGTAGAGAGAGGCTTTTCCTTGTCAATTTCACTCTCAGCTGACTGGCAGGAAGTGAAATTGACAAGGAAATCCCAATGGGCTCCCCAGAGGAAAAGACAGCATTTTAACATGTCGCCTTTCCCTCGTGTGTAACGTGAGGAGGGCAGTGATATGCACATGAGCACTTCTACAGCTTTCAAAAAAAAAAGTTTTGAAAAATGGCCACTACTTCTCTGTTTCGGATGCCACGGAGACCAGTTTTAGGGTAAAAGTTTAAAGGGAAGTGTTCTCTCAGCGCAAGGAAATCACGGAGCTTGGGTGAGTGAGAGGCTTTGCTCTCCTGCTTTTGCGCATGCGCTAGATTGTATTTTCGGGTGATTGCTTATGCGCAAGCAGCGAAAAAGAAAAAAAAGGGGGCAGACACACATTCCCGTGTAGACACCGGGGAGCCGCTTGAGTGCGCTTCGAGCTGGGGTGAGCGTGATCGCGATGAGGCGTTTTGAGCCGGCTCCAGCACGCTGTCTGAACGCACCCTTTATATCACCAACTGACAACATAGAATTCATCCAATGGAAATGTCTGGCTAGATCTTTGACTCCTTCCTTGCTTTGCTCCTCATACTGGCTTGGCTTCACCCAAGTATTTCTGCAAATTTAAGTATCTCTATCTACCCACATATTGTGACTTTCACACCCACAGCAGCAATGCACCACTCAGTCAATTGTTAAGTCACTTCTGCTTACCCTTCACAATACAGCAAAAGCAGAGCCCTTTCTCATGATCATCTCAGCAAAAGTTCTGGTTCAGGCACTAGTCATTTCCCTTTACTGGCTATAACTGGGGCTGTCATTCTAGTCCCAGAACATTTATGCCAGTCCCAGCATCTATCACTCCACTCAGGGGGTTGTTAGTCCAATCCCAGTGCAGTTTATCTTGACCCAGGTACCATCATTCCATGTAGGGGTTATCATTCCAGTCTCAAAACACTTACACTAGTCCCAGAGGTCCATCACTCCATTTGTGGGGACTGTCATTTCTATTCCAGAATACTTTTTATTCTACTCCAAGGGAAAATCATTGCACTTTGGGGACTTTCATTGTAGGTTCAGAGACCATAATTCTACCATGGAGGCTCTTATTCCAGCCCTAAGGCAGGTTTCTCAAGATCCCTCCTACATTTCTGTTGCAATTTTTGCATGCTGCAATGTATTTCAATGCAGTCCATGCAAGTCAATTGGTATTCCTAGCTCCCATTATATCCAATGGACCTTCAGGCATCTCTCATTGTTCCCAATGGGCATTCTTGACATTTATTTTTAGTACACCTTTCGTAAAGATTTCATCTTTTAAACGATTCCATCATTTTCCCTTTACTGCTCCATATCATTAAACTTCTTCAATCAAAACATCTTATTTATTTATTTATTATTTGCATTTCTACCCTGCCTTTCCAGACAAGCTGGCTCAAGGCAGCTTCCAACAAGTAAAACACCATAAGACAATGGTTTACAATTTAAAACAAATTTAAAATTTACAGATAGCATAAGTTACTGGTGGCGACTTGAGTCGCACAGTGAAGAAAGTGGCAACCAGATTTAGCCAACTATGGCAGGGGCTGGCCAGCAGGTTCCAGGGCGAAGTTCTCAAGCTGGAACATCCGTATCTTCTCAAGCTGGAACATCTGTATCAAACAGAGCCAGTTTGGTGTAGTGGTTAGGAGCGTGGGCCCTAATCTGGGAGAACTGGGTTTGATTCCCCACTCCTCCACTTGCACCTGCTGGATGATCTTGGGCAAGCCACAGCTCTGGCACAGCTGTTCTTGAAAAAAAAGCCATTTCTGTCAGAGCTCTCTCCGCCCCACCTACCTCACAGGGTGTCTGTTGTGGGGAGGGGAAGGAGTTTGTAAGCCAATCTGAGACTCCCTTGGGTAATGAAGGGCGGGGTATAAATCCAATCTCTTCTCTTCTTCAAATCCTTCCTCAAAGCCTACTTTTGTGTTGGTAAAACTGAGCACCTTTACTCTTGTCTCCCCCTAAAAACGTATGTCGGATTGACAATTTCTCAGGGCTGGTACCTAGGGTAGCCAAGTCTGGGTTGGAAAATACCTGGGGGCGGAGCCAGGAAAAGGCGGGGTTTGGGGAGGGGAGGGGCCTCAGCATGGTACAATGCCACAGAATCCACCCTTCAAAGCAGCCATTTCCTCCAGGGGAGCCGATCTCTGTCAGCTGGAGATCAGTCGTAAAAGCAGGAGATCCCCAGGCCCCACCTGGAGGCTGGCAACCCTACTGGTACCTAAAGCTTCCCCTCCCCATCAAACACTATCCCCATGGAATGTCTATCTACCAGCAACAACATTGTTATTAAACAACGTGGAATAGTCCACCAACGAAGTACAAGCAATAACGGGGAAGCAAAGAAATGCCTCTTCTACAAGCTGCCCGCGGTCTCAAAACCTTTTCTTTTAAAAAAGGCGAACAGTGGGGCGGGGGATCAAGAAGGCGTCCCTTCCCGCCATCATCCACACCCCGAGCCCTCCTCCCCTCGGTATCAACCTCAAGCACAGCACCCCATCATCAAAAGGTCGCGCAAGACCACCCTTGCCCCAAGCCCCCGGCGTCTCAGACCACCCCCCGCCAGAGCAGCGGCTCGCCCTCCCTCCCTCCCTCCCTCCCTTTCGGTACCTGCCGGAGCCCGAGACGGGCGCAGACCCAGGAGAGCCTCCGCTGCCCGGCGCCCGCCCTGCCCTTCACTCCCCTCCGCCTGGACTCCTGGGCGCCGCCATCTTGCCCGGCCCGACCTCCGCCCGGGGGTTCGCGTTTGCTTCCGGAGCGCCAGGCGGGGCTGGGCGGGGAAGGGCAGGGCTGGCAGGGAAGTCCGCGGAGGGTTCGGCAGCGTCGCGGCTGCCGGGGGGTGGAGCTGGCCCTCCTCGTCGCTTGCGGGGAGACTTCGGTGTCTGCGGCCGGGTTCCCGCTGTCGAGGGAAGGGAAGGGAAGGGATGCGAACGCTGACTCGCCCAGACTTCCACTCCGGTTGCCGCTCCCCAAGGCGCTGTGGAGCCGGCTGGAGCCGTGCAGACCGGGGAGGCGGGCGCTCGACCCTAGAGTCGCCGGGGGGGGGGGGATTCGCGTTGCTCTTCTGCAGGCCGGAGCTGGCGCCGGGAAGGATTCCAGGCCAAGGGTGGGCGAGAGTGTCCTGTGCGAGGGTGTCATACTGCCCCTGGATAAACAGGGGTCCCTTGGAGCAAGAGCGCAGCTCCGGGAGGGAGGAGCCCAGGGGGCGGGCACATGACCAAGCCCCGCCCCCTTCCTCGGCTTCCCCGAGTAGTGCAGAGGCGCAGCGCCCCGGGGAAAGCCCTGCTAGGGTCTTTATTGTTTTTAATGTTTTGCTTTAATATTGATAATTTTATCATTGTTCCTTTTATGACGGTGTGCTACTTTTCCAGAGACTTGCTCAAGGTGGCATATAAATTTTCTAAGTATACCATTTTTTATCTGGGCACATGGCACATAAGTACTGGAGAAATTTCACCAACCCTTCAGCAGCTTCCACCCCATCAGTCTGGTGTAGTGGTCAGGAGTTGGGCTCTAATCTGGGAGAACCGGGTCTGATTCCACACTCCTCCACATGCAGCTGCTGGTGTGACCTTGGGCCAGTCACAAGTTCTCTCAGAGCTGTTCTCTCATGAGCAGGTCTCAAAAGACCTCTCTCAGCCCCACCTACCTCACAGGGTGTCTTGTTGTGGGGAGGGGAAGGGAAAGGGATGGGAGGTGCACATGTCCTGGGTATCTCAAGTCTACTTGAAACCTGGTGGTTTCAAGGGAGCAGGAAGAGAATGAGGGTGTGTTCTTGACGCTTATTTTTATTGCACAAAGTATTGGATGGGGAAGGGAATGGAGGAAGGGCAGGTCAGTTTCACTCACCTGTGGAGTGGAGCCTGAGGGGTGGGTGTTGCCTTCTGACACACTTCTGGTATGTTAGGGGGTGTGGCATATGCAAATGAGTTATGCTAATGAGCTCCTGCACCTCTTTTTCTACGAAATGACCCCTGTGTATAAATATGTGGTGCGACCTCATTTGGAGTACCGTGTACAGTTCTGGTCGCCACACACTTCAGCAAGGATATTCTAGCCTTGGGAAAAGGGCAGAAAAGGGCAGCTAGGATGATAAAAGGGATGGAACACTTTCCCTGTGACGAATCGTTGAAGCGCTTGGGGCTCTTTAGCTTGGGGAAACAACGGCTGAGGGGTGACATGATCGAGGTTTATAAGATTATGCATGGGATAGAGCAGGTAGAGAAAGAAGTCTTTTCCTCCCTTTCTCTCAATATAAGAACTCGTGGGCACTCCATGGAATTGCTGAGCCGTCCGGTTAGAACAGATAAAAGGAAGTACTTCTTCACCCAAAGAGTGATTAACAGGTGGGATTCACTGCCGCAGGAGGTGGTGGCGGCTACAAGCATGGACAGCTTCAAGAGGGAATTAGATAAACATATGGAGCAGAAGTCCATCAGTGGCTATTAGCCACAAAGTGTAGATAGGAACTCTCAGTCTGGGGCAAGTGGTGCTCTGTATTCTTGGTGCTTGGGTGGGGGGCAACAGTGGGAGGGCTTCTAGTGTCCTAGCCCCACTGCTGGACCTCCTGAGGGCACCTGGTGTTTTTGGCCACTGTGTGACAGATCGTTGGACTGGATGGGCCACTGGCCTGATCCAACATTGGCTTCTCTTATGTTCTTAAGTGTGAATGCCAGGAGTCCTGCGTAGGGGCAGATACGCCCATGTAAATCAAAGAAAAATGTAGCCCCCCAGTACTGTCGATAAGAAAAAGAATTAGTTCTGAACGGAGTAGGTCCTCGGGAAAAAATATTTACAAGTACTCCTGTAGTATGCACATTTAAATTAAATTTAAAATCATTGTTAGTTATGAAATGCAGTACTTGCATTTGTGTGTCATGTTACCCAGATCTACCGTGTGGTCTGCCTCATGAGCCACATCAGGCTTATATGCCATGGCTGAGTGAGCCTTGACCTTCCACAAAAGTGAGGGCCTCTCTGCTTGTGTTCCTGGATTGTTTTGCTCATGTAGACACTGTGTTGTTCTGAGCACCTCAGGGTGATCTTGCTGGTCCTTGGCCTGCGCAGCTCAGTGCGCCACAGAAGTCCTATGTGTAAATGTCTTTGCTGCATTCCTAAGTTGCCTCTTCTTTGTAGCGTTGGTGTATCTGGCTCGATGTTTGCCAGGAGCTTTCTTGGGGGCAGTTAAGAGGTGAGGGGGAGTTGGTCTGAGGCCGTGGTGATGTGTTGGGCATTTTTTCAGGTTCAAGAAAGAGGCACACATTGAAATGGCTCCTAGAAAGGTCCTTTACTATCTCCCCATGAACATTCATAAACTCCGTTTATGCTGGCTGATATGAGAAATGTCTATTTAGGAGTCTTGACTCTCTGGCTTCTGTAACTGTCTGCAGTCTTTTTTAACTGTGTTTTTGCCTCAGAACATTCCGATCCACAGCTGAGCAATCACAGGGAGGTTGGTGCAAGCAGGCAGGTTTTACCTCAGAACTATGAGCTACACAGTTGACCCATCCGGGGGGGGGGGGGCAAGGAGGCAACAGCCTACCAGACACATAGAAAACAATTGGGGGAACACATTTTGCCCCTTTTGTAACCCCTTGGGGGTCATGTTTCTTAGAAATTTCTTCGTAGTGGGGGTTGATGATATGGTAGAAATACACTCCCCTTATTTTGGGTTTCTTGGTGTGGGGGTTTGGCCTGGGCAGTGAATTTGGGTGTGTGTGTGCAAGGCATACCTTTTTTCTTTTCCTTTTTTTTTTTTACAAAAATGCTTCTCATTTATATTACATTTAAGAAGTGGGACATAACTATGTATTCAAAACAACATCTGAGCAATCAGATAATAAGCAAGATCATATGAACCAATTTTCTATAACCCACATTGTGAGAAGTTACATAACCTAATACAGGAAATCACTTCGCTACACATTTGGGGTATATTTCCATTGTTGGTGGGAGTGTGTTTAAAGGCATCAAGGAGGCTGGACCAGCAGCAGTACTACAGTCCTGCTTAGCAAGCCTCCCTGACAGCTTTAAGGACTCCACGCCACTTCCAAGTCCTGACAGGTGGTTGTCTGTCAGGTGTAGGAGGGGTAGAATGAAGGCATCAGGGAGGGGGGGCAGCAGCAGCGCTAAGGCAATCCTTAGACAACTGCCTGTCAGGTGGAGGAGGGGTTGGTAGGAGTATGTCTAAAGCCATTGGGGAGGCTGGCCCAGCAGCATTGCTAAGGCGTTTCTGCTTGGGCAGCCTCCCTGATAGATTAAATAAAGTACCCTGGCCCTGCTCCTACACCTGACAGACACCCACCTGTCTGGTGTTTGGGGAGTGTGTTTAAAGGTATCAGGGCGGCTGGGCCATTAGCAGCGCTAAGGCAGTTCTGTTGAACAAGCCTCCCTGATGGCTGTAAGCATCCCACCCCCTCTACAGCTGACAGGCAGCTGTCTGTCCAGTGTAGGAGGGGGTTCATGTTTGAATCCATCAGGGAGGCTGGGCCAGCAGCCTTGCTGCACCTAATAGGTGGTTGGCCATTCCTGATTTCCTCAACTGTCATTAACTCTGCAGTCTCCTGTAACTTTTTTTTTTACCTCAGAACACAGCTTTGCAGCTGACCAATCAGAGAGTGGGGAGTGCAAGGAGGCAGCAGCCTGGCAGCCACATAGGAAGCAATAGAAGGAGCACATTTTACCCCTTTTGACTCCCTTAGGGGTTGAATTTATTTTTTAAAATCCCTTCTTAGTGAGAAGCTACATCATGGTAGGAGTGTTTTTCGCGAATTTTGTATTTCTAGGTACAGGGGTTTGGCCTAGGCGTTGATTTTATAGTGAGAGGACTTTCTTTTATATAGAGAGATGGTGTGGTTTTCTGTTGCCCCAGAAGATCAGACCAGAACCAGCAGATTGAAATTAAATCAGAAGAGTTTTGGCTAAACATTAATAAGAGCTTGCTGACAGTGCGGTTCCTCGGTGGAACAGGCTTCCTCAGGAGGTGGTGGGCTCTCCTTTGGTGGTTTTTAAACAGAGGCTAGATGGCCATCTGACAGCAATGCTGACTCTGTAAATTTAGGCAGATCATGAGAGGGAGGGCAAGAAGGTTTGTTATCAGTGCTTAGTTTTCATAGCCTTTTCTTACATGCCCAGGGAAATGCTGGTCACCACTTTGGGATCAGGAAGCAATTTTCTCCAGGCCAGTGTGGCCAGGGATCCTGGAGGGTTTGGAAGTTGTTGGGGTTTTTTTGCCATCTTCTGGGCATGGGACAGGGCTTACTGGGTGGGAGGGGGTAGTTGTGAATTTCCTGCGTCTCCTGCAAGTCCCTTCCAACTCTGTGATTGTATGTACTCCCAAATGCTTCCACAGAAATGTCTGTGCCTATTCCAAAGAAAGCTGAGGATAGTAGCTTCCAGATCAGATTGTTGACTAGGCCTCTGCACCCATTATCATGACAAGTGGTATTCTCACATGAATGAAATACGTGTTTCATTTATAGTCAGTGTTAATGCAGGTTTTGGAAGTATTCCCAAGCCCATCCAGTCTAACACATACCTCTCAATAGAAAAGCCTAAGAGTCCAGTAGCTCCTTAAAGACTAACGAAATTTGTGGTAGGGTACGAGCTTTTGTGAGCTACTGCTCACTTCTTCAGAAACATACCCCTCAGTGAGATGCTTTCTAGCCCTGAGCCTCCGTAGAAGAATACGTATAATTTATGCAGTGTGCCATGCTTTTCCATGCTCAAGATGTAAAATATTATACATGCATAGTAAGATAGCAAGGCCATATTCTAAAAATGAAAGAAAATACTCCACTGTATAGTTGTCGCCAAAAATTTTGCATGACGTATAATTTAAAGCCATTTGTGTGTGTGGGGGGGGGGGGGGGGGGTTAAGTGAAATTTCAGGGAAAGCCAAAGTATCATGAAGCTTAGCAAAAAACCTTTAATATCTGGGTAGTCTTGCTCATTTCTAGGTGATAACCAGGTTTCACCTGCGATGTACATGTGTGTGCATACATTTAAGTGTGCATGTTTCCCCTCAAGGACTGTATGGGAGGAATTGGGTTTTGTTCTTGGTGCTGGTGGCAGTCTCTCAGTATGTGTATTAGTGTTCACCATTTGTAAGTGTTCTCTCCCCGTTGGAAACAATAAAAAGTCCTTTATGAAAGAGACCTTTATGACTCGCAAAAGCTTATAGCCCAGAAATCTTGTTGGTCTTTAAGATGCAATTGGACTCAAACAAATAAAGAGGCCTGTTATTGAAGCTACCAGGGTCTCCTGGGTACGGAGAATGCAAAAGATAAAGAAAATACTAGAGAAGATCCTACATGGTGCACCTGAGAATTTAGTGTCACCATTTGCAGCCCCAAAGAATAATTCCTGGGCTCACACACTGTACAGCCTTAGAGGTTACAAAGTAATTTTTTCATTGGCGGGGGGGGGGGGAGGACAGAAAGAAAATTGCATATGACTCATCTCCCAGGCATCTAGCCATCGAGCGCCATAGAAATGAAAATGGCCCCAGCCAGGAGGAGGAGAATATACTTATGTCGCGCCTTAACAATGGACTTCAGAGGGCCAAAGGAAAGAATAAACCTCTAATTTAGAACAAGAAAAGGGAATGCAGAAGGGGAGATTATAAAACCCTGGACACGGAAGAAGCTCTCAGCCATTTTGCTGCATGGCATTTGTTACACCTGGACTCCATTTTGAACACATGTTGCTGAGACGACATAGATAGAGCCCCAACTACTGAAACCAAGGTAATGGATGTTTCTTAAATGCTTGCAACTCCCAAGGACTGAGATTCTATTCTTACTTAGCAACTTACATATATGTGAAAGAATTTAAAGGATTGCATATTATCACCTTTTCCTCCCAGGGACTGTCCTCGTGCTGTCTGATGATGATAAAATTGCTGTTCCGTCAGAAGTCTGTTGTGTTTGCATATGCTGTTTGTGCCTTTTATCTTAATAAATTTCCTTTCATTTTTAATATGGTCAGTCTGATCTCTGTGACCCATGTCACAGCCACTGCTCAGTCTGCATGTACCATGAATAGTAAGGGAAGGAGGCAGCAGTTGACCTCTGCATCCTTAGAGTGCACAAATGAGAGCTTTTGGCCCCCCTCACTAGTGGGTATGAAAGGCAGAGGAGATGGAATGGGCTGAGTTGCTTCTTTTAGTGACGAGCAGCAGAGGATGCTAAACATGCTTGATCATGGCAGTGACATCCAGAGAGAAAGGGAAGCCTTACTGAGCAGGAGATTCAGGATGGCAGCTAAGCTATCTCACTCAAAAGTCAGCAGAAATGAGTGCTTGCAAGCCCATTTCCTCACACAAGGTAAGAAGTCTCTGGGTAGTGGATGCCGCGTATAAGTGGGAGGAGGCATGATGAACACTGCACTCACAAAAAAGTATCTCCTAACAAAATGGCCCAAGAAAGGCTTGGTATCAATCAAAGTATTTATGCTGTTTGCACTCTTGCGACCTATTTTGAACAGACCCACTGAAAGTTCCATTTTTCAAGGGTGTTCCCTTAGGGCAGTTTTCCTCACCCATCAGGCTCTTGTTAGCACACTAGCCCATTCATTTTTTTGTGATGAATTTGTAGTATGCTGGATGGGTGCCAGAAGCCGAGCTGGGGGGAAATATTTATTTATATCTACACACAATAATTCAAATCTGCCCGAATTTTGGAACCCCCCCCCCTCCCCATCCATATGGCATTTCATAACATTTGCCGTTCTCTTGGCCAATTAGGTTTGGCTTGCCTTGGCTCAACATTTTCGAAAGAAACGTAAGACGGTGAAAATAGCTGAATGCTTTAATTCAGTGTCAGTGAGAGAAGTTCCTTTGCTGACTGTTCTGCCAGTTCATAATTCAAAGATCCTTCTGTGGCGCATGGAGCCATGCCTTGCCCCTCCCCTGCCAATGCTGTATGAGCAGAGCTTTTTCTTTCTTTTTTTTTGCAATAGGCAAAGGAATTTTCTCGATGTCTTTTGAATTTTCATGCTGTAAATATTTCTGTAGGTCTACAAGAAAATTAATAAGCTACAAGTTCCTGCCGTCTTGACGCCCAGAACAGCTAGCAATCACCACTTCAAGAACAAGCAAGGAGGGAAACAGATGCCCATAAAAACAGTAGCCTTTGGGCTCCCTAATACAGATTGGAAGGCTCTTCTAGTGTTGGTATGCCTTATGTCCCCCTACCTGAACTCTCCTACTAAACGTCCGGGTTCAATCCAGCGAAGCTTTTCTGTGGACAGAATTTCTGCCTGTGGATCATGACTCTCTCTCTTCTGTTAACCGCCCCAAATCCCCCCTGAAATGCTGTTCCTGGGATCCACAGACTGCCTTGTTAGATCTAGGCTTCTAATTGGTTTGAAAATGTATTTATGTATTTAGAATATTTCTGGGCCATCTCTTCAGAATCCTACTTGAGGTGGCTTACAATTAAGTCTGTATCACAATATATAAACAAGCCATTAAAGAACCAAGCTATTGGATATAGACAACATTAAAATTATCCATAAAACAAAAGCAGGTCATTTAAAAAGCTGATAAGATAAACCCTCTAATTACCCTGGGTAAAATTAGGTGTTTTTGCCTGGCACCTAAAAAAAAGTACAGTAGGTGCTGGGCAAGCCTCAAGGCAGGGGCGTAGAGTTTGTAAATCCCCGGGGGGGGGGGGAGCTCTCTCGTGCGCGCACGCACAGGACCATGTCCCCACCGCTCCTCCCCCAGCAAAGATCCCGCCATTCAGCACCGCAGATCACCCTAGCCGCAATAGAGAAGGGAAAGGCGCCTTCCCAGCTAATAAGAAAGGAGCCCTTTAGCGCCATTGGAAGTGGGTAATGGAAGGTGCAGGTGCCTTGGCCGTCTCCAGGTGCCAACATCAGGGCGGCGAGTACTGCTGGGAGAGATGCCGTCTCAAGCCGTGGGGCAGCGCCATTAAGAGGAGCGCCACAAAGCTGTGCTTCCAAGAAGCGCTCAATCGAGTTTAAAGGGGCTCAAAAGGTCTAGATCTTCGCCGCTCAGAGGAGAGGAGGGAGCCACGGCCATAAGGGCTGAGAGGAGCCTGACACCGCCGAGCACACACCACGCCACCATCCTGGGTTTAGCGCCGCCGCTGGAGGGACCGGCGGGCGGGAGGGCTGCCGCTGCTGCCCTGGAGGCTCCCTCAGCCTTTCCCTCGGGAGAACGACAGATATCTCCTGGGGGGGGGGTTTCTGTCAATGAGCATCTTCCCCAAATCACGCACCCGCTACCCAGAGAGGGTGTAAAGGAATCCAGTAGATCTAGACCAGGGAGGCAGACTCGCGCTCGCCTTTCCTGGGGCGCAGTCTCGCTGGCGGCGGCGGCAGCCAGCTGGCCAGCTGACTGCCGCGCTCGCGCAGGACCATGTCCCCGCCGCCTCTCTCCCCCCCCCACCCCAGGGAGGCAGGAGGACAGGCTGGGGGTGGGGGGGAAGGAGAGGCGGCGACGGCCAGCTGGCCGGCTGACTGGCCACCGGCGGGCACTCCCAGCGGGCGCTCCATTTTGCCGGGGGTGGCTGAGCCCCCCCCTGGGAAATTTCGGGGGAGGCTCGAGCCCCCCCGTAGTTGACGCCCATGCCTCAAGGTAAGGTGCCACCACAGAAGATGCCCATTCTCTTGTTGCCACCTGCCTCACCTCTCAGGGTGCGGCACAGGGAGCAGGGTTTGAGGGGCAAGTGTTTATTGGCAGGCTGGATAGTGTGGGAGGAGGTGGTAGGTTGCCAACTTCCAGGTGGTGGCTTGAGATCTCCTGGGATTACAACTGATCTCCACGCAACAGAGATCAGTTCACCTGGCAAACATGGCTGATTTGTAAGGGGGACTCTATGGCATTATACCCCATCGAAGTCCCTCTCTTCCCAATCCCCACCCTCCCCAGGTTCCACCCCTCCAAATCTCCAGGTATTTCCCAACCCAGAGCTGGTAGTTGTAGGAAACGGTTCTTCAGTACTGCAGTCCCGAGCCATTGACACTGCATAAGGAGAATTTAAATGGATTTAGAATGGTGTAATTCAGGATTGCACCGTTAGGGCCTTAAAGGTAAGAACTAGCACTTTGAATTTTACCCAGATTTGAATTTGAAACAGATGGGTAACGACTGCAAATCTTGCAGCCCCTGACAGTAGTCTAACCACTGCATTGTGGGCCAGTTGAAATGTTTGGACTGTTTTCAAAGGCAGCACCACATACAGTGCATCACAGTAGTCTAACCTGGATGTGATCAGAGCATGGGTCATTGTGGCCAAATCATGGTTTTTAAGGAATGGCCATAACTGGCAACCCAGACGAAATTGATAAAAGGTGATATGTGCCACAGGGGAGAACTGAGCCTATAACCATAGGCCAGAATTCAGTAGCAACTCCAAGCTATGAACCTGCTTCTTCAGGGGGAGCACAATGGCCTCCAGGACAAACTGATTCTGCAGTCCCCAAGCAACTTCTCCATTGCCCAACAGTACCTCAGTCTTGTCTTGATTGAACTTCAGTTTATCTCTAGCTTATCCAGGCATTTATTCAGGATTTGCATAGATCCACTTGCCTTAACCTTTAAGGAGAAATAGAGCTGGGTGTCATCCACATTTTGGTGACTCCTCATTGCAGATCCCCAAATAAGCTCTCATAGTGGTTTCATATAGATCAGGGGTGTCAAACTATGGCCCGCGGGCCGGAACTGGCCTGCCCATGGCTTTGATCTGGCCTGTGGTTCTTTCCCTCCCTCCTCCCCCTCCCCTGCCTGTCTTCACCCACTGAAGCTCAAGGCTGCGGAAGTTCCCAGCTCCCTTAGCCTTGTCTTTGCCTACTTCAGCAGAAGGCTCTTCTGGGCTGGCAAAGTTGCAAAGAAAATGCGGAATGGATTTTCTATTAAGGTCTCTGCACCAAGATAGAGTACTCTGGGACTGTTTCTAGCAATAGAATCTGTGTTCTGGGACTGGAATGATAGCCCCTGGGAGCAGCAGCAACATTCTGGGAATGGAATTCCACATTGGGGGCCCTCATTCGATTCCCAGAATGCTTCTGCTGCTCCCAGGGACTGTCATTCCCAGGGCTCCGTTGGGGCCGGAGCGGGCCGGAGCGCCGCTCCGGGAGAGAGGGAGTGGGCCCCGCCCCCCGCCAGAAAGCCTCCCCCCGTTCAACCCCTCCCTCCCCCAGTCGCCGGCCCCATCTGAGAACACAGCCCCGCCTGAGAGCCCCCTCCCTCGACCAGTCGTCTTCCCCGGGGCTCAACGGGGGCGGGCGGCGGCGGCGCCGGGTCGGCCTCGTACTCTTCCTCCTCGGCGGCGGCGCCTCCCTCGCAGCCACCTCCGTCTCAGCCAGCAGGGGCGAGCGGGGCGGAGGCCAGCACGGCCTTGGGGGCGGCGGTAACAACAACGGCGGCGGCGGCGGCGACGAGCACGCCCAGCAGCAGCAGCAGCAGCAGCAGCAGCAGCAGCAGTCGTCTTCAGAGGTCGTCTTCGCACAGTCGTCTTCCCCGGGGCGGCGGCTGGCCGCCGGCCCGGGCCCCGAGTCCCCTCCCTCGCCCAGTTCTCTCCTCCGGGGCGGCGGCTGGCCGCCGGCCCCGAGTCCCCTCCCTCGCCCTCCCTCGCCCAGTTCTCTCCTCCGGGCTGGCGGCTGGCCGCCGGTCCCGAGTCCCCTCCCTCGCCCTCCCTCGCCCAGTTCTCTCCCCGGGCCGGCGGCTGGCCGCCGGTCCCGAGTCCCCTCCCTCGCCCTGTTTTCTCCCCCGGGCTGGCGGCTGGCCGCCGGTCCCGAGTCCCCTCCCTCGCCCTCCCTCGCCCAGTTTTCTCCCCCGGGCTGGCGGCTGGCCGCCGGTCCCGAGTCCCCTCCCTCGCCCTCCCTCGCCCAGTTTTCTCCCCCGGGCTGGCGGCTGGCCGCCGGCCCCGAGTCCCCTCCCTCGCCCTGTTTTCTCCCCCAGGCTGGCGGCTGGCCGCCGGTCCCGAGTCCCCTCCCTCGCCCTCCCTCGCCCTGTTTTCTCCCCCGGGCCGGCGGCTGGCCGCCGGTCCCGAGTCCCCTCCCTCGCCCTCCCTCGCCCAGTTCTCTCCCCGGGCCGGCGGCTGGCCGCCGGTCCCGAGTCCCCTCCCTCGCCCTCCCTCGCCCAGTTTTCTCCCCCGGGCTGGCGGCTGGCCGCCGGTCCCGAGTCCCCTCCCTCGCCCTCCCTCGCCCAGTTTTCTCCCCCGGGCTGGCGGCTGGCCGCCGCCCCGAGTCCCCTCCCTCGCCCTGTTTTCTCCCCCGGGCTGGCGGCTGGCCGCCGGTCCCGAGTCCCCTCCCTCGCCCTCCCTCGCCCAGTTTTCTCCCCCGGGCTGGCGGCTGGCCGCCGGTCCCGAGTCCCCTCCCTCGCCCTCCCTCGCCCAGTTTTCTCCCCCGGGCTGGCGGCTGGCCGCCGGTCCCGAGTCCCCTCCCTCGCCCTCCCTCGCCCAGTTTTCTCCCCCGGGCTGGCGGCTGGCCGCCGGTCCCGAGTCCCCTCCCTCGCCCTCCCTCGCCCAGTTTTCTCCCCGGGCTGGCGGCTGGCCGCCGGCCCCGAGTCCCCTCCCTCGCCCTCCCTCTCCCAGTTCTCTCCCCCGGGCTGGCGGCTGGCCGCCGGCCCCGAGTCCCCTCCCTCGCCCAGTTCTCTCCTCCGGGGCGGCGGCTGGCCGCCGGTCCCGAGTCCCCTCCCTCGCCCTCCCTCGCCCAGTTCTCTCCCCGGGCCGGCGGCTGGCCGCCGGTCCCGAGTCCCCTCCCTCGCCCTGTTTTCTCCCCCGGGCTGGCGGCTGGCCGCCGGTCCCGAGTCCCCTCCCTCGCCCTCCCTCGCCCAGTTTTCTCCCCCGGGCTGGCGGCTGGCCGCCGGTCCCGAGTCCCCTCCCTCGCCCTCCCTCGCCCAGTTTTCTCCCCCGGGCTGGCGGCTGGCCGCCGGCCCCGAGTCCCCTCCCTCGCCCTGTTTTCTCCCCCAGGCTGGCGGCTGGCCGCCGGTCCCGAGTCCCCTCCCTCGCCCTCCCTCGCCCAGTTCTCTCCCCGGGCCGGCGGCTGGCCGCCGGTCCCGAGTCCCCTCCCTCGCCCTCCCTCGCCCAGTTCTCTCCCCGGGCCGGCGGCTGGCCGCCGGTCCCGAGTCCCCTCCCTCGCCCTCCCTCGCCCAGTTTTCTCCCCCGGGCTGGCGGCTGGCCGCCGGTCCCGAGTCCCCTCCCTCGCCCTCCCTCGCCCAGTTTTCTCCCCCGGGCTGGCGGCTGGCCGCCGGTCCCGAGTCCCCTCCCTCGCCCTCCCTCGCCCAGTTTTCTCCCCCGGGCTGGCGGCTGGCCGCCGGTCCCGAGTCCCCTCCCTCGCCCTCCCTCGCCCAGTTTTCTCCCCCGGGCTGGCGGCTGGCCGCCGGTCCCGAGTCCCCTCCCTCGCCCTCCCTCGCCCAGTTTTCTCCCCCGGGCTGGCGGCTGGCCGCCGGCCCCGAGTCCCCTCCCTCGCCCTGTTTTCTCCCCCGGGCTGGCGGCTGGCCGCCGGTCCCGAGTCCCCTCCCTCGCCCTCCCTCGCCCAGTTCTCTCCCCGGGCCGGCGGCTGGCCGCCGGTCCCGAGTCCCCTCCCTCGCCCTCCCTCGCCCAGTTTTCTCCCCCGGGCTGGCGGCTGGCCGCCGGTCCCGAGTCCCCTCCCTCGCCCTCCCTCGCCCAGTTTTCTCCCCCGGGCTGGCGGCTGGCCGCCGGTCCCGAGTCCCCTCCCTCGCCCTCCCTCGCCCAGTTTTCTCCCCCGGGCTGGCGGCTGGCCGCCGGTCCCGAGTCCCCTCCCTCGCCCTCCCTCGCCCAGTTTTCTCCCCCGGGCTGGCGGCTGGCCGCCGGCCCCGAGTCCCCTCCCTCGCCCTCCCTCTCCCAGTTCTCTCCCCCGGGCTGGCGGCTGGCCGCCGGCCCCGAGTCCCCTCCCTCGCCCAGTTCTCTCCTCCGGGGCGGCGGCTGGCCGCCGGTCCCGAGTCCCCTCCCTCGCCCTCCCTCGCCCAGTTCTCTCCCCCGGGCAGGCGGCTGGCCGCCGGTCCCGAGTCCCCTCCCTCGCCCTCCCTCGCCCAGTTCTCTCCCCTCGGGCCGGCGGCTGGCTGCCGGCCCCAAGTCCCCTCCCTCGCCCAGTTCTCTCGTCCGGGGCGGCGGCTGGCCGCCGGCCCCGCCCGAGAGCCCCCTCCCTCCCCCAGTCGCCGGCCCCGGGGCCACCATTCCCGGGGAGGGAGAAGCCGGGCCTGAGTGGCTTAAGGCCACTCAGGCCCAAGCAAGGGGGGGAGGGAAACGCCAGCCCTAGTGGGGGGAGAAGCGCCCCTCCCTCCCTCCCTCCCTCCACCTACCTACATACCTACCTGTTCCTTCCTTTCCCCCTTCCTTTCCCTCTCCCTTCCTCCCTCCCTCTCCCCTTCCTTCCTTCCTTCCTTTCTTCTCTTTCTCTCCCCCCAACTACCTACCTACCTTCCTGTCGCTTCCTTCCTCTCTCCCTTCCTTCCTCTCTCTCTCCCTTCCTTCCTTCCTTCCTTCTCTCTCTCTCTCTCCCCCCAACTACCTACCTACCTTACTGTTCCTTTCTTTCTTTCTTCCTTCCCCCTTTCTTCCTCCCTCCTTCCTTCCTTTCTTCCTTCCCCCCTCCCTTTCTTTCTTTCTTTCTTTCTTTCTTTCTTTCTTTCTTTCTTTCTTTCTTTCTTTCTTCTCTCTCCCCCCACCTACCTACCAACCTTCCTTTTCCCCTTCCTCCCTCCTTCCTTCCTTCCTTCCTTCCTTCTCTCTCTCTCCCCCCAACTACCTACCTATCTTACTGTTCCTTTCTTTCTTCCTTCCCCCCTTTCTTGCTTCCCCCCTCCCTTCCTTTCTTTCTTTTTCTTTCTTTCTTTTTTTCTTCTCTCTCCCCCACCTACCTACCTACCTTCCTTCCTGTTCCTTTCCCTCCTTCCCCCTCCCTCCCTCCCTCCCTCCTTGCCTTCTGACACACTGCCCATGACATCAGGGATGTGTGGCCTTTTGACACTTCCGGTGACGTCAGGGGGTGTGGCATATGCAAATGAGTTATGCTAATGAGCTCCTGCACCTGTTTTTTTACGAAA
Source organism: Lepidodactylus listeri (assembly GCA_029233225.1). Taxonomy (NCBI): domain Eukaryota; kingdom Metazoa; phylum Chordata; class Lepidosauria; order Squamata; family Gekkonidae; genus Lepidodactylus; species Lepidodactylus listeri. Next base: position 14,962,401 of record JARCFY010000015.1, on the reverse strand, counting down.
GGACCCCTGGTCATTCCACTCTGGTGGTTGTCATTCCAGTCCCAGAGTTGTCTGTCTGGGCCCAGAGACCTTAATGGAAAATCCATTCTGCATTTTCTTTGCAACTCTGTCTGTGCTGCAAGGTATTTCAATGGAGTGGAACTCAAGCAGTTTGACTTTCCTGTGTTTGTATGCTGGCTGAAGCTGCTGCTTGCTGGAGTTGTCTCCTTGCAAATAAACAGTTGATGTTTTGAGTCATCAAAGACTATTAAATAAACAAAATATCGCAAGAGCTTTAAGCATGTTTGTATTTTAATTTAAAAAATGATATCTTTAATTGTGTTTGTCTGTATCCTTTATAGAGTTTATATCTCCACTACCTGGCATGATATTTTATGACACGCATGGCCCGGCCCTACAAAGTCCCATTTATGTCAGATCTGGCCCTCATAACAAATGAGTTCGACCCCCCTGATGGAGATGTTTAACAGCATGGGGGACAGTATGGAACCCTGCAGATCCTGTAGCATAAATACCATGGGGTTGAGCACCAGTCTTACAGTATCACCTTCTAGAATTGGTTGGCCAAGTAAGAACAAAATCATTAAAGCTCCCACTCCCAACCCAGCCAGCCCTCCCAGAAAATACCATTGTCAGTGGCATCAAAAGCCACTGAATGGTCCAGGAGAAATAAAGAGGGACACATTCCCCCGATCACTCTCCCAGTAAAAGTCATCAGTCAGGTCAACCAAGGCAGTTTTCATCCCAACACCAGGCCTGAATCCAGATTGAAACGGGTCTAGATAATCCATCTCCTCCAACATTGTCTAAAGCTGCACAGCAACCACCCCACTTAAGCACCTTGTCCAAAAATGGAATGTTTATCACTGGGAGGTAGTTGTTTGGGTCATTTGAGTTCAGGGGTGCTTTCTTCAGGAGGTGTCTTCCTTAGACCCAAATGACTTAAACAACAAAAATAAATCAGGACGATTACCTGGGTAAATGTGGGATTTAAATCACATGTTTAGTTGTATCTGTGTTGAATATCATGTAAGAATTACTCAATGGTTCCCCCCCCCCAGATCTTCATGATTTCATATGACTGTTTTGTTCAGCAAATTCACAATATCCTCAGAATCCAAGTTGCCTCAGATCTAACAGAAATCCATCATAAGGCTAGAAAGAACAAGATTAGTAACCTCCATTCTTCTGCTCCTACACCTTGTATGATCCAATTCCGTGCCAGTCGGAGATCACTGTTAAAATAGACCTGTTGTAAATACATGGTCTGCAAAACATTGACATAGGATTGTTCTAGGGGGCAAGGAAAGGTATAAGCTCTTGGCACATAACATTGTAGGTAGACTAAACATGTGTATATTGAGGTTAACTGGTGTGGTTAGTCCAGTCACCATTAGTTAAAAGAGTGCTTAAAGCTACAAACGCAGGAGCATCACTTTACCAGGTTACTCAGCTTAAAAATCTACACAGGGCCACTTTACAAGTGTAGAAGAGAAATACTTCTCTCTTTATTTGAGAAGTAAACTTTGGATAGGAAAGAGCAGAGATTGATGGATTACTAACTTACTAGCTAGAGGGTGGAGGTGGGTGGCGAGAGGCCCATCTGCCTCGTGGTGCCAAGAGAGGCCTGCATGTCCCTCTCTTGGTCCATGCAGGTAGAGAGCAAGTCTTCATCCAGAGTGAGACAGAAGCAGGAAAGGGAAATTGGTCCCTGAGATCACAGTCTGCGTATCAAAGAGGACAGTGGCAGAAGAGTAGATGCAGTTTGTCTGTCTAGCTATCTAGTCTCTTTTGCTTCTCAGTCTGGAGGTCTGAGACAGGGGACATCACATCTGGAACTTCCAACAGTGTACATGTGGCATATGGAAGAAGACAAATGAGGACAATCATGACCTGGTCTGGAAACAAATACTGAGAAAACAGTTGTGAGAGTCTGACCCACAAATCAAAATAGCCAGCAAGACTTACAAAGAAAATATTTTCTATATATTGTTACCAGTAAGCACTACAAAATAATCAACAAATTCCATTGAATCGTAAGAAAATCCTTGTATAAGAATGCATCAACGTCATCATCCAGATTTTATAACGTTTCAAAAAATGGATCTTCCTCATGAAATATTCTACAAAGTAGTAAAAGGGCTTTCGTGCTCATAAAGTGCTATATACGGAATCAGGAAAATAAAGCATTTAGGTAGGACACTGTTCTCTAAAGTATTCAGGCTGCAAACATTCAGTCTCTCTATATTTCAAATTGTCCAAATCATTTCTCAGCATTAATCTAGAAGTCTATCCTTTCTGGATATGAGATCTGAGCAATTCATCATAAAGCTGTTTAGCTTTTTCAAAGTTCTGTATTTTAGACAAATAAGATGCAGACAAAGAACTCACTATAATGTCTTGGGCCTAGCGGTCATTCACTTCCCACTAGGTCTTTTCCTCCTCTGATGAGCCATCTAGGGGAGGCGTCCCTCTCCAAGTAACCTTCCAGTGATTGGACTAGTGGACTTCATTTGCCCCAAGTCTCAGCCATGATGCTTTCTTTTTTTCTGTCTCTCTCTCTCTTACTCATGGCTCTGTGTCTACAAACAGGCTGCCTTGAGCAGATTTTCAATGCTTTTGTCTTGCAAAAGAATCAAGCCTGTCAGCTAGCTTTCTCGTTTAGTTGTTGAGGGAGGCAGATTCAATACTTCAGATCCACAGACTTTTCCAGTGGGCTGGGCCCATAACCTATTGAGGTTAACTGCTGTAGTTAGTCCAGTCACCATTAGTTAGCAGAGTGCTTAAAGCTACAAACGCAGGAGTGTCACTTTACCAGGTTACTCAGCTTACAAAGCTACATTGCAAATTTAGAAGAGAAACACTTCTCTCTTTATTTGAGAAGTACACTTTGGATAGGAAAGAGCAGAGATTGTTAGTATTATGTCCGCTGACCACCGCCAGGTGCCAGTGACATGCAGTCCGAGCTTGGTTCCAGGAAACAATAGGGGCCAAGGATCCTGAACCTCCAGGAGTGCACCAATAGGGGCTGTGGTCACACACGCTAAATAATCCACTTTCAATGCACTTTCAAACTGGATTTTGCCAGTTCACACAGTAAAAATCCAGTTGGAAAGTGGATTGAAAGTGGATTATTTAGCATGTGTGACCACAGCCAGGGACTTTGGTGGGAAATTGAAACCCACCAATAAGACTATGGGTGTGACCCAGGGGGCTGTATATAGTTGGCTGCCTCAGCTGGTTTGTGTTGTTGTTGTGTACGAATAAACTATGCGCTGATCATCACACTGTTGTCCTGCTTCTCCATGCGTCGAACCCAGTGTGCAACAGATAGATCATTAATTTACTAGCCTTTCCCCTACAAAGATGCTGCAGAGTGGTATATGTTTATAGTATAGGGTGATGATTTTCTTTAGCGGACATAACTTCTTGCCAATGACAATATGGCCCAGGTTCTGTTTGCTAGTTGCTGAAGCATTGTCTTGTCTCCCCTTCAGATGCTCTGGTGGCTGCTGTTTCCCTTTTCACATGAGAAATGGCAGAATCCTCCATCACTAGATGTTGTCTTTCCTCAGACTTATTTATTTAATTCTTTCATACCCTCGCCTTTCTCCCCAGTGGAAACCCCAAGCGGCTTCCACCATCCTCCTCTCCTCCATTTTATCCCCCCAACAACACTGTGAGGAAGGTTAGGCTGAGGGGATGTAACTGACCCAAAGTCACCCAGCAAGCTTCAGTGGCTCAAGAGGGAATTCCATCCTGGGTCTTCCAGATACTAGTCTGACAGTCTTAACCTTTACACCACACTGGCTCTCAGGATACAGCTGCCGCACTGCTCAGTTGACTATCACTGCACAAAGAGAGACAGAGGCAGAGGCAGGGAGATGAAGGCAGAGGAAGGGTCCCATCAATTGGTGTAATGGACAGAGACGTTTAAAAGGTAACTGCTATTCCACTACTTGTCTCTGTACCAAGATCCAGAAAAACAGAGACTGCTCGCAAGGACACCTCAGTCTAGTCAGTCATCCATTACGAAGATAAAGGGTAGAGTCTCATACTCTGAACAAAGTAGAGTTCTAAAACATGTATAATAAACCACTGGGGGGGGCTGCTAAGAAAGAGCACCTGCTAGGGTTGCCAAGTCTGGGTTGGAAAATACCTGGAGACTTTGGGGGTGGAGCCAGGAGAGGGTGGGGTTTGGGGAGGGGAGGGGAGGGGCCTCAGCATGGTACAATGCCATAGAGTCCACCCTTCGAAGCAGCCATTTTCTCCAGGGGGACTGATCTCTGTCAGCTGGGGATCAGTTGTAAAAGCGGGAGATCCCCAGGCCCCACCTGGGGGCTGGCAACCCTAGCACCTACAGAAGGAGGCAACATGGAACAGAGAAATGGAGTGGGAAAGGAGGAAGCACTCCGTTCATTCCTCATCAGCTTCCATTCTGCACCAAACTGCCCTTCCCCATGTTATCCTTGACCAATGCACACAGGCATGTGGGGAGGAGGGTGAATTGGCAGAGGGGCAGTTGCCCTGGGACCCTTGCTCTGAGGGGTGACCACCCATGGCTCTATGCCTCCAGTGGAGGGGGGGGGGAGAAAAAAGGCGGCTCCCACCAGCCCCACTCACCCACCCCCATCGTGTCTGGGGCTTTGGCCACCCTCTTGCAGCAGCAACCATTTGCTTTGATTCTGTCTGTGGCTCAGGCAGCCGGCTTCTGGCAATGGCTTGCACCCACCTTACACAAGGCTAGGGCCACCCTTTGTTTGGCCTTTTGGGGGGGGCTTGTGTGGGGCAGTAGGCCTCAGAATCACTGAGGCCCCTTTGGAGCCAGTTTGGTGTCCTGTAGCGGTTAAGTGTGTGGACTCTAATCTGGGAGAACCGTGTTTGATTCCCCACGCCTCCACTTGCACCTGCTGGATGACCTTGCCATAGCTCTGTACTGTTGGAGAAATGAGCATGTAACACAAGGCCTGAGAAATTCAGTCATTATAGGGTTAACCTATGCAACTTGTTTGTTTACCTAGAGTTAGCCTGGAAGTAATACCTGGCAGCTGGCCAATTAACTCTGAGCCCGGGAAAGCTGAAGGTGTACTGTCTTGCTAATTGGTCAATGATATCAGGTGTTTCCTTTCAGGGGTCAAGAAGAAGGAGAGATCCTCCATTGCAATCTCTCTCACTCTCTATCAGGATGTCTTAGTGTGCAGACGCAGCAGAATGCTGCTAAGGAAGCATGTTTTGTTTATTTGTAGCTAATCCCGTTTACCTTTTTCCTTTAGTAATAAACTTCTTTTAAACTAAAAGAAGCAATCTCTTCTTTCCAGAAAAGCAAGATTCATCACTCTGAATTTTCTTGATTATTGGACAAAAGTCCTAACATGTACCAGCTGTTCTCTCAAGGACAGTTGTCTCCGAGCTCTCTCAGCCCCACCTACCTCACAGGGTGTCTGTTGTGGGGAGGGGAAGGAGTTTGTAAGCCGCTCTGAGACTACAAGTGAGGGGCGGGGTATAAATCCAATCTCTTCTTCTTCTTGGAGGGGAGAATGGTCAGAAGACAAAGGAAAAGGTGATTTTTTTAAAAAAATTAACTGATTAGAGTGGTTATAGGCAAACAATAACATGGCCAGAGCAAGAGAACGATTCCTAAAAGAGAATGCTGTGTTTCTTATGGTATCCTAACATTGCATTTGGGGATTTCTGGGCCTTGCATCTCTACCATCAAGTTCATGAGTTGCTCAGGAGATTGTGCAAGCTCCTTGAACACATCCAGGGTCAGGGCTGGGGTCGGTTGTACAAGCGGTACATATAAGGCTAAAGTATTTTCGCTGAGCATGTTGGTCAGATTAAATTTAAGCACGGGCAGAATTAAGGGGGGAAACTTTAGACAAAGATGTGATTAAAAAGCTTCATTCATGCAGAACAACCCTTAGAGGATTAAAATGCTTCAGGATTAAAATCATGTTTTATGCAAGGTGGGCGAGGCAACTGGCAGGCAGTGTTGCTGAAGAAGACAAGGGTGGCACGTAAGCACCATGTAGGGGGAACCAGTGGGGTGCTGTTGTTAGAGTGTTGAACTTGGAATCGAGAGACCTGAGTTCAAATATGAGCCTAGCGTGACGCTCACTGGGTCACGTTCAGCCAGTCGCTCTCTCCCAGCCTGGCCTACCTCACAAGGTCCATTGGAAGAATGAAATGGGGGAGAGGAGCACCACCCTGCAGGAATGACAAAAGAGAAATGTAATAAGAAGTGAGCTGCAGGAAAAGAACAACAGTGTTGCTTTGGTGTGAGGACTCCTGTGTCTTCTAAACCAAGATTCAAATACAGTTTCCATCCATACGGTCGGCTTTCAGAGCTACCACGAGTGGTTCCATTTGGAGTGAAACCAATTCCCCGAATGTCACCAGCCCCCTAACAGCAGACCCATGGCAACCTCTGCCATGCACCAGCATTACAGGGTGAAGATGAGGATCTGGGTGTTGTTCTAGGTAGACTTAGGGGATTGGCAATCTGATAAAGAGACCCAGATTCTAATTATCACACAACTGCGTCACTCATGGATACTCTTGAGCAAATTTCTGTCTTTTAGCCTAACCTCTCCTACGGTTAGGGCATCTGTCATTTGGAAATAAAATTATTGGGATTATTTCAACCAGTTCTTTTGGCATTTGCAACTAAATGGCATTTTTCTTTTGATTGTTTTTACTGATTTATTGATGACGTCTAGCATCTAGAATAGCAGAGTGAAATTTCTGAAAGGCAGACCATCGATTTTATTTTTGTGGACTGCTATTTCTTGCATTTTCCCCCAAAGGCAGCATCCTCTTCCTCCAGTTATTTATTTAATTTGCAACTTTGATATTAATATGGCGCTGATGTGAATACAACACTGACTCTTATTAAGAACTTCTTTTGGGGTTGGTGTCGGTGTTCCCTCTAAGCGGAGTTAGTGTGAGCTAGCTCACCGTTTTTTTTAGCTTTCAGCGCACACGTTTTTGTCTTAGGAAGGACGACTCCAGAGCAAACTAATTTATGCAGTAGCCGAATCGCTTGCTCACAACTTCGATGCCAGTAGCTCACAAAGTAGAATTTTTGCTCACAAGACTCCATAGCTTAGAGGGAGCATTGGTGGTGCTTTCATCTGCAGGAAAATAAATTGTCTGCTGCATGAGTGCATGACAGTATGGTTTCAGAAGTGTTGTGCTTCCCTCTGGGAAGCCAGAGGATTACCTTTGAACCCTCTTTAGGGTCTTGGAATGGTTTAAGGCACTTTTAGTCTAAATGAGACTTGCACTCTGGTGCCTGGATATCAGCTGGAAGAGGTCTGCGGAGTGATTTGATGCTGAGGTCAGTTTTGAAACCAGTCCATAAAGGAACCGAGGTGCCAGGATGTCTGCAGATGGGCAAGAGGGTGTATGGACTCTTTTGTTATTTTTTAAAAAAACAGCAACTACTGCGGCCGTGCCTATATCTCTGTTCATCAGGCTGTTCTGTTACGATTCACTTGCATGCTATAGCTCTTTTGAATGGTTACCCCAGGCCTTGTGTTCCATCCAGTTACGCTTTGAGACTCTCTTGTGACCCTTCATAGGATATGCAGTGTATGAATTAAATGCTTGATTGAGGAAAGAAAGACAGAAGCCAACTGCTCCTGAGAGGAGCTGCAAAACTCCAGTGGAGAAGAACTCCGTGGGAGAATACAAACAACAGCCTAATGCAAACAAAGCTCATCCAGTCCCAGAGAGAAAAGTGCAAAGCTGGATTCAGATATAAGATGGTCAGACAGCAGAGACAGATACCAAAGCAAGGGCATATATTAGTATAGTCCTACTAGGGTGACCGATCTGCAATCTATACAGGTCTCTCTTGTAGATGCGATGCCCTCATACTCCCATACACACTCAGTACCACACTTCTATGACTGCGCAAAACTCTGCTATATTAACCAAATCCCCCTATAGTCAGGGGTCCATTGGAGCGAGAGCGCACAGGAGCACAGCTCCAGGAGTGAAGAGCCCAGGGGGCGGGCACATGACCAAGCTCCGCCCCCTCCTCGGCTTCCCCGAGCAGTGCAGAGGCGCAGCGCCCCGGGGAAAGCCCTGCTAGGGTCTTTATTGTTTTTAATGTTTTGTTTTAATATTGATAATTGTATCATTGTTCCTTTCATGACTGTGTGCTGCTTCTCCAGAGACTTGCTCAAGTTGGCATATAAATTTTCTAAGTATACCATTTTTTATCTGGGCACGTGGCACATAAGTACTGGAGAAATTTCACCAACCCTTCAGCAGCTTCCACCCCATCAGTTTGGTGTAGTGGTCAGGAGTTGGACTCTAATATGGGAGAACCGGGTTTGATTCCCCACTCCTGAGGGGTGAGTGTGGCCTTCTGACACACTTCCGGTATGTTAGGGAGTGTGGCATATGCAAATGAGTTATGGTAATGAGCTCCTGCACCTCTTTTTCTACAAAATGACCCCTGCCTATAGTTATATCCTGCTGAGGTCCTTCCCCTCTCTAAACCCCACCCTTCCCAGTCTCCATCCCCAAACATCCAGGCATTTCTCAACCTAGAGTTGTCAACTCTACTTGCCTCTCTGCTTTTATTCAGTTCCATTCATGCTGCTCTCATTCTGCCTCTGGCCTAGGAACAAAGGGTGGACCTCAGAGTTTTGAACACAAAACAAAGTTTCAGTGCATCCACAGATGTGTCTGTAGATTAGAACATAAAATGTCCCAGAAATAGCCAGTTATAGCCAGGGGTCATTTGAAGAAAAAGACGTGCAGGAGCTCATTACCACAATTCATTTGCATAACTCATTTGCATATGCCACACCCCCTAACATACCAGAAGTGTGTCAGAAGGCAACACCCACCCCTCAGGCTCCACTCCACAGGTGAGTGAAACTGACCTGCTCTTCCTCCGTTCCCTTCCCCATCCAATACTTTGTGCAATAAAAATAAGCATAAAGAACACACCCTCATTCTCTTCCTGCTCTCTTGAAACCACCAGGTTTCAAGTAGACTTGAGATACCCAGGACATGTACACCACCCATCCCTTCCCCTCCCCACAACAAGACACCCTGGGAGGTAGGTGGGGCTGAGAGAGGTTTTTTGAGAACTGCTCATGAGAGAACAGCTCTGAGAGAACTTGTGACTGGCCCAAGGTCACACCAGCAGCTGCATGTGGAGGAGTGGGGAATCAAACCCGGTTCTCCCAGATTAGAGTCCAACTCCTGACCACTACACCAAACTGATGGGGTGGAAGCTGCTGAAGGGTTGGTGAAATTTCTCCAGTACTTATGTGCCATGTGCCCAAATAAAAAATGGTATAAAAAATTTCCAGGGACTTGCTCAAGGTGGCATATAAATTTTCTATGCCACCTTGAGCAAGTCCCTGGAAAAGCAGCACACAGTCATAAAAGGAACAATGATAAAATTATCAATATTAAAAGAAAACATTAAAAACAATAAAGACCCTAGCCGGGCTTTCCCCGGGGCGCTGCGCCTCTGCACTGCTTGGGGAAGCCGAGGAGGGGGCGGGGCTTGGTCATGTGCCCACCCCCTGGGCTTCTCACTCCCGGAGCTGCACTCCTGTGCACTCCCACTCCAACGGACCCCTGGTTATAGCTGTAGCAAGGGGTGGTCAACCTGATTGATCCTGTGGGCTCTTTCAGAATTTTGAGAACAGTTAGTGGGCACTACCACAAAATGGCTGCCCTGGGAGGGGGGGGGGGTGCAGCAAACCACAAAGGGGTAACAGTGAATGGGGTGGCTTTGGCCACTCACAAAATGTTGAGACGTTCAAGGCCAGCTATTATCTTCTGGAGGCAGCTGTTTTCAAATGGGTGTTCCCTGAAGACCCAAAGGGGATGTCTTTTGGACTCTTCTGAAACACCGCATGCTCCAATGAGGTGAAGAAATACCAAGATTCACTCTTTGCTTTCAGAAAGTGTTAGGAATTGTTTTAATTGTTTTAATTGATTTATTATATGTGTACCCCACTCTTCAGCTGGGCTGGCTCCTCAAAAAAAGCAGTTTATAATTGAAATCAATAACACAGTTCAAAAAATGGATGCCGTTGAGTGGCTCTCTCTTCTCAGGTCCCTTCCTGACAACTAAACAGAGAGTTTCCTTGGGGTGGGGGTTTACACTAAAGTTCTCTCACCAAGCCTCCTGCTGACCCAGCTGCTGCTGGTCTTTCTACTCTGTACTGGATGTTGACAGAGATTCCTCGTGCATGCCAAGGGGTTGGCTGGTAGCTCTGATCTCCCTTCTGCACTCCTTTTCCTTCCTGACAGCAGCAAGGAGGCTTTGGGGTGACAATGATGACTAAAGTCTGCTGCTCCTCAAGCCTCCTGTTGACTTTGATTCAGTCACTGTTTCAAAATTATATGGTTCAGACCTGTAGCGTATGGTGGCTCCTGAACAGCATCAGGGAGACATCCATGGCAGTAAAGTTACTTAGTGCTGCAGCTGCATACAACTCCTGGTTTACTAACTCCTGGTTTATTGACACTTTTGACTGTGCGTGACATGTTTTTCATGGGGGGAACATTCAGACATGCAAGAATTCACATGTAACTTGAAGTGGTACAGTCCAGGAAATGCTGCAGCACGCGATTCCACTGCTTATATAAACCGGGCCTTGAATATGGAATAGGGTTGCCAGGTGCCCCCTGGCCATCAACAGGGAATATAGGATAGCCAGGTCCAGGTTGAGAAACTCCTGGAGATTTGTGGAAAGGATGGAGCCCGGGGAGGATATGGACCTCAGTGGGGTGCAATACCATAGAGTCCACCCTCCAAAAGTTGGTGGGGGGAACTGGGGGAACTGATATCTGTATTATGGAGATAAAGCTGTAATGTCTGGGGATCCTTAGGTCCTACGTGGAGGCTGGCACCCCGACTTTCAAACCATGAAACCAAATTGGAACTTTAAGTCTGTGCCAATGATTCCATATACTCTAACAAAAAAAGTAGTGTTATCCATATGATCAGGGGTCTCTTCGTAGAAAAAGAGGTGCAGGAGCTCATTAGCATAACTCATTAGCATATGCCACGTCCCCTGACATCACCAGAAGTGTGTCAGAAAGGGAATGTCAGTTTCAGCCCCATTATACCCTATGGGCCATTAAAATCAATGGCAAAAACTCATAGGGTATATGAGGGGCTGGAGGAAAGGGGGTTTGAGGGAGAGGCTCCAAACTTGCAGGGTAGCTGCTGGGGCCTCTCCTCGAAATACCCACCAAGTTTCAAGAAGATTGGACCACGGGGTCCAATTCTATGGGCCCCCAAACAGGTTGTCCCATCCCCTCCATTGTTCTCTCTGGTAGGAAAAAATGTTAACTTTTTCCCTCCCATAGAGAACAATGGAGGGAATGGGGGCAACCTGTTTGGGGGCCTGTAGAATTGGACCCCCTGGTCCAATCTTCTTGAAACTCGGTGGGTATTTCGAGGAGGGGCCCCAGCAGCTACCCTGCAAGTTTGGAGCCTTTCAGAGGCAATTCGGCAGCGAGCTGAATCAGATTAGAGAATCTGATTCAGCCCATGGCTGCCCTACTGGCCAGTCCTGCGCTGGCGGAGCTTTGCTCCGCCTCGCTCCGGCCCCAACGGACCCCTGCATATGATAAACGGCATTCAGTGCTCCAGCTCCAATCTATTTATCTCAGTCTTGCTATCTATGCTTATAGTAAAACTCTGTGCTCCTAATGCATTTGTTGCTATTATGGAGTCTCATGTTGCAATATAATTTTAAATGGAGTATGGAGGTCAGATGGAACAGGATCCTTTGGGATCACTTTCAGCTAGGGAGGGGGAAAAATTGTAGTATGTCTTGCAAAAAAACTGCCATTTTCCCACTCACAGAAATCCAGTTCCACTTTTATAGACAAGTTGCATTATTTTTGGCTTAGTATTTCAACTGTTCTTTTGAGATAGCAGCTCAGTGTTGAATATCGTCATGGCAATATACTACCCACCATCTGCACTAAACTGATCTTACCATACTATACTTTTACTATCATGGCCTCTCTTGGCCTAACATATTTGATCTCTTAGCACTTCACTGTCTGGAATTTATGCTACCAAATATTAGATGTTGTGACGGACTGCACTTTTAGAAGCTCAGAAGTGCTGTGTAAACCGGTAATGGACTGACTGTGAAGGGTTAATTCCTCACACAGCCAGAGAGCCTTGAGAGACAGGCTGCTCCAAGGGATCTGATTGGTTAGCATCAGTAGAGCAGAGAGAGACTTCAGAACTGAATACTGAGAAGAATTCAGTCTTAGTCTAGCTCTAACGGGAAAGAGTTGGGTGCTGACAGAGTCCAAATTCAGCCCTGACAGGGAAGAGACTAGTACTATTGAGTCTGAGTCTAGCCCTGACAGAGAAGGGTTTAGTATAGACAGGTTTTGTTTTTAGCCCTGACGGAGAGCAGTTTAACACAGATGGAGAACTGGGGAGGCTGTCAGGAGGAGTGGGTAAATCAGAGAAGATTCCCATTCAGGCCAGAAAAGGGGATAGATCTTCTAGTGAGAGAAGAATTTCCCTGTCCAGTTGGAAAAGGGAGATAGCTCTGAGGAGCAATGTTCCCTCTAAGCTATGGAGTCTTGTGAGCAAAGATTCTACTTTGTGAGCTACTGTGATTAAAGTTGTGAGCGAGCGATTTGGCTACTGCATAAATTAGTTTGCTCTGGAGCCATCTTTCCTGAGCTAAGACAAAAATATGTGAGCCAGAGGCTAAAACACTGTGAGCTAGCTCACACTAACTCAGCTTAGAGGGAACACTGCTGAGGAGTGGAGTGACGCCTGGTCAGATGTGTTTAGAAACTACCTTTAAAATCCTGAGGAATCAGTAGGGGAGAAAAAACCTCAAAAAGAATACTGGTGTGTTTGGTGAAGGAGTCTGGGTCCTGGACAGAGTATCCCTGCCTTCTGAAAATCAAAAGAGCCAAATACACTCTAGAACAGAGGTGTCAAACTCATTTGTCATGAGGGCCGGATCTGACATAAATGTCACTTTTTCAGGCCGGGCCATGGGTGCCATAAAACGTAATGCCAGGTATGAGAGAGATAACCTGTATAAAGGACAGCAGCTGGTAAGCTCCCAGTTGGTGTATCCTTACTGCAAGGCCCCCTGGGGTGGGAAGGGGCTGCAGAGGAAAACCCACACAGGCGGACTGGAGAGGCAGCAGTGCAGCACTGAACAGATGCTCCCATGATGCTTGACTGCTGAAGAGGAGTGTAATGATTTCATGTTTTGGTGTGTGTCTTCCTTTAAATGTTTAGTGTGACTGCAGTAATGTAAGAAGAGTGATGGGGGAGACAAATGTGATTCTGATTGGCTGATGACTGAGAGTATGGGAGGAGATGTTCTGAGAGGAATCTGTGTGTGGGTGTCTATGAAGGTTTCTGTGTATAAAGTTTGAAGAGTGAGCAAAGTCTGTATGACTGTGGGATTTTGAGTCTTTTTCTGAGCGAATAAGAGCAACAATTTAGTTGGTGTGAATAAAACAAAGAGACTGGCCTGTGTGGCGCTATATATATATATATATATATACAGGGGTCCTTTCGTAGAAAAAGAGCTGCAGGAGCTCATTAGCATAACTCATTAGCATATGCCACACCCCCTGACATCACCGGAAGTGTGTCAGAAGGCCACACCCACCACTCCACCCCAAAATTCTCCAAGGTGTTTCCCAACTCAGAGCTGGCGAGCCTATCCGATGGCACATGTGGGGGGAAACAAACCACCCATGTCAGGTAAAGAGGGGGGAATACCAGGATACCAGGCCAATATATTTTTATTCTCCTTGGCATTGACGGCTGAGGTGCTTTTAGTGTTCCTTTTCTGTTTGACTGGCAGCCTTCCTCACTGTTACAGTTACAGTTGATTTTATATCTCTGCCATTTAGTGTCATTTTTGTCAGCCGCAACAAGGTTACTTTCAGAGAGGGAAAGCAGGTTATCCATTTTTAAATAAATAATGTTGCCAAGTCTGGATCCAGAACAACAAAATCACAGCCACTAATTTTTGCCTAAACAAAACCCAATGATCTAGAGTTGTGGTCTTCAACTAGGAGTTGGCAGACAGAGCCACTCCCCCCAAGCCATTTGGAAGTCCCCACACATGTATAGACACAGCAAGGGTGCCATAGATCTTACTTCTCTTTGGATGCACACGAAGAAGAGCAGGGTGGCAGGGTGAGGTCACCTTCGGGGGGCCAACCATTGGTTCAGTGATGACTGGTTTTTGTTTCTTGCCCTTGGCCCCTTCGGTCTGTTGGTTACGGTCCAGCTCCCCCTCTTCCTGTCACATGACTCTGATATCACATCCTTGCAGCTCACAGGATCCTGGTTCTAGAAAGAGAAGGAAAAGAGATTGGATTTATAGCCCATCCTTCACTACCCAAAGGAGTCTCAGAGCGGCTTACAAACTCCTTTCCCTTCCCCTCCCCACAACAGACACCCTGTGAGGTGGCTGGGGCTGAGAGAGCTCTGACAGAAACTGCTCTTTTTCAAGAACAGCTGGTACAGAGCTATGGCTTGTCCAAAGTCATCCAGCAGATGCAAGTGGAGGAGTGGGGAATCAAACCCGGTTCTCCCAGATTAGAGTCCACGCTCCTAACTACTACACCAAGACTACTGATTTTGAGAGACTGATAAAGAACAGCCCCAGCAGAAACGTCTGTTCCAACTCATTCAGTCCCAGGTTCTCTATACATCATTTCTTGCAGCATGAAAAACTCACGCGTGTGAATGCCATACACCAGCAGATTTTATATGGTTCAAGCTGAATTCCATGCCTCTTGGTTTGTGCTTCTTTCCTCCCTTCCCTTTAAGTCCTCTGAAAGGCTGCAAACCACTTCCCCGTACCTGGAGAAAAACTGCTTCAAAAGCAGAAAGAAAATAGTTAAGAATAAGTTGTGAATTGGTTTCAATATAACAATAAATAATGCTACAATTAATGATGAGACAGGATCTTCAGTGCTCCTCAGGATGGGCCCTCAGACCAAAGGCAGTTTTAGCAACCACATCATTGGAAAGAAGACAAGAAAGTCTCAAATGTTAAATACATACAAAATTATATATAATAATAAATAAAATAAATTGTAGTTAAAAGTTCACATAGTGAATTTTGACTTCAAACTTTTACTCATCTTTGAGGGAGCTGGAACTGCCAGACTTTGGAAACGTCCCCAATTTCCTCTGTCATCCTTGTGGTCTTGGGCATCCAGCGATGAACGATCGACTGGAAGCAGCAATATCTCTGCACACTTTCCTCCTCTTTGTGGCTCTGTTAAAGAAGAAGATCCAACGATCAGTACCAAAAGGGAAAGAGAGCATACTTTGCCCTGGAACAGAGTGCACATGGAGAAGAACTGACCTCAGCAGCACAGGGCTGTCCCAACTTCTTCTTCTATCACCCTTGGGGTCCTGGGCATCCAGCGATGAACGATTGACTCGAAGCAGCAACATCTCTCCACACTTTCCTCCTCTTTGTGGCTCTGTTAAAGATCGCTCGCTCGTAACTCTAATGCCGGTAGCTCACAAAGTAGGATTTTTGCTCACAAGACTCCAAGGCTTAGAGGGAGCATTGCTCCCCCCCCCCCCCCCTGCCCCGGCCGCTCCACAAACGGGCAGCTGGGAAGGGGAAACAAAAAGCCCTCCCCACCAGTGTTCCCTCTAAGCTGAGTTAGTGTGAGCCAGCCCAGCTCAAAGTTTCTTAGCCTCTGGCTCACACATTTGTGTCTCAGCTCAGGAAGGAGGGCTCCAGAGGAAACTAATTGATGCCATAGCCAAATCACTCGCTCGTAACTCTAATGCCGGTAGCTCACAAAGTAGGATTTTTGCTCACAAGACTCCAAGGCTTAGAGGGAGCATTGCCCCCCCCCCCCTGCCCCGGCCGCTCCACAAACGGGCAGCCGGGAAGGGGAAACAAAAAGCCCTCCCCACCAGTGTTCACTCTAAGCTGAGTTAGTGTGAGCCAGCCCAGCTCACAGTTTCTTAGCCTCTGGCTCACACATTTGTGTCTCAGCTCAGGAAGGAGGGCTCCAGAGGAAACTAATTGATGCCGTAGCCAAATCGCTCGCTCGTAACTCTAATGCCGGTAGCTCACAAAGTAGGATTTTTGCTCACAAGACTCCAAGGCTTAGAGGGAGCATTGCTCTCCCCCCCCCCCTGCCCCGGCCGCTCCACAAACGGGCAGCCGGGAAGGGGAAACAAAAAGCCCTCCCCACCAGTGTTCCCTCTAAGCTGAGTTAGTGTGAGCCAGCCCAGCTCACAGTTTCTTAGCCTCCGGCTCACACATTTGTGTCTCAGCTCAGGAAGGAGGGCTCCAGAGGAAACTAATTGATGCCATAGCCAAATCGCTCGCTCGTAACTCTAATGCCGGTAGCTCACAAAGTAGGATTTTTGCTCACAAGACTCCAAGGCTTAGAGGGAGCATTGCTCCCCCCCCCCCTGCCCCGGCCGCTCCACAAACGGGCGGCTGGGAAGGGGAAACAAAAAGCCCTCCCCACCCCCGCCGCCCCGCCCGGCCGCCCCAGAAATGGGCGGCCAGGAAGGGGAAAACAACCCAAAAGCCAGCCTTTACCTCCTCCTTTCCACACTGACTTTGGGCCGCTGGGTGAAGGGGCGGGGCTTATGCACCCGCCCCCTGCCCTCTTCACTGCCGGAGCGTTGCTCCGCCTCGCTCCCCCTCGAACGGAGCCCTGTATATATATATATATGAATGAGAGAGAGAAAGATAAGCCTGTCAGAGTGGAGTTTGAGAGACTGTTTGTAGCACCAAGCTTTGCCAGTTAAATTTACAAGTTCCTTTCTTCAGCAACTGTTCATAATAACCAGAAACCTACTTTTTCTTTATTAAATAAATCAATTTTTGTTTAAACATATCCCAGAAATCAATACAGTACTTCCTCAGGGCCACATAATTCTCTGGAGTGCCCAGACCCTAGGTCATTCTACCAAAAGAGAGAGAGCTGGAATTTTAAATTCCTGGTGGCAGCAGAAATCTACCAAGTTTATATACACAGAGAGTGTTTAAAGGTAAAACTGTTTCCCCAGATAGCAAGTACCTCACGAGGAGTTTGTTCTGCTGTGCTGAAGCCACAGTGGAGTGGCTCTGCCCACTCCCCCCAGTGCCCCCTCCCTCGCACCAGTTGCTCATGGGCCACATAGGAGACCTGGATAGGCCAGTTCCGGCCCCCAGTCCTAATGTTTGACACCCCTGTTCTAGAAAGTAGACTGGAGTGTTTAAGAAACACTGAAACAAAAGCCTCTCATCTTAAAGATTCTAAGTCACCATGAAAAGCTTAAGAAACCCTCAGCTGCTTAAAACATATGAACTATAGTATGTGCCTGTACTGAGTTACCTCAGAGTTCTTTATTGATTTACCTCAGACCTTTTACCCCTGGTTTCACCTGACCTTTCCCCTCTATGTTGAATAAAATATTTTGTTATTTTTGAACTTTAAAAAGCCTTGAGGTCCATTTCAGTGTGCTAAGTTAAAGAGGGCTGAGCCAGTAGCAAAATATGATACAGTGACAGGGTGGGACAGCCACTGTTCTTCACAAAAGGAGAAAATAGATAAATAGGTCTGCTCAGTAGAAAGGGTGAGAAAAACTGAGGGGAAAACTTGCCTCTGAGGGAGGGAATTGGGTGAGGTCATCTTAGATGTTTAGTCTTCCTGGATGGAAACAAATTGTTTTTGAATTGACGATTATAAGTAGCTTGATATTTGTACCAGAAGGATGGGTATATACATAAGACTATGAAAGTATCATTCATCATCCTTGACTGACATCTTAGAAGCTCAGGGATCAGAGACACTCACCCTGTGCATCAGATCTGCACACAGCACATGCTGCTGGAAGCTGCATTGATTCCCGTTCACCCCTGATAATAAAAGGGTTGGTGAAGACTTGCTTACTGTACAACATGATTTGCAATGCCAGGATAGCAGCCTCCTGCAACGTATATTTATTTGTGAGATATAGGGAAGTGTATGAGAAGTTTCTGTGCAAATGTGCTTTTAGAGGGGTGGAGGGAGCTTTGGGTACCCTGCCTCTTGGCTGGCGTGAGACTAGGGTTGCAAAGATTTGGAAGTGGAGCCTGAGGAGGGACCTCAGCAAAGTATAATGCCATAGAGGACACCCTCCAAAGCAGCCATTTTCTCCAGATGAACTGATCTCTGTCATCTGGAGATCAGTTGCATTTCCAGGAGATCTTCCGGCCCCAGCTGGAGGTTAGCAACCCTACCTGAGACACCTGCCCCAGCATTTGTCCAAATGAGTACCACTGCAAGTACCCCTTTAATTAAAGGAACTCCCACCAGCCAACTCATTGGTAGCAGCAGGCCATTCCCCAGGCCTCAGATGGAGAGGGGAGGGGTTCTGGACACCCTCTTCCTTTCTCCTAGTTTCACTCCCTTTTCACTTGGGAGCAATGTTCCCTCTAAGCTCCACAGCAAAAATTCTATCTTGTAAGCAAAAAAAAAAAGCTTGTAAATTTAAAATTGTGAGTGAGTCTATATTTGACTATTGCATAAGTTAGGTTTTTTTAATATTATTTCCATATCCTTGTAAAAATCTCAGAATGAACTCTTTTACATTCTATTTAAACTAATTTTATGAATAATTTAAACATTATAAGAGAAGAAGAAGAGAAGAGATTGGATTTATATCCCGCCCTTCACTTCCCAAGGGAGTCTCAGAGCAGCTTGCAAACTCCTTTCCCTTCCCCTCCCCACAACAGACACCCTGTGAGGTAGATGGGGCTGAGAGAGCTCTGACAGAAACTGCTCTTTTTCAAGAACAGCTGGGCCAGAACTACGGTTTGCCCAAGGTCATCCAGCAGGTGCAAGTGGAGGAGTGGGGAATCAAATCTGGTTTTCCCAGATTAGAGTCCGCTCACTTAACCACTACACCAAACTGGCTCTCTACCCCTGTTACCCCTGTTGTGTTTTTCACTATGATTTATAAGCTGCCTTGAGTGACAGGGAAAAGTGGGATATAAATATTTGAATAGTTTGGGCAGGTTGATAACATTTAAGCAACTTTGGTCCCTTCCACACGAGCGAGATAATCCCTAGGGGAATCGAGGCTTTTTTGCTCCGGAGCAATTTGCCCCACAGTTGTGTGATCACACAGCTCCATGGACCTGCCGGGGCAAACCGCCGCTGCGTGATCCGATGCAACCGCGGGTGAGTGTTGTTGTTTTTTGTGGTGCGTTTCCGAGGCGCTTAAATGGGGGATCGATGAATCGCTGCAAGGGGGGAAGGGGGAATTGATGCTTTGCTTCTCCCCCCCAAGGGCTTTCAATGATGCACACACGGAAAAGGGGGGGAACAGCGTCGGGTCAGGATAGCATGTGATTACGCTATCTGCGATGCCACACTTCCGTGCTGGCACAATCACAGAGGGAAACTCCGGCTGTGAGCTGCAGCAAACCATTTGATCCTGGAGTTTCACTAGTAGTTTTTTTTACTACGATTCCCCACTGGATCAAAACGGTTTGCAACGGCTTGACGACAGTTGCGGGACACTTCCCAGATTTGCTAGTGTGATCCCGCCAGTTTGATCCGTCGATGAAGCGTCCCTCTAGCGTGGCAAATAGGTCCGTGTGGAAGGGACCTTTCTGTTCATTGGGTTAGGTAGGGTTCTGACAGTGACTGTTCCACCTCTGTTATACTTGACCTGTGATTTGTCATATTTCACCAAAAAAACCAAAGCAAGAGTTTTCTTCCCCCCTAAGCGTTGGTATGTTTTCTAAGGCTCTGTGCAGGGTGATAGTCTGAGGCCAGGTCTAGGAGTATAGTAGACTGGGCTGGGTAGACCTGTTCTCCGGAGGCCAGGTCTACCAATATGGTGGCAAGGGGAGGGTAGACCTGTTCTCCAGATGCCTGTTCTACAGAGGCCTGGTCTACCTCCATAGAGGACAACATTTTCCATAAAAATTTGACTTGATTCTGTTTTCTCTTATAATGTTTAAATTATTCTTAAATTTAATTTAAATATAGTTTAAAAGAATTCATTCTGAGATCCTTTACAAGACTATGGAAACAATCTTCTAAAAAACAAATTATGCAGTAGTTAAATGTAGACTCGCTCACAACTTTAATGCTACTAGCTTTTTTTGCTCACAGCACTGTGGAGCTTAGAGGGAACATTGCCTGTGAGGTAGGCGGGGCTAAGAGAGCTCTTTCGAGGACTGCTCTTTCAAGAACAGCTCTGACAGAACTATGGCTTGCCCAAGGCTATCCAGCAGCTGCAAGTGGAGGGGTGGGGGATCAAACCTGGTTCTCCTAGATTAGAGCCCGCGCTCCTAACCACTACACCAAACTGGTTAGGAATGACAGCAGGGGAATGGTGTGGAAAAACTCACTAACCACTAAAGTGGAGTGTCTGTAAAAAATAATAGATGTTAAAATGTGTACTATATTTAGGCCCCCCAGCAGAGGAGGAGCCCAGCACCTGTGTCTGCCTGCCAGGTGGTAGCAGACAGGTGTGGGTCAGATCCTTTCTAAACCCCTCCCAACACCCTCGGTCTCCTCCCATTGGCCAGCCCTCCTCCCGCCCTGGCATGGCCCCACCTCCAGCTAAAAGCATGGATGCTCTGCAGTGTCCCCTGGTGGGGCCAACCTGGTGCCCACAGCCTCCTGAGTAGCCACTGGGGAAAGAGCCAGGCAGCGGCTAGCCTGGACCTGGTTGGGCCTGGGCACCACCTTGGGACCCATCCCGGAGATCCAGGCATGGCCTCACCCGCTGCTGGTCACCTCTGGTTGCCATGCTGGGTCCGGGGGGCGTGGCCTCTCCTCTCCTGCTTGGCTGCCCATTGTTGCCTCTTGCTGACTCCATTTTGGGACATCCTCTGCTGTCGCCATATCCTCCCCGCTGGTGGCTTCCCCAGTGGAAGTTGGCTGGTCACCCGGGCTGTGTGCCAGTAACTGTTGTGGCCAGGGAAGGGCAACCGGGGGTCCGGCTGAAGGCCCAGCTGCTTCTGGCCTGGCCAAATGTTAATGAGGTTAACTAGCTGGTAAAGATATTTGAAATGATTCTTCATTTTATTGGTAAGCAGCCAGGGATGAAAGATTCAGAAGTCATGTCCTTCTTCACTTGGGATCCTCAGTAGTCCTTGATACTGGAAAAAGAGATGGAAAGAAAAAGAAGCAAACCTGTGGGGAGAGATGTATGGGGCTACAGCATGATGAGCAGACGACTTCACCCTGGTGACTTGTGCCAGGCCTAAGCTAGTCAGGAAAAAAAATACAGAAAACAACAGAAGTGGCTGCTGCAACACACATCAAAATGCTCAGGAGGCAAGCAAGAGCTCTAAGAAACAGTTGGCAGAGAAGCAACAGATGTTCTTTCCCAAGGACAATGGCAAAAGAGTAATTTCAGACAGAGATGGCATCCGACAGTATGTGCATGTTTTTTCAAACACTCAATCTGAATTATTTTGGTATGAGATCCTCTAAGCAATCTCCCCTCAGTGCTTGCTTTATGAAAGTCCATTTGTTGTTCGCGAGCAGCAGTTCATAGCCCCTCTGTTACCGTAGGGGCTGGTATGCTATTCTAGATACACCTTAATAACAGGAGCACGCGGGCAGGGGACCGAGAGAAAGAAAGAGAGAGAAGCAGCCAGCACATTAATAGTGCTGAAAAGGGAAATATGCAAAACTTGAAAGGTTCATATTCTGACAGACAGTGAATGAATTAAGCATGTACAAATACAGTGGGTGTGATGCACTTGGAAGCATAAAGGCTAGCCTGCAATCAGCATTTAAAATGTAAGATCTGGTGAGGAGAATATTGACACTGAAACAGAGTCTGGATTTCCGATGTAATCTCAGGCACAGTCTGGGGACGCGTCACACTAACAGGACAAAAGCACCTCCAGTTTCTGTATAACTAGTATTCTGTCCTTGGATGGGCTTTTGAACCGCCAAGCGGTGGTAAGTTGTCGTACAGCCCCCTTGTATAGGATATTTAAAAGAGATCACTGTAGGACTGATTACCTTGAGAAATTAACCACTCTTGATCTAAGAAGGGCTTTTACCGCCCTAAGGTTTCATGCCATACCTTCAATGGTCTGTATTGGTCGCTTCTTGGGCTCCCCTCCTGTCTCTAGAATATGTCAGTGTGGCGTAGGCGAAGTGGATGACGTCGAGCATTATATTATGAGATGCTCTTGGCATGAATCACTTAGGCAAAGGTTTATTTACCCCATTATACCTTTGCATAATGGAATTTCAGATCTGGACATGACTGTTTTTTTGCTCTCTGATAATGACACATATATTACCAGCAGAATGGCTTTGTTTGCATTGGTGGCAAAAAAGATAAGACTAAGTCTTGGATTTGCAGCAAGTTACTGAAGGGCCTATCCCATTTTGGTTTATAATGTCTGTTGTATTTTGTTTTATCTGTTTTATTTTGTTTTGTTTTGTTATGGCCAATGGCCAAGACAATAAACTTGACTGAACTGAACACTGTCCTTGGATGGCTATGGATGAATGTACCCAAGTGCCCACGCGGCTGGACTGAGCTCAGTTTGTTCCGTGCCATCAGTTTCCCTCTAGGGTGGCATCACACGGGAATCTTTCCCAATAAATTAAAGAGCCAGTCCGCCTCTGAATTTTACACATGGGGAGTCAGATATTGTAGAGTCTGTCTATACAGTAAGGAAATGTTAACCACATGCTGTACTTCCCCAAGTTACTGATCAGTAGTAAAAGCATGGTAAAATTTTCTCTATTGCACAGACGCCACAGATTATTGGCTTCTAATGTGGTCATTTGTGTGCAGCGACAGGTCATCTGTACTCATCCATTGGTGGACCGCTCATTGGCTCCCCCCCCCCCACTGTGCCCCCAACTTAGATTTCACAACCTCCAAAACCTAGAGTTTTATGTACAAAATCCATCGGTTGCCATTTAACCTTGGATTTCTTGTGATTCACAGCCATTCCCCTTTTGTAAATGCAAGGCATTGCTCACATATCGAATCCTTGCAATTATTTGTTTCAGCATCACTGTACATAGTGATGTCAACATGCATTTTCTCATTAAAGGGTACTTTAATGAGGGGCCGGTGAAGTGATTTTCAGCATAGCTCTTTTTATTAGGTGGTCAGGAACAAGCATGAGAGAGAGTGGTCGGGGAGCCTGCTTATATTTACAGCTAAACTGCACCCCCCCCCCCGACCTCGGCCCCCACGGGGGATTGGGTAAGTAGGGATTAGGTTCCCGCCAGAGGCTATCATAGGTCCATTTGAATATCCTCAGCCTCTGATAGGGGGACAATCAGGGTCCTAGGGTCTATTGTTCTCTGGAGACTGAAGCTCAGGCTGGCATTGCTTAGCATTACAGGCGAACATGCCCAGACATGTTGCAGGGTACATATCAGGAAGTAAATTAACACTAGAGAGTCTTTAAGTTCAAACTAGAAAATTGTGTACAAAACATAACACCCCTCCCCCCATAGTTCAGGCACCCCCTAACAAACAAAGTCTTTTAGATAAGTCGTCCTTCTCCGCTCTCTGTCCGACCAATGGAGAATTGTAGCTGGTGCTCTAAATGCGTTCTAGTCGTCAGAATAATTACCAGGTGCATGCAGTTCAAGTACCTGATGTAAAAGTTTTGAATGTGGATGGGAGTAGAATTGTGTCTGATGCAAAAAAAAGAATTATGTGCACTGTTAAGATATTTGTTAACCCCTTGGGGGAGGGTCAGGAAACTGAGCTGATGTTAGATACTGGTTCAGCTGTGTCTATATTACCCGAGGCACTTTATTTGGAATATTTTGGGAGTGTGCCATTAGTAGAGCCAAAATTGCAGTTGGCGTGTTATTTACAGAACCAAATATCTTTGTGTGGTTGTTTCCCTGCTAAAGTGAGTTTTGGTACATGTTGTGCACCTATAGAATTTTATATTGTGCCTAATGGTACTCCTATCCTTGGTAGGGATTTGCGATGGTAGTGGATGGACATATTATGGCTTCACAATTGGATGTTGAACCCTCACAGAGAGTTTTGTTTCCTTCTGGGAGTGGGGATACTTCTGGGCAGGGTATTGGCTGTGCAAAGGGATTTGTCCACAAAGTAAAAGTGAGACTTAATGTGGTTCCTGTGCAAGAAAAGTTACAGCGATTGCCATTTGCCATGAGACATGCTGTGTCAGAAGAGCTTAAGAAATTGGTGCAGAAGGATATTATTGGTGGACCCATCAGAATGGGTTTCCCCCATAGTGGTGGTAAGAAACAAAGATGGAAGTATACGCCTTGGTGTAGATCTGAGAGAACCAAATAAGGCTGTTGTGATTGATAGCCACCCATTGCCACATACAGAGGAGGTGTTTTCAGAATTGGCAGGGTCAAGGGTGTTTTCTACTTTGGATCTGCAGAGTGCATATTATCAAGATGCTGCATAAAGAAAGCAGAGATCTTACAGCATTCATTACACATGAGGGATTATTTAGATTTAAACGTGTCCCATATGGGTTGGCTTCTGCCCCTGCTGCTTTTCAAAAGATGATATCCTCAGTACTTAAGGGGCATTACTGTCATCATCATTATCTCAAGAAGCACCATCAGTTGTTGAAACGGAGAAGAAAGGAAGAATGAGGCGACTGCCTGTGTGGACAAAGGATTATGTTGTGGATTGAGAAAAGGGGGAGATGTTGTGTGTGTTTCTTTAAGAGGACTGTATATAAGTTGGGAGTAGGAAGTGGGAGTGATTGTAAGTTGCAGGTGTATTTTATACTGTGAGACTGAGGATAATAAAACTAACTTGGATATTGACGTGGAGGTGTTTTACTACAATTTAACAGTGTCTGATGCCGTGCAGCTCCGTGAATCGCAGGAACTCAGAAGAGGTGAAAGCCGTGCCGTTGTCGGAGACCAGCGTGTCCGGCAACCCGTGTGGGCTGAATATGTGCCACATTGCTCGGATGGCAACTTCAGACGACGTAGCCTTCATGGGAATGACTTCCAGCCACTTGCTGTAACTATCAACAAGAAGGAAGAATAACTGCCCCTGGACAGGCCCTGCGGAATCTATGTGGAGCCGGAACCATGGCCCTTAAACTGACTCCCAGGGGCAGACCGGAGCATGGGGGGAGGGTCAGGACAGGACTCCTGGCATTTGGCACAGCTGGGGACTCGATCCTCAATGTCTTTATCCAGCCCCAGCCACCATACATAACTGTGGGCCAGGGCTTTCATTCTCACGATCCTGGGGTGATGCTCATGAAGAGCTCTGAGCACCCAAGTGCGGAGTGGTTCCGGAATCACCACCCTAGATCCCCATAGCAGGCACCCCTTGTAGGTGGACAGCTTGTTGTGCCGGGCTGTGAATGCTGCAAATTCTGGTCCCGGAGAAGTGGGCCAACCACCTTCCCATTGCTCATCGGGATCCCACTTTCGTCGCCACTAAAGAGTACTGGACTCAGGAGGCCGGTGAAATGATTTTCAGCACAGCTCTTTTTATTAGGTGGTCAGGAACAAGCATGAGAAAGAGTGGTCGGGGAGCCTGCTTATATTTACAGGTAAGCCGCACCCCCAACCTCGCCGCCCACGGGGGATTGGGTAAACAGGGATTAGGTTCCCGCCAAAGGCTATCATAGGTCCATTTGAATATCCTAAGCCTCTGATAGGGGGACAATCAGGATCCTAGGGTCTATTGTTCTCTGGGGACTGAAGCTCAGGCTGGTATCGCTTAGCATTACAGGCGAACATGCCCAGACATGTCACAAGGTACATAACAGGAAGTAAGTTAACACTAGAGAGTCTTTAAGTTCAAACTAGAGAATCGTGTACAGAACATAACACTCATGTATGCAATAAAGGGCACATATGCAAATGCAAATACACTTGTGCATTCTTTTTCATGCATAGATCAACAGAGCTGGTACCTATGCAGAGGAATTTCAAGGAGGAAACTGCTTTTGAAAATGAAAGGGAGGAGGTGTCTGTGTTTCCAGTGCAAATCTGGATTTTTGAGAATGTGAACATTTCCTGCCTTCTACTTTAGGCCACATTCAGCCCTTTCGAGCTGGCAGCTTATGTTCTAATGGCTTGTCCAACCATTATATACATTAGTCTAAATAGTCTAATTCTGGAACTCAGTTATATCCCTTACTTCTTCTGGAGGGGAGTTTCAACATGCAACTACCAAAAACAACAACACAACCCCAAAAAACTGTTTTAAACCTGCTATGTGCTAACATTATTTAGCACCCTCTGAGGGTAGAATTAGATGAAAGGATAAACATTTCTCCCCCAAATTGCTGTTTTCCCAATATATCCATAATTTTATTTAACTTGATTGTATCCCCTGTTGTTGTTGTTTTTCCATGTTATGGAAAACAGATCATATCTCTGATTATTGTTCTTGCTGTAAACTGTATTTTTTATAGAATTACTTTATTGTTTCTTAGATGAGATGGCCAAATCTGTAAACAATTTGCTAACTCTGAATGCACCGTATATACCCATATTTATCTTTTTTTTTAAAAAATCAATGCAGCGCATTCAGCTATTGTTTTTAGGGAGCTATTGACAGCACCAAGGGCTTTCTTGAGTGGCGGCTAATCTGGAACCATCTCATGTGTTTTTTTCTAGTACGCTTCTAGGGTTGCCAAGTCTGGGTTGGAAAATACCTGGAGACTTTGGGGGTGGAGCCAGGAGAGGGTGGGGTTTGGGGAGGGGAGGGGCCTCAGCATGGTACAATGCCATAGGAGTCCACCCTTCGAAGCAGCCATTTTCTCCAGGGGGACTGATCTCTGTCAGCTGGGGATCAGTTGTAAAAGCGGGAGATCCCCAGGCCCAACCTGGGGGCTGGCAACCCTATACGCTTCATATAATCTTTCAGTCAATTGTCTGGGCCTCAATGCGTGTTTAACAGCACTTTCCTGTACAGTGACTCTAGTTAAGTTCACAGAAGTCAATCAAATATAGTGTTTCTATTAGGGCTGTCAGACCACAGCCTGGAACTTCCAGGAGCATTTGTGGGACAGAGACAAGGAGCTCACAGACACGCACAATTCGCCCCAACATGGGCACAAATGCTGGGCAGATTAAAGGAGCGCGATCAGACGCCAACATCTGGGAATCGTCCCACAGCCACTGGCAACTTGTTTTGCTCCACCGCACATGCAGAGTAAAAAAATACTTCAGAAAGTCTAGTAGTAAACGAATTGTTACAGGCCACAGATGGATTTTCCTGCGTCTGATCACGCCAGCGCACTCCCATGGTGGCAGGATAGTCTGATCAGGCTATCCTGACTCTATGCCATTGTTAGGGCTGCCAAGTCCAACTTGGGAAATATCTGGGGACTTTGGGGGTGGAGCCAGGAGACTTTGGGGGTGTAGCCAGGAGAAAGGAAGTGACATCATTTTGTGAAGTCACATCCTGTGATGTTGCTTCCACATGCTTCCACATGAACTCATGAAGTTTCCTAATACTGAATCAGGCCATTGGTCCATCAAGGTCAGTATTGACTACTCAGACTGGTAGTGGCTCTCCAGGGTCTCAGGCTGAGATCTTTAATGTCACCTATTACCTGATCCTTTTTTAGCTGAAGAGGCTGATACCTCCTGCATGTCAAGCAGATGCTCTATCACTGAGCAACGGCCCTACTGAATCCTTCCTCATCTCAGCAGAATATGATTTTCATATCATAAGAACAGGAGAGAAGCCACAGTGGATCGGCCCATCCAGTACAGCCCATCCAGTACAACACTCTGTGTCACAACAGTGGCCAAAAATACCAGGTGCCCTCAGGAGGTCCAGCAGCGGGGCCAGAACTCCAGAAGCCCTCCCACTGTTGCCCCCCAAGCACCAAGAATGCAGAGCATCACTGCCCCAGACAAAGTCTTCCATTTAGACCTTGTGGCTAATAATAGCCACTGACAGACCTCTGCTGGATGGGGACAGAGAGAGAGAGAGAGAGAGACAGACAGACAGAAAAAAGAAAGAAGGAGAGAGAGAGAAGGAAAAGAGCTGGCAGATGCACTTACCCCAGGCCCAGCAGCAAGCTTTCAATCTTACACCAGCCGCATGCAAAAGCAGGCCCTTCAGTAAGAGCTTAGTCCCTCGTTAATCTCTGGGCGGGGCTCTCTTGCTAACTCTTAAAGGGGAAATGTCTGGTGAGGCTTTTCACTGCAGGCTCTTCAGACATTTCCCTTTTAAGAGGCCTGGAAGGGAGAGGGCCCGGCAGGCTCCGACGTTCCCCTCCTGTTGGCAGCCATTGCCTCCCCCCGGTGGCCAGTTTTGAAAAAGCGGGGGTAAGCATGAAAAATTGGTGTTTCCCCCGCCCTACCGGGGGACTTGGCAGCCCTAGCCATTGTTCCCCCCCCCCCAATTACAGTATGTGCATCAGTGCACCCACACACACACATTCCATAGGGAGAGGTGTGAATCATTGATCCCTCGTGTAAGCGCATCGGGAAAAAACGTTACCCCCCCCAACTCAATGGCGGTTGCATCTGATTCCGCAGGGGTGGGCTGTGCCCACATCTACAAAAACCTGTGTGATCACACAATGGCAGGTCAACTTCCACTGGAGGAAATAGCCTTGCTCCCACCCCCCACTTTATCTCACATGTGGGACCACAACCAAGCTCTGGTTAAACCAGAGCATATTGGGCAAATCCTATCATGTCCCCCCATCATGACATCACTTCTGGGGTTTTGTTGGAAGGGATGCCGTGCATTGTTCCAATGCCAGTACACCCTCCAGATTTGCCTCAGGCCTCAGCAGCCAATGATAAGGACAGCTGTGAGGCCTGGCATGACTAATTTCTGTGGAAGGATTGCTGCCTTTCTTGCCTCCCCCCTCTTTCTGCAGCCCCAAATATCCCCTGAAATGCTATCCCCAGGGACTCTCTAGCCTCAGCATTAGGAGGCATGAGGAGGCTGCAGGGTGAAGGCAAGAAGGCTGCGCTCTGCAGGCAAGAATGGCTCTGTCCACAGAAAGGCTTCCCTGGATCCAAGCCAATGAGTTCAGACGAGAGTACTTGTCCATGGGATGGCACCTTCGTTCCTTCGTTCCAGTCTTTGGGTTTAACAACATGTTAAGTATGGTCGATCCATGACTGAATCTTCTGATAAGTTTATGTATTTATAAAACAACCAAGGGGAGGCATACGTGTGCGATATGGATTAAGGTTATGGTAATAGGGATGGTTTATTTTACTCTTTCCTCTTTGCAGTCCTTGTCTGATTGAAATTTCCTCCAAAAAGATAGGTACAAGTGTTTGTCCGTCCCCTTCTACTGAGCCGAACAACAACTCAGGACGCTCAGCTGCTGGTAAAATCATGAAAGGGGGGTGGTTAAATCACTCCTCCCTGCAGGGCCATGGCCCAGTTTGGTGTAGTGGTTAAGTGCGCAGACTCTAATCTGGGAGAACTGGGTTTGATTCCCCACGCCTCCACTTGCACCTGGATGGATGACCTTGGGCAAGCCATAGCTCTGTACCAGCTGTTCTCTCAAGGACAGCTTGGGAAAAAGCTCTCTCCACCCCACCTACCTCACAGAGTGCCTGTTGTGGGGAGGGGAAGGGAAAAGGAGTTTGTAAGCCGCTCTGAGACTCCAAGTGAGTGAAGGGCAGGATATAAATCCAGTCTCTTCTTCTTCTTCTTCTCATCCAAATTCTCACCCCTCTGGTGTCTGCTTTTTAAGATAAAAAGATACATCAGGAAATCTGACTGTAGATCTTCCACAGAAATATAGCAGTCAGTGTCACTATAAGGTTGGCCTTTTCCCATTGCTAGGAGATCCTTATGCAATTTTATACTGTTACATGCTCCAAGCAGTGAAAGGTTCTAGGACAAATGCTTACCTGTGTTGGTTTCCTCTGGAAGAAAGCACAGTATATTATTTTTGTAATATACCCAAGTAGCGCATATGTGGTAGGGGCAAAGAGGCAATCCTATAGGACAGCCAATCCAATACTAGTATCAACCCTAGAGAGAGATCTTGTAAAATTCACAGCAGTGTCTGTTTGCTTCCATCTCAGCTTCTGTCACAATCCAGGTTGCTCTTTCTTCACAAACAAATATAGACAACTGTATTATCCCGTCACATGACAAGGTCACATTCTCCAAGTCCTTGGACAGAGATATTTCCTAGTCAGTGAGTCAGCCTTTCCCACATTCTCAAAATGTGCCAGTGCATTTGGGACCAGTGCAGAGGAACTCCAAGAAGAAGTCTGGGTCCAGTAGGAATGGATGCAAATACTTATAAGGCATATGCTAACCCAAAAGACCAAGATTAGAATCCATTGGTTCCTTCTAGTGAATGTAGAATGAGTTTCCAAATGGCCATTGGAAAGCAATAAGGAAGGATTAGTTCTTTAGGGACTGCCTGCAAATTGCAGACCTTTTTCTCAAAATGAATATGTGAAAACATTTGTCTTCTTTAATTTGCAAGGAGACATATTAATAAGAATTCCATGTAGGCCTTGTGGCTCCCATCACTGCTACTCTTATCGTCCCTTTCCTAGTAATATTGTTTCTTTCCTCTTGTCTCACATTCTGATCCCTCCCATTTCAGTGCTTTCTTCCTCTCCTCCTCCCTATTGTGGCACCACCAGGCAGGAAACGGAATACGACTCTTCTTGTACTCCTTTTAGTTCCATTAGCTGCAGGGTCCTCTGCTGCAATCTTTCTGGAAAGTACTGGAGTCGGGAGGCGAGTTGTAGGATGATCATAGCAAAGACTTTATTAAGTGAATCAGCATGTTCAGGAGATGGTCAGATCAAGCATCCTGCCAGGGCTCCAGGGCCCTGCTTATATGCCGGCCGGAGCCACACCTCTGGCCGCACCCAAAATACCTGATAGGGGCTTAGCATATGCGCATAGTCCTGATAGGGCCTTAAGTCTTAAGTTGTAGTTCATAGGTCCCCCGCGGGAGACCTAGGCTGGCTATTGGTGGCCGTTTTGGATCCGACTGTCTATCGTTCTACCTGGCTGAAGCTCAGGTAGAATCGGGCCATGTGCTCTGACCGCATGGCGGTCGCCATTTCGTGACTAGTACACAACACTTTCATTATCTGATTGGAAAGGTACCTAATGCTGGGAAATTACGCCAACATATTCGCGTAATTTAGCAGAGTATATCCAGCGGTGAGCACAGTGCAAGCCATGTAGCTAGCTGAGGCTGCACGTGTGTGCAAGTATGAAAACAAAAGAGACATGGATTCTTCTCCAGGTTCAAACTAATAAGGAGCTTTATTATAAAGAACTCCATTCTCTCGATAGAAAAGATGAGAGAGAGCATGTCCAATCCAATCTAACTAGCTGGATGTCCAGAGATGTAAGATGTGTGTCCTGCTCTCATGAGGCCAAGATGGAGAGTCATGGCAGTGTGTATGAGAGAGAGGTGTCAAGCCAGAAGGAAGGAACTTCCCTAAGAGTAGCAATCTACACTTCAAAGGGATAGCATTAGAGAAGAAAGGAAGAATGCTCTGTGTCCTTTGCCTATCCATCTCTCCGACTCTTTGGTAGCCCCCTCTGAAGAGTAAGGCTAAGAGACAGTGCAAACACCTCCAGTTCCAACATCCAGAACATGACCCAAACTTTAGTGTCTCTGGGAATAATTCTAAAGACCGGTGTTATGCTCCCTCCAGAGCCCTCCCATCAGGACATGGGGGATTTCTCCAGAGGCCCAATCAATGTCATAGGGTCCTCTGGTGTGATTTCCCATTTTCAAATAGAAGGGGCAGTAACAAGAGGCAGCAGAGTATAGCCATGTTGTACTCACAGCTGCTAACCCTTGATACCTAATCCTGGGGTCCAGGTTGGATTTTTCGAGTATCTTCAGCTTTTCATCTAGACATGAATTATTCTGAATTAAAACAATATGTATTGTCATGAAACAGCTTTTCACACACTTACTTAATTCTGATTGCAGTTTTAAATGTTTTACATTAATATATTTTCAAGGACTGGTGAGATGAAAGGAAGGAAGACTAAGTGGGCGTATAGGCTGTCCGGACTGGGGAACAACCATAGAAAGGGTTAAAGAGCTGTTCAGAGCATTAGAACCTTGAACCTTGTAAGCGCCCGAAGACTTGATTGAGTTACCTTAGCATGCAACAGAAAATGACCACAGATTTCCAAACACCTCCCCCCCCCATGAGAGCTACCTTACTTTTTCCTTTCAAAAAAGAACGATGGGAATTTAATCTTTGATTGGAGCATTATAGGTTATACTAATGCTTGGGACATAGTGAGAATGAATAATGAGCAATCTAATCATTTTGTGCCTTGGCTTAATGCGTCCAAGTTGAAAAGTATTTTGTATGCAAACAAATGGCATCAATTATCGTAAGGTGGAGTAGCTTAAAGGACATGTGTATGCATTCTGGAAGATTGCTGTGATTGACTTGTTCAGCAGTGGTTTCAAAGAACGAAGTATACCACCTTATTTAACAGGATTTGTTGGGTCAAGCTAACAAATGAATCATTTTATGCTGCCCTTGGGTGACTGGTTTTGGCACTTGGCCACCAATTCACTAAGAAAGCTTGACCTCTACTTTCCATCTCATTTTGGGTGAAACAGATTTATTCTCAGCTCACTCATGGAGCCACAACTTTATTTATTTGTGAAATTCCTGGTTGGTTGGCCAGAAACCCTGGAGAGGGAGTGTATGTTGAAGGTTTGTTTTGGATCAGTACATGTTGCAAAGGAGGGGTTGGTTGTGTCAAAAAAAAATTTTTTAAGCAAATTTGCTATGTAGGACACACAAGAGCCATCTCTGTTTCAAGTAAATGAAAATCCCAGTGAATGGGCTGCAGAAACATATCTAATAGCTGTGTTAATAAACTTCGTGTACTTAATAAAAATAATAAAACAGAAGGAACTGTATGACCTAATATATAGGAGCCAGAATCAGATTGAAAGGTAGGTGAAAATGAATTTTATTAATTAAATAGAAGTCTCTGATGAATATGGCCTTTTGTAACTCACATTCAAGTGATTCTTGATACTCTGTCAACTTATTAGTAACCCTTAATATGTTTAGGATCATAATGGAAGTCTATTAAAACTGTATGACTGTTTTCCTATTTTAAGCATCTTTCTTAGTTTCATTTTGAAACATCAGTTTTTGGACTCTTAAAATATGTATTATTAGGACATAAAAGGCCCCATTTGAAACCAATAGGATAAAACAGCTTAAAGAGGGACAAGTTAAGTCACAACTAACTGTCGCTGATACGGCAGGGCGTGCTATACCCTGCCCCTAAAACTGTTTCAGGCCCACTTAGAGTTACCAGTTCTCAAGTTTTGGCTCAAAACCCAGTGTTCTGAAGGTTATTCTCAGGCAAGTAGTCTGAAAACTCAGTCCATCAGTTAGTCTCCACACGTGGTGACTTCTTTTAAGACTGCTATGCATGCCTGCTTGTGGTTACTAGTGCCCATGGAGATGAAAGCAATTATCCAGCACTAACAGTTAAATTCCATCCTCTTGTATAAATTTTGTGCATGTGTTGATTGGCCCATCTCTTCACTGTAATATTGACAGACATCACACCATGCAGTTCCATGTGGTGTGAGGAACCCTTACCATTAGTATAGCTATTCAGTGTGATAGCAGCTGTTCCCCTCTCCCATGACACCCCCTGGTCACAGTTTCAAGGTTTAGAACCTGGCAGTTTTAGGTTCACCAGCTCTCCACAAGAGCCAACACCTGACTCTGCCTGCCTGCCTAATAACCAGTGCAGGAAGAAGCCTTGCTCCCCACCAGCAGGGAAAAGCATTACAGGACAGCTTCAATATGCTTTTTCATATTCATCTAAATGTACATGAGTTAGATCAACAACAGTGATCCAGAATGCAGGATTAGGAGAAAGTCTTGAGAAAGAGAAAGGCAAGACAAGGGGAAAGGGCTGGCTTATTTCACATAAAAGTATTTAACACAAGGCCCCAAAGGGATCCCAGTTTTGAATTCCCCATGAAAACTCAATTTAGAAGTTCCACAGAGGCCTAATTCTGGTTGGTACCGTAGTCTGAGGGAGGAGAGGATCCTGCCACCACCCCCTATGCCATTTCCACAATCTGAAATGCCCCCCGGGGATATTATTTGTCCCACGGGGGTTTGTGTGAGTAAATGGGTCAGCTAATGCTTCCTTCAGGCCATTTTGGGTAGGGAAAACAATATGGGGGATGGCGGGAGTGCCTCCACTCCCCCAGTGTGGTCCCAATCTGAATCAGGACTGCCTGGTGCTTCTAAATTGAGTTGCCAATGCCATGGGGAACTCAGCTGCTGTAGGCTGCAAGCCCCTGTGGCAATCCTGTGTAAAATAAGGCCACAGGTTTAGGATTGCCAAGTCCACCTGGGGCTTGAACACCCCCCCCCCAGCCCAGATTGGGCCACTGGGGGGAACCCTACCCCCAAATTGCTGGGCTGCAGAGATGTGCCCGGCACGATGATGTCACCTGGAGGTGACGTCATTGCATCGGGCATGTTTTTTTTGGGGGGAACGCTCTATAATTCGAGGGAAAACTCTATGGTTTTCCCTCGAGTTACAGAGGTCCGACCCCCAATGTGCCCGACGCAGTGACATCACTTCCGGGTGACGTCATTGCGGCATGTGCAAAGCGCACATACCAGAACACTCCCAGAACCGGCAAGGACTCCCTCCCCGCCAAATTGTAAGTACCACTTGGCAACCCTACACAGGCTCCTTGCCAACAGCAGGCTTTTGTTTTGGTTTTTTTTCAAAATTTTTATTGATTTTACCTATTTTCTACTTCTACAACGCTACAAACTAAGCTACATATACCTTATACAGAGAATACTTTATGAAATGCTTAATTATATCAAGTTAATAAAAAAAAATTAAGAAGCTTAATTAAGACCATGGTTTACAGCTTATTACTTTGTTACTGTTTCCACTGAGAGAGCTATTTGGCAAGTATGCATACTTTGAAGAAATATGCTTAACAATACTTTTTATAGATCACATTAGTGCATAAGCTTAATAAAACATTTTTAAACAATCATTTCTTCTTTCGTCCTCTTCTTGTTTTTACAGTCTCAACTTGTATTTTTGGGGCTGCTGCTCCTTTTTCCGAGTCAGATTCATCTTCACTTTTTGAACTGTCAAATCCATACATACTTTCTTGCGAAGCTAGTGAACCATCTGTGTCTCCTCCTGCTTTCTTTTCTTTGCTTTTTTCCAGGAATTTTTTCGCTTGGTCAACAGAGTCAATTTTGTATTTCTTATCTTTGATGTTGAAGCTTAGTCCCTCTGGAGTATTCCAACGATATATGATAGATTCAGACTGAAGCCAGGTTGTTAGTTTTCTGTAGGCTTTTCTTCTTTTCCTTATTTCAAATGGAATGTCCTTCAAAACTTTCACCTCTTCTTCTTGGATCTTCAGAACCGTCTTATTTGTGGTTTTTAAAACCACATCCCTTGTAGATTTTTTGGAGAACCTTATCATGATTTCACCAGGCAGGCTATTCTTTTTAATATAATCTGGATAGGTCCTATAGACCATATCCATATCGCTTTTTAAAGCTTCTGCTTTTAAACCTGTTACTGGTTCCAACGCTTCACTCAGCAGGCTTTTAAGGTCTTCTCCTTTCTTCTCTGGCACATTCTGAAGTCTTAGGAAGAAACTTGCACGTTCCATCTGTAGTTTTAGAAGTTGGTCATGATGAAGAGCCTTGTCTTTCTCTGCTTTTTGTAATCTTGAGTCTTGATTTTTTACTGACGTTTTTACCTCCATGAGGTCCCGCTGCAACTTTTCTGTAGTTTTATTCGACTCTTTTAGTTCCAGCTGCATTTTGTCCATCTTTGTGTTAAGAGATGTCATTTGGTCCACTAGAGGTCGCAATAACGAGGAGAAAATTGTGGTCATCTCTGTGGTATCAACCTTTGAACTCGGAGCTGAACTTGCTAGTTTGGGGGAAGGTTTCAGTTTCCCCGCCATTGTTGAGTCCGCTGTATTGTTTACAGTTAGATAAGATGGACAGAAGGAATGCTTTCTCAACCAGCACTTATATCTTTTTAAAGTTTATATCTTCAAGTACACGATCCTGCCTTCTAGCAGTCCGTACAAGCTTTTATTCCTCAGTAACGCCATGTAAGGAGCCTCGTAAGTACGCCAATACAAAAAGGAGAGGGGGGGGTTTCCTCCGCCCTCCGCGTTCCCGCTTGATTCTGCTTTATTTTACTTCGAGACTCACATTTTCACCTTGCGTATCTGGGAGCTTCTGCTTCTTTCGCTTCATACTCTCTGCTGCTTCTGGGTTTGCGCTGTAGCCATTACGGCTTCCTAGGCGGGGGAACCTATGGGGGTGATGAGAGGAGCCTCGATCTCACGGTCGCCACCGTCGAGAGAGGTCTCCTCTGTGCCACCCCAGGCAGAGCCCCCTCACTGGGGTCTCTGGGGGTCCGGCACCAGTCCTGAACCCCTTCTTCCTGCCTGGCACGGATCACCTCTCCCGCTGGTGCGGTGAGAGGCGTCTGCCATTCTTCGCAAAGTTTCCGGAAGTGTCAGCAGGCTATATTGTTGTTCCACCCCCACCCCAGGTTTGCAGAACATGAATATGCTGGTTATTGGCATACCAAATCAAATCCTATGCTAAAGATCAGTACATGGAGGCTCATGAAATAACAGGAACAGTGTTCTTTCTGTAGAGGATTTAATGTACAACTAGATGGAAGAGAGTCCTACTGTGCCGAAGGGTTAGTCTGAATGTCAAAGTTTTCATGAACATTCGGAGTGTTACTGAATCCTGCTGTAAGATCTCTGCTTTCCTCATGCAGCATAACTTGATGATATGCACTCTGCAGATCCAAAGTAGAAAACACCCTCGACCCTGCCAATTCTGAAAACACCTCCTCTGTATGTGGCAATGGGTGGCTATCAATCACGACAGCCTTATTTGGTTCTCTCAGATCTACACCAAGGCGTATACTTCCATCTTTCTTACCACCACTATGGGGGAAACCCATTTTGATTAAAAGGAAAATAATTGCAGAGCAGTCACTTTTATTTATTTAGATCTTTAGAATTGTGTTCAGTCTTCGGTTTCCAAAGACGACAGCCCATTACATATGCAAATCTTACTGAAGATTGATTTCAGAGTATAAGCCTTTAATCTTGACATCAGATTCTGTGCCTGCCTTATGCACCAGTCTTTTTCCTCTGGTGTTTTTATTTTGCAGCTACTATTAAAAAAAAACCCTTTTCTAAATTGGGGTGGAACTTCACCTGTGATGTGGGGGTGTCCAATTTTTTTTTAAATATATATATATATATATATATATATATAAAATTGCCCTATCCTCACTACACAGTAGTGTCCAGCAAGCACCTTCCATTAAAATCCTCATGGTTCGGGTTTTGTTTTTAAAAATGTTTAATTTAAAAATGAGGGGGAACTGGAGCTTGTACACCAACGAAGGGGAGAGGATGGCGAAAGGTGCAGAGTGGTCAGAACAACTTCAGTGTCTCTTTCAGGCTACGAGAAGGAATTGCTGAAGCATGGGCAGAAGAAAAGTCTGATATCCAGAATATATCAGGTGCTGTTAAACATATAGAAAACCAAAACCCTGAGTTACCATAGTGCTTGGCAGAAAGACATCCAACAACCCCTCCTACCATCCCAGTAAGATGCAATATGGAGCACTCATGCTAAAATATCTCAATCTCAGGCAATCCAGGAATCAGCCTTCAAAAGTTCTTCACAGATGGTATCTCACTCCAGCAAAGCTCTCTAAGATATATCCCAGTTCCTCTCCATTGTGCTGGAAGCAATGAGGAAACAAAGGTACATTCTTTCACAAATGGTGGGAGTGCCGGACAATATACCAGTTCTGGAAATAAGTTGTGCATCAAATAGAACTATTAACAGGATATTCCTTACCTTTTGATCCAGCACTGATCCTATTGCATCTGTGGCCTGCTGATAGTCCATCTGTAATAAGAAAACAACTGATTAATGTGCTGTTGTCATTGCACAAACATGGAAAGCACAAACTCCCCCCTCAATCCAAATGTGGCTACATAAGATGTGGGACTTCTTTCTATTAGATAAAATCTCTATGATCACCAGCAAAGTATGCAACACAAGTGACTTGTCAAACCCATGCGACATATGGTTTCTGGTTATCTATATACTAATTCCCAGAGGGTTTTTTTCTGTGTGGATACTTATATCTGCCAAAAGACAGCTCACTCTCCCCCAACAACTTTTCCTACAAAGTCAGGGGCCTTCCTCATTCTGCAGAAAAATCCAAAAAGTTTTTAAAAAACGTCAGAGGCCATTGAATTCCCCCAATACCTTTTGAAATGGCATCAACTCCAGGCATCAATTGTGAGAGATTAGAATGTTCGGGGGGAGGGGGAGGCTAACTGGGAAATTTTGGACCAGTCTCATACTAAGGAGGGACTACAGACCATTATAATGCCATAGACTCCACCCTCCAAACCAGCTATTTCCTTCACTTCAACTACCATTGCCAGCCTCCAGACAAGGGCTGGAGAGCACCCAGAATTACAACTGTTGTCCAGGTGACAGAGATCAGTTCCCCTGGATAAAATGTCTGCTTTGAAGGGTTGCTGAGGCTGCTTGCCTCCCCAAGTCTTACTGTCCCAAGGCTCCACCCCCAAATCTTCAGGAATTTCCCAACCTGGAGCTGGCAGCCCTAAGGTGAATTGAGCTCTGCAGCTAGGTGATCCACTGTGATTCCCAGAGCACTGCCACTGCTGTGGGGTGGGGGAGGAAGCAGGCAGGAGGCTGGGAGAGTGATGGGGGCAGAAAGAGAGAGTGGTGGAGTGGGGGGGCAGAAAGAGTGATGGAGTGGGGGGGCAGAAAGAGAGAGAAAGAATGATGAGGTGGGGAGGCAGAAAAACAAAGGGAATGATGATGAGCCAGAAAGAGAGAGGAAGTAGCATACATGGAGGAGAGAGAGAGAGAGAGTAAGAAAGGAGAGCAGATGGGAGAAAGAGTGTGAGAGAGGTAGTGGGAGAAGGGAGGAAGCAAAGGTGTGAGGAATGGCATAACCATCCCGCAAGTTTCTCCACTTGTAGACAAACTAAATCCGGACAAGCCGGATGGAGGAACCACTATGGAATTTAAGTTCAATCTTTTACTATGCTGTTAAAATGCCTTAATTTATAGCTGTGTAGACCATGCCAATAGTTAAGACTGTAGTGATATTATAGGTTGTTAAGAATGTTATGCATCCGTGGGTAAGACGCTTGATTTGATTAGAATGTATCTGTAGGTGTCATATATTTGATTCATCTAATGCCTGGTTATGGTTGCCAATTGGTGTGCTCTGTAGTTGTATGTATGAGAAACAATGCTTCTTCGGAATGTAACTTATTCTACTGCATTGTGTTTTTGATGATGATGATGATGATAGAACAACCTCAATGTGGTTGGGGACTGACCTTTGAGGGGTGGCAAAAGAGCGAGGGGAAAATCTGAGGGAATTTGTATGCTTTTGAATTACCTTCATCTTGGAAGAAAAACAAGGGGGAAATTGGCACAAAAGCACTCTCAGTAAACCCAGGGAAACAGCAACCTAAAAGTGAACTGAGTGCTGAAGGGAGGAAAATCAATGCAGGATAGCAGACTGTTAAAGCCTAAGAAAGAGTAAAAAAGATGCTGCTGCAACTACTAGAGCAAGTCAATCGCTACTGTCAGTCACTACTGTTAATCACTACTATGGCTTCCCTCATTGGTCAGAACAAAGGGAAGGTAGAATAGGTTTCTTTCCTATTAATAAATTAGACAGAAAACTGTATTCAAGTGTTGTCTACTACCTCCTGATCTAGACCTACAGACTTGCACTTAAAAAAACAAAAAACAAAGCTTGGAATCTAGGTCAGCTAATGGGCCAAACAAGCACCTTGTGACATGCCCAGATTCCAGGTAAAACTTAGCCAACTGGGCAATGTCAGTCTTAGACAAGCACCCCATACAATACTATCAGAAAAAATGGGGAACAGCTGTCTAAAGCAGTCACACTCACTCCCAGAGAGCGTTCTGGCCATCTTTTTTTATTAAAAGCTTATCAAAGATATAAAAGCTTACATAAATCCTTGTGTAGTACTGTAGCCAACTGTTGGTTGGTTATCATATCAAATGAACCTCATTTTATTAAAAAAAATACTATATAGTTGCAAGAGCCACTAGAATGATGAAGTGTAAACCATAGAAACTTCACATCTTCTTTAAACATCTGCATTTCAAATAAAAATATATCATATTCCTTTTGCGAAAATGAAAAAATAAATAAATAAAGAGCTCTCTACTATCATGCAGCATTAACAACAAACGCCACTTATAACAATTCACTACTATCAAAGAACTTACTGAAATGAATCATTACTTGCAGCAGTTGGTTGCCAGCCTCCAGATGGGGTCTGGATGGCTCCCAAAATTACAACTAGACTACAGAAATCAGTTCCCAGGGAGAAAATGGCTGCTTTGGAGGGTGGACTCTATGGCACACCCCCCTGAGGCCCCTTCTTTCCCCAAGTTCCAGATTCCACCCCCCAAATCTCCTGAAATTTGGCAACCTAGATTTGACAACCCTACAGTGTATTCATTCATCTTGCAGACGATGCTTTCTATACTGATAAAGGTCAGGGAGGAATGTGATGTTTGCCTTGGTGAAAATGTTGCTTTGTGATCCACTGCAGCAACAGCAGCTTGAACAAACCGTACAATCATACAACGTCCCATCCAACTGAGTGATTACGGATTTCATGTGATCAGGGGTCATTTTGTAGAAAAAGAGGTGCAGGAGCTCATTAGCATAACTCATTAGCATAACTTATTTGCATATGCTATACCACCTGACATCACTAGAAGTATGTCAGAAGGCAAGAGAGAGAGAGAGAGAGAGAGAGAGAGAGAAAGAAGGAAGGAAGGAAGGAAGGAAGGAAGAAAGAAAGAAAGAGAGGGGACAGCTACTAATCCAACCCTAAGAAATACCACTCTTCTGGGAGGATAGCTTCAGTGGTGGCTGAAGCCTTCAGAAGGCTGGTTGGAGGAACAAGGACCTTTCCAGGGGACGCAGTCATTTTGCTGCAGCCATGACACAAGCAGGCATTCCCCCGCGGGGAAGGGGGCTGGCACCAACTCCCAGAGCTGTGCTCCCCTGAGCTCCTGCTCGAAGTGACCCCTGGTTGTGATTCACCTTCATTTATATCTATATTTAAAAGTCCCCTCACCATAAAATCAATGCTCAGGCCAAACCACTGGACCTAGAAACACCAAATTCGAGGAGAGTGCTCCTATCATGATGTAGGTGCTCACTAAGAAGGGATTTTTAGAAATTCGACCCCTAAGGGGATCAAAAGGGGGAAAAAATGTTCTCTCCTCCATTGATTCCTATGAGGCTGACAGGCTGCTGCCGACTTGCATCCCCCACTCTGGTCAGCTACAGAGCTCAGCGTTCTGAGGTTTTAAAAAAACAGTTACAGGAGACTGCAGAGAGCTATCAGCAGTTGAGGAGATCAGGAATGGCCAACGACCACCTGTGAGGTGCAGTAATGAACCGAAAACTAGGTTAGTCAAGTAGAATAGAGGGCCAACAATAAAAGCTTAATATATTGTGTATAAAAAGATACAAGTATTTATTAACAAATAATTTAAAAATATATAGGGGCCCAATCACACCTCGTGTAAAAATAACTGATTCTAACACACAAGGGCTAATAGACGTGACCTGACTTTTTCAGGCCTGTATTAGGCCTTCTTCAGAGGTCAAACACAGTCAGGAACATATTGGCTTAAATAATATTACAGGGCAATCATACAATCATACAATATAGATACAAGATGGACCAGAAAAGAATTGTTCCAAACTGAAACCACTAGGCACAGAATAAAAGTAAAAATGAGGCCTCCAGAGATGCAATCATATGCCAAGTGATATTTCACTGATAATTTTTGGTCCAGAAGTGCCTTTTAATGATTGTTACAGCAAAACAATCCAGGTACACAAGTTGAGAGGCCATCACTTTCATGGAACGTGGCAGGAATTGACTTAACAGAGGACTGCTTCTTAAATGGACAGTTCTATGTGGCCTGCTCCAGAGTGAGTTCACCAAACAGCCTGGTGATCCTAGCACCTGAGGGCAGAACCACCAATGTGATCTAGAGAGAGGTTCGCTGTTAGGATTCCTACAACAAATGTCACATTTCAGATTTTACATCATCAATATTATAACTGGATTTACGGAACTTAAATACCGTAGCGATGCACGGGTATCAGGCTAGTATATAAATAAAAGAAAGTCCCCTCACCATAAAATCAATGCCCAGACCAAACCTCTGGACCGAGAAACACAAAATTTGGAGAGAACATTCCTACCATGACGTAGAGGCTCACTAAGAAGTGATTTTTAAAAATTCAACCCCTAAGGGGGTCAAAAGGGGTAAAATGTGCTCCCCCATTGCTTCCTATGTGAGTGCCAGGCTGCTGCCTCCTTGCACCCCCACACTCTCTGATTGGTCAGCTGTAGAGCTCAGTGATCTGAGGTTTTTGTTTTTTTTAAAAAAAAACAGTTACAGGTGACTGCAGGGAGATAATGACAGTTGAGGAAATCAGGAATGGCCAACCACCTGTGAGGTGTAGCATTGCTGCTGGCCCAGCCTCCCCATTGGCTTCAAACATGCTCCCCTCCACCTCCTACACTTGACAGGTGGCTGTCTGTCAGGTGCAGCAGCAGGTGCAGGGTGCTTAAAGCTACTAGGGAGCCCACCCGAACAATAACACCTTAGCAATCCTGCTGGCCCAGCCTCCACAATGGCTTTAGCCACACTCCTGCCCACTATGGAAATATACCCTAAATTTATAGAAAAGTGGTTTTCTGTATTAGGTCATTTAACTTCTCACAATGTGGCTTCTGAAAAATCAGTTCATATGAATTTGTTTAATATCTGATTGCTCGGATGTTGTTTTGAATATGTAGTTATGTCCCACTTCTTAAATGTAACATAAATAAGAAGCATTTTTATTTTTTAAAAAAAAGAAAAAGAAAAAAGAATGCTCTGCACCCAAAAACAAACAAAAAAAATCATTGTCCAGACCAAACCCCTGCACCAAGAAACCCAAAGTAAGGGGAGTGTATTCCTACCATGATCTTATTCCCCACTACAAAGAGATTTCTAAGAAACATAACCCCTAAGGGGGTAAAAGGGGGCAAAATATGTTTCCCCAATTGTTTTCCATGTGCCAGGCAGGCTGCTGCCTCCTTGCCCCCCCCCCCCCCCCAATTGGTCAACTGTGTAGCTCAGAGTTCTGAGGCAAAACCTGCCTGCTTGCACCCACCTCCTTCTGA
The DNA here is from genome assembly GCA_029233225.1 of Lepidodactylus listeri. Lineage (NCBI taxonomy): Eukaryota > Metazoa > Chordata > Lepidosauria > Squamata > Gekkonidae > Lepidodactylus > Lepidodactylus listeri. The sequence goes on along the minus strand of JARCFY010000015.1, from coordinate 14,919,082 downwards.
CTGCTCAGCTGTGGTTCTCAATGTTCTGAGGTAAAAACACAGTTAAAAGAGACTGCAGGCTATTGAGGACAGTTACAGAAATCAGCTGTTGGACCCTGCCAGGACTAACAGCCAGGGTCTACCTTGATATTGTCAGTATCACAGAGAAGTCCATGGACAGCCTGTGTGAGCATGCCATTCTGACCCCCAAGAACGACAAGGCTACCTCATTAATGAAACTCTACTTAACTCCTTTGAGGGGGGCAGAAAGGGAGTACAGATCTGTGGACTCAATGGTACAAACGGATGACACAGTCCACTACCCTGTAGGGTTCCTCAGCACCTTCAACCCTCCTGGCTCCCCAGCCCATAAGCTTCTCCTCAGAGTGGGGGCTCCAGTGATGCTGCTGCGGAACCTCAACCTACCCAAACTCTGCAATGGCACCAGACTGCAAGTGAAGGCCCTGCACAGGAACATCATGAAGGCCAGACTGCTCACTGGCAGTGCTCGGGGAGAGTCGATGTTCATACCACACATACCACTCATACCATCAGAAAACCCCTTTGAGTTCAAGAAGCTGCAATTCCCCCTCAAGGTCTGCTTTGCTATGACCATCAACAAGTCCCAAGGCCAGACACTGACGGTGGCAGGAATTTACTTCACAGACAACTGCTTCTCGCATGGACAATTCTATGTGGCCTGCTCCAGAGTGAGCTCACCCAGCAGCCTGGTGATCCCAGCACCTGAGGGCAGAACCACCAATGTGGTCTAGAGAGAGGTCCTTCAGTAGAGAGAGAAAAAACAGTACGTATGTCCCACTTCATTTTTACACTACAATCTTCTCCATTAGAATTCCTACAACAAACATTGCATTTCAAACTTCACATCATCAGTATTATAATGGGACAAGCTGGAGGACCTGCGATACTCGCGGGGGGGGGGGGTAGGTGAGCCTCTTCTCCCTCCTCTGGCCCCGTGTGCTGAGCCTCTACCCCATCCCCCCTCCAGGCAGCTTCCCCCCTGCCTTCAAAACGATGGCAGCGGCAGGGAGACAGCCGCCCGCCGAGGCTCCCCCCCTGTAAGGCGGTGGCGGCAGGGAGACCGCTGCCTGCCGAGGCTTCCCCCCACCTTCAAAATGGCGGCAGCGGCAGGGACACCCGCCGTCCACTGAGGCTTCCCCCCTCCCTCCCTGCTTTCAAAACGGCGGCAGGGGCATAGAGACCTGCCGCCCTCCGAGGCTTTTCCCTCCCTCCCCCCCGCAAACGGCAGCGGCGAGTCCTCGTCACGCCGCTTCCCACCCCCTCCCCTACAGCGGCCACAGCGTTCTCTGCGCACGCGCGGAGAACGCTTTAACTTTTGGGGGGATTTAAAGATCCCCTGAAAAGTTTTTTAAACATTTAGGATTTTTCTGCACATGGGGGGAGTGCCCCCCGTGTGTAGAAACCCCACCCCCCAAGTGCCCCCCCGCGCAGATTTAGGTATCCGCACGGGGGAGGGTACTTGGGAATTAGATATATAGATTTATGGAACTTAAATACCATAGCAAAGCACGGGTATCAGTCTAATTGCTAATATACCATTGAATACAGGACATTTTGGTGGATTTTTCTGAATTTCTAAAAGATGTTTAGTGCTTTGCTGGGTCTTATTTTTTATTTTTTTTAAAGTAGTGTTTGAAACCAGCAACAGAAGTAAGTCAGAACTCCTATGACTGAGCACAGTTTCCATTGGGGGGGGGGTAACATGTTACATACACACACACACACACACACACAAAATAACTGTCCATAAAGAAGTTTTCAAGAGTGAGGTTACAGAGTCACTGAAGTATGGATTTGTGCATTGGCTGCTTACAGCTGTTCTGTTACAAGCCCCACCCCCTTGGGTTCCAGATTCGTGTTTCCAAAGGTTTGCCCAAGGTCTGCAAAATGGTCTCCCATTTTCCATTCCGAGAATCACAATTTTTGCAATGTGATAGAATGGACGTTAATTGGCCTTGGAGGCCTCTTGACACAGACCCCACCATGGCTGTTGCCAGGGCTCATTTCGTAGCAGGAGCTCCTTTGCATATTAGGCCACACACCCCTAATGTAGCCAATCCTCCAAGAGCTTACAGAGCTCTTCTGACAGGGGCTATTGTAAGCTCTTGGAGGATTGGCTAAATCAGGGGTGTGTGGCCTACTATGCAGAGTTCCTGGCTGTTGCTGTCCTTTTCTATGGGGCTGCAGACAAAACAGTGACACAGCTGTTTTCATGTCCTTGCTTGTCTTCTCCTGCACAGCTTGTCAAGAACTGGCTTCTGAAAGTCTGCGTATTAAATCTATTTGGCACCACCCCTTTTCTTCCTTCCTTGGAGATCATTCTAATGGGATTGACTGCAGTTTAGTGTGTGAATGCTCTGGCAGCTCTTCCTCCCAGGCTGGCCTCGTGAGGTGCTTTCTGTGGGCTAAGTGATATGAGTGAAATATGGAAGCAAACAGGGATGAAGTATAGTTAGTATTCATCCATTGCTTATGTTGTACAAGCTGTCAGGACTAATGAAATTTTATGACAGACAGGAAGCAATCAACTTCCAGGCGTTATTTATCTTCCTTGCTCCTGGCTCCATGCTCCTGATGATTTTTCATCTGTCTTTTAAAAAAACCTGCCTGGAAGCACAAGCTTCACTTATCTACATAAGGCTAGCAAATTTTATCAGGGCATAAATATAATTAGCAGTCACCTGATGTGAGTAATGAAACAAAGGTATGAGGAATATTTTATCTTGTCAAATTTTCTGTGAACGTTTTACTGGGGGGGGGGGCTTCTCTCATCCTTCTGTTTCTCAGTGACTTTCCAAAAACTTCAATAATTGTTCCAATGCAGAGGTTTCTTTCCCTCGCCCTCTGTTCTCCTCCCTGAATAACAGATGTTGGCAAACACATTATTCAGATTAAGGAATCTGTTGCTTCTCACTTCTGCCATTAAATATGAAAAGTGTCGCTATACAATGGCACATTCATTTGTAATCACTTCAGATTATCCAAACGGATCCAAAGCATGTGAGTAAACCTAACTCCAATATTCTCTTATTAATAAAAACAGCCACTGGGGTCTGTTATGTATGAAGAATAGAAGAAATTCATCTGTTAAGTACTCAGAACCGAATGTAGCTGCTCCTATGGAGAAGATGACCTTTAGTTCTGAACAAGTGAATTGAATTGGCATACCCCTGGCATGCCCAAATGAAAAGCAGGCAAATAAAAATGAAAGCCAGACTGGAAAACCACAAAATTATTATCACATTCATTGACCCCCATTACAATATTGTAGTCCTACATTTTTGGCAATTCTTTTTTCAGTTTAGTTTGATCAACAAGCCAAATTAAATTAATGATGGAGAACAATTTCATAGAATTATAGAATCACGTAGTTGGAAGGGGCCATACAGGTTATCTAGTACAACCCCCTACTCAATGCAGGATCAGTTTTTGTCCAGCCACCGCTTAAAGACTACCAGTGAGGAGGGGGCTCACCACCTCCCTGGGCAGGTGATTCCACTGTTGCACAACTCTTACTGTAACTCTTACTTCACAGCAATCTGTTCCAAATTTTGGGGTCACTCATATATTTGGTATATTTGCCTTATTTCACTTCATCTGGAAATGCTGATCTGTTTCTTAACTACATATTGCATAATCTGAAATCTGCGGCACTAGCAGCACTGAAAACAGAGGAATTCTCTCTTCAGGGAGATTTGTCTGTCCTCCTCTACCACCCTCTTCCACCAGACTTTTCTGTTTTGTTCAGCATTCCTTCAATTTCCTTTATTGATCCTTCTTTCCGTTTATGAGTGTCTACGTATTTATGATTTGTTGAATTTTGTATTGCTGTATAGAATATATGTGCATTTTAAAAATTGTTGTAATGTTTGCTGTGTTGTAAAAAAAAATTGTTGTAATGTAGCCTCACCTGTGGGTACATGGTCATGGATGCCGGCACCAACATGCATCAAGAACATCATCTACTTGGTGTACATGATTTATTTATTATTTATTTCATAAAGTTTATATCCCGCCCTCCCCGCCAATGGCGGGCTCAGGGCGGCTAACAACACAAAAGTAACACAAACAATATCAATAAAACAAATAAACTTATACCACAAGATCAGCAGCTACAATTTATCTTCAGAGTGTATCAGGTCAGCACTCAGATGTAATCCTTATGTGAGTGCAGATGTCCTTGCCGGCAGATGGAATTGGGCCAGGGCCAGAATGTAGGCATTAGGCGGCCCCTACTTGAAAGCCTGGTGGAAGAGCTCCGTCTTACAGGCCCTGCGGAATTGTAACAGATCCCGCAGGGCCCTGATGTTCTCCGGGAGCTCATTCCACCAGTATGGGGCCGCCACTGAAAAAGCCCTGGCCCTTGTACTTGCCAGCTGCGCCTCCTTCGGCCCAGGCAGGACCAATCGGTTTTGGGATCCTGACGGAAGTGCTCGCTGGGGAACATATGGAGACGCACATGGTGGTGAGGGATGCCCCATGAACCTCTGGAACTTTGCAGATGTAAATTGAGTCCCATTGTTGGACACAAGGAGATCCGGCAGGCTGAAGGTGGCAAACAGGTGGTCCAGGTAGTGGGCAACGATGGCCAATGCTAACCCTCATTATTCAGCCCATGTCACACATAACACACACACATTTCACTTTCAGAAAGATCGCGACCAAGAAATATCTTTTAGCTACTGCTCAAATGTACATCATAATATATTTACAAGTTACTGTTAATACTGTAATGCACTAGTGTTGTTTCACTCTTGTTTTTCTCAAAACAAAGGTTGTACTATAAATGAAATAGCAAATTCAACTTTGTAAGATGTTAAAAATTATCTATTTACTTGTTAAAATTAATAAAAACATTTGATCAAAAAAAAAGAATAACTTGACACATCCTCCAGCATCAGATTTGGCCATAGGCATTTACTGAGTCATACTAATTTGTAAGCCCCATAGAATGTCCCTTCCAAAACATACTTCTGTTCCCATATTATGCATAGATTCACTGCTTATCTCTAAGGAACATCAGTGGTCCTGAATAGGAAATAAGAAAAGCTATAGAAAAATGTCCTTTCCATTTTTAACAGACTTGAATAGTAGCTCCAAATTAAACCTCTCCCCCACCCTTCAGTTCTTCTCCACATTCTGTGGCATCACATTCAACAGGAATATTTTCCATGCCCCATTAATCTTAGAGAAAAGGAAAGAGGTTCAGATTATCAATGTTGAAAGGAAAGGTCCAGATTAAAAAATGTTTGTTTCCTCAGATGGCAGTAAGTAGAGCAGTTTTTTTAAAAAAATAACTGGCTCAAATTGCTTCAATTGCTTCTAAGGTCTGCATTGCAGTTCTTGGCTTCCAACATCTACAAAGTTTAATTCTCTAATTGACTTTTCATGGAAAGGCTTCACCTTTCCTACTAGACGGACTCAGAGCAAATGTTCTCTCATAACACAGACATCTGCCCTCTGGACTAACCTTTCCTGAAACTGCATCAACAGAGTAATGCTAATAAAAATATCCATCTGTGCTTCAAGATAAACAAAGCATTAATACACCAAACTGTGGCTTAGATTATATTAGAGCCAGCTTTAATGATATTACACATCTGTTAGGTGATATTTCCCGTCCAGGCGTGCTTGTTCTGTTTGTCTCTTGTGATGTCTTTATATGGTAAAAAAAGGTAAGTACATTTCTTTTGGACAGTTTAACTCCCATCACAGAAGCAACAGGCCTTGTTCATAAAGGCTTTGCCCCAACAGCATCCCACACTGCAGTAGGCAACCAAAACATAAATGAACTTAAAATGAAATATTCATTTTCTCTTTTCTCAGATTTCAGAGTTTATGCAAAGCCTCCCCTTTAATGTTGGCTGTGGGGTGAAAAATATTTCAGAATTAGAAATAAAACAAGAGGGGGGGGACCCGCGATACTCGTGGGGGGGGGCAGAAGCTGACAGCCGCTCCTCCGCCCCCTCCCTTTGTCCCTGCCAGCTGGAGTGGGTGAAAGCCACTCCAGGCTGATGTTCCTCCGACCCTCCCCCCCACCGCCGGAGGGCTTTCAGCTACTCAGGCGAACGTTCCTCTCGCTGGCTGAAGTGGCTTTCAGCAATGTTCCTCCGACCCCCCCCCCCCCCAGACAAAAATGTGTGAGCTGGAGGCTAGAAAACTGTGAGCTTGCTGGCACTAACTCATCTTAAAGGGAACACTGGTTGACGGGGATCCCAGCTGACAGACCAAGAACTCACATCATTCCCCAATCTATTTAAACAACACACACCAAACCTCAAACCCAAAATATTTCTTCGAGGATCCTCCCAACATCTAATCATTGGGGGGGGGGCAGCGTGAAAGACCCTTCCTCTGAATCCCGCAAATGGGGCACTTCCTCTGCTTAAACGCTCCTTAGCCAGGTACCTTTTTCCATTTGCAGGACTCAGCGGCTGTTTGCCTAAGCCAGCAAGCTCACCTTTCTTCCCCGGGGAAGAGAATTAAGCCGCCCTGCAGTTGGGGATTCCACTGCTGATCGCCCCAGGGAGCAATTCCGGGCCAGAGACCGGGCGTTTCTGCTTCAACACGTCAGGGAGAGCAGGGGAGGCGCTGGGGTGCGATTTCCCCAGCAGCCTGCCAACATTAACTTGCAAGAAGTCTTTTAGATAAATACAGGAGGCGGGCGGGTGGGCAGGAGCACAGAGTGAAGCCAGCCGCAGGTAAGTCTTCCCCTCCGGCATCTACCACGAGGCCTGGGCACCATGCTTTTCTCCCCCCCGGGCACTGGCGAGGCTTCAGCGGCTCCCACCAGGCCGGCGCTTCTCCAGCCTCCCCCACTGGCGGTGAGGCTTGAATGCCTCCCAACCGCTGCAGTTCTGAGAGCGTTTCCCGCAAGTCTTTTAGATAAATACAGGAGGTGGGCGGGCGGGCAGGAGCACAGAGCGGAGCCAGCCGCAGGTAAGTCTTCCCCTCCGGCATCTACCATGAGGCCTGGGCACTATGCTTTTCTCCCCCCCGGGCACTGGTGAGGCTTCAGCAGCTCCCACCAGGCTGGCGCTTCTCCAGCCCCCCCCCCACTGGTGGTGAGGCTTGAACGCCTCCCAACCGCTGCAGTTCTGAGAGCATTCCCCACAAGTCTTTTAGACTTTTAGATAAATACAGGTGGGTGGGTGGGCAGGAGCACAGAGCGGAGCCAGCCGCAGGTAAGTCTTCCCCTCCGGCATCTACCACGAGGCCTGGGCACCATGCTTTTCTCCCCCCCGGGCACTGGTGAGGCTTCAGCAGCTCCCACCAGGCTGGCGCTTCTCCAGCCCCCCCACTGGCGGCGAGGCTTGAATGCCTCCCAACCGCTGCAGTTCTGAGAGCATTCCCTGCACATGCACGGGGAATGCTCTTTAACTTTTCGGGGGATTTAAAGATCCCCCAATTTTTTTTCACAGGTTTGGGATTTTTCTGCACACAGGGAGAGTCCCCCCTGTATGTAGAACTCCCCACCCCCCCCAAGTGCCCCCCCGCACGGATTTAAGTATCCGCATGTGGGGGGGCACTTGGGAATTAGATATATAGATGTTTCTTAGAGAGAGCATGTCACATATACAAATGGTGAAGGAAAGCTAGAGTAAAAGTTTTAAACTAACTGAGCACTGCAGGTCTTCCACCTAAATAGCAGATTAAATGATAATAGTTTTTGAATGGTGCCTCTGAAGGTAGGGGTACAGAGCTATGGCTTGCCCAAGGTCATCCAGCAGGTGCAAGTGGGGAATCAAACCTGGTTCTTCCCTGGTTCTTCCAGATTAGAGTCTGCCCATTTAACCACTACACCAAACTGGCTCTCAAGTGGAAAGAATGAATGAAAGAGGTGGAAAGAAAGAGAGAAAGAGAGAAACAAAAGAAGCAAATAGATAAGGGATGGGGAGGAAGGAAAGAAGAGAGAGACAGGAAGGAATGGAGAAAGAGAGAAAGGTGAAACAAAAGAAAGGTGGAAAGAAAGCAAACAAATAGAGGGAGGGAGGGAGAGGTGAAAAGAAAGCAACTTTAACTTTAAATGTGTGCTCCGAACCCCCACTCCCATGCCAGCTGGCTTGGTTTGGAGAAGGCATTTAAAGAGACAAATACCTTCTCCAAGCCAGTGGGCAGGGCCATGGGGCAGGGGCTTGGAGAACACTTTTAACTTTAAATGAGTTCTCCAAGCACCCCATTGCCATGCCAGCTTGGCTTGGAGAAGGGATTTAAAGAGACAAATTCCAGAAATCTTTTAAATTCTGCACTGCAATATTCTCCACCTCCATCAGTGCATAACTTTTGAGGTGCTTGGCCAAACTGGTTTTTATTGTGGTGACATAACACTTAAATTTATTTAGTGTCTCATCTTTGCTCTTCATTATATACACAAAGGTTTTGTTTTACTCTCAGTAAATGTCACAAAGTATTTGTTCCTGCCACAGGATAGTGCTAATGGACCAACAAGATCACTATACACAGTCTCTAGAAACCTTTCATTGTGAGCAGTGGATTTCCCAGTATACTTTGGGGCAGTTCTTTTTGCTCTCAGACATGTGCCACACCTTTTCTTTGTGTTGCCACAATTCACAACAAGAATTCCACATTCCTTTAACAACCTTTCAACACTCTGCATACTCCGATGCGCAAACTTCAAATGCCATGCATATAAACAGTTCTAATGGTCACAAGAGTCATTGCCAGTTTGATAATCTTGTCTCTCATCAGTATTAACAACTTCAGATTCTTCACTAACATCCACCAGATAATAAAATCCATTTCTCTCCTCCACTTCAAATTCAGTTCAGCAATAATCTAACTTCCTTTCCTTCTTCTAAGCAACACAGTACAATCACTTCCATAAGCCTTTTGGTTGAAATCAAATTATCAGCTGCTTCAGGAACTAGAACCACCTTCTTTAAGTTAACATCTGTTACTTCTCTCATAGTGAGGAGTTTGATTGGCACTGTCCCAACACCTTTAACATTGAGCAATTCCTTGTTAGCTTGAAATACTTCTGGTCTATTTTTAGTATCAAGTTCAGAAAACAAGTCCACATATTTGCAAATGTGCATACAAGATCTAGAGTCTATTAAAATATTTTCTTGTTCTCATTATCATCATCACAGATTCTAAAAGCATGACCTCTGCTTATTCCATGAGAATTCCCCTTTGTCTGTGGTCTAAAGCCTCTGCTATGATTTCCTCTTCCACTGGGTGTCTCTCTTTTAGTCTGAGCATGTGCTCCAGTGGGCTGATATCTTGTTTCCCTTTTAAATTCACAATCTCTGGCATTTTTAAATTCAGTTTCTGGTCATATGGTTCCCAGTACATATGAAATATTCAATTTTCTTTTCCCTTTTAAATCTGCACCCATGTTTCAAACTCAAAACAGGCATCTCATTAGACAAAGCATCATGGCTAGTCCTATTTCCCCTTTAAAATCATCAATAAGTTTTTCAAGTGTCCTTTTGGGGTCTTAGAGTCATTGCCAATCCTTTGTAACTTCCTGGAAGGCCATTAAGTATTGCAGCAATCATGTCTAACTGATCAAGAGTCTTGCCTAGTTCTTTAAGTTGATTATAAATTGCCATTAGTTTCCTTAATTGCTCAGGCAAAGAGTCATTCTCTCTCACTTTAAAATAAAAAATCTGAGCCTTCAAGTAATAAATCTTACTGGTAGTTTTCCCTCCATACTTGTATTTCAGGTATGCAATAATTAGCTTGGAGGTTTCTATGATGTACAGATTAGGTACATCATGGGAATTTACTGATCCCAGAATCAAAGCCTTTGCATAGCCATCTTGCTATTTAAATGCACTTTTCTCTGGCTCATTTGCTGGGGATTCTTTTGTTAAAACATCTTCAGCCCCAAAAATCTGCAGCTTCACTTTCAAAAGTCCATGCCACCAATAGAAATTATGCTGGGTTAACTTCAGTGGAGCTGATTCTGGGGGATCTCCATGGAACATACATCTCTGAGTGGTGATTCTGTCAATGTAGAAGTTTAAGCACTCTATGTATCACTCATCTTGATTTATAGGCTGTAGCAGGCACTCAGCAGGGACTTACAGAGTTAATTCCTTCCTTCCTCCAAGCAAGCAATCCACTGAAAGTGGCAGGCTGGAAGTGATCAGCTTCTCTTCTCTTCCATTGGGGCTCCAAGTGCGCGAAGAAGAAAAAACTTCAAAAAGGCTTCTCAGCTGCTTGTTAGCAAAGTACAAACTAGCTTAGGGAGTTCTCTAACCAGCAATAACTAGAGTTACGCTTTCTGAGCTGCAGCTTTGCTTAGCAGTGAGCAGGAAAACTTTGCAGGAAAATTGTGGTCCTTTTAAAACTCAAGCCTCTCAACTCAGCCCCCCCCCTCTCTCATAAGCATTTTAAAACCAACAAAACAACAAACCATCCTCTGCTACCAGAATATGTTGGGGGAAATAGTTAAATGTTCAGAGTTTGCAATGGATCTTTGTTTCACTGGAGAGGAGACATTTCTTTCTGTTTAAAATCTTTATTTCTAAGGGATAGGGTACACAGCACATCATAGTGGGGGTTTAATCACAACTTTGTCTTGTGAGTTGCTTAAATTCACCCCTTCTGCATAAGGATTATTAATCATTCGGTGGCAGGACTACTAAGCCTATGTGAAACTTGTAGAACTGAGTTCAAGTCCCACATGACCCTCTACCATGAACTGACTGCTCAACATTACTTCATAGTACAAGAAAAAGTCCATCCACTGTTACAGCTTTTTGCTGACTGAAAGCTATCCACAGTCATCCATCACTCATACTAGACAGTTCAAAAAACTCCTGCTTTGCTTAGTGCACTGTCTCTTCCTCATTTCCTGTCAAACACTAATTAACCCAAACCAATGTTATGCACTCATTTTGAGAGCCGATAAGGAGGCTATTGCAGATAAGCTACTCTGCTTGAGTTTGCTTGGAACCCAAAAGGAAATTCGTTATGGTGAGAATTCCATCATAGATGCACTGTGCAGCATCATTATACAAACTGTGGAACATGATTAATTAAAGCTCTTTCACTGAAGTAAAATGGGGAGATTCTGCATTTAATTAGAGAGCCATCCAGTGCTGTCCCAAAAGGTTGCCACAAATTGCTGAGTACTGAAGGCATCTCTGAGTGTAGGAAGCTTGCAAAAAAGGAGAGGGATAAGGCTAGGTTATTCATCCTTGTCATGCTTTTGTACTAGAGATAAAGCCATAATGCTGAGCATATCTGTCTCTGGAGTTTTCTAGACTCATTCATATATGTTCACTTTGAGAAACTTAATGCAAAGGTGGTTTCATCCTCCTAACCATTAGAACTCGGTCAAGGTCAACACATGCTTCCCAATGCAGACTAGCTATCATAGCCAAATCAGTCATAGAACTGCATTGCTCCAGGGTGTTTTAGATATGGTCTAAATAAGAACCTCATGCCAATTTTTTTTTAAAAAAGATCTGTACCAGAAAAAGAAGATCCCAAATCTGATAATCTTGTGACTGGTGCAACAGGTCCTGGCTTCATTTTATAAGGGACAATATCTAAACATGAGAACCACTCACACAATCTTTGGTTCCAGCTTGGATTTCAGGAATGTTATAATTTGATCATGAATGTAACAGCTGCTTATAACCTAAAACTGCAAGAGACAAAGGGAGCTTTACATATGTAATGGCCATCTAGAACACCCACACACCACCTGACAAGCCATTCCTGAAATTTAGGGAAACTTTGGTCTCTGATCGAGGAACTGTGGTGGATGAAAAAATGGGACCCTGCCAGATAACGTGTGGAAGCTTTTGAATGTGCCGCTTGAAAGTTCTTTTTGGATCCCAATCAAGGTTTGTGCATTATTTTAAATATTGCTGACCTTTATTACTTTAGTCTAAGTACCCTTTGCCGGTGGTCTGCTTTTGTCACTGTGTCAATATATCTGCCCTGTCTAGTAGAATTCCCTTACCTGTGTGCCTGAACAGAAGAGTCCAGCTAAACTGACTTCATGTCGGCAGTGCTCAAGGCTTACAACGCAGCAGAGCGCATATGGTTAGTGTGTGTTGTCCGGAAACCAAGTTACACACGGAGCCTTTTATCTTTGCAAACTAATATGAGTGCTTTTATTTAAGGAAGCCCTTTCTAGACAGGATAGAACCAGATTTCTAATCTAGTCTAACTAGCTAAGATGAATGGAGATACGGGAATCATGTCCTGCTCTCATGGTGCCAAGATGGAGAAGTCTGTCGAAGTGTAGAGAGAAGGTGTGAGTTCGGAAGGAAGTTTCCCTATGAGTAGCAATCTACATATCAAAGGGATAGTATCAAAGGAGAGAAGGAAAGGATGCTCAGTGTCCTAGCCTCTCTCTCTCTCTCTCTCTCTCTCTCTCTCATAGCCCCCCTCCAGGGGTCCGTTGGAGCGGGAGCGCACAGGAGCGCAGCTCCGGGAGTGAGGAGCCCAGGGGGCGGGCACAAGACCAAGCCCCGCCCCCTCCTCGGCTTCCCCGAGCAGTGCAGAGGCGCAGCGCCCCGGGGAAAGCCCTGCTAGGGTCTTGATTGTTTTTAATGTTTTGTTTTAATATTGATAATTTTATCGTTGTTCCTTTTATGACTGTGTGCTGCTTTTCCAGAGACTTGCTCAAGGTGGCATACAATTTTTCTAAGTATACCATTTTTCATCTGGGCACATGGCACATAAGTACTGGAGAAATTTCACCAACCCTTCAGCAGCTTCCACCTAACAGTTTGGTGTAGTGGTCAGGAGTTGTACTCTAATCTGGGAGAACCGGGTTTGATTCCCCACTCCTCCACATGCAGCTGCTGGTGTGACCTTGGGGCAGTCACAAGTTCTCTCAGAGCTGTTCTCTCTTGAGCAGTTCTCAAAAGACCTCTCTCAGCCCCACCTACCTCACAGGGTGTCTTGTTGTGGGGAGGGGGAGGGGAAGGGATGGGTGGTGCACATGTCCTGGGAGTCTCAAGTCTACTTGAAACCTGGTGGTTTCAAGGGAGCGGGAAGAGAATGACGGTGTGTTCTTGACGCTTATTTTTATTGCACCAAGTATTGGATGGGGAAGGGAATGGAGGAAGAGCAGGTCAGTTTCACTCACCTGTGGAGTGGAGCCTGAGGGGTGGGTGTTGCCTTCTGACACACTTCTGGCATGTTAGGGGGTGTGGCATATGCAAATAAGTTATGCAAATGAGTTATGCTAATGAGCTCCTGCACCTCTTTTTCTACGAAATGACCCCTGCCCCCCTCTAAAGGCTGAGGCTAAAAGACAGTGCAAAGTCCTTCACTTCCAAGAGGCATTACATGTTTAGGCTTTCTTTGTGGAAACAGACCTGCCCCAGGATTAGGATAAAAGCTCCAATATTGCCCCATGAGGTAAAATATACATTGAGTACAGAATCTACTTCCCCAGAGAAGAAAGCAATGCCACATGTGAAGCATGGTTCCCTCTTCCCTCCTGGAGAAGCCACAGGAAAGCGACAGTAGCTCTTCAAATACAAGAGAAAACATGGGAGTGACTAAATGAGACTGTGGCTTCTTGGGCTCAAAACAGCCACCTCAGGAATGAAGAAGATGAGGAATTCTTTTTTAGAATTGAGCATGCACTTGATTTTAGCAAGTTTATCATGTCAATAACCTTCGTGGAAATCCTTCTCTGCATGGTACTTCAGTACTGGCTAGGCAGAGTGACAGCTGTCTGGCTGAGGGAAAGGATAGTTATGTTTTCTACTTTCTTTTCTCAGGGCAAGTGCAATGAAATAAAGCCACGGGGATCAAAGACTTAAGAGGATTGACTGCCTGCAGGCTATAAACAGCAGTGGAATTGATCCAGCTGAGATCACTGATAATTCTGCACTGCTCCCTTCTGATAGCATCTAATCTGCCCTCCAGAAAACAATGTGGTGGTACCCGACCTCAAAGTCCCTGATGTTTGTTCACTGTCATCCTTTGGGGACAAAAAAAAATGGAGTTCAGGAAGCGGGCTTGCAGTGTTTATATCATCCTGATGCGTCCTTCTGATGGTATGTGAGGTAGGAGAAAGGCAGTGTTGTCATATGCCAATTTTCCAAATCTGGGCAGGCTAATTTATAAAACATGTAACCTAATTGCTAATTAAGCACAGCAAGCATACTAAAATTGTTGCACTGTCAACTATTTGTTTTGTGTCTACCCCTAGCAACTGCCCCCCAAAGATGTCACCATATTATCTGACTGTGCCAGGAGTTGTTCAGCTTCTGTCTCAGACGACAGCAAAGCTTGTTGGGGAAAGCAGTGGCAAACATGTCAATCATCCCCTCCTTGGCTTCAGCAATAAAAGTGGGATTGGGTTTGTCTCTAACTAAATTACTGGGCAGAATATGGCCTATCAGTGGATCTACACAGGCCCAAGTTTGTGGGTTGTTTTTTAAAAAAAAATGAAATCTGGGAATCTGGGCCAGTTAATGGCCCAAGCAAACACTGGTAGCAGGTCCAGAATCTAGATAATAGCGTTATAGGTAACCCTATAGTGGAAAAGAGGATTCGCGAACCAGATATTGTACAGCTGCCCACTGTACTGTTGTAGACCTAACAGCATGTTAATCAAAATGATACTAAAAAGTAACAGGAAACAACAATAATCTCAAAGGGCATCCTTCTAATAGCCTGTGAGACTTGTTGAAAATTCCTTTAGAGATCTCCATCACCAAAACAACCGATCTGAGTTCACCATATGTCCTTAGGACCATAATAATAATAAAGTCATCTTTAGTTTTTATGGATTTTTAATTGGACATTGTTTTTTATTATCTTGTCTTGAGTCTGGTTTTGGAAAAAGGAGGGCTAAAATGCTCTAAATCAGGGGTGGGCAATTGTTTTGGCTCGGGGGCCCCTTTGTGGGAGCGGAGGTTAGCGGAGGGCTGCACCTTTTAAAATGATTGCATTCATTAGTTAACTTTGCATTTCAGAAAAGGTATAAATTGCATCATAAAAATCAATACATATAAATTAAATAAAATAGTGGTAGTTTGATTCAATTTATTTATTGTGCTAATTTCATATCATCTATAGCTGCAAGCACATTTAATTTTAGAATCAGTTTAATGAGACAAATGTACCCTATCACACTTTTCTACAATTTTTTTTTGAAATCAGGAGTGAGATTGCTTGTTGAGATTCCCAACGGAAGCCTGACTGAAACCACGTGGCCGACTGTCTTGGTGGGCCGCAAAAAACTCTGTGGGGGGCCACAGGCCGCTATTTGCCCACCCCTGCTCTAAATAAATAAGTAAACAAGGCAGAAGGGCAAACAAAGTTACAATACTTGATCACTAGTGATAAAGAAAGAATATACTTATGGATGAAATTAACAGTAGATACCAGAACAGAGACCACAGGAAATGTGAGAGACCCAGAGACCACCCCAGTAGAATTGCTGTGCATGTTGGGTAGCAACTGAATACCCCTTGGAGCTCACACTTACCACTTCTATGGTGCAGACAAAGGAATGGTATATGTGACTGACATGAGCAAAGAGGGTGGCTAGCAAACAAGGGAAGAAAATATCACTTGAAATGAGATATTATGCTTAAATGCTGGTATTTCCAGTTCCAATACGTAGTACAGCAGTACCAGTTAGTATTTACCAATGTATGTTTGGCTGCAGTGCTAAGCTTGCCAGCCAAACTGAGTAGCGTTATCTCAGAGAGCCAGTTTGGTGTAGTGGTTAAGTGCGCGGACTCTAATCTGGGAGAACCGGGTTTGATTCCCCACTCCTCCACTTGCACCTGGCTGGATGACCTTGGGCAAGCCATAGCTCTGTACCAGCTGTTCCCTCAAGGACAGCTTGGGAAAGAGCTCTCTCAGCCCCCCACCTACCTCACAGGGTGTCTGTTGTGGGGAGGGGAAGGGAAAAGGAGTTTGTAAGCCGCTCTGAGACTCCCTTGGGGAGTGGAGGGCGGGGTATAAATCCAATCTCTTCTTCTTCTTCTTCATAGTCAGATACCATGTGACATTTAGCTTTTATTGACTCTTTACTAGGATACTTTCTAAATTATTTAATTAATTACAATATTGTATACCACACTTGTATTCTCCAAGGGAATCCAAAATGGCTTACAACATTGTTCTCTCTTCCTCCATTTTATTCTCACATCAACCACTTTGTAAGGTAAATTAGTCTTGACAGAGTTAATTGGCCCAAGGTCACCCCGAAAGGTTCCATGGCCATGTGGAGATTTGAGCCTGGGTCTCCCAGACCGATTATTTGAACCTCTGGACCATGTTGGCTAACTTCAGGTTTACTAATATACGGGTTGCCATATTTTTCTTTACATTTACTCTCAGCCTTGGAAGGATTCATATATTGCAATTAGCTCTGCAAAGAGAACTAAAGAACTGTTGGCTTCTACATGTTCAAAAGAAAAACAGACATAACTTCTTTCTTCCAGTGGCCTTTTGGGCAACGTGAAATCTATTCTGTGTATGCCATGATCTAATCTAATTAGGGGCAGAACAACATATTACATGCAGTTCCATGGTTGTTTTCCCTCAGGATTAAAAAAATAAATAAAATTCAGCCACAGAATCTATGGTTTAAAGGAGAAGGGAAGATAAAGGAAGTTAATGCACTCACACATCTTGTATGTGGTTTTTATCCTGTGAATTTATTGCTATATTGTGTTTTACATGTTTCACACTTGTTCCTTTGTTGCCTTCCTTGAGTGAAAGGAGATATGTAAAAAAATTAGTTTCTCTTAGAGCCTTTTCTTTTTAACACCAAAAAGTCCTGCACCCAAGAAGTTTTTACTCCAGCCAGGGGAAATATATGTATATTCCTAAGTTTTCCCCATTAGAAAAAGCTCTACTTGGGTGGAGTAATTTTCAGTGGGAAAAAAGAATGAGGAAAAAAGTTAAATACCCCCCATCTCCTAGGCCAGTCAGACACTTTAAACTGTACCTCCCACAGCTGCAGTCTGCATTTTTAAAAAAATATTCAGGGGAAATAATCATGGATCTACACAAAATGTGTAATTTTGTCCTAAATCAAATTGTGAAGGATTTTTTAAATTTTTTAATTCATGCCCTGAGATATCATTTTTCTCTCTTCCTCCCTTTGTGATTTTTTAAAATGGAATTCTCAGCCTTATGAAAAGGTCTGGGGAAATCAAAGAATGGCCAATCATTTCGAGATGTTTTGGTTGGTTCTAATAAAAATGATCACATTAAAATTGCTGTTGTATTTTTGTTATCCTGATGGACCACCACAGCTGTAATTTTGTATACTTTATAAACAATCCCACATCCAGAAATTTGGGACCAATCATGTTTGGGCCAATGGAGCTTGTTTTGTGATTTATTCTACCTTTAATACAATACTACTTCTCTAGTCTACCAAATACAACCAGATGTAGTTGTTTCTGCTGTCTGCAAGGAATGCACTTACTTCCCCAAGACAGGAATAGCAGATCAACTTTCTGGGTCTGGAACCAGAAACGGATCAGCTTTCAGGGTGATGAAAGGGATTAAGCAGCATTTCTGTGGCTCTGGCTGTAGCTTGCTAGATTGTTTAATGTTGCAGATTTAAAATGCGAGGGTTTGTCAAAGGATTAATTCATCTTTTGATCCAATGAGCACGCTGACGAATGTTCCTTTCCCTATCACAGCGAAACACACTGTCACCTTTAGAAGTTAATAAACCCATTTGCTGCCAAATAGCAGGGTTCCCCCCGCCCAATATTGCTATATCAGGAGGGTGATAAGAAGTTTAATGTCTTTGGAATTTTTCTTCTTTGAAAAGCTAGATCAGGTATATCTAGCACCGCAAGGAGTAATGCTTTTCCTTGATATATATATAACCCTTCTTGTCAAATCCTCCATAGCAACTCATGCTGATTCTAACACTCCGTTATGGCATTATTAATATGGATAGTTTATGTTCCTTGTCACCTCTAGTGGTCTTCAGCAATGAAAGAAGAAATCAAATTATTAATTCTAAAAATGTACGTAAGTGTCCAAAGAACATCTTTGGCTTTTTAATACATATAAATAATTGAAACAGCAAATGATTAACAAAAGGAATGATGAAAGGGAAGACTAAAACCTCGAATAGTTAAAACCAAAGGAAATCAACTCCTACACAAGTTCATAAACCAGCCTTAAAGAGATAGATTTAGTGTTGCTTCTTGGAAAGCAGGCAATGAAAAAGTTTTGCTGTGAAGAGAAGAAGAAGAGACTGGATTTATACCCCACCCTTCACTACCGAAGGGAGTCTCAAAGCGGCTTACAAACTCCTTTCCCTTCCCCTCCCCACAACAGACACCCTGTGAGGTAGGTGGGGCTGAGAGAGCTCTGAGACAACTGTCCTTGAGAGAACAGCTGGTACAGAGCTATGGCAAGATTGGTTGTACCTCAGCCATACTAGCATGCCTAGCTGTTCCAGTTGCTCTGATGCTGCCTGCTTGGTAAAATGGGGTAGGGATCAAGACAGAGGTTGTTAGGCAAAGGGTCTGTCCTGTGACTCTTATATGCCTTCAGGATTCTGTAGTGTCTCCTACCTTCCTAATGCCCTTTCCCTACTATCTATATCAGTCAGATTATATATGTTTCTGACTGACTTTTTCTTATTATTTATGTATTTATTTGCCAGGATGTACAAAATCCCCATTCAAAACCCACAAATCTCCTCAGGTAATCAACCTTGCTAAATTCAGCCAGTGCTGTATAGTTGTTAGAGGGGCTGAGGACAGACTGGCAATCTGCCCCGGGATAGGTCCGCATGGGAAGCGGGGGAAGGGAGCCTGTTCAGACATGCACAGCTGTCCCTCGGCTCCCTTCCGTACTTACCCGCTTTGAAGCCAGTTTTCTTGCACTTTAGAAGGACACCGGGAGAAACCGGTGTCCGGAGGCCGTCTTGCGCTTGCCTCCCGCTTCCAGGCAGTGTGAACCGGAAGAAGGCGGGAGGCAAGTGGAGGCGGCAGTGTGAACGCGGCGTTTTGCCAGTTTGTGCATGAGCGCTCATGTGCACATGCGCATATGAGCGCATGCGCACATGCGCAAATTGCCGAAACAGCCCTATTATGAGCTGCGGAGGCCGGCTCACCTGGGGCCACTCCGCAGCAGTCTGAACGCTCCATAACGGCATCCTTGCGCAATACCCTAGCTAATGTGGACAGCCAGCCCTGGGGGATTTCCCCCCCGCAGCTTTTGCCTCCGGATTCATCCCACTCCAGATTGCCAGTCTGTCCTCAGAAAGGGTCAGACTAGGATTAGGGAGACCCAGCTTCAAATCCTCACTCTGCCACGGAGCTTGCTGGGTGACACTGGGCATCAGTCTCATACTCAGCTTAATGTACCTCACAGGATTAATGTACCTCAGCTTACTGTACCTCACAGGATAAAACAGAGGAAAGAAGAACAATATAAGATGCTTAGGGTACACACTAGAGAGAAAGGAAGTAAATAAATTGTTGTTGTTAACACAATAAGTGAAGTGTATTTATATTGCTCCTAAGTTTTAGGCACAAACACAACCCTGTCTTTTTAGAACTGGACTCTTACAATGGTTTATCATCAAGTTCATCATCAAGGGTATACTGTTTGTTCCAAAGCACATTGATATTAGAGTAGAGATTTGTGTATGTGATTGACATTAGTGATCTTTTACACAGGAACAAAAATGTGCTGTAACCAATGAAATCAAGGTAGAGAAAATGATATCGCCAAAGGCATGGAAAAGACTGTGATTAAAGGCTATTAAACCCGAGAGCCTTCTCTCTGTGCATGTTTGGTAACTTTACCCAGAATCCTGGGCTGGCATCTGGATATGGCATCTTCTCCCTCCAGCAAAACTCCCGCTTCCCAAGTTTACACTCCCCAGTTGCCCCCTGCTTATTTCATTCCAATACGCACAGTCGTCTCATTTTTCATCCATCACATGTGATGAATCCTGAAGCAGTAATCTCTTTTTGCATGGTTCGTTTCCAGATTCATAGCTATGAAAGTGTTTCAGTCATCTGCAGAAAGATCACAGCCAACCACCTGGAAAAGGATTTCTGAACGGCACTGAAATCATACACCATTTCCATCATTTGAGCACATCAGCAGTTACATTAGGAAATTTTAACTTTAAGATAGGTCCTCTTACACACACACAAATATGTCCATTTTCTTTTTTATCTTTAATCTAATCTTTCTTCTTCAGTTATGACTCTGTTGCTCTAAGAACTGAGGTTTTCTTGTGCATTTGACCAGAAAATATTGCAAACAATATGCAGAGACCTAACAACCCTGTTTACCACTAAGTATCTAACAAACCGCTTTTTCATGCTGGAAATATAATTACATATTCCTTTGAAAATACTTTGATCTACAGATCTTGTTCAAATTCTACTTGGCTGAAATTTATAATTATGTTTGTGTTAAAAGGACATATTATCTCCAACCCACTAACATCTTTCCTTATCTTACTGCGTTTTGGAGGTAGGGAATTTCACAAATCAGAGCAGAGGCGTTGACTTTTAAAATCCCCGGGAAGGGTGGGGGCTCTTGTGCACGCACGCTGGGACCATGTCCCCGCCGCCGCCCCTGGACTGACCTAGCCTGGCCACTCCTGCCTCCGTGGGGCCAACTGGGCAACTGCCCAGCGTGCCAGGTCAGTCCCGGAGGTGGGGGGGAAGGCGGCAGCGGCAGCAGCCAGCGGGCAGGCAAACGAGGTGGCAGCCTGCGCCTGTTGGCACAAGTTCCATATCCCCACCACCTCCCCCCCGCCTGCTCCTGCCTCCGTTCCTCCATCCAGCACGCTGGTCATTTGCCCAGCTGGTTCCTGGACGGAGGGAGGGAGGAACGGAGCAGGGGGAGAGGCGGTGGTGGCGGCAGCCGGCCTGGGCGCTCCATTTTCCCGGGGATGGCTGAGCCCCCCCCTGGGAAATTTCGGGGGTGGCTCGAGCCCTCAAGCCCCCCCGTAGTTTACGCCTATGAATCGGAGGCTGAAAAAGGTAACTTGAAGAAGTGTGCATGCGTACAAAAAGCTCATGCCCAGAATAAAATGTTGTTGGTTTAAAGGTGCCACTGGACTCAAACTTTGCTCTGCTGCTTCAACGCAGCTACCCAGCTGAATCTATCATCAAACTTGAGTACCCTGCAGCAGAACACCCCCCCCCCCCCCCCCGGTCTCAGATGGCGGGCCTCCTCTAGATGGAAAGTATCCTTCAAGTACTTTGCTCTTTATGGCTTTAAAAATCAAGACAATCACTTTGAACTGAGCCTGGAAACAAACTGGGAATCAGTACAGCTGATAAAGCATTGGTCTTAAATGTTCCTTGTAATAGAGTCTTGTTAAAATCTTTGCTGTTAATTTTGTGCCTGCTGAAGATTCTGGGCAATCTGCAAAGGCAAGGAAAATTATGCAGTCCCGATATTACAACTACATGGGTGGGGCTACTGATGTAGATCTCTGCCGTAAATCCTTACCTTGATTCAGCTTATCTGGCCATGCGGATTCATGCCACTATAACCACAAGACTAGATTATTATAGTGCACTGTACATAGGTCTGCCTTTGAAAACAACTCAGAAACTCCAGTCGGTATAGAATGTTGCACTCACTTACTATCAGGAGCTAGGCAGACTACGCAAACAATCCATTGGTTACCAATGAATTATCAAATTAAATTTAAGTTACTAGTCATCACCAGCAAAGCCCTTCATTGCCTTGGACCCACATACCTGCAGGACTGCCCTTCCTATGATCCCAAGTCCGCAATATGAGTTTTGCACATCTGAGCAAAGCCTTCTAAAGGTGCTGCCCTAAACATGGTAAGGTTGGTAAAAGTGTATTCTCTGTTGTGGCTCCGTCCTTGTGGAATGGCCTGCGGGAGGAGATGTGCAAAACAGAATTGCAGCATAATAGAAAATCTCATGAAAATGTTTGGTATAGGATTGTAGTCAATTGCAACGTTTATCGTATGCATCACTTTGCTTTTACTGTATTATCTTCTGGTTTCATAATCCAGGGAGTGCAGAATTCCTTCTGTCTTGCAGGGCAGATCTAAGGGTTTCTGATCAAGCAAACAGATTTGGGATGAGTAGAAAAGAGCAAGAGTCCTTAAAGCACCTTAAAGACTAACACATTTTGTGGCACGGTATGGGCTTTCATGAGTCGCTGCTTGCTTATTCAGCTACAGATAGAATGTGAGTTCATGCGTCCTATATTTTGGAGCGTGGAGCGATTTCAGATGCCGAATGACATTAGCAGGCGAATGATAATAGCAGGTGAATGACAATTGCAGGTGCAATGGGAATAAGTGTGATATGCAGAGAGGGAATAGGTGTGTCCAAAATATAGGACATATGGGGCGCGATCATATGCACCCATTTGCGACACAAGAAGGACGATTCCCCGCCGGTTCGAAGTGGCACTATCACACAAGCACATCTGGGAAGCGTCCTGCAGCTGGTGTCAAACTGTCGCAAACTGCTTTGAGCCGGCGGGGAATCAGCTTATTTAGCTACCAGTGAAAAGGCAGTCTCAAATGGTTTGTGACGGCCCAGAACTGGCCTTTCCCTGTGTGATCACGCCAGCGCAAACAAGAGGCATCAGGGAGCGGGCTTTTTGGTTTCCCCCCCCTCGTCCCGGTACGTGCATCATCGGACAACCCCGAGGGTGGAGAGGCAAGTCATCAGTCCCTTGTAGAAGTGAATAAGTGCACTGAAAATGGCCAGAAAAAACCCAACAACTTGCCCGCGGCTGCGTCTGATCACACAGCAGCGGTTTGCCCTCACAGGTCCATGGACCTGTGTGATCCTGCAAAAGCGGTGTAAATTGCGCCGACGCAAATTTGTGTCGATTCCCGTCCGGTTTATCTTGCTCATGTGGACGGGGTCATGGACTCACATTCTAGCTGTATCTGAAGACATGAGTAATGACTCATGAAAGCTCATACCCTTCCACAAATTTTGTTAGTCTTTAAGGTGCTACTGGACTCTTGCTCTTTTCTACTGCTACAGACAGACTAAGGTTTGTAGATTTAGATTTAGGATGAGTTAAGGGATTAGTTTATGGGCTGCTTGTATGACAAAAGCTCTAAAGACTGCATATTCAGATGGATTTACTGTTATGTCCCCCTCTTCCTAGGGGTTCATTCTTGTAGGTGCAAGTCAATTTCCTCAGAAATAGCTTGTGTCCTTCCTCTCAATTTTGTGATGGTACCTCTGTTCACCAGACTATTTACAATGTGATTCAAGGAAAAGGAGACAAACTTACCAAACATTAGAGTGAGACATGAAATTCTGTATTTCTTGCAGCCCCCAATCACTAAGTTTGCTTTTTGGATAACTGCTTGTTCACAAATCTGTTTCAAACAGAGTCAAATCTGCTGACTGTTTTGTTCAAGGCAAGCGTTTATTTCCACTGTAAGTAAAGCTATAGCTGAAATCTAATTCTTGGCTCTTTGAAGAAAAAAAATCTATTTATTGGTTGGAACTCATCTTTAAAAAAGCAAAGAGATATTCTTCCCAGTTCTGCAGGGTGAAATGAAAACCTGATGCAGCAGTATCCACTATCAAAAAGAAAAAAAAAATTCTATTTGAGCTGTGGAAGTATACAGAACAGACTGCTGTGGCAGAACAGAATTGTGAGATTATTTAAGAAAGCGTGTGGCTTCAACTTAGTAAAGATGCAGTCCATTCATGAAATTGCAACACTGATATATTTTGAGTAGGAGACCTTGAAATGCCCTTGCTTGAAAAAGTCTCAGCATTTTCAAGTTGGACATAAACCCTTTCACATTTGAGCCCAGTTAGAAATGGTTAGCAAAATGCTTACTGCCGGGGCTCATTTCGTAGCAGGAGCTCCTTTGCATATTAGGCCACACACCCCTGATGTAGCCAGTCCTCCAAGAGCTTACAGTAGCACCTGTTAGAAGAGCTCTGTAAGCTCTTGTAGGATTGGCTATTTTAGGGGTGTGTGGCCTAATATGCAAAGGAGCTCCTGCTATGAAATAAGCCCTGCTTACTGCCATTACCCAGCCCTCTTTATAAAACTTACCTTTTGAATGGGGGGACTACCTGAACATGGGGGTGGCTCCTTAAATGGAGGATGCTACCCAACCAGAACCTACCTTCCCTAAAATTTGCTCTTTCCAAACAGCCTCAGCAAAACTTCCTGCTGAAGTTCCTGGGAACTGTTGTTTTTTTGCCCTTCCAGTTAACTTCAGGCGGCCAAGAAAGCTACAGCTCCCATCAGCACTGCCACAAGACAACACGATGACGAAGCTTGGAAAGAGTAATTTGTAAGTAAGAAAGGCTCCAGTTCTCCATTTGGAGAGCTGTCTCCCCTAGTTGGTTAATCTTCTATGGAAATACATTAATTATGGTATGAAATGCATTTTTTAAAAAGGAAAGTAATAGGTCTCTCCAATTTCAAGACATTAAAAACATTTTTGTCACTTATCAGAACAAGTCTTAGAAACACTGATGTAGACTTTGCCCATACAGAAAGGAAAGCATCATGAAAACTGCCCCAAAGATGAAAAATTCCACCCTACACTGTACATCTATACTAGGAGAAAGGCCCATTGTAGAAGGAATACAACGGGCGCTAGAGCCGCCATCCCTCCCTATCGTCCGCCGCAATGCATTGTCCTCCTGCTGCTGCTGGTTCCCGGCTGTGCACTGCCCTCAGCTGCCACCCACCCGGGCACCCACGGGGCTGGGTCGCAGCGGTGTAAGGAGCAGCGTCAGGCCCCACGTGTGGTTGCCTGCATCTTGGTGCACGCCGCCCATCTGGGGACCTGGGTGCATCTTGGCTGGCAGCGGAGCACATAGCCCATCCCTCACCGGGCAGTCTCGGTGCTTGTTGGCCACCCAGAAACTTGAAGACTAACCTTAGTTAGTCTCATCTTGGCCTTAGTTGGGCTTATCTCAGCCACCGGCAGAGTGCACAGCCCATCCCTCACCTGGTAGTCTCGGTGCTTGCCAGCCACCCGGGGACCTGGACTCATCTCGGGCGCCAGCGGAGTGCACAGCCCATCCCTTGCCTGGCAGTCTCGGTGCTCACTGAATTTGGGCAATTCATGGTGATTCCTAGAGAGTGGCTGCTGCCACTGCTGCTGTGGGAGGGGAGGAAGTCGGTAGGAGGCTGGAAGAATGACAGGCAGAACGAGTGGTGGGGTGGGGGCAAAAAGGAAGTAACAGGCATGGAGGGGGGAGAGAGAGAGAGAAAGAAAAGGGATGACAGAAAGGAGAAAGAGTATGAGAGAAGACGGGGAAGAGGGAAAGAAGCAGAGTTGGGGGGAATGGGGTAGCGGCTTCCGCAAGTTTCTTGCAGGTCCCTACTTGTCTATATATCTGATTCTCAACAGTCCCCTATGTGTGGGTATCTACATCCACAGATAGGGGGCATACTTACCCCAAACAAGTTTTTATGCAAACTTGGGTGACCCCCTAGGTTTGCAGAAAAATCTGAAAACTTTAAAATAAATACATTGGGGGTTTAAATCCCCCCCCCCAGATAAAAAGCATTGTCTGCGCATCTGCATGCACAGACAACACAACTTATCATTGAGGGCCTGGCGGCGGCTGCTCCTGTGGAGCTGATCCAGGCCAAACTGCAGGGGCAGGCAATGCTGGGAACCTCTCTGGGCCTGGTCACACCAGCAGGGAATGCCAGGAGAGGCTCCAAGCCCAGCTGCAGCAGTGCAGAACTCCAGTAGAGACTGTGGGCAGAGCCACAACGCAGATAGCACTGGGAGAGACTCCTGGCCTGACTGCGGCAGACACCAGGAGCTGCTCCAGACCTGGCCACCACGGGGAGCTGTTCCAGGCTTGGAGCAACTCCTAAGCACTGCCACCACTGCCGGGCTCAAAGAGAGGGGAAAAGAGGGAGGGAGAAAGAAGAGGGGATTGGCTTGGGGGGGAGGAAGAGATGGGGTATTTGCTTGGGTGGAGAGAAAGAAGGGGAATTTGCTTGGGAGAGAGAGGGAAAGAAGGAAAGAAAAAGAATGAAGGATTGGCTTGGTGGAGGGTTGGAAAGAAAAAGAAGGGGAGATTGGATTAAGGAGAGAAAGAAAGGAGATGACGGAGGAGAGGGAAGGAAGCAAAGGTGGAGAAATACCCCCTCCCCACAAGCTTCTTGCAGGACCCTACTCGTATTTCTGAAGAGCCATTTAGAGTCTAAGAGCAGCTTGCTCCAAGTCAGACGTCTTCAACCTCCTTTAACCTGTGGACAAAATGGCTTCCATGGCTGCCAGTTACAAAATGTTGAGTGGGTTCTAGCTGAACATCCTCTTTTGATGGAGGTAGCTATTTCTGAATAGGTATTCCCTGCAGACCCAAAGATGATGCTTTCTTGAATCCCCTGAAGCACCTCCTGCTAAATGAGGTGGAGGATATCCAATATTTGCTCTTTTGCTTTGGAGAAAAGGTATTTGGTGAAGAAGCATCGTAGGCACAAGGAATACACGAGTTGACACCAAGGTGGGCATCAAGTTAGTGGTCACTGCTCTGAGTGAAGTGTCTATTGGCAATAGCCAGTGAGGATGCTGTTCAGAAGATTATTGAGAATGTTATGCTTAGTTATATCAGTTAGTGCTAAACTAGATGTGATGTTTGTTAACAAGCTGGATTTGTTTTCCCCTTCGGTCAGACTACATTCCCTTTAGTCAGGCAACAACTGCTGGGAACTAATTTCCCAAGTGCCACAGGGGCTTCAGCCTCCGGTCTCCGTTACCACTTTCTTGACCCAAAAGGGCCCCAAGGGATGTTATTTGTCCAGTTGAGGGCTACAAAAGTTTTGAAACTCTGTTCCAGGGAACTCTTGAATTACTTAAAAGCCTATCATTGTTAGGGACAGGTATGAACCAGGGAAATGTGGTTCACTTCAGTTTGTGGTTCATGGCGTTTGTGATGACTCATGAACCATCACAAATTTTGTAGTGCCAAACAAACTGGTTCAATTTTAATTTATTATTATTATGGCCAGCAAACAATACAATAAGAGACAAGTAAATAACAGGTAAAACAACAGTAAAATTATAGCGTAAAATAACATCTAAGATAACGCAAGAATCTAAAAATTTAAAATTCTGAAATTCTAAAAGTTAATATTAAGATCAAAGGTTAAAAATAAACCTAGGCCTACCTGTACTTCTTTATCTCTTTCCTAGTTTGGTAGGCCAACCAACCAAATTTGGCAACCATCCTAGTCAGCTTTTGATTATTACCTGCCCACATAATTGAAAAAAATCCTTCTATTGCAACTATTGTTAACCATAGGCTTAACCAGAACTTCCCTAATATTATGATATAAACTTCAATAAAAAATTACACGTTCCAACATTTCATCAGTTCACATCTTACATATACAACTTTTCCTCAACGATCTAATAAATCTGGCCTCCAGTATAGCTGATGGTAAGGCATTATATCTCAAAAAGTTAAAATTCTTCTATAATTACAGATATCTAAATATTTGATGTAAGGTCTCAAAGTTATCTTGTTAAGTGTCCTTAAGTTAAATTAGGGTTCCTTATCCTACTCACATCCATCTGTCATTCAACATCTAATATTCTTTGTTTTAGAACTGATCTACCTGAGCATAACTCAAAGACTGTATAAACTGATTAGAGAAACCGTAATAAACCAGTTATTGTCTATCTTTTTACACCATGGAGGAACAAAGTTGCATCATAGTATGATTAAGGCCAATAGGAAAGAAAATCAGTTTTAACCAATAATGAAAAGCAGCAATTCACAATTTTGCCTCCACCAAAACCAGGACTGCCTCTAAATGAATTGCAGCATTTGAAACACTTGAAGAAGAAGAAGAAGAAGAAGAGATTGGATTTATACCCTGCCCTTCACTCACTTGGAGTCTCAGAGCGGCTTACAAACTCCTTTCCCTTCCCCTCCCCACAACAAACACCCCGTGAGGTAGGTGGGGCTGAGAGAGCTCTGAGACAACTGTCCTTGAGAGAACAGCTGGTACAGAGCTATGGCTTGCCCAAGGTCATCCAGCAGGTGCAAGTGGAGGAGTGGGGAATCAAACCCGGTTGTCCCAGATTAGAGTCCGCGCACTTAACCACTACACCAAACTGGCTCTCAGCCAAACTTGTTGGAACCTTGGGAAATAGCTCTCAAAAATTTCGATTGCGTTCTTCCAAGTAGGGTCAGATTAGGCTGGTTCAGTTCATTAGGTTCATGATGTGGTAGAATGCTCCCCCCCCCCCCAGTGTATTAGAGACACCAAACTTACAGGGGACTTCTGCCTGACTCTCCTCTACCTGCTCTCTAAGTTTGGTAAGGATTGGGTTTATGGCACCCTCAAAGAAGCGCCCCCAGGAAAGTGCTTTGTGGGGAAATGACAGGCATGGGTTCAGGACCCTGTGCAAGTTAGAGACAACAAGCTCACGGAGGACCTCCCCCTGATGCTCCTCTATACGCCCTCCAAGTTATGTGCAGATTGCACTTAGGGGGTCCAAGTTATGGCCTCCCAAAGAAAATGCCCCCAGAAAAGTGCTTTTGGGGGAAATGTCAGGCACATGTTCAAAAGGGTATAGAATGGACCCCCTGCACGCTATACACACCAAATGCACAGGCTGGAGAATCCCCCCCCCCCGGTTACTTTGAAGTTTGGTAAACACTGATTGAGCTGAGATGTGTATCTGGAAATGTCTGGAAATGGCCATGAACCCCAAACTGCCATGAACCTCCAACAACTGTTTGAAAGTTCATGGAAAGTTCATGCCGGTTGACCTGCCATGAACTTCAGTTTGTGATCAACAAACTGGCCAAAATTCATCACAAATTTTAGTTCATGTGCAGGTTCATGCCCATCCCTAACCAGGGTTCCTCTGTAAGAAGATGAGTAACAGAGGGCAAGCTTCCTTGAAAGACAGTTCCTCTGCAATTTGCAGTACTGCATGTTTTCTAGGTTCTCATGGTTCAACTGCAATGCCTGTAGCCCGTACAGCATAACAACCCAAGTTCAAGCTTATGAATATTACAATCCTAGGTCATTGCACCCTTGTGAACTAAAAGTGCGTGCCCTAGGACATGCTGCAGAATCCTTTCAAAGCAGAAAAGGTCACTCTGAAATAATAGTCCCCCATATCAGTCAGATCACCAACTGACTTGCTTTGTTTTTCTCATTCTCAGGGATTAACACAAGGACCCACAGAAACACTGAAATATGACCACACAATTACATGCATTGCGGCAAGCCAACTATTCACACATGCCTTTGAGCCAGCTATTGTTTCCATTGCTTAAATGTGGCATGTATCAAGAAATGTGTTGTTTAATTGAGGATGGCACAGCTTTCCAAAGCAAACCATCTCACAATTGTTTTCAATTATGTGTCCTTGCCAAGTTGTGCTTGCTTATTTAAGGTAAGCAGATTGGAACAATTTGCAGTTGGCCTTTATTGCAGAGCCACCTCTCTTGCTGCTGGCATTCCATTCTGTTTTAATAAAACGAATCCCAATCTGAGCAGTGATGCAATGAAGGAGACGTTAGCAGGCCAAGTTCTATGGTGTCGCACAAACCTCGTCCTCACCCAGGTGGTAAACCAACATGATCTGGGATGGAGGTGTGTGTGTGTGGGGGGGGGGGGGTCGCGTTGTTGTGGAATGCTTCTCCATTTGAAAAAAAATCCACCACATAGAAAAGGGTCATGTCAGTAAGAAGGCAAAGCTACAATTATTTTACCTGATATCCAGTTTTCTATGTTTTGGTTTTTTTTAACTAGCGAACAATTTAATTCTATTAGACTTCAGCAATTGGAACTTGGAATAGCTTGGACCTGGCTTTACAACTTCAGGCAAGACAAGGGGCCAGTTCAGGAGATGGGGAAATAGTGATGGGGAGGGAAGGGAGAGTGTATCTTGCATCCTCACCCACCCAGCATGCTTCTGGTGCCACGAGGAGACCATGGAGATGGTGGTGGAAAGGGCTGTCAAGTCACAGACAACTTATGGTGGCCCCATGGTGTTGGCCAGCAAGGCACTGCTAGTGCTCTTATGGATTGTAATATTCATAAGCTTGAACTTGGGTTGTTATGCTGTAAGGGCTACAGGCATTCTCCATTGCTGGGAGAAGCTCCAGTCCAGTCCTGGGGGCTGGCAACCTCTATAGTTCACCCAGACAGAGACAAAGACTCCTTCTGCCATGAGGTTTCTTTCTGTCTCACTACGCTGGTCAACCCCTGCCCCCTCTTGCATACCTGAACGGATTATGCTAATATGGTTACCTGGCAACTGATGGTCAGGCCATCAGCCAGTCGGCCAGGGCCATAAATAGACAATAGAAGTGGCCCGGTGAGTCATCAGACTTTGCCCAGGTGTCTGTTCCTGTTGAGGTCATAGTTTTGCAACATTGGCCACCCCTCTGCTACTGGCCCCCTTTTACCTTAACCAATGATAGGGTTTGAAGGGACGGACTACCTGAGAGGTGTGTCAAGGGGGTGTGGTTTGCACAGATCAGCCCCAAAGACCACCCCATAAAAGATCCTGCACAGAAGCAATCGCTCTCTTGAGCCATCGCCCCCTATCTGCTTTGCTACCCCTTATGCCCAGCTTCCTATCCGAATACCCTTGCCTCCATCTTTGAATCTCTGGATTCTGGAACAGAGAGAACCACGTGGTCTTGCAGGTTCAAGCCTCATGTCCCATTTTTCTATTTTTCTTCCCCATCCAATTCTTCCTTCGAGCGGACAACTCCTCTACAGGACAGGTAATTGTATTGCCCCTCATCGAACTCCTGCTCATGCAAACGTGCTATTTTCTGTCTTTATTTCCTAGGCCTGTGTGAGTGTGTGTGTGATTACGATTTCGTGTGCTTGAAATACATATTTTCAGTAAATCCCATTCAAACTGAACTACAGCCTCACTGCCTATTTACTGGGAACTCCCGGAAGGGGTGGGATCTTGGTATAGCTGGCAAGAACCCGGTATTTCGCCAATTGCTAAACGTAAATTAAAGCAATTCGGCTAACAATGGGATTTCCAAAGCAAGACACGAACAGAGGTGGTTTTGCCATTGTCTGTTCCACATTTCGACCCCGGACTTACTTGGTGGTCTCCCATCCAAATACTAGCCAGTGTCAATCCTACTTAGCTTGCAAGATCTAACAAGATCTGGCTAGCCTGGGCCATCCATATAAGGGCACCAGGTGAACGTGCAACAGTGTAATTCAAGAACGGGGCCAAAGTCAATGTTCCCAGGCTTCACATGCAACCGATTTCCCAATCAAATCTGGGAACCAATCACATACATGAAACCTATTTGCCCTGGTTTCACCCTGTTTCCATGCTATATTGCATGGATATCTGAAGCTATCAGAACTGGGTTAGGCATACTCTCTCTTCATGGCTCACAGGGCCATGTATTGTCAGAACAGGCCGAAAGTCTGGGTCACATGTGCTTAGATGCATTAACCTGAATTATAGGAATATTTGACTTCTCTGTCTGTTATAATCTCTAAACCCTCCATTGCTCCTCTTGCCCTTGCTGTTGCTGTTATGGTTTATTAACTCTTGCAGCACAGAGAGAAGCCAAGAATGTCTATTATTGTATTTGTATCCCTTTTAGAGCAGAGTCAGTCCTCTTTTGGATAAGGGCATTCAAGGCTAAAGGTGGGCTCCCCAAATCCCCCCACCCATAAATCAATTTTACAGTTTCACTTTCCCAGCATGGCATCCCACTTTAGTATGGCCAAGAGACAGTACTGAAGATGGGGCTTAAATTAACCTGTACTGAACACCTAAAAGGCAGAAGTTCCACGTACCTGTTTAATCTCAGCCATTAAACACCAAGTCCACTCAATAATACCAAAGCCTTACAGCTCTTGTGGTATATATTTAGGCTTAGGTTCAGGCTTCAAGAATCTCTCTTCAGGAATCTCCTCAACCCTTTCTTTACTGCTGGGTCAGTTCCTAGCACTGTTGACTGTAATCAGGGGTCATTTCGTAGAAAAAGAGGTGCAGGAGCTCATTAGCATAACTCATTTACATAACTCATTTGCATATGCCACACCCCCTAACATACCGGAAGTGTGTCAGAAGGCAACACCCACCCCTCAGGCTCCACTCCACAGGTGAGTGAAACTGACCTGCTCTTCCTCCATTCCCTTCCCCATCCAATACTTTGTGCAATAAAAATAAGCGTAAAGAACACACCCTCATTCTCTTCCTGCTCCCTTGAAACCACCAGGTTTCAAGGAGACTTGAGATACCCAGGACATGTGCACCACCCATCCCTTTCCCTTCCCCTCCCCACAACAAGACACCCTGTGAGGTAGGTGGGGCTGAGAGAGGTCTTTTGAGAACTGCTCATGAGAGAACAGCTCTGAGAGAACTTGTGACTGGCTCAAGGTCACACCAGCAGCTGCATGTGGAGGAGTGGGGAATCAAACCCGGTTCTCCCAGATTAGGGTCCAACTCCTGACCACTACACCAAACTGATGGGGTGGAAGCTGCTGAAGGGTTGGTGAAATTTCTCCAGTACTTATGTGCCATGTGCCCAGATAAAAAATGGTATACTTAGAAAATTTATATGCCACCTTGAGCAAGTCTAGGGCTGCCAAGTCATACTCACGGACTGGTGGGGGGGAGTCCTTCGCCGTCCGGGAGCTGCTCGGGAGCCTCCCTGGCAGGCACGCGAAGTACGCGCGCTCGGTGACGTCACCACGTTGGAGACGTTGCCAGGGCGATGCTCTGGCAATCGCCCAAATGGGGCGATTGCCAGAGCGTTGCCCTGGCAACGTCTCCAACGTGGTGACGTCACTTCCGGGTGATGTCACTACACTGGGGAAGTCGTCCAGCCTGGACAACTTCGGGGGTGGGGTTCCCCCCACCAGCCAAATGCCGGCCGGCGGATCAGGAACCCCTATAGTGGGGGATCCCCTGCCCCCCGGGCTGACTTGGCAGCCCTAAGCAAGTCTCTGGAAAAGCAGCACACAGTCATAAAAGGAACAATGATAAAATTATCAATATTAAAACAAAACATTAAGAACAATAAAGACCCTAGCAAGGCTTTCCCCAGGGCACTGCACCTCTGCACTGTTCAGGGAAGCCGAGGAGGGGGCGGGGCTTGGTCATGTGCCCGCCCCCTGGGCTCCTCACTCCCAGAGCTGTGCTCCTGTGCGCTCCCGCTCCATCGGACCCCTGACTGTAATGACTATTTCCAATATCTCCCATTCACTTTTCTCTCAGAATGGTGAAGGATTAGTTTCCTAATGTATGACTTAAGAGGGAACTCCTGCATACCCTCTTAATCCTTCTGGACTTTTCTTCAGCTTTTTAGCTCTACCCTGCACTGGCTCCATGGCTGGCTCAACACTCTCCCCAGGGCTCAAGAGAACAACACTTATTATAAAGGGTGGGTAGTCAGGAGACACCATAGAAACAGGAGAAAGTATTTCTGTTTACAACATCATATTTCTGATTGGTAGTAGAGTCAGAATATTCTCTTCTCTGGGGACTGTAACACATTTTGAAACATAATTATTATTCGAGCTGAAGTTGTCATGCTGTTTCTTGTTATCCAGAAGATCTCAGTTAGTTAAGGGCCAAAGTGGTAATAAATCTTGCACCAGATTGCTTATACGAGTCACATTAAAGTGGCATTTACTGCAAAGCAGTATGGAACGCTGGAGTCGTATAGCAAATGTACATTTAACATAGAAAGGATGGATGGGGGGTGAGGGGGGGAACTTGTGGACCATTGGAAGTAGGATACAGAATTCAGCCTGTAGATTAACTGTCAGCCCCAAACCCATTTTTTAAGGGGGAGATGATACTGATTTCAGTGGAATGCATTTTCAAAATCTGATTGAAAATTTCTTAGAATTACAGCAGCAACACAACCTTGTCAAACCTAACATTTCTCCCACGGCAGATTTATGAAGCTCCGGCATGGCATAGCAATTAGAGTGGTGGGCCAGGATCTGGTCGGAATCCCCTGCTCTGCCTTGGAGAGCCAGTTTGGTGTAGTGGTTAAGTGCGCGGACTCTAATCTGGGAGAACCGGGTTTGATTCCCCACTCCTCCACTTGCACCTGCTGGATGACCTTGGGCAAGCCATAGCTCTGTACCAGCTGTTCCCTCAAGGACAGCTTGGGAAAGAGCTCTCTCAGCCCCACCTACCTCACAGGGTGTCTGTTGTGGGGAGGGGAAGGGGAAGGAGTTTGTAAGCCGCTCTGAGACTCTTAAGTGAGTGAAGGGCGGGATATAAATCCAATCTCTTCTCTTCTCTCTTCTTCTTGGAAGGTTGCTGGGGGGCCGTGGGCCAGTCACACACCTTCAACCTAGCTTATCTTGCAAGGTTGTTATGAGGATAAAATGGAGGGCAAGGAGAATGGTTTAAGCCAGGGGTGGGCAAACCTGCTCAGCGTAAGAGCCACCTAGAACAGGGGTGGCCAAACTTGCTTAACGTAAGAGCCGCATAGAATAAACATCAGATGTTTGAGAGCCACAAGACATGAACAAATATTACCTGCCTTTATTGGAAAATAAGCAAATTTTGCTTTTTTATTAACATTAAATGAGACTGCCAAAAATAATAACAAAAGGGGTAAAATCAGATATTGATAATGATATTAATTTGTCCAATGATATTTGTTTGCTAATGATATTTAGCTTCCCCAGTCGCCCTGCCGGGAGCCACATAACATATGTGAAAGAGCCGCATGCGGCTCCCGAGCCACAGTTTGCCCACCCCTGGTTTAAGCCATTTTGGTCCCCCATGGGAGAGACAGGCAGGGTATTTGTTAAGTAATTAAAAAAAAAAGATTTTAAAGGAATTTTGAAAACTATTTAAGTTTCACAAAGATTTTTTCTCTGGAAATTATTTGTTTTCTCATAGTTTCTTAGTATCGTGCCTTTCCTGGAAGAGGAGGAAGCTTGGTCTTTCTCGTTTCCCCCCTCAAAACAACCCTGTTAGGCAGATCAGGCTAACCTGCCAGCTTCATGACAGAACGGGAATCCTTGGTCTGTCCAGCATACCATCCACAACTCTATACAGGCTTTCACTGTGGACCTGTGGAGTCCAGAGAGAACTATTTCACCAACCCATCTGCATTAGAGATCAATTGTAGTTCTGGGAGAAGTCCGGGCCTCACCTGGAGGTTCACAACCGTTTCCCAATTACTCCAGAGATGATGTGAATAAGACTTCCCATAGGCATTCTGAGTGAAATGATCAGTAGTGCTAAATAGTTACATCATAAATTTGCTACAAGTTCTGCAATAGCAATAGAACTTGTAGTAGCAATAGATACTTCCTAATATGGGAACGAACTGTTAGGGAAATGAACAAAAGCATGCATGGTTTTTCATAGTGAATGACTGAAAAGTACTGGAATCGGGAGGCCGGTTGTAGTGAAATCAGCGTGGTAGTTTGTTGCGGGTAAGATGGGACATGAGAATCCCCGGGCTCAGAACCCTCTTTTATGCTGGTTGGAGATAATCCTCTGACCTCGCCCAAATGTCCTGATAGGATGTGAGGCTTCTGAGCAGACACTATCAGACCAGACCTTTGTTTAGCAGCAAAGTTCTTTTATTCTAATAATGGTTCAGGTTCTCGATGTTTGTTAGAGATACAGGAAGAGAAATAACATGGGTTAATATACCTTCAGGCAAAGGTGCATAAACATAAAGAGCCAATCAGAATGAATACAGAAAAGCGGGAAAAAATGGCAACCGTTGGTTCTCACCAAAAGGTGGGAAAGTTATAAAAATTCCCTTCTTGCCCTGAGTGACCCAGATGTGCGAACTCCAGGCTAAACATTTGGTCAGCAACAATTAAACAGTCTCCAAGGTTGCAATAACTTTGATAAAATACTTCAGGCTTGAAAGGGGAGGAGGAGTGAACAGGATGAGATAGCTTCGGTTGTTTATGTGACGACCAAGAATGTGGCAGGCCATCCTCCCGGGAAAAAAGTAACATTAAGCAGGACAGCTATATCTACTTCAAGGCAAGCAATAAAGCAATTGGTGACAGTGTGGCACAAAAAAACCGAAAGTAACAGCAGGACAAGCATTCTATTGTCAGATTCTGACATAGGACCTTACAATTATGGTTACCTGGCATAGGTCCCCTTGGGGAACCTAGGTCCATGATTGGTGGCCAGTTAGGATCCGGCTCTCTATTGTTCTCCCTGGCTGAAGCTCCGCAGCTCCGCACCTTGTGAGGATAACCATGTGGCGGTCGCCATTACAATGACCGCATGGCGACCGTGATACATAACAATGACCATCCCCACTGGCATCCGCTGTTCTAGTGGTTAAAATAGGCGCTCATTCAGGCACAATCAGTTGTCTTTATGCAGTTTATGGAACTGAGATCCATTACAGATTATCTCTCCCATGCCATTGTTTTCATCATCAATTGAATGGCCGTCCCTCAGACCCATAAAGAAACTCCCACAAGCTGTGCTGCAATCCTATTTGTGCTCAAACACCCATTGATACACTATGGATTTTCTTCAGGTAAATTGGTTTAAGATCAGGGATTTGATGTTATGAACAGTTTCTCATCTGTGCTCAAAGGAGGGTAAAGTATAATTGCATCTTGTTTAGAAGCAGCTGTTTAGATGGCTGGCATTAAAGTCTCCAGCAAACGTGGTGGCAATTTATGCCCAGTAATAACAGCAAGCTGCTATTTTAGCTTCATAAAATGTAGTCACAAAATATTGTAATGAGCTGGCTGCGATAACTTTTACAATCCCTCATAAAAATAATACTGCAGCATTTTGTCCTGATCAGCAACCAGTGCCTTTTCCCCAAAGGCGCTGGGATAAACGAAAGAATCCCTGACTCCGTTGTTCCGGCAGAAGCTGGCATCCTAGCACACAAAGCAGCCTCAGATTACAGACTGTATTTACCCTAATTGCAGGATGGGTCACTTTTAAAGTCCTGCCAGAAGACAAATTGGGACATCCCAAGGTGGAACTCCCAGCAAGCCTGGAAGAATGTTTGAAGTTATACACCACATCAAAAATGCAGATGAGGTGGGTGAATTTCCTAGATTCTCACTAGCCTAGAAAAGAGCAAGTGTCCAGTAGCGCCTTAAAGATTAACAAAATTTGTGGCAGGGTACAAGCTTTTGTGAGTCACTGCTCGCTTCTTTAGATACAGTTAGAATGTAACGGAAGAAAATTCGAGTCCAGTGGCACATTTAAGACCAACAAAGTTTTATTCAAAGTATAAGCTTTCATGCGCATACATACTTCTTCAGCTACATTGAAATGGAAGTTATCAGTCCATACGTATATGGGCACAGGATGAGCAGCAGTTAGCCTATAACATAATGAAGTAGTTTAACAGATGCAAGGACCAGACAGGAATAACAAGCTTTGTTTATATGGTCACCATGTGTTTATATTTAATTCCAGGGGGGAACAGTGAAGCAAATAACTATATCAAAATTGGAGATTGATGTGTAAATGTACTCTTCCTAACTGTGGAATGCTGAGAGTAATTAACTGAGACCCTGTGGTTATGCTCCATCTGTCTCCTCTCAAGCATGGAGGTAACTAGCAGCATTATTTTCTTTAAGGTGGGGTGATTAGTTGTGCAATGTCATGTCTCCTCTGTCACCAGACCAGAGAAATACATTCCAATCCACCATTCCAAATTACACTACATTCTACTATTCATTGCATTACATTGCAATCACTTTTCCAATCTACTATTCCAAATAAGAAATACACTAAAATAAAGAGGATGTATAGCCCTTCCTGGTGAGAATACAGATGTAAGGACTGAATGAGATTAGCATATGCAGTGAGATATAAAACCAATATCCCTTTTAAGTCCAGGGGTTTTTTTCCTGAGTATTGTCATAACTTGTAATTCAGCAATTTCCCTTTCCAGTCTATTCCTGAAGTTCCTTTGCAAAACAGCTACTTTGAGGTCACCCACTGAATGTTCTGGAAGGCTGAAGTGTTCTCCTACAGGTTTCTCAGTTTTGTGATTCCTGATGTCAGATTTGTGTCCATTTATTCTGTTTGACCTATGTAGAGAATGAAGGGGCTTTGTTGGCATTTAATGGCATATCCACTGTTAGAAGATGAGCAAGTGAATGAGCCTGAGATGGGGTAGTTGACGTTGTTAGGTCCAGTGATTGTGTTGTCTGGGTGTATGTGGCAGCAAATTTGGCATCTGGGCTTATTGCAAGTTCTGGTGTCAGTGTCCATGTTCAAATTAGATGTTGTATTATTGTGGGTGAGGAGTTGTTTCAGATTGGGAGGCTGTCTGTGTGCAAGACAAGGTTTGCCCCCCAGTGCTTGCGAAAGAGAACTGTCATTATTCAGTAGATGATGCATTGAACTCTTTTGAGATGAGAATTTATGTGCCTACTAGTGGTGTTCTGTTATTGAATTTTTTGGGCCTGTCTTCTAACAGTCTTTCTCTGGGTATTGTTCTGGCTATGTTAATCTGTTTCTTGACTTCATCAGGTTCTGTAGTTCCAAAAAGGTTTGTTGTAGATCACTCAGGTGGGAATCTCTGTCTGTAGGACTGGAACAGATGCGGCTGTAGTGCAGAGCCAGGCTGTAGACAATAGATTGTGTGGTATGTTTAGGATGGTAGCTGGATGCGTATAGATATGTTTGTCAATCAGTAGGTTTCCAGTATAAGGTGGTGTCTATGTGTCCATCGTGTATTTGTACAGTCGTGTCTAGAAAATGTATTTCTTGCATTGGTTCATTGTCAGGTTGATGGTGGGGTGAAAGTCATTGAATGCCTGAAATATGTCCAGGGCTTCTTTACCATGCATCCAGACTAGGGGTGTGCAACCCCCCCCCCCCGTATTTTTTGGCTTCCAGTATATTAGACCTGAAAAATATCAGAAAATGCTGAATATCACCAGTCCAATACCGATAAAGTATCAGGACTGGGGAAATATTTGGTATTCTGAAGATATATTTGGAACAGATATACCCAACAGGAGGGAAGGGAGGCATATTAAAATGCCTTCTTTCCCTCTCGAAGCCCCTGCAGCTTTCCTTGTCGATTTCACTCCCTGCCAGTCAGCTGTTAGGTTTAAGCCAGACCTAACAGCAGACTGGGGAGGGGAGTGAATCTGACAAGGGGAAGCCTCCTCTCTCTGCCTTCCCTTCTCCAGCTGACCCGGGGTAGCTAGAGAAGGGAAGGCAGGGAGTCCAGGCATGTTTCCATGCCTGCCCTTTGCTTTCCCAGCCCCCCCCCCCCAGCCTCGGCAGAAGGCTGGGAAGTCAGAGGGCAGGTCTGAGCTCTTTGCCTGTCTCTCTCCAGTTGCCCCGCAGCTGTGGGGCCCCTGGAAAAGGGCAGGCAGGGATCCCAGGCAGGCTTAAATGCCTTTCTTTCCCTCCCCGAGATTGGGGTGGGAAAGAAAGGCATTTAAACCTGACTTCTCCCCCCCCCTTCTCTCCCTGAGCTTCTCTGAGCCATGGGGTGGGGAGCCCTGAGCCATGGGGTGGGGAGCTGGGGTGAGGAGCTGGGGTGGCGGAGCTGGGGTGGGGGAGCTGGGGTGGGGATCTGGGGTGGGGAT
This sequence comes from Lepidodactylus listeri, assembly GCA_029233225.1. Classification (NCBI taxonomy): domain Eukaryota; kingdom Metazoa; phylum Chordata; class Lepidosauria; order Squamata; family Gekkonidae; genus Lepidodactylus; species Lepidodactylus listeri. Next base: position 14,879,578 of record JARCFY010000015.1, on the reverse strand, counting down.
CTGGGGAAGTGAAGGGCAGGCATGAAAACATACCTGGGCTCCTTGCTTGTCCCTCTCCAGTTGTCCCGCAGCCCTGGGGCCTCTGGAGAAGTGCAGGCAGGGAGTCCAGGCTTGTCAATGCCTTTCTTTCCCTCCTCGAACTGGGAGAGGGAAAGAAAGGCATTTGAACATGGCTGGGCTCCCTGCCCAGGGGCAGCTGGAGAAGGGAAGGCAGAGAGGAGGCTTTCCCTGTTCAGTTTCATTCCCACAGCTGACTGGCGGGGAGTGAAATTGACCAGGGAAGCTGCAGGGGGAGGGAAGTCAGTATTCGGCTACCTGAATTCGGAAAATTTTATTCAGCAGCCAAAAAGTTTCCCAAATTGTATTTGGCTTTAAAAATACTGAAAAATTTCAATAAGGTATTTATTCAGTACTTTTTCAGTAAAGCCAAATGCACATCCCTAACCCAAACAATAAAAATATCATAAATGTAACACAGGTATAGGAGAGAGGTGTGAGTGGGCAAGAGTTTCAGAAGCACTGCTCTAAATCAGCCATGAAGATGTTAGCCTACTGTGCTGCCATTTGGGTGTCCATGGCCATTAATCAGAAGATACAGGCTGTTACCAGACTTGAAGTAGTTGTGGGTGAGAACAAACTGGCAGAGTTTCATGGGAAGGTCAGCTGTGGAGTTGTCAGAAATCATGTTTCTTATGACTTGTAATCCATCTTTGTGTGGGATGTTGGTGTACAGAGATTCCACATCTGTAGTGGCCAAAACTATTCTATAGAAGAGTATTTAAAGATTGTATTTTCCTCAAGAAATCTGTGGCATTACACACACATAGATAGGAGCAGTAATGGCATAGAATAGATTTCATGTATCCAGATACCCCATGGTGAGAGTGCCTATGCCTGAGACAATGGGGAATCCTGGGTTGCCAGGTTTGTATATTTTTGGTAGAAGGTAAAAGGTACCTGGTTGAGTTTCCTGTGGTGTGTCTGGAAGGATTTTTCCCTGTATGTATAGTGGTTATCAGGGGTCCGTTGGAGCAGGAGCGCACAGGAGCACAGCCCCGGGAGTGAGGAGCCCAGGGGGCGGGCACATGACCAAGCCCCGCCCCCTCCTCGGCTTCCCCGAGCAGTGCAGAGGCGCAGCGCCCTGGGGAAAGCCCTGCTAGGGTGTTTATTGTTTTTAATGTTTTTTTTTAATATTGATAATTTTTTCATTGTTCCTTTTATGACTGTGTGCTGCTTTTCCAGAGACTTGCTCAAGGTGGCATATAAATTTTCTAAGTATACCATTTTTTATCTGGGGACATGGTACTGGAGAAATTTCACCAACCCTTCAGCAGCTTCCACCCCATCGGTTTGGTGTAGTGGTCAGGAGTTGGACTCTAATCTGGGAGAACCGGGTTTGATTCCCCACTCCTCCACATGCAGCTGCTGGTGTGACCTTGGGCCAGTCACAGAGCTGTTCTTTCATGAGCAGTTCTCAAAAGACCTCTCTCAGCCCCACCTACCTCACAGGGTGTCTTGTTGTGGGGAGGGGAAGGGAAAGGGATGGGTGGTGCACATGTCCTGGGAGTCTCAAGTCTACTTGAAACCTGGTGGTTTCAAGGGAGCAGGAAGAGAATGAGGGTGTGTTCTTTACGCTTATTTTTATTGCACAAAGTATTGGATGGGGAAGGGAATGGAGGAAGAGCAGGTCAGTTTCACTCACCTGTGGAGTGGAGCCTGAGGGGTGGGTGTTGCCTTCTGACACACTTCCAGTACGTTAGGGGGTGTGGCATATGCAAATGAGCTATGCAAATGAATTATGCTAATGAGCTCCTGCACCTCTTTTTCTACGAAATGACCCCTGGTGGTTATTCTTTCATTATCTTGTTTAGTTCTTTTTTGTATTCCTGAGTGGGATCTGAGGATAGTTGTTTGTAAAAAGCAGCATTTGTATGTTGTCTCTGAGCCTCTTGGAGCAGCTAGAATGTGAGTCCATTTGTCTTTATACTTGGAGAGCAGAGTGATTTCAGATACTGAATCACAATAGCAGGTGAATGGCAATAGCAGGCATGATGGAATTTGATGTGATAGGTGTGGAGAAATCAGCATTGATAATGAGACAGGAAACCCAGGTCTCAATTCAGCCCAGTAGTTTGCATTGTCTTGAGCTTCATTATCAGTTGCAATTCAGCAGTCTCTCTTTCTAACCTCCCTTTGAAATTCCTTTGTAAGAGAATTGCTACTCTTAGGTCAGCAACTGAAATGTTCTGGAAGGTTAAAATGTTCCCCCACTGGTTTTTTTGAATGTTGTGGTTTCGAATGTGAGACTTATGTCCACGTATACTTTGTCGTAGGGATTGGCTTGTTTATCCAATGTAGAAGGTGGAATGGCATTGCTGATGTGAGGTGGCATAGATCATATTAGAAGATGAGCGGGAGTATGAAGCTGAGATGGTATGGCCGATGTTGCTAGGTTCACTGATGTTGGTGTTGCTAGGTGTTGCTAGGTATTGCTAGGATCTATATGAGAGCAAAGTTGACATCTTGGTTTGTTGCAGGCCTCGGCACCAGACTCCATGTTACTATTAAGTAGCTTGTCATTGCAGGTGAGAAGTTACTTTAGATTAGCAGGCTGTTTGTGTGAGGGAAGCGTCACTACCCAGTATAGGTCGTAGGTCGTTAATAATAAATTGAACCAGGGGCGTAGAGTTTTGGAAATCTGGGGGGGGGGGGCGGGGGCTCCTTCGCTCATGCGCTTGCTGGAGTGATGTTCTCCCCTCCCCACCAGAAACTGCCCCGCCTCCCTGGGCCTTCCGAGGCCCGCCAGCCGCTGCTGCCGGTGCCTCTCTCCCCCCCCTTCCCTCTCCAGCAGTGGCTGCCAGCCTCGGAAGGACCCGGGGAGGTGCAGCGACAGGTGCTCCGTTTTCCTGGGGGTGGCTGGCCCCCCCCCCCAGAAATTTCGGGGGTGGCTCAAGCCCTCGAGCCCCCCCCCCGTACTCTACGCCTATGAGTTGAACTGACTTGAGTTGGGAGCTGTATGTGACCACCAGTGGTGTTCCATTTTCCTTTCCTTTGTGCTTGTCTTGTAGCAAGCTGTCCCTGGGTATCGTTCTGGCTTTTCCAATAATCTTTTTTCATCGTATCAGGAGGATATGCAGTTGCAAAAATGTCTGCTGTAGATCCTTCAAGTGAGTATCTTTGTCTGAGGGGGTGGAGCAGATGCAACTCTAGTGTAAAGCCTGGCTATAGACAATGAAGTGTTTGATATGGTTCAAGCAATTGAAACACCTGCTCAGTAGGTTTGCAGCTGCCTGGGGGTCAAAGCCCACTCACAGCTGATAGGGAATCAGCTGGAGCAGGGTTCTTACCCAGCCACCCCCCTCAGCAAAATAGCTACACAATGAAATTGCAAAAAGGGAGCTCTTCCCTCTCCTCCATACTGGGACGGGGCAGAAGCAGAGCTTTTGATCTCTGCCTTGCAAAAGGTTTCTCTTCCCTCCAGTTCAAATTGGGTGGGGGCTGAAGCATTCCTTTTAATTTCTGCCTACAAAAGGGAGGGTGAAAAGGGCTCCTTCCACCAGACGGAGAGGGATAGCTTTTAATAGCTGCATTGCAAAAGGGAGGGGAACAGAATCTGTTTTCTCTCTCTTTCCCTGCAACCCAAGCTGACACCCCCAAATCTTCTGCATCTCAGCAAGTCTAGGAGGGAGCAACATTTTCAAGATGGGAGATCAGAAGAGCCTAACTTCCGGCTGATCAATTGGGAGTTGGTTCCTGATTCTCACCTCCCCCCCCAACCCCCCCTTCTATATACAGATCAAATTTTCCACAGCAAGAGATCAGAAGCTGGCTTCCATCTTATCTCTCATTAGCTGGAGTCAACTTCCGATGGTTGCAAGTAGCTTATTCCTGTGAATACACAACAGGTTGTGAACAGCCAAACAGCCCCTTGATTAATTGGCTGCCTAATCACCCACTGGTGGAAGGAAAAATCATAAACCTGCAACTGACTTATTTCGGCCATGCCGTGCGGAAGAACTCACTAGAAAAAACAATTATGCTTGGACTGATTAGCAGCAAAGGGAAACTGGGCCACCAACGAACATGGTGGTTAGACACCTTAAAAGTCGACACCAGCCTGAGCATGGAATGACTCAAAGAAACAGTACAAAACTGGAAAACATGGAGAGAGCTGGTCCATAGAATCGCCCAGAGTCAGACATGACTGAATGACTAACAGTGACAATGACAATCACCCACTGGAGAATGGGAAGTGAGATGAACTGATCGGTGTTCAGCAGAATGAAAGTAAAAGACTCAGTAATCCTAGCTGTTACCAGGGGTTAGTTGGGGCCGGAGCGAGGCGGAGCGAAGCTCCACCAGCTCAGGAGTGGCCACTAGGGCAGCCAGGGGACGAATCAGATTCTCTGATCTGATTCGGCCCGCTGCCGAATTGCCGCCAAAATTCAGTGGCAACTTTAAAAGCAACTGAAGGGGACGGGGTTTGAGGGAGAGGCTCCAAACAGGTTGCCCCCGTTCCCTCCATTGTTCTCTATGGCAGGAAAAAAGTAACTTTTTCCCACCATGGAGAACAATGGAGGGGATGGGACAACCTGTTTGGGGGCCCGTAGAATTGGACCCCGTGGTCCAATCTTCTTGAAACCTGGTGGGTATTTTGAGGAGAGGCCCCAGCAGCTACCCGGCAAGTTTGGAACCTCTCCCTCAAACCCCCTTTCCTCCACCCCCTCATATACCCTATGAGTTTTTGCCATTGATTCCAATGGCCCATAGGGTATAATGGGGCTGAAACTGACATTCCCTTTCTGACACACTTCTGGTGATGTCAGGGGATGTGGCATATGCTAATGAGTTATGCTAATGAGTTATGCTAATGAGTTATGCTAATGAGCTCTTGCACCTCTTTTTCTATGAAAGGACCCCTGGCTGTTACATAAGATATATCTACATTTTTTAAAAGTGAAAAACTGCCTTGAAGACTCCAGTCTGGCGTGTATGAATGGCAGGAGAGCGACTGCCATTTGTCTGTTCAGAACTGTCTCCCTATTTTCTCAATTCTGAAGAGAAGTTGTAGTAAGGGAATGGGTGGGCATGAAAGACCAATGCAAATACAAAAAAGAAAGCTGTTGCAGGTGGGCTGGGATTGGGCCGTGCCTGACATTATGCGTCTTGCCGTAAGTAGAACATGCTCAACAAAATAAGCAGAACATACTTAACAAAGACACATTGCAATATGTTCAAAAGGGGCACCCTTGCTAAATACATCAACTTGCCCATAGCACCATCTTCCCTGTAACCTTGACAGTGTGGTGTGATAGCTAAAGCACTGGGTTAGGAGCTGGGAGACCCAGGTTCGGATCCCCATCTGCCATGGATGCTTGCTGGTCGACTTTGGGCCAGTCACACATTCTCAGCCTAACCTACCTAATAGGACTGTTGTGAGCATAGGCGTCAACTACGGGGGGGCTCGAGGGCTCGAGCCTCCCCCGAAATTTCCTGGGGGGGGCTCAGCCACCCCTGGCAAAATGGAGCACCCGCCGGTGGCCAGTCAGCCGGCCAGCTGGCTGCCGTCGCTGCCTCTCCTTCCCCTCCACCCCCGGCCTGCCCTCCTGCCTCTGTGGGGCGGGGGGGAGAGAGGCGGCGGGGACATGGTCCCACGCTTCATGCGCATGGCAGTCAGCCGGCCAGCTGGCTGTTGCCGCCGCTGAGACTGCGCTCATCTGCGCCCCCCCCCGCACGCCCCGAGGCAAAGAAACCGGGTCTGCCTCTCTGGGGCCGGGGGGGGGGGGGGGAGAAGCGGCGGGGACATGCGGAGCCCCCGCCTCCCCCGGATTTACAAAGTCTACGCCCCTGGTTGTGAGGATAAATTGAGGAAAGGAGATTGATGTAAGCTGCTTTGGGTCTCCATTGGAGAGAAAGGCAGGGCACAAATAAATTAACTAATAATAAATAAACAGAAGCTAATAATCGCATAGAGTAGAACTGCAACAGCTAATCAGACATAGTCTGAATCTGGAAGGTGGTTTAAAAGCAGAATTAATATGGGATCCTGCTGGTCCTGTTGACTCACCCTTTTTCGCTGGGAGGCACCTGGCAACCCAGGGTGAAGGGAATGAAGGGGAACTAGCTGGCATCTGTCAGGGGGCGGGCAGGAGAGGAGAATGGGGCTCTCCCGGGCTGCCCTTCCCCACCCCCTAGCTGTGACATGTCTGTCCAGGGACTGGCCGCTCCTGTCAACCCTTCTGCATATATTACACTGGTATCTTTGCCCCACCCCAGGCTGTATAGACTGAACTGGAACCATTGCAGTGCCTGTAATGAGCTCACTTAAGTCAGGGTAAATGATGGAGTTTTCCAGTGGCTGTTTCTTGATGCAGTCCAGGGAGCAGTGGAGAGATTCTCCTTAACTCTGCCAAGAAGATGGATGGTCCTTGACGGAGTTCACCAGCCCATGCAAATCAGGACCTGGTCTCACACGGTTGGCTGTTCTTGAAGAATCTGTTTTAAAATGTGGTGCGCAGGTATAACAAAAGCACTTGGGACAATATAATTGACCGTATCCCATATGCCAAGGAATGACTTGTGGAATATCAGTCTCTTGCTCCATAATGATAGAGAAATAGACATTCCAACAGTGATCTCACATGTAGTGACACTGAGTCTCTCTCTGCAAAAAGTTCCGCTCATCCCACTGGAAGAAAACGAAAGAGGAGACAGCATCGATTGTGATTGGGGGGCACGCTGCAGAAACAGCGGCATTCCTCCGTTCTATCATGCTCCTTTAGATGACTATGAGAGAAATCCTGAGCAGCTGCCAGCCGTGGTGTGTGTGGGGGGGTGCCGCTAGTTGGCTCCCTAAGGGGCAAGTTACGCTGCAGTGGAGTGGGGGGGGGGGGGAAAGTGTAGCTGGCTGCTGGCCAGGCCATGTCCAAGGCGATTCCACCGCAGCATGGCCTCGAGGCGTACTGTTGAGGCAGGAGTGGCACAAGGAGCAGGGCACCTCAGGTCGATGGGAGTGGCCAGTCCCAGGGCAGATGTTGAATGTCACAGCTAGGGGGTGGGGAACAGCAGCTTGGGAGAGCCCCATTTTCCTCTCCTGCCCCACTCCCCTGACAGAGACCCACAGTGATGACAGACATGAGTTGCTCCTTCATGGCAGCATTTCCTGTGGCCAGGCCCCTCCAAACCCCGCCCACCCCCGAATACTCTGAGCCCACCAGCTGCAGTGGCTCCCCCCATTGGCTCAGGGAACTCCCACGATCCCTTGCCCCCTCAGTGCTACTTCCATAGATGCCTTCCCCCCTGGGTGCCAGAGAATGGTTCTGCTACCCCAGGGGTGGTCATTCCACCCTGCAACCTCTAATTCCGTCCCCAGAGCACAGATTGTATTGCTAAGGATTCCGCTCTAGGGGCTGTCATTCCAGTCCCAGAGTAGTCTATCTGGGCCCAGAGACCATGATGGGAAATCCATTTTGCATTTTTCTAGCAACTTTTTTTGTGCTGTAATTTATTTCAATGGAGCCCAAACCAGCCTCATGCTCAGACCATCTCTGGCCCCTCCCCGCTTCACACAGAAGCCTGCGAGGTGAGCATTATTGGTCTGGGCCATTGGCTTGATCCAACAGAGACTTCTCTTATGCTTGCTGTTCCTGTTAGCGGGTTGCCTGTTTTTCTGACTGGCCTGTAGTTTTAAAGGGGGCAAGGGTGAGTCTCTGGCAGTGGGGAAGGTTGACTGCTACAATTCATCGGGGTGGTTTTTCAGACTATGCCACCAAAAAGAGTTGCAGCTGTCAGGAAGGGTGCAGTTGCAAAGCAGCAAAAAGGGGCCGAGGGGCCTGCACCTTGGGTGGGTGGGGCCACAACACCTATGCAAAAATGCAGGGTTGCGCACGCATGTCCAGAAGTGCCCCTTATGGGACCCGGGGCACTTCTAAAAGGAGAGATGAGTCAGGCGGCAGCCCCGGCAGCAGTGGATCACAGGCAGGGACACCTTCAGCACCAAGGGTACACAACTCTTCTGTGGATAACACGGGTATTTTGCAGGGCATTTTGCAGATGCTGGTTCAGTTGTCTGAGAGGGTGGGGGCAGCTAGGAGCCTGCACAGCCCTGCCAGAGCAGCCCACACAGCCCGGGTCCAGGGCTCAAAGGAGGCAGCATTTGCCAGCACTTCAGAGGATGACCGGGCAAGGAGCTCCGCCTGTGCCAAAAAAGCCATGCCAAGCATCGTAGAAGAAGAAGAAGAGATTGGATTTATACCCCTCCCTCCACTCCTCAAGGGAGTCTCAGAGCGGCTTACAAACTCCTTTTCCCTTCCCCTCCCCACAACAGACACCCTGTGAGGTAGGTGGGGCTGAGAGAGCTCTTTCCCAAGCTGTCCTTGAGGGAACAGCTGGTACAGAGTTATGGCTTGCCCAAGGTCATCCAGCCAGGTACAAGTGGAGGAGTGGGGACTCAAACCCGGTTCTCCCAGATTAGAGTCCGCGCACTTAACCACTACACCAAACTGGCTCTCCACACCAAACTGGTGCTCCGTAGGATGACTAGGCGAACTTGAACCCAGGAGACGACAGACAGCACTTCATCTTCAGGTGAGTCATCCTCTGGTGAGAAGACTGTGCATGAGGACGCTAATTATTGGAAGGCTGGGGCTCTGGTTGCAGGGTCGCCCACATCGCTGCATAAGCAGAGGGCAAGGAGCAAACAAGGTTCCAGCAGTGTGCGGGGTTCTGAGCAGTCCCAGGGGGTGCACCCCCCATCTCAGTATAGTGACATGGATGATCCACCAGGCATACTGAGGGGAAATGTCCTTGATGGGTATGACATGGACATTTTTCCCCTTTGAAACCGGAGGGCAAGGTAGGGAAAACTGGTCCTAGGCAGGAGAAGAAGTGGGCTGCAGATCGTCATTTCAGAACTGGCTAAGAGGCTATACAGTCTACATTAGCCTAGTTGCCACCGCTGACCCTGAGGGGGGCTGTCATCTAGCAAATCATCTGGGGAATGTCTTAAGAGCCCGATCTATAGCTGGTGACACCCCAGCCGTGGATTCTGATGAGGAATTTCAGAAAAGGGCCTCGCACAATGAGCTGGCAAGGTGGGATTTCCTTAACAATTGGATTCGGTGAGTGGCAGTCGGCTCCCATGTGGGTCCAAGGGGAGATTCAGAAAAGAGGAAACTGACATTTTGGAGGGACGGCTCTCAGTGTGTATGCTGGGAGTTCAGTCAAGATGCACTTGTGTACTTCATGTATTGATTTAAATACAATAGAAACCCTAGCGTATCGTATACGTATTCATTATAATACAAAACCTAAAGAACATTATGTATCTACTGACAGAAAAGTCCACAGCTGCAGAGACCCATTCCAATGCTGTAGACTGTCTTGCGCCTGCTAAGAGACTGATGAAGGTTGCCACAGTTGTAAACGATGAACAGTGTAGCTGGCTGTGATGTTTTCCACAAAACGGGATTCAGCAAGCATCAGAGCAAGCATGAGAGATGCAGCGGGCTGTTATGTTTCCCACACAACTGATTCAGCAAGCATCAAAGCCACCAACACGCCTCCCAGGCAAAAAAATTGCGTGTTTCAACAGAATCTTATTCAGGCAGGTTTATCATTGAGGTTTAGCATCGTTCAGTTGGGGGAGAATGATCTACCGGCTCAAAAAGGTGTTGTGTTATCCCGTTCCATCATGGCTGACCTCCAGACGCTGCATCAAAGACTTCATGAAACAACACTACTTTGGTCTTGTCTATTGGAGTACCGAGAGTGGAGGAGGACGCTGGTGCCTGAGAAGGTGGACTTGGCCAGATGTAAGGTTGTTACACACCCTGACATTTCGTTTAGACAGTTGGCTTTGTTTCGGGAAGATGAGATGCACTTCTCCCAGTGGGGCATGGATATCTGGTTACATGGGATCTGGGATGCTTTGTTAAGTTGGCTGCAGGCTTAGGAGTCTTGGCGGGAGGGAGGGCACAGAAGTTACCTTGCTCTGTGGCGGTTTGGGCATTGGGACAGATCCAATTTTGGGAGCTGCTGTAAGGGGCCTTGGGAGGTGTAGCCACTCAGCCACATGCCCAGGCAGGGGCTGTTTGACTGGCTTCCACCACCAGGTGGCAAGGGGACCATGGAGAGGCGGGTGCCCGCATGTGTCCTGGGATCTTGTCACCCCGTGGTTGGTCTCCCAGCAGAAGGGCTGGGTAGGGGTTCCACCAGGTGGCAGGCGGGTTGCCCACTGCTTGGATCCACCCCTTGCTGCACCATTGCTCCTTGCAATAAAATAAGCAGCGGCCATATATTTTAGCAAAGGATGGTTGTGCTTCTGTTTATTCCTTCTAACGCCTCACCCTCTACCCCTCCTTGAACCCACAAAGAGTAATGTTTTCACTGAGCATTATATACTGTTCACTTTCAATAAATTCCACTGGCTGACCTCATGTTCTAGTGTTATGAGAAGCAGAGAAAAGTTTCTCTTTTTTCACTCCTGGCTTTAAACAATATTTGATTGGCTGGATTTTAAAGTCTGGCCATCTAATCAGACCATGTGTCTAAGGCTCAGAGCTCCAGTTCTCAGTTTGCTTTATTATATATAAAAAAAATCACTTCTACTTGTATCAGTTACTCACTGCAAAGCCCCACAAATCATCCCCGTTATATTATATTGCAACACGGGAGAGATAAATACCCACCTCCAGTAATCCAATGGATTGAAGACGTTACAACCTTATCAACATTTGAACATATGGCATATATATAGATGACAATTGCACAAGGACATATTTGTAGATATTTGGAAATCTTTTATAGATCATTATATGTAGATTAATATATGCAGTGGCTCAAGTGGTTAAGATGCTGAACTGCAGTCCAGAAGGTCGCAAGTTCAGCAGTTCGAGACCCGAGTGCTGCGTGACGGAGTGAGCTCCCGTCTCTAGTCCCAGCTCCTGCCAACCTAGCAGTTTGAAAGCAAGAAATTGCAAGTGGATAAATAGGTACCACTTTGGTGGGAAGGTAACAGTATTCTGTGCGCCTCAGCGTCTAGTCATGCTGGCCACTGTGAGGCTTCTGAGTAGATCCAATAAGCCAGGCCTTTGGTAAAAGCAAAAGTCCTTTTTATTCTTAATGATCCTTCAGGTACACGATGTTTGTCAGTGATAACCAGCTACAGGCAGCTGGGATTCATATACAGTATTCAAAAGGTAAGGGCAGGTAAAGAACCAATCAGAGCTAAGTAAAATAAGCGTGAAAAAACCCAAACCGTTATGTTCCCACAGAAAAGGCGCAAAAGCACTAACCCCCCCCCCCCACACACACACACTGCTCCTTTGAACTCTACTTGCAATTCACAGGCCAGGCACCTGGCCTAAATCAATTAAGGAGTCTTCAAGGTTACCAAAGCAAGATTAGCTGTCTCGAGACGCCAGGATGAGAGATGGGAGGAGGAGGCGTGGGGAAGATAGCCAGAGTGTTATATGACGTGGGAGTATACAGCAAGCCACCCTCCCGCCAGAAGAAAGAGACATAGTATTCAAGACAGACAATAAACTCAAGGCTAGCAGTAAATTAATGATTGAGACCCAGACAAGAGACAATTAATGGCAGAGAATCTAACAGCCACATGACCACGGAAATGTCTTCGGACAGCGCTGGCTCTTCAGCTTGGAAACAGAGATGAGCACCGCATCCCTAAAGTCGTATTCAACTGGTTTTCGAGCAAGGGAAACCTTTACCTTTACTATATGTATACTAGCTACACCGTTGTTCAACAAAGTTTGAGTCCAGTGGCACCTTTAAGACCAGCAAAGCTTTACTCAAGGTATTTACTACTCACCCTCTCTATATATGACTGTTATTTCTATTTCTATTTCATTGTGTCTGGAGAAGTGTGCATGCACACAGAAGCTCATACGTTGAATAAAACTTTGTCTTCAAGGTACCACTGGACTCAAACTTTGTTCTACTGCTTCAGGCCAAAACGGCTACCCACCTGGATCCCCCGCGGTTGTTGCATTTTGTTGTTTTTGAAAATTCTTTCTGTTTGGGGGGGTGGCGATTACAAAAATTAAAATTTTAAAAACAAAACGAATCATCCACATTATCAATGATGTTATTTTTCCCAGTACTCCTTTGAGATCCATGATACCCATTTTGAGATGAGGTAGGTAGAATGGCAAAGTGTATTCCACAAAGCCCTTTATGGCCAGGGTCCGACATACCTGAGGGACCACCTTTCCCCATAGATACCCCAGAGAGCACTGCGGTTGGGGGCACAACATCGCCTGACCATTCCAGGCCCTAGGGCTTGCAGCTACTAGGACCAGGGCCTTCTCGGTGGTGGCTCCTTACTGGTGGAATGAGCTCCCAGAGGAGATCAGGGCCCTGCGGGACCTTTTACAGGTCCGCAGGGCCTGCAAGACAGAGCTCTTCCCCCAGGCTTTCAATTAGGAGCCACCACATCATTAACACCACCACTACTGACATCTGTGGTATGGGTCGGCCCTGGCCTGAAGACTGAACTACACCATCATGCAAGTCTGAAGATCGATGAACTTGTTGGAGATCATATAGTATACCATCTTTAGTATTGGAAGTTAACTATTACTACTAGCACTTTAAAGAAGAAGAAGAAGAAGATTTTCTCCGCACCTTTGGTAAACCTTTTTTTTTAGGTTTACCGAAGGTGTGGAGAAAATGGCGCGAAGCCCCGTATTAACACACGCGCTGCAGCAAAGGGTGTGAAATTGATACCCAGCGCCGGGACAAACGGAGGCAGAACGCCGGCACAATGTGAGTAGGGAAAAGGCCAGAGTCTTCACTAGTTTTTTCCAGGAAAGAAAATTTGGAATGAGCGTTGTGCTTGGAGGATCTTTTCAAGATATCTAACACCCTGCCTGAACATATGCAGCTGCATGTTTCATTGTTTAGGATGAGACTCCGCCAGAGACAGTTTTTCAATAAAGGTAAGATAGAAAACACAGTAAGGGAAACGTCATGCAAAACACAGAAACCACCAGTTTATTAACAGCTGTGGATAACGAAGACTTACAAGGAGGTCGAAAGGCAAGAGAGGGTTATCTCACTACGCTCTTCAGGCATCGCTGGGTTATAAATATCATCCACAAAGGCTCAGGACAGTTAAGACTCACAGCTCATTGATCCTTCATGATGTGTGTCAGTTTTGACATCAGCAGAGGTTGCCTTTATAAACCTGATGTCGCCACAATTTTCTGCATCGACATGCAAGAGAAGCACAGCAAGAGTAGATCAAAAGAGAAAAGTTGGCTTTAGAGGACAATGATGGAGGAGGGGCTGCTGCTATATGAACCTATTCAACATGATGATAAGCAGTAATAAACTAGGGGGCAGGCAGATGTCGGATAGCAGCTCAAGGGTCCACATATTCCAAAAGACATTTTACAAGGGCCTCTATTCCGTCATACTATTGCAGTCCAGTTCCCAGTTTCAATAGGCATGGGGACATTTTTGCCTCTGCCCACTCAGATTGGACCCTGAGACTCTGAGGAGGCCAAGCTGAGTGCCATGTGCACCCTGATCAGGAGGATGGAGGCAGAGAGTAGTTACAGCACTGCCTTCTGGTGGCTGGTTTTTCACTCTGCAGTTGTCTATCCATACACACTAGAAAAGGCCACAAAAGAATAGTTAGTTGTTTTTGGGGCTGAGCAAGAATTTCTTGAACTCCTTTCAGTGTCTTGGACAGAAGGTATTTTCTGTTGTCTGTTACAGTTGGGAATATAGAATACAGCATGGTTCTCAAGGATTGGTTAGGCCCTAACTGAGATGGCAGGAATAGTTCTGGTTGCTGTGGCACAAGTAGGGATAATTGTCAAGCATCCTGAAATATGTCTGAACTAGGAATAAGGCCCGTTGTGGAAATAAATACAACGGGCTCTAGAAAGAGGCTCTGGGAGAGTGCCCCGGCCTTGGGCATTCAGCATCAATTTGCTGGGGCAACCTTAGCAGGGTATAATGACACAGAGTCCACCATTTTCTCCAGGGGAACTGATCTCTCCTACCTGAAGAGCAGTTGTAATTCTGAGTGATCTCCAGCCCTCACCTGGAGATTGGCAACAGTGGTTCCCCAGGAGGGAATGGCTGGTTTGGAGGGTGGAGTCTATGGCATTGTAACTGTCTGAAGTCCAACCCCTCCTCAAACCCCACCCTCTCCAGGCTCCACCACTCAAATCTCCAGAAATTTCCCAACCTGAAGTTGGCAACCCCATGTCCTTCCCAGCTAATCATCAAGCTACTGTTATCTGCCCCTCTGTCTGCAGCTGACTTCTGCCCTCCCTCCTGGATATCAGTTGTAATTGAGTGATCTCTACCCCCACCTGACGATTGGCAACAATGGTTCCCCAGGAGAAAATGCCTGGTTTAGAGGGTAGAGTCTATGGCACTGTACCTGTCTGAGGTCCTACCCCTCTTCAAACCCCCCCACTCTCCAGGCTCCACCACTCAAATCTCCAGGAATTTCCCACCTGAAGTTGGCAACCCTATCTCCTTCCCAGCCAATCATCAACCTACTTTTATTTCTCCCTCACTGTTCAGCTTTCCATTTCTCCCCCACCCCCATAGCCTTTACTGTGCTCTGAAGCCCTGACTGCCATGTCATATTGGCTGTCATGGGGCGGGGGGGAATCTGTAGGTTCTGTTTTTTCCCCCAAGGAACATCACAGTTTGTAGGTGTTTCCGTGGGTGAGGAATCCTCATGCTTAATGTGAAGCATTTTATTCAAGAGAGTGTAGTCTGCCACTTCAGAGTCAGATTTCAGTCGGCTGACAGCTGGAACTCTCATACATGCATGCTGAAATGAGTATTTCAGTTGATTTTTCCAGGTTTAGCCTTCAAAATTTGAGTCAGGCTTTTTAATCAAACCTCGAGTCAAATCTGAAATCTTTAGACTTGTTGGCATCACATGATTGTTTTGCTTTTGGTGGGATTCATATATAGAATCTTAAAAGCCATTAACTGTCAGACACTAGTGTTGCATTTTTCTCTTATCAAAAACTGTCAGGTACTAATTACCATTGCTTGTGATCCATCCAATGATTTCAGATAAATAATACCATTACATGAGTTCTGTGTCTTGTATACCCCTTGGGTGTTGCATAAAATTTTCTCAGACTTACTTTTGCCTTTCATGGTATTTTGGTCTGACTAATATTTTCTTCTGTACTCATGCATATATGCAAATACATATCTGCCAACTGAGGATAGCACTTCTTACATCACAAGGAGATACCTATAGTCCACAACACCTTCTGCTACAATAAATCTGTTTGTCCTTAAGGTGTTTTAAGACTCTGAGTTTATACATTATTTTATCAACTACTGTCATATGTTAAATAGTATATTGTATTACAACCATCAATTACAGTCAAAGATAATATACTGGGTGACTTCCAAATTATTTCCAAGGGAAACTTGGGGTTTTGGAAATATATTAGGGGGAGAGCCAGTTTGGTGTAGTGGTTAAATGCGCAGACTCTAATCTGGGAGAACTGGGTTTGATTCCCCACTTCTTCACGTGCACCTGCTGGATGACCTTGGGCAAGCCATAGTTCTGACAAGAGCTGTCCTTGAAAGGGCTCTCTCAGCCCCGATTACTTCACAGGGTGTCTGTTGTGGGGAGGGGAAGGGAAAGGAGTTTGTAAGTTGTTCTGAGACTCTGAGTGAAGGGCAGGGTATAAATCCAATCTCTTCCTCTTCTTCTTCTTCTATCAGAAAGTCAAGAGTGGCAGTTATGTTCTCCCAGGAACCAAATTATCCAGACCATAGGTGTCAACTATGGGGGGGCTCAAGGGCTCGAGCCACCCCCAAAATTTCCCAGGGGGACTGAGCCCCCCTGGGAAAATGAAGTGCCCTCTGCTGCGCCTCCCTGGGCCCTTCCTAGGGCCGCTGCCACTGCCACCACCTCTCTCCCCCCCCCCCCGACCTGGCCACTCCATCCCTCCCTCCGTCCTTCCAGGGGACAGCTAAGCAAATGCCCTGGACAGACAGAGAAAGGGATGGAAGCAGGAGTGGTCAGGCTGGGGGGGGGGAGGTGGTGGCGGCAGGGACATGGTCCCGGGGGGCACGCACGTGAAGCACGCATGCACAGAAGCGTCCCCGCCCCCCCTGGGATTTTTAAAACTCGACGCCCCCGATCCAGACCTATTGATCTCGTTTTTACAATATACATCCTCAAGGGTGTGCTGGTGACAGTGAAATGGTCAGTAGTGTCTCATGTAAACTGAGGGCACCCAAATCTCAGCATCTTTTGTAGTCTGCCGGGAATCCACGACAGGCATGGCACTCTGGAAAGTGTTTCCTAAATAGAGAAAATGTGAAAAATACAGATACAGAGTTTAACCAAAAAACTTTGGGAGGAAAAAAGGGAGAAGATTGTCCCCTTTGACCACCGAAAGGCTATGCTGGGAGGAATCATGCAGGGATTAAAGGTATCTGCCACAGGGGCAAAGAGGAGAACTTGAGACTGAGTGAGGAAGGTGGCTGGATCTAACCCCTCCCCTTGCATTATCAGCTAACTTCTTTTTGGCAGCTACCAAATAGCATTGCATACCCACTACAACATACTGTCTAAAGCCAGTTACCACATATGAAGTACTGAAATAGTGCCAGTTCAGTGTGAATACAGACCTCAAACAGGTGGAGAATATTGGCAAACAAATAAACATTCATTGGTTATCTGGAGTATATTTGTCACCAGCACCCAGAACATATGCACTTAAAACACATATCAAACAGATTTGAATTCCATCTGAAACTGGTTAAATGTCAACGTTTCGATCAAAGAACCCTCTCAGCCCTACTTTTGTGCGGGCGCTGAGTATCCCTTACCAGTGAACCTTTTCACAGAATCACAATTCCTAAGATTTCTTGGTTGGCAGCCACAGCTTAAAACTGGTTTGAACACATGTTGTGGACGTGTACTAGGACACAAACCTGCAGCCTAAAGTCATTCCTGAACGTGGTGCTGGCATCAGTGACCCATTACAGAGCTCAACATCCTTCCTGCATTCACTGGTAAAAGTGATCAAGTAGTGATCTGGTTGCTGAAGAACACAGCTGATTACCATAACACTGGACAGATATCTCGAACCACTGGACGCATTTCTGCTCACAACCACCTACCAGTAAAAAAAAAGAAGAAACTGGGGGCTTTTCCCACTCACATTGTGCCGGCATTCTGCCTCCGTTTGTCCCGGCGCTGGGTGTCAATTTCACACCCTTTGCTGCAGCGTGTGTGTTAATACGGGGCTTCGCGCCATTTTCTCCGCACCTTCAGTAAACCTTTTTTTTTTAGGTTTACCGAAGGTGCAGAGAAAATGGCGCGAAGCCCCGTATTAACACACGCGCCGCAGCAAAGGGTGTGAAATTGACACCCAGCGCCGGGACAAACGGAGGCAGAACGCGGCACAATGTGAGTGGGAAAAAGCCCAGAGACTTCCACTCCCAACAATGCAGGTGGAGGCCAGCAGGAAGAGAGGAAAATAGATCTGCAGTATTTCAATTCCTAGCCACATTGCCAAGTGGCCAAACCATTCTGCAGGCTCTATAGCCTTTATGCAAAGGAGAATCCAGGCCCTAAATGCCCTTATTGTTTGGCTTTGCCTAATACAGTGCAATTATTGCTGCTCTAAGGCAAGAATTCCCTTTTGTCGACAACTGGGAATGTACTTATGGTGATGATATTGTTCTGCTTGGGTGGCTTGCACCTGAAAGTAATCCTTCAAAAGCAGCTGCTTTAAGTGTTAGTTAAATGGTACCTAGGGATTCACTTGACACAGGTGTCACGTTTAATCTTATTCATATATCAATAAAACTGGTACCATATGTGCATAGGGGTTGGCAGCCCTGAACCTCCAAGGCAATCAATATTTCCATTAACAGACTCATCTTCCCTGGCCAGCTAGCTCCCTCTGCAGTGTTCCCCTCACCCTAATCCTTTGTTTTCCAATAGATTCTTCGAATGGTTGCTCTCCAGAGAATCCAATGCAGACACCGATATAAATTTTTCAGAGACCGTGCTCTGTAAAATCTCACCACGATGTTACTGGGGGAAATAGGGCAGTTCCAAAGGTGGGGACGGAATAACAATTGCACGTTGATAGTTCCAGTTGATCCGAAGACACTCTCCAACACTGGTTAACAGTTTTGATATCCTTCACAGGCAGGGACAACTTTACCACTGGTTGGTAAAGTATGGGTTATATCATGGACTGCAGTTATGTAGCCTAGGCAATAGGAGTTGGGCTAGCTACACCATGGAGATGAGGAGCCTGAAAGTTATAGGTCTTTTTATGGTATCCAGTCAGGCCTACATTACTTGTCTGCCTCTTCAGGGCTGTACTGGCTGCACTGCACTCCCAGTCTCATGAGGCCAGAGACAGTACCATGCCAAGAAGAAGAAGAAGAAGAAGAAGAAGAAGAAGAAGAGATTGGATTTATACCCCTCCCTCCACTCCCCAAGGGAGTCTCAGAGCGGCTTACAAACTCCTTTTCCCTTCCCCTCCCCACAACAGACACCCTGTGAGGTAGGTGGGGCTGAGAGAGCGCTTTCCTGAGCTGTCCTTGAGGGAACAGCTGGTCCAGAGCTATGGCTTGCCCAAGGTCATCCAGCCAGGTGCAAGTGGAGGAGTGGGGAATCAAACCCGGTTCTCCCAGATTAGAGTCCGCACACTTAACCACTACACCAAACTGGCTCTCCACCAGAAAATGGCTTGCAAGGCCAAAGCATGAAGAGGTCGAGTATTTACTCAGCATCAGAGCGGAACACTTTGCACTGCCATGGCACAACTGACCACCATCAGCTTGTGTGATTTTCAGTGTTTTTCCTCTGTATATATCTACAACTGTTGCGTGGAGCAGAACTGAAGACTCTTGGTTCATACTGCACAATTTTTATAACCAAACTCTTTGTCTATCATCCAGCATAGAACTGTATTCAACTCCAGTGATTTCAATATGATTTCACTTGTTTAACTGTGTATTGTAGAACTGAGTCAGTTAGCTATTCAGAGCATCGTACATTTGCCCAGAGCGGCAGAAATGAGGATCCAGTGATGTTGGATGGCTCAGGCTAACCTGATCTCATTAGATCTCAAAAGCTTTGCAGGGTTGGCCCTGGTTAGTATTTGAATTGCAGACCACCAGGAAGTCTAGAGTCATAACACAGAGGCAGTCAATGGCAAACCAGCTCTGAATGCCTCTTGCCTTGAAAACCCTATGCCATGGGGTTGCCATGAGTCAACTGTGAGTTGGCAGCCCTTTATAGACACACAAAAACTTGAATGATGTTTCCGTGGGAGAAAATGGCTTGCAAGGCAGGCAGGAGACCTTTTTAAAAAAAGAAAAAGAAAAAAAAGAGAAACCATTCCCTACTGCTGCTGTGTGGCTGCAGGAAACCTGAGTGGGTCCAGTGAACCCATGCTCAACTATTTAAAAACACTACTGTGCAGTTTGGCCCTTAGAGCCAGTTTGGCCCTGAGAGCCAGTTTGGTATAGTGGTTAAGTGAGCAGACTCTAATCTGGGAGAACCGGGTTTGATTCCCCACTCCTCCACTTGCACCTGGCTGGATGACCTTGGGCAAGCCATAGCTCTGTACCAGCTGTTCTCTCAAGGACAGTTGTCTCAGAGCTCTCTCAGCCCCACCTACCTCACAGGGTGTCTGTTGTGGGGAGGGGAAGGGGAAGGAGTTCGTAAGCCGCTCTGAGACTCCCTTGGGGAGTGGAGGGCGGGGTATAAATCCAATCTCTTCTTCTTCTTCTTCTTCTTGTTTTCTTATTTCTGAGCTCGATTTGGCCCTACGGCAAAAGCAGCTACTGGACAGGTGCAGTTGTTTTAAAGGATGCTAACTATGCAGGTGCAAAGAGAAGATGAATGATTCCATCAGGCTGTTGAGCCAATTTTTGACCAAAGTCATTGAGGTGGTCCAGCCGAGAGCTCACTTCATG
This sequence comes from Lepidodactylus listeri, assembly GCA_029233225.1. NCBI lineage: Eukaryota > Metazoa > Chordata > Lepidosauria > Squamata > Gekkonidae > Lepidodactylus > Lepidodactylus listeri. The sequence continues at coordinate 14,859,604 of JARCFY010000015.1, read as the reverse complement.
TGCAAGTGAGATTGTCAAACTAGGTAAATTACTCTGGTGGTCATGTCAAAACAAGGAGTGTGCCTGATTGAAAGCAGTGAGACTATGGACATAACTATAGATCAAGGTGGTCAGCCGTGTTGGTCTGAAGCACTACAACAAAGTGGCACCTTTAAGACCAACAAAGTTTTATTCAAGGTGCGAGCTTTCATGTGCACACACACTTTGTCAGACAATGAAATGGAATTACAGATCACATTTGTATATACAGGGTAGCTTGTTAAATTAGTTAACTGACAGAATCCTTTTCCTGAGGCCAAGGGCGTAGACTTTCTCAATCCCCGGGGGGGGCGGGGGCTGTCTAGCCGCCGCCGCCGCTTCCCTCTCCCGGGCCGTGCCCGCCCGCCGCGCTCCCCGCCCCCCTCCCTCCCCCCGCTCACCTTGGGCGCCGGCGGGGTAGATTGTAAATCTTCGGGGGGGGGCGGGGGCTTTTTTGTGCGCGCGCGCAAAGCGCGCGCGCATGACCATGTCCCCACCGTTTCCCCCCCCGCCCCCAAGGAGGCAGACCCGGCGGGGCAAGCGGGGGGCGGCGGCGGGGGCTGCTGCCCCATAGGGGTCCTTGGAAGTTGTGGCGGCGCGCTTCCCCCCGCCGCTGCAGCTGCCCGCCGCCCAGAGCCAACGCCAGGCCGGCCGGCTGCTGCCCCAGAGCCAGCTCGCCGGCTGGGTCAGGGGGCCGCCTGGCGCGGCGGAGTCCCCGTGCATGCCCATTGCACCGGCTCTTAGCTTTTGCTCTCAGGCAGGAGCCGTGGAGACAGACAGCGACTCGGCGGATGAGGCCAAACCTAACTGATCCTGGAAGACTTGGCAGGCAAGCGCCAAGCTGCAGGAACCAAGCGCGGCAGGAGCTCTCGGCGCAGGAGGGGAGCAGGGGGAGCCCTGATCCTCAGCGGGACGTTCTGGGTAGGAGGAGGCGGGCAGTGACCCACCGGAGAAGATTTTCGCCAGGCCCTGGAGCATCACGGGAATGCGGAAGCTGGGTCATGGCTGTGAAGAACAGAAAGTGTGGCGCGAAGTGGCGAGAGGGTGCTCGTGGAAAGAAGCTGCTCGCAGAAAAGCACCCTTCTGTATGTTCGTGCTGGGAAGGAACTCTTGTTGAATTGAATGGGGTTTACACTCCAGTAAATATGCAGGGGGGGAGGGCAGCCGCCATTGATTTTATCAGCCTCCCCCACCGGCGGGTGCTCCATTTTGCCGGGGGTGGCTGAGCCCCCCCCGGGAAATTTCGGGGGAGGCTCGAGCCCTCGAGCCCCCCCGTAGTTGACGCCTATGCCTGAGGCGCAGTGTTATGTCAGAGATCAACAAAATATTACATTGCATTACAATCACTATTATACTATTTTTTTAAAAATCAAAATATAGGGGATGTACAGCCTTTCTTGGTGAGAATAATATGTGAGGATCGTATGAGTTAGCATATGTAATGGGATAAGAAATGAATATCCCTGTTAAGTCCTGGAGGGGTGTTTGTTCCGAGTGTTGTAATAACTCGTCATTCAACAATTTCCCTTTCCATTCTGTTCCTGAAGTTGGCATTTGGGTTTATTGCAAGTTCTGGTACCAGTGTCCATGTTCAATTTACATGGTGTATTATGTGGGTGAGGAGTTGTTTGAGATTGGGGGGGGGGGTGTCTGTGTGCAAGGAAAGGATTACCTCTGAGTATTTGTGAAAGAGAACTGTCATTGTCCAGTAGAGGTTGTAAGTCATTGATAATGCATTAAACTGTTTTGAGTTGAGAGTTATATGTGACCACAAGAGGTGTTCTGCTATTGTCTTTTTTGGGCTTGTCTTGTAACAGGTTTTCTCTGGGTACCATTCTGGCTTAGTTAGTCTGTTTCCTGACTTCATCAGGAGGATACTTTAGTTCCAAAAAGGTTTGTTGTAGATCCCTCAGGTGGGAATCTCTGTCTGTAGGACTGGAACAGATGCGGCTATAGTGCAGAGCCTGGCTGTAGGCAATAGATCTTTTGGTATGTTTAGGGTAGTGGCTGGAGGCATGTAGGTATGTTTGTTGATCAGTCACTGAATGTCTGGTGGAATATGTGTAGGGCTTCTTTACCGTGTGTCCAGACAATAAAAATGTCAACTTCACCCCATCACCAACATAACAGTGAACCAATCTATGCAAGAAATACATTTTCTGGACACTACCATAATGGACACATAGACACCACCTTATGCCAGAAACCTACAGATTGACGCCTTAAAGTTTGCCTCCATACTAGAAAGGAGCTGGATGGGAACTAATGACTAGATTCTCACAATTTAGGGTACATCAGTCTCCAGTTTTAACATATTTATTACCTATGTTGTTTCCCTCCCAGTTGAACCCAAACAGATGGTAACCAGAAACCAAGCTTGTCATTCTTTTTATCTGTTAAAATACATCTTCACTATTTTGCATGCTAATTTAACAAGCCACCCCGTATATGTACAAGTATGATCTGTAATTCCATTTCATTGTCTGACAAAGTGTGTGTACACACGAAACCTCACACTTTGAATAAATCTGTGTTGGTCTTAAAGGTGCCACCGGACTCTTTGTTCTATGCACATAACTGTATGCTTATTTCCCTTATATTTTACTGGCATTTAGATGTAGATAGGTTTACCTGGATTGCACTTTTGAACTGCACAGACAGAAAATATTCTGGAGCATGTTGATGATGATTCCTACCCTCATTTAGAATAAAGGTTGCTCCTAGCATCCACTTCCAAGGACTGCTCATCTTCTGGCATCTGCACATCTTCACTTTAATTGCATGGTACTGTATGTGTTCACTCCAACCCTGGTTATCAGTAAGTGTGGAGGCCCTGTTTTGAACCCTTACTTCATGGTTAACCACAGGTAACCACAGGTAAAACAACGAAGTCATAGGAACAACACCTGAGGAAGACTGCACACACCTGAGAAATATGAAGGGGTCATTTCATAGAAAAAGAGGTGCAGGAGCTCATTAGCATAACTTATTTGCATATGCTACCCCTCCTGACATCACCGGAAGTATGTCAGAAGGCAAGATATAAGAGAGAGAGAAAGAGAGAGAGAGAGAGAGAGAGAGAGAGAGAAAAAGAAAGAAAGAAAGAAAGAAAGAAAGAAAGAAAGAAAGAAAGAAAGAAAGAAAGAAAGAAAGAAAGAAAGAAAGAAAGAGAAAGAAAGAAAGAAAGAGCTGGCAGAGAGGGGACAGCTACTAATCCAAGCCTCAGAAATACCACTATTCTGGGAGGATAGTTTCAGTGGTGGCTGAAGCCTTCAGAAGGCTGGTCGGAGGAACAAGGACCTTTCCAGCTGATGGGGTCATTTTGCTACAGCCATGACACAAGCAGGCATTCCCCCATGGGGGGGGGGGGGGCTGGCACCAACTCCCAGAGCTGCGCTCCCCCAAGCTCCTGCTCGAAACGACCCCTGGAAATATGTGCAGATTCCTCTTGGCTCTGTCATTACTGGCATGTCAAAAACCATCTGACATTATGAGAACGTATTTTTAATCCCTCTGCAGTCTGAATTGACTTTCAGCCATGCTGCGCCAGGTTGAGGCTGATGTGTGTCTGCTGGTTGGCATGTTCAGAACTCTCAGCTCGCTGGATTTTGCATTTGATCCTAAATGCTTCTTTTCAACTTACTGCAGGGTCTGTTAAAAATTTATCCATGCTGGTCAGAAATCATGCAACTCAGCCCATGGAGCTAATTTGGGGGCGGGGGGGGGGATTTGAATGAGTCTCTGTTCTCCACAGTATGGAAATCTGTTGCACGCACTGCCTTTCTTGGTGACAAAGTCACTAGACTCCTGAGAAAGCTTAGCAACCACTGGAAAAAAGGACTGACACTTTCATGGATTAAAAGCTGGTTAAATGGCAGGAAGCAGAGAGTAGAAAGAAATGGGTAGTCTTGCAATTAAGGGAAGTGAGCAGTTAATTTGTTCATAAATTAGCTGGAATTGCGGCTGAGCAATAGAGTAGTCAAGTTTGCAGGTGATGCCAGATTATTCAGGATGGCGAAGACCAAGGCCAATTGTGAAGAGCTACAGAAGGATCTCTCTAAGTGGGCAAACAAGTGGCAAATGAAGTTTATCATGGGCAAATGTAAGATGAGGCATATTGGAACAAAATAATCCTGATGTTTAATATATACTGATGGGGCCTGAACTGGCTGAGACTGAAGGAGATCTTGGGGTTGTTGTGGAAAGTTCTATGAAAATGTTGAACCAGGATATGGCAGCAGTGAAAAAGGCAAAGTCCATGATGCGAATAACTAGGAAAGGGATTGGAATTTTTTTTTAAAAGCCAATATTGTGTGGATAAGCTATTGTATTTGAAATACACTGGCCCCATCCACACGAGCGAGATAAGCTGGACGGGAAGTGACACAAATTTGTGCCGGCGCAATTTGCGCTGCTTTTGCGGGATCACACAGGTCCATGGACCTGTGAGGGCAAACCGCCGCTGCATGATCACACGCAGCCGTGGACGAGTTGTTGTTTTTTTTCTGGCCGTTTTCAGTGCACTTATCTGCTTCTACAAGGGATCAATGACTTGCCTCTCCACCCTCAGGATCATCTGATGATGCACATACCGGGATGGAAGGGGGGGAAAAACCAAAAAGCCCGCTCCCCAATGCCACTTGTTTGCGCTGGCGCAATCACACCAGGAAAGGTCAGTTCTGGGCCATCACAAAACATTTGAGACTGCCTTTTCACTGGTAGCTAAATAAGTCGATTTCCCACTGGCTCAAAGCGGTTTGCGACACTTTGACACCGGCTGCAGGATGCTTCCCAGATGTGCTTGTGTGATTGCGCCACTTTGAGCCGACGGGGAATCGTCCTTGTGTCGCAAATGGGTGCGTATGATCACGCCCACTGTGTAGTTCTGATCACAGTATCTTAAAAAGGACATTGCAGTACTGGAAAAAGGAGAAAGGAGGGCAACCAAGATTATTAGAGGGTTGGATCACCTTTACCATGAGGAAAGGCTGAATAGCCTGTGACTTTTCTGACTAGAAAAAAGACCACTAAGGGGAGACATCATAGAAGTTTATAAAATTATACATGGGGTGGAGAAAGTAGATAGAGAAAGCTTTTGCTCCCATTCCTTCCCAGCTTGGGAAGCTTCCCTTGTAATTCCAAGAGATCTCTAGGGCTCACCAGAAGGTTGGAAAAACTATTCGCAAGTGATTTCAGAAATAAAAGAAAGTAGAAGAGGAAGATAGAGGATTAGGCAAATGTGAGCAAGTTCAAAGATAGTATCAACTGCCTGACTAACATATGTTCTTGGAAAAAGCTTAAACAGGAAAGCATTCTTTCAAACACATCCCTGGACAGGGGCGTTGACTTTCTAAATCCCCGGGGGGGGCAGGGGCTCTCTCGTGTGCGCGCGCTTTGCGCGTGCGCACGGGACCATGTCTCTGCCGCTCCCTCCCCCCCCAGCCCAGGGAGGCAGACCCGCGGCGGCAGCCAGCTGGCCGGGACTGCCGCCCGCGCGAAGCGCGCGCGCGACTATGTCCCGGCCGCTCCGTTTCCCCCCCCCAGCCCAGGGAGGCAGACCCGCGACGGCAGCCAGCTGGCCGGGACTGCCGCCCGCACGAAGCGCGCGCGCGACTATGTCCCGGCCGCTCCGTTTCCCCCCCCGGCCCAGGGAGGCAGACCCGCGACGGCAGCCAGCTGGCCGGGACTGCCGCCCGCGCGAATCGTGCGGGCGACTATGTCCCCGCCGCCTCTCTCCCCCCCCCGCCTCAGGGAGGCAGGGCAGGCCGGGGGTGAAGGAGAGGCGGCGACGGCCGGCTGGGCGAGCATTTTGCCGGGGGTGGCTGAGCCCCCCCGGGAAATTTCGGGGGAGGCTCGAGCCCTCGAGCCCCCCCGTAGTTGACGCCCATGTCCCTGGATGTCTCTTAAATGCACAGGGCCTAAACCATAACACACCATAATACACAGGGTCCCGCTAAATTCAACTGTAGTATCATTGGTGCCGCTCCCAAAAAGCTGTGGGTTGCACCACGAGAACTCTCTGACAATCTCCACCTCACATATTAGACAAAGTTTTTGGATTCACTAGAGGTAAGGCTAGATCATTTTGACCAGACAATGCATTCCTGTTTAAGATTCATAATACTATAAATTTAACCTCCAACAAATAAACACGCCTTTCCATGGATGCTTTGGACACAACTTCAGTTTCTAAAAGGTGCTGGAGGTTATTCTGGGTAGAAGACTATTTACTCAGAGATGAGCTTCTGGGAGGGGAGCCACCTCAGGACAAGTTATCTGACAACTTTTTAATCACTAATTCATTATGATGAACAGATTTACCACCCCCAAACGAAGTGTTAATGCAAGAACAATCCTTTATAACATCCACAGTGTAAATAATTTCCTTTTCTCCCCAGCATGAAGAAAGATTAATGGACGGCTGCACACACATGCATGCAAAGTTTTAAAATCTGTGGGGCCAGACGTTATCACAGTAATAGGCAGAACATGTAAACACAGGCAGGCAGTGGGTCCATTTAGGAGGGTGTCTAAGACCACACAGCTCAGAAGCCTGACAAACTAGTGGTCCAGTGGTCCTATCAAGGGCTATTTTCTCATTCCATCTGGAGTGGGAAAGGGAGATTTGCTGGCCAAGGTTAAGCCACCCAGTTATTTGTTATGATGAACTCTCCAAAAGGAAGAGATTAAACCAAGCCTTAAATGTTACTCTGACAAATGTTGAATGTCAGCCTCACAAGATTGATAGCACTTCAGTTTGCCTTCCGAAAGCTTTTAGTTCTGTGGCAGAGGTTAGCGGGAGCTTGCCCATTGGCTGCCGATTTTACAGTTCTAGCACTGGCCAGAGAGCAATGCAATGTTTCAATAATGAGTAATAGCACTTTTAGCTCCCCATCATCATTTGTCCAACATCCATTATTGTCCTGGGAGAGCAATCTCAAAGATATAAATGGTCCTGGCAGCTGGTGTGTCAGCATTTCACACCTCTACAGCTGCTAGGCTGAAGGGATGGAAGGCAGGCACATAAGCATGCTTCCTCTCCCCCAGCACAGCCCCTGAAGCCATCTTGGGGGCCTACAGGTGCTACATGCAAGGATAGGGTGCCTATGGATAGCCATAGCAACTGTATTCAAAGAGCAAAGTGATATTTTTAAGGACCAAAGCTAGGGCCGCTAACCAATGATTTAAAGTGAATTCCCATTCTGATTTTAACTGGAGTTGCCCATCATGAAAATATATGAAAATACACATGATGCTATAAATAACCAGTGCACCTACTTAAATTCAGGAAATACATTTTACTAAAACTTTCTCCTGCACAATAATAATTTCCATGCATTTTCAAGGTGAGTTTATCCATTATTATCCTGAAGTACTATCAAACTGTCAAGTGGATACTGAAAAATGTGTCATTTGTTAAATTTAGTGGTTAAATGCAAGACAGTTAATTGACTAAAGATCTGTCATCAGTTAACTTTCAGATACAAGGATAAATTGTCAGATAGCTTATACAAGTTTCAAAAGTCACCAGCCCTGATTCTGGATTTATGATATTCAGGGTGTGGGACAAGGGAACTACTTAGCAGGACCAGGGAAAAACTGGACACAAAGATAGAAAGCCCGATATGTCCCATTTTGAATGTCCCATTTTGTTGATTGTACTGACTCGCTTTGTGTAATCCACCTTGAGCCCCTGTGAGAAAGGTGGACTATAAATAACATTAATTTTTAACCAAATAATGTATTACGCCGAAATGGCTGTTGTGAGCCGCCCTGAGCCCGCCGTATGGCGAGGAGGGCGGGATATAAATTCCAAAAATAATAATAATTATTATTATTATTAATAAATTATATAGGACTTAGAATCTCTTAGGGAGAAAACTATACATCATGTTGGGAATACACGATTGGATCCCCTAGCAAGTTGATTAGATTTTTTAAAAGTTATGGATATTGATCTAAATTGGGCAATGGTATTGGGTAAGGGGGGATACATGCTTTCCTCTCCTCTGGCCACTTCCTCAATTGAAATTACTTTCTGCCCTGATTTGTTAACATTTTTTTTAAATTATGTAGTGGGAAAAGACTAATTTTATTTTTTTCCTCCCCAAGGTGAATAAAAGTCCAGAGAGCCAGTATAGTTGGATAAATGGTATGAATAGAAAGGATTGGCCCTCACCATTCCCGAATATACTCCCCATTGCAGCTGCTTTGTGTTATGGGGATCTGATCTGATCATGGATCCTCTATGTCGTGTGTAGGGATGAACACAAACCGGCTCATGAGCAAAAGCTCATGATGAATTTTGCCTGATTTATGGTTCAGAAAGCAACGTCTGTGAACTGCAGAGTTGCCATGAACTTCCAAGAATTTTAAGGCAGTTTGTGGCGGTTCAAGAAGAGCAGGAAGCAGGGGCTTAAATGGCTCAATGCAGAGATTGAGCATGTGGGTGATTGAGGGTGTTGAACATGGAATGCTTGCCACGAAGTACATAGCATCCCTCATGTAGTTTGGCTCTCAGTAGCCTCAGTGGCAACTGGCTTAAAGATATTTGTTCAGAAGAGGAAGAAGTGGTGTGATCAGGGACAGTTGAGCTAAGAAACACATTAGTTCTGACTACGTGTTTCTTAGCTCAACTGTCCCTGATTCACCAGGTCTAGAGAGTCTTAAAAGCTTTTGAGTATTGGTCCTCCTGCTAACTTTCAATACAATCAGGGCCAAACTTGAAATAAGTGAGTCAAGTCTGACTCATTTTCAAAAGTGTTTTCTCTTTTTCCTTGTAATAATAAAGTTAGTTTGTCCATTTCAGCCGTTTCCAATAGCTTATATATTATTTCTTCCTTCTTTTTTCCAGTATTTAGCATAGAGGATTCTAGCCTCAGTTATAACATGTATAATTATATAACAGTCTGGCTTTTTATATTGTTCTGGTGTTACATTTAATAAAAATAGTCCTGGTTGAAAAGGTATGTTCATTCCTATCATCTCATGTATCCCAGCCCAGTATTTTTTACTTTTGTCACACGTCCACCAAATGTGCAAGGAAGATCCAACTTTTTGTTTACACTTCCAACATTCATTTGACATATTAAGATAGTATTTAGCCAATCTATCTGGTGTCATGTGCCATCTATAAAACATCTTATATATGTTTTCCTTAAAAGAGATGGCTCTAGTATATTTTGTATTGGTTTTCCATACTTTAGACCATTGATATAAGTCAATATTATGTCCTAAATTTTGTGCCCAACTGATAATTGAAACTTTAACTACTTCATCTTGCATTTTCAAATCTAATAGTATTACATACAGCTTTTTTTAATAAGTTTTCCCTCCATATCTAACAATACTTAATCCAATTCTAGATGTTTTTCATAGGAACCGATTTGTTTATCCTTTACGTATCTAGATTCCAGTTGGATTCTTTCCCACCAAGTCAATCTCAAATCTTGCTCCTACAGTCTCTTATGTTTTTAAATTATTTTTAATATCTAATAATTCTTCATATTTCTTCATTAAATGTTTTGTAAGTAATTTAGGATTCATCAATGCTTTCAAAGGTGCTACCCAGTTTGGTATTTTTGTATAGAACAGTCTTTTTATCCCTTCCCATGTTTTCAGCAGTGACACTCTTAAAATACGTTGTTTAAAGTATTTGTGCATATTTTGTTTATCATACCATAAAAAAGCCTGCCAACCCAATAATAAATTTTGTCCCTCTAACTTCAAGAGTCTTGGGTTGTCCAATAAGATTCATTCTCTCACCCACATCAAAGATGCTGCCAAGTAATACAGAGACCAACCTGGTAACGTAAATCCTTTTCTTTCTTTTGTATCCTGAAGTATTTTCAGCGTTATTCTAGGTCTCTTATATTGCCATATAATTGTCAAATAAGCTTATCTAACTCTTTAAAGAACTGTTGATTTTTTAATATAGGTATCGTTTGAAAAAGGAAGAGAAGCCTTGGTAATATGTTCATTTTTACAGTAGCTATTTTTCCCATAAAAGAGATTTGCATATCGTTTCATTTTTCCAAATCTTTCTTAATTTCTAGGAGAAGTTTCATATAATTATCTTGTAGTACAGAGCTGCATCGATTTGTCAGGATTATTCCTAAATATTTTATCTTCTTCTGGACTTCAAAGCCCGAAATCTCGTGTAGTTGTTGGTTTTGATCTTTAGAACAGTTTTTGTCAGTATTTTTGTTTTCTTAAAGTTAATTTCCATATCTCCATATTCTTTTTTTTTTAATACATTTTTATTGATTTTTCCCTATAACTACAACTATAACGCTACAATCTAAGCTACATATACCTTATACAGAGAGTACTTTATCATTTGCTTAATACTACCTTATTACATAATATACTTATGAAGCATTTAGAACCTTGGATAAATTTCAATTACTTTGTTACTGCTACTGTAAAAAATATCAAAACTATTTGGCAGATACGCCCACCTAGAGAAATACGGTTAATTAAACAATTTGTAATACATAAGTGCAACGCTTAATAAAACAGTTTAATCACTATTTCTTCTTTCGTCCTCTTCTTGTCTTAACAGTCTCAACTACTTTTGGAGCTGCAGCTCCTTTTTCCGAGTCAGACACTTCTTCTTCACTCTTTGAGCTATCAAATCCATACATGCTTTCTTGCGAGGCTAGTGAACCATCTGAGTCTCTCCCAGTTTTCTGCTCTTTGCTTTTTTCCAGAAATTTTTTCGCTTGTTGAACAGAGTCAATCTTATACTTCTTATCTTTGATGCTGAAGCATAGTCCTTCCGGAGTATTCCAACGATAGATGATAGACTCAGACTGGAGCCAAGATGTCAATTTTCCATAGGCTTTCCTTCTTTTCCTTATTTCAAATGGGATATCCTTCATCACTTTTACTTCTTCTCCCAGGATCTTCAGAGCTGCTTTGTTTGTGGTCCTAAGCACCACATCTCTTGTAGATTTTTTGGAGAACCTTATCATAATTTCACCAGGCAGGCTTTTCTTTTTAGTGTAATCTGGATAGGTTCTGTAAACCATATCCCGCTTGCGGGGCCCGCTTGCGGGGAGGGCGGGATATAAATATGAAAAATAATAAATAAATAAATAAATAAATAAATATCCATATCGCTTTTTATATCCGCTGTTTTCATGCCTGTCACTGGTTCAAGTGCTTCACTTAGCAAATTTTTAAGGTCTTCTCCTGTATTTTCTGGCACATTCTGAAGTCTTAGGAAAAAATTCGATCTTTCCATTTGTAATTTCAAAAGCTGATCGTAGTGGAAGGCCTTTTCCTTCTCTGCCTTTTGTAGTCTTACGTCTTGGTTTTTTACTGAAGTTTTTACTTCCAGAAGTTCTCGCTGCAGCTTCTCTGTGGATTTATTCGACTCTTTTAGTTCTAGCTGCATTTTGTCCATCTTAACGTTGAGAGCTGTCATTTGGTCCACTAGAGGTCGCAATAACGAGGAGAATACCGCACTCATCTCCGTGGTATCAACCTTTGAACTCGGAGCTGTACTTCCTAGTTTGGGGGAAGGTTTCGGTTTCCTCGTCATTGTTGAGGCTACGCTCTTTGTTTACAGATAGATAAGATGAACGAAAGGAGCAAATTTTCAAACAGCACTTATGTCCTTCTAAAGTTTATGTCTCCAAGTGAGCGATGCTGCCATCTAGCAAGGCGGATGGGCTTTTATTTCTGCAGTAACGCCACGTAAAGAGTCTCGTAAGTATGCTAGTCCCGGAGAGGGGGTGGGTGGGTTTCACTCCTCCCGCCGTCTTCCCGCTATGTTCTGCTTTTCTTACTTCAGACTCACGTTTTCTCCATGCGTAACTGTCAGTTCCAGCCTCATTGCTTTGCACTCTCTGCTGCTTCACGGATTTGTGCTTTCAGCTATACGGCTCCCACGGCGGGGGAACCTATGGGGGTGATGAAAAGGGATCTCGATCCCTCGATCGCCACCGTAGGGAGAGATCCCCTTCATGCCACCCCAGGCAGAGCCCCCTCACTGGGGTCTCTGGGGTCTCGGCACCAGTCCAGAGCCCCTTCTTCCCGCCGGGTACGGATCGCGCTCCCCGCAGTTGCGGAGGAGAGCGTCCGCCATTATCGCAAGTCTTGTCGGAAGTCTCATATCTCCATATTCTTGTAGTACAATTAGAAGTTGAGTCATAGAGTCTAATGGTTCTTCTAATATAAATACAAGATAGTCTGCGAACACTTGTAATTTATTTCCTCTCCTTTTACTTTTAGGCCCTTAATTTGTAAGTATTTTCTCACGATGTCATTCAGTGTTTCAAGGAAAAAAATAAAAAGTAAAGGAGACAAGGGACATCCTTGTCTAGTTCCCTTTTGTATCTCTATATTCTGTGTTAAATCTCCATTCATCAAAATTCTCACCTGCTGTTTATTATATATTGCTCAAACTATAGTATAAAAGTTCTCTCCACAATACCAGGCTATTAATTGTTCTAATATAAAATTCCAGCTAATGTTATCAAAAGCTTTTTCAGCATCTAAAAAAACCAGGGCCATCTATTTTTCTGGGTGTGCTTCAAAATATTCAAGTACATTCAAAATGCCTCTTACATTGTTTCTTAATTGTCTTTTAGGTAGAAACCCAGCTTGGTCTTGATGAATTATTTGCGGAATAACTCTTTTCAATCTGGAAGCTAAGATGGATGCATATACTTTATAATTTGCATTCAATAAAGAAATTGGTCAATCATTTTTAATTTCCTTCTCATCTGTATCTTGTTTGTGGATTAAAGTAATTAAGGCTTCATTCCAAATATCTGGTATGCTCTTCTTCTTTATGATATTTTGTATTGTATATTTTAATGGCAATATTATTTGATCTTCAAATGTTTGATAAAACTCTGCCAGAAGACCATCTGGGCCCAGTGTTTTCCCTTTCTTTTTATTCTTAATCGCTTCAGTTATTTCAGAAACAGTAATCGGTTCACTCAAACTCTTCCTTTGGTTTTCAGTAATTTTTTAATTGTTTTTTTAAAAGATTTTAAAAACTTTTTCTTGATTGGCTTCTTTTTATGATATAAATTTTTATAGAAGGTCTCAATAATCCTCTTCAGGTCTCTGGGTGTATTATTTTCCTCTCCATTTCTCAAGATTTTTATATGCCTATTTTCTTTTTCTTGTCTTAATTTAAAGGCTAACCACCTTGTAGGTTTATTTGCATTTTCAAAGTAGTTTTGTTTTGCATAGGTAATTTTTCTTGCTATTTCCTGTGTTAAAAGACAATTCATTTGATGTTGTAATTTTTTTTATTTTGATCCTTATTTGTTCAGTAGGAGATTCTCTTTTCATCTTTTCCTCCTCTTTTTAAATGTTTCAATCTGGATGAATTTTTGTTTCTTTTGTTTCCTCACCCAAGCATCTTGACTGATGATTCTTGCAAAAGCCTTAAAAGCATCCCTTACTATACTTATAGAAATATCTGGCTGAATATTTTGTTTAAAGAATTCTTGGAATTCTTTTTTAGATTCTTCTATAAATTTTTTATTTCTAACAGCCAAATTTTCATGGACCATCTAGTGTTTTTTTGTACATCTTGTAGTGTCAGAAGTAGAGCGTTATGGTCTGCAAATGTTGCTGGTAAGATCTCAGCTTCCAAAATATCATTTATCATCCATGTCGAGATCCATGCCATGTCTAGACTTGCCCAAGATTTATGTCTTGCTGAAAAAAAGTCAAGTCCTTTTCATAAATGTTCCTAGTTTTCCATGCATCTATCAAATTAAATTCCTCTACCAATCGTAAAAAAGTATTTGATAGCTCATTCCCTTGTTTCTGTTTTCCTGTTTGCTTTTTCCTATCTAGTGCTAAGTCAAAAAACGCATTATAGTCTCCGATTATACAAATATGTTTAAAATTCTGTTTTGATATGGTGTTCTGTAATAATTCATAAAATTTTCCCTGATTGAAGCTTCCAATTTTGGCAACTCGCAGATTGGGTGCACTCCATTGAGCTCCAATGCAAGCATCCCAAATTGCAGCCGGTGGATGGGGACTCAGATTATTCTGGACCCCCCTCCCCGAGCCCTTGTAGGTGGCTCTCAGCCTGGGGTGTGAGGGGTGCCTCTTCCAAGGTGACAGCTGAGGAATTGAAGCACTCCTTTACTCCAGTAGGTCCTGCCACTGCGAGGCCATCATGGTGACTAGAGGCACACACTGGATGAAGCAGGCAAGGAACCCAGCATTACACCAGTCTTCCTACACCTCATAAAATTAATGGTATGAACTGTGAATTTAAACAATTCCCCTAAGCTACTTGAGCCAGTGAAGTGGAAAAGTGGATTTATAGCCTCAAACTGACTTAAAGGGAGAGGAGGGGCTGGATTCCCCCCCCCCCCCGGGAATGAAAAAAGAAGAGAAGAGAAGAAGAGATTGGATTTATACCCCACCCTTCACTATCCAAAAGAGTCTCAGAGCAGCTTACAAATTCCTTTCCCTTCCCCTTCCCACAGCAGACACCCTGTGAGGTAGGTGGGGCTGAGAGAGCTGTGACAGAAACTGATCTTTCAAGGACTGAGGGCAGCTGAGGGTGTTGGTGTGACCCATAACTTTTCCAGGGCAGTGGATGAGAGAGTATTGGTAGCCAGCCAGGAAAATAGATCAACGCTGCTCTCTGGGAGATAGCATCTGTGGTGTCTGGCAATCCAGGGCCAGCATGCCCAGCAGGGGCTTGTGGTCGGTCATGATGGTGAAGAGCTGCCCGTTAGAGGTAATCGTGGAACTTCTTGACCCCCACCACAATTGCCAGTACCTCCTTGTCTATTTGTGCATAATAGCGCTCAGCTCAAGGTGCGGCAGTAGTAGACCGCAGGGACCTCCCTGCTGTTGGGTAGCTGGTGTCTGAGAATGGCTCCTACCCCATACAGTGAAGCATCGCAGGCAAGGATGATGGTCAGTGTTTCATTTAAGTGTGCAAAGACAGCGTTCATGGTGAGCAGCTCCTTTACAGCCTGGAATGTGGCAACTTGCCTCTGGCCCCATTGTCAAGGAGACAATGCAGTGGCTTTGTGATCACAGCTTTGTGGGGCAGGAAAGAAGGATAAAAGTTCAACAGCCCCAAGAAGGCCTGGAGTTCTGGCTTGGATGTGGGAGCCAGGGTGTTGACAATGGCACGGACCATGTCAGGGACAGGATGGATGCCCTGAGCATTGATGGAGAACCCCAGGAACTCGACTTGCAGAACCCCCAGGAGACACTTCTCCTGCTTTACTTTGAGACTAGCAGCTTGAAATCTCTGCAGGATGGTGCACAGTCTGCTGGAGAAGTCCTCGTCCATGGGTGTGGCAATTAGAATGTCATCAAACATGGGTTGTAACCCGGGAATTCTTTTCAGAAGAGAGTCCATTAGATTCTGGAAAATTCCCAGGGCTCTGCTGACCTCAATTTGTAGCCACCGGACCCAGAACACACCCCTGTGCATCACTATCATCTGGGCCTCTGCGGTTGCATAGTAGACTGGGAGCTGTTGGTAAGCCTGAGCTAAGTCCAGCTTACCGAAGAACTTTGCACCTGCTAGAGATGCCAGGACATGGCTGACCACTGGGACTGAATAGGCAAGGTCCTGCAGGGCCTTGTTTATCATGTATTTGTAGTCCACACAGATGCGGATGTCTCCATTGGGATTTACTGGGGTCACAATAGGGGTTTCCCATAGGGCATGTAGTACTGGCTCCAAAACCCCTTGGGCCACTAGATGATCCAGCTTCCCATCAATCTTAGGCTTTAGAGAGAACGGGATGTGCCTGGCCTTCAGCCGTATGGGCCGTACCTCCAGGTGGAGTTGTAGGGAGACTGGAGGTCCAGTGTAGCAACTGAGCATCCCATCAAAGACCACTGGGAACTCATCACACACCCTATGACAGTCTCTGGTGGCCATGTGGTGCACCCCAGTAACTCTGAACCCTAGGGGCGTGAACCAAACCAGTCCAATGAGGCTTGTGCGACTGCCTCTCACTACCAGTAAGTCCGAAAAGCCGTCTAAGTTTCAGTATTGCACTCGAAACTTGCCCTCCCCAAAGATGGACACCTCATTTTTTTTGAAAGTCTCATAGGGTGAAGCCCATAGGCTGCAGGGGAGGGCCCCCTTTAGGATAGATTCTCTGAAACATGTTCTTGGAAATTATAGAGGTGGAGGACCCTGTGTCAAGCTCCATTGTGCAGGGGCTCCCCTCAATCAGGATAATTACAGTAATTTTGTCAGGGGTGTCCTGGGGCAAGTTCAGTACCTGCTGCTGCTAGAGGGAGGTGGTGTGTAGCTCCACAGAGTGCGTTGATGTTGGGGTTTCTGCTGGTCGCCTCCGGTTTCCCTTGGCGTGACAGGCTCGGGCGATGTGGCCAACTTTACCACAGTTCCTGCAGGTGGCATCCCGGAACCAGCAGGACTTTTGCTCATGGGGCTCTCCACAGCTTGTGCACATTGTCAATGTGGCTGCGTCGATGGCTCATGGCGGTGCGGATGGGAATTGTGGTGTAGGCAACATGTAGCAGCATGGAGCTCGGAGCGCAGTGTGATGCTGGAAGGTGCTGGGCTGGCTCAACAGAATCCCATCTTCGTCACCAGTGAAATATACTGGGTTTGAGACACATATAGTGATCAGCTCATAGTTCATTGGTGATTTCAGCTTAACCCTAAGACAATTCTAGCAGGGCTGGAGTCCTGCTTATATGCATGCAAAACACCCCCCCCACACACACACACACACTCCTCGGGGTAGGCTATTTACAAAACATTACAACTTGACTGGTTTAATCCAGAGTCCTGGTCTGCTATTGTTCTTGTGCTCCAAGCTCAGCCAGTCTCTAGGGTGATTCAGTCAGGGATAATTCAATCCCAATACACAACACCAGAGATTTCCTTGAGGTGGTTAACAATAAAAACAACGTAATAGCAAAATAAAATAATAAAACAGTACCAAACACTGTCCTCTCAAACCAATAAAACCAGCAACAGAACCAAGAATAGAACCATCATAAAACAGAATAGAAATGACATTGTGGCTGCCCAGCCCCTCCTTCCTCTCAAAGTGAGATGTCAGTAGCACACACCAGGGCAGCCCACTCATCCAAGTCCTGGTTTACAACTGTTGTTCCAGTCACCAGCCTGACATGCAACAGTGGAACATTTTGACTCCAAGGCAGGCTAACATGAGAACTCCTGACCACATACCAAGAGGTTTGGAGAATTGTGCCAATCTATGCTCAGGGCCAATCTATGCCTAGGAAGGTTAAATAATCCATCGGTAATGGTTAGAGATTTGCTAGAATCCTAAACAGAACTGTATACTATTTCCCTCAAGGCTATACCCCACATGGCCTTGTGATAGCCACAAGTTTATGGAAATATAAGTACTGGCAGGCAGGAAAAATGCAAAACAAAGTTATCACTGGAAATAAACGTAGTTGCAATTAAATCAAATATGAGCACCATAATATGCTGGGAGAGCGGATCATCTTCCCTATTCTGTAACTCAGTCTGCCATTCCCTGCAGATTAGTTATAAATCATATCATCCATCAATAAACCTTTTGCCTTCTTAGAGAAATCTAATTTCAAGGTGACGAATCACAACATTATTCCTTTCCATACCCGCTCTATTTGAAATATTTTAAGTATACCGCCTCCTCCCCCTTCAGGCATATGCAAAATTATGTTGTTGGTAGACCAAGACTATGAGTAGGGGTCTACTCATGAGTAGGGATCTATGACAACTGTGAGTAGGGGTCTACTGGAGACTCACAAAGATAAAATCCACATACTTCACTACCAAACTACTAGCTTCCTCTCAGGGATTTTTTAAAAATGAAAGTAGTATCTAAGAATGTGCAAGTGCAAGTTAACTAATCAAAATCTGGTATTGCCTCTGTCATTTAATATTTCTAATATAATTAATCCAATGGTAGTCTCTGAACATATTGGAAATTAACATTAGGGATGGGCGCAAACAGGCTGACAAACTAAAGTTTGTGATGAACTTTGCCCGGTTCATGGTCCATGAAGCAAAGTTGGTGGCAGGGCAACTGGAACAAACATTCCATGAACTTTCATTCTGTTCATGGTGGTTTGTGGTTGTTTGTGAATGGATACATTTCCAGACAGACTATTTCTGCTCAATTAAAATGTTTACAAAAATTCAAAGCAATGGGGGGGAGGGAATCCTCCAGCTTTGGAAGCACCAATGGGGGCCCTCCAAAGCTTAACAAGCACTGCTTGCTGCCAATAACAGAGTTCCCATTATGCTCTATGGGATCAGAATGCTATATATACTCTCAGATCAGCTCCTCACCCTCTTCTCTGTTGGCTGTTAGACTGAGAGGCAGAGAACTTGTTAAAAACAGAGCACATTCATTGATTCCTGCTTGTGAACATCTCTCCCCTGCTGGGGTTTCAGTGTTAGGTGGACTCGTCTTTCTGCTCATGTTGAGAGGTGGGGGCTGAGAATGTCTCTGGGCACTGGTGGGAGGGTAGGAAAGAATACTCATGGCCATGCAAGAGAGGTCAGGCCAGATGAGAGCCTTGCATGACCAGTACTCCAGGGGACTGGCATTGGTGGGCTCAGAGGACTTGGCAAGGTACTCCTGCACCATCACCTCTGCTGAACCCTCTGCCATGGCACATCTGGCATCTTTGCCACTGCTGACCCCCTGGTTCACCACTGACAACCAGTACTGGGGTTTCTAACTGGTTGGGCTCATTGAGGCAGAGGTGCTGGGCTGTGGCTGCTGCTCCTCATCCCCTTTCCCCCCTGGCCATGTATTTTGTCCTGAAGCCTTTGCAGAGCTGATACTTCCATTGTATGAGTTCTGCATTCAGGAGAGCAATGCTGCCTTTTATCTGGGGGTCACAGACAAAGGCCAGCTTGTACTCCACTTTCTTGCAGAGAAGATGCAACCTGGTGGTGATGCCCACCCACAACCTCTCTGCCAAGGCCCTGACCCTCTCTTCTGCTCTTCTGCTCCACTAAATGTGCGATTCTAGCGTAGGTGGAGTTTCTTATATCTCTCCCCAGGGATTTCATGCAGCAGACAGACAGACTTGATGCTGCATGCATAGGGGGCAGCCAGGCACCAGCAGGTCTCAAGGAAGAACCACATCTCAAGGGGGGCAGCACTCCAGGTGGCCTTGGCAGTGCTCCCCTGCCCCAGAGCCTTTTTCACTACCAGGTGAAGTGTGTGCGCCAGGCAGATGATGTCCTTGAAGTGCAGCATCTTCCGATGCTGCCAGCATGTTGGCACTGGCATCCATGACCATGTAGCCACCGACGATGTTGCTGCTGCCCACCCACTGTCAGAATCTGCAGATTCAGACAAGGTTTTTGGGATCTCTTGCTTTATATTGTAACCTGTTAGTTGTTCCTCTACCCACTATGTAATCATGCCTATTGCCATTTGCTTGACCATTGTGAATGTATCTTCTGTGACCCCAGGTTTATGGCTTTGACCAGGCCTGGTCTATATCTGTTTGCCCGGGAGAATGACAACTTCAAAGCATGGGAACAATGGGCCTCTCACACTCCTGCCTCCGCATTCCATTCATCCCGGCTGGGAGGACAGGGGAGGACAGGGACCATTTCTTATCAACGTGCGAAAGCCTTGGGGAAGGCATTTGTTATGTGAATATGGTTACATCTGAGGGGTCTGGTTTGGGAAGGGAAATTTACTGCTTCACACCTAGCTTTCTTTCCTGTGGGAAGCAAACGGCCAGAGAACCTTTTGCCCGCGGTTTTTCCCCCTTCTTGATTGGTTACCTATGGGCAATTCAAATTGTACTGGAGAGTATATTAGACCCGCTTCTATTGTATGCGTTATCTCTGACAATAATCCGAGGACCTGTACCAATGTAGAGATTGGAAATAAAGAACTGTGTTTCATCAACAAAGATCTGATCCTTGACTACTTTGAGCAGAAGCCTCACACCCACACCCTCAGGCTATTCTGTACCACACAGTGGCAATGTTTTGTGCCATGTGATCTGCATCTATCCCCTGCATATGGAGCAACTTCGTAGGCCTGATGGCACAGGTCTGCCCTGAAGTGCTTTGCACTCTGGAGAGCTGAGTCTTGACCATTGCCCCTGCATTTGGCAAAAGGCCGTGTCTTCCATGAGGGAGAAGTGTTGGCCATTCACAGCAATCATCCAACTGAGGATGAGACAAGTGACTGCTTCCCTCCATGTAGCCCTTTTGACCTCTGGAGGGTGGCCTGCCTTGATGCCCCACCCACAGCAGCCTGAGCATAGGAAGCCTTTCTGGAGGGGCCTCCTGCTTCCCCCCCCCCACTTCTCCCTGCAGAGAGGGAGTGGAACTCTTCTTCCTTCCACTGGCCACTGCTCTTTTCTCCAATGGCAACATAGTTGGGTGTACCCTTTGCAGGTGCCTGCAGAGGATGGAGGAGGACAAGTGTTGGGGGGTTGCCCCTCCCAACATGGGTGTTGCACGCCTGGCACTCTGCCACACATGGGTCACTGGAGAGGGCGTGGAAATGTTTCCAAACTCTGGGCTTACCCCTCAAACTCTGGATCACTGCTGTTAGAGTGTCCTCCTCTCCAAAGAGTGTTAGCAACTGCTGGTGTTTCCCGGCAGTGCTAACAACTCTTTTGCCTCTGTGGAGAGTCTCAGGAAGAGATCGGGGAAGGAGGCTCTGAGACCCCTCATGATGCCCTGCTAGGGCTGGCTCCAGTGGGACGGCAGGATGGATGTGATGCGTAAGTGGTGGAAGACTCCCCCCCCCCATGAGCACCCTTTGCACCCGCTTTCAACCTCATGTCAGACAGAGATGTTCACACTCAGGAATGGTGGGAGGGTATAAATGTGGGAGACCTTTTTTTTGGGGGGGGGTCTGTAAAGGATACCCCAGAAATGTAAACCATGCCCATTTTGGAGAGATTGTAGAAAAGCAGGCAGCAAGATGAGTTTCCCTATGTGTCTGGTGTGTGCAGCTTGCAGCTTGCAGCTATACGCTTTTGCACATGTTTCAGACATCTTTTCTGGGGGCATCTTATTTGGGGATCTGTAAATTGGACCCCTAAGTTCAATCTGCACATAACATGGAGGACATTTAGAGGAGCATCAGGGGAAGGTCCCCTGTGAGTATGATGTTTCTAGCTTGCTCAGTCTCAGTTCTATATACTCCTGAACCTTCTGAACCTGTACCTGTCATTTCCCCAGGAAACACATGCCCGGGGACACCTTCTTTGGAGGGCCATAACTCAAACCCCATTAACTCAATCCTCACTAAACTTAAAGGAGAGGTAGAAGAGAGTCATCTGAAGTTCCCCTGCAAGTTTGGTGTCTCTAGCGCACTGAAGGGGGTGTTCTACCACATCACAAACATCACAAACCAAACTTGTTTGGTTAGCACCTAAACGTTTGTGATGGTTTGTGGCTCGTGAGCCAGGCCTGCCAGGAACCATAAACTGAACTGAACTGCATTTTCCCAGTTCATGCCCATCCCTACTTACCATTATTTTTATGTCTCATTGTCTGCTTTTTACAGTTGCGCAATCAAGGTGAGGGAAGTAGAAGAGGCGGGGAGGGGAAAGAATGACTCAGTAGAGGATCTGAGTGAAAAGGATGCCTTTCACCCAGAAGAGTGAGTGGATGTTCCCATGATGAAGGGCATCCTAATAGGTGCAGCGTCCTAAAATGCAAGATGTTTCCAGTTTATGTCAACCACTGCATTTTCTTGGTAGCCTGGGGAAACCATTTTCTGGATATTTCTTCAGCTGGGTCTAGAGCTCGGTATTTATTCAGCTACCTGAAAATGGCCACTCCAAAAAATCCCCCCAAAATATGGGACTGCTGGATAGTTGAAGGTAAAGGATGTTTAAAAGGATTTAAAGGGATCATAATCTCTTTAAATGGCCTTCCGGGGGAACTCGCCACTTTGAGTTCACTCGTGGCTTGCAAGAGGCATTTACAGGGACCAAGGTCCCTTTAAATGCCTTTCCTCCATTGAAAGCAGTGGAGGAAGGGGGGAGGGGTCTGTTAGACAGTCTGTTTTAAAATGGGCTGCCCAGCAAACCCCCAGCCAAGCCTATGGGGAGAACTCTCCCACAGGATTGGTTCCTTGGCGGGCTTTGTTGGGCAGTCCAGTTTAAACCAGGCTGCCCAGCAGAGCCCCAGCAGAGCCTGTGCGGAGAACCCTCAGCTGGGGCTGGCTCCTCTTTGCAGTTCAGTTTAAACTGAACTGCAAAGGGGAGCCAGCCCAGGATTGGCTGGAGTGGCACAGAGATCTCATCTCCTGCCACCCCAGCTTTCTGTCTTTTTCCTACTCGGGTCCATTGGACCAAATTTTTGAGGGGAATCCTGAATAGTTTCCCAAATCCAATTACTGTACCAGCACTGGGATTCAGGAATATTAGGAAATACTGATATTTTTCAGGTTCAATATACCCAACTCCCTCAAATACCATTTTTTGTCCCCCCCTAGTTTGAAGAGCTTCAGTGGCCCATTTCCACACATTAAGCCTCTGTAAAAGGAGCAGGACATTTCTTCCCTAGAATGTTGGCAGCCCTCGGTGTAAGACAAAATTTTAACTGGGGTGTCTTACTTTCTTTAATGGGGCGTCTTTCTCCTAGCTCCCTGAAATTTGGTAGGTATCTTATTTAAAGGTTACCATCACGGCTGACCACCTGGATCTAATCTCAGAGAACTTCATCTCAACTGATTGGGAAGAAAAAAGCCTGAAGTCCAAAATGAATTGCCCTGGGAAACCAGTGGAAACTAATACTGAATGTAAATTGAAACCCAAGGTCATTTCCATTGGTGGAAGGGGGTGATTTCTGCTGATTCTCCCTCTTACTGAAGAGCTCTATTTCAGCCTTCATGCAGTTTCTGAGGGTTCCCAGGCTCCTAAGAGAAGCACTTCAGGAAGCATACTGGGAAGCAGTGGGTGGGTGGGTGGGTGGGTGGAATCTGAAAAACCCTCCCTCTTCTTCTGGCAGAAGTGAGTTATGCCAGTGGAAAATTACCCAGTGGATTCAATCCATAATTAAAAATCTGAACAGGCATAGTCACAATAAAGATCAAGGACTAAAACACTTACTGTAAAGCTGAAATGAACAAAAAATAAACTAAACTAATACCATTTTCCTGGTGGTAACACCACTAGCACCTACCAGATTATGTAGGCCACTGTAAACAGTATGGTAAATTCATTAGAGAAGGATGGGGATCTTTTAGTGATATGACCAGGGGTCCTTTCGAGCAGGAGCTCAGGGGAGCTCAGCTCTGGGAGTTGGTGCTAGCCCCCCCCCCAATGGGGGAACACCTGCTTGTGTCCTGGCTGCAGCAAAATGACCCCGTCCCCTGGAAAGGTCCTGGTTCCTCCAACCAGCCTTCTGAAGGCTTCAGCCACCACTGAAGCTATCCTCCCAGAACAGTGGTATTTCTGAGGCTTGGATTTGTAGCTGTCCCCTCTCTGCCAACTTTCTTTCTTTCTTTCTTTCTTTCTTTCTTTCTTTCTTTCTTTCTTTCTTTCTTTCTTTCTTTCTTTCTTTCTTTCTTTCTTTCTTTCTCTCTCTCTCTCTCTCTCTCTCTCTCTTATATCTTGCCTTCTGACATACTTCTGGTGATGTCAGGGGGTGTGGCATATGCAAATAAGCTATGCTAATGAGTTATGCTAATGAGCTCCTGCATCTCTTTTTCTACGAAATGACCCCTGGATAGGACCCTCATTTAAGTTAGTGTGACTGAGGAACAAACAGCATATTTAAGTCATGACTCATGGTCTGCCTGTATTACAAAGGGAAAATTAAGTCAGACTAGAATATGTGGGGCCTAGATTCAAAGCCCCACTCAGCCATGGAAGCTTGCTGAGTGACATTGGGTTGGTCACCCACTCTTAGCCTAACCTACTTCACAGGGTTGTTGTGATGATAACACGTAGGGGAGGAGAAGAACGTAAGCCCCTTTGTGTCTCCATTGGGGAGAAACGTGTGGTATAAAAGAAGTAAAAAAAATGTGTGCCAGAGGGAAAATAATATGTCATATTTAGTCTACCAGTGTGTCCTTCATTTTCTTTTTCTCCATCATTCTGTTGTTATCTTCCTCTGTAACTTACTACACCTGTTCCTATCTCACCATTCTGTCTTCTGAGATCCTCTCTCCTCCACCGGCATTTTGTTGCAACAGACAACTACTGATTCAGATGGATCCATTTATGGCATTCTTTTCTCCCATCTCTGGCTTTTCAGCTCCACTTCTCTGCACACCCCACTTCCTTTGTGCAGCATCTTAGTTCAGAGAGAGAGAGAGAGAGAGAGAGGAAAATAAATGGGGAGGGGAGAGGGGGAGGTGGTATCTGATAGATTTATACACCTGCCAGACAGTTTAATAACCTTCAATACATAACAGTCAAGACTAATGCAGAGTTTTCAGTGCTGCTATTTAACCAACAGCCAGGCTACCAATAAACTTAAACTGGAAGGTGTAGAAGAAAAAAGTGGGGACTAGATTTGCTCATACAAAGGATGAAGGTTATTATTAGTGTTATGAAGAATTTTCATATAATAAGATAAGAATTCAGTGCAATGTATGGAGCTAATCAGGGCTTCTCCAAATGGCCACCCTTCATGACTGGGGTGAGGAAAGGCTGAATGGACCTCCTCTCCTTCAAAACTATTGTTTTTTTTGCCATATTTCTTTAATATTTCTTTAAGGTTGCCAGGACTTCAAATCTAGAGATCCCACATCTCTCTTTTTTCTTAATTTTTTTTTCAAATTGAAAGCAGTGTTATATAAAAACACAGAGTAATTAAGGAATGCAAATATCCCAAAACAGAAACCTCGCCGTGAAGAGGGCTTATTCAATATTCACTTTGTCAAAATACCAGTACCCATAAAACAACTGAAATGTGTGAGGTGTTTAGTTCAGAGCTATTAATTTCCATAGTTTCAGAACAGACACAGAGAAATGTGTAATAATAATAATATTTAACTTTTATGGTATGTATATAGAAATGTATCCAGCAGTAATAAGTCCCTCCAGAAGGACTCTTGAGAAAAAGGAGGTTTTATGTTTTCTGGGTAACTTTTTCCATACAAAACGCAGGCATACCAGTTGGTAACAAAAGCTTCTGGTTTGACTAATTCTTTTGAGAGCTTCGTTTGGTGGGTGAGTTTTTCCGTTAATGCAATACTCCAAACCCTTTGATTCCACAGATTTATATTTAGGGAAATCAGCCACTTTTTAATGCTGCTCTGTTTCCATTTTTGCTGCCAACGTAATGCAGTTGATAATGTCCTGATGCAAGACTGTTTGATTGTATCGATGCCAAGGAGTACAACATCTGGAGTAACTGCGTGGCTTATTACTGTCCCAGTTTCTAAGGGTTAAACTACACGTTATATCCCCCCCCCCCCCCAGTGTATCACTTTGGAGAAGGGAAGGATAGCACTTGCTCTCTCCCCTCACTATTCTGTGGCACTACCTGTTTGTATGCCGACATATGGAAGCAAAATGTTTGTCCTTTTGCCCAGCAAGTGCAGCCAAGAGAGGACAGAATGGAAAGCAAAGAAATATCACTGCCCTTAACAGAGAATCAAATGAAAGCACTTCCCAAGCCAGTGAACTAGCAAAGTGGTTGGTAAAAACAATTTTTTAGAAAGACAGGCTGAGCAATGCCATTGTCTTTGGTGGCAAGATTTGTATTTAGCTCTGCTGACTGGCAAAAGTCCCTGACAGTTACACGTCTGTTCACTCACTAACTACTCGCTCTTCTCTCCCTCGGATCTCCATGAACTCTAAGCTGGAAAGGTAGATACCAAAGTAAGTGCCTGATCCTAATGCTTCTGAATATTAATGATGGTAATAAGCAGGGGTCCTTTTGTAGAAAAAAAGGTGCAGGAGCTCATTAGCATAACTCATTAGCATATGCCACGTCCCCTGACATCACCAGAAGTGTGTCAGAAAGGGAATGTCAGTTTCAGCCCCATTATACCCTATGGGCCATTGAAATCACTGGCAAAAACTCAGGGTATATGAGGGGCTGGAGGAAAGGGGAGTTGAGGGAGAGGCTCCAAACTTGCAGGGTAGCTGCTGGGGCCTCTCCCCCAAATACCCACCAAGTTTCAAGAAGACTGGACCATGGGGTCCAATTCTATGGGCCCCCAAACAGGTTGTCCCATCCCCTCCATTGTTCTCTATGGTGGAAAAAAATGTTAACTTTTTCCCTCCCTTAGAGAACAATGGAGGGAATGGGGGCAACCTGTTTGGGGGCCCATAGAATTGGACTCCCTGGTCCAATCTTCTTGAAACTTGGTGGGTATTTGGGGGAGAGGTCCCAGCAGCTACCCTGCAAGTTTGGAGCCTCTCCCTCAAGCCCCCTCCCCTCCAGTTGCTTTTAAAGTTGCAGCCGGAATTCGGCAGCAGGCTGAATCAGATCAGAGAATCTGATTCAGCCCATGGCTGCCCTAGTGGTCACTCCTGAGCTGGCGGAGCTTTGCTCCACCTTGCTCTGGCCCCAATGGACCCCTGGTAATAAGGGCTATTTTGGGGCAGGAATGCACAGGAACGGAGTTCCGGCTGGCTTCCAAGTTGGCCACGCCTACACACACACCCCCCCCCCGGTTCCCCAGGTGCCTCGCAAGCTGTGGGTGCCTGGGAAAGCCAAGCCTATCCAGGGTGGGAAGGCAGTTTAAACTGCCTCCCCTCCTCAGGTTCCCCAGGTGCCCTGCAGCTGCGGGACGCCTGGGGAAGCCAATCCAGAAACTGCCTTCCTTCCCTCAGATTCCCACGGATTCTCCACAAACCACGGGGCACCTGGGGAAGCCAATCCTGGGAGGGAGCTGCGCTGTCAGGGGCATGGCCTAATATGCCAATGAGTTTTCCTGTTGGGTGTGGCCTATTATGCTAATGAGTTCCTGCTGGGCTTTTTCTACCAAAAAATCCCTGATGGTAATTAATTTTTCAGTTTGGATTAGTTGTCATAAGGGTATTATCAATGAAGTATTTAGGGTTTGTGTATGGATTCATTAATGTCCAAATGCACATTCTAGCAGCTACCATAGAGTTTAGAGGGGGGTGGGCAAAAGGTAGTTTGGGAGGGCCACAGTAAGAATAGCAGCAGTGTGCTCTACTAGGCTGGTTGCCATGGCAATGGGTAACCGCCCTTATCGGGGGGGGGGGGACTTCTGAAATCAGGATAGGGGGAGAACTAAGAGCAAAAAGTAGATTGGGAGGGTCATGATAGCTCTCATGAAGTTCCTGATTTAGGAGTCAAAGGGAAACCTCATTAGTCTGTGGTTCCTGGTTTAAATGTATCTCTCAAGATGGTTAGTCTTCTCCCCATATAGTGATTTTCAGATGTTCCCACCCCAGCAAAGGCAGTCATCCAGTCTAGCAGGCCACATTGCTACTATTCCTCTATACTGAAGTAATACATAAAAAAGCTGATACAAGTTGCTGTTGTGTAAAATTGTAAATAGAGAATAATCTCTTCTTTCTCCGCCTCAGTGTTCATCACCTGTGAAATGGATGCTTGACTGCCTGCGAGTCCCAGGCCCTGTGTAGTATTCTTAGTTTCTGACATAGGAATTCCTGATATGTAACAACACAGATGTGAATTTTTCCTTGTACAGGCAGAAGCTGACACACAGTCCCCAAGAAAGAGTGCAATCTAAGTTTCTACAAGTCCCTCGGTGTGTGCCCAGTGCCAGGTTATGACTGGAGACAGGGAGCGTAAGAGCTGAAGCATGGGTATGTATACTATCTCTATGTAATGTAGTATGCTCTGTGTACCAACCAGCCTGCCATGTGCTCCCAGGTAATGGCGCCCGTCGCATGGCCAGAGCACATGGTCAGGCAGAGAGGGGAGCTTGAATCTGGAGGAACAATAGACATCCGGATTGAAAGCCTCCACCAATGTGGGACCTAGGTTCTCCCTGGGGAGCCAATGCAATCAAAGGCTCCTCCAGGGGACCTATGACAAACATGCGCATATGTTAAGCCCCTATCAGGTCTTTTGGGTGCGGCCGGAGGTGTGGCTCCGGCCAGCGTATAATGAGGGCCCTGGAGCCCTGGAAGCATGCTTGTTCTGACCATCTACTGGGCATGCTGAATCACTCAATAAAGGCTTCATGATTTCACCGTTCCTGGTCTCCTGAGTCCAGTACTCTTCACTCTATATATGTGGCTAAAGGGACACTATAACCCCCAAGGGTTATTTCCTTTAATAAATAGAGACAATTTCCAATCAAATTGGCTTAAAGCTGTCCAGAATCATATCATTAGGATTCACTTCTCTTCTCATGTTCTGCTGTCTTGTGGATATGATGAGGCAAAGAGACTAGTTAAACAAGTTTGAGGACAGAGAACGCCAATCTGATATTGCTAGTTTACAAAATGCTTGTGTGTGATCAGACTTTCAATATACTGTGAATTCAGCAGTCTATTTAACACCTTTAGAAATAAATGGATTCAGAAAGGCATTAACCTTGGCAAGGTGTCTGGCCCTCCCTTCTGCAGTACTGGAAGGCAGATACAAGAAAACTCCCTATATGGAAAGGCTTTGGTCATGTCTGCTGAGAGAGGTTGAAACTGTAGAACACATTTTTGTAGCTGCCCATATTATAAGGAAGCATGAGGTGAGATTATTACCCCATTATTAGACAAAACAAGAGGCGGGGACCCACAATACTCATGGGGGGGAGGATTCCTAAAGGCTGCAGCCCCAGGTAAGTCCTCTCCCCACCCTGGCGATTCCCCCCTCCCCAGCTCCAATAGAGTGGAAAGGGCTGGGTAGACCTGTTCTCTGGAGGCCAGGTCTACCAATAGAGTGGCAAGGGCTGGGTAGACCTGGCCTCCCGAGGAGCTCCATGCGGAGGACGAGGCAGACTCAGGTAAGCCTTCCTTCCCCCCAGGGCTCCCCCTCAACTTCTGTGACAAGCCCGAGCTTGGGCCGCCAATTTTCCTTTTCCCCAACTCCTCCAAGCTCGGGCCACCGATTTCCCTCCCACCCCCCAGTTTCTCCATCGGGCCCGAGCTCGGGCCGCCAATTTCCCTCCCACCCCCTGGCTTCTCTGGCAGGCCCGAGCTCGGGCCGCCAATTTCCCTCCCCACCCCACCTCTGGCTCCTGTGATGGGCCTGAGTGGCTCTCAGCTACCGAATTACCACAGAGTTCCAAGAGCATTCCCTGCACATGCACAGGGAACACTCTTTAACTTTTGGGGGGATTTAAATCCCCCCAAAAGTTTTTACAAGTTTTCAGATTTTTCTGCACATCTGGGAAGCCTCCCAAGTGTGCAGAACAATTTTCCTGCTCCCAGGTGCCCCCCCACATGTATTTAGACATCCAGATACAGGGGGCACCTTCACTATTAGTATATAGATCCTTGGTCTCACTGGAAAAAGACTTGGTTATCTTCTATCTGATAAGAACCCCAAGATTACCTACCAGTTAGCTAGATTTTGTTTGGTGATATTGAATTCCGAAAATATATTGTAATTAAATTTTAAATTTTAAATAGTTTTTAATCATATTAATCTTTTATACTGTTGTCAAAAAGGATCCCCCTGCCCAACCTAGGCTAAATAATTTTTTGCCAAGAGGCTGGCTAGCTGCAAATCACAAAAGGTGTTGAAGGCACCTGGGTACCTCTGTCCCTCCAGCCAAAAGACAAAGGACAAACTCCTGACCTTCTAGAGATTACCTAGGGGGTTCTCCCTGCTCACAGCAGGAAACCCACCTAAGTTACTATTATGGTAGTGGACCACCAAGTTAGGCCCTAGATTTCTTATTGCAGCTGTAGAGATGAAGAACCAGAGTTTAATAATTAAAATATAATTTTATTAAGGTGTAAAATGTTATCAAGGATCAAAGATTACTTAAAATACTGTGAGAAAGGAAAACAATACCCCCCCCCCCCCAAGATTTAAGAGGCTAACTAAACAGCTTCATTTCCAAAAGACAAGATGTTACCCATTCAGAGTTCTGGACCCAAAGCAACTCTTCTCTGGAGTCCCAAAAGCCAGGCTAGTTGGCTTCAGCAGCAAAACCTCAGGATGGCCAAAGGGAGCAAGACAATGCCATCATGTCAGTGAAACATGCAGGCACCATCAAGCCCGCTGAAAAGGCTTCAAGACAGATATTGTATTGTCTGAATCCTAGATTGTTGCTAGGCCTTTGCACCAATCAGGGTTTCAGGCAATACCCTATAGTTACAGGTAGGCCAATGTTAGCCGAATTGCTCTGGTTTTAAGATTAGCAATTGGCAAATAACCGGGTTACCGCCAACTATACCAAGGTCCTGCCCCTTCCAGGAGTTCCCAGTAAATAGGCACTGAGGCAGAGGTCAGTTTAAATGGTTTTTACTGAATAATATTCTCAGGCACACAAAACAGATACACACGCACTAACACACAGTTCCTAAGAAACTTAGATAGAGAAACAGCACTTTTGCATGAGCAGGAGATTTGCTGGTTGGGAAATACTTTACCTGTCCTGGAGATGGGTTTTCCATTCCAAAGGAAGAATTGAGGGATTGAAAGGAAAATAGGGAACGTGTTCTGAACCGGCAGAAACACGCTTCTCTCTGACTGCGCAGACCAGAGATCAAAAGATGGAGGGTGGGTATTAGGATAGCAAGCTGGACCTGAGAGGGGTAAAAGCAGATAGGGGTCGTGGAAGCTCAAGAGACATGCCGCATGGTAGGCGACCTCTTTTATTAGGTGATCTGGGGGCGGGCAGCGCTGACCACATCCCCCTAACACACCTACCAGGTAGTCTGTCCCTACAAACCCTACCATTGGTTGAAGGAGAAAGAGGAGGGGATGCTGGGGAGTGGTCAATATTGCGACACTAGGAGCCAGACAGGAACTGACACCTGGGCAAGCTTGTGATGAGTCACTGAGCCATCCTATTGTCTCTTGATGGCCCTAGCTCGGCCAGTTGATGGGTTGAGGATTAGTTGCCAAGCAACCTCATTCACAGTCCAAAGTTCAGCATCTCTCTGGAATGTGTGGAATCCCACAGGTATGTTGGGGGGGGGGATGGGGTTGCCTAGCGCGAGTTGACAGGGGAACCCTTTTGCAATGGGATCCTTGTCTCCGTCTTTGTGTGAGCCATGGCGGGTGTGTGCTTCTTGGAATAGACTGGAACCTCTTACAGCAGTGAAGAGGGCATGTAGTCCTTCAAAGCATAACAGCCCAAAGTCCAAACTTAGGAACATTAAAAGTCCATAAGAGCACGTGATGTGCCTTGCTAGGCAACACCAATCAGTAACAGGATGACTTCACTGTTCTCTGTCCATGTCAGAAGGGAAGTGGGGTGATCTGCAGCTCGCTCCACCCTCATCGCTCTCAGGGATTTAACTGAACGGAATGTTAATTGGAGAGTCCAAAGCTGGAGAAGAACATCTTATCTTGCAGATGTGAGGCCATGCTATCCTCTCCCAGCTTGACTGTGTGAAACTCTGGAGACACAGAGACAATTTCAACAAACACAGACCGCAGCCAGACTGAAATAACTTTTAAAAACAGGACTCCATTTTGAATGAACCAAAGTTCTTGTAAACTTCGAATTTTTCATTGTAAAATTGTGTATATGATTGGTCAAATGATCATAGTAAAGAACGAATGAACAAGCTGACATACCGATTGCATAATTGCAGGATTTTATTAGGACCGGCTTTACCGTTTGATGGAGCCATTCTGCAGCTAGCTCCTTCTGATAGATTTCAGAGCTTGGGGGGGGGGGGGGAGAATAATTGCTTCAAGTCCACACTTTGCACATAGCTGATTTAGATCATGTGGCCGTCATACCATATTTGCTTCAGTTCCCCTGCTCTCCTGGAAGATGGTGTAGGTCCCCATCAC
Organism: Lepidodactylus listeri; assembly: GCA_029233225.1. Taxonomy (NCBI): domain Eukaryota; kingdom Metazoa; phylum Chordata; class Lepidosauria; order Squamata; family Gekkonidae; genus Lepidodactylus; species Lepidodactylus listeri. The sequence goes on along the minus strand of JARCFY010000015.1, from coordinate 14,827,752 downwards.
TGAAACAATGTTCACAGTCTTCTTGAAATGCTAATACTTGCAGAGCTCTGCCTGGGGCAACTCGGCACCCCCTTTTTTCTCTAGGAAGTGCGTTTTATTAGGTGTTCTGAGGTACACAGTCCAGGGAAGCTTGGCACATGTGAAATAACAAAGGCATTGACATTGCCCTCCCAGTAAACTAACCTCCTCTAACCTGCATTATTCAGGACAAAGATATTAAAAGCATGGTCTCCCAGTGGGCAATAGTATTACCATCATAACACACTTCCTTGCCAGAAAGCTACAGAATTTTGACACTTTCAGGAAAGTTCATCCAAATGAATAAGATCAGAGATATTTAGTAACATTTCATCTCCTGGAAGACAATGATGTCACCGAGAAAACAGTCTTCAAACAGTTCTCTGTGCTGTAGGATTTAATGGCAGATCCATTGGGGAAAAGATGAGGCACACATTATGGATACAAACTAAGATTCATACAAGAGCCTTGATCCACATTGAGATAAAAAAACAACTGAATATCCAGTACACATCCAAAATATTTTGAAATACAGGGCATGGCATGGCTTTTATCTCACAATACAAGAACGCATGGGCACTCGATGAAATTGCTGAGCAGTCGGGTTAGAACAGATAAAAGGAAGTACTTCTTCACCCAAAGTGTGATTAACACGTGGGATTCACTGCCACAGTAGGTGGTGGCATGGGTGGCTTGGATAAACATATGGAGCAGAGGTCTATCAGTGGCTATTAGCCACAAGGTGTAGATAGGAACTCTCAGTCTGGGGTAAGTGATGCCCAGTATTCTTGGTGCTTGGGTGGGGGGACAACAGTGGGAGGGCTTCTAGTGTCCTGCCCCCACTGGTGGACCTCCTGAGGGCACCTGGTGTTTTTGGCCACTGTGTGACAGAGTATTGGACTGGATGGGCCATTGGCCTGATCCAACATTGGCTTCTCTTATGTTTTTATGTTCTTATAACCCTGATGGGTGACAGTCTGCAAAGCTGATGAAAGCCATTTGGTTACAACTCATCATCGTTGCCATATAGGAGGAGGCTCTCTCATGTGGCCCACTGACACCTAGTACCAGCAGCATCTGTAAAAGGGAACCATATAAGTTAGGAGACTCCTGCAGTCCTTTTCCAGCCCACTATTGTCCCTTGTTGATGAAGTCCTGGTTTCTTAACAGGGATAAGTTATGCAATAATATACACACCTATCATAAAAATCATAGAGTTGGAAGGGAACTCCAGGGTCTTCTGTGACAGAACTGAAGAGTTGTGGAATGCAGCAGGTAAAGTGAGAAGCTGCAGAGTCACGTGACTGAGAAAGGAGAGGGCCAGAGAGCTCAGAATTCTCAAGTTGAGTGACAAATAATTGTCAGAGCAGACAGTTGGGAACAGACAGTTGAGTGAGTGAGTTGGAAGAAGCAGTTGGAAGAGCGTTAACTGAAGCACAGAGTTAACTGAGAGAGCTCTGAGGAGAAAGTGGAACCTCTTAGCTCAGTGAAATCAGCCAGGGAATAGTTCATGTGAAAGAACTGTGGCTGAATAACACTCTTAACTGGTATTCTCAAACAGTGAGAGGAAAGTTACCAGAGAGTGGGCAAGTTTAAGACCTCAAGAGTCACAAACACCGAACACACTACTCCAAGGGAACATAAAAGGATGGCTAAAGAAGGGCAAATGGGTCTAGAGGAGTCTGGGAGAGCTGGGATGTCGAACCAGTAGACTCAGGAGATCAGATAAAGCCCAAAATGTTAACCACTAAAAAGTGACTGGAGAGTGGTGTCAGTAGAAGGGTTTTGTGAACCGAGTAACATCTGAATTAACTCAAAGTGACAAGCATACAGCCTCTGTGAAAGTGAAAGCAACATAACTGGTTTAGTGAACAATGAAACAAACTGATAAGTATTGGAGTCGGGAGTCCATGGAATAGTGAAACAGCTAGATCTTTATTGCTGGTCTGGATGAAGCATACAACCCAGGGCTCCGAGCCCTCCTTTTATGATGGTCAGGGATAATCCCCTGACCTTGCCCAACTGGCCTGATAGGCTATTATCAGTCTATTTACATCTCATAGGTTCCCTGGGAGGAACCTAGGTACATGATTGGTGGCCGGTTTGAATCTACCTGGCCTTTGTTCTACCTGGCTGAAGCTCAGGTAGTTTCTTGGCCATGTGCTCTGGCCACATGGCAGTCGCCATTACTGGAGCACATGGCGACCGCATGGTCAATACATAACACAAACTATCCTCTGTATATAAATCCCATCCCCCTGTTTTCTGTACAATAAAGATCTGTGCTGTTTGACGTTTACAAGCACTAGTGCCTGAAGTCTGTGGTATAGAGTATACTGGACAGTGGTCCTCAATATATATATCTAGAACATCTATAGAAACCCCTGAAGAGATGACTTATAAAGCAAACCCAGAAGAGACCACTGAAATAGGGAACTGGTCAGATATAGAAAAGTGGGACTGATAAGTTACTTCACAACACAATAACTGAATCCAGTATAAAGAAATATACAAATAGGCAAGGACACTATCACTCGGTCACAGCCAATGGCCAGGGAGAGGCTGTTGGTGTTATAGCATCAAATCCAATCCATGGGAAAAGTACACTACCCATGAGCCTTCTAATATGTGCAGTTGCCTTTTGTGTGAATAGGATAATATTTTTAACTTTAGTATGCATGAACAGATACGCTAAAAAATGTGGGTGCCTGACTTTTTGTCCAAAATGGCAACTGTGCCAAAATCATAATGACTGAACAGAACAAAAGACCCCAGATATCTGGGTCTGACTCACCCAAAGCATTATAGAGGGAGAAACAAGGCAGTCAGATGTGCTAAAACTGCAGGGAGATACCTAGGTCTGAACCTGAGACCTTCTGCATTCAAAGCAGAGGCTCTTACACGGAGCCACAGCCTTTCCCCATACAGCCAGCCACAAGCCCTGCAATATCACAAGTTTGTCCCCCACTTCCTCAAGAAGATCAGGACAAAAAATTTTTATCTCATCAGCCACTTCAGCGAGGAAAGACAGTCAGAGATATTTTGACTGGTTAGAATCACAGAATCCTAAAGATGGAAGGGAACTCCAGGGTCATCTAGTCCAACTCCCTGCACAATGTAGGGAATTCACAAATACCTCCCCCCCACACACATACACCCAGTGACCCCTGCTCCATGCCCAGAAGATGAAAAAATAAAAAACCCTCCAGGATCCCCAGCCAAACTGGTCTGGAGAAAAATTGCTTCCTGACCCCAAAGTGACAATCAGCATTTCCCTGGGCAGCCCTCCCTCTCATGATCTGCCAAAGTTCACAGAATCAGCACTGCTGTCAGATGGCCATCTAGCCTCTGTTTGAAAACCTCCAAAGAAGGAGAGCCCGCCACCTCCCAAGGAAGCCTGTTCCACTGAGGAACCGCTGTAACTGTCAGGAAGTTCTTCCTAATGTTTAGCCGAAATCTCTTCTGATTTAATCTCAATCTGTTGGTTCTGGTCCAACCTTCTGGGGCAACAGAAAACAACTCTGCACCATCCTCTATATGGCAGCTCTTCAAGTACTTGAAGATGGTTACCATATCATCTCTCAGTTGTTTCCTTTCCAGGCTAAACATGTGCAGCTTCTTCAACCTTTCCTCCTAACACTTGTTCTCCAGACCCCTCACCATCTTTGTTGCCCTCCTCTGGACATGTTGAAGCTTGTCTGTATCCTTCTTAAATTGTGGTGCCCCAAACTGAACACAGTACTCTAGGTGAGGTCTAACCAGAGCAGAATAAAGTGGTACCATCACTTTGCGTGATCTTGACACTATACTTCTTTTGATACATCCCAAAATCACGTTTGCCTTTTACCTACCGCATCACACTTCTGACTCATGATCAGTTTATGGTCTGCTAAGACCCCTAGATCCTTTTGGCACGTATTACTGCCAAGACGTCTCCCCCATATTATAATTATACATTAGATTTTTTCTACTTAAAGGCAGAATTTTCCATTTATCTCTGTTGAAATTAATTTCATAAATTTTAGCCCAGTTTTCCAGCCTGTCAAGATCAACCTGTATCTCAGCTCTGTCTTCTACTGTATTTACTACCCCTCCCAATTTAGTATCTTCTGCAAATTTAATAAGCATTCCTTCTATTCCTTCATCCAAATCATTGATAAAGATGTTGAACAAAACAGGTCCCAGGACAGATCATTGAGGCACTCCACTTGTCACTCCTCTCCAAGAGGATGAGGAACCATTCACAAGCATTCTTTGGGTGTGATCTGTCAACCAGTTAAAGATCCACAGTAATAGGATCCAAAACACATTTTACCAACTTGTCAACAATAATATTATGTGGAACCTTATCAAAAGCCTTACTGAAATCAAGATAAACTATCTCTATAGCATTCCCTTGATCAATCAAGGTAGTAACTTTGTCAAAAAAAGAGATAAGGTTAGTCTGACATGACGTGTTCTTGAGAAAATGAAAAGTCACTGTTTAACGCAAAATAAATACAACCAATATAATTGCCCAACAGGGTCTATATGTGTAATAACCAACCCATAGGTCTATAAGCAAATCACACAAGTCTCTTATATACAGAATATCATCAAACAAAAACACATGATTTACAAACAAAGAAAATAACCAATATAAGTTGCCCAACAGGGTCTATATGTGTAATAAATGACCCACATGTCTATAAGCAAAATACATGTCTTTCTTATACAAAACACATGATCTTCAGACGAAGGACAAAGATGCCGGCTTTGATCCTTTATTTCATCAGGAGCTTCTTCAGCTTGCTGAATATAAAACATACATATCGCTACTCCCAATGTAAATTACTCCAAATACAATTACAATTATTGATTGTTTCCTTTTACCAACAATGCATATGCATATACTTACAACCTCCTCTGTACAAGGAATCCAACTGCTATTATATTCAATTATATTCAGATGATTATTCTGTAAGAAAGATGCTACCATAAATTATTTCCATAAATTCACACTATTTAGAACCCTAAAAGTGAAAACTTATACTTAGAAAAGCTCACCCCAAAACAAGAGCATCACTGGGCAACCAATCAACAGGGCCACAGCCTCACTTAGTCGGCACACCTTAACAATCAACTACACCAATACCCCTATATACACAAACACAGCATAGTATTTAAAGGGACAGGAGATGCATTATGCTCACTTATTTCATAAAAAAGAGTTAAATTCAATTGACTGATTCAAACCATAAGGATGCTGACTGCTCAAATGGAAGATCCAGAACGCCTGTCTCTGTCTCAACTTTCTCTGCACATCGACCTGATTAAACTGCTGGGAAGGAATAACCTCCAGAGCTAAAAATCTGAAATTATTACAGGTGTGCCCTTTTGCCATAAAATGCTGCACAAGAGGTGATTCTACTCTGCAGTTTCTAATGCAAGATCTATGCTCAATCATACGGGTCCGAACGGGCCTAGACAAAATCCCCACATAAAAATGGGGGGGGGGGGAACAACAACATTTCAAAAGATACACAGCCCGTTTTGTAGCACAGGAGGAGAAGGAACTTACCTTCCAGATCTGTGGCTGCTGCTGCTGCTGACAGCAGGGGTGGGCGGAGAAGCCTTGCCAGGCCTTGCCGGGGTGGGGAGGTGGGGAGAAGAGCTGGCGGGCCCCGTGACTGGAAGCCACGTGGGCCTCGCCATCATGGGTGGGGGCAAGGGGAAGAGTTGGTGGGGGAAGAGCTGGCAGGGGGAAGAGCTGGCGGGCCCCACAGCTGGAAGCTGTGTGGGCCTCGCCATCACTGGTGGGTGGGTGTGGGTGGGGGAAGAGCTGGTGGGGGGAAGATCTGGTGGGAAGAGCTTGTCGGGGCAACCAGGGGTGGGGTGGGGGATCAGTGGGCCCCTTCTCTCCCCCCCCGTGGGTCCCTGCCAGGTCTTCCAATATAGTGGCAAGGGCTGGGTAGACCTGGCCTCTGGAGAACAGGTCTACCCGCCCCAGTCCACTGTATTGGTAGACCTGGCCTCTGGAGAACAGGTCTACCCGCCCCAGTCCACTGTATTGGTAGACCTGGCCTCCAGAGAACAGGTCTACCCAGCCTTTGCCACTGTATTGGTTGACCTGGCCTCCGGAGAACAGGTCTACCAATACAGTGGAAAGGGCTGGGTAGACCTGTTCTCCGGAGGAAGAATGAGGGGGAATCGCTGGGGGGGGGGGGTAGAAGAGGACTTACCTGGGGCTGCAGCCTTTAGGAATCCCCCCCCCCACATGGGTATCGTGGGTCCCCGCCTCTTGTCTGTTCTAAATCACAAAGAATATGAATTTTTGATCAGTACCTGAATATAGGACTATAGCCAGTTTTCCTTGTTTACTGAAGCAACCAGATATCCAGATGGGTCGTGAAAGAAATGAATGGAAATTCAGCAATTTTTTCATGAGCAAAGCAAACCCTCCCATAATCTTCTTTTCAGTAGAAGTCTGTGATCTGATGGCTATTGGCTCAGATGTGTTTTTAAAAAGGGATAGGCATGTTTGTGCAGGCTAGAGCTATACTACCTAAGTGGAACCTCCCCTTGGACAAACTGGGCTGCTTCTGATTACTGGTTGCTGAAGGTTTAAAAAAAAGTGTGATAATCACTGCCTTTGTGCCTTGCTTGATCGTTTCCCAGAAGAATTTGATTGGCTGCTGTTGACAAAAGAACCCTGGCGCTGATGGATTTTGATTGGATTTGAGCCTCAAAGTCCCATTTTCAAGCCATTTAGAGCACCCTGCACATTGCAGAATCCTAAATGCTGGCTGAACATAACAGAAATTGCCGGGGGGGGGGGGGATCTGGTCCCTGGAAACACTGGTTTATTTGGACCCAGATTTTACAATGTTCTCATTGTATGAATCCCTTGAAAATAAATTGCATTTAAAACAGATATCACTTTAGGTCCAGTTGCACTGGCACTGTCAGTATGTAGCATTTCACATAACTGGCATGTAGTTCCCCAAACTGCTCATCAAGTTAATCGAAGCAGGTTTTCACATTCCCCAAACAGATTTATTACTTGGCTTGGATGGCTGACAAGCTGGACTCCAGCCTCTCTCTCTAATGTTTTACCAAATTGAAAAAGTCATAAAGCACACCAAAAAAAATTGCTTCGTTAGGGCCTAAGATTCGCAGACAAATGAGATAAATTTCAGGGAAGAACCTCACAGGGGCTTGGGGGAAGAATGCAATCTTGTGTTATCTGAAAACAATAAAAGGCTGGGAAATAGTACTGCAGATTAATTTATTATAACAATAAAAGCTAAATGCCAAGAGATGGGTGATATTTGATAGGTCTGAAATAAAAAGAAGGGAGATGGCTGCCACTGCCATTTCTTCTGCTGCTTCCTCTTGGTATTGGGAAGCAGTTTGGGGAAAGCTCACTTCCACCCAGTGCATTAGGAGCACTTCTTCCAGCTTTATGACATTTCAGATCAACACAGAAAAACAATGAGGAAAAAGAATGGTCTCCATGGGAGAATGTATGTTGTTCTCGCCTAAGTAGTCATCTGGCATAAGCGTAGAGTACGGGGGGGGGGGGGGGCTCGAGGGCTTGAGCCACCCCCGAAATTTCCCAGGGGGGGGGGCTCAGCCACCCCCGGGAAAATGGAGCGCCTGCTGCCGCGCCTTCCTGGGTCCTTCCGAGGTCTGGCGGCCGCTGCTGGAGAGGGAGAGGAAAGGGGTGGCGGGAGGAGAGAGAGAGGCACCGGCAGCAGTGGCTGGCGGGCCTCGGAAGAGCCCGGGGAGGCGGGGCGGTTTCCCAGAGGGGGGAGAAGAACATCGTCCCAGTGAGAGTGTGTGCAAAGCACGCGCGCTAAGGAGCCCCCGCCCCCCTGGGATTTCCAAAACTCTACGCCCCTGTCATCTGGCCCTTTGACTGAATACAATAGGGTTTCTACAAAATGGTTGCTGGAACTGCTTGGAATTTTCCTGATGGTTCTCATAGCCATTTTGGTCTAGGATATCATCAATATTAAGGCTTGGGATCAAAATTTAACCACACACCACATTTTAGCAAAATCTTTAGCAGCGGATTTACACATACTCTGAAAGACCATCTAAAACGGCCGATGCTCTATTCCAGTGAATGGCCCAGTTCCTCTGGCAGTTGGCAGCTCTTCCGACTGCTGTTGCTGTTTCCTTTGCCTCTTTGGCCTTCTAATCGGGTGCTGCTAACATTCTCACTCCTCACTTCTCCATCTGTGAACAATGGCTTGGATCTTAAGATGCTGTTCTGTCAGGAGAACAGCAGCTGGAATAGATCTAGGCATTCCTGTCTGCAGAGAGAAAAGGGCAATTTTTATCAATTGCTGTAGATTCTGATGTTGCCTCCCATGCTATTCTTGGTGGTTCTGCAGGAGCAGAACTTTAGCCCTGTTCACGAATTACAGTAAACACATGTACAGTCTACATATGGTGTACGCTTGGTTTTTCTTTCTATATGCATTGAGTAAATCTCACATTACATTCAACACACATATGTGTGATTGAAACCCCACATTTATCTAGGTACTCGTCCCTAGTTTCATTTGTAAAGTAAACAAGCATTGGCTCTTTCTTATAAACTGGTGTACACACAAACATGCAGGTTGTACATACATTTGGGGTAACGTGCACAGAGCTTCCCCAAAGGGGAAGGGAGAACCAGGTAAGTTACCTTTCTTAAGGTCTACTTTGCTCACATCACTTATCATCCAAAACATAGCACCAATCGATCATTGCCATTTACATGGTAACCTAATGTCAAAAATGCTTGATGCTGCACTGCAGTAAAAGATACCATCCCATAGTAGCTCAACTATAAAGAAGAAGAAGAAGAAGAAGAGATTGGATTTATACCCCGCCCTCCACTCCCCAAGGGAGTCTCAGAGTGGCTTACAAACTCCTTTCCCTTCCCCTCCCCACAACAGACACCCTGTGAGGTAGGTGGGGCTGAGAAAGCTCTTTCCCAAGCTGTCCTTGAGAGAACAGCTGGTACAGAGCTATGGCTTGCCCAAGGTCATCCAGCCAGGTGCAAGTGGAGGAGTGGGGAATCAAACCCGGTTCTCCCAGATTAGAGTCCGCGCACTTAACCACTACACCAAACTGGCTCCAACTATAACTAAAGCACAGGTGTGGATATAGGAAGAATATGAACCCTTGATCTCAACTTGTCAGAATACACAGATTTTTTAACAGCAATGGTGACTTTAGCTCATGCTGCCATGGATGCAAGTGAAAGATCCTTTTTTCTTCTCTCTGGAAGCCAAACAACTGTGTTATGTTTAGGGTTGTCAACTTCCTGGTAGGGCCTGGAGATCTCCCAGAATTACAAATAATCTCCAGACTACAATTATTTCACCTGGAGAAAATGGCAGCTTTAGAGGGTGGATTCTATGGCATTATCCCCCCCCCCCCCCCCCGAGGTCTTCTTCCCCCCAGATCCCACACTCCCCAGGCTTCTTCCCCAAATCTCCAGGAATTTCCAAAGCTGGAATTGGTAACCCTAGTTTTGTTGTTTGCCATTTAAATTCAGTTGAGCTAGACCTCCAGACGAGTTTCAAATATATACACAGCATTCTAGCCTTTGCTTTTTCAAAACAATATGAAAGCCATTCTACCCTCAGTGTTTAGCTACAAGCAAGCGTTGCCCTTCTGCCATGTGGATATTGACTAATTTCCATCTAAGAGGCTGGAAATGATTGGGAAGGCTCCCTACTGCCTCTGGTTACTAATGATAAGGCAACAAAGGACAAATGTGCTGACTCAAAGAAGGCAACATGAAAGTGCTGAGGCTGGAGGTGAAATGCAAGAAAATCTGATTTTGCAAAGCTTCTTTGCTTTGGCTGTCTGAAACTACTGGATGCAAGGCCAATACTAATTATGGAAAACAGTGCTGCCCACCCATCCTCTAAATGAAGACAACCACAGAAACATTGTGCTTAACTCGGCCTATTACCCCCCTCCCCCACATCCAGTTCAGCCTACCCAACCTACAGAACTGCTAAAGGCATGCGAGCACTAAAGACAACAGTGATTCCCCATCGCATGCATTCTTTATTTTTTAAAGCAATCAGAATTCTCCAGTTCCACTTAAGGTTCTTGAGAAAGGCAAGAAATGCTACTTCATGCTAGTCTGCATCTGTTCTGCCAGTGAGAATTTGAATTCCCAATAGAATGGGTTTCTCAAAAATAAGTTATATCACACTAAGGTTGTGGTCAGAAGTGCCATTTGGTGTGGTCGGGAAGCTCTCCTATTTAATCTTTTGGTTTCTGGAACAGAGTCACTTGATCAGATATTTTGTTTCGCTGTGGGATCCACCCATCACTGCACAATCAGACAGTGTGGACAGGTGACAGTTTAAATTTTTTTGCCTGCTTTTGCACATGCACATAAATGAGGGTGCAGTTTTTTGCACATTCACTTTCCAACTTCTGAGATTCAATTCTCTGCTTTGACCGATCACCGATCCTTCCACGAGCCACTGTGATCCCCTTGGTTTACTGAGAGCCATGGTTGCCTGACAAAGATCAATCCCTTTCCTGTTCACTTTCAAAGCTGGCCTAGAGATGTGGGTGATTATGCAGTTATGTGCATATTGGTAAGCGAACAAAAAAAATGGAATGAGCAAACCATTCCAGAGGCCTAAGAACATGTTTGAATGATCAGACTAGGGAAATGCAATTTGTGGCCTGTCAGCAAGCATTAGGACTGGAGTTTCCCAGGTGTCTTTTTACTCCATTTAAGGGGTAGACCAGGATGGGGTGCCAATGACTGCGGAACCTTTCACAGATGTTGCTGTCTGATCATACACTTTAAATCACACACTTTAGATCGGCTTCAAAGTTGGATCTAAAGATATGTCTGACTGCAGCCTCATTAATGGTCCCTCATCCTCCTAGAGAGGAGTGACAAGTGGAGCACCTCGGATCTGTCCAGAGCATGTGTTTCTCAACATCACTTATACATCACTTGGATGACTAAATAGAGGGGATGTTCATTAAATATGCAAACAATACTAAATTGGGAGGGGTAGCAAATACAATAGAAGATAGAATCAAGATACAGAATGATCTTGACAGGCTGGAAAACTGGGCTAAAATTTACGAAATGAATTTCAACAGAGATAAATGGAAAATTCTGCATTTAAGTATGAAAAATCAAATGCATAATTATAGGACGGGGAAGACTTGTCTTGGCAGTAGTATGTGCCAAAAGGATCTAGGGGTCTTAGTAGACCATAAACTGAATATGAGTCAGAAGTGTGATGCAGTAGCTATATAGGCAAATGTGATTTTTGAGCTGCATCAACAGAAGTATAGAGTCTAGATCATGTGAAGTGATGGTATTTATTTACTTTTATTTATTAATTTAACTTATACCCCACCCTCCCCACAAGCGGGCTCAGGGCAGCTTACATAATTGGTCTATAATGACCGTTAAATACACATAAACAGTTTAAAATATCAGATACAATAAAAACATCAAAATCAAAGTGCTAGTGCTGATACAGTAAATTACATAAAATGGCATCGTGGAATTACCCTACTGCCAAACACTGTGCCACTTAGTTATCTTCCCGGGCACAGTGGTAGAAGCCAGATGTTAGGGCTATGAGCTGGGCTCATTGGGACGGCTCCTAGTTGAAGGCCTGGTGGAAGAGCTCTGTCTTACAGGCCCTGCAGAATGGCAAGAGGTCCTGCAGGGCCCTGATCTCCTCTGACTCTAATCTGGGAGAACCGGGTTTGATTCCCCACTCCTCCACTTGCACCTGGCTGGATGACCTTGGGCAAGCCATAGCTCTGTACCAGCTGTTCTCTCAAGGACAGCTTGAGAAAGAGCTCTCTCAGCCCCCACCTACCTCACAGGGTGTCTGTTGTGGGGAGGGGAAGGGAAAGGAGTTTGAAAGCCGCTCTGAGACTCCAAGTGAGTGAAGGGCAGGGTATAAATCCAATCTCTTCTTCTCTTCTTCTTCTCTCTGGGAGCTCGTTCCACCAGTACGAAGCTGCCACTGAGAAAGTCCTGGCCCTAGTGGTAGCAAGCCTGGCATCCTTGGGGCCCAGAAGGGTCAGTTGGTTCTGGGACCCCGACCTCAGTGCTCTCTGGGGTATATATGGGGAAAGGCAGTCCCTCAGGTATGTTGTACCCTGGCCATATAGGGCTTTAAAGGTAAGTACCAGCACCTTGGGGGCTGCAGTGGCTCAAGTGGTTAAGATGCTGAACTGCAGACGAGTAGTTCAGCAGTTCGAGACCTGAGTGCAGCATGACAGAGTGAGCGCCCATCTCTGGCCCCAGCTCCTGCCAGCCTAGCAGTTCAAAAGCAAGAAATTGCAAGTAGAGAAATAGATACCACTTCAGTGGGAAGGTAACAGCGTTCCGTGCACCTTGTCATCTAGTCATGCCAGCCACATGACCATGGAAATGTCTTTCAACAGTGCTGGCTCTTCGGCTTGGAAATGGAGATGAGCACTGCATCCCTAGAGTTGTATTCGACTGGCTTTTGAGCAAGGGAAACCTTTACCTTTATCTTTACCAGCACCTTGAAGTGAATTCGGTATGCTATTGACAGCCACTGCAGCGCATTCAGCAGAGGCCAGATGTGCTCCCATCTAGGAAGACCCGTCAGAAGCCTGGCCGCGGCATTCTGCACTAGCTGCGGCTTCTGAATTTATGACAGTGGCAGCCCCATGTAGAGAGCATTACAGTAATCTAGTCTCAAGGTAACCATTGCATGAATTACTGTGGCTAAGTTATCGCGGCTGAGGAAGGGTACCAACTGCCTAATCAGCTGAAGATGGTAAAAGGCCAACTTGGCAGTGGCTGCCACCTGGGCCTCCCCTGCTAAGAAGGAGTCCAGGAGCACTCCCAGACTCCTAACCTCCTGCACTGGCACCAGTGGCACCCTGCCGAAGGTCGGGAGTAGGGGCCCTCCTCCCAAACTATTCTGACTCTCACACAGAACCTTTGTCTTTGTCGGATTCAGCTTCAACTGGCTCAGCCTAAACCAACCAGACACGGCTTGTAATTGTATATCGCTTTACTCTGCTCTGGTTAGACCTCACCTAAAATATTGTGTTCAGTTTGGGGCACCAAATTTAAGAGGGATATAGACAAGCTGGAATGTGATCAGAAGAGGGCAATGAAGATGGTGAGGGGTTTGAAGACCAAGTCCTGTGAGGAAAGGTAGAAGGAGCTGGAGATGTTTAGCCTGAAAAGGAAACAACTGAGAGGTGATATGGTAACCATCTTCAAGTACGTGAGGAGCTGCCATATAGAGGATGGTGCAGAGCTGTTTTCTGTTGCCCCAGAAGGTCAGTCCAGACCCAATGGACTGAAATTAAATCAAAAGAGTTTCCAGCTAAACACTAGGAACATAAGAACATAAGAAAAGCCAAAATTGGATCAGACCAATGGCCCATCCAGTCCAACACTCTGTCACACAGTGGCCAAAAACACCAGGTGCCCTCAGAAGGTCCACCAGTGGGGGCAGGAAGCCCTCCCACTGTTGCCCCCCCCCCCCAACACCAAGATTACAGAGCATCACTTGCCCCAGACTGAGAGTTCCTATCTATACTTTGAGGGTAATAGCCACTGATGGACCTCCGTTCCATGTCTAATTCGCTCTTGAAGACACCCATGTTTGAAGCCACCGCCACCTCCTGTGGCAGTGAATTCCATGTGTTAATCACTCTTTGGGTGAAAAATTACTTCCTTCTATCTATTCTAACCTGACTGCTCAGCATTTTCATTGAGTGCCCACAAGTTCTTGCATTGTGAGAAAGGGAGAAAAGGACTCCTTTCTCTACCTGCTCTATCCCATGCATAATCTTGTAAACCTCAATCATGTTATCCCGCAGCCATCATTTCTCCAAGCTAAAGAGCCCAAAGTGTTCTAACCTTTCTTCACAGGGAAAGCGTTCCAACCCTTTTATCATTCTAGTTGCCCCTTTCTGTACTTTTTCTAATGCTATAATATCCTTTCTTTTCTTTTTTTCCCCATTTATTTATTGAATTTTTCCTCCATTTTAACATAATCAATATCTCTTTAACTTAAACATCTATAATTCAGAGTGACAACTTATAGATTTGTCTAATACATAATCCCGGATGTTCTTACATTTCTTACAATTCATATTTTACATCGTACCAATCATACAGTTGTTTCCATACTTTATTAAATACCTGTTCTTGCTTATTATTTATTCTCATTGTCAAATTATCCATTTCTGCTACCTCATATAGTTTTTTAACATATTCTTCCCTTGTAGGGATCTTTTCTGTCTTCCAATATCTTGCAAATAGTAGACGTGCAGCAGTAAACCCATGTATAATTAATTTCTTTTATTCTTTAGTTACTTCACTCTGTATTATATTAAGTAGGTATATTTCTGGTTTCAGGGGGATCTCAACCTTTGTTATTTCTTGAAGTATTATCTGAATCATTTGCCAATACTTTTTTGACATTGGGCATGTCCACCACATGTGGTAGTATGAGCCCACACTGGTTTTACATTTCCAGCAGGTGCCTGAGATCTTTTTAGAGTATCTTGAAAGTCTTTCTGGTGATACATTTTATATAGATTTTCTTTGTAATTACTCGCTCTTGTAATTTTTAAATTTTCTTGCCAAATTTTTGACCAACTATCTAATGAAATGTTGTGGCCTATATAGCTTGCCCATTTAATCATATTTGGTTTCACCCACTCATCTTGCATTTTTTCTTCCAATAAACAATCATATATTTTCTTTATTATTTTCTCTTCCGATTTTAACCATGCTTTATCTAAAATTGTATCTTCTTTGTAAAAATCCTGTTTTTTATCAACATTGAACCTTGAATGTAGTTGGTTTAACTCCCACCACGTTAGGTTTAAACCAAGATCTTGTAGTTTCTCCTTGGTTTTAAGTTCTAACCTAGTGTCTAGAAGGTCTGTATAAGTTATCATCTTCAGTTATCAATGTGGGCTTAATGAAGGCTTCTAATGGGGAAACCCATGTTGGTATCTTTTGATAGTATTTATACTTTATCCCTTTCCATATTTTTAATAACGCCCCTCTTATTATATGTTGCCTAAATATTTTGTTCCTTTCCCCGTACCATAGAACCTTATGCCATCCTATTTGTAGGTCATGACCTTCTAGGCTTAAAATTCTATGGTTTTTAATTTCCGCCCAATCTCTTATCCAAGTCATTCCAGATGCTATATAATAACTTTGCCAGTCCGGCAGTCCCAACCCTCCACGTATCGTCTTGTCCTGTAAATATTTGAATTTTATTCTGGGTTTCCTAGATTGCCAAATAAAATTAGATATACTTTTATTTAATTCCTTGAAGAAGGTTTGATTTTTCAAAATCGGTATAGTTTGAAACAAAAAGATAAGACATGGTAAGATGTTCATTTTGATTAGGGCTACACGACCTAAAAGGGACAGTTGTAATCTTTCCCAAATCTCCAAGTCTCTTTTAATTTCCTTCAAAATTTTCAAATAATTATCTTCATATAGGGAGCTACATCTCTTTGTAATATTTATCCCCAGATATTTCACTTTCCTCACTATCTCCAGTTTGGTTTTCTCTTCTAGTTTCTTTTCAATCTCCCTTGAACAGTTTTTGGTTATCATTTTTGTTTTTGTTTTATTTATTTTATAGCTAGATAACTGGCCATAATCCTCTAATATGTATAGGAGTTCACCTATTGAGTTTAATGGGTCCTCTATAATAAAGATCACATCATCGGCAAATGCCAATAGTTTAAAAGTTTCCCCTTTAATTTTCAGTCCCTTTATCTTGTTTTCTTTTCTAATTATATCACAAATGGTTTCTAATGAAAAAATAAAGAGAAGAGAGGAAAGAGGGCATCCTTGCCTTACCCCTTTCTCTATCTGGAAAGTCATGGTATTCGTTCCATTAAAAATAATTTTAGCCTCCTGTTTGTCATATATTGTTTCCACCATCCTATAGAATTTTTCACCACAGTTCCATTGCTTTAATTGGGATAACATAAACTGCCAGTTTAGCTTATCAAAAGCTTTCTCAGCATCCATGGAGCATAGTGCCACTTGTTTGTCCGAGTGTATTTCATAATACTCTAAAGCATTTAATACTACACGTATATTTTGTCTTAAATATCTCCGTGGTAGAAAACCTGACTGATCTTGGTGGATTGTCTGCGTGAGAATTTTTTAAAATCTATTTGCTAGGATTGTGGTATAAATTTTGTAATCCGAATTTAGGAGAGATATTGGCCTGTAGTTTTTTATATCTGTTAGATCTGTGTCTTGCTTTGGAATTAAAGTTATTAATGCCTCTTTCCGTGTAGCCGGCATCTTTCCTTTATCATATATTTGTTGTATTGTCTTTTTTAATGGGTTGACAATCTGTTCCAAAAATAATTGATAAAATTCAGCCGGAATTCCGTCAGGGCCTGGTGCTTTTTTTGGTTTTAATTTTTTAATTGCCTCTATTATTTCCGTTGTTGTGACGGAATCATTTAAAATTTTTTGTTGTGCTTCCGTAAATTTTTTCTCTATATTTTTTTCTAAATATGAGTTCAATTTATCTAATGAGATATTTTCTCGCTTGTAAAGTTCTTTATAAAAATTTTCTATAATTGTCTTTTGTTCATTAATACTCATACATTCTTTACCTTGTGCGTCTCTCAATATCTTTATGTTTCTATCCGCCTTTTCTTTTTTTATTTTATACGCTAACCACCGTGAGGGCTTATTAGCGTTGTCGAATATATATTGTTTATGGTATATCATTTTCCTTGCTAATTCCTCAGCTAATACACAGTTAAGCTTATGCTGCAGTTTTCTCAAACAGTCATTACTCTTTCTATTAATAGGATTCTCTTTCAGCTTTTCCTCTTCATTTCTTATCTGCTGAACTAAGTTTTGATAGCTCATTTTCCTTCTTTTCCGAAGCCAGCTTTCCTGGCTAATCATTTTGCCTCTTAAAAAGGCTTTGAAAGCATCCCACACCACCTGTATTTCTATTTCAGGGCCAATGTTTCTAAGGAAAAATTCTTCCAATTCCTTCCTACAATCTTTAACAAATCCTTCATCATTTAATATCCACATTTTCATTGACCATCTGGGCGACCTTGGTGTCTCATATAATGTCAAGATTACCGGGTTGTGGTCTGCAAAGGTCTTCGGGAGTATCTCTACATCTACAACATCTCCTAGCATTGACAAGGATAACCAAATCATGTCTTGACGCGACCATGAGGCGTGTCTATGTGAAAAGAAAGTATGGTCTCTTTTCTCTCCATTTTTCAGCCTCCATGCATCTACTATCCTAAATTCATTTGTAAGTTGTATATATGATTTCGCTAGTATATTACTCTTCATATTTTTTGATTGCTGATTTCCTATCCAGTTCCCTATCTAACACCGCATTAAAGTCCCCTACCACTAATATCTCTTCAAATGTTTGCTTTGCAATTATTTCTCAAAGTTTATCATAGAATACTTCTTGTGTCTGATTTGGGGCATAGATATTAACCACCAATGTAGGCTTGGATTGTCTCATAATTTTAATAATTAGTATTCGCCCCTCCTCTTCTTCATATATTAGTTCTGGGTGTAGATTTTGTTTCACATATGTAGCCACCCCAGCTTTTTTTTTTACTTTATTGGCTGCCACAAAGTTTAATCCTAATTTTTTCTAAACCAATAGATGTCTATCTTTACTTTTTATATGAGTTTCCTGGATACAAATGACATCTGCATGCAATTTTAACAGTTGCAAAAAAGTTTTCTTCCTTTTCTGTGGTGAGTTCAATCCATTGACATTAACAGATATTATTTTCATCATATTGCTATTCATTACCTTCATTTTTACCCTCACCCTTCTTTGACTGTAATCTCGTCATCACTCTAACTGCAGGATATTTCCTACTTTTTTTCCTTTTTTCCGCCTTAGTAGCCTCTTTTCCCTTTGTTTTTCCCTCTTCCTGTGATATGTAATTGTCTTCCTCTGATTCTGAAGATTCCTCCTCTGAGATTCCTAGTTCTCTCCCAAATTTTTTAATAAAATCCTCTAACTTAAATATTGATGTCAGGTTAAATTTTGTCCCCTTGTAATAAAATGATATACCCTCAGGCAAGAGCCATCTATAGGCTACATCATTCATTCTTAATGCTTGTGTCAATAACTGGTAGTCCAGTCTTCTTTGTCTCACCCTCCATGGTGTGTCTCTTAATATTCTAATATCATTTCCTTGTATTTTCAATATATCTGTCTTGGCTTTACTCAATATCAATTCTTTTGTACTTCTCTTATAGAATCTCATATGCACCTCCCTTGGTAAGTTATTCCGTTTCACAAATGCTGTATTCCTTCTAAATACTAATTCAACATCTTGACTCAACTGTTCTAATGATTCTAAGCCCAGCCATTCATGCATACTAGAAATCATTATCTCTCTAATATCTTCGTCTTTTTTCCCCCGGAACATTCTGGAACCAAAGCACCAATACAGACTTTTCTATTTCCAGTAACATCAGAGAATTTTCCATTGAGTTACATTTTTGGTTTAACTCCTCCATACGTTGATCTGTTTTTTCTAATTTTCCCTCTATCACCACATTTGTACTTTTCAGATTTGAGATTTCCTGCTTATTTTCTAATAACTGCACCTTAAATTCATCCATTTTAGCTGAAAGTTGTTGTGTGGCCATATCTATCTTCTCCTGTAGTGGTTCTAGTGCTTTGTTTATCAGGCCTGGTATTGTATTTTGAATTACCTGATTCATCACCTCTGTGATGTTCTCATAAATCTGTGCGTTTATGTCTTTTGCGCTAGATTGGGAGGCCCCAGCAGTTCCTGATATAGACATTTTCCTTGCCCCACTCGCCATTTTAATCAATATATATTTCACTGTATTGGTGATCAATCCTTTAGTCAATTAAATTAGTTACGTTTCTTAACTCTGTTTTATAAAATCCTAATCTTGATCTAATTCCTAGTCTCTACAATTCTAATCTGTTCTAATCTATTCTACTTTATTCAATCCTATATTCTGTATTCTATTTCTATTCTATTTTATTTTACTATATTTTACTATATTACTATTAATAATATTCTATACTATACTATACTATATTGTACTATTTTGTGCTATACTATACTGTACTTATCTAATATTCTACTGTACTATGTGCTCATATTATGCTATACTATAATTTCCTGTACTATTCTATACTATGTTATTGCTATACTATATTATGTTATTTTTATACTATTAGCCTACTATTCTACTATTAAAATTATTAAGACTATCTCAATTAAGATTATTAAGATTACCATAATACCTATCTACTGGTGTCTGGGCTTCTAAGTTTCAGTATATTTCTGAAATTAAATTCTCTCTCCCTCCTTCTATTCAACCTATAATACAGTCCAAATCAGAATATATAATCAGAAATCAGAATATAGTGGAGACGTTAATTACACAAAATCCCAACTAATATCACACATGCACCTAGAAATTTTCTCTGGTATCCAGCAATATCAAACAGTATTTCTAAATGCCCATCCATCCCTGACAAGCATCTATTTTTAAATTAAATGTCCCTCCTTTTTTTTTTCCCGTTTTATACTGTCATGTATTTTCCGAGTTCTCTGTTGCACAGTATTCTGTTATTTATTTATTTATTTATATTTTGCTTTATTTTGCCCTCCTTTCTGCGTTGCCGATTAGTCAGCGTCTTAATCAGGCTCCAGCTTGCAGACTCTTGTGATGGATCGCTGAATAACTGATCTGCTGAAGTTGAAGTCCTTCTTTACTTTTCCGGGTTGCTTTTAAGCCACCCTTTTCTCCCAGCTAGTTGATTTGAGTCAATCAATCCACCTCAAACTTCTTATACTTCCAGCGTCTCTTTTTTTTCTCTGCTCCTTTCACACCCGAAACAAGCTGACGTCTCTGTTCGCCGTCTCCACACTCGACTCTCGGCTTGTCTGGTCTGTCCGCTTCAACTCAACCAGCCACTCCCCAGGCTCCCGACGCTGCTGTCGCCGCACCCAAAACCAAGACGAAAAGCTCTCTCAAAGACCGCCTTAGGTATTGTTCAGCTTTTTAGTTTGTGATGTTTTGTAATTTTTTAGCTTATATTTATATCTAGTCTGGATTTCTTTGCATACCGGTTGTCACCCCTCGGTTTTACAGCACACAGCTATACTCTGCGCTTACCGCAAAGCGTCTTGTCCCTTCCTTCAGCGTCTAGCAAGACCTGGTGGGTGAAATGGACCGCCGTCTCTTCTTTCACCCTCCTGGTAACAGCTCTGCCGTTGGGCTCTCTTCAGGAGCCTTTTGGGGGTCAAACCCCCCTATTTTGGAAGGGAATTCTGCACGGAGGTCTCTCTGCACCTCCTACAGCCGCCGCGGTCGGAACCGGAACCCTATAATATCCTTTCTGAGGTGTGGTGACCAGAGCTGTACACAGTACTTCAAATGAGGTCGCGCCATCGATTTATACAGGGGCATTATTATACTGGCTGATCTGTTTTCAATTCCCTTCCTAATAATCCCCAGGAAAGTGTTGGCCTTTTTTTTTGCAGTTGCACACTGTCTTGATATTTTCAGTGAATTATCTACTATGATTCCATTATCTCTCTCTTGGTCAGTCTCCACCAGTTCGGACCCCGTTGTTAAATAATGGATTCCATGGATGAACAGACTCCAAGTCTAGTGATCAGCTCTACTTTATTCAGTCATTTCAGCAACAATACTGCAGACCAGACCCTCAGCTCAGTTATATTGCATGCAATGACCACACTCCAAACACATCCCACTCCCAATGATAGGCTATTTACCTAACATTACACCTTGATTCCTGTTGATCTATTGTTCTTCACCTCCAAGCTCACCCTGTCTCTGGCAGCACAGTCCTGCAATGTTTCAGTCCCAATACATAACACCCCTCCCCCCTAAATTCCAAACACCAATAGGCATAGTCCTTGAGGTATGCTGGCTTGTGTTGCTCTCTCTGAGAATGTCGTGGTTCCTGCGGTGGTGGAGCCGGAGCCGGAGCTGGGCTTGGTGAGGCCGGAACCTCTCTGGAGTCTGTGGGGCTGGAACAGAGTTCAGAAGGTCCATCGCATCCTGTGTGAGGCTTTCTTCTCAGCACTCTGGCTGCCCACTGTTGTGAGAACGCCCACTCTCAGTCAGTGACGATGATGGTTCTGGGCAGCAATACTCCTCCTCAGCTGAGGAGAAGTCCAGCTCCTCGGGCAGCAGGTGCTGGCACAGCTGGTCTATGAGTCTGCGTAGAAGCTGGCCTCCATCTGTTGAAACCTTGTATGAAAGGTGACTTGGGTAACCCTTGCTGTGGCCCATGTGGGACCACTGGAATAGTTCTGTGTGAAGACAGGGTCACCTGGAAAGAACCCGCAGGGGGCCTTCTGACTTACTGGAGAGTGGGGCAGTTCAGGGGCATGGTCTGGGTGCAAGTGGTCCAATCACATCATGAGGCAGTGGCCCATTAAGAGCTTGGTGGGGCTGTGGCCGGTGGATGCACTTGGGGTCATTTGATGACCAAACAAGAAGACAGCAAGCCAGTGGTTCCAGTCTCCATGGGTGAGCCATTTTAGAGCATCCTTGGTAGTTCACATCATCCTCTCGGCTTGTCTGTTGGTCGCCAGGTGGAAGGGAGCAGACCACACATGCCGGATGAGGTTCTGTCCCAAGGACTTCTGGAACTCCCCTGATGTGAAGGTCATGCCATTGTCTGTCACAATGGTGTCCAGTATGGCATGGGTGCTAAAGATATGTCTCAGAGCTCAGATGGCTGCACGGGATGAGGTGGATGCGACTGGCACGACTTCTAGTCACTTGGTGTATGAGTCCACTAGGAGGAAGAATAGCTGCCCCTGGAACAGGCCAGCAAAGTCCAAATGTAACCATGCCAACAGCATGTGGGTGGACTCCCAAGGGTGAACGGGGGCCCTCAGAGGGTTGGGGTGTGTGTCCTGGCAGGCCTGGCAATGCTGTACCCAGGCCTTGATTTTGCTGTCTATTCCTGGCCACCACACGTAGTTCCTGGCCAGTGCTTTCATCTTCACGATTCCCGGGTGGGTCTTGTGCAGGGCTCCCAAAACCCGTTTCCGCAGTGGCGAGGAACTCACTACCCAGCTTCCCCATAGGAGGCACCCCTTGAGCTGAGAGCTCATCATTGTGGGGTATAAACACTGTGAACTCTGGGTCCACCTGGCTGGTGGGCTATCCCCTTCCCAACCAGTCCAAAATGCAGGAGAGGATGTGGTCCCTAGCAGTGTGTCAGGAAATGTCTGTGGCATGCATAAGGTGGTCCGGTAAATCCTCCACCATCAGAATTTGGTGTGCGGGGGCCAGGTCAACATAGCTGAGAGGGAGACAGCTAAGGGTATCTGCATGACCCATAGTTTTCCCAGGGCAGTACTGCAAGGCATATTGATAACCCCCTTTCCAGAAACATGGACCAGTGCAGGACTCTGGGCAAGAGCATCGGAGGCATCTGGTGGTCTGAGGAAAGGAGACTGAGCAGGGGCTTGTGGTCAGAGTCAAGCAGTTACAGTTTAGGGTAAGTGTGGCCCCAGGAATCTTCCAGAATTTGATGGATTCTCTTTCGAAAGGCATCCCTGGGGTCCAGCCCTTCTTTGATGATGTAGTGATCACTGCCCCCATGGAGGAAGACTTTGCCACCCGCCTCCATGCCATGCTGCAACAATTCCACTTCACCGGGCTGAAGGTGAAGCGGAAGTGTGTGACAATGGTCTGTGCCTCAGCGGTTGGCTCATCCACTGGGAGTTGTTGATATGCTTGGACCAAGTCCAATTTACCAAAGACCTTGGCCCCCGCCAATGTCGCTAGAACATGGATGACCACAGGCACTGGGTAAGCATGGTCTGTCAGTGACTTGTTGATTGTACATTTGTAGTCTGCACAGATGCGGATGTCCCCATTACGCTTAATTGGGGTTATGATGGGGGTCTCCCAGGTGGTGTGGGGAACCAGCTCTAATATGCCTTGTGCCACAAAGCAGTCCAGCTCCACCTCAATTTTGGGCTTGAGCACAAACAGGACTTTCTGGGCCTTGAAGTGGATGGGCCGCACCTTGGGGTTAAGTTGGAGCAACACAGGGGGCCCTGTGTATTGGCCGAGGGTCCCATCGAAGACAGCAGGGAATTCATCACACACCTGGCTGAAGTCTGAGGGCTGCATGTGGTGCACCCCCATTACCTTGAACCCCAAGAGTGTGAACCAGGACAGTCCAAGCAAGCTGGTGAGCTGTCCTACCACCAAGTCTAACACTCCCTCAAACTGCCTGTATTTCATGTGAAACTTGCCCACCTCTTAATGGTCACCTCATTCTTTTGAAAGTCCTGAAGAGTAAACCCAGTAGGTCTGAGGCAGGGGCCCCCTTGTGGACAGAGCCTCCGGAGAGTCTCTTCCGAGATGATGAAGATAGAGGACCCCGTGTCCAGTTCCATCTTGCAGGGCACTCCCTCAGTAAGCACAGTCACTTTCATTTTCTCTGGGGTGTCCCAGGGCAAATTCATTACCAGCTGCTGGTGAACAGCAGTGGTGTGCAGGTCTGCTGCCTCCTGGTGTGCGTTGGTGCATCTCTGGGTTCCCTTGGAGCGCCAGGCACAAGTGATATGGCCGGTCTTGCTGCAGGCCCTGCAGGTAGCATCTCTGCAATGGCAGGAGCAGTGTTCGTGGGCTTCTCTGCAGCTGGCGCAGGGCATTTGTGTGACGGTCTCTGTTGGGTGAGTGGCAGTGACGGAAGATCTGGAGTTGCGGGGAGTGGGGCGATGCACCTGATGGGCCTCCTCCTCATCTGATGCTTCAGAAGCCAAAGGGACAGAGGCCTGGTGCACAGCGGAGGTCTGGCTATTTACCCAACATTACACCTTGATTGGTTACTGCCAGAATCCTTTTGGTCTATTGTTCTTCACCTCCAAGCTCACCCTGTCTCTGGCAGCACAGTCCTGCGATGCTTCAGTCCCAATACATAACACCCGCCAATGTGCATTTGTAGTTAGGATTTTTGGTGCAATGTGCATCACTTTGCACTTGGCCACACTGAACTCCATTTGCTACGCTGACGCCCATTTGCCCATCCTCAACAGGTCCCTTTGGAGTGCCTCACAATACTCTCTGGTTCTCACCACCCTGAACAATTCCATGTCATCCGCAAATTTAGCCACTTCACTGCTTACTCCCAACTCCAAAATCATGAATGAACAAGTTAAAAAGCATCAGACCAAGTACTGAGCCCTGCAGTACCCCACTGCTTACCGCCCTCCACTGAGAAAATTGCTCATTTACACTCACTCTCTTTTTCCTATGAATTAGCCAGTTTTTGATAAACAAGAGGACTTGTCCTTTTATCCCATGACTATAGAGCTTTCTTAGGTGCCCTTGATGAGGAACTTTATCAAAAGCTTTCTGGAAGTCAAGGTAAACAACATCTAATGGGTCCCCCTTGTCCACATGCTTGTTCTCTCCCTCAAACAACACTTAACAGGTTAGTGAGACAAGATCTTCCCTTATAGAACTCATGCTGAATCTGCCTCAATAGTTTTCGTTCATCAATGTCCCTGCTAATTCTTTCTTTAATAACAGTTCCCACCAACAGTTACCCAGTACTGACCTCAGACTGGCTGGCCTGTAATTTCCCAGATCTCCTTTGGAACCCTTTTTAAAGATGGGGTTGACATTTGCTACCTTCCAGTTCTCAGAAATGGAGGCACATTTTCATGAAAGATTACATATTTTTGTCAGGAGATCTGTAAGTTCACATTTGAGTTCTTTCAGAACTCTTGGATGTATGCCATCCAGGCCTGGTGCTTTATCAGTTTTTAAGTTGTCTAACAGTCATAGAACCTCCTCTATCATCACCTCGATCTGACTCAGGTCTTTCAACACGCCTCCCGAAATCAGCGGTTCTGGAGTGGACAAGCACTTCTCATCTTCCACAGTGAAAACAGAGGCAAAAAATGAATTCAGCTTTTCGGCCGTTTCCCTATCTTCCTTCAGTACACCTTTTACCCCTTGGTCATCCAAGGGCCCCACTGCTGCCCTGGCTGGTTTCCTGCTTCTAATGATTTTGAAGAAAGTTTTATTGTTGATGTTGTTGTTTTGGAATATGCTCCTCATATTCCCATTTTGCTTGCCTGATCACAGACTTGCATTTTATTTGCCACAGTCTGTATTCCCTTTTATCAACCCCACTGAGACTAGCTTTCCACTGCTTAAAGGAATCCTTCATTGAGAATGTCTAGAAACTCAATATTTTTTTCCAGATTTGAACACATATTTACTCAATCAATGTGTGGGTAGGTAAAATCACCTATTATGACACAGTTATTTCTAGCTGCTATCTTTAATTCATTCATCATTTTATAATCCTCCTTTGTCTTTTGATCTGATGGGCGATAACAAACTCTCTGTCAAAGTCTGGAGCGCAGGTAGGGGGGAGTCCCAGTCCAGTCTGAGGTATGAAGCCAAAGGAGGGAAACAGGAACCAAACGCAAGAGTCCAAATCACTAACCAGGAGCAAAGTCATGCAAGCTGAAGTTAGGAGTCGAAGGTAGGTATCAGAAGTTGAGAGAGAGAGAGTCCAAATCACAAACCAAAAGCAGGGTCGTTCACACCAGAGTCAGAAACCAAAAGCAGGTAGCCAGAACCAGGTCTGGGAACCAGGGAGTGGAGCAGCTGCAAAATATCACGGAGGTTTGATGAGGTTGCTCCCACAAGGAGCTAACTTAGTATCTGGACGTAAATAGCCCTTTGCTGCTGGTTTCACTCAGCGCAGCTGCACCAGCAGCCCAGGGTCTGCTAGAACTCAGGACTCATTGATTGTCTGCTCCACAGCCGAGCCAGGCATCTCCTTGACACTAAGTCTTGCCTGAGTCGATCTGGCATGCGAGCCATTCTTGGGGGCGAATCAGGAGGACTATCCAGCTGTGTCTGCTCTTTGTCAGTTGTCTCTGAGCCAGGTGTCAGCACAGGCCACGCTGGCAAATTGCTGATCTCTTCAGTGTCAGAGGGCTTTGGGTTCTGCTGGAGCCAGTAATGGCCCATCCTCAGCATCCATGACACTCCCAGTGTTAAGCTTCCTTTGGGGCCCACTATTTCAACCCATAGGATTTCCAGAAGTGAATCCAATTCTCTTACCCTCTCAATTTTACTAGACTGTATACCCTCTCTGACATACAGAGCTACCTCACGTCCAATCCTCTCCCCCACTTCCGATATAATTTATAACCAGGAATCACCATATCCTACTGATTTTCCTCATCCCACCAAGTTTCTGAAATACCCATAATGTCCATTTTCCCACCAACACCAAGCATTCTAACTCTCCGATTTTACCTCAGAGACTTCTAGCATTTGTATATAAACATCTATCATTTCCCATGCATGTTACGCCCGCAGCCTTCCTCCTGCTGCCTCGGGACCTTGCCAGGAAGTCCATATCATTAGCCACCATCTCAGTGGCTAATGATAATGGAGGCCACTCTTGCACTGCACAGTGCTCAATGAAAGCTCTGGGTGTTTCAGAGAAGTATCTTTTGTTTGCCTCCACTGATCACATCAGCATTCTTTCAGGAACTGAAATCAAACATGTCTACTGTTTCTCATTGCAGTAATCTTCCCCATTGCATTACCAGCTAGTTCACATCTTGTTTCTCATTATTTGCATTTGTAGTTACCATTCTTCATTTCTTTCCCTTGTACAACGTTCGCTGCTCTGATTACACCGACACTGATATGAAAGTATTGTGTGCCAGTTTGTGAGCAGAAGCTGAGTGTCTTGCTACCACTGCAAGGCTCAAATGCTTCTTCCTTAGAAGCCTGCCAGCCATGGGGTCTCCAGCCCACTGGGTTGTGGAACGCTGTGGTGAAGGTGGAGTTGTGGAGTCTTCCTTCAGTCCTTCCTTCCTTCCTTGTGCATGGTGGATGGAAGAGGATGTGGAATGGGATTCACAACAGCATCTCAACATTCCTGCCATCAATGCACATTGATTGGTACCTTCCGTGCATGGCATATGTTTGGGTACACATTAAATATGCAGCATTGCGATGGGCGGGTGTTAAGTAGTTACTAAGGATTCTGTAGGAGTGGCTGTCATTGGGATTATGTTAGCTCCTTTACAATTATTGTGTTGTCATTTTTTTTGTTTTGTAGAGGGCGCATAGTACCTCAGCTCTACACAGGTATAAACTTGCAGTCGCCAGGGGTCATTTTGTAGAAAAAGAGGTGCAGGAGCTCATTAGCATAACTCATTAGTATAACTTATTTGCATATGCTACACCACCTGTCATCACCAGAAGTATGTTGGAAGGAAGGAAGGAAGGAAGGAAGGAAGGAAGGAAGGAAGGAAGGAAGGAAGGAAGGAAGGAAGGAAGGAAGGAAGGAGAGAGCTGGCAGAGAGGGTACAGCTACTAATCCAAGCTTCAGAAATACCACTATTCTGGGAGGATAGCTTCAGTGGTGGCTGAAGCCTTCAGAAGGCTGGTCGGAAGAACAAGGACCTTTCCAGGGGACGGGGTAATTTTGTTGCAGCCATGACACAAGCAGGCATTCCTCCATTTGGGGCAGTAGCCATCTTAACTGTCATATAAGGTGGGGCTATTGGGCCACAGTCTTATGAACACTTACTTGGAAGTAAGTGTCATTGCTCCAAGGGACATTCTTCTGAGTATGCCCGCCCAGGATCAGGCTGTACCAGTTGACAGTCAGTCTGGAGCCTGCCCCTTGCCAGAGCCGTGGAAGTAAATGAGAGCCACAGATAGAAATTCCAGTCGATGGAGCTTAATAATTCAATTTACAACTTCAGGAGATGGAAACACCATTCTAATTATCTGTTGCAGAAACTGCCCAAGCAATAGCATACCACACACAGGGTGCCTTGGAACAGCTAAAGCTACATGTTCCTGGTTAGCTCTTTCTAGTTACACATCCTCCTCTCAAATCACCATCCTTCCCCAGTAGAGGGAGCCACCGAACATTCAGACAGGAGCACTTCCCAGTTCACACACCGGGATTTTTCGCATTGAGTCTGCTCTGTGTTTTTGTCTCTCTGAATTGATAAGTGCATCATATTTCTTGCTAGGTAGAGGTGGAAACAGGTTTCCTGTTTTCCAGTCTGAGTGAAAAGGTATATTTTGTCGACATCCATTCCGTGTTCAGAGCAGAGTCATCAGGGTCAGAACAAGTGCTGCTTAAACTCTGCCTCTGTGATTAAAGCTGCATATAGGGACATCCTTAATGCTGTCAGAAGTGTGAAATCAGCATGTTTGTATCTCAGATGGGAGAGCTGGGCTGTCTAATTCCGAAGTGCCACTGAGCTGGTTTCATTAATGATCCCATCCTCTTTCTTCGCATGCTTGGAGATCATCGTTTAAAGGACATAACATTGTATGTTAAATTGAAGAAAAGATTGCTGCAAGTCTATCATCTACAAATTGTCCGAGGCAGGATAAGGTAAGCCTCCGAAGCACAACTGTAGATTTAAAGGAACTCTAGTTCTTCTGTTTTTCCATCACTTCTTTCCCTTGAACCCTAATCTCCTCTGTCACCTCCATTCTTGTCTTCGGGCAATGCCCTGCTTGCTGCTACAAATGGCATCCTGGACATGATATGGCTGGGGGAACACCTGGAATCCACTTTTCCAGTGTGTCCTCTGTTTAGGACTGCCAGCCTCCAGGTGAGGCTTGAGGATCTACTGGAATTACAAATGGTCTCCAGATGACAGAGGTAGGTTCCCCAGGATAAAATGACTGTTACGGTGAACTCTATGGCATCATACCCTGCCAAGCTCTGTCTCCTGCCCAGGCTCCTCCCCCAAGATCTCCAGGAATTTCCCAACCCAGAGTTGGCGGACCTACCTCTGGTCTAGATTGCATCCAGGGTGCACCTCCCTGGGCACTGTGACATCACCATCATCCTTGTATTGATCGCAAACTCTGCTGACTTTCCACCACAGAGTTCAGGATGGTGTACATTGTTTCCCCACCCACCTATTCTGTTCTTCACAGAAGCCTTTGGAGATAGATGCCCAAAACAACTGTAGGTATAAAGAAACAATGTTTTGTTTCCCATGTCTCCCTTAACACCTTTTGTCATTCATAGAATCATAAAATCATGAAAGGTAACTCCAAGATCAACTAGTCCAACCCCCTATACAATGCACAAAATTCATAAATACCTCCCCACACACTCAGTGACCCCTGTTCCATGCCCAGAAGATAACAAATAAACATCCAGGATCTCCAGCCAAACTGGCCTGAAGAATTGCTTCCTGACCCCAAAATGGCAATCAGCATTTCCCTGGGTGTGTAAGAAAGGGCCACAAGAACTGATGCAACCCTTCCTGCCCTCCCTCTCATGATCTGCTTAAGTTCACAGAATCAGCATTGCTGTCATATGGCCATCTAGCCTCTCTTTAAAACCTCCAAAGAAGGAAAGCCCACCACGTCCTGAGGAAGCCTGTACCAGTGAGGAACAATGCTTCCTCTAATCTGTGGAGCAAAAATTGTACTTTGTGAACTACTGGCATTAAAGTTGTGAGCAAGTGATTTGGCTACTGCATAAACTAGTTTGCTCTGAAGTCATCCTTCCTGAGCTAAGACAAAAATGTGTAAGCCAGAGGCTAAAAAACTGTGAGCTAGCTCACACCAACTCAGCCTAGAGGGAACACGGCTGAGGAACCGCTCTAAACTGTCAGGAAGTTCTTCCTAATGCTTAGCTGAAAACTCTTTTGATTTAATTTCAACCCATTGGTTCTGGCTGGACCTTCTGGGGCAACAGAAAATGACTCCTCTCTATCTATACATATAAAAGAAAGTCCCCTCACCATAAAACCAATGCCCAGGACAAACCGCTGGACTTAGAAACACCAAATTCGGGGACAGTGCTCCTACCATGGCGTAGGTGCTCACTAAGAAGGGATTTCTAGAAATTCAACTCCTAAGAGGGGGTCAAAAGGGGTAAAATGTGCTCCCCCATTGATTCCTATGTGGCTGCCTCCTTGCACCCCCACTATCTGATTGGTCAGCTGCAGAGCTCAGCATTCTGGGGTAAAGAAAACAGTTACAGGAGACTGCAGAGAGCTAATGATAGTTGAGGAAATCAGGAATGGCCAACAACTACCTGTGAGGTGCAGTAATGCTGATGACCCAGCCTCTCCGATGGCTCCCAACACACTCCCTCCACCTCCTAACCTAACAGGTGTCAGCTGCAGCAGCGGTTGCAGGGTGCTTAAAGGCATGAAGGAGCCCACCCCAGCAGTAATGCCTTAGTGATCCTGCCAACCCAGCCTCCACAGTGGCTTCTAATACTCCTCCCCCTCCCCCTCCTACACTGGACAGGCAGCTGCCTGTCAGGTGTAGGAGAGGAGGTGGAATGCTTACAACCACCGGGGAGGTTTGCTCAGCAGGATTGCCTTAGCCCTGCTGCTGGCCCAGCCTCCTCAATGCCTTTTAACCTAACCCCCACACACACACCAGACAGGCAGGTGTCTGTCAGGTGTAGGAGCAGGGCCAGAGTACTTTAATCCATTAGGGACGCCACCCCAGCAGGATCACCTTAGCGGTGCTGCTGGCCCAGCCTCTCTGATGCCTCTGATAACTTGTAAAATTTCCATTGTTGGGTCAAAACAAATAGGGTGATAAGCAGTAATATCATGCAGTAATTTATTCAACATATCCACATAATCAGTTTTGTTCGAAACAACTATACCGTCCCCCTTATCTGCTTCCTTAATCACTAGACTGATCATTAGACAAGTCATGTAACAAACTATTTTCCTCACTAAAAAGATTAAAGGAAAACTGACGTCTAGTCTGTTCTAAAGTTTCAGCATTCTTAAGAACCAGTTGCCCAAAATATTTGACCACTCCATTGTGGTATTCAAGCAGAACAGAATTAAAGTCCCTAAGCATCTCTGTAGTAGAAACTGAAGGGGGGGCATTTTTGTAAGCCCAGCAAAACCAGTTCAATATGCCCAGTGGAATCAGTAGCAGTGCAAACCCAACCAGACTAAAGTCAAACCAGAGAATCTCTGCAGTAAAAACTGAAGGGGGGGCATTTTTACATGCCCAGTGGAAACAGTGCAATGTACAAAGTGCCCAGCAGTACCAGTGCAATCAAAAAGATGCAAAATGGGAAGGGAACCCAAGGTGGCAAAGGGGGGGGGGAATCCCTCTTGAAATTGACAAGAGCAGCTGTGAAGCCAATAGAAACCTGAGACACGGGGGGGGGGGGGGGAGAACAGTCCTAGGCTGGAGAATTCTGCCTGCCTAGTTGCTTTGAAGTTCCTTCCTGCTGTTGCCTTGGAGTTTTATAAGCAATTTAATTGAGCAGCAGCAGACTGTCTGGAAGTACACAAGCTACCATGAACTGTTATGAACAGCACCAAAGTTTGTGGAATGTTTGTGCCAGGTGCCCTTCCATGAACATTGCTTCACAAACCACAAACCTTCCAAAATTCATGACAAACTTTACTTTGTGAGCTGGTTTGTGTCCATGCCTAACTGGGAGGCACCATTCTGTGGTGGTTCCAGTCCTACCTGGAGGGTAGGTTTCAAAAGGTGATGCTGGGGCATTGCTGTTCAGTCCCTTGGCCTATAGGGTTCCACAAGGTTTCATTTTGTCCCCTATGCTCTTTAACATCTACATGAAACCACTGGGTGAAGTTACCTGGAGATTTGGGCTGGGTTGTCACCAACATGCAGATGGCATTCAGCTCTATCTTGTACTTCTAGCTGATCCTAGGGAGGCTGTAGAAACACTGAACTGGAGGCACTTTTGGAATGGATGTGGGCTAATAAACTGAAGCTTAATCCCAACAAGCTGAAAGTGCTACTACGAGGAAGAAGGCCTGACCAGGAGTTCATTGTTTGGGGGTGTTCTTAGACCCAGGCCTACTGCTGGATAAGCAGATGGCAGCTACGGTCAAGAGTGCCTTTTATCAATTTTGACTGGTTAGCTCTCTATGGCCTGTCCTGGGCAGAAAAGCTCTGGCCACTGTGGTGCATGCCCTGGTTACATCTAGATTAGATTACTTCAATGTGCTCTATATATGAAAACTGTTCAGAAACTTCAATTGGTACAAAGCACTGCAGCCAGGATGTTCTGGAGTAGGTTTTAGGGACAGTATCACTGTCAACTGAGTCGCTACACCCCGCCTCGCTGTCACTCGAGTCCAGAGTGGCGCCGCCTTCCGCCACTGTCAATTCGAACCCTGTAGGGCAGCCAGGGCCTCAGTTGCAAGGACAAGGGAGGGGGGTTATGTCACCACACCCTCTCCTAGTCCCTCCTGCGCAGACTTGGGTTTCACTCTCTCTCTGGAACCATCAATCAGTCTCCCATCAGGGCATCCTCCTCGGCCCCTTCTGGCTGCCCTCTTTTATCCCTCCCCCCTCCCAACATCCCCTTCCTGACCCCTCCTCCCTTCTAGACTCCTCCCCCCTTCTTAACTCAAGACCCAGCATCCTGTCTCAGTGCTCCTCCCCCTTCCCTCCCCTCTGGCCAGCCTAGCCACGGAGCAAGCTGCGGGCTCTCCCTCCCGGCTGCTGCTGTCTCTCTGCTGTTCCCCCTCGGCTCTTCGCTGTCGGCCCATCCACACTCCACGCTGGCTGGGTGAGCAGGGAGAGGATGTTTGTTGGTGGGGGAGTGACGAGGGAGGGGGTTGCCAGTCCTCCTGGCTCCCTGGGAGTCCCGTCGTCGGGACAATCACTACAGTCTTGGCCTATCTATACTGGTGTCCAATTTGTTTCCAGGCACAATTCAAGGTGCAGTCCTGACCCTGAAAGACCTTTATGGTTTGAGATCAACATACCTGAAGGACCACCTACTCCCTTATGAACCTGCAAAGTTATTACAGTCATCTTCAGAGGCCCTGATCTGGGATCAGGGAGGGGCAACCTGAGAGAAGGCCTTTTTCGTCATGGCCCCAAAGCACTGGAACTCTCTCCCAAGGGAGATTCATCTGTACCCTTCTGCTGCTGTCTTCTGCCAGTGGGTGAAGACTTATTTCCTTGAACATTCCATCAATGACCTCTTCTTCCTAACCAGCCTATTAATTTTTTTATCTATTTTAATTGTTTTGTATTATTTTAACTCTTAAAAATTGTTTTAACGATGTATGTTTGGGAGGGGGGTTGAGTTGAGTGGTTTTATAATGTAATTTTATCCTATGTGTTTTACATTGTTAGCTGCCTTGATGGCCCTTATAAGGGCAGAAAGGTGAGATATAAATTTTTGTAAATAAATCAATAAATAAAAAATGTACGTCCCCTGGTATATCCAGCTATAGAAAATCAAATAACAGGGATTGGGAAAGATCTTTCTCTGGCACAGACTGTGAAGTGACACTGCTGGTCAGAATAGGCAGTGTTGTCCTAGATGTGTGTTATGTCTGTGATTAAATCTGTGATTATCCAATTACCTTGAAACTTCTCCAATTACCTTGAAACTTATTCAATTACCATGGAACTTATTCAATTACCTTGGAACTTATTCAGTTACCTTATCCAACTGCCTTGCTTGGGCGAGGTCAGGGGTGCGGCTTACCTGTGTATATAAGCAGGCTCCCTGACCTCCGTTTTCTTATGCTTCATCTGGACTTGAAATAAACTTGCTGTGCTGAAATCACTACCACCGACCTCTCGACTCCAGTACTTTTCAATGTGCCAATGGTGCAACCAGCAGAGCTGTGTTATCTTCATCTGATCAAGGGGGCTACCAGCATAATAAAGGGGATAAAGTGTTGGCTGGGATCTGGGAAATCCAAATTCCCGCTCTGCCATGGAAGCTTCCTGGGTGATCTTGGGGCCAGTCACATACTCTCAGCTTAACCTACCTCACAGGGTTTTTGTGAGGATAAAATGAAGGAGAGGAGAATGATGTAAGCCATGTTGGGTGCCCACTGGGGAGAAAGATGGGATATAAATAAAGTAAACAAATAAATGGCAATGTTTTCCCCACACTGAGATGGTTCTATGTTGCAGACACTCTGCCAGGTGAGAGTTTATTTTGCAGCAGGAACATAGACTCGATAGGCTTTCTGTTTCTCTGCAATGGGCAAGCAATGGGAATTTGAGAGGCTGATATTGGAGTAACAGCATCACCACAGGTCAGCAGTGTAGTCCGTTCCCTGTTTCAGATGTTTCTCTCTCTCCCTCCTGTTTAGCTGAGTTCTGTATAGAAATGTAGAGGATCATTTTGTGGATGGTCCCCATCTGCTGCCCAGCTCACTAGCCTATGCACTCTGCTAGCGGCAAACTGTCCTACTTCCTAGCAGCGACCTTGGGGCATGGCTATGCTGTATTGTCCTGGCCAGTGCAGCTGAATTAAAATTACTACTTACACCATTTTTCAACAACAAGTGTGTGTGGGGGAGTAGCCAATCAACCCTATTTTGTAAGCAGGAGGTGGAGACAACCACATTCCCAACCATCTGTAAGTTGACAGCACTTTACACACATATTCATACACAAACATTCAGTTGTATGCATGTAGAGCTCCCTCTAGATAATCAGGGTTCCTGGCTTCATGGAGAGAACCCAATTAATGTACAACATAATTGGCAATGGCTGTGTTCTAGGGTTGCCAAGTCAGGGTTGGGAAATACCTGGAGACTTTGGGGGTGGAGCCAGGAGAGGGTGGGGTTTGGGGAAGGGAGGGGCCTCAGCATAGTACAATGCCACAGAGTCCACCCTTCAAAGCAGCCATTTTCTCCAGGGGAGCTTATCTCTGTCAGCTGGAGATCAGTTGTAAAAGCGGGAGAAC
Source organism: Lepidodactylus listeri (assembly GCA_029233225.1). NCBI lineage: Eukaryota > Metazoa > Chordata > Lepidosauria > Squamata > Gekkonidae > Lepidodactylus > Lepidodactylus listeri. The sequence goes on along the minus strand of JARCFY010000015.1, from coordinate 14,792,938 downwards.
CCCAGGCCCCATCTGGAGGCTGGCAACACTACTGTGTTCAGCCCTTTAAATGAACACATGGAGGTCAGAAGCAGGTACAGCAGACACAGTTGTGCTCTCAAAGGATCAAATCTTAACTCCTTTTCTTTTTTATATGCAAGTGTGTGCCCTATCGAGCAATTTCCTGTTCCTCCGTGGTAGCTAGGCTTGAGTAACACTTTGAGAGCCATGTAGGTTGAGGAGTTTTAGGCCTTAAGATAATGTGAACTTGCCCCTGCCTGAATCCTGCCAGTGCAGATTCCAACATGGAGATGAGCCTGTGAGTTAATGGCTTCTGATCATGTGAGCTTCCCCAGTGCCAGGCCTGCAGGAGCGGACCCTGTACCACAGCAGGCCAGGCTCTTCATCCCTATCCATGAAGACATGCAATTAATCAAGGGCTTCTTGGAGCGCATGAGCAGGCTGGAAATGTACTGCCTGGCTTGTTTCACGAATGATCTTCATGCACACAGAGCAAGATCAGAGAAGCTGCGCTTCCTGGGCATTGTAGTGCATCTAAGGCAAGGAGGCGAGCCATCCCTCCCTCCCTCTTAATTCCTTCCTGGGAAATTTGTGCTGCTTCAGCTATTGTCAGACCCCATTAAACAACCTAATCAATCCAATCTTTAGATGTCAGGGCAACTGGCACCCTGCGCTTTCTCTCTCTTTCTTTTTTCCTCCACTGCAAGCTTCAAGCATCCACCAACCCTCCCATTTTGCAGCGCCAACCAAAGTCAATGTCAGTTGTGTTCTAGGGCTGGACAGACTTTCATTACAGCCTTGCAGATAAACTGAAGTTAATAGCCCATCTGTTTATATTCTTGCTCTGAAGCTGTGTCAGTTTCTTGCTGAAGCTTCCAGATGTGATGGGTACTTGGAGAGATAAATTAAGGCCCCAGCAGCCACCCAGTGCTGGCGCTTGCCTGGGATGGAGGAGTCAGATTCTTATGGAGACCCTGGGAAGGTTGACCAATCTAGTCTAGCCTCTAGATGTGGAGAGTAGAGGGAGGCCAGGATTCGAATCCATGCTTTCTTGTGAGACTCATGGCATGGCATGCTAAAAACGAAAGGTCTAATAAATACCTGACTTGGCTTGTTGACAACTTCGTTTTCCAGAAAGTGGGGAAGGAAACAAGGGGATCTGCTATCTCTGACTTGGTTCTCACCAACAGGGAAGAACTGGTTGATGAGGTGAAAGTAGCAGGCACCCTGAGTAGTCGTGAACATGTAATTTTGGAATTTACAGTCTTGGGGAAGGGAAAAGCTGTACTTAGTCAGACATATAGGTTGGACTCCAGGGAAGCAAATTTTGACAACCTTAAAGTTATGCTGGGTAGAATCCCATGGTCAGAAATACTTAAGAAGAGAGTTCAAGAGGGGTGGCAGTTTCTTAAAAGTGAAATATTAAAGGCACAAACAAACTATTCCTATGAGAAGGAAAAATGGGAGGAGCCAACAGACGCCAAGGTGGCTCCATAAACAGCTTTCTAAAGATTTGATAAATTAAAAAAAATCATTTAGGAAATGGAAGGAGGGCCTTATAACCAAAGATAAAAATAAACAAATAACCAGTGCTTGTAGAGAGAGAGAGTTAGGAAAGTTAAAGTTCAGCATGTGCTTAGGCTAGCAAGAGATGCTAAAAATAACAAAAAAGGGGTTTTATATTCAAAGTAAGAAAAAGAGCAAGGAGTTGGTAGGCCCATAGCAGGGCCAGGAAAGTTAAATTGTAATAGGTGATGAAGAGAGGGCAGAACCGCTCAGTTCCTACTTTTCCTCAGTCTTCTCTTGCGAGGGAAATGGTGTTCAACATGGCAAAAGCAGAACACCTGATGAAGGAAGGGAGTTGAGCTCAGATGTTTTGCTAGCCTCATGTTATCTCTGTTGCTGCACTTGTAACCTTGGGCAACTGGGCCTCTGCTCTTCCAGGTGTCTTTTGTATGGGACTGCATGTAGATTACACACACAGAGTCGGGGATGGGAAGTTAGCTCCGCTTGTTTGAATACAGTATATCAATTCCTCCCTTTCTGTATCTGGTATCACTAACAACGCAAGTGTTTCCTGAAAGACCATTAAGAATAAAGATGTTGTTTTGAAATACAAGGCCTGACTTATTGGATCTAATCAGAAGTCTCACAGGCAGACACCCAAGTCATCCCATCACTTTTGTGGGTTCTGCAAGCTGCTCTTTTCTCTGACTGCTGCCTGTGGGGTTTCTTTTTCTGCTCCTGCCAAAAGCACCCCCCTTTCCCTCTGGGTTGCTTGAGTCTCTGAACTGGGGTCCCCTGGACTCAGCCCCACACTTTTGGGGCTCCTGTCTTGGGGTTCCCCTCTCTCCTCTGCCTACTGGCTGTGGGGCTTGTCTTTACTGCTCCTGCCAAAAGCACCCCCCCTTTCTTCCTGGGTTGCTTGAGTCTCTGAAGTGGGGTCCCCCTCTCTCCTCTGCCACTGAACCACCCCACTCAGCCCCACACTTTTGGGGCTCCTGCCATAAGAGAAGCTGATGTTGGATCAGGCCAATGGCCTATCCAGTCCAACACTCTGTTCTAGTTGTCCTTTTCTGCACATTTCCCAATGCTATAAATATCTTTTCTGAGGTCTAGTGACCAGAGTTACATACAGTATTCCAAATGAGGCTGCACCATAGATTTATACAGGGGCATTTTGATACTGGCTGATTTGTTATCTATTCCCTTCCTAATAATCCCCAGCATAGCGTTGGCCTTTTTTATTGCAGTCGTGCACTTTCTCAACATTTTCAGTGAGTTATCTACTATGACTCCAAGATCTCTCTCTTGATCAGCCTTCACCAGTTCAGACCCTGTCAATGTGTATTTATAGTTAGGATTTTTGGCCCCAATGTGCATCACTTTGCACTTGACCACACTGAACCCCATTTGCCATGCTGATACCCTCTCACCCATCCTCAACAGATCCCTTTGGAGTGCCTCACAATACTTTCTGGTTCTCACCACCCTGAACTACTTTGTATCATCTGCAAATTTAGCCACTTCACCGCTTACTCCCAACTCCGAGTCAATAATGAACAAGTTAAAAAGCATCAGACCAAGTACTGATTCCTGTGGTACCCCACTGTTTACCAGCCTCCACTGTGAAAATTGCCCATTTATACTCACTCTCTGTTTCCTATTAATTAGCCAGTTTTTGATCCACAAGAGGAGTTGTTCTTTTATCCCATGACTATTGAGCTTACTTAGGAGCCTTTGATGAGGAACTTTATCAAAAGCTTTCTGGAAGTCAAGGTGAACAACATCTATTGGGTCCCCCTTGTCCACATGTTTGTTCACTCCCTCAAAGAACACTAACAGGTTAGTGAGACAAGATCTTCCCTTACAGAACCCATGCTGAGTCTTCCTCAATAGATTTTGTTCATCAGTGTGCTTCCTAATTCCTCCTTAATAACAGTTTCCACCAACTTACTGGGTATTGATGTCAGACCGAATGGCCTTTAATTTCCCAGATCTCCTCTGGAACCTTTTTAAAAGATGGGGATGACATTAGCTACCTTCCAGTCCTCAGGAATGGAGGCAAATTTTAATGAAAGTTTATGTTTTTTGTCAAGAGATCTATAAGTTCACATTTGAGTTCTTTCAGAACACTCGGATGCATGCCATCCGGGCCTGGTGATTAATCAGTTTTTAAGTTGTCTATCAGTCGTAGGACCTCCTCTATCATCACCTCGATCTGACTCAGGTCTTTCAACACCCCTCCCGAAATTAGCAGTTTTGGAGTGGGCAAGCACTTCTCATCTTCCACAGTGAAGACAGAGGCAAAAAGTGCATTTAGCTTCTCAGCCATTTCCCTGTCATCCTTCAGTAATCCTTTTACCCCTTGGTCATCCAAAGGCCCCACTGCCTCCCTTGTTGGTTCCTGATTCTAAAGTATTTAAAGAAAGTTTTATTGTTGTTGTTGTTTTTTGCAGTATGCTCCTTATATTCCCTTTTTGCCTGCCTGATCACAGACTTGCATTTTATTTGCTGCAGTCTGTATTCCCTTTTATCAACCTCACTGAGGTTAGCTTGCCATCATTTAAAGGAACCCTTCTTACCTTTTACAGCTTCCATTACTTTGTTTGTTAACCATGCAGACCTTTTTCTATACCTATTTGTGCCTTTCCTAACCTGCGCTATATATTTTTTCTGAGCTTCTGGGATTGTAGTTTTAAATAGTCTCCAAGCCTCCCCAATAGTTTTGACCCTTTTTACTCTTTCTTTCAGTTTCCTCTTCACATGTCCCCTCCTTTCAGAGAAGTTACCCCTTTTAAAGTTAAAAGTGGTCTCGCCCGGGCCTGCCGCCTGAGGAACAGCCATCGTGCCCCAGCAGCGAACTTCGAAGAAGTGGGTAGTGTCGTTCCCACGGCCACGGTAATGAACTTGCCTCAGCCCATCCCGGGCGCAATTTCCGTGTCTCTCCGAATAGAGGGAGTTCCTTGCTCCATGGAACTGGACTCAGGGTCAGCATATTCAATTGTGTCCGCAGCTACGTTCCGCCGCCTCTGCTCGAAGGGGGCACGCTGGCTGCGGCTGCCGGCTGGGTTGGTCCTCCGGGACTTCCAGAAAAACCCAGTGGCTATTAAGGGGCTAGCCAGGGTCCGGGTCCAGTACCATGCCTTTAATGGCCTGCTGGACCTTCTCGTGGTGGAGCGCAATCTAACCAGTCTCCTAGGTCGCGCCTGGTTCAAGCCGCTCGGAGTGCAGTGGACCGGAATACACCGCATGGGCTCTACTGACTTCTCATCCATCTGCGAGGAATTTCCCGCCATTTTCGATGGCTCATTGGGCTGCTACAAAGGACCCCCGGTTTCCTTCGACCTGGACCCGGCAGTCCGGCCCATCCGCGTGGCCGTCCGCCGGCCACCACTCGCCTTCCAGCCCAAAGTGGAGGCAGAGTTGGAAAAGCTCGTGGCACAAGGGGTGCTCGAGCCGGTCTCCCACGCCAAGTGGGAGACTCCCATTGTGACCCCCCTCAAAGCTAACGGGGAAGTCCGCATCTGCGCGGATTACAAATGTACAATTAATAAGGCATTACAGGACCACGCGTACCCGGTACCGGTGGTCAGCCATGTTCTGGCCTCCCTCGCGGGTGCCAAAATATTTGGAAAATTAGACTTGGCCCAAGCCTATCAGCAGCTTCCCGTAGACGAAGCAACGGCCGAGGCACAAACGATTGTGACTCACAAGGGAGCGTTCAAGGTAAAACGCCTCCAATTTGGGGTCAGCGTAGCACCCGGAATCTTTCAAAATCTAATGGATTCTCTCCTAAAAGATGTTCCAGGAGTGAAGCCGTTCTTCGACGACGTCCTCATCGCCGCCCCGGGACGCCGACACGTTCGCAGCTCGCCTCCGGATGGTGCTGCAAAGGTTCCAGGACGCGGGTCTCAAGGTTCGAAAAGACAAGTGCACCCTGGGAGTCTCCTCGGTGACCTTCTTGGGGTTCCAAGTCACCGCAGACGGCATTCACCCTACAAAGGAGAAGGTAGTGGCAATTACAGGTGCACCCCGCCCGTCCTCAAAGGCAGAACTCCAGGCATTCTTGGGACTTGTGAACTTCTACCACGCCTTCCTTCCGCACAAGGCGGCGGTCGCTGAACCCCTGCATCGTCTCCTGGACAAGGGAGCGGCTTGGGCCTGGGGTCCCAAGCATGATGCAGCCTTCCGGGCCGTCAAAGACTTATTAATTTCAAATGCGGTCTTAGCGCATTTCGATGAGAGGCTCCCTGTCATCCTGGCCTGCGACGCATCCCCCTACGGCGTTGGGGCGGTCTTGGGGCACCGGCTACCCAACGGAAAGGAGGTACCGGTTGCCTACTACTCCAGGACCCTGTCGTCGGCAGAACGGAACTACGCCCAGATCGACAAGGAGGCCCTAGCAATCGTAGCTGGCGTCAGGAAATTTCACGACTATCTCTACGGACGGTCGTTCACCGTGGCCACAGATCACAAGCCGCTGCTGGGTCTCCTTGCCCCCCACAGGCAGACCCCTCACATGCTGTCCCCGCGGGTCCTGCAGTGGTCAATTTTTTTGTCAGGCTACTCCTACGAATTGGTACATCGCCCGGGGAAGGCGATGGGTCATGCAGACGCCCTCAGCCGTCTTCCCCTCCCGTCCTGCGACCCTGATCCGGCTCCCGCTTTCCACGTCGCGCTCCTAGAGGATCTACCGGAGCGCCCCGTACAGGTATCAGATGTGGCCCGTCGCACGCGGCGGGACCGCATCCTTTCCCGTGTCTCGGACTGGGTGGGAAGGGGGTGGCCGGAAAAACCGGGACCAGATTTTGCCGCTTTCACGGCACGCAGGCACGAACTATCGGCCCACAAGGGATGCCTGCTATGGGGATCTCGAGTGGTGATCCCCGGGCCCCTGCGGCCCCGAGTGCTAGAGGCCCTCCACGAGGCTCACCCGGGAATTGTGCGCATGAAAGCTCTGGCCCGGAGTTACGTATGGTGGCCAGGCCTGGACAAAGACATTGAGGGGCGGGTCCAGAAGTGTACCAAATGCCAGGAGTCACGGCCAGATCCGCCACACGCTCCTGTCCGATCCTGGGAATCTACTAACAAGCCCTGGTCCCGCCTGCACCTAGACTTCGCGGGACCGGTCCAGGGCCGGTTGTTTCTTATCGTTGTTGACAGCTACAGCAAGTGGCTTGAGGTAGTGCCGGTAGCTTCGACCTCCACCAACGCTGCCTTAAGAAGTCTCTGGCCGATCTTCGCGACACACGGAATGCCAGAAACTCTCGTGACCGACAACGGGACCGCCTTCACCTCCGGCGAGTTTCAACGGTTTGTGGAAGCCTGCGGTCTGCGCCACATCCGCTCCGCTCCGTTCCACCCCGCAACCAATGGCCAGGCCGAGCACATGGTGAGGACAACGAAGGACGCGTTAAAGAAGATGGAGCATGGCGACTGGGAAGAGCAGCTGTACAAGTTCCTGTTCTGCCAACGGAACACACCCCACTCAGGGACCGGGCGCCGGCCAGCCGAACTTCTGATGGGAAGACGACTGGGAACCGTCTTGGACCGCCTACATCCCGACCGAGCAATCGAGGGGAACCCGACAACGGAGGACCGGCCAGCTGCCCGAGGATTTGCTCCCGAAGACCCCGTATATGCAAAGAACTTCGCGCGGGGTCCAACATGGCTCCCCGCGAGGATCGTCCGAGTCACAGGGCCTTATTCCTATGAGGTCCTTACGGAAGATGGCGTAGTCTGGAAACGGCACATTGACCAGATTCGACGCCGTATCCAGAACCACGATGATACCCAGGCCCCCGAACTCCCTGCACCAACAGACCGTGACATCGACACGACTCCAGAAGCAGCGCCAGACCCTGATCCGGAGACTGCGGAGATGCCGCTCCTGCCCGCGGACGAAGCAGTCGCACCATCCACACCTGAACAACCCCCGAGCAGACAGGCCCCGCCAGCAGAACAACTACCCACACCGCAACCTGCCGACACTAGCAACACGCCCCGCCTTACAACCCCCCGGCGCTCTGGACGTGAGCGCAGACGCCCGGACTATCTCAAAGACTATGTGTGCAGAGGGGTTCTGGACTATGGGGGGAGGGGTGTTATGTATTGACCATGCGGTCGCCATGTGCTCTCTTCATTGTGACCGCATGGCCAGAGCACATGGCCAGAGCATGGCCAGAGCACATGGCCAGGAAACTACCTGAGCTTCAGCCAGGTAGAACAAAGGCCAGGTGGATTCAAACCGGCCACCAATCCTGTACCTAGGTTTCTCCCAGGGAACCTATGAAATGTAAATAGACTTCTAATAGCCTATCAGGCCAGTTGGGTGAGGTCAGGGGATTGTCCCTGACCAGCATAAAAGGAGGGCTTGGAGCCCTGGGTTGTATGCTTCATCCGGACCAGCAATAAAGATCTAGCTGTTTCACTATTCCATGGACTCCCGACTCCAATACTTATCACTGGGCAACTCCCTATTTATACAAATGTTGAACAATAACATTATGGTCACTGTTCCCAAGTGAACCCAGGGGAACCTGAACCCCTTCTCCTCAGGATATTTTAGTTCTTGGCCACTACTCCACCAGTGCCCTCCTGCCATAGTCATGTGGAGAGTCTTTGTCACCAGGTTCTTGTCACCTTCCCAGGCAGGGTAGGAGGATTGGCCCCAACCAGTCATCATGTCAAAAGGGCTGGGTGGTTGTCCCCAGGAAGACACAGGCACCCGCAACCATGTGGGTGATCCCCAGGGAGGCCCTTTGGGAGTTGGATGCCTGTAGCTTAACCAGGTCTGCTCTGTACTGTCTGAAACCAGCACTGGACAACTCTCCCAAAAGCAGTTTCCTGGGGGCACCTTGCTTGGGGGTCCACTACTTGGACACACCAAACTTGACATGCATGTAACTTGTGGGACATGTGGAGGGGTCATCCCAGGGAGAAACTGTGCAAGTTGGAGGCCTCTAGCTTACCCAAGTCAGTTTTTGTCACTCCCAAACCTGCAGGGATGATGTCCCATTGAAAAGCATTGGCTCAGGCGACCTTTTTCAGGGGTCTGTTGCTCAGTCCCCTGAAGTCCAATGGGGACCAAACTTGGTGGGCACATTAAGGAGAGTGAGCTGGAGGCAATCTGAGAATTTAGAGCCCTAGACACCCTTGGGGGGCTTTTTTACCCAGGCCAGTTTGCAAACCAGTTTGCAAACCAGGTTGTGATTTGGTCCGGAAAACAGTCTGTGAACTGGCTGGTCCTGGTCACAAACTGAACCGGCATCTTGGCCCATTCCTATTAAGCAGAGTCAGTGCTGGTTAGTATTTGGATGGGAGACCAGCAAGGAAGTCCAGCGTTGCTATTTAGACACAGGCAATGGCAAACAACCTCTGAATGTCTCTTGCCTTGAAAACCCTATGGGGTCATCATAAGTCAGCTGCAAATTGACCAGGGGAGGGGGAGAGAATGAAATGTCAGGATATACCTGACTGAGAACATAGTTGGAGTCTGGCTTAACTGCCTCTCCTTTGTTACTAAGTTTAGTTATGCTTGTACCATGTTATGCTTGTACCATGAGTTATGCTTGTACCATGAACCAACTCTGTACACTGAATCCACCACCATGGATCAGAATGGAAATCATGCACCACCACTCCAAAGAGAAGGAGTGTAGTACATTTCCTGCAGTCTTATGTGACATTTGCACAAGTTTGTAGTTTTGCCTCCCCTCTGTATAAGCTTTTGTATTTGGTCAGAACCATATTTGATCAAAACCTCTGGATGCCAACCTCTGATCTATAAATGGGATCTTCAAGTCATACAACAACAAAATCTGAGCAAGTGTTTTAATAGATTTTGCTAAAACATTTTTCTCCTCAGGTTAATCATCACATCATTCCCAGGTGAGGGCAGATATGTTGGGCTTTTGTCTTCAGATGCAGTGGCCTAAAGCCCTCGTTCTCTCACCTCCCCAAATTACCTTAGCAATGCATGAGCACGTGGGTTAAAAAACAGACAGGCAAAGACGGTAGATTAATGGTCTGGCCTTTAACCTTAAAACCATTGAAACCCACTAGGGAAATGTATTTCTCCATCAGCACAAACCAAAAAACACAGGCAAAAATAATTTGGTACTAAAAACAATTCTGACAGGGAACCTAATTTGTCCCCTGGGGCAATGAGAAGTAACTGGGCAGCTAATGTGCCATGTCAGTGAGCCCACAAGCAACAGATTACAGGACTGAAGTTAATCAGAGCAGGAGTTCTGCACAAACAGTCATTATAGAAAGCAACATACAAGAGGAGATGTACCAGGAAATCAGAAACTGGAACGTAATGGCCAAGCAAACAAAAGTTCCCTTTCTGGGGTCATAGTCTGGAAGGGGTGAGTAGCACATGGATTGGCTATACCTAAGAATGCTTTGAAAACAAACTTGTAAAATCTGTGACACAAGAACTTTAACCGAAAGAGTGGGAGCTTGTTTTTAGAATGAGGTAAATTCTAATTAGAAAACCAACATCAATGGCGGCTGGCTCTCCGCCCCCAATATTCCAGACCGCATCCATTTGGCTGACCTGAGATTTGCTCACCAAAGATTCTCACTGATTCAGAGTGGCGTTGTCATTATCACCTTTCCCTTTGTCGGCAGACTAATTAACATAGCAACAGTGTACAACCTGATTAAAGAGAAGATAAAGGGTTATTTAGGAATTAAACATACTTGATAGGAAAGAGGAGAGACAGGAATAGGTTCCTAACTACATCTCTAGCTGAGAAAGAGGGTAAGATCTCCCTTCTGAGAAGAAAGGGAAAATTGCTGACCTCACTATCCTAATTGTCTACTTACTGCCACCGGCAGGGTCTTCTTCTATTTGTCTTTGTACATCATACATAGCCTTTTCCAACACCCCATCTCAAGGTCTAGTGTACAGAGTCCACAAGATTCATCTTCTGATGTAGACTTTCAGACTTTTCTTGAGAAAGTGGCTTGGTGAGTACATCTGCAATCATTTCATCTGACGGACAGTATTCCAACTCAACAAGCCTTTTGACGTAACTCCATATCATGAGGGGTTGGCGTAATGTGGCTCCCTCTCTCTCGCAGGCAAAGAATCAGCATTTTAAGAAATTTGCTATTGGATAGCAGAGCAGAAGTTACCTATCGGGTGGGTAGGTTTGGATGGCTTGCCCTAAGAATTAGAAAATCTATAGTAGCTCAAAAAGAGGAGAATTAAGATCAAGTTTTATTAATTTTAACCATTATGGTTTTTATGGTGCTTTTTTTGTAACCAGTCTTAAAATTCTGCTCCTATTTTAATGTGACATTTTTTACCCATGTAAATCCAGGATCGCTCTCCCTTGGTGGGTTCTGTGACTATCTGCTCCATAGCACAGTCATTGAGAGTGTCTAGAAACCCAATATCTTTTTCCAGACTTGAAGCCAAAGGAGGGAAACAGGAGTCAAATGCAAGAGTCCAAATCACTAACCAGGAGCAAAGTCGTGCAAGCTGAAGTCAGGAGTCGAAGGTAGGTATCAGAAGCACAGAGAGAGAGTCTGCTAGAACTCAGGATTGATTGCTCCTAATACAAACACTTGCAATGGAACCAGAAGTAAGTTCTAACAAATTCTTAATCATTAAGTAATTAATTGATCAAAATCTTTTTAAAAATAAGAATATTTCATTCAGCTTCATATTGCTTTTTATTTAAAATACCATGGATTTCTTCCAGGATAAAATGCAGAAAATAAAGAAAAAGGTTAAGCATTGGTTTGCTCTTAACAAACATTGAACTGTATCAAGAGGCTGATACCTTTCCATACAATAGGACTGCTCCTGAGGAAGATGGGGATGAAATGAGCTTATATCTGGGTGCTCATTGAGTATGAAGGACTTTCCTTGTAATATTGTAAACTTTTATTGAGAGTATAATGAACTGTTCCTTGTAATCTTGTAAATTTGATTTAAAAATATAAAATGTTCTAGTCATTTATGTCACAGTGCTTGTTTGTTTGTTGTATTTTACTATTAGTATATAGACAAGTGGAGACCCACAAGAAACTTGCGGCATCACCTATCCCATTTGCCTACCTTTGCTTATTCCCCTCTCTCATGTCCCCTTCTCTCAGTCTCTCTCTTTCTTCCACTCCTTCTCTTACTTTATGTCTCATTCTTACTTGTATATCTCTCTCTCTTTCTCCTCTCTCTCCATCATTCCTATCAAGTATATTAATTCCTAAATAAATCTTTATCTACTCTTTAATCAGGTTGTGTATTGTTGCTCTGTTAATTACTCTGTCAACAGGGGTCATGGTGGCCCAGATTACATGCACCCAGGGGTCATTTCGAGCAGGAGCTCGTGGGAGCGCAGCTCCGGGAGTTGGTGCCAGCCCCCCCCCTCATGGGGGAATGCCTGCTTGTTTCATGGGTGCAGCAAAATGACCCCGTCCCCTGGAAAGGTCCTTGTTCCTCCGACCAGCCTTCTGAAGGCTTCAGCCACCACTGAAGTTATCCTCCCAGAATAGTGGTATTTCTGAGGCTTGGATTAGTAGCTCTCCCCTCTCTGCCAGCTCCCTCCCTCCCTCCCTCCCTCCCTCCCTCCCTTCCTCCTCCTCTCTCTCTCTTTTTTCTTTCTTGCCTTCTGACATACTTCCAGTGATGTCAGGGGGTATGGCATATGCAAATAAGTTATGCTAATGAGTTATGTTAATGTGGTCCTGCACCTCTTTTTCTACTAAATGACCCCAGCAGGCACCTTTGATTAAAGGTAGAAAGATCACCAGAGGTTCTTGGCACGAGCAGGCAAGGACAAGGGAACAAAGGTGGCGACCTCCTGTGGTGCACAGCATGGTCACCTGATAGAGAACAATCACAGAGAACAATTATCTAATTTGGAGAAAATGAATGAAGAGTCACCTCAAGCCATAATCAAGGGGTTAACTGACAAAAATATGTTAAGAGTAACTCAGATGCCAACAGCCAAAGCCTTGTGGTGTGAGCTGGAAAGGCTGCATGTAAATTCCTTGTTAAAGAGCCAGCTTTATCTACAAAAGAAACTTTTCAGTATTAACATGAAAGAGGGGGGTAATTTACATCATCATCTGGATGAGATGGTTGAATTGGCCGAGCAACTGAGGAGTTCAGGAAAGGAAATGGTTGATAAAGATCTGATTGTGTTGCTATTAATATGCCTGCCAGAGTCATATGAAAATATAAGAGTAATCTGTCCCTCACAGAAGTTATAAATCAGCTTGAGGAAACATACAAACCCAGACAATTTGCAAAATCTGATGAAGAATTTAAACTACTGATCAGATGGCTTTGAATGTAAATAACAAAAATGAGATCATTAGTCACCTCTGTGGGAAGCCAGGCCATATTAAGAGGGATTGCATTGCCTTTAAATGTCTATCCCAGAGAAAGTAAAGGGGGAAACTCCAAACAGCACCATTAAAGAAATGCTTTTTATTAACACAAGGAGCCACAAAAAGTCATATTTGTATCTGGACAGTGCCTGCATGAGCCACAGGTGTGCTCATAAAAATTTCTTAGAAATGTTAGATGAAGAAAAGAAAGAGACATTAAGTGCTGCAGATGGACAGTGTATAATGGCAGAAGGTCTTGGCTGAGGAACCATAAAATGCAAACTCCCAAGCAGAGATAGCCAAGGCATCCTTGTTAAGGACTTCCTTTATTACCCAGAAGTGGCAAATAATCTTATTTCTGTGTGACTATTCACAAAGAAAGGTGTGATTACATCTTTTTTTTGGGGGGGGGATGCTATATAGAGGAGAGAGTTAATCGCAACTGGCAAAGGGCATCAGGATTTATATGTTCTTGAGACTTGCATGCAGAAAGCAAACTTTACCAAACATTGTGATCACAAGAATTGCTCTTGTCTATGGCACAGATGGTTGGGACATAGAGACAATTATGCAATTAACCAACTTGAAAGCCAGAATTTAACTAAAGGCATGCAGGTGAGCAAATGTGCTGTTGAAGGAAAATGTTAGCATTGCATTCAAGTGAAGGGGGTGAGATTTAGCTTTAACAAAAGGTGTGAGACAAGCCAGATATTGCAACCCGTAGAGCTGATACAGTGATATCTGTGGACCAATGAAAACTCAACCCCTAGTGGGAATAAATATGTGCTGACTTTTATTGATGACTTTTCAGGATATATTGTGACCTACCTAATTAAAGAGAAAAGTCAAGTACTGGGAAAAAAAATTAAAGCATATGTGGCAATGGTCAGTAACAGATTTTAAAGAAAAACACTAGCAATCCACACTAGTAATGGAAGATGAAGAATTATTTGGCTGAACAGGGAACAGAGCATCAGCTTACAGTCCCATACACTCCAGAACAGATCAGTGCAGCAGAAAGGAAAAAAATGTGCACTCACTGAAATGTGCCGATGTATGCTCCTTGAGGCAGAGCTACCTACCTACCTGCAAAACAAATTACCTACTAAAGGTGCCAACAGTACACTATTTGAACTATGGCATGGGCACAAACCCAGCCTGAATCATCTAAAGGTGTTTGGAACAAAGGCCTACAGTTATATTTCTAAAGAAAAGTAGACCAAGATGTATCTTGGAGCAGAAGAAGACATTTTTGTAGGCTGTGCACTGGGATACAATGGATACAGAACCCTCAGCCTAAAAACAGAATCAGTCAAAATCTGCAATGTGGTCTACACTGATGAAAGGGAGAAATCAAGAGATATGGGGAAAGTAGACATCAGTGAGTCTACACTGACAGAGAAAAATGAAGCACAGCAAATGGAAACAGTGCACCTGTGCACTATGGACAAAACACAACACAACTGCAGAAGGGGCTGCAGAGCCAAGTATGAGATGGTCAACCAGATCAAAATAGTATCAACAAGAAGACTTATCTAGCAAAAGCAAAAGTTATACCTGATCCTTGCACATGGGAAGACTTAGCAAGAAAACCTGCAGAAGAAACAGAAACATGGAGAGAAGCCACTTCAATGAGAATGCTCTTGAACATAGCAGCAAGGAAGATGCATGTGGAACATCTGGACTTAAAGACTGCTTTTCTACTTGGAGAAATAAAGGAAGATGTATACATGGAACCACCACCAGGATTTGAACAATCCAGAGACAAACAACTTGTGTGTAAACTGCAAAAGAGCATATACAATCTGAAACAGGCTGCAAAACGTTGGAATGAGAAACTTCATCAAATGCTAATCATGGAAGGATTTGAGCAAGGCAAGGCAGAACGGTGCCTATAGTCAAGATACAGAGACAACAAATGGACTTCTGACTTTTGTGGATGACTTGATTTTATGCTGTGAAGCCGAGGAGAACTGTGATGAAATAGTTCAGCATCTGAATCAGGAAGCAGAAGTGAACGAATTAGGAAATATCAACTTGGAATACACGTAGAACAAGAGGAAGATGGAAGCTATCTTTCAATCAGAAGCAGAAAATCCTAGAATTTCTGGACTACATGAATATGAAAGGAACTAAGCTAGCAAGCACTCCTGTGGAAACAAACTGCCTGAACCAGTGAGGAAGTAGTGAACTTCTGCATGAGAACAAGCAATAAAGAGAAGCCATTGGAAGACTGCTGTATATAAGCACATTGACACATCCAGATAACACAGCAGCTGTGGGCATGTTATACAGAAAGATGGAATCATGAAGCAAAAGGGCCTGAAATGTAGTCAAAAGACTTGCACTGTACCTGCATGGCACTGCACATCTGAAACTAAAGTTACCAACAAGTGACAATCCCAGACTAGTGGGATACATGGACACAAACTGGGCAGGAGACACTAAATACAGAAAGTCAACCAGTGGACATTTATCCTTCTGTGGTGGTGGAGCTGTCAGCTGGAGCAGCAGGAAGCAAGAAACTGTAGTTGTATCCTCAGCTGAAAGTAAGTACCTGCAGCAGAAGTGTGCAGACAACTGAAATGGATACTGCAACCAATGCAAGGCTTTGGGGTAGAGGAACCCAAACCGGTACAACTTTTTGAAGACAATCAAGGGTGCATAAAACTTGCATAGACAGAGAAGATCAACTCAAGACATGGATGTGAAGCATCACCATGCAAGAAGAGAGAGAGAGAGAGAGAGAGAGAGAGATTTTATTCATGGTCATTGACCAAAACATAAACTGATGAAATTTTGTTACATGGGTAAAAATGTCACATTAAAATAGGAAGTTGGAATACTGTCCTTCAGATGAAATGATTGCAGATGTACTCACCAAGCCACTTTCTCAAGAAAAGTTTGAAAGTCTGCATTAGAAGATGAATCTTGTGGACTTTGTACACTAGACCTTGAGATGGGGTGTTGGAAAAGGCTATGTATGATGTACAAAGACAAATAGAAGAAGACCCTGCAGGTGGCAGTAAGAAGACAATTAGGATAGTGAGGTCAGCAATTTTCCCTTTCTTCTCAGAAGGGAGATCTTACCCTCTTTCTCAGCTAGAGATGTAGTTAGGAACCTATTCCTGCCTCTCCTCTTTCCTATCAAGTATGTTTAATTCCTAAATAACCCTTTATCTTCTCTTTAATCAGGTTGTACACTGTTGCTATGTTAATTAGTCTGCCATTTGTCCGTCACCGACTGTTGACACCGTTGTGAAAACTGCTGAAGCCAGGTACCCACTCCCTATGAGACTGGTGTGCTGGCATAGTCATGCAGACAGTCCTTTCTTGGGGCCTTTTGTGCCTTGGCCCGATTTTCCAGGGAAGGCATGTGGCCTTGAGTCTCTAGACTTGGTTTGCCATCTACCATTGAATGTTCTGCTAAAGCTCTGTCTATCATCCCGCTTGAAGTCTCGAAAGGACTGAAACCTTCTTCTGTTCTTCACGTCCCTTCTCTTGGACAGTAAGACCCATTTCTTGTCTTTGTCCTCTATGAGATATCTGTCTAGACCTGCTCCAAACAGATTAACGCCTTTGAATGGCACTGGCACCGCCTTTGCTCTTGCCGAAGAGTCAGCATCCCAATGCCTCAACCACATGTTCCTTCTGGCCGTCACACTACAGGCCGTTGCCCTGGCCATGAGTTGGAGTGCATCTAGTGAGGCATCTGCTGCAAAAGCGGTAGTCAGGGCTATCTTTTTAAACTCATCTTCGAGGCTTTTCGGGAGTCCACTATCCATTTTAGTAAGCTCAGAGGCCCCAAGTGTAGGCTGCTTGAGTGAAAAGGGAACCTGTTGTGAGAGTTCTGCTCAGAGTAGTCAAGGATCAGATCTTGGTTGGTTAACCACAGTTCTTTATTACCTATTCCTAAATTAGTACAGCATCTCGGGTTATTGTCAGAGATGAGACAAATAATACAAGCGGGTCTATTATACCATTCCAAGGAGTTTGAATTACCCATAGGTAGCCAATCCCCTCAAGGGAAAATTGGCGGGCTAAAAGGTGTCTTGACCGTTTGGTTCACACAGGAAAAAAGTGAGGTGTTAAGCAGTAAATTTCCCTTCTCAAACCAGACCCCTCAGTTCACATAACAATTCATGGCTCCAAGGTTCTTTAGCATGAGATAAGAGATGAGAGCCATCCTCCCCTTGAAGTTACTGCCGGGGCAGCTGGAATGCGGAGGCAGGGATGAGAGGCCTCCTTGTTCTCACCCTTAAGGGTTGTCACCCTCCCGACCAAAACAGGATTCATACAAGGTCCAATACATAATGATTAAAGGTTACATAGGTTACATAGCATGCATGCAAGAATACATTGGCAGAATTGACAGATTCTGACACCCTGCCCTCTCCATAATTTTCTTCACCTAGCTTTATCAGGGAACATTTTATGAAACAGTTTAGTCAATTTGGGGGCATGAACATGTTCTGAACGAATCCATTCATTGTGTTCTGGGCCGAAATCCAACCATCTAACTAAGTAATGTAAGTGGCCCCTTCTCATCTTGGAGTCAAGGATTTCAGTTATCTCGTAGTGAGGACTCCCCTCCTTCATCAGTGGAGGAGGAGCTGGAGGAACTGGATGCCATGCATTCGGCCCAGGATCTTTCTTCAGCAGGCTGAAATGAAACACAGGGTGCACAGAGCTCAGTGATTTAGGCAGTTCCAGTTCAAAAGACACATCAGAGATTTTACGTAGCACTTTGTAAGGTCCAACATATTTCCATCCCAATTTCCGGCTGGGCTGCAACCCATGGATATTTTTAGTAGAGAGATAAACAGAGTCCCCGGGCTGAAGATCCCATCCCGGCGCTCTCCCTCGGTCCGCATACTTCTTGTAGTCCTCTTTGGCATGGTCCAGGGCTTTACCTATTAATGGCCAGGAGTCTTGGAGGCTGGACCATCAACTTTTAAAATCCGAGGGGGGGGCTTGGGGGTCCTCCTTAAGAGTAGGGAGTGGTTTCCCTTCAAAACCTCCCACTGCCATGAAAGGTGAGACCCCTGTGGAGGAATGCACTGCATTATTGTAGCTATATTCTGCAAAGGGCAGCAATTCCACCCAATTATCCTGGTGATAATTTGTGTAACACCTTAGGAATTGCTCTAGAATTTGATTAGTTCGCTCGGATTGGCCGTCGGTTTCTGGGTGGTAACCCGAGCTTAGGGCCGGTTCTATGTCCATTAATTTCAAAAGCTCCCGCCAGAAGGTGGCAACGAACTGACTTCCGCGGTCGGAAACCACCCTCTTCGGAAAAGCATGTAATTTGATCACGTGGTTGAAGAAAGCTTTAGCCATCCCTTTGGCGGTGGGCAATTGCTTGAAGGGGGTGAAATGGGCTTGTTTAGAAAAAGTGTCTACCACCACCCAAATCACAGTTTTTCCCTTGGAGGGGGGCAAGTTGGTGATAAAGTCCATGGCTATGTCTTCCCAGGGTCTTGAGGCAGTGGGTAGGGGGTGCAGCAATCCTGGGACTTTCCCCCCCCGCTTTTTACACATTAAACAAGTTTGGCAAGCCGAGACGAAGTCCGAGACGTCCCGACGCATGCGCGGCCACCAGAACTGACGCTGGATCAAGTTAAGTGTCTTTAGGAAACCGAAGTGCCCGGCTAGCTTTGAGGAGTGACAATTTAGCAGGATTTCCTTGCGTTTGGTCTTAGGCACCACTAATTTGTCCCCATGCAGCCAGCAGTGGTCCTCTCTCTTGGAACACTCTCCCAAAGCTTCCAGTTCCTCTATTTCTTCTGGAGCATACTCCCCCCCCCCCACTGGAAAGTCTCTGTGTTGAGCTCGGCTTTCTTTGCTTTGCTCCGGGTGACTACCACCCCTCCCAGTTGCTGGGGGGAAAACATGGAATCGAACACCTCTTCTTTTACACTCTCGTGTTGGGGCAATCTGGACAATGCGTCTGCCAGGGAGTTAGCCTTCCCAGGAAAATGCTTTAGCACAAAGTTAAATTTGGAAAAGAAGTCAGCCCAGCGCAGCTGCTTGGCATTGAGGGACCACTGAGTGCGCAACGCCTCTAGGTTCTTATGATCAGTCCATATTTCAAACGGAGTTTGCGCGCCCTCCAACCAGTGGCGCCACGTAGTGAGCGCTAACCTAATGGCTGCGGCTTCCTTGTCCCACACCGACCAATTCCTTTCCGTCTCATTAAATTTTTTTGAAATGTAAGCCAAGGGGTGCAGTTTTCCCTCCGAGTCACTTTGCAAAATGGCCCCCCCCATGGCTACATCCGAGGCATCTACATGAATTATAAAGTCTTTCGTCTCATCCGGGTGTGCTAGAATGGGTTCAGAAGTGAAAAGGGTTTTTAAAGTCTCAAACGCCTTCTGGCACTCCCCATTCCATGCCAATCTCTCTCCTGGCTTTCCGGCCTCGGGCCCCCTCCCCTTGGTTTTTAATAAGTCCGTTAAGGGAAGGGTAACCTTGGCAAAGTCTTTGATGAAGGTTCTGTAAAAATTACAAAATCCTAAGAGGCTCTGCAATTGCTTTCTCGTTCTCGGAGCCTCCCATTGCACCACTGCCTCCACCTTCCCCGGGTCCATTTCCAACCCCTTTTGAGAAATGCGATAGCCCAGGAAGTCCACGGACTCACCGTGAAACTCGCACTTAGACAGTTTCACATAAAGCTGGTTTTTCAGTAAGGTTGAAAGAACGTCCCTGACCAAAGTCACATGCTCACTCTTATCAGTAGAATAGATCAAGATATCATCTATGTAACATAACACGCCCTTAAACAGATGCTTGTGCAACACTTCATTGATTAAACTCATAAAGACCCCGGGCGCGCCACTTAAGCCGAACGGCATCACTAAGTATTCGAATTGCCCCAGGGGGGTGTTAAAGGCAGTTTTAGATTCATCCCCTTCCCTTATGCGCACCCTGAAGTAGGCATCTCGTAGATCCAACTTGGTAAAGATCTTCCCCTTGGCCGCCTCCGCCAAGAGGTCCTTTATTAAGGGGAGGGGGTAGGCGTTAGTGGTGGAGACTGCATTTAACCCCCGGTAGTCAGTGCATAGCCGTAAGCCCCCATCCTTTTTCTTTCGAAACAGCACGGGCGCCGCAAAGGGGGACTTGGCTGGGCGGATAAAACCCCGTGCCAGATTTTTGTCCAAGAACTTCCTTAGTTCCTCCCGTTCCAACGGGCTCATGGAATATAATTTCCCCTTGGGGAGTTTTTCTCCTGGGAGGAGTTCTATAGCACAGTCCGACAGTCGATGGGGGGGCAACTCATCCGCCTCGGTCTCACTGAACACTTCTAGCAAGTCTCTATACTCTTTAGGCACCATGGTAGGGGTGAGGGCGAGTGCGGGCGCCGGGGGAGGCGGGGTCGGAGGTCCAGGTCCCCATCCGGGGTCCCACCGGTGGCTCTGGCAGCGTTCGTCTACCCACGAAATCTTCCCCTCGCTCCATTTTATGTAGGGGTCGTGCGCCCCGAGCCAGGGGCTGCCCAACACCATAGGGAACTGGGCGTTCGGGGTGATGACGAAAGCTCGCTTCTCCCAATGCTCCCCCGTTCCCAGAATCAAACTCTCAGTCTCTGCTATGCACTCCTCCTTCATTTCCGAACCATCCATCTGGGTAAACTTCAGGGGTTCTGATAACGGGGTGACTCTGGGTCCCAACCCCTCCACTACCAGGGGGCTGATCAGGTCTCGCGCAAACCCAGAGTCAATTAGGGCTCGAACCCGCATGTGGGTACCCGACCCAGGGGTTACCACCGTCACTACCATATATAACAGGGGGCCTGGGATGCTCACCGGAGATGGCGCTTCTTGGCGGGGGACCTGCAGTTCTGCGCCGCTCACTGCAGGCCGTTGGAGTTTCCCGACATCTGCGCTTCCATCAGCTCCAGCTCTCCCTGGTCGCTCGCCGCCCCTTCCAGCTGCAACGCCCGGGGCTTCATTGGGGTTTTTCCGTGGCTAGGGGTGCTCCCCGCTCCGGGAGTTGAGGTCTTCGGGCCCTTCCCCCCTCCTCTGGGACAAGCGGAGGCGAAGTGGCCACTCTCCCCACACTTCATACACAACCCCTGACGAAACCTTGCATCTCGGACATCTTGCACACTGGACCGGGGCTTCACTCGGGGGGCTGCCTTGCTGGCCGCCGTCGCAGACGCTCCCATCTTGATTAGGGCGAATCGCTCCTCCATGTCGATGGCAGCCCTCATCCAGGTGTTCAGGGTGCCCGGGCGACCCCCTAACAGCACCGTCTCGTAGATTTCCGGGTTCAGGCCCTCCCAATACTTCTCCATGAATAGTTCCTCCGGCCACCCATGGATCTTTGCCGCGATGCGCCGGAACTTGTCAGTGTAGTCCCTCACTGACGACCGCCCCTGGAACAGCTTTCTTAGTTGATTCCTGGCTTTTTCCTCACCCAGGGGGTCCTCGAACTGATGCCGGAGGGCCCACATAAAGTTGTTCAGTGAGCGCAGTTCAGGTCCGGGGTTGTCGTGCAGGCTCACATACCAGTCGCTGGCAGTGTCTTTCAGTTTGGACCCGATGTAGCCAATCCGTTCTTTCTCGGTGGGGTAGAGGTGGCCCCAACTGTCCAGGAACCTCCCGATCTCCAGCATGAAGAAACGTAGCTTCTCGGGGTCCCCATCGAAAGTAGTCGTCAAAGGGTCGGAAGGGGCTGGGCAGGCGGCCGGCGCGGCCGGGACTGGGGCCGGCGCGGGGACGGGCCCCGGAACTGGAACTGGGGCGACCGGCGGGGCTGGTTGCGCCGGTAGAGCGGGCGCCTGCGGTTGAACCGGAACCCCTCCGGGCGCCTGCGGCGGTGGTTGGACTCCGACCCCTTGCCCGAGGAGGGCTCCTTGCATCGTCATCATAGCGTCGCAAAATTGGTGCTGGAGATCGAGGGCCAACTCGCGGAGCTCGGCGGTGAGTTGAAGCCGCAGGTCTCCCATCATCTGATCCAAAGGGACCGTCTGCTCCTCGCGATACGGATCGGGCCCATACAGGTCCAGTCCCTCCTCTTCGGGAGGCGGGCGACGCGGCCCTCCATGGTAGATCGGCTCGCGGTCGTCTCCTAGGTAGCTCGGTCTCCCTCGATCGGGCTGGTCTCCGGTGAGCGAAACTCTCACCCCTTTCCGGTCGTGCACCCACGAACTCACGGTACGCTGCCCGAAGTGGCTCCATGCGTACTTGGGGGTCACGCTCTGATGAGTAACCGGGCGGCGCGGAATGTAGTAA
Source organism: Lepidodactylus listeri (assembly GCA_029233225.1). NCBI lineage: Eukaryota > Metazoa > Chordata > Lepidosauria > Squamata > Gekkonidae > Lepidodactylus > Lepidodactylus listeri. The sequence goes on along the minus strand of JARCFY010000015.1, from coordinate 14,770,847 downwards.
GCCCCCTGGCTCGTGGTCACCGGCACTTCGGGACCTCCTCCGCCGCCGCCACCCCCGTTCCCCGGATCCGTCGGGGTAACGGGAGCCTCCTCTGGAGTAGTAGGTTTGAGGGGGACAGCGTCGTCTTCTGACATGGTCAGGAACGGCTGAGTCCCAATCAGAGATCTCTGACAATCTGTGAGAGTTCTGCTCAGAGTAGTCAAGGATCAGATCTTGGTTGGTTAACCACAGTTCTTTATTACCTATTCCTACATTAGTACAGCATCTCGGGTTATTGTCAGAGATGAGACAAATAATACAAGCGGGTCTATTATACCATTCCAAGGAGTTTGAATTACCCATAGGTAGCCAATCCCCTCAAGGGAAAATTGGCGGGCTAAAAGGTGTCTTGACCGTTTGGTTCACACAGGAAAAAAGTGAGGTGTTAAGCAGTAAATTTCCCTTCTCAAACCAGACCCCTCAGTTCACATAACAATTCATGGCTCCAAGGTTCTTTAGCATGAGATAAGAGATGAGAGCCATCCTCCCCTTGAAGTTACTGCCGGGGCAGCTGGAATGCGGAGGCAGGGATGAGAGGCCTCCTTGTTCTCACCCTTAAGGGTTGTCACCCTCCCGACCAAAACAGGATTCATACAAGGTCCAATACATAATGATTAAAGGTTACATAGGTTACATAGCATGCATGCAAGAATACATTGGCAGAATTGACAGATTCTGACACCTGTGGCTGATGCCCTAAGAAAATTAGCTGAAGCCTCAAAATCCCCATGGAGTGCTTTTTCCACACGTTTGTCACAGTTGTCCTTCGGCAAACCATCAGCATCCATTGGCAGTACTGAAGTAGAAGCCAGGGAACTGATTAGATCATCAACCACTGGGAGTTTAATCTTCTTTGTCTTCTTTCTGGAATGAGGGAATAAAGTTTTGCAAAGATTGGGTTACTAGTTTTGGGATTAGCTGGGTGTTCCCATTCTGCCATAATGACATTATAGAACGCTGCAGGAAGTGGTAACCCCACTGTCTTATGACTAGTCTTGGGAATGGCTTTATCAGACCCAACTGGGAACCCTGGATCGTCTTTATTGTCCTTCTCTTTTGGAGTATAAGACAGCTCCAATGTCCTTATAACTTTGGGTAGCAATCTGGTATAGAGATTCTGGGGAGGGGGGAGTTTAGATTGAATAATAGGCATAGCTTCCTCCTCTGAAAGTTCTCCCTCCTCCTTCTCTGAGACAGATGCCACTGAGTCATCTTCAAGACCACTAAATAAAGGAGATTAGTCTGTGCCTCCTCCCCAGGAGGACCCAAGCCTTGAGTGTCTTTTCTAGAAAATTGTGAGGATTCCAGGTCATCTATGGAGCTGGATGTGCTTGCCTTATCCACCATTTTGTAGGAGTCAGAAAGTGAAAGTAATAGCTATCACTACTATACTCCCAAATGGCTGCCGTTTCCCACCCTTTTCACTCTTACTGTACAATTGCAGAAAGAGGAGACAAGACAAAAGCACCAACTGTGCCTGGAATCTCCAGAGAACCCATTTTGTTCTCTCTCATTTCAGCCCACATATACTAAACATGCCCCAGCCCGACGTAGTTCACGAAAAAAGGGGGGACGCTCTCCAGCCTGCAGAACACTCCAGCGCCAGCCCTACCATGTTCAGCTGAATGGAGCCATCTCTTGTTGAGACCAGTACCTCTCTGCCCCGGTGATCTGTGGGTGAAAGCACTCTGCTCCAGCACTGAATGGGATAGCTCAAGCTCTCCTGCCTCCCTTGGCCAGCACCAGACTCCTCTGCTTTGCCCCTGACTCTCTGTGAGCCAAAATGGGAGAGGAGGGACGGAAAGGACCAGCTTGTAGCCACGCATCCCAGCGGGGGTCAGTAATGGGTCACCGCGACCACCTGGGGGCCTCCCAAAACTGCTGGTGCCCAAGTCGTCCTCCTGCGGAGTGCCGATCTGCGGCTTACGGGGGGGTTGTTTACCTTCCCTGATCTCCCGTCTCATTGCAGTCTTTGTTGGTTGCAGCCACTCCACTTCTCTTCAGGTCTTCTGAGTCTTTGTGCTCTTCAGAGCACAGCCAGCACATCCTGCTTGGAAGGCAGGGCTGGTGAAACTGGAGATCCAGAGGACAAGCCCCTCCACTCCGGGATCAAAGTTTGCCAGCCCTGCCTTCGGAGAGGAGGAGCTAAGTCCCAGGAGTAAGGAGTCAAGGACTGCCCCACTACCCAGACCACCGGAGAACACCCCTGGCAAATTTATGGAGAAACTGTCGAAGAAATTATACAGTTTAAATATCTGTGTTATGTTTAGCTATGGTTTATCCTGGAACTCCCATATAAATTCTGTCATAAGCAAAACCCAAATGACATTAATCACTGTTAAGAAATTCTTTTATACCAAAGGTGGCCAACTTATCCCACTTTTGTTAAAGTTATATAAAGCTATCATTCTTCCCAAATTGCTCTATGCTGCCTCAATCTAGGTCAATGGACCACTAGATCCTCTTGATAAACCCCAGCAAACTTTCTTCTGTAAGATCCTTTCTCTTCCTCCCTGTGTACCTTTGGCCATGGTGCAGCTAGAACTCAGATTTCAATATTAGCATGGCATCACGCTATCAAGTTCAGATGATCACTTCGTGAGCCTAATGCTCTACCATCCTTACTGCAGTCAGTCACAACTGACTCTTGGTTGGGAACTTGGCTTAGCCCAATCGACTCAAAGTTTGCTACATTAAACCTGAGTTTAAATTTCAGGGATTCATTGAAAAAACAATCTTGTTAAATGTACAAAATCTTGTTAAATGTACAAAAACTTTAAAAAGATTTGGCTATGCTAAAACCCCAAGCTGATCAGAAATGCTCCCCTATTTACTTCCATTTATCTTATCAGAAAATTTTTGAGTTGACTAAATAGTTTTTTAATCTAATAGTTCCAAAATATTGTCACTCTTTTTTGTTACTTAGATGCAATGCATCACATTTCGCTGAGATGATGTGCTGCTTTAGTAGACACCCTCCCCCCCCCCCAAGAAATGCTTCTGTACTTATTGCAAAGATTGACTTGGCTCAATTGCCCATATCCTCTTTATTTGCCCCCATTGTATCTCACTTCATAACCAATATATTATCCCTGGATTGACCATCTACAGAACATTTCAGAACAACAGAAACTAAAGATCTTAACTGTTAGGCAAGATAAAAAAAGTGCTCATGTGATTTATCTATGCAGTTAAAAATTACTTATGCAATACTTTGACATATGGCTTGTAGCCTGTTTAGTTATAGGGAAAGGAGAAATTTAAAAAATGTACTTACTTTGCTTCTGTGATGGGTAGGAGCTGCATTGGAACCCAGAGGCAGCTTTGGCAGAGCTCTGGAGCCCACCCATGGTTGTGGCAGATGCTGGGAGCTACCCCAGGCCCAGCTGAAGTGGCGGATGCCAGGAGCTGCTAGGGGGCTGGCCCAGTGCAGCACACACCAGCACCCATTTGAGGCCTGGCTGCGGCAGTGGCTGCTGGAACCCACTCTGGCCCGGCTGTAGCAGTGGCGCATGCCAGACACCACTGTGGCCAGGCTCCAATGTTAGCGGTTGGGCCTCAACATGCTGGCTAAGCAAAGGGGTGTGTGAGATCCTCCGTCTGCAAGTCCCCCCACCATTTATGGCATTTCTGAATGGGGCATTGTTTAAGTTGGCTCTTGAATAACTGTACATCAACTGTACGTCAGTAGCCTGGGCAGGTGCCAACTTTTACAACCCTGTTATTGGATAGAAAATGCTACAATCTGTGTCTACTGTAACATATCTTTCTGTATGTGCATCATCTCATAGGGCTGCCAAGTCAGCCCGGGGGGCGGGGGAATCCCCCGCTATAGGGGTTCCCGATCCGCTGGCCGGCATTCGGCTGGCAGGGGGAACCCCGCCCCAGAAGTTGTCCGGTGAGGACGACTTCCCCCATATAATGACGTCACCTGGAGGTGACGTCATTACGTTGGGGGCGTTGCCAGGGTGACGCTCTGGCAATCGCCCCAAAACTCTATGGTCATCACGTCGCCGTGGCACGCGCACAAAGCGCACGCACCAGAAGAGCTCCCGGGGGGAGAACAACTCCCCCCCCGCTGGTAAGTAGACCCTACTTGGCAACCCTATCATCTCATCATGTGCACTGGGGAGAAAGGGCCTGATTCATCCCTTCCTTCCCTCTGTGCTCAGCCACAGCAGTTTGTTAAACATTCCGAACCCTCACAGGAGCTGAGCTTGCTGCTGTCGCTGGATGAAATTTGTGTCCAATATAGCAAATGCGTACCATTTCTTAAGGGAAAGAACATTTACAGGGTGCAATTTTGTGGATTTTCACTCTGTTCATGGAGAATTTGCAGGATCTGGTTTAGGACTGGAGAACGGACAGGCCCTTTTCTTGAAATCAGCCACGATCCCTGCTGTATTATATTGATAGCTAAGGAGTTGAATAGGTCCCTGGAAATAATTTCTGGTTTCAGTCTCTTGTGCCTGAAAACATGAGAGAACCCTGACTCTACTGTAAGTAGGGCTGCCAGTTCTGGGAGGGGAAATACCTGGAGATTTTGAGGGTGGAGGCTGAGGATAGCTGGGTTTTGGTAAGGGAGAGACTTCAACGGGGTATAATTCCATAGAGTCTGCTTTCCAAAGCAGCCATTTTCTCCAGGTGAACTGATCTCTATTGTCTGGAGATCAGCTGTAAGAGCGGGAGATCTCCAGCCACCACCTGGAGTATGGCAACCCTAACTGTAAGTTGGAAAAAAGATATATATGAAACCTGGAAAATCAAGCCTCTCAAATCCTTAATCCAGCCTTATATGGAGGGTATAGAGTTTTAAGAAGTGCCACTGATCATTTTCATCAGTGCTACCACTTTACGCTTGTGTTGAACAGCAAGAAAGCTTGTCTCTTCTGCACTATACATTCTCAGGCAATACTCAGATCTGGTAAACACAGCTTTTGCAACCTCCTGCAAATAGTCATACACCTAGTTTAGAAATATGGAGTGCACATGGAAGTGCAGAAAAAACAAGTCCCATTTCTCAAACCACAGCCCTGCACTCAGTGAAGGAAGCCAGCCATTCTGACTCCAAAACACACACTGGTTTCTGTCACTGGGCTGAATTTATTGAGTGTTCTGTGTACTGTGGGGATAAGATATATGAAAGTTCTAACATCAGGTCATCTTTCCAGTCACTCACCTTTCCCCACGGGTGGACATCTGCTTTTATCAACAGTGCTGATTCGCATGGCTTATGTAAGGGATTCCCACCCTGGGTGGCAGACAAAAGTTACAGGGTCTCCTCAGTTCCTGCATGTTTTGTGCCCGGTTCAGATTAGGTCCATGGTGCACATGGAAAAGGGGATGCAGCCTTCTCCTAGGCCAGGGGTGGGCAAATTGCAGCCCATGGGCCACATGCGGCCCGCCACAGAGTTTTTTGCAGCCCACGAAGACAGTCGGCCATGTGGTTTCAGTCAGGCCTCCGTTGGGCCCGGAGCCCGATTTGTCTCATTAAAATGATTCTAAATTTAAATGTGCTTGCAGCTATAGATGGTATAAAATTAGCACAATAAATAAATTGAATAAAACTACCACTATTTTATTTAATTTATATTTATTGATGTTTATGATACAATTTATACCTTTTCTGAAATGCAAAGTTAACTAATGAATGCAATCATTTGAAAAGGTGCGGCCCTCCGCTAACCTCCGCTCCCACAAAGTGGCCCCCGAGCCAAAACAATTGCCCACCCCTGTCCTAGGCCATGTTCCTAACTTATTCCCAGCTTATTGGGAAACCTTGTTCCCCAATAAGGTTGTTCCATCAGGCGAAATAGTACATATTTTAGATCAAGGAAATGGCACTGGGGTGGCAATCTGATCTTGATTGGCCACTGCACATGCAGGAGGTGAGGAGAACCCGAAACTCATATCTCACTGCTCCACTGGGTGGAAACACTGGCTCAACTTGTGTAACCTGTTCCATGTGCATGAATTGTAGAGTAGCCATGTGAAACAATGTTCCCTCTTCCACTTACACAAAGGCAGTGGAGCTACCCAGTGTTCCCTCTAAGCTGAGTTAGTGTGAGCTAGCTCACGGTTTTTTAGCCTCTGGCTCACACATTTTTGCCTTCGCTCAGGAAGGATGGCTCCAGAGCAAACTAATTGATGCAGTAGCCAAATCGCTCACTCACAATTTTAATGCCAGTAGCTCACAAAATAGATTTTTTGCTCACTAGACCCCACAGCTTAGAGGGAACATTGGAACTAACCTTGTCAGGATGGTAAAGTCTGGACTAAAAAAAGGAGAGGCATACGCTTTAGCACCGGTAACAATATATAACAATGCATAAACAGAAAAGACAAGCTGATGTCAGGATCTGACAATAGCCCGCTTGTTCTTTGACTATCCTAATGTTACTTTCTGTTTCTTTGTGCCTTGCTATCACCAAATGTTTTATTACTTGCCTTGAAGTAGAAATTGCTGTCATGCTTAGTGTTACTTTTTCCCCGGGAGGATGGCCTGTCAAATTCCTAGTTGTCACATAAACAACAGCTGCTATCTTGTCCGGTTCACTCCCCCTCCTGTCCGAGGTTCAGTGTATGTTATCAGAGTGGGTACAACCTTAGAAGTTATTTTATTGTCACTGGCCAAATGTTTTGCCTAGAGTTCTCACATCTGGGTCCCTCAGGGCGAGAGGGGAATTTTTATAACTTTCCCACCTTTGGTGGGAACAAATGGTTGCCTTTTCCCTTCCCACTTTTTTGTGTGTATTCTGATTGGATGTTTATGTTCAAGCACCTATGCCTAAAGGTACATTAACCCATGTCATCTTTATTCTGTATCTCTAACAAACATCGAGTACCTGTTCCAGTATTAGAAATAAAGAGCTTTGATTAAACCCAAAGGTCTGATCTATTGCTGATAGTGCAGAAGCCTCACAGCTCCTCGTACACTATTGTCGACCGTGCTGTAAATTCTGAATGACGTTCAAACGCAGATATGCCCAAAAGTCAATAATCTTCCTCAAACCGAATGCATCCCATAACTGAAAAAAACTTGTCAATGACCATTAGGTCCTCCTCCAGCTATTTTTCATCTAGCAGAAGACTGGAATGAAGAAAGTGCAGCAAGATACACCATCTTTAGTTGTGCCTCAGCTCTGAATCTTGAATCAATCACTTTTCTTACCCAGGGAAAACAAGAATAAACCACTGGAGCATGCTCATCAAGGGTAAACTGCAGCTTGAAAATCTGGACCAGGGACAAGTTTTATCCTGAACTTAGGAACCTCAATACAGTCATTGCTGTAAAAAAGAGGTCAAGAGCAGGAGTGGGGTGGAGGAGTACAGATCCCATTCTTGGAACTTTTAATTCTTCCCAAAGTTTAAATTAATTTCAGGTGATGTGAGCTGGAGATGTCCATCCAGTCTTCATAATGAGTGGGACAAAGCAATGTGAAGCGCAAAAAGCCTGGGCACCCATCCTGGACTGAATTCAACCTTTGAAGAGGCAGGAAAGGCAAAAGCAGCCACGGCTCAGCGAGCCGTCCTGTCCCCTCTGCAAATATTTATGCTTGAAGCTTTTCCCACTTAAAAGCCTAATTGGAGTGTAGCGGAGCTCAGTACTCTCGAAGGTAGCCTAATAGAGACATGGCAGTGCTATTAGCACAGATGGTTGTCATATGTATGCAAATGAGGAGCAAATTGAATTTGGTGTCCCCTCTCGCCAGCTGTCCTATCAGCACCGTCTTCTGCAGCAGCGGAAAGGCACAGCCATCGGCTGCTAATCCTTCAGCGCAGAGTCATTACAACCAGTGCATTAATCATCGCTGCTTTGTCTGATACAAAGGCAAGGGCTCTTTCTTTCATCTGCCTTCACTTTAGCAGAGGTGGCCCAGCTCTGGCAAGGCTTCATTAGGGAGCAGGAGCAGGTGAGGAATGGTCAAGGTAGCTCCGCTGCCGTCTGGTGTTCTGGTTCAAGTTCAAAGGGGAGGGAAAGAGGAATGTGTTGCCCATGCCTCCTGTCACTTGGTTTGAGAGATGCACTCAGCTTCAACCTCCTCCTTATGGGGCACGCAGAATCACAGAATCATAGAGTTGGAAGGAACCTCCAGGGTCATCTAGTCCAACCCCCTGCACAGTGCAGGACACTTACAAATACCTCCCCCTCCACATCCGCAGTGACCGCTGTTCCACACCCAGAAGATGACAAAAAAAACCCTCCAGTATCTCTGGCCAAACGGGCCTAGAGAAAAATTGCTTCCTGATCCCAAAGTGGCAAATCAGTATTTCCCTGGGTGGTAAGAAAGGGCCACAAGAACTATGCACAGATGCAACCCTTCCTGCCCTCCCTCTCATGATCTGCCTAAGTTCACAGAATCAGCATTGCTGTCAGATGGCCAACTAGCCTCTGTTTGAAAACCTCCAGAGAAGGAGAGCCCACCACAGATGGGCATACCCCATGTCCATTGGAACCACTGCCCTTTGGTGATTTCAGTCAGTGGCGTCGACTTTTAAAATCCCGGGGGGGGGCAGGGGGGTCTTGTGTGCACGTGCGCAAAGTGTGTGTGCACGCCGGGACCATGTCCCTGCCACCTCCCCCCCCTGGCCTGGCCTGGCCACTCCTGCAGTCCTGCCTCCGTGGGGCCAGCTGGGCAAATGCCCAGTGTGCTGGCATCACCCGGAAGTGATGCCATCACGCTGGGCACGTTGCCGGGGCGATGCTCTGGCAATCGCCCTGAAACTCTATGGTGCCATTTGCCCAGCTGGCCCCACAGAGCCAGGACTGCAGGAGTGGCCAGGCCAGGCCAGCCTGGGGGGGAGAGGGGGGAGAGGTGGTGGCAGTCTGCCAGCCAGCCAGCAGGCAGGCAAACAGGCAGGTGGGCCTAGAAAGGACCCGGTGGGTGCTCCACTTTGCCGGGGGTGGCTGAGCCTCCTCGGGAAATTTTGGAGGGGCTCGAGCCCCCCTGTAGTTGATGCCTATGATTTCAGTACAGCTCCAAAACAGCCAAGGAGCAAAGCTTTGCTAAGGGGTGTAATGGGAATTCACTCCCCCCCCCAAACAAATCCCCATTAAAGTCCAAAGCAAACTCCTGCTGACTTTGATGAAAGGAAGAGCCTTACTCTTAACCTCTGAACTAATTTCCACATTATAATAGATCTGCATTCATTTATGAGCAACATTTCAGGTTCTGGGGGCAGGGAGCAGAGGAATCTGTATTTGTATCTTCAAGGTGTGTAATCAAGGTGGGTAATATATTCATTAACCGGTTACAAAACCTTTCCAGATTTACTGAAGGCTACACACTCCTTATCAGGTTCTACATAGAACTCCATAGGCTACATTGGAACCTGATAAGGAGGGTGTAGCCTTCAGAAAATATGGAAAGGTTTTGTAACCGGTTAATGAATATATTTTGAAGATTGCTATTTGTGGAAATATACAGTACCTGTTTCGTCCAGAGCAATTTGTAAGGTCAGGTTCAGAAGATCACAAATAGGGCTGCCAAGTCAGCCCGGGGGGCGGGGGATCCCCCGCTACAGGGGTTCCCGATCCGCCGGCCAGCATTCGGCCGGCGGGGGGAACCCCACCCCCGAAGTCATCCAGCCAGGACGACTTTCCCCAACGTAATGACATCACCCGGAAGTGACATCATCACGTTGGGGGCGTTGCCAGGGCAGTGCTCTGGCAACACCCCCAACGTGGTGATGTCACTTCCGGGTGACATCACCGGGCACATGCGCTTCACGCGCACGCCGAGGGAGCTCCCGGGCCAAGGAAGACTCCCCCCTGCTATTAGGTAAGTAGGACTTGGCAACCCTAATCATGAAACGGATATATATTACGGAAATTTTGTCAACAAGCACTTCTGCGTAAGACCTGCAAGTGTAGTGATTCTAATTACACTTAGGTTAAGCATTTCTGCATTCTTATGAGACCTGCAAATGTGATTCAGATTGCACTTATGTTATATTTGTATTGATTTGGGAATTTAGAACGCTTAAAATACATATGTGTGCACTACAACACAGTCTTTTTGTTATCATATATTTCGCTGATAATGTCTACTTTGGCCTTTAGTCCACTACCCCGTTGGGTAGGGTTGCCAGCTGAGGTTGGTAACAGAAAAGAAGCTCAGAGAGGAAAACACATTGCCATTGCTTTCTGTGCAACCCCTGGAAGTTATGTCATTGCAACAGAACAAAGTGATTTCATCGCATCAGGACAATGCTCTGGGATTCCATTTCAGTGGAATACTAGAGCATAGCCCTGACACAATAATGTCACTTCCAGGGTCACACAGGAAGTGACATCATGCTGTCAGAATGTTGATTTCCTCAGCATTTCACCTCCACTGCCCTACTAGGGTTTCCAACCTTTAGGTGGGACTTGGAGATCTCCTGGAATTACAACTCATCTCCAGACTAAAGAGATCAGTTCTCCTGAAGAAAAATGGCAGATTTGAAGGGTGGGCTCTATGGCATTATACCCCCCTGAGGTCCCTCCCTTCCTCAAACCTCACCCTCCCCAGGCTCCACCAACAAAATCCCAAGGAATTTCTGAACCTGTAGATGGCAACCCTAAACCCTACAGAGCACCTGCAGTGGGTTGGGGCTGTCAGCAGGAGGTCTCCTCATAGCCCTACCATTGGGCCTTGGGTGAGGGCTGGCACCTAGAAGACTGGGCTGGTTTCACTGCCACAGCCCAATTCTCCCTTCAGTCATATGGATAAGAGTCATGTGAATGTGGCAGCAATACCCGCCCAGCCTTCTGGGCACCATCCTGGTGCTAAGACCCACCCTGTCTGTAGGCCCCTAGTGCCCATGTCAGTGCCTCCCCCTCCCAGCCACCAGCTGGGGGTGGCAGAGCTGGTGTCCCCTAACAAAACAAATAAAAATGATACTAAAGAACAATAGGACACTATTTAAAACAATGTCCTTGATTCAGCCATACTCATGAGCAACTATCTGTGCATAATCACTGGTGGTTCTGTAGGCAGAGGTGTACTTCCATACTAATACGCATGCGGCTTGTTCAGTCCAGCTCAGATGTGTACCACAATTTAACCGGAGATGAGAATTCAGAGTGCACATCTGCACTAGCAATGCATGACAAAAAGCTGCTTACCCTTGCAGATTTGTCTTGTTGGATTAGGAGAGAATCTTTGAGATGGTTGTCCTAATTCTGCATTGGACATTAGGAGCTTTAGATGTCCACAATAAGAACAATTTCCCTTATCTAACTTGGTGGGAGTTACAAGGTACTCAGGTTTGGATGGATCATGCCCACAGGAGAATGGGATGGGGGACAGGAAGCTGAACAAAGGCCAAAAACCAAAAGAAAAAGAGAAGAAAGAATGAAAAAGAAAATAAAAAGTTACTCCCTAAACAAAACTGCCAACACCCAAACCTAAACAACAACAACAAAACCTCTTCCGTGAGTAATGAAAGGAATGAGCTTCCGGTTGCCTGGCAACGCCGTGGCTCTCGGGAGCTGGTTTGCCGCCTCGCAGGACACGAGGCAGCAACAGGGAGCGCGCTCGCGCATCTCGTTGTGGGCGGGGGCGGGGCTTGCTCACTGAGAGCCGGTGCCCCGCTCCCGCCTTCTCAGTTTGTTGGCATGCTTGCCCACCTGCCCACCCCAGTTTGCAGTGTAGGCTTTTGCTGGTCGCCATTTGGGGCCAGGTAGGAATTTTTGCACCTCCTCCTTGTTTGGCGTGGGGATGGGGTGTTTTTTGCCTACCTTACACTGCGGTCGGTGGTTAAGGGCATAGATGGTGGTCGGGTATTAAATAGATTGGTCACTTTGCAGGTTTATGCAAGCAAGAAAATGGAACTGGTGAGTGCCTCACGGCATATCCCGTTTGGGAACAGGAGGTCATCAGGAACCACCCTAGGTCCTTGCGGTCTGGGGAGGTGAATGGTGATCACCTCTGGGAACCTCTCAGTCTAGGCTCCTCCCTGAAGTTCTGTGCAGCCTCAGGGGTAGGCGCCCCTGGGGGGCTACCAGTATGCTGGGCTGCCAGTTACGAGCCAGAATCTGACTGGCTCAAGACTGGGGCTAGGTGACCCGCCCATTACAAGGGCAAGGAGGTTGTGTCTGGGAGTGACGCCTGCCTTGCCTGTTCCTGCGCTTGCTTAGTTTGCCCGTTGCTGCATGTTCTGTTTAAATAGTTAATAAAGTGGCCCCTGTTTGATTCCAAACTGTTGTCTGTCTCGTTATTCCTGCTGGGGTGGCAATAGGAAAATTTACCCTCATAGAGATTTTACTGTTTAATGGTAACTGTTACTGTCACTAAACACTGGAAATTCTCTTCCAAAAAGCCCATCTGGTAAAGGATGCCGGACTTGTATGATGGATTTGTGGAGCAAATATGGGGATATACATCATGAAAATGACAAAGGAGGAGGAGGAGGAGATTATTATACCCCTCCCTTTACTGCTGGTTGCTGACTGTTGCAATAAAATTGATTGACATTGATTGATACCCCACCCTTCACCTGGAGTCTCAGAGTGGCTTACAATCTCCTTCCCTTACTCTCCCCACAACAGACACCCTGTGAGCTCTTTCAGAACAGCTCTACTCTTTGAGAACAGCTCTAAGAGAACTGTGACTGACGCAAGGTCACCCAGCGGGCGGCATGTGGAGGAGTAGGGAATCAAACCCGGTTCTCCAGATTAGGGTCCACCGCTCTTAACCACCATGCCAAACCGGGTCTCAGCAACAAAAGGAAAATGAAGTTTTTAAAACAAAAATAAATTGAGTACTCCTGGTGGGTGGGGGTGAAAAGGTAGGAAAAGGCTGAATTCCAAAAACACAAGTTAGACTTAAGACACTTTCCCCTGAATCTGGGCAGGCTTTTAGTTTCCTGTATCCTTGAAACACAACAGGGTAGGGGGAGAATCCCTACACTATGAGAAAATGTTGGGTATGTTTATACCAGGGGAGGAGACAGGAGCTGGATCTCTAGCTTCCATGTGATATCTATGCTGATCTCACCCAAGAGATGCCCTGGATGACGGGCCAGGTGTTAGTCAGCAGAGCCTAAAATAAGGAATAATACTAATGCACAAGCAAGCCTTGTGACACATTACACTGGCTTAGCACTCAGAGCTGACAAAATGTGCGTGAAGCATTTATATGGGGGGAAAAAACTTCCCATAAAGTCTGTATTAAGATTCAGATGATTTTCTGACTTTTGCATTTTCAAAGGACACAGAAGAGGAAGCATAAAAATGGCACATATGTTATTTCAACTACAGAAAGGAACCCAATACTTCTGTATTTCACAAGTTATGCTATCACACATACTCTGTGTTTAAAAATAGTTTTCCAATGCAAAGAATTAGAAGAAGAGAAGAAGAAGAGATTGGATTTATACCCCGCCTTTCACTTGGAGTCTCAGAGCGGCTTACAAACTCCTTTCCCTTCCCCTCCCCACAACAGACACCCTGTGAGGTAGGTGGGGCTGAGAGAGCTCTTTCCAGGACTGTCCTTCAGAGAACAGCTGGTACAGAGCTATGGCTTGCCCAAGGTCATCCAGCAGGTGCAAGTGGAGGAGTGGGGAATCAGACCCGGTTCTCCCAGATTAGAGTCCGCACACTTAACCACTACACCAAATTGGCTCTCTAGAGGGTGGGTAAAGGGTAGGTACTCTAGGACTATCCAGGAAAGGAGAAGAGTCATGCAGTGGTATCCACCTAGCCGTCCTCCTTTCCATTCCTGTGCAGCTCACACCATCTCTTTCAGCTTGTTGTAAATAGCTTTAATGTTGTACAGAGCCACATTAGTACCTTCACCATTCTGGCTGCTCATGTCTAGATGATAATGAGATTACAACTAGTGCCTACCCCCATAACTGAACAACTGGGATCACATCCATCATCTTCATCCCTGATGAAAGAAATAATTGTCTTGGGCTGATGTATGTTTACCTCACTGAGACAGTGCCAGCTCCCAGAGCTGATAAAATACTGGCGTGTCATGTGGAATCCAGGCAGCTGTAAATCAAAAGGATAATAATGTGTATGGTGCAGGAGATGAGTTGGAATGAAAGAATGTTTACACCAGGTTCCTGCATAATGTTTGCCTATTAAAACCCTACCACTAGCGCTATACTTATACCTATAGCATACTGAGTTCGCTTCAAGGTGCTGGTTCTTACCTTTAAAGCCCTATATGGCCAGGGTCCAACATACCTGAGGGACCGCCTTTCCCCGCATATACCCCAGCGAGCACTTCGGTCGGGGTCGCGTCATCGACTCCGTGTCCCAGGCACTAGGGAGTCCAAGCTAACTGGAGCCAGGGCCTTTTCGGTGGCGGCTCCAACCTGGTTTAACGAGCTCCCGGAGGAGATCAGGGCCCTGCGGGACCTGATGCAGTTCCGCAGGGCCTGCAAGACGGAGCTCTTCCGCCAGGCTTTCAGCTAGGAGCCGCCACCAACAATAATAACATCAATAATAACAGCAGCAATACCTATAGTGTGAACCGGCCCTGAACACAGTCCAGACCTGATGGGCATGGTTGAAAGGTCCCTAACCTGATAGGACGCCATCTGATCAATAAGACTGGAAGCACTTTATTGAAATTGGTAGGCATTTCATTGGAAATTCACTGTAATATATCTGTAACTTTGGACTTTTATTGCTATTTATTGTTATTGTTGATTTTAATCTGTTTATGATGTTTTAACCGGCATTGTGCCCTTGTCAGCCGCCCTGAGCCCGCTTGTGGGGAGGGCGGGGTATAAAAACAAAGATAAATAAATAAATAAATAAATAAATAAAATATACTGTGCCTTCTGTCCCTCCCTCCTCCAACCATGCTTGTGTCATGCGTTGCCCGGACTCCTTCCTGAAAACAAAATGCCGCGAGGACATGAGAATGGATTGGCCCACAACACAGTGCTCTTGCCCCCTTCTCCCACACCTTTTCAAGTACTGAAACAGCTGCGGGGGGTGTCAGCTATTTTGACGCTTGATAAAGCACAGGGCGAAATAACAGTGCTTCAGCCCACCACGCTGTGGGAATGATCAAGACTGGCTGATCAGGGCAGTTTAAAAATCACTTTTAAATGGCCCTGGTATCGCCATGGCAGCTATGAGAATGTCACCACACCTAGTTTGGCCATGTGTATTTGTTTTCTATCCTGACTGATTCCCAGGGTTAGAAACATGCATATATGGTACTCAGTGGATTAATTTCCCTAAAGACAACAAAATTACAGTTCTCTGCATACACTGAGGAACCAGAAGTTGGGAAGCAGACCAATCAGGGCCACCGATGTGCAACTGGCAGAGAAAGACCCGCCCTCATTCAGCAAGGTTTATTTACTTATTGTTCCACTCATACCCTGCGCTCCCCACAAAGCAGGCTCAGGGCAGCTCACATTCATAAAACATGTCACAAAGCGCATAAATACACTTAAATAATGCTTTAAAATCATTAGGCTGAGGAAGAATGACTGGAATAATATCACACAGAGAGCTCACAGGCCGAGTGGAGATTTGAGTCTTGATCTCCTAGGCCCTAATCTGACACCATTACACTCTACTGATACTCCAACAGGTGAAGAAGTTTGAAAAGTAAGGGGAGTGACTGGTAAAATCTTGGGTGAGTTAAGAGTGCTTGCTGACCTTTAGAGATACCCAGGGCTGTTTTTCGGCAGAAACGCACAGCTACAGAGTTCTAGCTGGCTTCTTTTGTTTGAAAACAAATTTTTAAATTATTTTTCCAGTTGCAAAACTTTACATAGTTACTTTTGAAATATTGTCATCACTATCCGTTTTTCTATATAGCTATGTATTCCGCTTACAATTCAAAAACTTTGGGATTTCCCGCAGCACCTATACCATTATATATATAATAGCAATTATAAAGATTTAAAATTATTAGCTCTTACAGGTAACAAATGTGGTTATAACAATTAAAAAAGAAAGGTAATTTTTAAACATTTAAACATAATATCTAGATATCTGTAATATGTACTCTAGTTTCTGTTCTTGTCATTTCAATCGTTCAGTATATTTCTCTTAAGAATAATTGTATCTTCTTTTAAACATCAAAAATCAATAATTAGACAATGTAAAAATATTATTTTTCATATCCCAATGTTGTTCTAGATATTCTTTCAGGTCTTTCCATTCTTCTAGAAATCTTTCTGAGTCTTGATTATTCAGTTTTCTTGTCCATTTGTCCATTTCTGCCATAAATAGCACTTTTCTCAACCATTCCCATATGTCTGGTTTTTTTTCACATTTCCAGTTTTGAGCATAGACCATTCTCGCTGTAGTCACCATATACCATATTAATGTCCTTTTAGTTAAGAGTTCTAGCTGGCTTCTGAGTTGGCCACGCCTACAGCCTCCCCCCTTCCCCTCCCCAGGTTGCCAAGCACCTCGCAAGCCACCGGGGCACTTGGGGAAGCCAAGCTGATCCAGGGAGGGAAGGCAGTTTAAACTGCCTCCCCCTCCCTCGGGGGGTTCCCCCCAGGTGCACCGCAAGCCACGGGGCACCTGGGGAAGCTGATCCTGGGAGGGAGCTGCGCTGTCAGGGGTGTGGCCTAATATGCTAATGTGTTTCTACTGTTGGGTGTGAACAATTATGCTAATGAGTTCCTGCTGGGCTTTTTCTACAAAAAAAGCCCTGGAGATACCACTGTGGACATTCCAAAGGTCTCCCCCCCCCACCACCAATAGTATTAAACAGAAGAAATGGTTTTCCTCCATTTGGGTTCTGGAACAGATCGAATGAGAATCAGCCATTCTGCCTAGCAGCTCCCTTCACTAGGCAAGATGGAGTTTGCTTTTCCTTTCCCCCAAACATACCTAATTACTCTGTACATAAAACATTACATCATTTCATCTTCTTTTAATAACTGTCAAAATAGAATGCCCATTTTGGATTCCTGCTTAGGTGCTGCCGAGGGTATCTGTCACCCCACCTAGTTACATTCCACCCTGAGATCATAGTTGTAGTTTACAGGCAAAAGCCGTGGTTTCCTGGGTCACAAATTAAGCCTGTAATGGTGAGCATGTACCTGAACCTCAGCAAGACTGCCTTCTGCATGAGAAAAAAATAGTATCTGAATCGCTCGTAATGTTTTGCTCCTTGGAGAGGTTCTCTTTCATATAAATGACCCTCTTTAAAAATGAAAGAAGATGAGACTTACAAACGTATCAGTGCTTCTAAAGGATATTTGGGTAGCTCTTCTAATAGCAGCTTTCACTCCCCATTTGCAACGGGAGTGGTGTTGAGACTTCAAAAGCGAAGCAGCCAATCTGCCTTTTTAGAATTTGCTAATTTCCAAGCGGCCTTCCAGACATGAGCATTAGCAACATGCTGTAATGATAATTCCAGACAGAGGATTGGTTGACTTTTCTCCCTGGTTAATGATTTTTCGAAAGTTTAGAAAGACATGGAGGAAAGCATTTTGAGAAGCTGGCACAGTGACAGTTGGACATGTTCTTTGCCGTTGCAGGTGAAAATATTATTTCAGCTGCCAAAAGCAATGCCTTGTCTACGTCCCCAGGAGGTGGCCTTTTGTACCCAGTTTGCATTCCAACTGGAAGAGCCTTTCCTTTCCCACTCCAAGTATATTTGGATGCAAAGACTCAGACACAAAAACATCCTGCCCTTTTGGGGTTCCAAAGGTTGCTGTCTGGATGAACAGCAACCAAACTAATTATTTTTTAAAAATCCAAGTCCTCCTGCATCTATTTGACTTGCTTATTTGTAGACCAATGGTTCACCAAGGGAAATAAGCCAGAAATGCAAGCCAGGGCCCTTTGGCTGAATCCTGCGCAAGGCTTTGCTAATTGTCCTCATGGGAGCCTGACATTGGCCACACCCTGATTAGCTGTTTGTTCTAAATCCAGATGGAAGAAACTCCATGGATGGGAATGCCGATTATGTGCTTGATTAATTAGTAGGAATAGTAGCAGCAGGGGTAGTAGAAAGCTTATGCTTTCTGGTTAGGGTCGCCAGGCCCCAGGTATGGACCGGGGTTTCTCCACTTCTGGGGGCTCCAATCCACCACTGGCCAGCTGGCCAGCAGGGGGAAAGCCCTGCCCCCAAGAGTGGCCACCCGCAGCCAACCCTCTTCCTCCCCTCCTACAGAGATTTAAGAAGAAGAGAAGAGATTGGATTTATACTCCGCCCTTCACTACCCAAAGGAGTCTCAGAGTGGATTACAAGCTCCTTTCCCTTCCCCTTCCCACAACAGACACCCTGTGAGGTAGGAGGGGCTGAGAGAGCTCTTTCGAGAACTGCTCATGAGAGAACAGCTCTGAAAGAACTTATGACTGACCCAAGGTCACACCAGCAGCTGCATGTGGAGAAGTGGGGAATCAAACCCAGTTCTCCCAGATTAGAGTCCACACTCCTAACCACTACACCAAACTGGCTCCTGCTGATCAACTGGAGGGCCCTTTAAATCTTTCAGGAGAGAGGGAGAGGGGCTGTCGCCAGTTGCAGCTCCACTTGCAAAAATACCCTTCAAAGGGTCTTTTTGTGAGCGGGGTGGGGGCCACAGTGCACAGGGCTGATTTCTCAGCAGCAATTTGCTGCTTGGGGTTCAGGCCCGTGTGTTGCCGCCCCGCTCGCTTCACACCCACCCATCCCCAGAATGCCCCCCAAATCCCCTCGCCAGAATGATGAGGGGACCTGGCAACCAAATTACTGTTCTGGAGTGCAAGTTTATATCAAGCTGTGCACAAACAAGAAGTAAAATTTGGTGTAGTGGTTAAATGCATGGACTCTAATCTGGGAGAACCAGGTTTGATTCCCCACTCCTCTACATGCAGCTGCTGGATGGCCTTGGGCAAGCCATAGTTCTGGCACAGCTGCTCTTGAAAAAGAGCAGTTTCTTTCAGAGCTCTCTCAGCCCCGCCTACCTCACAGGGTGTCTTTGTGGAGAGGGGAAGGGCAAGGAGATTGTAAGCCGCTCTGAGACTCCTATGGGTAGTCGGTAGGGTATAAACCCAATCTCTTCTCTTCTTCTCTTGACGGTCCAGCCAAAACTGTGAATATGCTAGATTTTGGTTCCAATTCTATGCACGCTAACTTGGAAGTCAATCCCACTGAAATTAATGGGATTTACATCTAAATAAACATGGTTAGCCTGAACTTGTTAGGACTGATTTGCATGAGGTTCTAATCGTGAAAATATATGCATTACTGGGTATTTAATGGGGTATGTTGAACCTTGTAAGTGTTGAACAGATCACAGATTGCATACCATGCATCCAGATTAACAATGTATCATATTACTGCTAAAAGTTATAATGAAGTTCAAGCAGGGGTCTTCACAAAGCAAACTTCCCTAGTTCGAAAAGCTCTTTCCAATTCCAGCACAGACCTCTTTGAAACTGGGCCTGAACTGAGATGGTTCACAAAGTGTTGGCTGTTAACCCATGGCCTACCCAGCCCTTCTCTACATAGGCGTAGAGTACAGGGGGGCTCGAGGGCTTGAGCCACCCCCGAAATTTCCCGGGGGGGCTTAGCCATCCCCGGGAAAATGGAGCGCCTGCCGCTGTGCCTCCCTGGGTCCTTCCGAGGCCGGCGGCCACTGCTGGAGAGGAAGAAGAAAGGGGTGGTGGGGGGGGGAGAGGCACCGGCAGCAGTGGTTGGCGGGCCTCAGAAGGGCCCGGGGAGGCGGGGCTGTTTCCAGGGGGGGGAGAACATCGCTCCAGTGAGCGTGTGTGCTTCACACGTGCGCTAAGGAGCCCCCGCCCCCTCGGGATTTCCAAAACTCTACGCCCCTGCTTCCCTAGGCCTCAGACTTTGTCTTTCCTAACTTTAATTAACTTGCTATGGTATATGATTTTTTAAACAGAGGATAGGCCTCAACTGGGGTCTATCTTTGTGTTATTTATGCTTCAGGAATCCAAAAACAAAAAGAAGAAAGAAGAATCCATTCCTAGCAACCCCAGCAAAAAGCCATGGGAAGACTAATTAGCAGAAAAAAAACAGGCTTCAGTCAGGCCCTACCATTAAATAACATCCCTGCAAAATTTTAGAATTATAGAATCACAAACAGGAGGACCCATTATACTTGCGAGGGGGGGGGGGGAGAGAAGGAGCTCCATGTCGAGGAGGAGGAAGCACTCGCAGGTGAGCCTTCTCCCCTACCCCCTGGCACCGATGGCGAGGCCTAGGCCTACCAATCCTTCTCCCCTCCACGGGCACCGGCGGTGTTATGACCGCTGACCACTACTGGACGCCAGTGACAGGCAGTCCGAGCTTGGCTCCAGGAAACAATAGGGGCCAAGGATCCTGAACCTCCAGGAGTACACCAATAGGGACTTTGGCAGGAAATTCAAACCCGCCAATAGGACTGTGGGTGTGACCCAGGGGGGTGTATGTATTTGGCCTCCTCGGCCTGTTTGTTTTCATTGTGTACGAATAAACTGTGAGCTGATAATTACACTGTTGTCCTGCTTCTCCGTGCATCAAACCCAGTACACAACATTGGCGATGAGGATAGGATACCGCTCAGCTAGCCAGGCTGCCTGGGCCCAAGGAAGAAGACGACCTCTGCCGCTGCTCCAGCTGATGAGCACCAAAGGCACACAGGCTACTTCCATGACACAACTGTGCAGCACGATGGCAGTTGCTCCGGGAGCGGGACTTGTCCCTTCATTCGACCCTACTCACCCTCAACAATGGGAGGCCTGAGTCAAGGAAATCAAGTCCATCCTGATTTTGTATTAGGTCACTGAAGAGGAGTGGAAGAAGGGTCTCCTCATCGGCTCATGCAGCCCAGCCACCGTCGGGCTGGCTCACAACCTCCTCTCTCCAACCAAGATAGCCGATGCCATGTTCAAGCAGATCATCAAGGTCTGCTCCAGGACCACTTCGTTCCCCAGCTGTCAGAGATCTCACGCCACATGGCATTCCACTACAGGCTGCAGCAACTGTGAGAATCTGTCATGGAATACTTGGCTGAGCTCTGCAGGCTCACCTCTGAGCGCAACTTCGGGGCCCAACTGGAGATGACCCTCCATGACAGGCTCGTCTGTGGTCTGCGAGAGGAGAAGCTCCGGCGACAGATCCTGGAGGCTGAGACATGCACCCTCGCATCTGTCCACTGCCATAGCTTGGGAGAGAACCCACCTTTACACAATGACATCCCTGGCCAGTCATCGCCTGGCCTCCACACACCAAGCGAGTGCAGACCCCATCGACTCCAACGGGGAAGAGGTCCACCAGACCCAACAGCTCACCCGACAGTGAGATCCAGGTGTAGCACCATGCTCCATTTCAGTCCAGGTATCCGGCCGGCAGGAATGTACCAGCTACAGGGACTGGCACAACCAGAAGACCTGCAGGTTCCGGGATGCCACTTGCTGGAGCTGTGGCTGCATCGGGCACATTGCACGTACTTGCCGTTCCAGGGGGTCCCGAGCAACAACATCCCTGCTGCCTCGTCACCACCAGGCCTCTGTGCACCATGAAGATAATGTGGAACCGGAAGAGCTCTACCTGCTTGTGAGCAAATCTCCACAACAGGTACTGTGGCTTCTGAGCCAGACCTCAGCCCCCCAAATTCAGGTCCAGGTAAAGATTGAGGGATCCCCCTGCTCCATGGAGCTAGACTCCGGATCCACAACCTCCATCATCTTGATGGAGACCCTTAAGAGATTGTGTCCCAGTGGGGGGGCTCCTGCGTGTGAGAGTTCTGCTCAAAGTAGTCAAGGATCAGATCTTGGTTGGTTAACCACAGTTCTTTATTCCCTATTTCTACATTAGTACAGCATCTTGGATTATTGTCAGAGATGAGACAAATTATACAAGCGGGTCTATTATACCATTCCAAGGAGTTTGAATTACCCATAGATAGCCAATCCCCTTAAGGGAAAATTGGCGGGCTAAAAGGTGTCCTGACCGTTTGGTTCTCACAGGAAAAAAGTGAGGTGTTAAGCAGTAAATTTCCTCTCCCAAACCAGACCCCTCAGATGTTTCGAGTTCACATAACAATCAATGGCTCCAAGGTTCTTTGCATGTGATAAGAGATGAGAGGCATCCTCCCTTGAAGTTACTGCCGGAGCAGCTGGAATGCGGAGGCCGGGATGTGAGGCCTCCTTGTTCTCGCAAATCATTGTTGTCACCCTCCCGGCCTGGACAAGCATAATACATCATGGCTACACAGACCCCAATACATGATAGATACATAGGATAGTGAAAGGCATACATGGAAGAAGCTAAGCCTAAGTCTGACTAATACAATGTCTGAATTGGCAGATTCTGACACCCTGCCCTCCTCATAATTCACTTCACCTAGCTTTATCAGGAAACATTTTATGAAACAATTTTGTCAGTTTGGGAGCATGAACATGTTCTGAGCGAATCCACTCGTTGTGTTCTGGGCCGAAATCAAGCCATCTAACTAAGTAATATAATCGGCCTCTCCGCATCTTGGAATCAAGGATTTCAGTTATCTCGAAGTGAGGGGCCCCCTCCTTCATCAGCGGAGGAGGAGCTGGAGGAACTGGATGCCAAGCATTCGGCCCAGGATCTTTCTTCAGTAGGCTGAAATGAAACACAGGGTGTATAGAACTCAGTGATTTAGGCAGTTCCAGTTCAAAAGACACATCCGATATTTTACGTAAGACTTTATAGGGTCCAACATATTTCCATCCCAGTTTTCTGCTGGGCTGCAACCCATGGATATTCTTGGTGGAGAGGTAGACAGAATCCCCGGGTTGGAGATCCCAGCCTGCTGCCCGTCCTCTGTCAGCATATTTTTTATAATCTTCTTTTGCTTGGTCCAGTGCTTTGCCTATTAAGGGCCAGGAGTCTTGGAGGCTAGACCACCAACTTTTAAAATCCGATGGGGAAGCACCGGGGACATTCTCAATGGTAGGCAATGGTTTCCCTTCAAACCCTCCTACCGCCATGAAGGGGGAGACTCCCGTGGAAGAGTGCACTGCGTTGTTGTAGCTATATTCTGCAAATGGCAATAACTCCACCCAATTGTCTTGGTGATAGTTGGTATAACATCTCAAAAATTGTTCCAATATTTGATTAGTTCGTTCGGATTGGCCATCGGTTTCTGGGTGGTAACCCGAACTCAGAGCCGGTTCTATGTCCATCATTTTCAGGAGCTCCCGCCAGAAGTTGGCAACGAACTGACTGCCCCTGTCGGATACCACTCTCTTCGGAAAAGCGTGTAATTTTATCACGTGATTAAAGAAAGCTTTGGCCATTCCTTTAGCAGTGGGCAATTGCTTGAAGGGGGTGAAATGCGCTTGCTTTGAAAACGTGTCTACCACCACCCAAATAACCGTTTTCCCCTTAGAAGGGGGTAAATTGGTGATAAAGTCCATGGCTATGGCCTCCCAGGGGCGAGAGGGGGTGGGTAGTGGGTGCAACAGTCCAGGAACCTTCCCCCCCGCTTTTTGCACATTAAACAAGTTTGGCAAGCCGAGACGAAGTCGGAGACGTCTCGGCGCATGCGCGGCCACCAGAATTGACGCTGGATTAAATTAAGCGTTTTTAGGAAGCCAAAATGCCCTGCTAACTTAGACGAGTGGCAGGTCAACAATATTTCCTTACGTTTGACTCTTGGCACCACTAGTTTGTCTCCATGAAGCCAGCACTGATCTTCTCTCTTAGAGCATTCCTCCAAAGCCTCTAATTCTTCCACCTCTTCAGGGGCATAATCCCCCCCCCCAATCACATTTCCCAATGTCCAATTGTGTTTTCTTAGCTTGGCTCCGAGTGACTACTGCCCCCCCTAATTGCTGGGGGGAGAACATGGAATCAAACACCTCCTCCTTGACACTCTCATGTTGGGGCAATCTGGACAGTGCGTCTGCCAAGGAGTTAGCCTTCCCAGGAAAATGCTTAAGCACAAAGTTAAACTTTGAGAAAAAATCAGCCCATCGCAGTTGTTTGGCGTTGAGGGATCTCTGGGTGCGCAGCGCCTCCAGATTTTTATGATCCGTCCATATTTCGAACGGGGTTTGCGCGCCCTCCAACCAATGCCGCCACGTAGTGAGCGCCAATCTAATGGCCGCTGCCTCTTTGTCCCAAACTGACCAATTCCTCTCCGTGTCGTTAAATTTTTTCGAAATGTAAGCCAGTGGGTGTAATTTCCCTTCCGGCCCGCTTTGCAATATTGCCCCCCCCATGGCTACATCAGACGCGTCTACATGGATTATGAATTCTTTGGTTTCGTCAGGGTGTGCTAGAATGGGCTCAGAAGTAAAAAGAGTCTTTAAGGTCTCAAACGCCCTCTGACACTCCCCGTTCCAGGCAATCTTCTCTCCTGGCTTCCCTGCTTCGGGCCCCCTCCCCTTAGTTTTTAGTAAGTCCGTTAAGGGGAGAGTCACCCTAGCAAAGTCTTTTATGAAGGTTCGGTAGAAGTTGCAAAATCCTAATAGGCTCTGCAATTGTTTCCTCGTTCGCGGAGCCTCCCATTGCACCACCGCCTCCACTTTAGCTGGGTCCATCTCCAGACCCTTCTGAGAGATGCGATAGCCCAGGAAGTCCACTGACTCACGGTGGAATTCACACTTGGATAGCTTAACATAGAGCTGGTTTCGCAGTAAGGTGGCAAGGACTTCCCTGACTAACTTCACATGCTCTTTCTTATCAGTAGAATAGATCAAGATATCATCTATGTAACATAACACTCCTTTAAATAGGTGCTTGTGCAACACTTCATTGATTAAACTCATAAAGACCCCGGGCGCGCCACTTAAGCCGAACGGCATCACTAGGTACTCGAATTGTCCCAAAGGGGTATTAAAGGCAGTCTTGGATTCATCCCCCTCCCGGATGCGCACCCTGAAATATGCATCTCGTAAATCCAGCTTGGTAAAAACCTTCCCCTTAGCGGCTTCCGCCAACAGGTCCTTTATTAAAGGGAGGGGGTAAGCGTTGGTAGTGGAGACAGCATTCAGTCCCCTATAGTCGGTACATAATCGCAACCCCCCGTCCTTTTTCTTCCGGAACAGCACTGGCGCGGCAAAGGGGGACTTGGCTGGGCGGATGAAACCGCGCGCTAGATTTTTGTCCAGGAACTTTCGCAGCTCTTCCCACTCTAGAGGGCTCATGGAGTACAATTTCCCCTTCGGGAGTTTCCCTCCGGGGAGTAGCTCGATAGCACAGTCCGAGAGTCGGTGGGGGGGCAACTCATCCGCCTCGGTTTCGCTGAATACTTCTAACAAGTCTCTATACTCTTTGGGCACCATGGTGGGGGTGAGGGCGAGCGCGGGGGCCGGAGGAGGAGTGATCGGCGGTCCGGGTCCCCACTCCAGGTCCCATCTATGCGTGAGGCAGCGTTCGTCTACCCAAGAGATCTTCCCTTCGCTCCATTTAATATAGGGGTCGTGCGCACCGAGCCAGGGACTTCCCAACACCATAGGGAACTGGGCATTTGGGGTGATGACAAAAGCCCGCTTCTCCCAATGTTCCCCCGTCCCCAAAATCAGGCTCTCAGTCTCTGCTATGCACTCCTCCTTCATCTCGGACCCATCCATTTGAGTAAACTTTAGGGGCTCCACCAGTGGGGTAACCTTTGGCCCTAACCCCTCCACTACCAATGGGCTAATCAAGTCCCGCGCACACCCAGAGTCAATTAATGCGCGGACCCTCATGTGGGTACCTGATCCAGGGGTCACCACAGTCACTACCATATATAACAGGGGGCCAGGGATGCTCACCGGAGATGGCGCTTCTTGGCTGGGGACCTGCAGTTCTGCGCCGCTTACTGCAGGTCGTTGGAGTTTCCCGACATCTGCGTCTCCATCAGCTCCAACTCCCCCTGATCACTAGTAGCTCCCTCCAGCTGCAACGCCCTGGGTTTGATCGGTGTTTTTCCTCGGCTAGGGGTGCCCCCCGTCACCGGCGTCGAGGTCTTCGGGCCTCTCCCTCCCCCTCTCGGGCAGGCTGAGGCGAAGTGCCCACTCTCCCCACATTTCATGCACAGCCCTTGCCGGAACCGGGCATCTCGGACGTCCTGCGTACTGGGCCGTGGCTTCGCTCTTGGGGCTGCCTTGCTGGCCGCCGTAGCCGAGGATCCCATTTTGATCAAGGCGAACCTTTCTTCCATGTCGGTAGCAGCTCTCATCCAGGTGGCCAGTGTGCCCGGGCGGCCCCCCAGCAGCACGGTCTTGTAGATCTCCGGGTTAAGGCCCTCCCAGTACTTCTCCATGAATAGCTCCTCCGGCCAGCCATGGATCTTGGCCGCGATGCGCCGAAACTTATCGGTGTAATCTCTCACCGTCGATCTCCCCTGAAACAGCTTCCTCAGTTGATTACGGGCCTTTTCCTCGCCTAGGGGGTCTTCGAACTGATGACGGAGGGCCCACATAAAGTTGTTCAATGAACGCAGCTCAGGTCCTGGGGAGTCATGCAGGCTCACGTACCAATCGCTGGCGGTGTCTTTCAGCTTGGAACCAATGTAGCCAATCCGTTCTCTCTCGGTGGGATAGAGGTGGCCCCAGCTGTCCAGGAACCTCTCTATCTCCAGCATGAAAAAACGCAGCTTCTCCGGGTCCCCATCGAAAGTAGTTGTCAGAGGGTCGGAGGGGGCTGGGCGGACGGCTGGGGCGACCAGGGCCGGGGCGGGTGCTGGGGCGGGCCCCGGCACCGGGACCGGGACGACCGGCTGGGCTGGCTGTGCCGGCAAAGCGGGCACCTGAGGCTGAATCGGGACCCCTCCGGGCGCCGCTGGCTGTTGCTGGACTCCTATCCCCTGACCGGGGAGAGCTCCTTGCACTGCTCTCATAGCGTCTCGAAACTGGTGCTGGAGATCGAGGGCCAATTCGCGTAGTTCTGCGGTGAGTTGAAGTCGCAACTCTCCCATCATCTGATCCAAGTGGGGCACCTGCTCCTCTCGGTACGGATCGGGCCCATACGGACCCATCCCCTCTCCTTCGAACGGCGGGCGACGCGGCTCTCCCCGGTAGATCGGCTCGCAGTCGTCTCCGAGGTAGCTCGGTCTCCCTCGATCGAGCTGGTCTCCAGCGAACGAAACCCGTGCCCCTTTCCGATCGTGCACCCACGAATCCACGGTCCGACGACCGAAATGGCTCCAGGCGTACTTGGGGGTCACGCTCTGATGAGGAAGTAGGCGCGGGATGTAGTGAGCCCCCTGGCTCGTAGTCACCGGCACTTCGGTGCCTCCTCCGCCGCCACCACCACCGTTCCCCGGGTCCTTCGGGGTAACGGGAGCATCTTCGGGGGTCGGGTTGAGGGGGACCGTGTCGTCGTCTGACATAGTCAGGAACGGCTGAGTCCCAGTCAGAGATCTCTGACAATCTGTGAGAGTTCTGCTCAAAGTAGTCAAGGATCAGATCTTGGTTGGTTAACCACAGTTCTTTATTCCCTATTTCTACATTAGTACAGCATCTTGGATTATTGTCAGAGATGAGACAAATTATACAAGCGGGTCTATTATACCATTCCAAGGAGTTTGAATTACCCATAGATAGCCAATCCCCTTAAGGGAAAATTGGCGGGCTAAAAGGTGTCCTGACCGTTTGGTTCTCACAGGAAAAAAGTGAGGTGTTAAGCAGTAAATTTCCTCTCCCAAACCAGACCCCTCAGATGTTTCGAGTTCACATAACAATCAATGGCTCCAAGGTTCTTTGCATGTGATAAGAGATGAGAGGCATCCTCCCTTGAAGTTACTGCCGGAGCAGCTGGAATGCGGAGGCCGGGATGTGAGGCCTCCTTGTTCTCGCAAATCATTGTTGTCACCCTCCCGGCCTGGACAAGCATAATACATCATGGCTACACAGACCCCAATACATGATAGATACATAGGATAGTGAAAGGCATACATGGAAGAAGCTAAGCCTAAGTCTGACTAATACAATGTCTGAATTGGCAGATTCTGACACCGCGTCCCTCACCCGTGACCCTGATGGACTTCCAGCGGAACCGTGTTCCAATACGCTGGCTCGCTGGCGAGGTGGGATATAAATAGAAATTAATAAATAAAATAAATAAATAAATACGGGAGTGGGCAGTTTCCAAGTTCAGTACCGGGGGTTCAATGACTACTTAGAGTTAATCGTAGTCGAGGGCAACCTCGTTAGCTTATTGAGCTGGACTTGGTTCGTCCCTCTGGGAATCTCCATCAAGGGAGTTAAGCAATGCGTGATTTTAGCAAAGTCTGTGGCAAGTTCCTATCCATCTTTGACAAAACCCTGGGCCACTACATGGGCCCCCCCCCCAGTGTCCGTGCAACTCAACCCACAGGTGATGCCTATCCACATGCATTCCAGGAAGGTCCCATTCGCTCTGTGGCCAAAGATTGACACAGAACT
This sequence comes from Lepidodactylus listeri, assembly GCA_029233225.1. NCBI lineage: Eukaryota > Metazoa > Chordata > Lepidosauria > Squamata > Gekkonidae > Lepidodactylus > Lepidodactylus listeri. Next base: position 14,742,541 of record JARCFY010000015.1, on the reverse strand, counting down.
GGACTGCCTCGTGGCACAAGGGGTCCTGGAAGCAGTCTCCTGTGCTGCCTGGGAGACCCCCATATTCACCCCCATGAAACTGAATGGGGACGTCCCCATCTGCATGGACTATAAGTGCATGCTGAATAAGGCTCTACAGGACCACACATACCTGGTCCCGGTTGTGAGCCACGTGCTGACCACTTTGTCTAGGGCAAAGATCTTCTGCAAACTTGATCTTGCCCAAGCCTACCAGCAGCTCCCTGTGGATGAGACCACAGCCGCCACACAAACCATTGTCATGCATCAGGGAGCCTTCAAAGTAAAAAGGCTGCAGTTCGGGGTGAGCATCGCCCCAGGCCTTTTCCAACATCTTATGGACTCTCTCTTGAAAGGGATTCCGGGCGTCACACCATTCTTCGACAATGTGCTGATCGGTGCAGCCACGCCAGACAAGTTTGCTTCCTGACTGTGCACCACTCTCCGCTGCTTCCACGAGGCTGGGCTCAAGGTGAAGTGGGAGAAGTGTTTTCTCGGAGTTCCCTCTGTCTCGGAGTTCCCTCTGTCCCGGAGTTCCCTCTTTTTTTTTCGGAGTTCCCTCCCTTCTTGGGCTTAATGGTCGATGCACATGACCTCCATCTGGCAAGGGACAAGGTAAAAGCCATCGTTGAGGCTCCTCCGCCCAAGTCTAAGGTGGAGCTTCAGGCATTCCTAGGCCTCCTTAACTTCTACCATGCCTTCCTCCCCCACAAGGTGGCAGTAGCTGAGCTCTTGCACCACCTACTGGACAAGCAGGCCCCCTGGTCTTGCAGCCCTCACCAGGCCACCGCATTCAAGGGTATCAAGGTGCTCTTGATCTCAAACGTGGTGCTGGCGCACTTCGGTAAATCACTGCTGGTGATTCTGGCCTGTGATGCCTCCCCCTACGACATGGGTGCCATGCTGGCTCACCAACTCCCAGATGGGTGAGAGGTGCCTGTCGCTTACTGCTCCTGGACACTGTCAGCTGCAGAGTGGAATTATGCCCAGATCGGCTGCAAGGGCCTGGTGATCATGGCCAGTGTGAAAAAATTCCATGGTTTCATCTACAGCCGGCCCTTCACCATTGCCCTCTTCTCCGCCTATTCGCAGCAGGTCAGCAGATGCTGCAGGTCTCTCCCCACAAGTTCTCCGATGGTCCATCTTCCTGCCCAGCTACAACTACAGCTTGCAGTACTGCCTGAGGAAGGCGATGGGACATGCTGATGCCCTCAGCTGCCTGCCCTTGCCTTCCATTGAGGAAGGCCCGGCTCCAGCACACCACATGCTACAGGTAGAAGACCTCCCTGATTCTCCCCTCCAGGCAGCCAACGTCGCCTGCTGCTTGGCCAGAGACCCTGTCATCTCCCGGGTTCTGAGCTGGGTGGTGAGGGGGTGGCCTGCAGCTGCAGCAGGCCCTGAGTTTAAAGCCTTCACAGCTCAAAAGGACAAGTTGTCAGCCCACAAGAGATGTCTCCTGTGGGGTGACAGTGTTGTAGTCCCCAGCATCCTGCATCACCATGTCCTCAAGGCTCTTCACGAGGCCCACCCAGGGATCATCTTCATGAAGGCCCTGGCCCAGAGCTAACAAGACAGCATTCACATCGGAGGAATTCCAGGAGTTCCTTCGCAGCAACCTGATCCAGCATGTGAGGTCCACACCATTCCACCCCACGACCAACAGCCAAGCAGAGCAGATGGTGTAGACCACCAAAGAAGCCCTCCGCTGCCTGATGGAAGGTGACTGGGAATTCTGTCTGGCCCATTTCCACTTAGTGCAATGGACCACTCCCAACCTGGTCAACGGCCACTGCCCAGTGGAACTCCTGATGGGCCGGAGGCCCACAATCCTATTAGACAGATTGAATCCAGACAGGGCTTCAGAGTCACGCAGCCTGTCCGAACAAAGGAAGGCACCACAGGGGTTCTTTCCGGAGGACCCTGTGTACATCTGCAAGGGATCCCCATGGCTAGCTGGCCAAATAATTAGCCCAATAGGACCCAGGTCGTACGAAGTCACGACAGATGATGGCCAGGTCCTGCGGAAGCACATCGACCAGCTGAGGAGATGGCAATCATCATTTCCCTAGGCATGTAATTAAGGACCACGAGAACTAAGCACTGAGGCAATCCTTCTTGCCCTCCCTCTCATTATCTGCCTAAATTCACAGAATCAGATTATATGCTTGATTAATTTGATAACTTTGATTTGGGAATGGAGTTTGTGGAGGGGAGAGAGCTCAGTAGGGATGTGATGTCATAAAGTCTACCCTCTGACATTGCCATGGCCCCCAGGAGTACTGAGCTCTTTATGGTGGAGATCAGTTGTTATTCTGGGGAAATTCCAAGCCCCACTTGGAGGCTGGCACCCCCTTTTTCCCAGACACAAGTCGAAACATTTGTTCTTACCTTCAAGGCCCTAAATACTCTACAGTGTGTGTGTGTGGCGGGGGAGGTACTGAAGGAGCCACCTCATGTGGATTTCTGGAAAGGCACAAAGATGTTTTCTTAGTAAATATGTGGGGGCTGAAGGGGGGCTAGAAACAACAGCTGTAATGCCAGTTTAGGGAGGGGAAAAAACACAGGGAACAGTGGTGCCAGATAACTCAAAGGTAATGACTTCTTTACAAAGGCGACTGTTTGAAATGACCTGGAAATTGTTACAGAGAGAGAAAAGCTGCAACAGTTGTGTGTGTGTGTGTGTGTGTGTGTAGTGACAGAATATTGAGGCTTCTATGCATTCTGGCTGCTGGGAAAGGTAGAAAGGGTGTGTGGGACCCGTGACCCCCCCGGCCAAATGATATGGCTCAGATGATCAGTGCTACGATATAACCACTGACAAATCATGCCAAGCCACTTGCAAGCCCGTTGCTTTGGCACCCATGCTCTTTCTTGTTGCCTTACTCTTTTCCCTGTAGAGTCTCTTGTGGACTGGATACTGAGGACCACTTCACAGACGTACTATCAAGTGCACACTCACCATGGAAGTTGCTGCTGCCGCCAGACTTCACTCTCAGGATGAGCCTTTGTTTCCTGCATTTACACACTGTAGGTGTATCCCTAAAAATGGAGCTCTGGGGACTCTGAGTAAGGGTCATTTTACACCTCCCCTCTAAAGTAGTTTGACTGCTGTCTTTTCCTGTGCTGAATTCACAGTGGTGTGAAATTTCACTCCAGGGGTTCTAAGTGCCCTAATAACAGCAATTGTTTAAAGCAGAATCAAGTTGGTTGAATACTAGCTTGACCACAGGAGGGCAATTAGTAGATGTGGACATTTCAGTAGCAGCACGGTTTCACACCGCACAGAAGTGTGGGCAGGTTTTTTTTGGAACTAGAATGATTCCAGCGGGAAAGTCAGATGTAAAAACAGCCTAAGCCTCTCACTTATGTATTTGCAAAGAAAACTGACTCATTAGGTGGCGGCCAGGAACAAGCACAGCCAGGTCTACTTGGTGTGTGATACTGTTAGGGATGGAGAGAAAGGCACCGATTTCCGATGCCCCCCCCACCCCCCGAGCAGCCTCAGAAAAATGGAGGCATTTGACTCTCATTCTTTGGGTTTTGTAGAGGCCTTTTCTTTTAATTGAGCGGACCACTGTTTACTGAGTGTAACCTCTTCCTTCCCCTTGTAAGTGGTCTACCCACTTTAATTAAGAGGAATGAAAACAGGATATTTTATCTTGCCGAGAAGGCAGAAAAGGATGCAGCTGGGGCCTCCTGCCTTCATACCGCACCACACAGCTTGTGATAATCAATTGCCATCATTCATCCTCACTTTATAGCATAATATCCAATGGGCGGCTGGTGCACAGGCTAAAAATAGCTCAAAGATGACAATTATTATGAGGCAGGGCTCCTCTGTGCTGCACATAAATGGATCATCAAACCCGGGCAGGCTTCTGGATTTGGGATTAAAGACCATTCATTCCAGCAAGCCCTCCCTGGAACACAAATCCATTCTGAATGCCTGTATGGAGGCAGGTCAAATGAAATCAGGGACTTTGGGAGATGGCAATGGGCATTTGCTAACTGACTAAATGGTGCAGTTGAATTATGGCAGCTGAGCAAATGGCAGAGATGGAAATTCAGCTCCAGAAGTAACAAGCAATGGGGAGTAGGTGTGTTTGTTTCAGTTTACAAGCTGCCATATCCTGGAGGCTCAAGATGGGTAACAGTTGCTTGACAAATGTATTTTTGAAGGTGACAAAATTCAGACAATACACATGAATAAAGCTATATAAATCATTAACCAGTGTCAATGCAGTGCAAAGCATTTCTGCTGTACAGCCAGGACTCTCCAGCCTCTGTGCCATAAATTTGTTCTCTCTTTCTCTCTCTCCCCCTTCACACACACACACACACACACACACACACACTAGGAATAAGGCCCTTTGTGGAAATAAATACAATGGGGTCTAAAGAGAGGCTCTGGGAGAGTGCCCCGGCCTTGGGCACTCAACGTCAATTTGCTATGGTGATCTCAACAGGGTATAATGACACAGAGACCACCATTTTCTCTAGAGGAACTGACTTCTGCTACCTGAAGAGCAGTTGTAATTTTGAGTGATCTCCAGCCCTCACTTGGAGATCGGCAACAATGGTTCCTCAGGAGGAACTGGCTGGTTTGGAGGGTGGAGTCTATGGCATTGTACCAGTCTGAGGTCCAACCCCTCCTCAAACCCCACCTTCTCCAGGATCCACCTCTCAAATCTCCAGGAATTTTCCAACCTGGAGTTGGCAACCCTATCTCCTTTCCAGCCAACTATCAACCTACCTTTATCTGCCCCTCTGACTCTCAGCTTTTTATCTCCTCCCCCCTTCCTCCTAGAGAGCAGTTGTAATTCTGAGTGATCTCCAGCCCCTATCTGGAGATTGGCAACAGTGGTTCCCTAAGAGGAAATGGCTGGTTTGGAGGGTGAAGTTTATGGCATTGTACCTGTCTGAGGTCCCACCACTCCTCAAACCTCACCCTCTCCAGGCTCCATCCCTCAAATCTTCAGGAATGTCCCAACTGTAGTTGGCAACCCTTTCAGGACTGGCCCCAATGAATTTTCTTCCAAAGGCCAAAACAGGTGTGGAAAGAGCATTTTACTGGCAGAACCAAGGTTGGTTGCCTAGCAACAAGCATGAGGGGGAAAGTAGGGTTGCCAACTCTGAGTAGGGAAATACCTGGAGATATGGGGGGGTGGATCCTGTAGACGGCAGCATGGGGGGGCAGAAGGACTCAGCAGAGTATAATGACATAGGGCCTACCCTCCAAAGCAGCCGTCTTCTCCAGGAGAACTGATCTCTGTCATCTGGAGATCAATTGTAATAGTGGGAGATCTCCATGTCCCACCTGGAGATTGGCAACCCTAGGGAAAAGTCAGCCATTCCTGTTTTCTATGTCTGGCCTCATCCTCTATCTCTGCTTGTGTGTGTATCCACTGGCTTTTTAAAAAAATAACTTGGGCTGGTGTCTCCCCCACCTCTGCTATGCTGACAGCTATTTACTTGGCAGGTTTTTTCCTGTTCTGGGAAGTGTTGCCTCAGCAAACTTGGCTTACTTTGAATGCTTCTATCTGAAAATGACCACACATTGAGCATGTCAAATGCATGCTCGTGTAAGAAGTAGTTACCTCATATCATAGGTTTGCCTGGAACACTATTATCACAAAGGGCAGCAAGAGATCTTCACATACATATATTTTGAGATGCTTATTAGAGGCCACTAAAGTGGATGGATAAATTTGTGAATGTGTATATAAGTTCCCACCTGGTTGTTGTTGTGTGAACAGAGCTGGATCAGTGGTTTAAGCCAACCATGAGTTTTGGATATGTGAAGGTAGGAGGTATGGCCTTTAATTAAGGGACCAATATTTGGGAATTCTTGGCATAGCTTCTAAACTCCTTGCAGTGAAATTGATAGAAGTTTTACCACAGGCCTAATCAAGGCAGAGTTGAATAGGTGCTATAGGGAAATCTGAGGTCTCTGCTCCTTGATACATACACACTTAAAAGAAACTGGGCACATTCATATAAATTATCTTGTTCTTGGTTTTTAATAGCACATTACATAATTGAAACCTCACAAATGTAGAACCCTTTTTATAACATTACATCATATAAAAAGACATTTGTGTTTGATCAATTATTCCATAGCATAATCTATTTTTTATTTTGTTCAAAGTGGAGGAGAATTCAGAAGTTATATGCTGTTAAACATATTTGTTCCTGACTTGGTAAGTTTTCCATTGCCAGGATTTCAGAGACTCTGTCACAGGGCTGTGGAAAGGCAAATGTTCTGGCGAAAATGGCCCTTACAAAAGCTCCCAACAAATAGGAGCTGGTACACATTTATAAAAAAGTTGCACGTAAGGATAAAATAATTTGTTCAGATCGAACAGTAGCTTTGTTTCACACACAACTGGTTTCTTTTAAAAAATATTTTTCACCATTGGCCCATCTGTAAAATCTTAGGAACAAAGTAACATCAGCAACACAATCTGAATTACTTAACAATGGCCGAGTTCAGACTGGTAGTTTGGCCCTATATAGGCACGTTTTGCAGGTGGATTAAGAGGGCCGGTTCACACAGAAACAGCTGTCTGGCATTGCCGAGCCGTACTTACCCCATCCTGGAGCATTTTCATCCCACTTTAAAAAGGTACCTGGTGAAACCAGTGTCAAGCTGTCTAGGTGCGCGTTGATCCTGCTTCCTGGAAGTGTGGACACAAGTAAGCCGCAATCAAGCAGTGCCAGTAATGTGAACCCACTGATCTGGCATAACCTCCCATGTGTGCTGTGTGCTTGAGTGCACAACCGCCTACGGGGATACTTCCGGCTTGCGGAGTTAAACCTCCCAGCCATGGGATCCTGCCCCAATTGCTGCTGCACCTATGTGCCCATGCGCCTACGGACCAAAGCCGTGCACAACTGGGGCGGTGCCACCAGGGGCCGCCCCGCAGTGCGAATGCTCATTCCACCTCCTCCCCAGTATGGTCCTGCATCACTCCCAGCAGTGCAAACAGAAAGCCCCACAACAACTTGCCCCGGGCCTTTTTGCCCCACTTCCCTTGCACTTCATTCTGTCAGTCTGTCCTCTGTTAATATTTGTTTACCCAAATGGGGCACTTAATCCAGAAGGTAACAGTAAGGAAGAGATCCTCAGCTATGGCCGAAGTGGGGAAAGCCTCAAAAAGTAGTATTGAATCTAAGAACAGTGGTGATCAGAGATCAAAAGCCCAACCAAGGATTTTCAGCATCACAAAGGATTATAAGCAGACATACCTAAAGATGATAGACGTAAAAGCATCCCACAATGATCAGGCTACTGGCCCCACCCTCTGCTGTTGCTCTGGCTGTTGAGAGGTGGGGCTGTGAGCCTTTGAATTGCAAGGCTCCTCCTCGCCACAGTCATGAGTCTTTGGTCCAAGCTGAAGGGTGAGAGCTGAAGGGCTCTTGCCCTGTGGCTCTTAGCTGGGGGATCTGGCCTAGGAATCCCATAAGTGGTTAAGAATATTGTACATTATTGTGCTTTACCCCTTTCGGCTCAAATAGCCATCTGCCACATGGTTCCAAGAGAGGACAGCATGTTGTCCCTCTTGGTGTGTGCAGGGAGAAGGGGGAGCTTCATCTAAGAGAGTGAATGGAAGGAAGGAAATTGTCCCTGAGAACACAACCAACATTTCAAAGGGCACAGTAGCAGAAAAGTAAACATGGGAAGGAAAGATCAGTGTGTCTATCTAGCTATCTATCTACTCTCTCTAGCCATGAAGTCTGGAGGCTGAGGCAGGGACATCACACTAGGAATTTTCAACACTCAAAGCGCTACAGCTTAACCCCAAAGGCACTGAGCAAGATGGCACTCAGTGCCATTAGAACTAAGGAATCAATTCCAGGCCCTTGCGGTGGAGGCAGAGATGGAGACACTGCCAGCAGAAATATCACAAACACAAGGAAGACAGGGGGAGGTGGACATGGAGATATGAGGAAATGGTACTGGAAGGAAAAGGAAGGTGTTGCTCATAGGTGACTCCCTGCTGAGGGGTATGGAATGCCATGTTTCCAGGCCTGACCCCCTGGCCTGAGAGGTGTGTTGCTTGCCAGGGGTGAAAATTAAAGATATTATATACAGGGTCCCTAAACTCATCAAACCTACAGAGCATTACCTGTGGGAACCAAAAGGAACCAAAGACACAACTGTCTTGGGAGGAAGATGAGGGAATGGGGGCACAGGTGGTATTCTCTTCGATCCTTCCTGTCATAGGAAGGGGAATACAATGGAAGCAGATGATACTGGAGGTGAGCCACCGGCTGTGTTGGTGGTACATGCCAGAGCGATTTGGATTCTGGGACCAATGGCTAGGCTTTCTGAATGACAACCTACTAGCAGGTGACGGACTTCACCAGTCAAGGTCAGGGAAGAGTGTGTTTGGCAGAAACCTGGGGTGGGCTTTACACTGACATCACAAGGAGAAGAAGACAACCAACATAGAGATTTAAATGAAGGAGAGGAAAAAGCAGAGGCCCACCTGGGAGGGCCGGGTCTAATGGAGCCAAAGGTGTGGTGCTTCAGGTGTCTATGTACCGATGCTCAAAGCTTGGGCAATAAAAAAGGAGGAGCTTGAGCTTCTATTGCAGACAGAGGCATTACACAGACTTGGTGGGATGATTCCAATGACTGGAATGTAGTAGTGGATGGATATGTTAAAAAACACACACAAAAGGGTCAAAGAGGAGGCAGAGTGGTGCTGTATGTAAGAAGAGGGTTTGTTTGTCAGGAAACACTGGAGGAGGAAGGCGACAGCCCAGGGGAAAGTATCTGGGTGAGGATAAGGGAAGGCAGGGCAAACAGTATTGTGGTTGGAGTCTGCTACAGACCTCCTGACCAGAATGAGGGGGTGGATGCTGCTCTCCTTGAACAGCTTGACAGGGTATCCAGACAACATGACCTGGTAGTTATGGGTGACTTCAGTTTCCCTGATGTTTGCTGGGAGACAAACTCTGCAAAGCGTCCACAGTCACACAACTTCCTGACCTGTTTGGACAACGACTTCCTTCATCTAATGGTGGAGGAAGTTACAAGGGGCTTGGCCATACTTGACTTAATATTGACCAACAGGCAAGAGATGGTAGATGGGGTGAAAGTGATGGGAACTTTAGGGGGAAGTTACCATGTCCTGCTAGAATTCCTTTTTGCTGTGGGGGGACCAAGGAAATTCATAGCCATGTGTGTATGTTTGATTTCAGCAGGGCAGACCTTAATAAGCTCAGAGGCATAATTAGAATCATTCTGTGGGCAAGACTGGTGAAAGGGAAAGGAACAAGTGAAGGGTGAGTTCTCCTAAAAAAAGAGCTCTTGCAAGCTCAAGCCATTGCTATTCCAAAAAGAAGGAAACATGGTAGGGAATCCAAGAAGCCAATATGGATGAACAGAGAACTCTGTGATGGGCTAAGGAAAAAAAAAGAAATGTTCAAGAAATGGAGGCAAGGACATACCTCTAAAGAGTATCTGCAAGTTGCTAGGCTATATAGGTCAGCCATCAGAGAAGCCAAAGCTCACAGTGAGCAATATCTGGCCAGGGATGCTCACTACAACAAGAAAATCTTCTTCAGATATGTGTGGAGCAAATGCAAGATAAAAGAGGTGATGGACCCACTGTTCAGTGAAAGTGGAGAAACTCTGACAGAGGATAGAGAGAAAGCAGAAAGGCTCAATGCATATTTTGCCTCAGTTTTTTCTCTGAAGAAGAGAACAGGTGTAGTTGTTTGTTGAAAGATAATTATATGGAACATGATAGAAATCAAAAAAGATCTGAAAAAAATCACCTATCCTTGATGGGTAGAATAGCTACAATAAAGATAAATATTCTTCCAAGACTGATCTTCTTATTCCAAACAATACCAGTTCTTCAAAACCAATAGTACTTTAAAGAACTTGATAAAGTAATGTCACAGTTTATCTGGAAAAACAAAAAAACAAAACAAAATTAGGGCCTTACAAGATGTCAAAGAAAGCCGGATTTGCGTTACTAGATTGGTTTCTATATTATACAGCAGCAGCACTGACGTGGTTAAAAGAATGGATTACATTAGAAAACACTAGAATATTAACTCTGGAGGAACATGATCTGTTATTGGGTTGGCATGCATTTATGTGGTATGGAAATTCAGATACATCTATTTTAAACAACATCTGATTAGGAAATCCTTACTGATGGTATGGAAAACTATTAAAAGATTATTTTATACTAAGACACCCAAATGGGTTTCACCACTGGAAGCTTTCACAAATCCTAATCTATTACAAAAAGTATATTGTTGAGATATGAGAACCTGTTAGATAATAAAAATGAATTAAAATCAACAGAAAGACTTAATGAACAAGAAATTAATATGGGTTGGTGAGAAAGGGTACAGTAGATTTGCTAAAGATAAACCATTGGGCTTCTATACAAATGTAATAGTAATAGATAAGATATTGTTACATACTGATTCTCTTCTCCCCCATTTGTTACATACTGATGATAAACTGATTAAGAAATTGTATAAAATAATGCTAGAAGATAAAACACAAGATGAAATAGTTAAAAACTGTATGATTAAATGGGCACGAAACCTGGGTTATAATATTGATTTAGACCAGGGGTGGGCAATTGTTTTGGCTCGGGGGCCACTTCATGGGAGCAGAGGTTAGCGGAGGGCCACACCTTTTTAAATGATTGCATTCATTAGTTAACTTTGCATTTCAGAAAAGGTATAAATTGTATCATAAAAATCAATAAATATAAATAAAATAAAATAAAATAGTGGTAGTTTAGTGGTAAAATAGTGGTAAGCCAGGAGAGAGCGGAAGCCTTCCTGACCTTCTCAGACAGAAGCCTGACTGAAACCACGTGGCCGACTGTCTTGGCGGGCTGCAAAAAACTCTGTGGTGGGCCGCATGTGGCCCCCAGGCTGCAATTTGCCCACCCCTGATTTAGACCAATGGCTACGTGTATGGAAAACCAATGTAAAGATTACTAAAGCGACTTCATATAAGGAAAACATATACAAAATATTTTATAGATGGTATATTACTCCAGATAAACTAGCTAAGTTTTACCCTGACCTACCAAATTACTGTTGGAAATGTAAAAAAATGTTGGTTCATTTTTTTTTCATATGTGGTGGACATGTGATAAAGTTAAAAAATATTGGAGTTGGATACATAAACTTTTGCAAAAAGTGCTAAAAACGATGGTTCCTTTTACACCAGAATTGTTTTTATTGAACATAACACCAGAAAAGTATAAAAAACAAGACTTTTATCTCACCTTACACATTGTGACAGCAGCAAGAATATTATATGCTAAATACTGGAGAAGAGATGAAGTTCCTTCAAAGAAAGAATTTATAAACAAGATATTGGAAACAGCAGAGATGGACAATCTAACTTTAATTTTGAGAGGAAAAAACAAAGAAGATTTTGAGGGCACATGGTCAAGGTTTACAAACGGATAGAGGAACATAACACATAAATTTCCTAGACTTATAGCTGAAGTAAAAAGATATAAAAACTACATATATATCTGTGAGCAAAATGAGTTTATTAAAATTATAAGGCGTAAACAAGAAATGAAGTTTTTAGTTACGGTATGAGGTCACATGATTACATGGAAAAACGATATCATGAATGGAGAAGGGCGGATGTTCTCCCAATTTTCAAAAAAGGGAGGGGGAATGACCCAGGAAACTACAGGGAAGACACTGGAGCAGATTTTAAAGAGATTGATCTGTGAGCATCTAAAGGACAATAACTTGGTGATCTGGAAAAGTCAGCACAGATTTGTCCCCAACAGATCCTGCCAGACCAACCACAATTCCTTGTTTGATCAGAACTCGCGGGCAGAGGGGTTCCGGAATCACTACCCTCGAGCCCCAGAGTAGGCACCCCTTGTGGGTGGAGAGTTCTGTGCACCAGATTGAAAAGGCCGCAAACTCAGGGTCCGGATTCTTGGGCCACCCCTTTCCCACCTAGTTGGAGACCCGGGAGAGATGACGGTCCCGGGCCGTGCGCCAGTCCATGTCCCATACCTGAATTGGCCAGTCCAGCTGGTCCTCAAGCAGAGCAACATGGTAAGCTGGAGCTGGGTTGGAGTCGCAGGAGGGCAGCGGAAGGCAGCTTCCCCGGGCGATGCACCAAGTCGTAGTCATACCCCGTGAGGAAGACTGACCATCAGAGGACTCGCGGGGAGAATATCTGTGGCATGCGGCGATCCGGGGCGAGGAGACCCAGAAGAGGTTTGTGGTCCGTGGCGACCGTGAACTTGCGCCCATACAAGTAACTTTTTGACCCCGGCCACAATCGCAAGTGCCTCCTTGTCTATCTGAGCGTAGTTCCTTTCGGCCGGGGCTAGGGTCCAGGAGTAATACACGACCGGGACCTCCCGGCTGTCCGGCAGTTTGTGACCCAAAACTGCCTCCACCCGATAAGGAGATGCGTCACAGGCCAATATGATGGGCAGGGCTTCGTCGAAGTGGGCGAGGACCACATTGGACATTAGGAGGTCCTTGATGCCCTGGAAGGCTGCTGCCTGGCAGGGACCCCTGGCGGACTCCTGGTTCATGGCTTGGGTGCAGCAGTTGGAGCGGGTGTGGCAGGCCCGGGTGATGTGGACCTTCTTGCCGCATGACCGGCACTCTGCTTCCCGGAAACAGCAGGTCCGGCGGTCATGCTGGTCACCACAGCTAGCACACGTGGAATGTTTGGAGTGTGGTATCACTGAGCGGGAAGCCTTCTCACCCGAGTTGCAGGACCCCTGTCCCAGAGGCCAGTGCTGTATCTGGAGCGTCTCGTCATCCTCAGATACGTCGGAGTCTGCAGCAGCCTCGGTCTGGTGGGCGGCTGCGGATGTGCCTAGCTTCTCCTGCTGAGAGACCTCAAAGGCGCAAGCCATGGTTAGCATCTCATCCAGGGTGGCGGTGGAGTTGGCCATCAGCTTTCTTTGAAGCTTGGGGTCACGGACCCCACACAGGAATGCGGAGTATAGCATGTCCTCTACGGCCACGAACTCGCACCCCACCAGGAGATGGCGTAGGTCCACCAGGTTATTGGAGGCAGACTCACCCTTCTGCTGCAGCCGGCAGAAGAACTTCACCAGCTGCGTGTTCTTCGAGGGTCTTGGCGAGAAGTGGTTCGTTAGGAGCACCATGATGTCATCATACGTGGCCTCCGCTGGGGTACGAGGGGAAAGCAGGTTGTGAAGTAACTTCAGCATCTTTACCCCACAGGAGGCCATGAGCCAGGACTTCTTCCCGGCATCCGTGATGTCCTGTGCATCGAAGTAGGATGTGAGCTGGTTCGTCCAGGCTTCCCAGTCTTCAGGGCAGGCTGGATCGAATGGGTGGGTGGTTCCCGGAGCGGTGGCCATTCTGGGATGTGCAGCAGTGTGTTGAGTGAGATCCTCGGGAGCTGATGGCGGTGCGGTGGCACTGGAGCCGAGTGGGACCGGTGGCTGACAGATCTGGTCCAGGCACGATGCGGTGCTGGTGTCGGCCAAGGAGTCGCTCATCGGGATCCCACCTTCATCGCCAGTGAAGCGTACTGGACTCGGGATACCAGGAATGGTGAAATCATGAAGCCTTTATTGAGTGATTCAGCATGCCCAGTAGATGGTCAGAACAAGCATGCTTCCAGGGCTCCAGGGCCCTCATTATATGCTGGCCGGAGCCACACCTCCGGCCGCACCCAAAAGACCTGATAGGGGCTTTACATATGCGCATGTTTGTCATAGGTTCCCTGGAGGAGCCTTTGATTGTATTGGCTTCCCAGGGAGAACCTAGGTCCCACATTGGTGGAGGCTTAGAATCCGGATGTCTATTGTTCCTCCAGATTCAAGCTCCCCTCTCTGCCTGACCATGTGCTCTGGCCATGCAGCGGGTGCCATTACCTGGGAGCACATGGCAGGCTGGTTGCTACACAGAGCATACTACATTACAAGTTGGAGACTGGTAGCGGTGAAATCAGCTCACATACTTTATTTAGGTTCAGATGAAGCATGACAAACAGAGGTCGGGGGGCTGCTTACATCCACAGGTAAGCCGCACCCCCGACCTCACCCAAATGGTGCAATAGGGCTAGCTTCCCGCCAGTGACTCACATAGGCCCATTTGAATATTCAGAGCCTTTCATTGGGGGAAACTTAGTAAAAATCCAGTTGGAAAGTACACTGAAAGTGGATTGAAAGTGGATTATTTAGTTTGTCTGACTGCAGCCACGGAGAGTTTTGAGGCGATATTTACCATCCAGATGTGCAGAAGTCGTGAATGACCAGCATACCACGAACATAGTGGACCCCAACTGTGGGTTTGGGGATGCTACTCTGTTAGGTGCCCTAGAGTGACACATGGAGCCGTGGCTGGGGACACGCTGGAATGCTGAGCACATTGGTACTTACCAGGGAGGTGAGGCAGATTGCACGCAGACAATACAGATGATCTGTTTCAGCAGCCTCCAGTGCCCATGTTTTAGGCAAGCTCCCATGATCATGTGTGTGTCCCTTGGACTGTCCACAGACTCAGGAGCAATACTTTTGGGGGAACCCCGGGCTAGTTTAGGGGTGATGGTGCCTGTGAATGCTGATGTACCAGGCGGCCCTCTGATGCAGGGTATACTGGTGGGCTCACAAAGTTCAGATGCTGACACAGACACTATGGGGGGGGGAGTACTTCCTTCAGGTTTCAGGGGTGCACGGGTGCTTAAATGAAAAAGGTAAATATGAAATATACTCTCTGATGTAATTCTTTGTGTGTTGTGTCTCAAAGGGCATAACGTAACGATGAGTTTTAAAAAATAAAAGGGCTGTATCACAAAAGAAGAAATTATACTTTACTAGGGAGAAATCTGGGGTCAGGGACAGGCTCACCAGCACTGCACTGACAAATAACATCACTTCCAGAGCAAAACCAGAAGTGAAACAGTAACAGGGAACAGGGGCCAATGCCTGGAGGTCTTCCACTAGGTAGAAACTATAGAACATAAGAACATAAGAGAAGTCAGTGTTGGATCAGGCCAGTGGCCCATCCGGTCCAACACTCTGTGTCACACAGTGGCCAAAAACACCAGGTGCCCTCAGGAGGTTCAGCAGTGGGGCCAGGACACTAGAAGTTCTCCCACTCTTGCCCCCCTCCTGTCAAGTGGAAGTGTAGAGGGATGATTTGCTGCAGAGGTTTTAGCTGAGAGCTGTCGGTAGCACCTGGGATATGCTCTTATTTTCTCAGCTAGGCCGGTCACAAAGAAGGTGATTTCTGTGTACACATCTGGCCTTGTCAATTTGTGTCTTCCCTTATCCAGGAGAGTACTGTAGTTTTAGGAATGCTGGATGGACAAGCACCTGCTTAGTCCAAACAAGTTTATCAGGCATAGTTATGTCTTAGGGCAAAGGGTGCAGACAGCATATTGTATTGTACATTTTGGATGGTAGCTAGAAATATATATCCAAGTGCAGTTATTGTAAATTCAGATAACTAAATTATTATCTATGTATCCCAAGCACAAGAGGCGTTTAGGGGAACAAGCGAAGGAAGCACTGTTCTAAGTTAGCCATAAATATGTTGCCAATAAACAGTCAGAATAGCCAGACTCACTGTCAGAATCTGACAATAGCGTGCTTGTTCTGATGTTACTTTCTGTTTCTTTGTGCCACACTGTCACCAATTGTTTTATTGCTTGCTTTGAAGTAGAAATAGCTCTCCTGCTTAATGTTACTTTCTTCCCGGGAGGATGGCCTGCCACATTCCTGGTCGTCACATAAACAACAGTGCCTGTCTCTTCCTGTCCACTCCTCCTCCCCTGCCAGGCTTGAAGTATTTTATCAAAGTTGTTTCAACCTTGAAGACTGTTTAACTGTTGCTGACCAAATGTTTAGCCTAGGGTTCGCACATCTGGGTCACTCAGGGCAAGAAGGGAATTTTTATAACTTTCCCACCTTTTGGTGAGAACTAACGGTTGCCATTTTTCCCCGCTTTTCTGTATTCATTCTGATTGGTCAACTAAGTTTAAGCACCTATGCCTGAAGGTATATTAACCCATGTTATTTCTTTTTCTGTATCTCTAACAAACATCAAGTACCTGTTCCAGTATTAGAAATAAAGAGCTTTGCTTTAACCCAAAGGTCTGATCTATTGCTGTTAGTACAGAAGCCTCACACTCACCCAAGTTCATCAGAGCATGTAAGCTAAGCAGGATTGGCCATGGTTAATATTTGGATGGGAGAGGTTGCTATGCCAAGGTACACAATGGCAAACCACCACCAAGGAAAACCAGGGTCACTGTGCAGAGGCACGCAATGGCAAGCCACCTCAGCTCAGCCCACTGGCAGGCTCTGGCAGGGCGGCCTCCGGAGCTGCTGGCACACCTGCCACCTCAGGTTCTCCTTGCTCAGCTGGTGGCCTTGACTCCTCCCTAGAGGACTCAGAGTAAGAGTCATTGAGCTGACTGGAGGGGGTCACATCAGATTCCACATTCATATTAATCAAAATGGGGTTTTCTGGATGATCAGTGCTTGAGACAATGGGGCATCTCGTCAGCTACGCTGCCATAGCTTGTGGGGGTTGGAGGCTGGGTGAAGCTAGTATTGCATACAGATATCTTTAGGTATGTTAAGTTTCAGTTCTAGCACTCTCTTATCTCCCTTACGGCCAGTGCCTGACTTTGGTGCCTAGTCGCTTCTCTTCCCCTGGGAACTGCTAGGAGTTTTTTTTTTTCCTGGCATACTTGTGTGCTTGCTGCAATTGGCTCCATCATAGCCGGGGTGTATTTTGAATTATGTATAACTTCCCAACTCCCGCCTGGAGAGGTATTACTGACACAAAGAATGTTCAAGAGATCTGCCTTTACTGAGTCCAATAAACAGCTCACTGCTTAAGACTGAGTGTTGGGACTGATTGCTGCGGGACTCTGACACATCCGGATTTCCATTTTTTTTTACATTCTAAAATTTTCATTCATCATTTAAAAACTCAGTTACTCTATTCGAATTAAAAATATTTGGAGCAGCCCACCCAGGCAACATATATATGAGTCAGCCTAGTTAATTTTTTTTTACTTACTTACTTACAAGTTACCAGTCTTAACTTTACATTGCAGTCCCCAAGAATCAACTAAGTGCTCCTCTATACTGCAAAATCAAAAGCTGAGACAGATGCTACAGAGAACATTATATTTCCTTGATGATAATAGCCCTCTTCCTTGTTATCAGCTCCCTAGATCTTCTGCATCCTTTTAAAAATTAGAATTGTGCGTACACTGCCCTGCATTCTATAGCCTGCAATATTGAACGTACCACCAAGCTTTACTTTGTTAACAAATTCTGTTTTCAAGAGCATGGCAGAAGGGATCTTTCCGTCTAGGACTTAGAAACTAGTTCAGTAATTTGGATCAAGAAAACGGTCATTTTGGATCTCTGTCCTATAGCACATCCTTTGGTAACTACTGCTGAAGAAGGGTTACTTTTTATACTCAGCTTTTCTCTGGCCAAAGGAGTCTCAAAGTGGCTTACAATCACCTTCCCTTCCTCTCCCCACAACAGTTGCCTTGTGAGGTAGGTCGGGCTGAGAGAGTTCTGAGAGAACTGTGACTGGCCCAAGGCCACCCAGCCGGTTTCATGGGGAGGAGTGGGGAATTAAACCCAGTTCTCCAGATTAGAGTCTGCCACTCTTAATCAGTACACCATGCTGCTGTTAACAATCACCTCTACTTGATATTCAGTTTGGCAAATGGACATTCAAATAATGGCTTATCTTTGGATCTGAACAATTACAACAAATTTGGCCCAATTTGCTGGCATTTTGAAGGATTTAAGGGCATCATTTAGAGTAGAAACAGATTAACGAAAAGTCTTTCCATTGGATCTGACCAGAGCAGTATACAGGCAGCTTGGGAAAGTAATATTAGATGCTGAATATTGCTCAGGTCAAAAATTCCAAAGAGGTTGTGGTAAATGTACTTCAGAATATGGGCATTAATGCAAAGTATAAGGGGTCAGGTGGGGGTCATATTTACCTGGGAGAGCCATCTAGGCATTTGTCAGCTTCTTCCAGGGTAGAACTGCACTTCTGATGACTTCAAGGAATATAAAGTCCTACAGAAGAAGCCTGTCAAATTCCCTCTCCCTCTGAATAAAAAGACTTGACTGTGCTCCTCAGGTCCCGTACAGAGACCAGGGGAAATGTGTCTTCTAGCAAGCAAAGGTATTTCTCTGTTTCAAATGGGACATTGTCCAAAAACAAATTAACAGCCGATTTACGTATATGAGCAATTTAATTCTCACCACTTGATTCTCAGCTTAATGTGTAAATTGACCCGTGGGAAAACATTGTGTTGGAGGTGATATGAAAGTTCTTCCTGGGGTGTTTGGGGAATCTAGGACATCTCTCCTCCCCCCCAAACATGCAGATCAGCACCAGTTGACAGTGAAATGTATTGATTTAGATATTTATACTCAATTTATTTCCACTATGGTGACCCAAAGAAGCTTACAACATTTGTCTTCCTTCTTCCATTTTATCCTCGCTACAACAATCCTGTGGGACAGGTTAGACCAAAGAGTAATTGGCTAAAAGTCACCCATGGCAAAATGGGGACTTGAACCAGGGCTTTCTAGTTCTTAGTCTAAAACTCCAGGGGTCACTTCGAGCAGAAGCTCAGGGGAGCTCAGCTCCAGCAGTTGGTGCCAGCCCCCCCCCCCCCCATGGGGGAATGCCTGCTTGTGTCATGGCTGCAGCAAAATGACCCCGTCCCCTGGAAAGGTTCCTCCGACCAGCCTTCTGAAGGCTTCAGCCACCACTGAAGCTATCCTCCCATAATAGTGGTATTTCTGAGGCTTGGATTAGTAGCTGTCCTCTCTCTGCCAGCCCTCTCTCTCTCTCCCCTTTCTTTCTTGCCTTCTGACATACTTCCTGTGATGTCAGGTGGTGTAGCATATGCAAATAAGTTATGCTAATGAGTTATGCTAATGAGCTCTTGCACCTCTTTTTCTACGAAATGACCCCTGTGAAACTCTAACTACTACACCATTTGTGCAAACCAGTCAAGAACTTCAGGGTTATGACTGGTTTTGCTTCTTACTAAACAGCGAGTGAATATAGTTTTATAAAAGGGAGGTTAAAATAGGGGATAAGATGTTGATTTGTTGACAAGCTAGCTTGGTGCCATGGCTCAATGACTGTGCAATGAGCCAGGAAGCCCCTCTCTTAGATCTTGCCTCTGCCATTTTAGGCAGCCCACCATCTCTCCGCCTTAGCCTTCCCTGTCTGCAGCATGAGGCTACGTAACACCTACCGACTTTACGTGCTTTATAGTGAAGATTGCTTATGCATAAGAAACACTTAAAATATTCAGAAAGTGCTGTATTAGGAGAACCAAGTATTATTTTATTAATTAAAATAATTTGAGTGCTGCCAGTGTGGATATGAAGTATAGCAACCCTTTCCCCATCCTCACGCTAATTTCTTCCTGCTGCACACTTATCTTTTGGGACCCTTTACTTCTTTAAACTACATACCCACTAGCACATGAGTAGTGTCTTCCCCCTGCCCACTTCTGTGTAGCACGTTCTAAATTGTGGATGTAGAAGAAGAAGAAGAAGAGAAGAGATTGGATTTATATCCCGCCCTTCAGTCACTTAAGAGTCTCAGAGCGGCTTACAAACTCCTTTCCCTTCCCCTCCCCACAACAGACACCCTGTGAGGTGGGTGGGGCTGAGAGAGCTTTTTCCCAAGCTGTCCTTGAGAGAACAGCTGGTACAGAGCTATGGCTTGCCCAAGGTCATCCAGCCAGGTGCAAGTGGAGGAGTGGGGAATCAAACCCAGTTCTCCCAGATTAGAGTCCGCTCACTCAACCACTACACCAAACTGTAGGAAATACAATTACTTGATCACACGTTGAAGATGAGTATGGCCAACTAGGCAGGCATGTAGAAAGAAAGGATATTGTCCTCTGCTCTTATTGTCACTTCCCATATAGATGAAGCAGTCATCATTTATAATAAGCTACAAATAAAGCTACAAAGCTAGGGTGAAAGTTTCAGGGGAATGATGAAAGATACACAGGGGAAGAAGACGCTTCTTCCTGTGTATCTTATGCTCATTTTCACCTGCATTGCAGCCAATATCATCCTTGACATGATAAGGGACAATCTGGGACTGTATTTGTGAAAGTTTCTTCCACAAAATATATTATGCTTTGGTTGCAACAGTGAGGCACGTCTACAGAATTCATGTCACAAGCATGTTTGGAGCCTGAAGACAAAAACCAAGTGGAAGTGTATATTAAGATTGCTTTTCTTTTTTTTTTTTTTGCAATTCTTTTTATTAAGAATTCCAACATTACTATAATTTGGCTATACATTTGGCTTATACATGAAACGTTGTCTTCGGCCGAGGACAGACTGGCAATGTAAAGCGGGGCAGCCCCGCGTCGGAAGTGGAAGAAAAGAGCCCGTTCAGACATGCGCATCTGTCCCGCGGCTCCATTTCGCACTTACCCGTCTCCCAGTTGCTTTCCATCCGCTTTAACAGGACACCGGGTAAAACCGGTGTTCAGGGGCCGTCCTCCGCATGCCTCCTGCTTCCAAATAGTGTGAACCGGAAGAAGCGGGAGGCATCCGGAGGCGGCAGTGTGAACGTGCTGGCACAAAGTTATGCACATCAAAGGGAACACATCAAAGGGAAAACAAAAAAAAAGCGCAACGGCGGATCCGCGGCAGTCTGAACACTCCGTATCGGCACCACTGCGCATTGCTCTGGCCAGTATGAACGGCCAGCTCCGTGGAGTTTTTCCCCCACACCAGTTCCCTCCACTTTGCCCCTGCTTTACATTGCCAGTCTGTCCTCAGCCTTCATCAAAACAAAACACACACCAACAAAAAAAAAGAAAACAAGGCAGTGCTAAACACAGATTCACTTTTGAACATAAAGACTCAACCATTCGTACCATTTGTGCCACATATTAAAAAAGCTCTCGTCTTCTCTGCCTTTAAGTCTAATTGTCAGCAGATCCATTTCGGCCACAGTAAACAGCTTGTCAATAAATTGTTGTCTACTAGGAGTTCTTTCCGATTTCCAGTTGCTCGCGTGTACAATTCTAGCAGCTGTTGTAGCATGAGTAAGAAAATATCGATCTTCTTTTGGAGATATATCCAAAATAAAAGTTAACAAGAACATTTCAGGTTTAAAAACAGATCTTAAACAATAGAACTTCTTGCAGCAGCTTCTTAACCATCAGCCAATACCTACGAGCACATTCACAAAGCCACCATATATGAAAGTAGGTGCCTACGTTCTTTTTACATTCCAACATATCTTAGAAATCGCAGGTGAAAATTTAGCCAATCTGGAAGGAGGTAGGTGCCAATGATAAAACATTTTGTAAATGTTTTCCTTAAATGGAACCGCTCTAGTCAATTTAATTGTTGTCGACCATATCTTAAACCACACGTCCAATTCTATATTATGCCCAGGTCACATGCCCATAATATCATTACCGGTTTTACCCATTCATCTGCCATTTTATGATTTAATAAAAGACCATACAGACTCTTAATAGTACATTTATCCACACTTAACCATATTTTATCCAGTTCAGTTGTACTCATGTAAAACCCTCTAATCTTATCAGATTTGAATCTGGATTTAAGCTGCACTTCTTCCCACCAAGTTAGTTGAATATTCAGTTGTTGCAACACAGCTGCAGTTTTCAAAGTTCCATCTGAGATTTCTGAGCGTTGGGCAAATCACTCCCCCTATGCCTAACTTGTCTCAGCGGATTCCTCTTTTGATAAAATGAAATACCTTATCCTTGTACTCTGCCACGAGGAAGAACAAGATACAAATGTCATATATGAACAAATTGTCTTCATGAAATTGAGAGAACAGGTTGTGGAAAATAAGAAAGGAGGCAAGACCTGGAGATACGTCTAAGAGAAAATTATTAGGATGTGACTGTGTTATGGATAAGGTTGCAGCTCTGGGTTGAAAAATACCTGGAGATTTTGGTGGTGGCTTGAGGAGCGTGGCGTTTGGGGAAGGGAGGCACTTCAATGAGGTATAATGCCATAGTCCAAAGTGGCCATTTTCTCTGGGTGAAGTTCAGTTGTAATCCCAGGAGACCTCCAGTGTTACCTGGCAACCTTAGTTTTGGAGCATTATGGAGCTGTTTGAGCTCAAACATTATTAACACACAATGTTCGGCCACGCTCATTTATGAGCTCAGCTATAGCCACACTCTCCCAGTCTGCTTGCTTTTCAATAGCTGCTTTATTCTTAGCCACATCAGCCAAGGATCCAGTCAGCAAACACAGTGTCAAAGGAAGTGAGTGCAAATTGGCCCACCAACTGGACATTAAAGCAAGCGGTGATATCATTCTTAAAATACAAGAATCTAACGTAATACGCTTTAATAGCTGGGTAATTGCAGCAAGCAAAGAAGGGACTTCTTTGTGAAGGGGCCTTGCTGAAAGCCAGAAGTGAGTGCTCATGACATCATGGCCCGTATACAAGTGATACTTATTCTCTGGGCTCTGCCAAAATGATTCAGCAAGGATCAGCCAGCCAGTCCCCAGATAACTTGATGGGAGACCATGAGAGAAGAGTTAATGGGATGATTGATTTACAGCTGGAAAGAATTAGAAGGTCTGTGAGAAGTGACATGCTGACATTGTTTGAAAGCCTTAAAGAGCTCCCCCTCCCAATATTTTTTTACCCAAGGTCAAATGTTTCCATCAATGTTTTTCCCTATGCCTGGAGCTGACAGGTGTTCCACAGGATTCTTTATTCTCACAGTATGGAGAAACAGTTGCTGAAGAAGAAACCATGAAAATGCAACAGATCCTGACAACTCACAGATCATGCATGACAATGTAATAGTCTGGTCCCAGATTCAAATATAGGTATGAACTGACCAAATGGCTACGTGCTCCAAAAGAGGTAACAAGCACAACAATGTACAATTTTCTTAACTATTTATGGGGTCCCCAGGCTCAGTCCCCAGGCTAAGAGCTGCAGAGCAAGAGCCCTTTAGCTCTCACCCTGTAGTTCACACCGAGGCTTACACCTCTGGTGCAGAGGATCTTTACAAATTCAAGGCTCACCCAGCAGAGGGTGGGGCCAGCAGTCAGTCCCAGGCAAAACAGACCCTCCCCAGTCAACAGCAATCACCTTCTGCAATCATTTTTTTTTCAATCTGTCAAACAGGCACCACTCTCCAACAAGCTATACACACCCACACACCCTCAAACACTGTCCTCCCACACAGTAGTTTCAGCTAATTCTCCCCAGTAGTTAAGGAAAGGAGGAAAAACCCTTGCTCACCACTCCAGGAGCTCTTTTCCTGCTCCTTCACAGAACCCAGCTAACTCTCCAGGTTCCCTCTGGAGGCTGGCAATTTTAAATGCAGGCCTCCATATTTTGCACCCTCCAGAAAAGGAATCCTTTAGCCCTGCTTCCCATCAGCTATGGAATATATTTGGCAATGTCTGTCATCTTCTTCTTGGGACATATGCTAGGGTGCAGGTGCACTCAAAGTGCTTCATGGTTCAATACCAATCCAGATATGTAGACCCCAAGGAGTAGTGCTGCCAGGCCTCCTCCTACAGCAGGAAGCCTCCCACTGGCAGCCCTAGTTGCCTGCAGCCACTCTGAGTGGCGGCAGGAGGGGGGAAGGTGGCAGCATCTGTGCCACCTTTTCCATACAGTTTCCAAGGATTCCTAGAGTTACCCTACATCATTTTTGGGGAAACCTGGAACTGATGTAGCAGCACAGACAATGTAACAGCACAGACATCATTGCTGCCTTCCTTCCAAGGCCCCACCCCCAACTCTCCCTTCAGTTGCCACGCATGGCCTGGTGACCCTACCAGGGAGCCAGCTAAGCCTAAATATTGTGGCTTAGAACCACAGTAGAAGGACTGCAAAGCATTCTGCACTGATCTTTTGGTAGCCCAAGAAGAGCCACCGTGGCACTGTCCTGAGCATATGAAATTGCCTTATACAGAGTCATGCCATTGGTCTATCTAGAAATTTTTGTACTCGGTGTGCACTGTTCACAACAGTGGGTGGGTATGTATGTGTGTGTTTGTGTGTTAGAGCACTATGTTCTGTTCGTCTAATGGATGTGTGTCAGAATGACCTTTTCTCCATAAGGTTGGGTTAGGACATCTGGGTACAGTCACTATGTGGTCTCCAAAACAAGCATCATAAACAACTTTATGGCTTCTCATGCATATCTGATTGAGAGTGCTTTGTATTCCCCCCCCCCCTTTCTGGATCTCTCCTTAAAATAATCCCCCCTAGCACTATTGTTGTGTCAACATCAACTCAAGCTGAGGGAACTGGACTTCTTGATTGTGAGGAGAGGAACCCAGAAACTGAGAACAATTCTCAAACCATTGAACAGGGTAAGACAGACAATGGCTTATCTCTAGAGTGCCTTCTCATGACAACTGCTTATTGCCAACCATACCTGTACAAACATTTCCTCTTTTTTCTTACCTCCAGATATTCCACCAAGAGCAGTTCTGGTGGAGCCTCCCCATGCTTCACACTTGGCTCTTATCAGAGCCAAGAAGAAGTGGGTGTAGCTTTGCAGAGGATTGGGGACCAGCTGCTTGAACAGTCAGCAAGGGAACACGAGGCCATGATGGAGGCTGGGTGGCGGGAGCATGAGGCATTCCTGTAGGAGATGCAGGCCTCACGAGAGGAAGAGAAGGAGACCCGGGAAGCCCTCTCTGGCCTTATACAAACTGCCCTAACAGCACTCACTGACATTGTCAAGGCCATCTCACAGCCCAGGGCAGAGACAAGGCAACCCACGCCACCCAGGAGCTGTGACAGCCAACATCTCAGTGTGGAGCCCACTTTGGGTGGTGCTGATGCTTCCAGTTACATCCAGGCACCCACTGAAGGGGCATTTGTCATTTCCAGGCCAACATTCCAACATCGGCCCACCTGTGTTTTTCAAGCCATGGCAACCAGACAACGCATGCTTTGACACCCCCCAAAAAAGCCCCATTCTCTCCCCCTGAGTGAGTGTCTCTTCTGACAGAAATGCCAAAAAAACAAATGAATTGTGTGTTGCACTTGTTAGATTAGACACCTTTGATGTATGTGCCATGTCCAGTAAGGGAGCGTACTGGTATACATGTTTTGACAGTTAAAACTTATGCGTCTTAACTCCCCCCCCCCCCAGAAGTAGAGTTAAATTTTCAAAACTGTCTTCCTTTACTGTGATTTAAGTTATTTTGAAATTAAAATTGTGCATTCAATCTTTCTGTGTCAGGGGTAAGAAATAAGAACACAAGAGAAGCCAAAGTTGAATCAAGCCAATGGCCCATCCAGTCCAACACTCTGTCAGACAATGGTCAAAAATACTAGGTGCCATCAGGAGGTCCAGCAGTGGGGCCAGGACACTAGAAGCCCTCTCACCGTTCCCCCCCCCCCCCAAGCACCAAGAATACAGTGCATCACTTACCCGAGAGTTCCTATCTATACCTTGTGGCTGATAGCCACTGATGGACCTCAGCTCCATATGTTTATCTAATTCCCTCTTGAAGCTGTCCATGTCTATAGCTGCCACCGCCTCCTGTGACAGTGTGTTAATCACTCTTTGGGTGAAGAAGTACTTCCTTTTATCCATTCTAACTCTACTGCTCAGCAATTTCATTGAGTGCCCATGAGTTCTTGTATTATGAGAAAGAGAGAAAAGGACTTCTTTCTCTACCTGCTCTGTCCCAAGCATAATCTTATAAACCTCGATCATGTCACCCCTCAGCCATCGTTTCTCCAAGCTAAAGAGCCCCAAGCGCTTCAACCTTTCTTCATAGGGAAAATGTTCCAACGATTTTATCATTCTAGTTGTCCTTTTCTGCAGTTTTCCCAATGCTATAATACCCTTTCTGAGGTGTGGTGACCAGAATTGTACACAATATTCCAAATGAGGTTGCACCATCAATTTATACATGGTGCAGATGATACTGAAACATGTTCCTTTGTCTGAAATCCTTTTCCTGAAGAGATGCTGTCAGTCATGGCAGACAATACTTAGAGTCAAGTTGGACATTCTGGCATCCATAGGTCTAAGCTGTGGACACTGATGCCATTTTAGAGAAGACTCTGGCCATTTAAAAATGCCACCACAGCAGTTTTGGCACTTGAAAAGCTGTGAGGGAGACAAGAAAGCCTGCTCCTGCCACACCGTGGCCCAGATCAGGAGTGGGCCCCCATGGCGTTTTTGACTGGTCAAATGATTCTCTAAAATCATTTAAATTGTGGCTTAACATATCAGACATTCTTGCAGTTTTGCGATGTCATGTTCAGTGTGAAATTTTCAGTGGGGTGGGCTCTAACCAAGGAAGTTTAATGAACATAGACTTGCTGGATGGCCACTCTTCTGTTCCCTCTTCAGCACAAGAGTCCATAAAGGAGGAGGATCTATTGGCTCTTCTTATTTATTTATTTCTTGAGACTTATATCCCGCCCTCCCCGCCATACGTCTTCTGACACATCTCTGCTTCGGGCGGGTCACTTCTAAACACTGAAAAAGTTACTGTAGAAGAAGAAGAGATTGGATTTATATCCCGCCCTTCACTCACTTAAGAGTCTCAGAGCGGCTTACAAACTCCTTTCCCCTCCCCTCCCCACAACAGACACCCTGTGAGGTAGGTGGGGCTGAGAGAGCTCTGAGACAACTGTCCTTGAGAAAACAGCTGGTACAGAGCTATGGCTTGCCCAAGGTCATCCAGCCAGGTGCAAGTGGAGGAGTGGGGAATCAAACCCAGTTCTCCCAGATTAGAACCGGGTTTGATTCCCCACTCCTCCACTTGCACCTCTTCTCCACTTCTCCACTCCTCCACTGTAGCAGAAGATCATCCCTTGCACCAGAAGACTGGCGATTACCTGTTCCTTGTAATGGGGGGGGGGGGCAGAGGAACCTACTTTCTGGACAGCGTTCCACCTTGCTCCCTCAGCCCTTGGAGCCAATCAAACCTGGGTGGCCAATCTCGGACTGGGGGGATACCCTCCCAATCCTCAAGTGTCACAAAAAACCACTGCCTTCTCCTGCTTGAATTGCAAGTGACACTATTTGCCCATCTGAGGGAACCCTGCCTCTGTTAGGCTTTGTGCCACATCTTTACATAGGGTTATGTTTAAAAAGGATTAGGGTCTCTAGGTATGTGCTCGGCATGACCTGGCCTTGTGCCTCTTTCTTATGCAGGACATTGAGCATAAGCTCAATCTCTTCAATTTGCCAGAAAACACCTTTTTGTGAGGAGGACATGGCTAACATGTGCACTGGGTGGGTTGTCTATGTGCATGCACGAATAAGTGTACAGATAGTTGGGGGACTTGTTTCCATGTGTGCTGGGCAGGATGTCTATGTGCATGCACGAATATGCATGTAGGTAGTGGTGGAACTTGTTTTCATGTTTGTGAGACCACCTTTAATGAGGGGATCGGAGGTTCGGATCTTTAATTAGGGGAAGGGAGGGTTCGGTAGAGAAGGAGACAAAATCAACAGTTAGGAAAATTTTTAAGGAAACAATAGAAAAGTATAGAGAACTGCACAAGCCAGAATATCTCATAATGATTGCGATCAATGGCATGGGATGGAAATACAAACAAATACAAAAGTAGCAATATGGTGCTGCTTTTAAGTTCAGAATTGAAGTTAAAGTATTAACAGTTGTGAAATGTGAGGTTGTTGGCAGCAATACCACTCAGCGCCTTGGGCGCCTTTGCAGCCACATGCTTAGCGCATAATGCACAGCCTTCCTCTCTCTCAGGTGCCTGTTATTCCCTCTCCTAAGTGGTTCACTTGACTCAGGGACAGCAGTGGCAGGAACATCCCTGGGCTGGAAACTCACACCATGTCCACACTCCTTGCAAAGGCTGTATAAAATGATACAGACAACAGCATTAATGTTTTCTTCCAGGACCGACAACTTGGATCCCAGGCAACACCACCACAGTTTCAGCCTCCCAAAGGCATATTTCACAATATTTCTTGCTCAGCTGTGCACTTTGTTAAAGTGGCTTGCTGCCAGTTCAGGACCCAGTGTGGGGAGTGACAAGCCACTGTCTCATTCGAATGGCAGCATCTGCCACTATGACTGGTGGAATCTGGATGCCCTTGATTGTCACTCTGGGGTTCCTGGGCACAAAGGCACCTTTGTCAATCACATCACAAATTTTAGAACCCCTGAAAGCATGGCCAGTGTGGTTCCTGCCAATATAACCAATCTCGGCACTGGTAGATCTGCTGTTGTGATCCACTGTTCCCTGCAGTAGACCAGAGTAGAACTGCTTGTGGTTGATGTACTCAGGGGTCTGTTGGAGCGGGAGCACACAGGAGCGCAGCTCCGGGAGTGAGGAGCCCAGGGGGCGGGCACATGACCAAGCCCCGCCACCTCCTCGGCTTCTCCGAGCAGTGCAGAGGCGCAGCGCCCCGGGGAAAGCCCTGCTAGGGTCTTTATTGTTTTTAATGTTTTGTTTTAATATTGATAATTTTATCATTGTTCCTTTTATGACTGTGTGCTGCTTTTCCAGAGACTTGCTCAAGGTGGCATATAAATGTTCTAAGTATACCATTTTTTATCTGGGCACATGGCACATAAGTACTGGAGAAATTTCACCAACCCTTCAGCAGCTTCCACCCCATCAGTTTGGTGTAGTGGTCAGGAGTTGGACTCTAATCTGGGAGAACCGGGTTTGATTCCCCACTCCTCCACATGCAGCTGCTGGCCCAGTCACAAGTTCTCTCAGAGCTGTTCTCTCATGAGCAGTTCTCAAAAGACCTCTCTCAGCCCCACCTACCTCACAGGGTGTCTTGTTGTGGGGAGGGGAAGGGAAAGGGATGGGTGGTGCACATGTCCTGGGTATCTCAAGTCTACTTGAAACCTGGTGGTTTCAAGGGAGCAGGAAGAGAATGAGGGTGTGTTCTTTACGCTTATTTTTATTGCACAAAGTATTGGATGGGGAAGGGAATGGAGGAAGAACAGGTCAGTTTCACTCAGCTGTGGAGTGGAGCCTGAGGGGTGGGTGTTGCCTTCTGACACACTTCCGGTATGTTAGGGGGTGTGGCATATGCAAATGAGTTATGCTAATGAGTTATGCTAATGAGCTCCTGCACCTCTTTTTCTACGAAATGACCCCTGGATGTACTCATTTCCCTGCTGGATCGGAGCCCTTACTGGAATGTGGCACCCATCAATGGCACCGACTCAGTAGGAGAAATCCAGTGCTGCAAAGCTGTTCTGTCGAACAGAAAGGAGAAAGGATGATCACAGAGAGCATCTGAAGCAATGAAAATACAATGTTTTGCTTAACCTCCCCCTTTAAGAAAAACCCCACCATTGGCAAATATTTGTATCTGTCTTCTAAACCACCGACTATGACTTCTTCAAGCTCAATCCGAGAAGATCTACACAGAATTTTACTCAGAACTATTCAGTGGGGCTTTTATGCCCGGGAAAATGTTCCTAGGTTGGCACCGTAACTCTTCTTTTCCTCTGATCCCCCCCCCCCCCCCGCCATGTATATCAAATGTGTTTTGTTTATGCTCAGCTGATTTGAATCTTCTCCCTCCCCCACTTCTCAACAACAGGCTCCTACCCTACAGTTCAAAATTGCCAGAATTTTGACTTAAAAACAGAACCTGTTAATCTTATATGATCAAACCTAATCCACAGAAAACACTGAATATTCAAATATAGAATATGTAACTCAACACTTTAACGGTATTTAAACTGGGAAGCAAAACTGGACCTTGTAATAGTCAAAGAGAAGCAAACTGAAAAGGAAGACAGCAACATTTTTAAAATATGAAATTATCTTTGTATGTCCATTCAGAATATTGGGTTGCCAGTGAAAAAGCCTGCAGGCCAGACAGTAGAAAAAAATATTATATACATGGTTATATGGTTGACTGAAAGTGATACCAGAAGCAACTGAGACATTTGGTTTTAGGCACAGAGAATAGCAAGAATAATATAACCAGGCAGGGTAACTGTTTGAGTTTGAGGCAGTTTGAGGCAACTAATTTTTCATTGTGGGATTCTGCAAAACAGGTTATCACATTCCAATTGCATTGACAAAAGGATATCTTACCAAACGATGAAAAATAATTATATAAATTCAATTTTACATTCTTTTTTCAGTAGTATAGAGGCTATGCAAAAATGATACTTACATTAGTGAAGCTATTAACCAAGCCTCCAAAATGGAGTCTAAAAACAACCCTATTTCTCTAGTTTTTGTACAATGGCAGAATTAATGGAATAGCTCCTTGGCTGGTTTGCAGTTCCTATAAAGAAACTGGAGGCTGTTTAATGAACTGGAATATAATCTCCGTGATTTTGTTCTAGTGGGGGAGACATTCCTTGTTTCCATCCAAATCACTCATGTCCATAATTAAAGAATAATGAGCCAAACCGTTGCCTTCATTCTGCCCAAACCCCTTCTTATGGAGATTTAAACTAATAATTAAAAAAAATAATCCCATATACAGAACATGTCCAAGAATAATAGGAATATTATTCATTGTCTCTCAGGGCTACTGTATTGCCACACGTCAGTCAGGCTAGAGACAAGGGAGGATGTTAAGGGCCAATGGAAAGGACAGCTGGTAATGAGGTCCCCTGGATGGTCAGAACAGAAGCCCGTGGCACAGTTAACACTCGCAAATATACACACATAATTAAACATAGAAAGAAGATGCCAAGGCTTCAGTTTTCTGCATGCTAAAGCTGGGGTTTGATTACACTTATTTACACTGTACAGCATCTAGTCATTTAGGTTACTTTTATATTCCATCACAAATACTCCGGTCAAGTACAATTTTCTCTGAACTTGTTTGATTTTTACAGTGATGTAGCTCAGACTGAGAAACTGACAGAAGGCCAAACCAGACTTAAGAACATAAGAGAAGCCATGTTGGATCAGGCCAATGGACCATCCAGTCCAACACTCTGTGGCACACAGTAGCTAAAACCCAGGTGCCATCAGGTGGTCCATCAGCTGGGCCAGAACTCCAGAAGCCCTTCCACTGTTGCCTCCCAACCACCAAGAAGAATACAGAGCATCACTGCTCCAGACATAGTGTTCCATCTATAACTTGTGGCTAATAGCCCCTAATGGACCTCTGCTCCATATGTTTATCCAATCCCCTCTTGAAGCTGTCTATGCTTGTAGCTGCCACCACTTCCAGCAGCAGTGAATTACTCACTCTTTGGTTGAAGTACTTCCTTTTATCTGTTCTAAGCCTACTGCTCATTAATTTCATTGAATGCCCACAAGTTCTTGTATTGTGAGAATGGCAAAAAGAACTTCTTTCTTGACCTCTATTCCACGCACAATTTTATAACATCTATCATGTCACCCCTCAGTCTTTGGTTCTCCAGGCTAAAGAGCGCTAAACCTCTTTAACTTTTCTTCATAGGGAAGGTGTTCCATCTACTTAATCATTTTAAATGCCCTTCTCTGCACCTTTTCCAGTGCTATAATATCTTTTTTGAGGTGAGGTGACCAGAACTGTACATATGTTAGCCAGATTGCCTCAAGTTATTAATAATTTTGGGGAATTGAGATATTATAAAAGGAAATAGGCAAATATGGGAGTGATCACCTATATATACAGGGGTCCCGCTTCTTCCAGAAGCACCAGAAATAGATGCAGAGACCAACTTCAGAATGAAATGGTATCTTTACTGCTGATTCTTCACAAGCATATAGTAACTCAAACACACTCACAATTACACAGATCTAGGGAAATCAGAGAGAAAAGGACAGAGACATTTGCATTAGCAGGATGTTTTGTTGAGGGGCAATATTTACCTGTCCTCGGCGTGATGAAGCATTCCACTGGAAAAACAGAGGAGACTAGAGGGAACCAGGGGTCGTGTACTGAACCAGCAGAACACGTGGAAACTCTGGCTGTGCAAACCAAGAGTCGTGAGGGTAGGGTAAGTCTAGATGTCAGGAGAGAGAGAGAAAGCACATGGCCAGGTATCTCCTTTTAAAAACTGGCTTTGGAGGTGGGCTTTACTGGCCACATACCCTGGCCTGCCCTCCTTCTAGTCTGTCCCCAAAGCAAGCTACCTGAAACTGGTTTCTGGGGGATGGGGCTAAGGAACTGGGCAATATTGAACTCTAGTTACTTTGTGCGCAGTGACGCCTGAGAGGATTATGACTCATGTGGCCATGTCTATTGTAGAGCTGGTTCCTTGATTAATGTATGAATGCAAAGTCCTTTGTTAGGTGAGGCTGGGGTGGGAGGAGGAGGTTGCCTGTGTGTTGAGAAGAAGGAGACTTATGGAGTCTCCACAGGTTTTTAAGTCCTTGTTGTGGAGCATGGTGTTTTTCCATGGCATATGGTTACTGGTTTGGTGTGTTTTGTGTGTCCAGGGAGCTGGTCTTTCTTCCTGCTGCACTGTGGGTAAGAGATAGCAGGTAACCTCAGGAACCATTGGCACACCATCTCAGGAGAAGGCTTTTCTTCTGCTGGCATGTGTCTGCAGCTGGCATCACTTTGGGTCACCACATTGTTCAGTCCCTTTTGCACACTAATTGCAAAGTCCAGTCTTTATCACTTATGAACTATAAGTCCATAAAAGCGGTATACGCGCCTTGCAGGGCAACAACACAGTATTCCAAATGAAGCTGCACCATAGATTTATACAGGGACATTATGACACTGCCTGATTCATTTTCAATCTCCGTCCTAATAATCCTCAGCATAGTATTTGCCTTTTCTATTGCAGTTGCACATTGAGTCAACATCTTCAGTTAGTTATCTACCATGACTCCAAGGTCTCTCTCCTGGTCAGTTATCACCAGTTCAGACTCCATCAATCTATATTTATAGTTAGGATTTTTGGCTCCAGTGTGCATTACTTTGCACATTCCCATGTTGAACCTCATTTGCTATGTTGCCACCCACTTGCCCAGCCTTGACAGATCCCTCTGAAGCTCCTCACAGACCTCCCTGGTTCTCACTGCCCTGAACATCTTAGTGTCATCCACAAACTTAGCTGTTCAGAGTAGTGAAAACCAGGGAGGACTGTGAGGAGCTCCAAAGAGATCTGTCAAGGCTGGGCAAATGGGCGCCAATGTGGCAAATGAGGTTCAACGTGGGGAAGTGCAAACTAATGCACATTAGAGCCAGAAATCTTAACTATAAAGGTATGTTGATGGAATTCAAACTAGGGATGACTGACCAGGAGAGAGACTTGATGCTGGGAGATCCACAAATGGATCTCCCTAGCATTGTTTAAGTGGAAATATCAGTCATGTGGGACCCCACCCAGGGTAGAGCCGTGGTGCACTGGTACAGCAGCTGCTTTATATGCAGAAAGTCCCAAATTCAATTCCCAGCATCTTCAGTTAAAAAGTTCAGGTAGTGGGTGATATGAAAGACCTCTACCAGAGATCCTAGAGAACTGGTACCAGACAAAGTAGACAAGACTGAAATTGATAGACCAGTAGTCTGACTTAATATAAAGCAGCTTCACATGTTCATGGCTGCCATTTCTATTTCAGATATTCCTATTTCTCTTCCTATTACATCATTCTTATTTCACAAATGAACGCCCTACCAGCTCCACTGTGGATAACTGCAGGAAATAGTGAATTCTTGCTTGGAGCCATTGGAATGCAGTGGTAATAAAGATCAACGCATCAAAAAAGAATTACAATTTGATCTGGGAGAAGAAGTGTAGGTATGATAGAGGGGAAAAAATAACAAGAGATCATTGTGAGCAAAAGCAGTAGAACATCGTCACGTTTCATTATTGCGGGGGATGAACCCCCCCTACAAAAAGGGCTTCGTGGAAAAGGTGATTTGAAGGAAGGATTTGAAAGATTGGTGACATCAGTATGTATTATGGAAGGGAATTTTTTTAGACAAAACGAGCAGAAGGGGATGATTGCTGAGCAGCAAGGTAACCAGTGTGTGCTGAATTCATTTTACAAGGTTGTAAGGTGAAAAACAGCCAACTGAATATGCTTTCGAGAAAAGCGATATTTGAATATGGTTGCTGTTGTTGCTTTCCTCCCTGTGGGCAAAATAAATGATGTGTGATGTCTTTTATTGTACAGCTTAATGGAAACCTTAAAGCTTCACCATCTCCCCTACACTCATGTAAGTCCTTAGGGAAAATCATATTTTGTGTGCATTTGAAGGTTGAAGAAAGTTTTCAAGGTGTTTGATTTGAAGTTCAATTTTCACCACTCCTGTGCGGTTTTTTCTTACAGAGGAATCCCTCCCCCCCTCTAAAATCTGACTGCCTAAAACTTAAAATAGAAGCCCTCGAGGGTATCTCCTCATGATTCCAAATCATGAGATCGTTCCTGTCATCACACTCACAATAAAAATGATGAGATGGGTTTGTGTGTATTTTCTTCTTATAGGAAAGACATACCCATGCCAAGTTGCTCACAGAATCTTGGCATACCTGGGCCTTGTTCATATGTAGGAACCCTCCTCACATACCTGTTTTAGTGGAAAGCATATATAAATAACAATTAGAAATGGCATTTTAGGAGAATGCCTCTAGAGCAATAGAACAGCAACTGAGGATCTTATTCTTCCTTAAGGTCATCAGGAAAGGGGGAACAATATACTGCCTATCAAATTTGTAAAGTTAAGCTTTTTGAGTTGACGTTACTGTTCAGATTACTGGAGAGGGGAACAGAAGGTTGTCTTGGTGGCAATATCCGTGTTTCTGGAACCTCAACATGGTAGAAAATCCTGTCATTGAAATCTACTGGCAAGTCTGCAGAGCTCGTTGGCAGCCTTGCAATTTCAGGGCAGTCACCTAATTGTCCCCAATGAGACGTCTTTTGCTGACTCCCACCCCCACACAGAGCACACACTCCTGGCCAAGCTGCTACTCACAAAGCAACTCAGAGCCCATTTGGTTAATGACGGATGAATGCAGCTGTAATGTGACTTAAAGGGAATAGAATTTGCCATAACCTCACTCATTAATGGAGCAGAGTTAAAAGGTTATTAATTCTCTCTCTGAGCTTGCCTGTCATCACCGTTAAAGAGCTTTATGGCCCACACAACAAATAGTAACTAGTCAGGAAACATGAGCACATCTCTTTACCACCACCACCACCGCCCCACGCCACCTTGGCCTACAATCCTGTTTCTTTCCCTCCTTCTCTCCTCCACCACCTCAGTTAGGAAAATAATTTGCATTATTTTCTGTCAAATGCTAATTGAGAGGAGTCCTAGAAAACCTGAATAGGCTTCATTATGGATTTATGAATGATAGTCTGCCAAAGAAGGCATAATCTACTGGCAACACACCAGAATCGTATTGGGATGCCCAAATTAGAAGATTTGGCAGTCTGGGGATCATTCTCATTTCGTGTGTTATATCACAGCAACAGGAACGGACCAAAAACCAGGGAGTTCTGTAGGTGCCCAGCCCCCTGCCCTACCCAGCTGCCAAGCTGTTAGGGTAACAAACAATGCTGTGTTTCACTAGCCAGAGGGCCACCCATAGAGGAAGGTTCAGGGATGCCAATGGCAATTAAAAGCATTTCATTCCTACACTGACCTGATTAATCCTGAGCCAGAGGACATCTCTCATGATATAATCAGAGGGCTGCGATACCGTCTAGGGTCTGGCAGTCTGCACAGCTGTCATGAATTACACTGCTCCATGCCCATTGCTTTCAAGAGATTAGTCCTGTGGCAGAATGGACAAGCAGCTTTGTTTGAAAGTGTCGCTGCCGCAGAAGTAAAGAAAAGGCACGCCCATCAAATAAAAGTTCAACACCAGCAAGCCCCATTGTTACTAAATATGGCATGAAAAGGACCAGAATGGTTTCCTGATTCCAAATACATCTGTCAGTTATTCCAGACGCAGTTATTCCAGACGCAGCAAAGGAATATCATGCCCTTCCTGAGAGCAAAATAGCTTATCCTGTTTCTTGGCCAGTCATCAGTTATAGCCTTTATCTTCATTCACTGAACACTTGGGCAGAGTGATGTTCACACTCACTGCCTCCTGCAGAACATTAGTTTGGCATCCTCAGTCCCACCCAGAATTCTAGATCAGCTGCCCTCACCCTGGTCTGTCGCTGAAGCCAATACATCGACGCATCTCCTTTCCCCTAGAAAACAAATGGGAACATTATCTGAAAAGGCCCTGAACAAGGAGGCCAAACGTCAAAGGTATCAAGATTTTCTAGAAGGGATGGAGGAAGACATGGAGGCCTGAGCACACCAGAGGATGGGGAAGGGGGATGCTGTTCTTCCTGGTCCCCCCCTTCCTCTCAGGCAGTGCTTAAGTGAGAGTCATCACTAACAATGGCTCAACCTTACTTAGGCTGAGGACAGACTGGAGATCTGGAGCGCAGCACGAGCGGGCGAAAAAGCCCCGGGGCCAACCTGTCCCGTGGCTGCCCGTTCGCACTGGCTCCAGAGCTGCGGGACCTTACCGGGATGGAGGTGGACCGGCGCATCCACTCTGTCAGCCGGCCCCTGGAGCCTCCACTGGGGCAGCGAGTGGCGCGTGGCTGTTCCGGCGAGGCGTGGCTATTCGCATAGCCACAGTAGCCGGAACAGCCAGTTCACACTTCCGGCGCCGCTTTCTGATGCATCCAGACTGCCAGGAAGCAGCAGGGAAGCGCACCCAGACGGCTGGAGACCGGATCAAAGGGGTCTCCGGCTGGAGCACATGGACAGCGCCTCGCTGATGGGTGAGTGCAGCCCACTGACGGGGGACAGCTGTGGCAGTCTGTACGGCCTCTCTGCCTCCACTTCTAAAGCGGAGGCAAAGTGGGCCAGATATCCAGTCTGTCCTCAGCCTTAGAAAACACATCCTCTGATATGAGAGTCCTTGCTCCTGAGAATGGCTGCTGATTATTTATTCTGCAGTGTGACAGGGGGAGGATCCCACCATGCGTATGCTCACAGTCTTCTTGATACTGCTGTTAAGAAGCTTTTGGTACTGAGTCTTACCAACTGAAACAGTTTTAGCATTTTGCCCAAGGAATTTCTGGTGCACAGGAAGGCTTTTTGGAGAAATACACGTTCAAAATATGGGGAATTATCTGGCTTTTAAAGAAGAAAATCTGTCACAACCAGTTGTGCTGAGAACTTGATGGTGCACATGTTCACCTGGTAAATGCACCTTGTTCCGCCACCTCAACCTCTCACCCTCACGGTTTGCCACCTGACTCAAGCACAAAGCTGGGAAACTGTGTGGCTGCACAAGAGCTGCGGTAGACATGTTTTGTGTCATTGAACTTGCACAGTAGGTTGTAAGAAGTTGCCTAAAAAGATCTATACAACCTCATTATCTTTAGAAAAGATAACTTCTCTCAAATGAGGGGGCTTGTAAAGAAGAAACTGAAAGAAAAAGTAAAGAGGCTCAAATCCCTTTGGGAAGCTTGGAGGCTGTTTTAAAACTACAATACTGGAAGCTCAGATAAAATATATACCGCAGGTTAGGAAAGATACTAATTGGTATAAAAAAGGCCTGCATGGTTAATGAACAAAGTAATAGAAGCAGTAAAAGGCAAGAAGGATTCCTTTAAGCGGTGGAAGGCTAGTCCAGGTGAGATAATCATGATGGGCTCTCACCCAAGTTGGCAACACCGTCAACTATAATAAAAGAAGTTTCATTTAGAATAACCTTGTAAGAGTTCTGTTGCCAGTGCTAGACATTTCTATCACACACACTGGCTGAGGACAGACTGGCAAAATGAAGCACAAGGGAAGCAGGGCAAAAAGACCCGGGCCGCGTTGTTGCGGGGCTTTCCATTTGCACTGCATAGAGTGATGAGGAACCATACTGGGGAGGAGGCAGAATGGAGTGTTCACACTGTGGGGCAGCCCTGGGTGGTGGTGCCACGGTGGTACACAGCTTTGGTCCGTTTTGCCGACCTGCACATTGGCTCATGGGTGCAGCAGCCAGATCAGTGGGTTCACATTACCAGCACCACTTAATGTGCGGCTTATTTGCGTCCACACTGCCAGGAAGCAGGATGAATGCACACCCAGACGGCTTGACACCGGTTTTACCAGGTACCTTTTAAAAGCAGGATGAAAACGTTTCAGGATGGGGTGAGTGCGGCACGGCAATGCCAGGCAGCTGTGTCTGTGTGAACGGGCTCTCTTAATCCACTTGCAAAGCGGGCCTATATTGGGCCAAACTGCCAGTCTGAACTCAGCCTCTGTTAGCCTTTGGTAAGGAGGCATCACCTAGAGCATACGAACGACTTATAGGGACGTGTGAACACATTCTTCCCACATCAGTCTAACATCAATACCAGGTAAGTGGGTAGAATCCGTTATTAGAGATAGAATTATTAGGCACATTGATGAACAAGAATGTTAGCACCTTTTAATGCTGGAATGTTTTATATGGTTTTAGGATTATTTAAATTGACTATTTGTGTGTTTTTATTCTTTCTGTAAGTCGCCCTGAGCCGGCCTAAGCTGAGAGGGCAGGGTATAAAGCTGATAATAAATAAATAAATAAAAACTATTGAGGAAGACTCAGCATGGGTTCTGTAAGGGAAGATCTTGTCTCACTAACCTTTTAGAGTTCTTTGAGGAGGTGAACAAGGGTGACTCAGTAGATGTTGTTTACCTAGACTTCCGGAAAGCTTTTTTAAAAAATACATTTTTAAAATTTTGAACAAGAACAAATTAACAATATAACCATAGAGAAACATTATAAGAAACTTATATACACTGTACTTATTCAAAGATTTAACATGTAGTGTTTTACAGAGTTCTAATCATAAGCAAAATTAGTTACCATAAATGAAGTATATCTATTACATCTGGTATTTCCTTTTTAGTAGCAAGATATGATAAGATTGGGAGCCATATAATTGTAAATTTACTATACTCCGTGTCAATATCCCTTGGTCTTAACATGTCTTTTAATTTCTCCATTATGTATAGATTTCACAGTTTAGTATGCCATAAAATTAATGTAGGTCTATGTTCCAATTTCCATTTAGTAGCTACAGTGATTTTTGCTGCGAATAATAATAATGCAACTCTGGTTCTGTTTCATTTCTAAGATTCAAAAGAAGTGATTCTGGGTTCCTAATTATTGTCTGTCCTGTAATTCTTTTTACTTGAACTAGTATTTCTTCCCAGAATATTTTAATTTTGGGGCAGTCCATCCAGCAGCGTAAGATCCAATTTTTATATATTTTTTCCCCAACAATAAAGTTGCAAATTATGTGATATATAGGATAATTGCAAAGGAGTTAAATACCAGTGTGTCATAATGTTGAATGTTTGCCACTTAAATGATAATATAGTTGTATTATTCTCATAGCTATTCCATATTTTAGACCACTTATCACTAGTAAACTCTATTGCACATTCTTTTTGCCATTTTTTCTGATAAGATAGCAATAGCTCTTTATTTAAGTTGTTTATAATTATATATATATATATTGGAAATTACCCCCTGTTATTTTCATCAGCATTTTGTATAAGTAATTTGAAAGGTGTTAAGGTTTTTTTCATTAATAATGAAAGGTTGATATAAGAACAAAAATAATTAATTTGGAAGTAATAGTACCATGATATTGTTGATTCAAATGTCTTTTTTGTTCATTATTTGTTTATTTAGTATTAGATCTTTCATTTTGGTAATGTTAAGTTCTTGCCAATTTTTATATTCATTTAATTGTCAGTCAGATGGGAACCAAGGCTGAGGACAGACTGGCAATCTAAAGCGGAGGCAAAGCGGAGGGAACTGGAGCGGGGGGAAAATCCCACGGAGCTGGCCGTTCACACTGGCCAGAGCAATGCGGATCAGCGGCGATATGGAGCATTCAGACTGCCACGGAGCGTTCAGACTGCTGCATAGCCAGCGCGCGCGGCTCGCGCGCCGCTGCGCTTTTTTTGGTTTTCCTTTGATGTTTTTCGCATGTGCGCACATGCGCATATGCGCATAACTTTTTGCCAGTGTGTTCACACTTCCTCCGGATGCCTCCCGCTTCTTCCAGTTCACACTGTTTGGAAGCGGGAGGCATGCGGAGGAAGGCCCCTGAACACCGGGTAAAACCGGTGTCCTGTTAAAGCGAAAGGAAAGCGACTGGGAGATGGGTAAGTACGAAACGGAGCCGACGGACAGATGCGCATGTCTGAATGTGCTCCTTTCTTCCGTTTGCGAAGCGTGCCTGCCCCGCTTTACATTGCCAGTCTGTCCTCAGCCCAAGATTGGCCATAAAAGGAGGAAAATCTAGATATGTCTGGTATTAGCTTTGATCTTTTTGTTGTTGTTGTTCAGTTGCACAGTTGAATGACTCTTCGCGACCCCATGGACCACATCATGCCAGGCCCTTCTGTCTTCCATTGTGCTCCAGAGTTTGTTTAATTTCATGTTCGTTGCATCAGTAACACTGTCTAACCATCTCATCCTTTGCTGTCCCCTTCTTCTTTTACCTTCAATCTTTCCCAGCATCAGGGTCTTCTCCAGTGAGGGCTCCCTTCTCATTTGGTGGCCAAAGTATTTGAGCTTCATCTTTAGTAACTGACCTTCCAGGGAACAGTCAGGGTCGATTTCTTTTAGAATTGACTGATTTGATCTCCTTTCAGTCCAAGAGTCTTCTCCAGCACCATAATTCAAACACAAATGTTGATCTTAAAGGGTCTCGAATATATAAAGAGGCTATATATTTTGTTGTAATAATCTAATTATTGGTTCTTGTCAAATTACATCTTTAATATTATATGGGTTCACAAATTTATTGAGTATATTTATCCAGTCCGGTATATTTTCATCTTTGAACATTGTGATTATTTTAGCAAGGTGGGTGGCATAGTAATAATCTTGAAGGTTAGGAAAGTTTATACTTCCTAGCTTAGCACGTCTTTATAATGTTTGCACTTGTATTCTCTGTCTTTTTGGGGCCCACAGAAAGTTATTCAGGTTCTATTGCTATTACAAATAATAGTGGTGAGGGGGCAACCCTGTCCTGTTCCCCATTCTAAATTAAAAAGTGAAGAATATAAACAATTTATTTTTAAAGAAATGTGGTTTTTTTCATATATGGCAGAGATAGCTGACAAAAAACTTTTTTCTAAAACCCGTATTTGTAAGTAAAGCTTGTCGGTTCAGAATCTCTAAGGTATCAAATGCTTTCTCTATATCGAGTGAAAGCAGGACCATTTGTTTATTAACAGTTTTAGAAAAAATTAAAATATTAAGAACCTTATTAAACCTCATCCTGGCATAAAACCTACTTGAAAAATACTGGGATATGAAAAACTACATTTATACATGGTTATAATAGCATAAAGGAATAGAAATATATTATATGAAGGTTTTAGTTAAAATTAGACAATGAAGCTGTTTTTATTTAGAAATATATAAGAATATAGAAAATAAGAATTGGTGTATAAGTATTTTAAAGATATATAACCGTTACCAGAAATGAAACATAGATATAGTATTACTATTTTGAATAAAATGGAAAATGTGTTATGCTTCAGAGGTGGTGGGAAACCACCAAAACAAGATAAAAATAGAATGTACAAATAGAACAAAATGTTATATAATATGGAAAAAGGGATTTGTATAAGGTAAATGTATTATTTTTGATGTTTTTTTTTTGAAAAATAAAAATTTCTCTACAAAAAAAAAAACCTGCTTGATCTGGTAAAATATATTCTGTAATAAAAATATATTCTGAATCTTTCTTGCTAAAGATGAGGTAAACATTTTAAAATCAACATTTAATACAGAAATTGGCCTATATGAGAAAAGTAGTGTAGCATCTCTTTGGGTTTTAGGTAGAACTACAACTATAGCTTGTGACCAAGAATGAAGTAGTTTGCTTGTTTCTAAGATATAATTGCATGCATTAAATAATGGCTGTGGTCACACATTCAATAATCCGCTTTCAATCCACTTCCAATGCACTTTCAAATTGGATTTGGCCAGTTCACACAGTGAAAATCCATTTGGAAAGTGGATTGAAAGTGGATTATTTAGTGTGTGTGACCACAGCCAATGGTTCTAAAAGAAGAGGAGCAAATACCTTATAGAAGTCTGTAGTATAAAAGCTCTGATAGATTCTAATACTTCTTGTTTGGTAAAGGGTTTTTCTTAAAAAACAAAAGTTGTATTTTGCCTTTAGTTTGAGAGGATGGCATTTTTGAAAAAAAT
Organism: Lepidodactylus listeri; assembly: GCA_029233225.1. Lineage (NCBI taxonomy): Eukaryota > Metazoa > Chordata > Lepidosauria > Squamata > Gekkonidae > Lepidodactylus > Lepidodactylus listeri. The sequence goes on along the minus strand of JARCFY010000015.1, from coordinate 14,700,368 downwards.
CTTTATTGGTTTCATTCCCTGTCTTCTATTGATTGCCTCTGAAGGTAGGTCAGGGTATGCCTCCATTTTAATGCCTTTGTAGATAAAAGTGCCTCTCTGCTTGGCTTCATTCATTGTTTTCCATTTTACTCTGTATTCTAGTAGAGAAATAACAATGTCTCTGGGTCCTTTTCTGTTTATATTTTGTGGTGAACTGAGGCAATAAGCTTTTGTAATTATTGGGACCACATCCACCTCCAGGTTCAAGATCACTGCAATCCAATTTGCCATGAAAGTTTGCAAGTCTTTTGCTTCTTCCAGATGTTCTGGGAATCCTCTAAATTTTATATTATTTTAATATGCTTCCATTTCCAGTGTCAGCATTTTAAGTTTTATTTGTTCGGATTCAAGTTGTGAGTTGCAGTTTTCATCCTGAAGTGTTTCTGTCAGCATCATTTGCATTTTGCTATTTTTTTTTGTTTCTGAAATGGAGGCTTTTATCTGGTTTAGTTGATCTTCGATGGGTTCAAACAGTTTCAGTTAAGTCCGTTTTGATTAAGGATAAGCTTTTATCAAGATCATCCATGGCTGAGGACAGATTGGCCGTCTCGGCCCCTCCGCCTCCGCTTCAGAAGCAGAGGCAGAGTGGCCGTTCAGATGGCCACATCTGCCCCCAGGAGGCGGCCCGGATGCATCGCGTCCAGCGCTGCGCTCCTTCCCCACCATCCGAGCACCACTTCAAAGTGGTGCTCGGCTGCTGCGGCGCGGCATGCCCCGCACGCGCGTTCCACCCGCCGGAGCGGGTGTGAACGCGCACAGGCAGGGGCAGCCGCACGGCGTCCGCCCGCTGCTCCAGGAAGCCGCCCGCAGTCTGAACGCTGCGGGCGGCTTCCTTCCAGTGGCGTGCGAATGCCACGCCGTGGGGGAAATTCCCCCCGCCCCATTCTGCTGTGCCACGGAGGTGTGGCAGAATGGCAATCTGTCTTCAGCCCATGTGTTCTGCTGCCATTTTATTTTTGCCACTGAGTTCATCCTCTGTTTTCTTTCCAGTTTTCTTTATTTATTTAATTTCTACCCCGCCCTTCCTTTCATAGCAGGTTCATGATGGCTTACATAGGATATTACACAGCTTAAACAAATTTAGATAAAATCATAACAACCTCTCCTTATATATAATTGAGTAGTGGAATGGCACTTTCTGAACATTCTACAAGCTCCTAAATCAGTTGGCTCCATGATGTGTCAGTCAGAAGCTGTCCCTATCCACTGGCTGCATTGCCTGAGTCCCACCTAAAGAAGTGGCACTGGCCAAAACTTTCCTCAGGAGACAGTTGCTTTGATCTGGTGAACACAGCTACTGTCTTCACTCTCCTCACCAGATGACAATTGATTCCCTCACGATTGATTCCCTCAGTGGACAAAACCCACCATCTTTAGCCTCCAAGCCAAGTTTGCTGAGGCAACACTTTCCAGAATGGGAAAAAACCCACCAAGTAAACAGCCGTTAGCACAGCAGAGGCCGGGGGGGGGGGGGGGGGGCAGACCAAGTTATCAAAAAAAGCCAGTGGATACACACACAAGCAGAGGTAGAGGATGGGGCCAGACGCACAGAAAACAGGAAGCCAAGACATGCTGCAAAGCACAAATACAGAAACAGTCACAGACAGATCTATGTCAGCACGCACAAACAGGAGGAGCAGAGGAACAACTGGCTGAAGTGGAGAATGACATATGCATTTAAAAAATACAGAGAGTGTGCAACACTGGGATAAAACCTGCGAGTGGGGGGGACCTTTAACCACACCCAGAGTGTGAAAACCAATTACAAAGAAAGAGGCAAACCAACAGAGATAGACATCCAGATACATATAAAGTGAAAAAAGGAAGGAAAAAATGGGAACCCAGGTCACAACTTGGCTGTTTGCCAAAAGCCATGAAAAGGACACTTGTTGTTTTGAGTAAAGCTGTATTGTATAAAAGAGGTGTCACTTATGGAACTCATATGCTCATAGTCCTCTTTATCATTCTGACATAACCTACTGAGACTTTCGTCACAACCACCCACTTTCAACCCAACTTCCCTTGAGACCTGTTCTATAACAGGGTGGACAGTGCGACCATGACCACATTGAATGACACAGACATCCAACATAAAATGACTTTGCAGACTGCCCAATTGTAGAAATTACTCCACAGAGCCCTGTGTGCTGTATTTTCTGGCCCCCATTGTGTAACATAAGGTATGTGAGACTTTACTTCCACATTTGTGGCTTTCTATTACATACTGCTAATATGTACTTAACCTGCTTCCAGCATATGCATTCATTATACATCACATCTTTCTAGAGCCCATTGTATTTATTTCCACAACGGACCTGATTCCTAGTATAAGCATAAAACATTACAAAGTGCTAGTACTAAGATAATTCATATGCAATGGCAGGCACAAACAGAATCCAACAAACAGGCAGTCAGCTCCCACTGTAATCTGGGTTAAACTGGCTGTTAATAATACTGTTTTTTAAAAAATTATTCATTATTTTATTTTATTTGAGAACTGAATTACAAAGATCACAATTTTAGTGAGTAATATATATCTACTACTTACATCACAATTTCTTCTTTTGTTTTTTTTATAGATGTACATATACATTTTTAATTTGTTTTAATAATCTACAATAAAAGCTTTTCCCTCTTCTTTCTCTTCAGTTCTTCTATCGTCTCAATATTAACCTATGCTGCATTTTAAGTATTTTAAACAAAACTTTTCAACATAACCACATAATTAAAACAAAATACATAGGCTCAAAACCAGTCGTAGTACTTCTTACTCTGTTCTTCTTTGAACCTATGTTCAGTCCGAGGGAGGCCCATAGGCCGAAAGGAGTTTGCCTTTCACCCAAGGACTGTTAAAGGGGGAGCACATACCTACATTGCTCACTGCTACCTGGTCACCCTATTTCAGATACAACAAGGGCAGTCCTCAGAGAAAAACATGAATGCCTGTTGTTTAAAGGTAGTAGTCTATATGTTCATTCAATTCTTCTCAGTCTTCAGAACGATAGACTCTGGTTGCCTTAAATAGAGTGGGAGGTGATCTTGTTTTCCTTTTGTTGTCTGTCTTTTCCCATAATCCACCTAATGATTTGTTTAAATCAGCCAGCAACTCCTCTCCAAATGCCTGGTCAAAAGCTGTGTAAATCACCTGCTTATGTTCCACACACAGTTTGCCCATATTCAGCGAATGATACTTAATGTTTAACTCCTGGAGTTTAGTTGTAATTGGCTTCAACTCCCTTCTTATCTTAAGAAACTCTGGTGGGAGGTCAGGAAACACCTGTATTTTTATATCTTGATATTCCAAACCATTTTTTTCTCTTGCCTGTGTTAGTATCCTTTGTCTGGTTCTGAAGTCCTTGAAAACAACAGCATTCTCTGTCTCCTCTCACTGCCTGCCTACCTGATAAGCCTTTTGAATTAAAGGAGCCGCTCCTTCCAGATTTAAAACACCAACCAGCCAATTAACAATAAAGTTTTTTAATTCCGTTCCTTCTTCAACGTTTGGTTTAAATCCTCTGAATTTCAAATGCAGTTCATGGGAATGATAATCCAAAGAAAGAATGCATTCTCTAGCCCATAAATCAGGGGCGTTACAGGCAGTCTGTTTTTGCAATGCAGCTACCTTCTTTAAAGCATTATCAGCTGTTTGCTTAATTTGCTTAAGCTGTTCTTCTAATTCATCCATACGCTGGAATGCTGGTTGTAACATTTCCACAATGTTCATTCTTAACTCTTGTCGTTGTTTAGCCAAGGCTTCGAAAAGAAAATTTGTTGTGAGAGTAGTCCCTTCCTTATCAGTATTTCCTGAGTCCGTTGTGGAGGAGGTTCCAGCATCGACTTCAGCTTGAGCAAAAAACTCTGCCAAAGCAGGTATATTATCCATTTTTTGCTTTGCCTTCTGCTTCCCCTTCTTATCTTGCCTTGGGGGCATGTTTTCAGAATCTCAAATAAATTCAAAAGGGTAGAAAATAATAAATTAGGAGACAGCAGACGGCGAGCTGCGGTTAATGATTACCAACCACCACTGGTTGTAGCTGGAAACTCCAATACTGTTGATGTTAATATTGATGTTAATACTGGGGCCAGGGCCTCAATTGTATTGTGTGACTCCCTAATCGGCCTGGTGGAAGAGCTCCATCTTGCAGGTCCTGCAGAACTGTAAAAGGTCCCGCAGGGCCCTGATGTCTTTTGAGAGCTCATTCTACCAGTATGAAGCCACCACTGAGAAGGCCCTGGCCCTCATCACAGCCAGCCTGGCTTCTCTGGGCAGGGCCAGATGGTTTGGGGACCCTGATCGTAATGCTCTCTGGGGAACATGGGAAAGGCGGTCCCTTAGGTATGCAGGTCCCTGACCATATAGGGCTTTAAAGGTAAGAACCAGCACACTGAACCGAATTTGGTATGCTATAGGCAGCCAGTGCAGTGCTTTTAGTGCAAGCTGGATGTGCTCCTGCATGTTCAAAATAAGGCTGAGGACAGACTGGCATTTTGCCCCGGGACAGCTGCGGGGGCAGATGCTGCATGGGGAAACGAGTGCGGGGTGTCCCATTCGCACTGGTTACAGGGCTGCAGGACCCTACCGGAGAGGAGGCGGAGCAGCGCATCCACACCGCTGTCCGTTCTCTGGAGCCTCCTCTGCTGCTGTCTGGTCCGGCGCGTGGCTTCTGGCTGGTCCGGGGAGGCGCACCACTTCGCCGCGCGTCCAGACTTCCGCCCCCGCTTCCGGTGCGCCGAGAGAGCTGTCCAGACCGGCAGGAAGCAGCGGCAACGCGCGCCCAGGCAGCCGGAGACCAGTTTCAAGAGGTCTCCGGCTGCAGCGCGTGGAGAGCGGCCCGCATGCGGGTAAGTGCGGGCCGCCCATGGGGGACAGATGCGGCAATCTGTACGCCCTCTCTGCCTCGGCCTAAGAGTTAACTGTGCGATTATTTACATCAATTGGTTTGGCATTCACTACAGCTTTCTTTTCCTTATGATTTTTCCCCATCTAGCCCCTTTAGTCACATTGGTTTTTTATATTCGAGAACAGGGGAGAGAAGCATTGAAGATTTAGATGCCTCTCTTAGCTGCATGATGCCAAACACCCCCCCCCCCCCGATATTTTCTTCCAGAAAGCTTTTGTATGGTTTCTCATCAAAGGCTCTTAATTAAACTCAGAAGTCATGGGATAAGAGGACAAGTCCTCTTGTGTATTAAAAAGTGGTTAATTAACAGGAAACAGAGAAGTGGGAAGGTGGGAAGCAGTGGGGTACTGCAGAGCACTGTACTAGGTCCACTGCTTTTTAACTTGTTCATTAATTATTGTTTGGAGTAAGCAGTGAAGTGGCTAAGTTACGGAAGTCACTAAGTTGTTCAGGGCAATGAGAACTAGGGCAGTGAGAATGTAGTTGCTATACTATAAAGCTACGACCTTGACTTGGGTAAAAAGTTGGATCACTCTAGAGAACACAAGACTTTTGAAAATAGAAGGCCATGACTTACATCTAGGTTGGTATACCTTTGTATGGTATGGAAAAGCAAGTACTAGTAAATGTTTTCAACAGCATTTTATTAGAGCATCCCTTCTAAAAATTTGAGAACAAGAAAGGAAAAATTTCTACAACAAATTTCCAAGATGGGTGGCTCCATTAGAAGCATTTACAAACCCCAACATCTACCAAGAAAAAGAAACCTTAAGATATGATGATTTACTGAACAACCAAAATCAACTTAAACCAACAGAAAACCTGTCTTGGTGGCAGAAGACTCAAATTGAATCTAGATACAGTAAAGATAAACCATTAGGTTTCTAGGACAAATCCTCAGGACTAGATAAGATACTCTTAGGTGCAGAAGAGAAACTTATAACAAAATTATATGCTTCCTTTAGACTTTAAGACACAGGATTAAATGATTAAAAATGTTATGATTAAATGGGCACAAAAACTGGGTCATAATATTGATATTGATAAATGGTTACAGATTTGGAAAAAAATATATAAAAGTTACAAAAGCAAGTTCGTACAAAGAATATATATATAAAAGTTCTATAGATGGTATATTTCACCTGATAACCTAGCTAAGTTCTCTATAAAATTGCATATTTAGCTAAAAAGATATAATCATTAAATGACTTCCCACCCCACCTGCACCTTCATATATATCAACTGGTAAACATGTATTTAAAAATATTTGCCTCCTAAGGTAACATTTTGAGCTATTATAACTTTTATACATTTAAAAATTATATTAGTTAAAAAAGAAAAAAAGGTTAATTTCACGGCTAACTAAAAATTCATTTTTTTATGTTATAGTTCTGTCCCTCATTTCAGTAGTTAGAAAGTGTAAAAATATTGTCTTTCATATTCCACTCTCGCTCCATATATTCCTTCAAGTCTTTCCAATCTTCTGAGAATTTCGCTGAGTCTTGATTGTTTAGTTTTCTTGTCCATTTGTCCATTTCTGCCATATATAGCAGTTTTCTCAACCATTCCCATAGCTCTGGAGTTTTCTCCGATTTCCAACTTTGTGCGTAAACCATTCTTGCTGTCGTTACCATATACCAAATCAATGTTCTTTTACTTATATTTACATCCTCTAACTTAAGACCAAGCAACAACATTTTGGGCAATTTTTTAAACTTACATTTCATAATTTTCTCCATTTCAGCATGTATCATACACCAAAAATTTTTTGCTTTGTCACAAGTCCACCACATATGATATAACGATCCTTCTTTTTGCTTACATTTCCAACACTTATTAGTCATATTTTGACCAATATTTGCAATTTTTTTCGGAGTCTGTACCATCTATACATCATTTTAAAACAATTTTCTTTAAGATTATTACATGTAGAAATACTCATAGTATTTTTCCACAAAAATTCCCAAGAAGACATTGCTATATCCTTATTCACACTGATTGCCCATTTTATCATTTGTTCTTTTACAAGTTCATCAGCATTCTACCACTTCAACAAAATTTTATACACTTTGGAAATCATTTTTTCCCCTCCATCCTCCCACACTTGTTCAATTTCGTTTTTTTTTAACCTCTAAAACCACCACTTTTTAATGTTAAGTATACTTCCTGAAAATTGTAAAAAGGATGATTTTTATCTTATATTATATATTGCTACAACGGCCAGAACTTTATATGCTGAATATTGGAAAAGGACAGAAATGCCTACAAAAGAACTTATAAACAAAATCTTGGAAACAGCAGAAATGGATAAATTGACTCTTAACTTTGCAAGATCGACCAGAGTCTATATTTGAAAATAGTTGGAAAAGATTCTGTGATTGGTATGAAGACCATTTTAAATAATTAATATAGAACTTAAAATTGCCAAGGTCATATATGGTACTAATACGTTATGCTTTGCTCTATTTCTAGTATTAGTCTAATCATATACGGTGAAACATGTGATATAATACAACTGGGCAGTTGACGATGTAAAAGAAAATCTTGAACTTTTTTTTTTTTTTTGGTAAAAATTTTTATTTTTCAAAACATTAAAAATAATACATTTATCTTATACAAATCCATTTTTCCATATTATATAACATTTTGTTCTGTTTGTATAATCTTGCTTTTATCTTATATTAACGGTTTCCCACCACATCTGAAGCATAACACATTTTCCACTCTATCCAAAATAGTAATACTTATATCTATGTTTACATTTCTGGTAACGGTCATATTTCTTAAAAATACTCATACACTAATTCTTACTTTCTATATTCTTATATAATTCTAAGATAAAAAACCACTTCATTATCCAATTATTCTTAATACATTCATATGCTCTAATTCTATTGCTTTATGTTATTATAACCATGTATAAATGCAATTTTTCATATCCCAGTATTTTTCAACATATTCTTTCAAATCTTTCCAATCTTCTAGAAAGGTCTCTGAGTACAGATCATTCAATTTTCTAGTCCATTTATCCATTTCAGCCATATATAACAGTTTTTTCAACCATTCCCACACCTCTGGTATTTTTTCATTTTTCCAATTTTGTGCATACACCATTCTTGCTGTTGTTATCATATACCATATTATTGTCCTTTTCTTTACATTTATCTCTTCTAGTTTAAGTCCAAGCAATAACATTTCAGGCAACTTCTTAAATGTACATTTCAAGATTTTTTCCATTTCTGCATGTATTTTTGACCAATAAATCTTTGCTTTGTCACAGGTCCACCACATATGATAAAAAGAACCTTCTTTCTTTTTACATTTCCAACATTTGTTAGACATATTCTGACCAATATTTGCAATTTTTTTTGGTGTCATATACCATCTATACATCATTTTAAAACAATTTTCTTTTAAGTTATAACACGTAGATATATTCATGGCATTTTTCCATAAAAATTCCCAAGATTCCATTTCAATGTCTTTGTTGAAGTTTATCGCCCATTTTACCATTTGTTCTTTTACCATTTCATCAGCATTAAACTATTTTAGCAGAACTTTATACATTTTAGAAATCATTTTTCCCCCACCTTCCTCCCAAACTTGTTCTATTTCATTATTTTTTTCCCTAAAGCCGTGTTTTTTATCACTTCTATACATGTCATATATTTGTCTATATCTTAGCCAACCATAATCAAAGTCCATCTGATGCTGCTCCTTCAATTTGAAGTCTTTACCATCTCTTATTAATAAGTCTCTATACTTCAACCAATCTTGTCCTTTGTATCATGATGCTGGATGCAAAACTTCTGCGGATACAATCCACATAGGTATCTCTTCCTGAAAAAAAGTTTTTATATCTTGTCCACGTATCCATTAATGTTCTTCTCAAGTAGTGATGTTTAAACATATTGTCCATTTTTATTTTACCATAATACAAATATGCGTGCCACCCAAATCTACAATCATGACCTTCCAGGGACAATAATTTTCTATCTTGTAGCATAGTCCATGTCCCTACCCAGGTCAAACATATTGCATCATGGTATAACCTTAAGTTTGGTAGTTGAAACCCTCCTCTTTCTTTGGCATCACACATTATTTTCATCTTGATTCTTGGTTTTTTCCCTCCCCACACAAACTTAGACAATTCCTTCTGCCAGCATTTGAATGTTTTTACATCTTTCACAATCAGAATAGTTTGAAACAAAAACATTAATCGTGGTAACACGTTCATCTTAACCACAGAGTTTCTGGTCGGAGGAATGGAGGTCTGACACGCTTTGCAAATGTGCAAGGCGGACAGCGGCTCTTCCTGACAGCTTGGGTGGAATAATCCACCCAACGCAACCTCACACAGGTAGTGTGAGGACCAGCAAGCAATAAAATCCAGGTTTGAGCAACCTCGGTGAAGGGAAAGCCTCGGAGGAGACTTTTCCGACATCTTGAGCACTGCAGCCAAAGAGGATTTTTGCGAGTATCTCTAAGGAGCCGAGCTGAGCTGAGAAATTCAGCATAAAACCTCCAATTTCCCTGATTCCTTAGCAAAGAAGACGAAGTTTAAACGTTGGGACCACATCTGAAGCGAAGTAACAACAAAAGGTAATGGAAAAAAGTTTTTGCCTTACCATTACCGCGTTTTGAAAGAAGAAAAGCAGATCGGGTGAAGCAACAGACTGTTGTAGACTGGATGAGTGCAGTTTTGAAGCGTTAAAAAGCTGAATTTGAACTTAAAAAGCCAAAAAAACAAGTTGTTTAACATTCCTGCGGTTAAGGAGAGTCGGGAGGGGGAGCCAAGCATCGCGAGACAAAGAGGGAGAAGGGAACCAAGCATCGCGAGACTAAGACGTGAGGACTGAGACAGGAAGTGACGGCTAGAAGAGCAGACAAGAAGGGAAAGGAGAAGAACAGGAAGAAGGTAAAGGGGACTTTAAATATTGCCGGACCAGAAAGACTACAACAGGAAGTGACGTGCAGAGAGCAGACAAGTAAACAAAAGGAAGGGACAAAAGGAAACTATGGCAAGCCAGAAGTAAGGTAAAAAGACTATAACCTTTGACATTAACAATAGAGAAGTCGCGCCCGCCATTTTGGATTTATAAAGTTTTTAAACTGCAATATCTCAAAGACTATATAACTTAGAAGGCTGAAACCAACATAATTTGACTTGGCAAGATTAGCTTATTTGAATGCACTAATTTGTGTTCGACTTGGAAAACAAGATAAAATCGATCTTTTTTAAAGAGACAAGACGGACCGCAGACTAAGATCGAGAGCAGCTACATGGTCCTCTCCTACAATGGCAGCAAAAAAAGAAAAAGAACTACTAGCCGTTATGGAAGCAATGGAAAAGAAAATGTTAGACGCTATAGGAGAGGTAAATGTTAAAATGAATAATATAGCAGCTCAAGCAGATAAAAATTTCATGGACTTAAAAGCAGAATTCCAAAAACTATCCACAAGAACTCAAGATATAGAAACTAAAGTAAAAGAACTGGAAGAAAGCACCCAAAAGACAATGAGAGAGAATGAGAAGATGGAAAAGATGATGCATTATAAAGATATGCAAAACCATTTGAGATTTCGAGGGATTGAGGAAAAATTGAGTGAAGACATTTTTACAAGAATGCAAGAAGCAATAGCAGATTTTTTACAAGAACAGGAAGAAGTTGTGAAAGAACACATGGATCTTGTTTATAGAGTTAATTCTACATATGCAAGAGACAAAAACATACCAAGAGATGTGGTTGTCCAATTCACAATGAAAAGAACAAAAGAACAAATCTACAAGAAGTGTTTTACTGATCCTTTTGTAATAGATGGAAAGAAAATTATAGTAATGAAATAATTGCCCAGAGCAATACTGCAAGAAAGGAAAAAATTCAAGCGTCTGACGGATAAACTGAAGGAGAAAAAAATCAGATTTCGTTGGGAAATACCTCAAGGATTAAGTTTTTATTATGGCAACACCAGAGTAGTGATTAAAAGTACAGAAGAAATGTATGCATTCCTGGGAGAGAATAAAGATGACTTTGGAGATATTTAAGAATATATCAAGATGGATTACAAAATACTTACATGGAATGTAAATGGACTAAATTCACCCCAAAAACGTAGAATGGTAGGACATTGGCTGGAAAAACAAAAATGTAGTATAATTTGCATACAAGAAGCTCATCTTAAAAAACAAGACCATAAATATTTAATAAGGAAAAAATTGGGAGAAGAATTTTATTCTTTAGCAAGTAATAAAAAGAATGGTGTTGTAACATATGTTAAAAAAGATCTGGAACCTAAAGTAATATTTAAAGACAAAGACGGAAGATATTTAGCTATTGAAATTTTACTACAAGGACTGAAAACTTTGATTGTGAACATTTATGCTCCGAATGGAGCCAAAGAATTTTTTTTTAAAGAACTACAAATGGAATTGGACAATGTAAACTACGATCAAATCATGATGTTAGGGGATTTCAATGGAACTGTAGATAATAAATTAGACAGGCGCTCTAAAAGAAAGGATGAGACATTAGGGAAGCTTCCAAAAAATTTTTTGAACTGATAAAACAAGAGAAGCTGGAAGATATTTGGAGGAAAGCTAACCCACAAGGAAAAGATTTTACTTTTTATTCTAATAGACATGATTCACATTCAAGAATCAACATGATTTGGATGACTACTAACTTAACCTTTAAGACAAGAATAGTGGAAATTCTACCCAGAATAATTTCAGATCATAATCCGTGTTTATGGTCAGCTGGGCAGGTAAAAAAACAAAAGAGATGGAGAATAAATGAGGACTTACTAGACAATCAAGAAATAATTAAAAAATTACTTGAAGAAACAGACCTATACTTCCAAGTAAACATGCAGAAAGAAGTAAAAATCCAAACTGTATGGGATGCATATAAAGCAGTGATGAGAGGACTACTGATATCGCTAAATGCTAAAGATAATAAAAAGAAAAGAGAGCAATATGAAAATATTCTACAAGCCATTAAAACAAAGGAAGAAGAACTGAAGAATAAACCAGGGAAAAAGAAACTGCAGAAGGAAATCTGGATGCTACAAGACCAAGCAAAAGCTATTCTGAATCAAGAGATGTACTGGAACTTAAAAAAACTCCAACAAAAAGCATTTGAAGGTGCAAACAAACCTGGAAAATATTTAGCATGGCAATTAAAGAAAAAACGTGAAAATAAATTTATCACTAAAGTGATAAGAGATAATATTGAGATAATAGACAACAAAGGAATAAAAAGAGAATTTTTTAAATACTATGCAAAACTCTTTAAGAAGGAAAACAAAGACAGAAGAAAGATTAAAGAATACCTGCAAACATTAAAGTTACCAAAACCAACAGAGAAAATTAAAGAATTATTTAATAATCCAATATCATTACAAGAGATTAAAAATGCAATAAATGACTCAAAATTAGGAAAAGCACCTGGACCGGATGGATTTACAGCGAAGTTTTATAAAACGTTACAGGAGTCAATTTCACCGGTGTTACTGCTATTGATGAACGATATAGGAGTCACTGGTGAGGTTCCAGAAACCTTGAAAGATGCATCCATCTCACTGATCCCGAAAGAAAATCAAGATTTGACTAATGTTAAGAATTATAGACCGATTTCTTTATTAAATAATGACTATAAGATTTTTGCGAAGATTATAGCGGATAGACTAAAAGAGCACCTTAAAGAGACTATACAAACAGAACAAGCAGGGTTCTTACCTAATCGACAAATAAGGGATAACCTAAGAGTAGTAGTGGATGCTATAGAATACTATGACAAACACCCTGAAAAGGAAGTGGGCTTTTTCTTTTTAGATGCGGAAAAAGCGTTCAATAATTTAAACTGGGATTTTATGTTTGAAGTGTTAGAACATCTCGAGATTGGTGAATATATGCTTAACCTCATTAAAGCAATATATAAAGAGCAGAAATCCTCTTTAATAATTAATACTGAAAAGACAGACGATTTTAAAGTGGAAAAAGGAACAAGACAAGGATGCCCACTTTTGCCGCTGCTATTTATTTGGATTTTAGAAGTTCTACTGTTAAATGTGAAAGAAGACAAAGATATTAAAGGCTTAACAACTAAAGGTTTTTCTTTTAAATATAGGGCCTTTGCAGATGATGTGATGTTTATAGTGGAAGACCCCTTGTCCACACTACCATATTTGTTACAGAGAGTAAAAGAGTTTGGTGACTTAGCAGGATTTTATGTAAATAAGAATAAATCGAAAGTGATGTGCAAAAATATGTCAAATAAGAAACAAAATGAGTTACAAAACCTTATAGAATGTGAGGTGGTGAAAAAGACAAAATATCTAGGTGTAAACCTAACAATGAAAAATATTGATCTTTATAAAAATAATTATGAAAAATTATGGTTGCAAATTATGCAGGATATTAAAAAGTGGAATGTATTAAATTTGTCACTGTTGGGTAGAATTGCGGTGGAAAATCTTGAACTTTGATCGATTACCCCTTTTATGTTTGTTTGTTCGTTCATATGTCTGTATTACAAAAAAGAAAATGTTTATAAAAAGAGAGAGAGAGAATGTGGCCATTTCCCATGTTGATGCCCACTCTCCCAGCCTTGACAGATTCTGAGGGCTATGTGTGTGAGTGTGTGTGAAGTTGCATCCAACTTATGGTGAACCCATAGGGTTTTCAAGGCAATAGGCATTCCGAGGTGGTTTGCTGTTGCTGACCTCAGCCCTGGGCTTCCTTGGTGGTCTCTCATCCATGTACCAACCAGGGCCCACTCTGCTTAGCAGCCAAGATCTGATGAGATTGGAGTAGCCTGGCCATCGAGGTTAAAGTTAAGGGCTAGATGCAGGGCTTAAAAAATTATCATCAGGATTTTAGCATATGCTACCTAATTCTGCACCAGAAAGCCATACCTATTGCTTGACACATTGCCTTGTAGCAAGCTCTTCAGATCTCACAATTGACTGGTTCTCCTGAAGAAAAACAAGTTGGAAAATCCCTTCTCTTTTCTTATTGACTATGCAAGAATGTTGCTGAATAATTTAGTCATGCTCTGTCAAAAGATTATTCTTGGTGTATATATTTGCACTTGAGTAGGAACCCTCTCGGGAGCAGGGTCACCTGCCTGTAATCACATTCTTTATAAAAGGCCCCTTGTTCAAAATGTAGGCACTAATGTGCATGCACACGCAGCTGAAATGCCTTAAAGACTATCACTCTCTTGAAACATTTTTAAAAGGAAATTCTATTGCCTCATAGCCTGCAGTGTTCTTCTGTTTATTGTGGTACAAATGGAATGCCTTTTGAAATCAAATTAAATTTAATTGGAACAATTTACGAGTGAACAAAACTGAAGTCTGGAAAATTGGTACCATTGCTATATCTTACAGGAGACAGAACAGCTAACAGCCACCACAATGACCAAAATTAAGAACTCAGCACCTGCAGTTAGCACATCTTTGCTTGGTTGCCCAGGTCTGTCTTCCCCTCCTTCCTTTTGAATGGTCTGTTGTGAATTTTATGGTTTGCTCAAGGCTAATGTTTCAGCTGGAAACTAAACCAGCAAACAATCAGACAATCCTGGGAAAATCCTGCCCCTTCTGTTTCTTTCTCTTACAATCATGCATTTCTGAAGCACTTGGATTTATGCTGATTTTGTTCCACTGGCATCACAAGAAGTGAATGAGCATAAATCTGTGAATTGCAGGACAGTTACCGTATTTTTCGCACCATAAGACACACTTTTTCTCCCCCAAAAAGTGGGGGGGAAAGTGCCTGCGTCTTATGGTGCGAATCCCCCCATTCACTCAAGCTCCCGCCTCTCTCACCCTCCCTCCCAATGAAGATCCCGGGCCTGCGGCGAGCGCCGCGGGCCGGGAGCAAGCCCCCGCCTCCCTCGCCCTCCCTCCCAATAAAGATCCCGGGCCCGCGGTGAGCACCGCGGGCCGGGAGCAAGCCCCCGCCTCCCTCGCCCTCCCTCCCAATGAAGATCCCTCGCCCTCCTCCCACCCACCCCCCTCAGAGAAAGCCCCATCCCTCCCTCCCAGTGAAGAAAGCCCTCCTCCCACCCACCCCCCTCAGAAGCCCCCCTCCCACCCACCCCCCTCAGAAGCTCCCCCCTCAGAAGCTCCCCTCCCAGCCCCCCTTCCTCCCACCCCCCTCAGAAGCCCCCCCACCTCAGAAGCTCCCCTCCCACCCCCCTCAGAAGCCCCCTCCCTCCCACCCCCCTCAGAAGCTCCCCTCCCAGCCCCCCTCCCACCCACCCCCTCAGAAGCTCCCCTCCCACCCCCCCTCCGAAGCCCCCCTCCCTCCCACCCCCGTCAGAACCCCCTCCCTCCCCTGCTCACCTTTCCCGCCCCATTCCTTCCCCCCTCACCATTCTTGGGCTGGGGGGGAGGTAGGGAGGTAAGAGCTGGGCCTGAGTGGCGTTAAGCCACTGGGGCCCAAGCAAGGGGGGGAGGGAAACACCTTGTCTTTTTGTCTTTCTTTCTTTCTCCTTCTGTCTGTCTTCCTTCCTTCCTTCCTTCCTTCCTTCCTTCCTTCCTTCCTTCCTTCCTTCTCTCTCTCCTCCCTACCTTCCTGTTTCTTCCTTTCTTTCTGTCTGTCTTTCTTTCTGTCTTCCTTCCTTCTCTCTCCCCCCACCTACCTACCTACCTACCTACCTACCTTCCTTCCTCCCTTCCTCCCTTCCTTCCTTCCTTCCTTCCTTCTGTCTCTCTCTCCCCCACCTACCTTCCTTCCTTCTCTCTCTCTCTCTCTCTCCCCTACCTACCTA
Organism: Lepidodactylus listeri; assembly: GCA_029233225.1. Taxonomy (NCBI): domain Eukaryota; kingdom Metazoa; phylum Chordata; class Lepidosauria; order Squamata; family Gekkonidae; genus Lepidodactylus; species Lepidodactylus listeri. The sequence goes on along the minus strand of JARCFY010000015.1, from coordinate 14,684,650 downwards.
CCTTCCTGTTCCTTTCTTTCTGTCTGTCTTTCTTTCTGTCTTCCTTCCTTCTCTCTCTCTCTCCCTCCCTACCTTCCTGTTTCTTCCTTCCTTCCTTTCTGTCTTCCTTCCTTCCTTCTCTCTCTCTCCCCCCTACCTACCTTCTCTCTCTCTCCCCCCTACCTACCCCCCTCCCTCCCCCGCTCACCATTCTTGGGCTGCAGGGGGGGAGGTAGGGAGGGAAGAGCTGGGCCTGAGTGGCGTTAAGCCACTGGGGCCCAAGCAAGGGGGGAGGGAAACACCCTTTCTTTCTTTCTTTCTTTCTTTCTTTCTTTCTTTCTTTCTTTCTTTCTGTCTGTCTGTCTGTCTGTCTGTCTGTCTGTCTGTCTTTCTGACTGTCTTTCTTTCTTTCTGTCTTTCTGACTGTCTTTCTTTCTTTCTGTCTTTCTTCCTTACTTCCTTCTCTCTCTCTCCTCCCTCCCTCCCTTCCTGTTCCTTCCTTTCTTTCTCTTCCTTCCTTCTTTCCTTCCTTCTCTCTCTCCCCCCTACCTACCTACCTTCTTTCTTTCTTTCTTTCTTCTCTCTCTCCCCCCCCCCCAACTACCTACTATTTGGTTCAGAATATTTTTTTCCCCTGTTTTCCTCCCCTAAAACTAGGTGCGTCTTATGGCCAGGTGTGTCTTATAGTCCGAAAAATACGGTATATCTTCTGTGCCCTAAGAAGAATTCAGGAAAGGGATTAGTATTGTAGAAGAAGGAGGCCTCCCTCCCTGTATGTCTGCCTCAGGTGGTCTTCACAAATATGGAAGAAGGTGATAATGTGCTACATGTTTCAAAATAATGTGGCATAGATAGATCTCACTAGGGTGCATTAACCTAGCGTTTAACTGTTCTTTGTAGGTGGAAGGGGGGGGGGGGGAAACAGAAATAAATATCAATTGCTTATTTTGTGCATGTCATCTTAGGGCTTGGATCCTATACCTTTCCTCTAGGGTTGCCAGTTCTAGGTTGGGAAATATCTGGAGATTTCAGAGGTGGAGCCTGAGGAAGGTGGGTCAATAGGCTATAATGCCATAGCGCCCACCCTCCAAAGTGGCCATTTTCTCCGGAAGAACTGATCTTGGTCCTCTGGTGATCCACTGTAATAGCAGGAGATGTCCAGGAGGTTAGCAACCCTACTTTCCTCTCATGCTTGAGACTTTGCAGCTCATTAAAAAGCAATAGTCAAGGAAAAGCAGAAGTACCTATGGCTGGAGGAAGCAGGCTCCCTGGTGGAAGGCACCATCTGCAGTGCCCAGAGAGAAGCACGCATGTAAGAAGGGTATAGGATCCAAGCCTAGGTCTACATGAGGGTTTTTTCTCTTGCATGTTGGATGAACATCAGTCCCACAGTCCATCCCTTTTTTTCATATCTGCCTGTCTACTTTGTACCCTGATGATCTGGAGAGAAAGCTAGCAATGTCCAGTCAGGGCCCTTGGAACCTCCAGGGGGAGAAGTGGGGGGAGAAGCCGAGGGGGGGAAAGCCTTTCAGCTGATGTTTGAGGACCAATCTAGATATGATGATGTCCCCTGGTTCACCCCGGGATGCACCACATTTTAAAAAATATCTTTCCAACTGGGAACTCATTTAAACTGCATCACAGGGACCAAATTCTGGTCAGGACCAACATCCTCGCCTCCCCCCCCCCGGGTGGCTCTTTCCTCCTTAAAACAGTAAAGGGAGCATGTGGGCAAATATCCCCAGTGGGCAGGGGTCCGTTGGAGCGGGAGCGCACAGGAGCGCAGCTCCGGGAGTGAGGAGCCCAGGGGGCGGGCACATGACCAAGCCCCGCCCCCTCCTCAGCTTCCCCGAGCAGTGCAGAGGCGCAGCGCCCCGGGGAAAGCCCTGCTAGGGTCTTTATTGTTTTTAATGTTTTGTTTCAATATTGATAATTTTATCATTGTTCCTTTTATGACTGTATGCTGCTTTTCCAGAGACTTGTTCAAGGTGGCATATAAATTTTCTAAGTATGTCATTTTTTATCTGGGCACTGGAGAAATTTCACCAACCCTTCAGCAGCTTCCACCCCATCAGTTTGGTGTAGTGGTCAGGAGTCGGACTCTAATCTGGGAGAACCGGGTTTGATTCCCCACTCCTCCACATGCAGCTGCTGGTGTGACCTTGGGCCAGTCACAAGTTCCCTCAGAGCTGTTCTCTCATGAGCAGTTCTCAAAAGACCTCTCTCAGCCCCACCTACCTCACAGGGTGTCTTGTTGTGGGGAGGGGAAGGGGAAGGGATGGGTGGTGCACATGTCCTGGGTATCTCAAGTCTACTTGAAACCTGGTGGTTTCAAGGGAGCAGGAAGAGAATGAGGGTGTGTTCTTTACACTTATTTTTATTGCACAAAGTATTGGATGGGGAAGGGAATGGAGGAAGAGCAGGTCAGTTTCACTCACCTGTGGAGTGGAGCCTGAGGGGTGGGTGTTGCCTTCTGACACACTTCCGGCATGTTAGGGGGTGTGGCATATGCAAATGAGTTATGCAAATGAGTTATCTAATGAGCTCCTGCACCTCTTTTTCTACGAAATGACCCCTGCCAGGGCCATTTCAGGAAGAAAAAATAGAGGAAGGGGAGTCAGGATCCCCACAATACAGTGGTTCTGACCGGAATCAGGGCCTTGCAGTGCAGTTTAAGGGGGTTCCCAGCTGGGAACTCACTTTTAAAAAATGGTGATGCATTCTGGGTCAAACCCAGTGTTGCCTCTCACATTTTATTTATTTATTTATTTTATTAAACTTGCTCTGTCTCCAGACACTTCAGGTGAAAGTGGACTGTTTAGTTTAGTGGCCTAGTGTGGTACACTGGTTTATGATTCTCATTCATAGAGTTTTGGGGATACTTGGAAGCTGCAGGGAAGACAAAGGACCATCGTTTTAAAAAGGCTCTCATAGAATCGAAAGGTTGAAGAAACCTGTAGAAGAAAATAACAGCTTTTAAAGTCCAAAGTAGTCTGGCAGTTACTGGCATTCTCTTCACTCTGCCACAATATCTATATCTTAGACACCTGTGGCTCCCGACTGCAGATCAGGGCCACACAGAGGCTAAACAGATGTTTCTGCAAACTCAGGGAACCCCAATGGTTTGCTGAAAAATCTGGCTTTAAAAAAACAAAACAGTGGGGGGGGGGGTTAAATTCCTGCCCCAAATAAAAAAGTATTCTCTGCACAAGCACAGAGAATGCACCTGCTTCTGGTGGGGTGGCAGCCTGGGAGCCACGCTGGACCTGGCAACGGAGGTGCAGCAGACTAGGAGCTGCACTGTACCTGGCAGCACAGCAGCCCAGGAGAGACTGTGGGCCCGGCAGTGGAGATCTGGCGGTCTGGAAGGGAAGACTGTGATGGTTTGCCCAGTGCTAGGCGAGCGGCAGAGATCAGTGGGGGGGCTGGCTTGCTCCAAGCTGCCCTGGGTGAGTTGCAGAGAGCAGTGGCAAGAGGGGAAGTCTCTGCTGGCTTGCCTGGAACTGCTCCAGGTGAACCACAGGAACTGCTCCAGGTGAGCTCCACACTGGGCTCAGCGAGAGAGTGGGTGGGGATATAGGATTCCCCCCTCATAAGTCTTGCACCCACTTGTATATTCTATTAAGAAACTGTGACCTATTTCCCACAAGCAGCTGTGCCGCCCTCGCTCTTCTGTTTGCCCGGGTTGCATTTGTCAATTTCACATTCTTTGCTGCGCGGCTGCATTTTGACCTGCATCTCCCCCCAATTTTCTTCACGTCTTCTCACGGAAGAGTGAGGGCGGCAAACGGAAGCATGAGGAATGGCACAGCTGCTTGTGGGAAATCAATCAAAATCTCCATTTCTCTATCTCTCAGTAGGTTACAATTATATACCGTTGGTCTTGAACATCCCCACTTTACTTTCCTCTCACTGTAAAAATAAACCTTCCCATTGAATTCAGTCTCTATTCTCCTTCTTGACATTAAGGATGGAAAATATTATAACTGGGTTTTACCAAGGCAGGGGAGAGGGTACCTCAGGAAAAACATCACAATTTGCCTCAGGGGTGGCTAGCTGTAAATAGTGTCAAGAACTGGCGTGCCAGTAAATTATACCATGCTGATGTTCCTCCCTTCCCCAAACCCTCCCCTCCTCAGTGCCGAGGGGGGGGGGAAGGAAGAAGCCTTACCTGGAGCTGCAGCCTTTAGGAATCCCCTCCCGTGAGTATCCTCTTGTTTTTATCTAATTCCCTCTTAAAGCCGTCCATGCTTGTAGCTGGCACCACCTCCAGTGGCAGTGAATTCCATGTGTTAATCACTCTTTGGGTGAAGAAGTACTTCCTTTTATCTGTTCTAACCCGACTGCTCAGCAATTTCATGGAGTGCCCACGAGTTCTTACATTGTGAGAAGGGGAGAAAATTACCTCTTTCTCTACCTGCTCTATCCCATGCATAATCTTGTAAACCTCTATCATGTCACCCCTCAGCCGTCGTTTCTCCAAGCTAAAGAGCCCCAAGCGCTTCAACCTTTCATCATCAGTCTTTCTCAGGGGTCATTTCGTAGAAAAAGAGGTGCAGGAGCTCATTAGCATAACTCATTTGCATAACTCATTTGCATATGCCACACCCCCTAACATACCAAAAGTGTGTCAGAAGGCAACACCCACCCCTCAGGCTCCACTCCACAGGTGAGTGAAACTGACCTGCTCTTTCTCCATTCCTTTCCCAATCCAATACTTTGTGCAATAAAAATAAGCGTCAAGAACACACCCTCATTCTCTTCCTGCTCCCTTGAAACCACCAGCTTTCAAGGAGACTTGAGATACCCAGGACATGTGCACCACCCATCCCTTCCCCTTCCCCTCCCCCTCCCCACAACAAGACCCCCTGTGAGGTAGGTGGAGAGAGGTCTTTTGAGAACTGCTCATGAGAAAACAGCTCTGAGAGAACTTGGGACTGGCCCAAGGTCACACCAGCAGCTGCATGTGGAGGAGTGGGGAATCAAACCCGGTTCTCCCAGATTAGAGTTCAACTCCTGACCACTACACCAAATTGATGGGGTGGAAGCTGCTGAAGGGTTGGTGAAATTTCTCCAGTACTTATGTGCCATGTGCCCAGATAAAAAATGGTATACTTAGAAAATTTATATGCCACCTTGAGCAAGTCTCTGGAAAAGCAGCACACAGTCATAAAAGGAACAATGATAAAATTATCAATATTAAAACAAAACATTAAAAACAATAAAGACCCTAGCAGGGCTTTCCCCGGGGCGCTGCGCCTCTGCACTGCTCGGGGAAGCCAAGGAGGGGGCGGGGCTTGGTCATGTGCCCACCCCCTGGGCTTCTCACTCCCGGAGCTGCGCTCCTGTGCGCTCCTGCTCCAACGGACCCCTGGTCTTTCTGTTGAACGGTATTTCCATAAGTCCATTCCACCCTTGCCTTGTCCTGTGGCTGCTGTCTTGGGCAAACAAGGAGAAAAAGTTGTCTGAAGTTCCATGGGGGCCAGGCTCACCACCCTTGGATCAGGACAGAGCTTTATAATTACAATTGGTTCACCAATCTGTGGGATGTGGTCCAAGACAGGCAAGAGCGATGTCAGTCTTCATGTTCAAACTATGTTAAAATTTATGAAAAGGCAATGTTGAATTCTCGTTCACAAGTTAGTCTAAGTCAGAACTGACATATCCTGACTTCTTCACGTGTCTGAGGCAGCTGCTGGTTCTGTCAGTTAGGACAGGTGTCTATGGTTGCAGGACTCTATTCCAACTTATTGGGTGTGTGACTGACCAGTAGCAGAAGCATTTCTCTCCTTGCTACAAGGAGAAAGCTGGATGCCACAATAACTCAAGCCAGCTTCAACAGATGTACACAGGGCCAGGGACAGGGTTTTTTTTGCACTGTATGTTATGATTGTTATTAATTACTGTTTAGTATACTGAAGAAGTTCCAATAAAATGGAGGATCCAAGCCAGCATCTTCATATCAAAGCCTTCAGTCATACTCTTTGGAATTGGTTTATGTATGTTTAGGTCCTTGTACCTTCCACTGTAATACTTGTGTTCTGGTATTAGACATTCTCTGTCTCCAGACCTTGTTAAGACTGATACATTTGTTTATTCAGTCTGATTCATGCTGTATTTGTTAAACCATTACACTTTGTTATATTTTCTGCATTGTGCACAGTGCTTTTTGTTCCATTTCTGGCACATCAGAATCTCATTTTGTGTGCCTTTTCTTTAGCAAATTTTGTCACCATTTCCTTCAGGACAAGCACGGATGGAAGTGTGAGAAGGATCCTTCGAGCAACAGAAACATTCGGCACACTATCCTGGAGTTTTTGTTGCAGCATGAAGAGAAGTACTCTTCGTGGTGGCATAGACTTTGGAAGTCCTCAAGCTACTGCTTGCAGTTCACAACACAGATCTTCAGCCTCAATATCTTTGTTTCCATTGTGCATCAATGCTTGTTCCAAATTCTTGCAGGCCTTACTTACATTTTCAGCGCATTTTTTGTTAATCCTTTTTCTGGTGCACAAACAGCCCCCTAATCCCAAATAACTCACGCACAATAATGGAACATCTAATTTGAACATGGACACTGGTACCAGAGCTTGCAATAAACCCAGATGCCAACTGTGCTGCCACATACACACAGACAACACAATCACTAGACCTAACAACATCAACTACACCATCTCAAGCTTATTCACATGCTCATCTTCTAATATTGTATATGCCATTAAATGCCAACAATGCCCTTCAGTTCTCTACACAGGGCAAACTGCTCAAACCCTACATCAAAGGATAAATGGACACAAATCTGACATTAAGAATCACAAGACTGCGAAACCTGTAGGAGAACACTTCAGCTTTCCAGGACATTCAGTGAGCGACCTCAAAGTAGCTGTTTTATTGCAAAGGAACTTCAAGAACAGACTGGAAAGGGAAATGGCTGAATTACAAGCTATTACAACACCCAAAACAACCCCCCCCAGGATTTAACAGGGATATTGGTTTCTTATCTCATTACATATGCTAAACTCATTCAGTCATTACATATGTATTTTCATCAAGAAGGGCTATACATCCTCTTTATTGTAGTGTATTTTTCATTTGGAATAGTAGCTTGGAATAGTGATTGGAATGTAATGCAATGAATATTGGAATGTATTTCTCTGATCTGGTGACAGAGGAGACATAACACTGCACAACCATTCACCACACCTCAAAGAAAAGGATGCTGTTAATGACCTCCACACTTGAAAGGAGATGAATGGAGTATAACAACAGGGTCTCGGTTACTTACTCTTAGCATCCCACAATTAAAGAAGGATATGTTTATACACCAGTCTTCTATTTTGACATATTTTATTTATTTATTTATTTATTTGCTTAGTTGCTTATTTGTTAGTTTATTATACGTATAGGCCGCTCTCCCTGCAAGCAGGCTCAGAACGGCTCACATAGCCAAGGTTTGTATAAACATCTAAAACATCTAAAATCAATTAAAACAAACAACAAGGAGCCAAGGTTTGTATAAACATCTAAAACATCTAAAATCAATTAAAACAAACAAACAACAATTACAATTTACAATTAAAGTGCTCACAATGGTTAGCACAACAGATGGCGTGATGTATATTGCTCAGCAGTTTCCAGTTCTCTATAAAGGATGGCTCAGTAACAACTGTGGCCAACCCCAGCCACCAATGTTAATTATTTGAGGCCATTGATGGTAATAGAGGGGGAGGGGGCAGCAGCTCCTAGTTGAAGGTCTGGTGGAAGAGCTCCATCTTGCAGGCCCTGCGGAACTGCATAAGGTCCCTCAGGGCCCTGATCTCCTCCGGGAGCTCATTCCACCAGTAAGGAGCCACCATCGAAAAAGCCCTCACCCTGGTGGCAGTGAGCCTGGCTTCTCTGGAACCTGGGATCACCAGACGATGTTGTGCCCCAGACCTTAGTGTCCTCTGGGGTATATATGGGGAAAGGTGGTCCGTCAGGTATGTCAGACCCTGGCCATTTAGGGCTTTAAAGGCAAGCACCAGCACCTTGAAGCAAATTTGGTATGCTACTGGCAGCCAGTGCAGTGCCTTTAGCATTGGTTGGATGTGCTCCCATCTAGGGAGGCACATCAGTAGCCTAGCCGCGGCATTCTGCACTAACTGCAGCTTCCGGATTTGTGACAAGGGCAGCCCCATGTAGAGAGCATTACAATAGTCTAACCTCGAGGTGACCATCTCATGGATCACTGTAGCCAGGTCGTCATGGTCCAGGAATGTAGAGGAGGAGGAGGAAAAGGGGGGAGCAGACCTGGGGGGAGGAGGGATTCCCCCATGCCCAAGCCCATGCCACTCCAGAGTCTGCAGGCGGCCTTGCCAAGGGGTGCTCCGGAGAGGCAGCCACGTGCCCCAGTGCAGCCTGGCCCCGGGGAAGCCTCACCACTGTCAGTGGTGATGGAACGGAGTACTGCGAGTGGGCAGAGACAATGATTCGGACTGACCCAGTGGTGGCAGCGGCTGCCTGGCTTGGCTCCAATGCTGGCCACCCGGGAGAGCTGGTGAGGTGAGGGGAGGGAGGGGAGGGCCAGTGGGATGGCAGGCAGGCCAGCGTGGCACTTCTCTTCAGCTGGCGCTCTAGGCAAGTGCCTAACCTTGTCTCTATGGACGCACCAGCCCTGGATGTACAGAGGACACTGTGTAAATTGGATCTGAAGGAGCCTAATTTTTAAAACAAACTCTCAAAACATATGGCCCGATAGCCAGAGTCAGCCTGTTCAGGACTCTTATCCAGCCCATGAGCAACTGATATGAGGGAGGAAAGGCAGGAGGCTGCTCGGGGGGGGGGGGGCGGAGAACAGGCATACATGGTGAAGTGTGTGTGCTCAAAGCTGTTGAGAAATAGAAAGGAAATGGCTGAGGCGGAGAAAAACTGTGGGGAAATGGCAGCAAATGCAGAGAAGGTGTGGTGTATTTTTCCCTCCTGCATCCTCCGACTGCAGCTCAGTGAGGATTGGTAAAACCACTACATGGAGGGGTGGAGCCAAGTGGCTGGCCTGCTACCACCACCACAACTGGCTTTGTGTTTTTTTCAAATGGTGACCATGGGTACATAGAGTGGCGATTTGTCAATGAGGGTCCAGGGCCAGCAGGGGAGAGAGGAGGAGGAGGGCTGGCATGTGGAATGGGAGGCAACTGAGCTGTCTTGTGTGTGCTGCTATGAGGGGAAAGATGTCCCAGCCTTAGAAGTGAGTGGAGGAGAGAAGGAGAAAGAAGACACTGCTGTTGCCACCACATGTCTGAACAGTCATAGAGGCAGGATGCAGAGTGAGTGTTTGGGCAGGTGAGGGACAGCGACCTTCCTTCTCCCACACTTGTTTTCAGCCCTAGTGGTCCAGAGAGGACAAAAGGCGCTCTCTGGAGGTTTTGGAAACAGTCTCTCTATCAGGCCTTCCCCTCAGCCTGCTTCTGTGGGAAATGCAGGAAGGATGAGAACTGGGGGTGGAGAGATCTTGGAGAGCCAGGTTCAGATAACCCCCTTCCTCAGCCAGGACTGTATCACGCAGCCTGGTCCACCTTACAGGGTTTTTGGTGAGCGATGGAGGGGTGTGCCTCTTCAAGATCCTCAGAGGCAGGATGGGGGAAGAGGGGAAAGGGCAAGAGACAGATCATAGCCATGCTCAGCTGCTGAGGCTGGGCATATGGTGGGGGGCAGTGTTCCCTCTAAGCTGAGTTAGTGTGAGCTGGCTCACAGTTTTTTAGCCTCTGGCTCACACCTTTTTGTCCTAGCTCAGGAAGGATGGCTCCAGAGCAAACTAATTTATGCTGTAGCCAAATTGTTTGCTCACAACTTTAACGCCAGTAGCTCACAAAGTAGAATTTTTGCTCACAAGACTCCAGATCTTAGAGGGAGCATTGGTGGGGGGGGGGGTGCTCAAAAACTACCTTATTTACTTGCAAGGAAGATGACTCATCTCCTAAAAGTGCTATATATACAGAATTTGTATGGAAATGTAAGATACTCCCCCTTTTATGGTTTCCTTTTGGGGGAAAAAACTAGACTTGCTTATGATTTAATACATTTATTGGGGCTTTTTGTTTATTTCCCAACAAACTAGTTGGTTTCACTGCTAGGAATCAATTGCTTTGATTTGTATTTTGAATTAAAAATATTGTTAATTGGGGTTGCCGGTATCCTTTATAAAGTTCTGTCTCTAGTACCTGGCATTGCATTTTATGGCACATATGGCCCGGCCCAACAAAGTGACATTTATGTCAGATCCAGCCCTCGTAATAAATGAGTTTGATATCTCTGCTCAAAATAATTTGGTTTTTTGTTCAGTACATCTTTTAGACCCACCCTTTTTCTGCTTCAGACTCTTGGCTGGCAACACACCTTCACACATGTACTGGCCAAGAAGGCTGCTAAACTTCAAGTGGGACTGCACCAAAGTCAGTTCCATGGCATTTTCTGAGAGGCACACACCATCTTTAGTTAGCAAGGAATCCAATTTGCTTCCCATCCCATCAAGCTCCTTCACTCTACCTCACTCCGCCCCAGTTCTGTAATTATCCAGTGCTACAAACCTTTCATGCTTCGTCACCTTTTATGGAGCTTCTGCAGTGGGGATTTAATTAAATTAACAGATCCAAAACATATTTCTGGGGTGTTGAGCATAAGAAAATTCATCACTTAACGGTGACATTAACAAACGATGTTCATTACTTATTTTCCAAATGACCAGGCCTGATCTCTTATGGAAATGCATGGGATTCCAGTCATTTTCTTTTAATCATTTTGCTTTGCCTGGTAAGAGAAGGAAACTGCTAACCAGGAAACATGCATCAAGCTGAGGAATGACTCCCATTTTTTATACAGGAGGCTATTATAATTCTTGTCTCTCAGTGTTTCATACTTGTGTGGACAAAGCAGCTTATGATATCCAATCCTTTTCCTTTTCTTTTGCAGGTTTGAGGGTTTTTGCATTCGGAGTGCCACCTATGGTAAACATTAGGGCTGTGAGCTCTTTGTTACATTTACTTTACTCATAATAGAGGAGAGACTATTTGCAGGAGGAGGTAGTTTTCAGAGGGGGGAAATGGAACGTTTCAATTAGTGATAAACACTATCCTGCCCAGGCTGGCTGGCTTGTTCTAATTCAAAGGTCCAGGTGAGTGAGAGCAGGGCTGGTTTACTGCATCAGCAAGCCAAGTGTCTTCTTGGGGTGCCATGATTTGAGGAGGGCAATGATGTGGGAGGAGGCAATGGGTTTAGGTTTGCCCATCATGACGTACCCAACCTAGGGCTGCCAGCACCTGGGAATCTTCCAGAATTACAACCGATTTTCAGATGACAAAGGTCATCTCCCATGGAGGAAATGGCTGCTTTGGAGGGTAGACTCTATGGCATTATATCCCAATGAGGACCCTCCCCTCCCCAGGTTCCAACCCCCCCCCCCCCAAATCTCCATGTATTTCCCAGTGTGGAGCTAGCAACCCTAACCCAACCTGTGACCAAAGCAGACTCCAGCAGCACTGGGTCACCTGCCTGCAGCATCCCACCTGCTGATGACACCTCACCCACATGTATCATGAGCCCGCCGTATGGCGGGGAGGGCAGGATATAAATCACAATAAATAAATAAATAAATCATCTAATCGTATCTGAGGTGGCTAATGGCACCACCCATTCCTGAATACCGGGCCTAGATTCTAGTAAACTAGAATCATATTACAAGCTGATATGGACTATATGTCACCAGTAATGTAAATCTGGTGAGATTCTCCAATGGTGAGATTCTCCAATTGGTGAGATTCTCCAAAGTGGTAAGATTCTCCAAAAGATCTACCAGGGATCTGGTGTTAAAAGCTATGAATGGAACAGTTCTGAAGATACAGGAAAAGAAATAAGAGTTCTAAAAGACCATTCTTATTCCATTTGAAATAAGAAAGAGAAGGAAAGCGTATAGGAGTTTGGCCATATGGTTGCAGTCAGAGACTATTCCCTATAAATGGGGCATTCCAGAGGGAATCCTGTTCAGCTATAAAGATAAGAAATTCAAAATTGACTCCATTGAACAAGCAAGAACGTTTTTGGAAAAGCACCAAAAGAAGAAAGCAGAGACTGAACCAGATGATTCACTGGCAGAGCAGGAGAGTATGTATGGATTTGAAAGCTCAGAGACTGAAGATGGAGAAGGTTCGGACTCTAAGAAGGAGGCGGCCATCCCTAAGAAGAAGAAAGATAAGAAGAAAGGAAGTGAATCAAAGGAGAAATAGTTTTTTAAATGTTTTTTTTCTCGCTGTAATAACACACCAATCCTGGTAATTTTAAAATTTAGTACAAATTGTTTACTCTGATGTATGTAGTCCAGAGATCCAACGTTTAATTTTTATTTGTAAATAGCAAGAATGAATTAGTAATGTATGCCAAGAAATAATTTAGCTTTTCAGTAACTAAAGATATTAGTATTATAAGCATTACGAATGCATTTTCTGTATACCTTAGGGTAGGTTAGTGTGTAGATTTTAGTGTAGGTGTAGGGATTAAAATGCAATAAAAACAATTTAAAACAAAAAAACAACAACCTTGTGTTAGATTATTGAATCTATAAATCTGACTTGTACTGAAGCTGAACATTGTTGGTCCACAACCTGGTAGAGGTTGTCCAAGGTTTCAGACTCTTTGAGATGCGACTTAAATGGCGGCGCTGGAGACTGTGTGACTTTCTGCATGCAAAGCATGGGCTTTACCACTTAATCACCGCCCTGATAATCTGGAGCACAGCTGGGAAGTTTTTCTGAGCAAAGAAAGTTATTTTTGACAAAGTTTGTCACATATTTTGGCTGCTTTGTGGTTCGTGAAGCGATGTTCACGAACTGAAGAACTTTCATGAATTTTGATGCCGTTTGTGCGGTTCTTGAAGAATAGAAGGCAGGGGTTTACCCCTCCTTTCTGCTCTTCATGAAAAACAGCTAAGCAGTGGGGAGCTCCCTGTGGCTCAGCTGTTTGGTTTAAATGGCTCAGAGCCATTTAACCAAATTGCTGAGCAACAGGGAGCAGAAAGCAGAGGTTTAAACTTTAAATAGCTCATGAATTGATACGAACTGGCATATCAGTTTGTGGTTCAACCATGAACCACAAACCAAACTGCAAAAATGTGGTTTGTGCTTGGCAGAACAGCTCTGTTTTACAGGCCTTGCAGAATGATAAAAGGTCCCACAAGGCCCTGATCTCCAGTGGGACTTGATTCCACCTGGCTGTAGCCAAGGCAAAGGAAGCCCTGGCCCTGGTTGAGGCTAGGTGGACATTCTTTGGGCCGGGGGTAACCAGTATGTGTTGATCACGTGAGTGCAAGGCTCTTTGGGGCACATATGGGAAGAGGCGGTTCTTCAGATATGTCAGTCCCAGGCCATGTAAGACTTTAAAGGTTAATACCAGCACCTTGAAGCGGATCTCGTATTCAGTTGGTAGCAGTGCAAGTGCATAATACCAGCAGAATGCATGCCTGCATAGGCGATGCTGTCAACAGGTGCACCGCCACATCCTGTACTACCTGGATTTTCAGGATCAGTCTTAAGGGCAAGCCCGCATAAAGTGAGTTACAGTAATCAGGCCTGGAAATGACAGTGCTGTACCTTCCATGCTTTTAAAAAACTCTGTAAATTTTCGTTAATTTTTTTTAAAGGAGTCTGGTTGGTTACTAAAATAATACAACACTACATGAGACCTTGCTCTAGAGAGCTTGCAGAGGCTTTGTTCATCTTCTTCCAGACCTCTTGGAGGGTGGGAGATGTGCCACAAGCTGGAGGAGGGCAGAAAGGGAGGAGGGATGCCCCAGGAAACTACAGCCCAGCCAGTCTGACCTCTGTCCAGGGAAGATACTGGAGAAGATTTTAAAGGGATCAGTCTGTGAGCATCTAAAGGACAATTTGGTGATCCAGGGAAGTCAGCATGGATTTGTCCCCAACAGGTCCTGCAAGACCAACCTCCTTTTCTTCTTTGATCAAGTGATGAGCTTACTGGATTGAGGGAATGCTGTTGATGTTGTTTACCTGGATTTCAAATCTTTTAAAAAGATCAATAGAAGCAACAAAGTAATCCCTTTATGATTTATAAATGTATAATCTCCTTTGTTATCAAACCAGATACGTTCATTCAAAATCATTAGATTGTTCTTTAATAATAAGGATGCAAAATACCTGCCAGAAACATTAATTTTCCTATCTTTAGCTCTCCTATAGAGCCCAGTCACACAAGAGAGATAATCCGGGGGGGGGGGGGGAATGAGGCTTTTTGCATGGGAGAAAATTGACTCATGATATCATGATCACACAGAGCTTTGTAGATGTGGGCACTGCATGATCAAGACGCAACCGTGGGTGAGTCGAGGTTGGGGTTTTTTTGCCATTTTTTCCCCATTTGCTTAAACAGGGGATTGATTAATTGCATCTTCACCCTGAGGGCTTCTTATGGCACTATGCGATGATGTGCATACTGAGAAGGGGGGGAAATGGCATGACATTGGGATAGCCTGATCAGACTATCCTGACACCATGAGTGCGCGCTGGAGTGATCACACAGGGGAAAGTCCGTCATATCCACTATTTACACCATTTACACTATATTTACGACCCCCAGATTGCCAGAACATACATACTTACTGGGATGAAAATTTAACAAAGGATTAGTGGATTTTCTTTAGAGTTTTTCCTTTGTATTTTTATCCTATCTTTTAAAAGGGTTCCAGAGGAGATCCGGAAAATTACAGGCCAGTCAGTCTTATGTCGATACTGGGTAAGTTGGTGGAAACTGTTATTAAGGAAAAAATTAGTAGGCACATTGATGAACAAAATCTATTGAGGAAGACTCAGCATGGGTTCTGTAAAGGAAGATCTTGTCTCACTAACCTGTTAGTGTTCTTTGAGGGAGTAAACAAACATGTGGACAAGGGGGACCCAATAGATGTTGTTTACCTTGACTTCCAGAAAGCTTTTAATAAAGTTCCTCATCAAAGGCTTCTAAGTAAGCTCAATAGTCATGGGATAAAAGGACAAGTCCTTTTGTGGATCAAAAACTGGCTAATTAAAAGGAAACAGAGAGTGAGTATTAATGGGCAATTTTCTCAGTGGAGGGAGGTAAGCACTGGGGTACCGCAGGGATCAGTACTCGGTCTGATCCTTTTTAACTTGTTTATTAATGATTTGGAGTTGGGAGAAAGCAGTGAAGTGGCTAAATTTGCAGATGACACAAAGTTGTTCAGGGTGGTGAGAACCAGGGAGGATTGTGAGGCACTGCAAAGGGATCTGTCGAGGATGGGCGAGTGGGCATCAGTGTGGCAAATGGGGTTTAATGTGGCCAAGTGCAAAGTGCAAAGCCAAAAATATTAATTATAAATACACATTGATGGGGTCCGAACTGGCGGAGACTGACC
Source organism: Lepidodactylus listeri (assembly GCA_029233225.1). NCBI lineage: Eukaryota > Metazoa > Chordata > Lepidosauria > Squamata > Gekkonidae > Lepidodactylus > Lepidodactylus listeri. The sequence goes on along the minus strand of JARCFY010000015.1, from coordinate 14,669,262 downwards.
AAGAGATAAATCTTGGAATGAAAATGCTGAGACCATGTGCAACTGCAATGAAAAAGGCCAATGCTATGCTGGGGGTTATTAGGAGGGGAATTGAAAACAAATCAGCCAGTATCATAATGCCCCTGTATAAATCGATGGTGCAACCTCATTTGGAGTACTGTGTACAGTTCTGGTCACCACACCTCAGAAAAGATATCATAGCATTGGAAAAAGTGCAGAAGAGGGCAACTAAAATGATAAAAGGTTCAGAACACTTTTCCTATGAAGAAGGCTGAAGCACTTGGGGCTCTTTAGCTTGGAGAAACGATAGCTGAGAGGTGACATGATCAAGGTTTATAAGATTATGCATGGGTAGAGCAGGTAGAGAAAGAAGTCCTTTTCTCCCTTTCTCACAATACAAGAACTCATGGGCACTCCATGAAATTGCTCAGCAGTCGGGTTAGAACAGATAAAAGGAAGCACTTCTTCACCCAAAGAGTGATTAACATGTGGAATTCACTGCCACAGGAGGTAATGGCGGCTACAAGCATGGATGGTTTCAAGAGGGAATTAGATAAACATATGGAGCAGAAGTCCATCAGTGGCTACTAGCCACAAAGTGTAGATAGGAATTCTCAGTCTGGGGCAGGTGATGCTCTGTATTCTTGGTGTTTGGGGGGGGGGGGCAACAGTGGGAGGGCTTCCTGCCCTCACTGCTGGACCTCCTAAGGGCACCTGGTGTTTTTGGCCACTGTGTGACAGAGTGTTGGATTGGATGGTCCATTGGTCTGATCCAGCATTGGCTTCTCTTATGTTCTTATCCTAGCCCTTTAAGAAAATGTAAGGGTGTTTGTTGAACTTGATAAGAATTGGATCTATTTGAATTGATTTATGTAATATAATATTTCTGCTTTTGTTTGTAATTTATTAACAGAGTGTTTTCCATTGATACAGCCTCCAGGTGGTAGTTGGAGATCTCCTGGGGTTACGACTGCTATCCAAGGCTACCGAGATCAGCTTGCCTAGAGAAAAATGGCCGCTTTGGAAAGTGGACTCTATGGCACAATGCCCCACTGGAGTCCTTCCCCTACACAAACCTCTCCCTCCTCAGATGCTCTACTGGTGAGCCACAGCCCCGCCCCATTGAAAATTGGTGGGTGCACCAGGGGGTGGGGGCAGAAGGTAGCCTCGCCGAGTAGGCAAAAAACCCTAGCACCAGCCCTGCTTCCAACTATGATTCTATGATTCTATGAGTACTAGAAAGTGGAAAAACACTCAGAGTGGGAAGTTACTAGAGGGCAAAAGAGGAGTATGAGTTTTGCAGTGACCCAGATTCCCAGCTGATACAAATCAGAATAGAATAATTATGGCCTTTGCTATCGTAAAAATTTGCACCTTCAGGGGAGATAACTGTTACACTTTGAGAATGTTGTACTAAACTGATACATGTATGGAAACGGAAATTTTTGTATTTCTTCCAACTGGCCATACATGTATACCTGAATATACATGAATTTTCCCGTTGGAGTATGTGTGTTACTTTGTGCATTAATTTGCATGGATTAACTGTTGTAAATAAATTCTTAAATAAATGTATTGATGCGTACATATGAAGGAGACTAATTCAAGTCCACGCCACAAAAATAATTCTTTGTATATAGAAATCCCTCCCTCCCTCTCATTCATTTACACAAACACACGCTGATGCCGCACTTCTTCATACATCTAATGAAGTGGGATCTGCAGTCTCTTTCGTTACAATATTCTTTTTTTTTTTTCCCAAATAGATCTTTATTTTTAAACACTTAATTGATTTAGGGAACAGTTAACACATATTTAAGTCTGTTACATCCTTACATTTTTTCTTCTTTGCACCTATCTAAACATTTTATTCCTAAACTAAATTTTGTAGCCAACTGTAGAATCTTGATCACGTGTCTCTGAAGACTTCATCTCCTTTTCCTTGGATCATTAATGATAATTCGTCCATTTCTGCCGTTTCCATCAATCTGTATATTAAGTCCTCCCTGCCTGGTACTTCTTTGTTTTTCCAGTGTTTTGCATACATGGTTCTTGCTGTCATTATAACACACATAATAAGATAACAATCCATTCTTTTATATTGCACTGGAATTATATTTAACAAAAATAATTTGGGGAAAAAAGGGACTTCAATTTTTAATTTTTTTTTTAGCATTTTATGTATATTGGCCGAAAACTTTTTGGCTTTTTCGCATGTCCATCACGGATACATTTTTGCCAATCTGTCTGGTGTTAATTGCCATCTATAGAACATTTTATAGATTATGTTCTCTTTATAAGATGCTGCTATTGTAAATTTAATTTCCATATTTTGTTCCATTGTTCTAGTTCGATGTTATGCCCTAGATTTTGAGCCCATACAATCATTGTCATTTTAACCACTTCATCCAGCATTTTATACTGTAGTAATATTGTATAATTTTTTACATAAATTTATCTTCTCCATATAATAATATTTTGTCTATCTCAGTATATTGTTCATAGAAACCTTGTTTTTTTTCTTTTGCAAACCTAGATTCTAGTTTGAGTCTTTCCTACCAGGTCAATCTCATCTCCTGTTTTTGCAATATTTCTTGTGCTTTCAAATTCCCTTTTGTATCCAACAGGTTTTCATATCTTCCCAGTAGATTTCCAGTAAGTGATTTAGGGTTCATAAATGCCTCTAGAGGTGTTACCCATTTTGGTATTTGAACATAAAACATTTTTTAAAAATTTTAAGCCATGTTTTCATTAAAGAGGATCTTACTATATGCTGTGTAAAATATTTATAGATATCCTGTTTATTGTACCACATAAAAGCATGCCAACCAAGCAATAAATCATGTCCTTCTAATTTCAGCATCCTTGTATTTCCCCAAGTAACCTGTTCCTTAACCTACAATATTGAGGCAGCCTGATAGTATGCTAACCAATCATTACAATATTCTTTAGTCTTTGATGGCACCTTAAAATACATTGTTGTGTTTTCTGTAACAGATACTCATATCTACACTTACAAAAAAAAATGGTATACAGAGTTTCAGCGGGCAGAGTTCCTTTTACTGCTACAGGAGTGTATAAGCTTTGAAACTGGTAAAATAGAATGAGAAGCACCGTAGGCAGCTGGAGTGGAGCCACTCAGAGGCACAGCAATATACAGGGGTTATGGTATGCACAACATATATTTCCTAGAGGTGTTCAAACACTCGCCAGATTGGCTCATGTCTCATTCACCAGTTGCAAGCAGGGAGCCAATTGTTTGGTGAGTCTTTTTGCCAGGTTGTTTTCTGTGTGTGCAGAGAGTCAGACACAGCACATATAACAACCCTGACCCACCACTGTTGCCTTATTATGTTCTAACACCAGCTGTTTTAATGAAGAATGAGCAAAAGCAGTCAGTCATATAGAAATAAACACTATGTAATTCTTTGTGGTGTTTTCCTACAGCAGTCTGATCAACATTAATGGCTGCTGATCTACCTGAATGTTGCACCATTTAATGGGAGTTGTTCTGTTTGGGGGCTGGAATGACCCAGGATTGTCTATCAAAGACGGGCTGATCTTGGAGTTCCAAAACAATAGCCCATCAGGACTCTAGAGGTGACCAGTGAGGAAGTAATGTAATGTAAATAGCCTATCGTTGGGAGTTGGGTGTGGTTGGGTGTGCTGTGTGCATGCTATAAAAACAGGGCTTTTGCGGTGGAGTTTCATTTTGTACTGGCTGAAATCACTTAATAAAGCTGATCAATAGCTGTGGTGTCTGCACTTCCATGGAATCCAGTATTTAATAAGAGTCATGTTTTTTTACCCCCTCCATGTTATCCAGTTACCTGACCCAACCAACCATGGCTCTGAGGGAAAAAGGGATTTCACCTGGTGTACAGGTGGAAAAGTGACCACAAGGCAAAAGGAAATAATACAAAGCTGCTTGTCATTTTCTTAAAATAACTTTTATTATAAGAAAGTTATAATAAATAACAATTATTTTTCATCAACATTTGTGAATTATGTCGAATTGTACATAGTTGAATGTTTTAAAATATATTCCTTAAAAATTATAGGAGAAATTTTATAATTACCAACAAATATTTTTAAATACATTTAAAGATCAGCTAAAATCTCATTATACCATTTGTTTGTCTTATGATATTTGAAAGAATGATACTGTGCTGAGTAGTCCATAAAGGGAAGCCATTTGTCTAATAAATTAGAATTACAGTTACCTGAAGTAGATTCAGTGGTTGAATTATGATCAGCTATTTTGTCCATGGTGAAAAATTCCCAAATTTTTACATACCATTCTGCTATTGAAGGAACAGAGGTCTTCTTCCAGTGAGAGGCCAATAGAAATTTTGCAAGTGTAATAGAACTGTAATGAGCTCTAATCATATTTTAGGTATTGCTGGATTTTGTCACAAATTCAAAAGAATCAGTTCAGGAGTATTGGGTATCTTATAACTAGTGATGATGAGCCATACATGATGTACCATCTGGTCCCATTTTTTTTGACTATTTTACATGACCACCAGCAATGAAACAGTGATCCATAATTTCCACAAGTTTTCCAACAATTGGGGCATATACTGTTATTGCCTTTATGTAGTAAAGAGGGTGTCAGATACCATCAGGTGAGCACTTTATATGATATTAATTGTATTTTAGAGGATTTGGAAGTGTCCACTGTTGATGACCATATTGCCTTCCATTGAGAAGAAGTTAAATCAGTTTCGCAAACTTTTTTCCAAGTTGGTATGACATAGGTTTTGGACCATTGCAATGTCATTAATATATTGTAGATTTTTGCAATTAACCCTTTTCGGGGACATGGATCTGTAGCCAATAGCACTTCAAATTTTGTCAGATCTCTGTTCATTTTATTTTTAAAATTAGATGATTCTACTGGGTGTTTTATTTGTAAGTATTCGTACCAAGGGAACTGCACTTTACCTTTTCTTTCAAGGGAAAGTTTATCCAAAATATTTCCATTTTTAAGTATATCCATGAATTTTATCAGTTTAGACTCCCTCCATCAAGTAAAGGATTTACAATCTCTTCCTGGGGAAAATTTGTTTATTTATTATTCACATTTTTATCCTGCCTTTCCAGATAGCTGGCTCAAGGAGGCTTCTAACAGTAAAATACCATCAAGATGGTTTACAATTTTAAAACATAGAATTAAACATATCAAAGTTAAAAAAAATATATACAACAACAAGTACTGGCGGCAACAAGTACTGGCGCAACCAACATTGCCCCATAAAGCTAGCAGTAGGTGATGGGAATGGTGCTATATCTTTGCTGTGTTTCCCCCAGATTTTACTAAATGTATATATAAAACAATTATATTTAGAAACCTTAGACCCAAGTTTTGAATTGGACCTTAAACATTCTGAGAAAAGAACGCGGCATGATACTTTGCTCTTCTATATATTTCCAATCTACTTTGATAGACTGATTATATAAAGTAGGCAAAAAGGAAAGAACCATAACTTCATAATATTTAGCAAGGTTGGGAAAGGCTAAAGCTCCTCTGTCTCATGATCACTGAAGTATATTAAGACATACCCTCAGTCTTTTGTGTTTCCATATAAAGCTGCTGAAGTGCCCTAAAGAAAAAAAAAAGAATTTAGGTAGAATGAATGATTTAATAATACCTATCCTGTCTATCCATGAAGACATGACCTCTTTCCAACCATTTAAAGTATTAGATATGATGGAATGTAACTCCAAGTAATTAAATTTGATGAGGTCCTTTAAATCCATTGGAATTTTAATACCAAGATATTTCTAGTATTTTGTAGTCCACAAATAAGAATAATTAGATTTGATAATGGATTAATGGCAACATATATTAGTTAATTTGGGGGGGGGGGGCTATAAGAAACATCGTATTAATGAAGAAACTCCATGCAAAGGGAAATTGCAAGGGGGCTTAGGTTTTCCAAATGTATATAAATATTACCAAGCCATATACCTTACTAATAGACTATGGCTGTGGTCACACACACTAAATAATCCACTTTCAGCCCACTTTCAATGCACTTTCCACTGGATTTTGCCAGTTCACACAGTCAGAATCCAGTTGGAAAGTGCACTGAAAGTGGGTTGAAAGTGGATTATTTAGTGAGTGCGACCACATCCTTAGAATGCTACATGATTCCCAAACTATAGACTGGATAAGAATCCAGGAACTGTATACTCACCCGTACACGATTCCTGAAATTATATAGCAAACTGATTTAGAATGACTGCAGGGAATCCATGAAAGTTTTCATCTTGTGACTTTCCTACACATCTGGGGGAAAAAAGAGGAAAAAAATAATACCAGGGATCTCAAAATACCAAACTTTCTTCAATCAAAAATTGCTATTGCTGCCAAACCATTCCTTTGATAAGGAAAAGACAAATCTTAGTATGCTTGAAAGCATTACATTAATGGATGACATGCATTTAGAGGAAAAATGGCTCTGTGATTTCATGGGCTGAGGACAGACTGGCAATCTGAAGCGGAGGCAAAGCGGAGGGAACTGGAGCGGGGGAAAAAACCCACGGAGCTGGCCATTCACACTGGCCAGAGCAATGCGGATCAGCGGCGATACGGAGCATTCAGACTGCCATGGAGCGTTCAGACTGTTGCATAGCCAGCGCGCGCGGCTTGCACGCGCCGCTGCACTTTTTTTGTTTTCCTTTGATGTTTTTCGCACATGCGCATATGCGCAAAACTTTTTGCCGGTGCGTTCACACTTCCTCCGGATGCCTCCCGCTTCTTCCAGTTTACACTGTTTGGAAGCGGGAGGCATGCGGAGGAAGGCCCCTGAACACCGGGAAAAACCGGTGTCCGGGTAAAGTGGAAGGAAAGCGACTGGGAGATGGGTAAGTATGCAACGGAGCCGACGGACAGATGCGCATGTCTGAACGTGCTCCTTTCCTCCGTTTGCGAAGCGTGCTTGCCCCGCTTTAGATTGCCAGTCTGTCCTCAGCCATGGTTTCAGTATATGCAGCTACAACATCTATGTACACAAGTTCAGATATCTACAATTCTTAAGCGCCCGTTATCTGATTTTGAACAAATCTATAAAACAATGAGAACTTCGAGAAAACATTTAATTGCCACTCTTTACAGAACCTTATTTAAAATAGAAGAAAAGAAACCACTATATTATCAAGCTCAATGGCATAAGCTTCTTAATTTCACTTTATCAGATACAGAATGGGAGAACATATGGAAAGCCTTTCCCTTCAATATTAACATTATTGAACTTACATTGCAAACTTTCAAAATACTGACCTTTTGGTATCTTACACCCAAAAAATTGTCATACATGTCTGCGTCAGCAAAGCCACTATGCTGGAAGCACTGTGGGCAGCCTGGAACTTTTCTGCATTGTTGGTTTGAATGCCCTAATCTGGAAAAGTTTTGGAAAGATGTGTTAACACAAATAAATTTGATAACTGGACAGGTTAAATGCAGAGCACATATTCCTATACTGATGGAATCCGTTGGATTGCTTTAGTAGTACACACAAGAGGGTAGCTCTTCTATTGGCAGCTGCAAAGAATACTATTGCTCTTTACTGGAAATCTGATACTAAACCATTAAAGCAATGTGAAACTTTGGAACCTATATGTTACGTCAAAAATAACGGAAAAGATTAGTGATACACAGTCAAACAAGTCTCTATCAGATTTTTCAGTACTGTGGTTCCCTATTGTTCTACAACCAGCAAAAGCTGCTGGGAGACTAGGTGCATGGGGCAAATCCGGCTGCAGAAGTTCTTAAAGAGCCCCAAAGTCTTCTCCAGCCCAGCCTCCCCCTCCCCCCCCCCCGTGCCTGGTCTCCCATCGGCTTTTGCTGCTGAGAGACCAGGCATGTGGGGCAGATCCAGCTGCAGAAGCTTTTCAAGGGACCCAGAGTCTTCTCCAGCCTAGCCTGGCCCTGTGTGCCCAGTGAAGCAAGACCCAAGGGGGCCTGTCTGTATGTGGGGGTGGGGCTCCGGTGGCACAGAAGGAAAGAGCCTTTTAGTGGAGGAGCCAAAGCCCATCATGGGAGAATGGCCTGGTGCTATTACAAGGGGGAAATTCCTCATCCCAGGTTAAGATCTGACTGAAAATTGGTGGGTGCACTGGGGGGGGGGGGGGGGCAGAAGGTAGCCTCTCCTAGTGTGCAAAAAAGCCCGGGGCCAGACCTGGATATTGCCATATATCTCAAAGATTAAATTCCTGAAAAAGTTGGTTAAGAGTCATTTTGGAGTTATTGTTTGCTTTAGAGGGATGAGTCAAATGTATTGTCTTTTTCATTTGGGAGGATCTGTCCATTTTAGAATTAGCAACACAATTCAGATTCCCTCCCAAAATTTCTGGCCTTCCTGGAAGAGCTTCAATTTTGAGAATGTATCCTTGAGAAAAGGCAACTGGCCTTCATTTGATGCATAGATGGAGGCCAGTGTTATCGGGTCTCTGTCTAATTAACGTTTTACAAAGATGTACCTTCCCCCAGGATCAGATTCAGATGCATCAAAATGGAAATGAGTAGATTTGGATGGCAATATTGCAGTTCCTCTGGATTTGGATGTACCTGGAGAGCTGTACTGAAAAGGAAACCTTCAAGTACTGTAGGTTGAGCAGACTTGATATGCATTTCTTGAAGGAAGGCAATATCAATCCTTTGAAATTTTAATGAACTAGAGATTCTTTTGGCTTTAATACAATTGCTAAGGCCCCTACAATTAAGGAAAGTATATTAAGTTGTTTACTTGCCATAGTTGTGAAGTAATTTAAATTTGTGCACCATAATTAACTTAAAGAACAGCACAGTTAAAGTTAAAAGAGTTTGGGACCAATGAATTATGTCAAAAAACAAATTCCAGACAAACCATGTCTGCATCTCTCTTTGTAGTTTCTTTGTTGACAGCACATTTATATTGGAGTATTTATGAAATGTTAATTTTAGGGAGGTTGACCTCCTAATAAGATTTGTTGAGTATGAAATCAATTGTTAAGAAAAAAGTAAAACAACTCTGAAATTGATTTTGCTTCCCCCACGTATCCCTCAGCACAGCACCATTCACCAATAAAAACTGCAAAATTAATATATTTTTGAAAAAAAACACCTTATGTCCACTTATTGAATTGTTAAACCCCGCAAACAATTGATTACGATTACTAAAAATCTTTTTAAAATGTTAAGCATAACCTGTTTCCTATTTTTACAACTTTGTTAGTTTTATATGATCACTTTAAATCATCTTATTCAACCAAATCTCAAATGCTTGCTTTTCTATGTTATTTAAATATATCCCTATTAACCTACTCTTGAAGCTGATTTTTCTAATTTTACTGTTGAAGCTTACAGCCTTGAAATACAGAAATAAAATCCAGTTCCTATCAACCATTTCATATCAGTCAACCAAATTATAAATTGAAAAGGATCACCTAGACCAGGGGTGGGCAAATTGCGGCCTGCGGGCCACATGCCGCCTGCCACAGAGTTTTTTGCAGCCCGCCAAGACAGTCGGCCACGTGATTTCTCAACAAGCAATCTCACTCCTGATTTCAAAAAAAATTGTAGAAAAGTGTGATAGGGTACATTTTTCTCATTAAACTGATTCTAAAATTAAATGTGCTTGCAGCTATAGATGATATGAAATTAGCACAATAAATAAATTGAATAAAACTACCACTATTTTATTTAATTTATATTTATTGATTTTTATGATACAAGTTATACCTTTTCTGAAATGCAAAGTTAACTAATGAATGCAATCATTTTAAAAGGTGCGGCCCTCCACTAACCTCTGCTCCCACAAAGTGGCCCCCAAGCCAAAACAATTGCCCATCCCTGACCTAGACAAAAACTCGTCTACATGCTCAAGTAAAAAATTGTGAAATCCCACAATCATGCTTTTTAAAACCCTTCAACTTTTAAAAATATTTCTGTTCCCATTTCCTAGTGCTATCCAGTTCCCCCCTAACTAAAGTATGTGTAATGGAAAAACATTCAGCCACTAAAGGCAATCTTTCCCACTGCCCCTCCCCCTTCCCTCCATCTGCCTTGTTCCACCCAACTATAGTCTCAATCAACAAACATGTCAAATAACAAGAAACATAGTGCATTTTCCCCAGAGTGACAGCACTTTCAGTTTCTAGTCAAACCGAGTACAGATGTTGCACTCAGCCAAAAGTGCTGTTTAAAACAGAAGGCTGCGAAAAACAGTATCTCTCCTGTTGTCCCCCCCCAGCCCTTCCCTGAATAATCAATCTTAATTAAAAACCCTACCAAGATAACTGCATTACAAATAAACACAACTGTAGAATCAGAGTAATCAATTTCTCAATTCATTCAGATGAGTCACAAAGTGGAATCTTATTCCAACTATTAGATATAGTTGGTGAATCACATTTCTGCTTTCTCTGTGTCACCTCCATTTCCATTTGTGGATCCAGTAGCCCCCCAAAACTTAGAAGATCTTGTCCTTCCTCTTCTGTTATTGCTTTGTATACAGTACCTTTATAGTATCCTTGTAAATGTCCTGATGGAAACCATCTGTACCTGACATGGGCTTCTTGCAGTTTATGAGAGATGGGTTTTAAGTTGCGCTTGGTGTTTGAAGCCTCTGCTGAAATATCTGGGAATATCAAAAATCTCTTGCCTAGGTAATGAAAACAGCCATGGCAATGTGCCTCCTGCAGAATTTTATTTTTCATTTGTGCAACTTGTAAGGCTATTATAATGTCCCTACTTCCTTTATTTTGAACTATTCACTGTGAGCCAATTCTATATGCATTCCCTATAACAGGATAAACCCCTTCCTCCAATTGAAGTTCTGAGGCAAGCCAATTTGCCAATAAGCAGTGAGACCAGTGGCCCCTTCTGCCTTGTCTGTTATTCCTCTTATTTTTAGCTGATTCCTTCGAAGGGTGTTTCCCAGAATTAGCAGTTTCTCTCTTGACCAAATTTCATGTCTTTGGAGTGATTTTATATCTTCTTTTGCCATTAAACTAAGCTCCATTGTAGCTTCTGCAGTACCTGATGTTTGTTTGTTTGTTTGTTTGTTTCATTTTTATCCCGCCTTGCCAGTGAACTGGCTCAAGGTGGCTAACAACCTTAAAAATACCACCAGAGTGGTTTACAAATTAAATAGATTAAAACTAACATTAAAACCGAACATTAAACGGATACAAACAATATAAGACAAAGCATAACTGGCAGCATTGGAGTTTTATGCAATGAGGAGTGAATCTCTTCTAACTGCTCTGTGCTTGGTCTTAAAAGCACAGACTGATTTTCTAATATTTCTGCTTTAAGATTTTTGTTGGATTAATAAGAGGTCTTTAAAATCTTTTCTGAAGATCAGTGTTTTTTCTATCCCTTGTAATTTCTCCACTTTTTTCCAATCCGGCAGCCATCTTGGGAGTCTGTGTTCCTTAGGCTTTGTTTGAGGTAAAATATTATTTTACTGACTTTGAATCTATTAAATTTTGTGGGCTAGACTTTCTACCAACTTTTCCCATAACCAAATCAGATTTTTTTTTACCAATTGTATGGGTCACTATAGCTGGCTGAGGGGGAATTTTGGTTGGAGCACTTCCCTCACACATCAGCCATTTCTTGCTGATGCTTCACCCCCTCCAAAGCTACTTGTCATGGTGCTTGAGTCATGCCAAACAGTGAAAGCAGTTGACATAATCCAAGACATGAGAAGCAGCAGAAGACAGAGCTGCTAGAGGGGTGAGTGTTTCTTTATTTGCTTTCAGCTGAGGTGATTCAGCTGAGAGTAGTGTGTGGAAGGATTGTGTTTGGGAGTGTATGGGTGAGTTTTAAGTTGTTGCAGAGTCCTGGCTGCTTGAGAAAGGGTAAGAAAGAGTGATTGTTTGACTGCAACTGAATTGCCTGGGTGTAATTTGAATAGCTGCTGGCCCCGCCCTCTACTGGGTGAGTCTTCTATTTAAGGCTGCACCTTGCCACTAGCATGAGCCAAAGTGCTCTTGGTCTGTGGCTCTTAGCCTAAGGACTCTGAGACTAGGTGCTCTGTAAGAAGCCCAGGAAGGGCCAGAAAGTCAGGGCCCTAGTTTCCTTGTGTTCCCAGTAAGGTAAGTAAACATAAATATAAAGGGTTTTAAAAGGGGGATTATATATAATTATTTTTAAAGCAATTATGAAGGAAGAATGCCAGCAAATGTTGGGGGCTATCCAGTGTTTTGCATGGAGTGTCACATGTATGACTATCTGTCCACTGGACAGAAGTCTTGGGTATGTGCCCGGTGCAAGGAGCTCCTGGTTCTTAGGGAACAAATTTGCTTCCTTGAGGCCATAGTGGCTGACCTGGAGAAGCAGAGACAGTCAGGCTCATGGAGAAGACCCTCAGGGACTTGTTAGATATGTCCCACTCTGAAAATGGAAGCCCCGCCACTGTCAGGGAGCATGAGGGTCAAGAGGAAACAGGGCACTGTGCTGAGGATAAGGGGAATATACCCTCAGAAGGGACCTCTTCTTCAGCTGGTGAACTGGTATCCTTTTGCACCAAGGAACCATCCCTGGGCAGGGAGGGAGGGGAGCACTTGGTAGTTGGGGATTTGATCTTTAGGCAGCTGGGTGGTGAACCTGTGTACTGACCACATGGTGACTTGCCTGCCTGGTGCGAAGGTGACGGACATTACGCATGCTCTAGATAGGCTGGCAGACAGTGCTGGGGAGGAGCCAGTGGTTGTGGTACATGTTGGCAGCAATGATGTGGGAAAATACATTTGTGAGGACCTTGAGGAAAAGTTTAGGCTGCTAGGCAGGAGACTCAAGGCCAGGACCTCCAAGGTAGCCTTCTCAGAAGTACTACCTGTTCCACACACAGGGTCGGAGAGACAGGCACAGATCAGGAGTCTCAATGCATGGATGAGACGATGGTGTAGGGAGGAAGGGTTCAAGCTAGGCACTGGGATGCTTTTTGGAATAAGAGGGAGCTGTACAAAAGAGATGGTCCCGAGAAGGAACCAGGCTGCTGGCGCTTAAAATCAAAAAGATGGCAGAGCAGTTTTTAAACTGAATATTGGAGAAAATTATAGATGTTTATATACAAATGCTAGAAGTCTCCAAGGTAAAATCGGGGAGTTGGAATGCTTGGTGTTGGGGGAAAGCATAGACATTGTGGGTATTTCAGAAACTTGGTGGGATAAGGAAAATTAGTGGGATATGGTGATTCCTGATTATAAATTATATCGGAAGGATGGAAAGGAAGGGTTGGAGGTGGGGTGGCTCTGTATGTCAGAGAAGGTATACAGTCCAGTAAGACTGAGAGGGTAGGAGAGTTGGATTTGCTTCTGGAAATGCTATGGGTCAAAATAGTGAGCCCAAAAGAAAGCTTAACACTGGGAGTTTGTTATTGCCCACCAGATCAAAAGACAGAGGGTTATAAAATGATGAATGAATTAAAGATAGAAGCTAGATTAAATAACTGTGTCAAACTGTGATTTTAAGTACCCACACATTGATTGGGTCAAGGATACTGAGTTTCTAGACACTTTCAATGACTGTGCTATGGAGCAAATGGTCACAGAACCTACCAGGGGAGAGGAGATCCTGGATTTGGTCCTAAGTAATACCCAAGACCTGGTGAGAGATGTAAAAGTGATTGCACTACTTGGGAACAGTTACCATAATGTTACTGAGTTCAACATTTGTATAAATAGGGAGTTGCCCCAAAAGACCGACACGACTTTTAACTTTAAAAAGGGGAACTTCTCTGATATGAGGGGACATGTGAAGAGGAAACTGAAAGAAAAAGTAGAAAGGGTCAAAACCATTGGGGAAGCTTGGAGTCTATTTAAAACTACAATCCTAGAAGCTCAGATAAAATATATACTGCAGGTTAGGAAAGGCACAAATAGGTATAGAAAAAGGTCTGCATGGAAAGTAATAGAAGCTGTAAAAGGTAAGGATTCCTTTAAGCGGTGGAAAGCTAGTCTCAGTGAGATTGATAAAAAGGAACACAGGCTGTGGCAAATAAAATGCAAGTCTGTGATCAGGCAGGCAAAAAGGGAATATGAGGAGCATACTGCAAAACAACAACAACAACAATAAAACTTTCTTCAAATACATTGGAAGCAGGAAACCAGCCAGGGAGGCAGTGGGGTCCTTGAATGACCGAGGGGTAAAAGGAGTACTGAAAGATGATAGGAACTGGCTGAGAAGCTGAATGCATTTTTTGCTTCTGTCTTCACTGTGGAAGATGAGAAGTGCTTGCCCACTCCAGAACCGCTGATTTTGGGAGGGGTGTTGAAAGACTTGAGTCAGATTGAGGTGACAAGAGAGGAGGTTTTACGACTGATAGACAACTTAAAAACAGATAAATCACCCAACCCGGATCGTATACATTCAAGAGTTCTGAAAGAACTCAAATGTAAACTTGTGTCTCTCCTGACAAAAATATGTACTCTTTCATTAAAATCTGCCTTCTTTTCTGAGGCCTGGATGGTAGTGAATGCCACTCTCATCTTTAAAAAGGGTTCCAGAGAGGATCCAGGCAGGGGTCATTTCGAGCAGGAACGCACAGGAATGCCATTCTGGGTGTAACAAGCCCAGGAACAGGCACATATGGTGATGCACTGTGGAAAAAAGCAAAAGCATACTAACTTGATTTGTATTTTCATGCTTGTTGTAGGGTAATTTCTCTGCAACAGCAAAGGAAACCTAAAGTGTCTTTAGTCAAAATGTAAAGCTGGCTCGCCAGCTCTGAGTTGGGAAATACCTGGAGATTTTTGGTGTGGAGCCTGAGCGGTGGTTGTTGCCTTCTGACACACTTCCGGTGATGTCAGGGGGTGTGTCATATGCAAATAAGTTGTGCTAATGAGTTGTGCTAATGAGCTCCTGCACCTCTTTTTTTTATGAAATGACCCCTGGATCCGGGAAATTACAGACCAGTCAATCTGACGACAATACTTGGTAAGTTGGTGGAAACTGTTATTAAGGAAGGAATTAGCAGGGACACTGATGAACAAAAACTATTGAGGCAGACTCAGCATGGGTTCTGTAAGGGAAGAACTGGTCTCACTAACCTGTTAGTGTTCTTTGAGGGAGTGAACAAACATGTGGACGAGGGGGACCTAATAGATGTTGTTCACTTTGATTTCCAGAAAGCTTTTGATAAAGTTCCTCATCAAATAGCTCCTAAGTAAGCTCAATAGTCATGGGATAAAAGGACAAGTCATCTTGTGGATCAAAAACTGGCTAATTAATAGGAAACAGAGAGTGAGTATAAATGGGCAATTTTCTCAGTGGAGGGTGGTAAGCAGTGCAGTACTGCAGGGCTCAGTACTTGGTCTGACGCTTTTTAACTTTTTCATTAATGATTTGGAGTTGGGAGTAAGCAGTGAAGTGGCTAAATCTGTGGATGACACAAAATTGTTCAAGGGTGGTGAAAACCAGGGAGGATTGTGAGGATGAGCAAGTGGGCATCAACATGGCAAATGGGGTCAAATGTGGCCAAGTGCAGAGTGATGCACTTAGGGGCCAAAATTCCTAATTATAAATACATTGATGGGATCCAAACTGGCAGAGACTGCCCAAGAGAGAGATAATGGAGTCATAGTAGATAACTCAGTGAAAATGTCGAGACAGTGTGCGACTACAATGAAAAAGGCCAATGCTATGCTGGGGGTTATTAGGAAGGGAACTGAAAACAAATCAGCCAGTATCATAATGCCCTTGTATCAATCGATGGTGTGACCTCATTTGGAATACTGTGTACAGTTGTAGACACCACACCTTAAAAAGGATATTATAGCATTGAAAAAGTGCAGAAAAGGGCAATTAGAAGGTTAAAAGGGTTGGAACACTTTCCCTATGAAGAAAGCTTGAAGCACTTGGGGCTCTTTAGCTTGGAGAGACGACGGCTGAGGGGTGACATGGTCAAGGTTCACAAGATTATGCTTGAGACAGAGCAGGTAGAGAAAGAAGTACTTTCCTCCCTTTCTCACAATACAAGAACTCATGGGCACTTGATGAAATTGCTGAGCAGTCAGGTTAGAACGGATAAAAGGAAGTACTATTTCACCCAAAGAGTGATTAACACATGGGATTTGCCATAGGAGGTGGCGGTGGCTACATGCTTGGATGGCTTCAAGAGGGAACTGGATAAATATATGGAGCTGAAGTCCATCAGTGGCTGTCTGGGGCAAGTGATGCTCTGTATTCTTGGTGCTTGGGGGGGGGGGGCAACAGTGGGAGGGCTTCTTGTGTCCTGGCCCCACTGCTGGACCTCCTGAGAGCACCTGGTGTTTTTGGCCACTGTGTGACAGAGTGTTAGACTGGATGGGCCACTGGCCTGATCCAACATTGGCTTCTCTTATGTTCTTACTTATCACAGCTGTTGAAAATAGCATGTTTGCCTGTTGAATGTGTTTACCATTACATTCTCAGTATTAACAGGTCATCTATACTTACTTCACATTTCAATATTTAAACTCTGCCTAGAACTTCCTATGTTCCAAAGCATTTCTTTGTCTGTAAATATTTTTCTGCACTGATCTCCATGTATTAACAATTACATCCAAATTCTTAAATAAATTTATGTGTGTGTTTGGTATACAGGCCTTCCAGTAACATTCCAAGAAACCTGCAATAAATGACCCTATTGGAAAGAAAACCAGAGTTCAACCACTACATTTTAAAAGCACCAAACAAAATTACTACAGCCAATTGCACACTGAGCGCTATTCATTGCTCCCATAGAGAGAAACTGATATTCCTAACAAGGAATGTATACACCTCCTTTATTCCTCTTCATGCATCCACATCTGGTCTTTGGACATCAAAAGCACAAGCTCTTCCGTTATTCTGTGTCTGACAAATCAGAGGGCCAGTTTAGACTTGAACCTTTTCATAATTGAATATCATTTACAGATAGGAGAATGGGCCATGATATGTGCCCACTTTTTCCTATCCAAGTAAGGAAATGCCATCTATATATCAGCTCTGACTTTTGTCAGTGAACATGTGTATCTCTGCTGCAAAGCAACACTGGGAATGAATGATGTGGAGGAAAGAAGCAGCTCCTCAAGTGGAGGGATGATTAACCCTCTTTTTACCACTGTTTTCCCCCCACAACCTCCTTCCACCAACATGTACACACAGTGTGTGATGCAGGCCTCTAGTAGAAGGGAAACTTTGGCTGAGGGGAAGGTTGTCAGGGATATGTCAGGACCCAACAGACAGGGAAATGGTTTTGGAACTCTTTTCCTGCCTGCCACTGCTTTCCTGAAAATTGCTCCCTGTCATTGTTGCTTTGAGGCAGAGAAGCAGCAGCTGGGACTTCCAGACACCAATTGCCCTTAATCTAGACTGGGTAGAAAGACTAAGAAAATCTAGTAGAATGTTTAGGAGCTTTCCATGCATAATGGTACCTGTAATAGTTTCACCATTTGGATCCAGTAGAAAATGTGGGGCGGGGAGAATTCACGTTGGAAAGACAATATAGGTTAGAGGCTTTATAATATACTGGGTCCAGACGCGTTGCAGTGAAATCAGCTCATGGTTTATTTACAGCTGCCTGGCAGGGCTCAGGGGTCTGCTTATATGCAGGTACAAACCACACCCTTGGTCATACCCGAGCCCCAAGATAGGATTATTTACAAGCCACCTTTGACCATAGGTCCCCTTTAGGATCCTGGGTGGCCTATTGGCCCAAATTACGATCGACCTGGGCTATTGTCTACCGAAGCAAAGCTCCGGTAGTTTGCCCAACCTCATGTGCAATCCCGACCACGTACACAGTTGCCATTAGAACACAACAGACTTATAAATATCCTCCACAGCACCATGGCTTTTGTCCAGTTCACACACACACACCCTTGACTAGTACATATTTTTTAAATCATGTATTCTCCCTCCCTGTCCTCTGTGTCATCTGGCTGGTCTTTAAGATCTTCATGATACGCACTATTGAATAATTTCTATTTGACCTTTTCCATATGTGAATATTTCTCTGATTGAAGAATAAAGCAAAATCTCTCCAAATACAGCTGCCTAATCTTTCTTTACAGCCGGTGATAAGCCCTACTGACTGCTGGCAAGAGCCAAAGCCCACACCTGCAAGAAGAAGGTCTCGATTGGCCTCTAGAAGGCCTTAAAACTTTCCAGTCTGTGTGAATTCCCCCCCCCCCCAAGCTAACTGTGGTATTTGTAGAGGGAAGAGGTAGAGGAGGGGTGGCAAGATTTCCAGAGCCTCACTCTAGCATCATGCTTCACTGCTTCCTCCTGCATATCAGACTGAGTCAATCAGTGGGATTTTCTTAACTCAAAATTCACCAGACAAAAAAAAAAAGGTTTTAATTCCTTTTCTGAATATTATTATTTTGAAATAATCTCTTGCATTCAGATAAATATTGACTAATTATTTAAGAAGGTTGAAAACATGACCATTCCTTCGCTCTCATTACCATGTCTCAGATCAGCAAAGGAGTGAGCTCCAACGGTTATAATATGTGCAGCTTCTCCTGTGTCTGTAGTATTATGAAAAGACCAGGATTAGTAAGGCCTGTTGTGGGAAGAGATTCAATGAGCTCTAGAAAGAAGCTCCAGGTGAGTGTCCCAGCTATGGCTGGTGGGGCGGTGGAGGGAAGGGAGAAATAGAGGGAGGCGAGCCATGTTGCTAATTTGATGGGTCTCTGACCGTAATAAACAGTTGTTGTTGTTGAGGGAGATGAGCCATGTTTATTTCCTTCTGCTTAGCTATAAGGCAGGGCAGTCTTGAGTCATTTTGCTGCCCCAAGTGGGTAGTATGGGAGGAGAGCCACATGGTAACAGGTATGGTTCCCTCCACCCCCCGACTTATGTTGATTTGGGGCTATGCAGTGGCAACTAAGTTAGAAAACCACCTCCTTCTATGCCATGTTTTCTGGGTTCCAAGGGTCTGGAAGTGGTTCCATAGCCAGTTACAGGGTTGCCAACTCTGGGTTGGGAAATACCTGTAGATTTCAGGGGTAGAGGGCAGGGTTTGGGGTGCGGAGAGACCTCAGCAGGGTATAGTGCCATAGAGTCCACTGCCCAAAGCAGCCATTTTCTCCAGGAAAACTGAACTTGGTCAGCTGGAGATCAGTTGTAATAGCTGGGAAATTTTATCTAGGGGAAATGATGTGCTGTGACTGGGGAACACTGTGATTTCTGGGAGTTCTCCTGGCCCCACAGGGAGATTGGCAACCCCGGTGAACATTTAGGGGAAGACTGGGAGTTGTATTTTACCTCAGGACACATTCAATGACTCCCAACAGCAACAGCAAACTGTTTAGAATGTTGGAGGCAAGCTTGGATACTGGACTGTATTTGGATTAGTGCCTCTTTGTTGAGCATTCACATAACTCAGGTGTTAAGCCCTTTTGGCAAAGAACTATTTGAATGAGACCATAAAATATTTTATAGCATTTTTTTTACAATATTATGCAATAGTTTTATGACCTAAAGGTGGGGGGAGGGTTGGAATAATCAGACCATAAATATAGGCCCAGCTGAGGAGGAGCCGTGTGGCAAGTAGCAATCCCTTCCTAGGTATCCACAATGCTCCTGGAGAACACTTGTTCCCCTCTCCTCACAGGCCAACAAGCCTCCTTCTTTTAATTTTTTTTCCAGGACATTTGTGTGCATTTCATATGAGACCTGCATACTTGAGGCATGAGTACATGTTACATGTTGCTACAAACAGCCTCCATAAACATCAGGGCCAAATGTACCTAAATATTACAGCTCATTAAACACCTTTCAGCCTAATCCATGCATAACCTTGGCAGCTGGGGCTGAAATAACAAGCCCCTTCTTTGAATGTGGCTCTGTGTGTTTGGATTTGGGATTCTAGAACTTGAAGGACCCCAAAGTTTATCTAAGACCTCCATTACACCTCAGACATATGTGTATAGTAACTCATGGAACAGAACATGTAACACCAACTTTCAGTGGTGCTTTCATGGCTGACCCCTCACATTTCTTTTGGATTCCAGTCCTATAGCTTTCAAGTCTTGCAGAATCAGGCTAGATGTTCGGGGGGGGGACGTGTTAAGTGAGGGGGATGTTTCAGGGCATGATGGAACAAATAAATCTGGGGTTTGTAGTCCTTGTGAAACACAGGTTAGATGGTACTGCGTGCAAATCACATTTCAAGGTGCACCAAAAGGCTACTGAGTCAGCCAAATTGGCACTATTCATTTGAAGATATAAAACGCAGCAAATATACAGACCCACGCCTGCACTAATTGGAGCATCTTGTGATTTTGCAAACGGCAAAAATGAATCTGCTTGGAGAGGAGCACCAGCAATGTTTTCAAACAAACAAATGCTTAAAACCCTACTGTTGACCAGTGAGGAAATTGGAGGGAAAAGGTAGGAGTAACTGCGGATGTCTGTGGTAGGGCGTCATCCATGGTTGCCCCACTTTTTTTGTTCATTTTCTTATCTCCAGTTTGGAACAATAGATTTTACTGGTCATACAAAATTAGGAACTTCACTGCACAATCTGGAGTGAAATCTACTGGTGTTTGGATTTGCTTGCTGCTTGTAGGGCAGACTAGAGGGCATTCCCATGACAGGTGGTGATGCATAAACCACGTTTATTGTCTCTCCAGGGATGCATTCCAGCCAGATGTGTCAAGTGACGTCTGCCCAATATTAGACTTTCATATCTCTGAAGAATGACTGAAATCAAATAAAGCACATGAGCCTGCCTCGACAGGGAGGGCGGGATATAAATCTAAATAAATAAATAAATAAATAAATAAAGGGAGCCAGATACTCTTACTTTCTATGGCAGAAGTATTTTGGCTCTTTGTCACCTCAGGATTCTGTATCTTCTTGTTTAAAAAAATAACTATTGGATATTTTTAATATTTAATTTGCCTTTACTTAATTTTTTTAAAATTGTGTCTAGGTTAACTAATCAATGAAGTGCACAACTTCCAAGTGAACTGCATACTTCTAAACCAGTGTAAAAGTGTATGATCAACAGATATAAATAGAGCAGTGTTATTTAACTATATACTTTTAGCTTGAAAATAGTGATTTTGCTGAAGGCAACCCCTTCCTCCATAAAACCTGAGACTCTGTAAATATTTACCATTTTATCTCCCGCTGCACTTTTATGGTGCCATTGTTATATTCAGGGGTCCTTTCAAGCAGGAGCTCGGGGGAGCGCAGCTCTGGGAGTTGGTGCCAGCGCACCCCCGCCCGCGGCGGAATGCCTGCTTGTGTCATGGCTGCAGCAAAATGACCCCGTCCCCTGGAAAGGTCCTGGTTCCTCCGACCAGCCTTCTGAAGGCTTCAGCCACCACTGAAGCTATCCACCCAGAATAATGGTATTTCTGAGGCTTGGATTAGTAGCGGTCCCCTTTCTGCCAGCTCTTTCGTTCTTTTGTTCTTTTGTTCTTTCTTTCTCTCTCTCTCCTTTCTTTCTTGCCTTCTGACATACTTCTGATGATGTCAGGTGGTGTGCTAATGAGCTCCTGCCCCTCCTTTTCTACAAAATGACCCCTGGTTATATTTGACTGCTGATTTCTTTTCTTTCCTGAATAGTCACAGAAGTGAGTCCATCATTAGGTATTACATAGTGACTGAGATGGATGTTATGATGATGGGACATCTGACATGACAGATTTACTGGACACTGGAAACAAAGTCATGTGGATCAGCAAGATTGAGGGCAACTGAGGCCATTTACAAGTGGGGGCAGTTTGACCAAATTATAAAAAAGAAGATTTTCCTAAAGAGGGCTGAAAATTGCCAACGAAGGGTATTCCTGAAAATGTTCATGAAACGTGAGTAGTTTTGGCTCAGACCCTGGACATAAGTACCAAAGCAATTGAATAATGAAAAGCTGTTGTCATGAACTATGAAAGATTTTTTTTTCCTGATTAGAAAAGGCATTATTCTCTTTATAACTATATTTTTTACTATAAGCCATCACAATATTATTCTCATTCTCTTCTGTTGAACTATCCAACTTAATTGTGTATGGGAGGGGGATCACCTTTATCCCTGGCTAATGCTTAGCTCAATGGAGCACAGAAGTGCTTTGGATTTTTGCAGCAGGAACACCAGGTGAAAGTTCTAATGGCAAAGATGGGAAAAAACTATGTAGCAGCAGGTGGTGGCCATATCCATCCATCCATCCATAAGAAGAAAAGTTGGTTTTTATACCCCCCTCTTCACTACCTGAAGGAGTCTCAGAGTGGCTTACAATTGCCTTGCCTTCCTCTCCCCACATCAGGCTCCCTCTGAGATAGGTCATCTGAGAGAGCTCTGAGAGAGAACTGTGACTGACCGAAGGTCACCCAGCTGGCTGCATGTGGAGGAGTGGGGAATCATACCTGGTTCTCCAGATTAGTCTGCTGTTCTTAACCACTGTACCACTACACCAAGCTGAGTTCAATTAGACTTTCTTCCACTTAAGTGTGCTTATGATTGCAGCCTTTACTAGTTTCATTGTCCTCTTGCATTTTGCTGCTTTATTTTTTGGTATGAAACGGCTTTGCGCCTCTCACACCTGAAAGTTCCTATTCATACCTTACAGTGAATTGCACAAAGGAGCATAATTCCCTTGCACTTCCTCTTCCCCATCTTCTCGCAACATGTAGAGCCTGCAGACCCTTAACTCTACAATGCTCAAGGGACATATACAGATTCCATTCTATAAGCGGAGAACAACATAAATCCCGACCTGAATGTACTGCTGTAGACAACAAGTAAGGTGAACTGTAAAGATTTATGCTTCATAGCACAGATGTTGAGACACTGAATGTATGAGCAAAATGGAGCTGCTTTGCTATGGTACAGAAAATGAAAGGCTAGTCTTTCAAGGAAACCAACAGGGCGGATTCTGATAGGCTCACATATGATCTGGCTAAAGGAGGGCTAGTATAATCTCTCCCTCTGTCTCCCTACATCTTTCATATAGATGATGTACCTGTCATATTAAAATAAAATTTTAATAAATTCTAGAAGAATTTAAATAAGAAGAAGAAGAAGAGATTGGATTTATACCCCGCCCTCCACTCACTTGGAGTCTCAGAGCGGCTTACAAACTCCTTTTCCCTTCCCCTCCCCACAACAGACACCCTGTGAGGTAGGTGGGGCTGAGAGAGCTCTTTCCCAAGCTGTCCTTGAGGGAACAGCTGGTACAGAGCTATGGCTTGCCCAAGGTCATCCAGCCAGGTGCAAGTGGAGGAGTGGGGAATCAAACCCGGTTCTCCCAGATTAGAGTCCGCGCACTTAACCACTACGCCAGACTGGCTCTCTTATGCCTTGAAGAGCATGATGGAGCTTGACAAAGAATGGGAACAACTCTTTCTCTGTCCAAGAGCACCGCAGAAGACACCACAAGAGATGAAAGAGGCAGGGGACAAAGGAGTTGCATCTCATGACACATTTAACAACCAAATACATGTTATTTATTACTAGACAAGCACATTCAACAATTCTTTCCAGAACCATAGAAGCATAGAATGTCAAAGTTGGAAGGGGACTTACAGGCCATCTAATCCAACCCCCTGCTCAATTCAGGATCAGCCTAGAGCAGGGGTGGGCAAACTGTGGCTCGGGAGCCACATGCGGCTCTTTCACATATATTATGTGGCTCCCGGCAGGGTGGCTGGGGAAGCTAAATATCATTAGCAAACAAATATCATTGGACAAATTAATATCATTATCAATATCTGCTTTTACCCCTTTTGTTATTTTTGGCAGTCTCATTTAATGTTAATAAAAAGCAAATTTGCTTATTTTCCAATAAAAGCAGGTAATATTTGTTCATGTCTTGTGGCTCTCAAACATCTGATGTTTATTCTGTGCAGCTCTTACGTTAAGCAAGTTTGGCCACCCCTGTTCTGGGTGGCTCTTATGCTGAGCAAGTTTGCCCACCCCCGGCCTAGAGCATCCCTGACAAGGACTTGTCCAGCCGCTGCTTGAAGACTGCCAGTGAGGGGGAGCTCGCCACCTCCCTAGGCAGCTGATTCCACTGTTGCACAACTCTTACTGTAAAAAGAGTTTTTCCTAATATCAAGCCAGTACCTTCCTGCTCTTAATTTAAACCCATTATTGTGAGTCCTATCCTCTATTGCCAACAGGAACAGCTACCTGTCCTCCTCTAAGTGACAGCCCTTCAAATAGTTAAAGAGAGCATGTCCCCCCTCAACCTCCTCTTCTTGGACTAAACATTCCCAGGTCCCTTAGCTATTCCTCATAGGGCTTGGTCTCCAGGGCCCCAATCATCCTCAAGGCTCTCCTCTGCAAATGCTCCATTTTGTCCACATTCTTTTTGAAGTGAGGCCTCCAGAACTGCACACAATACTCCAGGTGTGGCCTGACGAATGCAGTGTACAGCGGGACTATAACATCTTGCAATGTGGATGCTATGCCTCTGTTGATACACCCCAAGATTGCATCAGCCTTTTTTGTTGCTGCATCACACTGGCTGCTCATATTTAACTTTTGATCCACCCATACCCCAAGATCTTGTTCACACACACTGTTACCCAGAAGTGTCTCCCCCATCCAGTATATGTGTTCCTCATTTTTCTCACCCAGATGTGGAACTCAGCACTTATCCTTGTTAAATTGCATCTTCTTCTCATCCGCCCACTTTTCCAGTGTGTTCAGATCTTGTTGAATTCTATCTCTATCTGCTGGTATGTTCACTGCTCCTCATAATTTGGTGTCATCTGCAAACTTACTGAGTAGCCCTTCAACACCCTTATCCAGATCATTTATAAAAATACTGAAAAGTACTGGGCCCAGAACCGAGCCCTGTGGCACCCCACTGGACACCTCCTTCCATTCAGGTGAAATGTCATTGACAACTACTCTTTGAGTGCGGTTCTCCAACCAGTTCCCTATCCACCTAACTATCCTAAAGTCCAGTCCACCATCCTCTAGTTTACCCTTCAGAACATTATGGAGAACCCTGTCAAAAGCTTTACTGAAATCCAGGTAAACAACATCAACAGCATTCCCTTGATTCAGTAAGCTCATCACTCGATCAAAGAAGGAAAGGAGGTTGGTCTGGCAGGACCTGTTGGGGACAATTCCATGCTGACTTCCCCAAATCACCGAGTTGTCCTTTAGATACTGACAGATTGATCCCCTTAAAATCTGCTCCAGTATGTTCCCTGGGACAGAGGTCAGACTGACTGGCCTGTATTTTCCTGGGTCACCCTTCCTCCCTTTTTTGAAAACTGGGACAACATCTGCCCTGCTCCAGTCTTGTGGTGTGTCTCCCGTCCTCCAAGAAGTCTGGAAGATGATGGACAAAGGCTTTGCAAGCTCTCTAGAAAGTTCTGTGAGCACTCTTGGGTGCATACCATCTGGTACTCATTCAATGCTGCCAGGTGCTTCTCATTTACCTCTCTGCGACACTTTGTAAGTTGATATTTTATTTTGCTGGAATTGGTTTAAGTGAAATGTTTTAATCTTATATATGTCCTATTTATTATATGTTGGAACCCACTCTGAGCCCCACATTAGTGGGGGAGAGTGGGATATAAATAGAATGAATAAATAAATAAATAAAATGTGCAATGTACAGTATCATGACAGCATTAATTACCATTCATCACAAAAAGATAAGATTATGCTTTTTGAGAATTGAAATGCAAATTCTACTTCTTTTTATTATTGCTCTGACAGTTTCCCCAAGCTTGGGGGGGGGGGGGAGAGAGAAACAGATTAATTCCTGATTTAGGATCTAATAGAAGACATAAAAGGAAGAAGGGAGAGTGGAAGGAAAAGGAAAACAAGCAAATGCAGAGTTCATGGATGGAACAGTCACCAATGGTGCAAAATGGTATGGATAAAATGAACAAACATTATCAATCATTTCAGGTGCAAATCTAGTACATTCCACTGTTTTTACTTTTGTGTTGAGTTCAAATGTCATCCTGCTCTGCAAGTCCCTCTTTTCACCTTTACCAAAGTTTCCAGTATTCCCAAAGTGCAAGTGTTCCAGAAGGGGGAAAAATGCAGCATTCTCAGCAGTAGTTTTACTTGTTCTGGGTGATGGAAATGTGCAAGAAATGCAGCTCTGCCGTGGGACAGCTGGATAAACGTGTTGCAGTACTCTTGGGAAACAGAGTGGGTGGCAAGGGAAGAGGAGCCAATAGGGGAAGAATTCACTTGGGAACAAGATGAGAGCCTCCCCCCCTCCCCATACTTCAGCTCTCCCAGCTCTGTTAGTGCTTTGTAGGACTGTGAACTCTGGGGCCTCCCAAAGTCCTGGGTGTCTGAGAAAAGCAGGATTTGCAAATCACTCTTAGAAAGGATGGAAAATATAAAGTGACTGTGAATCCGCATTCCCTGCTCATTAGAATAAAGGGACCCCACAGTGGCTACTCTTTAATCTCATTTATCCTCATATTGTGAGCAAACCCATCTGTTAACTCATCTGTCTGCCTCCCTATTTATTCCCATCCATGGCTGTCTCACAGAGGTATTTGTAACAAGTACCCATCATCACAGCCCAGTACATTTCTGTGCTCTCTGAGGAGCAATTCCAAAACAATGATGCATATGCGGCTTTCCCCTTTTTTCCTGCCAGTTCATGTTGAACCTGCACATTCATAGAGCTTTATGACTCGCAATGATAGAAATATGTCTCCTAGTTAATTGGGCAGTAGGTGACACAGTTACACCCATAAAGAGCCAAGAACACGAATCTATTTCCTGATTAAGTGGGGGACGATGCAACTGGATGATCCAGTGAGTGCAGTTATTCCACACCGTCACTTCCGTATAAGTGCCATGCACTGCTGATTCTGTAATTCAGCGTCCCGAGATTTAATTTAACACTGGTGCTGAGATCACCTAATGCAACATCACTGGTGCAGGTGTGAAAACAGAGGACTAAATGTTTTTAGGGTCCCTGTGCATGATATATTACTATTCACTTTCTGCTTTCCTAACCATTTGGGGGGAGGGGAGAGCTTTAGGGAGTATGTAGCTAGGCATGCTCAGAGTTTTGTATTTTTATTTTTTTTAAAAAAAACCCAGGTTCCCTGGGCATGTACATCAGCATCTGTTTCCCATTAAAAATTAACATTGATCCCCTCCCCCATCTATATGGGGGCTCTGAATAGTTCCCCACGTATGCTGTTGTATTACTCTTTCCTTGTATGGGAGGGTTCAAAGCAATATGCAGAAAATGGTGATGTAACTCATGCTAATACTTTCTAAAAAGAATAAAATCAAAGATATTTTATCATTCACGCAGTAACAGCAGCTAGAATATTATTTGCAACCTTTTGGAAACTTCCAACAATACCCTCTGAACAAGACCTAATAATGAAGGCTATGGAAAGTGTGGAATTGGACAAATTGATCTTGAAAGAGCAAATGGAAGATTTTCTTGGACTATGGACTCCTTTTTATGGTTGGATAACAAAAAAAAATAAAGACATGAACTTGTTGATAATATAATATGAAGAAGCCATTATGAGCTTTTAAAATTCCACAGTCTATTTTTTTGAAGTGTGAAATTATATGTGGAGAAGAGTTATATGCAGAAGACTTATTACTTTTGTTCCCACTTCTTCCCTTACCCCTCTATACCCCAAAATCTAATAAAGTGTGTTATAAATAAAAAAGAATCAACTCATGACAGGTGATGCTGATAAAGCTAGTTAGCTCTGTAGATGCTATGGAGAGCTTTAAGATGACCACAAAGAAGTGCTGTGGTGGCATTTTGCTAAAGCTGTTCATGCGTTTGCCTGATTCAATGCTCATTGCCCAATATGCAATGGACCACCTTCTTCAGCGGGATAGCTATACAACGGGATAGCTTTATCTACCCCTCTTTTCTTAACCAGAGCACTCTCTGCTGCCTAGGGAAATTCAGTCAGCCATCCATTTGCCTGTAAAGAGCACCTGCTACTCCAGTGGACTGAAGACTTAAATATTTGTATGAAGTAGAAAAGAGCAAGAGTCCAGTAGCACCTTAAAGACTAACACAATTTTTGGTAGGGTATGAGCTTTCATGAGTCACTGCTCACTTCTTCTAGAATATGAGTCCATCTGTCCTAATTATTGGAAAGTGGAGTGATTTCAAATGCTGAATGATATTAGCAGTCAAATTATGATAGCAGGTGAATGACAATAGCAGGTTTATTGGATTAGGTGTGATATGCAGGGGGGTAGTAGGTGTGGAGAAATCAGCATTGATGATGAGATCGGAAATTTAGGTGCAATCTCTCCTTCTCTCCTTCTAATCACCCTTTGAAATTCCTTTGTAAAATAACTGATGCTCTAAAATCAGCACTTGAATTTCCTGGAAGGTTAAAATGTCCCCCCACCAGTTTTTGAATGTTGTGATTTCTAATGTCAGACTTCTGTCCATTAATCCTCTGTCAAAGGGACTGGCATGTTTGTCCAGTGTAGAGGGTCTTCTAAACTGAAATCAGTTGAGCTCCTTAATCCCTCTTGCCAGGCTTGTACAGTATTACTAACATTTCAGGATGATTTTGCTTCTGGAGAGAGGAAGCCCTGATTAAATAAAGGAGAGATGAGTTCGTCTCTTAGAGCTGAAAATTTGGGACAATCAAGCAAAATATGATCCACAGAGTCAGTTTTGCTGCTGCCGCAATTACAGAATCGAGTCTCTTCCAAACTGGAGGCCTATCTCAGAAGAATGCGAAAGTTGACTTCCGGCAAGATTTGCGACCATGGCGGACGCGCTCCTCCGCACTAGCGGGGAGCGCGATCCGTACCCGGCGGGAAGAAGGGGCTTCGGACCGGTGCCGAGCCCCCAGAGACCCTAGTGAAGGGGCTCTGCCTGGGGTGGCACGAGGGGGATCTCTCCCTACGGTGGCGATCGAGGGATTGAGGTCCCCTTTCATCACCCCCATAGGTTCCCCCGTCCGTGGGAGCCGTATGGCTAAAAGCGCAAAACCGAGAAGCAGCAGAGAGTGTGAAGCAATGAGGCTGGAACTGACAGTTACGCTTGGAGAAACAGTGAGTCTGAAGTAAAAAGAAACAGAATACAGCGGGAAAGGCGGGTGGAGTAAAACCCCCCCCCCTCGAGACTGGCGTACTTACGGGACTCTTTACGTGGCGTTACTGCATGAAAAAACGTATGTTCGGCTTGCTTGATGGCAGCATCGCTCTTTAGAGGATATGAACTTTAAAAAGATATAAGCGCAGTCGTGGAATTTGCTCCTTTCGTCCATCTTATCTAACTATCAACAAAGAAGCACAGTCTCAACAATGGCGGGGAAACCGAAACCTTCCCCCAAACTAGGAAGTACAGCTCCGAGTTCAAAGGTTGATACCACGGAGATGAGCACGGTGTTCTCCTCGTTATTGCGACCTCTAGTGGACCAAATGACAGCTCTCAACGTTAAGATGGACAAGATGCAATTGGACCTGAAGGAGTCGAATAAAACTACAGAGAAGCTGCAGCGAGAACTTCTGGAAGTTAAGACTTCAGAAGAATGCGAAAGTTCAGTAGCCCCAGTACACAATAAAATTAAAGCTCAAACACCTGCAGTTCTCACGCTTGCCTCTTTGTTTTTAGCTCTGCCCTTTCCCCCTAAGCCAGGGAGTCTCTGCCCCCGAGGAAACGCCAGCCACGTACCTTGCGGTACCTCTCAGACACTCCCCTGTTCTTCAGGTCCGCCCAGCTATCCCCTCATTATTAATCCGAGGGAAAGTCTTCTTAAACTTAAAGGGAATGTTCTCAACATGATGGTTTTTTATGAACACAAGACAATCTCCTCTTTTCAGCTTGAAAACTCCATACCTCTTCAGTCTTGCAGCCAAAGATCAACACCTGAAGGCCGGGTCAGCTACCACTTCATGTCCTAATTGGTCAGGATGACCCTCCTCTTTGCCTGGAGACTAATGCTGGAAACAGCTCTGGAGGAGGACTTAATAAGTTCTTTTGCTGCTCTCTCAGTTTCAGAGCAGACAGCAGTCACTGATAGTTTGGATCAACTGAGGTCTAGACTTCTGGTAATTAAGAAGGGTTTCTCAGCATTAATGCCCCAGACCTCCCTTTCTGGAATGGTGAATGCTGAGGTGGCTTTGGTAAAGCCAACTCTAGCCCAATCTTTCCCTAATTTATTCAGCACCTGGGTGGGTGAGGCTGAGGTAGTTCCCTTCACCCAGCTTACTCCCCCAGGTTACTCAATCCTCCATCACCATGGAACTGAGGGATGGGAGGTAGAGTAACAATCCTCACCCAATACTTTTTTTCCATTCTAGAGGATCCCTGTGCCAAACATCACTGGCCTTGAATGTGTTGACCCGGCTTGGGGTGTCGGTGAGAGGGTGGGAGTCCTGCTGGTGTACTGTTTGCCCATCTCACCAGCAGACTCTCTTCTGAGGCTATCAGAGGCAGTAGCTGAGTGGACACTGCATTTCCCTAGACCGTTGGTCTTGGGGGACTTTAACGTCCATGCAGAGACTTCCTTACATGGTGCAGCCTCAGACTTCATGGCTGCCATGGCAACATTGGGACTGTCCCAGGCTATATCAACCTGGGACAACACATGAAGCCACTAGGTTTGATCTTTTGTGCAGGGCTTGATCTGAATAGTGTGGTTGTTTGTGAACTGGTGCTATGGTCAGACCACTTCCTTGTAACTGTTGGTCTGGAGATGGCCATTTCTCCCTGCAGGGGCAATGAGCATATCAATACTCGTCCATGGAGAATAATGGATCCTGATGGTTTCCAAAATGCTCTGTGGGATTTATGCGGACCTACTGGCAGTTCCCTTGATGGGCTGACGGAGATGTTGAATAGAGGTCTTTGGGAAGCCATCAAATTGCTCCCCGATGCCGTCTACCCCCCTTATGTGGCTGTGTGGCTCCTTAGTATAATGAGAGCCTAAGAGATTTCAAGAGGGTGCTCAGATGGCTAGAGCAGAACTGGTGACAAACATGGGATGAAGCTGTGAGAACACCATAGGCCAATTGAAGGCCTATGAGGTGGCAGTGAAATTGGCGAAAAGAGATTATTTCACTGCCTTCATTGTGTCTGCTAGTTCACAACAAGCTCAGTTGACCACCGCTTTGGTTTGTCCTAAAACTGATACTGATTTGGCTCGCAGCTGTGATTCATTTGTGAATTTCTTTGGGGATAAAGTCTTTAAGCTCCTCCTGGAGTTGGCTGCTGAATTTGATAACAGTAGTGGGATGGGGGCTCTGCTTGCACAGTCTGGTTCTTTTTTGGAGTCTTTTGGCCTGCTCACCCTTGAGGATGTTGACAGCATCCTGACAGCTGTGAAGCCAACTACCTGCTCTTTGGATCTTTGTCCTTTGAGGCTGGTAAAATCATGTCACGAAATAGTAAGTGACCCTGTGAGATGATTAATTTCTCTCTCACACAGTGCTGTTTCCCCAGCAATTGTTAGATCTGTGTTAAAGACACCCTCCTTAGATTAAAAAGGAGCTGGCCAACTACCACCCAGTGTCTAATCTATCTTTTCTGAGAAAGGTGGCCGAGGGAGCAGTGGCTGAGCAAGCAGTGGCCAAGCAGTTCCAGGTTTTCCTGGATGAGACATCTGCCCTGGACCCTTTTCAATTGGGCTTCAGGCCTGGCTTTTGGACCAAGACATCACTGGTTGTTTTAGTTGATTATCTCCATTTACATCTGGATAAAGGCATGTTGGCCCTTTTGATCCTTTTGGATCTATCAGAGGCCTTCAGTACAGTTGACCATTTGGTCCTGATTGACCACCTTGCCTCCCTGGGGGTAAAGGGCACTGCATTTAGTTGGTTCTCCTCATTCCTCCAGGGATGCTTTCAGGGGTTGCGCTCAGAGAGGAGAGGGCTTCCCAATGAGACCTGGATTGCAGGGTCCCGCAGGGTTCAATTCTCTCTCTGATGTTACTTAACATATATATGCACCTTCTTGCTGAGATCGTCAGGAAGTTTGGAGTTGGGTGCCATCAATATTCTGATGACACTCGGCTCTTTCTCCTGCTGGATAAGCACTTAGAGGCAGGGCTCTCAGCACTATCCCAGTGTTTGGATGCTGTAGTCCAGTGGTTAAGGGGGAGTTGGCTGAAGTTCAATCCATTCAAGATGGAGGTCATGTGACTGGGAAAGACTGAAATGCTAGCTGGAGGGTCATTCCCAAGACTCAATAGTGTCCAGTTGACAGCTGTAGACTCTGTAAAGAGTCTTGGGGTGTGGTTGGATTCTGCATTATCATTGAATAAACAAGTGTCCATGGTAGTGTGGTCAGCATTTTTTCACCTGTGCTAGGCCTGCCGGCTGGCTCTTTATTTGTCTGGGTCTGACCTTTTCACTTGATCCACATAATGGTCACCTCCAGATTAGATTACTGCAATTCACTCTACCTAGGGCTACCCTTGAAAGTGCTTCAAAAACTGTAGGTGGTCCAGAATGCAGCTGCCAGGTGGCTGACTGAAACATCATGGTCGGCTCATATTACTCCATTTCTGCAGCAGCTGTACTGGCTACCAATTAGTCTCTGAATTCAATTCAAGGTTTTGGGGTTAACTGAACCCAATTCAAGGTTTGGGGGTTAATTTTCAAAGCTCTTAACAGTCTGGGACTCTCATACCTACAGGTTCGCCTCTCCCATTACAACCCCCCTGTGTTCCCTTCGGTCATCAACTAGGGGCCTCTTTGAGGTGCCTGGCCCCAGGACAGCTCACTTAGCTGTCACCAGGGTGTGTGCCTTCTCATTTTATATCTGTTACTAGGAATAAGGCCCATTGTGTAAATAAATACAACAGACTCTAGAAAGAGGCTCTGGGTGGGTGCCCTGGCTATGGGCACTCAGCATCAGTTTGCTGTGGTGGCCTCAGCACGGTATAATTGCACAGAGCTTACTGTTTTCTCCAAGGGAACTGATCTCTGCTATCTGAAGAACAGTTGTAACTCTGAGTGATCTCCAGCCCTCCTTTGGAGATTGGTAACAATGGTTCCACAGGAGGAAATGGTTGGCTTGAAGGGTAGAGTCTGGGTCTAGAAGACCCTGCTCTGAAGCGCTAACTGCTACGTCACACTGGCTGTCATTGAGGGGCCACCGCAGCAAGGTATAATGACACAGAGCCCACAATTTTCTCCAGGGGAACTGATCTCTGCCACCCAGAGAGCAGCTGTAATTTTGAGTCATCTCCAGCCCTCACCTGGAGATTGGCAACAATGGTTTTCCAGGAGGAAAGTTTGTATTTGTTGTTCAGCTTTTCCCATGGTCTCCCATCATTTGTCACCTGGAGACTGGCAACAATGGGTCCCCAGGAAGAAATGGCTGGTTTGGAGGTTGGGGTCTATGACAGTGTACCTGTCTGAGGTCCCACCCCTCCTCAAACCCCACTGTCTCCAGGTTCCATCCCTCAAATCTTCAGGAATTTTCCAACCTGGAGTTGGCAACCCTATCTCCTTCCCAGCCAACCATCAACCTTCCTTTATTCCCCCCTACTGTTCAGCTTTCCATCTACCCCCACATTTGCAGCCTCTACCTAGGAAAAGTACAGTTTTCTCCTCCTCAGTGGGGACCCAAGCAGGAAGGAAGTGACCTCAGCAGGATATAATGACACAGAGTCCACCCAGCAAAGCAGCTATTTTCTCCAGGGGAACTGATCTCTACCATCTGGAGAGCGGTTTTAATTCTGAGTGATCTCCAGCCCTCACCTGGAGATTGGCAGCAATTTCCTCCAGGAGGAAATGGCTGGGTTGGAGGGTGGAGTCTATGGCATTGTATCTGTCTGAGGTCCCCCTCTGCCTCCTCCTCAGACCCCACCCTCAGCAGGCTTCATCCCTAAAATATCCTGGAAGTTTCCAACCTGGAGCTGGCAACCCTATGTCCTTTCCAGGCAACCATCAGCCTACCTTTATCTGCCTGTCTGTCTTCAGGTATACTTCTCCTCCCCCCTCCCTGCAGCCTCTACCTAGGGAAAGGGCAGTCTTTCCCTGCGATGGGAACCAATGGGAATAAGCTTATATCATTCCCCCATATGATTCACCAACAACCCTGTGAGGTATGTTAGGTTGAAAGTCTGTGAATGGTCCATAATCTCCCAGGCAGCTTTTATAACATGAACCTGGGACCTGCACACCATCCTGTGAAGCACTATCAGGTGCATATCAGTGGCAGTAATAGGGTGACTGCTGGCACCTTTTCCTATCATTTTTTGCCTTGTGGTATTCTGTTTGTGGTGTGATCTGTCTTTTTGTGGTGTGACATGGATGTGTTATTGGGTTTGTTTGAAGGGGAAGTGATGTGTTGTGGGTGAGGACATATTTTACCTCAGGATACACTAGGTCGCATATGCAACTGACAGTTTCAACTGTCTCAAGGGGGGTGGAGTTTGAGGTGAGGAATGGAGTGAGGTCCAATCAGCTTCCATATGCAAATAACCTTGAAATGCTGGCCCAGTCAGAGAAAAGTGCCCTAGGCTGCAGTTGGTGGGAGAGAAGAGTGGACCCAGCACCCATCCAATGCCAACTGATTATTCTTGAGTGGCAGTTCATCTGCCAAAAGGTGATGTTGTACTCTTCAAGGGCCAATGGGAGAACTGGAATCATGAATAAATTAGTTAGCCTTTTATATATATAAGACTAGGAATAAGGCCCATTGTGGAAATAAATACAACAGGCTCTAGAAAGAGGCTCTGGGAGAGTACCCCAGCCTTGGGCACTCAGTGTCAATTTGCTGTGGTGACCTCAGCAGGGTATAATGACACAGAGTCCACCATTTTCTCCAGGGAAAGATCTCTACCATCTGAAGAGCAGTTGTAATTCAGCGTGATCCCCATCCCTCCCCTGGAGATTGGCAACAATGGTTCCCCATGAGGGAACGGGTGGTTTGAAGGGTGGAGTCTATGGCATTGAACCTGTCTGAGGTCCCACCCCTGCTAAAACCTCACTCTCTCCAGGGTCCACCCCTCAAATCTCCAGGAATTTCCCAACCTGGAGATGGCAACCCTACCTCCCAGCCAACTGTCAATGTATCCTTATCTGCACCCTGGCTTCAGCTTTCTATCCCCTCCCCCCAGAGAACAGTTGTAATTCTAAGTGATCTCCACTCCTCACCTGGAGATTGGCAACAGTGGTTCCCCATGAGGGACTCGGTGGCTTGGAGGATGGAGTCTATTGCATTGTACCTGTCTGAGGTCCCACCCCTCCTCAAACCTCACCGTCTCCAGGCTCCATTCCTCAAATCTCCAGGAATTTTCCACCTGGAGTTGGCAACCCTATCTCCTTCCCAACCAACATCAACCTCACTCTTCAACTTTCCAACTCTCCCCCCCCCAGCCTCCACCATGCTCTGAAGCCCTGACTGCTGTGTCACATTGGCTGTCATAAAGGGTCCATCTCAGCAGGATATGAGGACATACAGTCCACCATTTTCTCCAGGGGAACTGATCTCTGCCATCTGGAGAGCACTTGTAATTCTGAGTGATCTCCAGCCCTCGCCTGGAGATTGACAACCATACTTCCCGTGGTGGAAAAGTAGTCTTTCTCTGCATTGGGGACCGAAGCAGCTAACATCATTCTCCTCTCCCCCTTTTGACTTGCACAACAACCCTGTGAGGTAGGTTAGGCTTAAAGTCTGTGACTGGCCCCAAATTACCCACTCAGCAAGAACCTGGGTCTAGCAGATCCTGCTCTGAAGCATTTACTGCTACGCCTAGGGTACCCAACCTCCAGCTGGAGCCTGAAGATTGCCAGGTATCACAATTGAACTCCAGACAACAGATCCCACCCCCACCCACCCCCGTAGATAATGACTGCTTTGGAGGGTGGCCTCTGTGGCATTCTGCTCAGCTGGCCCCAATGAGTTTTCTCCCAGAGGCCAACATAGGTGTGGAAAGGGGCTTTCAGAGAAGCAAGCTTGGTTGCCTAGCAACAGGCACTGAGGGTTCCCCATGAGGGGATGGAATAGGGTTCCCAACCTCCAGGTGGGGCCTGGGGATCTCCTGCTTTTACAATGGATCTCCAGCTGACAGAGATCAGCTCCCCTGGAGAAAATGGCTGCTTTGGAGGGTAGGCTCTATGGCATTGTACCATGCTGAGGCCCCTCCCCTCCCCAAACCCCATCCTCTCCTGGATCCACCCCCAAAGTCTCCAGGGATTTTCCAAACCAGACCTGGCAACCCTATGATGGAAATACCTGAAGATTTGGAGGGTGGATCCTGTGGAGGGCAGCATTTTTTTGGGGGGGGGGGGATGGAAGGAATCAGCAGGGTATAATGCCATAGGCTTTACCCTCCAAAGCAGCCATTTTCTCCAGGGGAATTGATCTCTGTCATCTGGAAATCTATTGTAGCAGCGAGAGATCTCCAGGTCCCACCTGGAGATTGGCAACCCTAGGAGGAAAGTCAGCTGCACAGCAGGGGGTTGAAGAGGATGGTTTGATGGTTGCTGGCCCACCTCATTAGCCAGCCAGCCATGGTGGAGCTAAGCAGGAGAGAGAGCCTGAGGAATTTCACACAGCCAATATGTTCCGTTTCAGGAATTCTTCAGTTATGGTTTCTGTCAGGCATTTCACACAGAACTGTATTGGTACCGATTCCCTAATGGAACATATTGGCCCTTTCACACAGAAACGTGCTTCTCCTGTTGGGGAAATGTTCCTGAGCCGGTTTACCTTGAAACCTCCTCCCAAGTGTTCTTCCTTTCTTGTACTGTTCCTGAAGCGCTATGGGGTGCTGTGTGAAATAGCCCCCTATTTCACAGTTTATTCTGACAGTTTATTCTGGACACGCTGGCAGTGTGCAGGGGAGGGGGTTATGCTGAAAGTCCATTGTCTTTTCACTGACAGAAGCAGGCCACTGAGGGGACAGGTAGACCCACCTGGCAGTGGGCAGAGGAGAAGAGTGGACCCAGCACCCAATTGGTCCTTCTCCTTTGCTGGCTCCCTCCAGGCTGAGGCTGGGACACTGGCCGATGGCTCTGTGGGTGGGACTGAGGCAAAGCAGCAAGAGAATTCAGCCAGTGGCCAGGGACCCCCTTTTGAGTGGCAGTCCTTCCAGCCAACTGATTTTGGCGCCCCATGGAATCTTGACACTTGAAAACAGCTGTATTATATAGGAAAGATTTGTTTTTACCTTATTGATTTTACTGTTGTAAGTCACCACGAGACCTTCGGGTGAGTGGTGACTAAAAATTGAATTAATATATAGACAAATGATGAGAAAAATTATTGGAAAGGCCAGAATGATACCCAGGGACAGCTTGCTACAAGACAAGCCCAAAGAAAATAACAACAGAACACCACTGGTGGTCACCTACAGCTCAGAACTCAAGACAGTTCAATGCATTATTAATAACCTACAACCCAAGCTGGATAGTGACACTTCCCTCACACAGGCACTGGTGCCCCGACCCTTTCTTGCTTACAGACAGGCTGCTAACCTAAAATAACTTCTCACCCGCACCTCAACAGTAACATGGACTCTGGTACCAAGTCCCGCAACAAACCAGGATGCCAATTTCGCTTTCATATAGATTTTAGCCACACCATCAGTGGATCCAGCAACATCAGCCATACCATCTCGAGTTCATATTCCTGCTCATCCTCTAATATGATTTATACTATCAAGTGTCAGCAATTCTCTTCCACCCTCTACACTGGACAAAAATGCAAGTCCCTTTGACAAAGGATTAATGGACATAAGTCTGACATTAGAAATCACAACATTCAAAAACTGGTGGAGGGACATTTTAACCTTCCAGGAAATTCAGGTGCTGACTTTAGAGCATCAGTTATTTTACAAAGGAATTTCAAAGGGTGATTAGAAGGAGAGAAGGAGAGATTGCACGTAAATTTCCCATCTCATCATCAATGCTGATTTCTCCACACCTACTACCCCCTTGCATATCACACCTAATCCAATCAAGCCTGCTATTGTCATTCACCTGCTATCATAATTTGACTGCTAATATCATTCAGCATTTGAAATCACTCCACTTTCCAATAATTAGCACAGATGGATTCACATTCTAGCTGTATCTGAAGAAGTGAGCAGTGACTCACAAAAGCTCATACCCTGCCACAAATTTTGTTAGTCTTTAAGGTACTACTGGACTTTTGCTCTTTTCTAGGAAGAAAAGAGTACTTTTCTATGAAGAAAAGAGTACTTTTCTATGAAGAAAAAGGAAGTACTTCTTCACCCAAAAAGTGATTAACATGTGGAATTCACTGCCACAGGAGGAGGCACAGGAAGCATGGACAGCTTCAAGAGGGAATTAGATAAACATATGGAGCAGAGGTCCATCAGTGGCTATTAGCCACAAAGTATAGATAGGAACTCTCAGTCTGGGGCAAGTGATGCTCTGTATTATTGGTGCTTGACGGGGGGGGGGGCAACAGTGGGAGGGCTTCTAGTGTCCTGCCCCCACTGCTGGACCTCCTGAGGGCACCTGGTGTTTTTGGCCACTGTGTGACAGAGTATTGGACTGGATGGGCCACTGGCCTGATCCAACATTGGCTTCTCTTATGTTCTACTGCTACAGACAGACTAACAAGGCTATCCATCTTGCTTGTATGAAGGATGTCTGTCTACTCACCCCATTCCCAGGAGAAAGAAGGCAATATAAAATTCACGGCAGAGCAGGAACAAAACCCTGCCAATTTCATTTTTTTGTTCAAAATCAAACGCACTGGAATGCAAATACTGTATATTTTAATTTCAAAAGTGAAATTGACAAAATGTCCTTTCAGATTTGCAGGCCCACTAGTAGTCAATCCAATATTAAATGAAACTGGCAAACTCCGTGGCCGATTTCGCACTAGCATTTGCCCCAGGTTTGCCCTCATGCTTGCACCGGAGCTTCTGGTCGATTTCACACCAGTTGCTCTGGGCTCACGGTTTGCTCTGGAATATCGCCCTGCTGCACTGGAGTTTCCCTGGAGCAAACAAATCCTGTTTTTAGAGGATTTTCCTGTTTGCTCCGGGGGAGAACCCAAAATGAAAACACGCCCACTTGCCCGCCTTTTATCAGGGCTGCCCCATTGTGGGAGTTTCTAATTTTTTCTGGAGAAAACCTTTTGTCACGCTATATCGAAAGGGTTGAGGTTCCAAGTGGGAAAATGAAGAAAATACTCTGGTGGAAACTGGAGGGGGAATTCCAGAGAGAAAGAGAGGCAACTGGCCAGTGCGAAATCAGCCCGTGTGTCAGTTTCACTGCATCCTTCTGCCTTGAAACTGAAAAGACCAGCTCTGGAGATCTTGGAACAGCAACCTTGTTGACAGGATTCTAGGTGCTGTTAGACCAGCCACTTGCCTCTTGGATCCGTGTCCCTCATGGCTGGTGAAACCTGGTGGTAAGAGGATACAGGGCCCACTGATGGATGTTGTCAGTCTGTCCCTGGAGACAGGGGTCTATCCAGAGAATCTTAAAGAGGTTGTGGTAGTACCGCTCTTGACAAAAAAAAATCTTTGGATCCTATTGATGCAGCCAATTACTGCCCAGTTTCGAATTTGTTGTTTCTGGGTAAGGTGATTGAGAGAGCGGTAGCTGAGCAGCTCCAGAGTTTTCTGGATGACACATCGACACTGGGCCCATTCCAATCCAACTTCCTCCCTCGCCACAGGACAGAGACAGTGTCAGTCATCCTGACAGATGATCTCTGCAGACAACTGGATCAAAGTGGGTCAGTGTGTGAGAATGTCCCAAAAGATATAGTCCACAACAGGTCTCCTTAAGCAGTAAGTCCTTTATTTGTAGAGAAGATCATTGGAGTCAAACACTTCCACTGTTAGTAATACTGGGTTTAGGGATTACAGGTATTGATATACTGGCTATGAAATATGGCTTAAGGATATTCTACCAATCACTAGGCAGGATTTTAGGCGCTTAAATATACTGGCCAGAAGTTCCCATAGAAAACGCAGGAAAAGGAGTTCCCATAGAATAATGATGTTGAACATCTCGTTCAGTTCCCAAGACATGGATAAGAAGAATACAAAATACCAGTGATTTTGGCTCACACTTAACTGCTAGCACTCCTGTTCAAGGACAGGGCAAAAGAGATAACAGGGGAGAAGCAAGTAACTTAGCCGGGCATGTGCAAGCGAAGCAACCAAGCAAGCGAGCAAGCGAACGGAGTAGAGCACACTTTCCAGAGGAGGGAGTCATAGCTCCGTTGAGAACTCCCAGGCGGGACCTGTCACCAATCATGAGGGTAAAACACACGAAAGCCGATAACCTTTTCAGAGATCATGTAAATACACCTTGTAGTAGTCATACAGTTATTGAAAAGAATTCATGGCAGTTAACTGACACAGTGCTGCTGCTGTTGCTCAATCTCACAGCAGTGTTTGACACAGTTGATTATGATCTTCTGACTCACTGTCTTGCTGACATAGGAGTTCGGGGAGTAGTCTTATTGTGGCTTTCCTTCTTTCTCCATGGTTGGGGACAGAGAGTGGCACAGGGAGAGAGTGTGTCAACTAGGTACCCCTTAATGTGTGGGGTCCCTTGGGGGGGCAATACTCTCTCTAATGTTCTTTAACATCTATATACGCCCCCTTGCCCAGCTGGTATGGAGTTTCAGGTTGGGGTGTCATCAGTATGCTGGTGACACCCAGCTATATCTGCTACTGGATGGCCACCAGGATACCACCCCACAAAATTTGTCTGAGGGTTTGGAGGCTGCGGTGGGAAGGTTAAAAAAGAGTAGACTGAGGCTGAATCTGATGAAGACAAAGGTTTTGTGGCTGGGGGGGCATCAGGGCTGGGGAATAGACTTCCCACACTTGATGGGGAACCACTAACACCAGCACAATCCATCAAGAGTTTGGGTGTAATCCTGGATGCCTCTTTAACTATGGAGGCCCAGGTCACGAATATTGCAAAACTGGTGTTTTTCCATCTACACCAAGTATGACAACTGGCCCCTTTCTTGTCATGCCCTGACCTAGCCACAGTAATCCATGCAATGGTCACCTCCAGATTAGACTACTGTAACTCTGAGCCGCTCTGAGTCTGCCTTTGGGTGGAGAGAGCGGGATATAAGTTTAATAAATAAATAAATAAATAAATAAACTCCCTTTACACTGGCCTTCCCTTGAGACTGAATCAGAAACTCCAGTTGATCCAGAATGCGGCAGCACGAATCCTGATGGGAATGCCAAGGACAGCATATACAACCTGTGCTGTGCCAGCTACTCTAGCTTCCAGTGGAGTACCGAGTCAGATTCAAGGCCTTGAGTGGTCTGGGACCAGCATATCTTTGGGACCATCTCCTCTGGTATGTCCCGGTAGAGCATTACGCTCTCCTGAGAGTAATCTGCTGGTGATCCCTGGCCCCAAAGATTTCTGGCTGTCCTAAACCAGAGCCAGGGCTTTTTCAGCCCTGGCTCCAACCTAGTGGGACTTTCTGCCAACCTCCATCAGGGCCCTGTGGGACTTAATGCAGTTTTACAGGCCTGTAAGGCAGAGATGTTCCAGCAGGCTTTTGGTTGAGTACAGCAATGGTTTCCATCATAGCTGGCACCCTCCTTCTTACTCCTACCCTGCCCACTTCAGCTTCCTCCAATAACTTGCCCACGAGATGTATTTATTTATTTATTTATTCACATTTTTATCCCACCCTCCTCACACGCGGGCTCACGCGGGAGACGGAGGAACAGTCCAGAGGAGGTGTCTTAGTTAAATTATAGATGCTATCTGGAGAGCGTGGAATTAAGATAAATTGATTATTGATTTTTAATGAACAATTTTGCATGTTTTAACCTGTTGTGAATTGCCCAGAAATGATGACGATGACGATGACGATGACGATGATGATGACGACGACGACGACGATGATGATGATTCACCACTACCAAGTAAATCACAAGCCACACCACCGAGCCTGGTGAGCCAATGCCATGGCAATTCACATCTCAAAGGAATGAATGACAATTCCAATGGATGCCACCAGCAGAAACATGGGAAGCAATAGTATAGGAAACATTTAATTTGGATTCTCAGGAACAGATAAGTGAATGAAAGGTGACAATATTGCATGAAAATACCAGTGGGGATATCCCCTTAGACAGTGAGGATACCTCCTTAGATACTCCACAGACTGTTTTTTGCAGTAAGAGTCATTCAGCAGTGGAATCAGCTGCATAGGGAGGTGGTGAGCTCCCCCTCACTGGCAGTCTTCAAGCAGTGGCTGGACAAAACACTAGGCTGATCCTGCATTGATCAGGGGGTTGGACTAGATGGCTCATATGGCCCCTCCAAACTCTATGATTATATGGTATCTGCAGGGGTCATTGCATAGAAAAAGAGGTGCAGGAGCTCATTAGCATAACTCATTTGCATATGCCACCCCCCCCTAACATACCGAAAGTGTGTCAGAAAGCAACACCCACCCCTCAGGCTCCACTCCACAGGTGAGTGAAACTGACCTGCTCTTCCTCCATTCCCTTCCCCATCCAATACTTTGTGCAATAAAAATAAGCGTAAAGAACACACCCTCATTCTCTTCCTGCTCCCTTGAAACCACCAGGTTTCAAGGAGACTTGAGATACCCAGGACATGTGCACCACCCATCCCTTCCCCTTTCCCTCCCCACACCAAGACACCCTGTGAGGTAGGTGGGGCTGAGAGAGGTCGTTTGAGAACTGCTTCTGAGAGAACAGCTCTGAGGGAACTTGTGACTGGCCCAAGGTCACACCAGCAGCTGCATGTGGAGGAGTGGGGAATCAAACCCGGTTCTCCCAGATTAGAGTCCAACTCCTGACCACTACACCAAATTGATGGGGTGGAAGCTGCTGAAGGGTTGGTGAAATTTCTCCAGTACTTATGTGCCATGTGCCCAGATAAAAAATGGTATACTTAGAAAATTTATATGCCACCTTGAGCAAGTCTCTGGAAAAGCAGCACACAGTCATAAAAGGAACAATGATAAAATTATCAATATTAAAACAAAACATTAAAAACAATCAAGACCCTAGCAGGGCTTTCCCCGGGGCGCTGCGCCTCTGCACTGCTCGGGGAAGCCGAGGAGGGGGTGGGGCTTGGTCATGTGCCCGCCCCCTGGGCTTCTCACTCCCGGAGCTGCGCTCCTGTGCGCTCCTGCTCCAACGGACCCCTGGGTATCTGACTGCTGGTGCTTTCTTTTAAATTGAAGCCCCAGTGAGAATGTTCATAAGCCTTTACCTCCCAAAGCCTCTTCAGAAAAAAAAAATTAGCCTCCAAAGTTATCATAAGAAAAACTTTGTAAGTGCAAACGCCATCTTCATCACCCCACCTCGCCCCAACACATCACTCAAGCCAGCTGCTGTCAGTGGCGACAGGACATGGATAACATCAATTCTATTGACGTTGCCCAGTTGAAACTCTGCTCCCCAAGAGACTCCTGGTTAATTGAGTGTGGTTATTAATATTGTATCATCAGTATCCAGATGGCCCAAAGTGAGAGACAGTTCTACTATACTTCACTGAAGTCTTTCAGAGGAAAATTGTTTCAGATTACTTCATCTGCCTTGTTTCACTCACAGCAAACACGATGTATGGATGGCAAGGCCTTCTTTGGCAGGAGAAACATTGGTCATACTTGGTGGGAGGATTTGTGGGCAGCCTGTATTGGGAGAGCTGGTCCGCTAGTCAAGATCCCTTGCTAAATTTTGCAGGGTGTACTAAAAGGTCAGAATGCAGCAGTGCTCCTTTATTCAGCATATGTTTGTAAGTGACACAGAACCACTTATCAGTTTAAAAGAAAATAAGAACTACTTTGTTTAGGAAATGCATACTGGATAGTGCAGCTTAGAGACAGTGATAGATCCTACTCTATCTATCCGGTGATGGATGTGGATACAGAGGCATTCTGCATTCAGAAGAAGAAGAAGAAGAGATTGGATTTATACCCCGCCCTCCACTCCCCAAGGGAGTCTCAGAGCGGCTTACAAACTCCTTTTCCCTTCCCCTCCCCACAACAGACACCCTGTGAGGTAGGTGGGGCTGAGCGAGCGCTTTCCCAAGCTGTCCTTGAGGGAACAGCTGGTACAGAGCTATGGCTTGCCCAAGGTCATCCAGCCAGGTGCAAGTGGAGGAGTGGGGAATCAAACCCGGTTCTCCCAGATTAGAGTCCGCGCACTTAACCACTACACCAAACTGGCTCTCTACACCAAACTGGCTCTCTTTCATAGTGCCAAAGATGGAGAAAGATGTCATCCCTCTTTGTGTGTGTGCGAGAAGAGAGATAGAGGGCAGGCGAAAGGAAGTGGCTTCCCTAAGAGTAGCAATCTA
Organism: Lepidodactylus listeri; assembly: GCA_029233225.1. NCBI lineage: Eukaryota > Metazoa > Chordata > Lepidosauria > Squamata > Gekkonidae > Lepidodactylus > Lepidodactylus listeri. The sequence continues at coordinate 14,625,083 of JARCFY010000015.1, read as the reverse complement.
CATTTCAAAGGGTTCAGTGACAGAAGAGTAAACAAGAAGATCCTTAGTGTCTGCCTATCTGTCTCTAACTCTCTGGTCACTTGCTTCTTGGAGGCTGAGACACAGGGACATTGCATCTGGTTCTTCCAAAAGCCTGTTGGGTGAACTTTCCAAGCCCAGAGAACACAAACAGATTAACCACCTAGAAGTCAGACCATCTTCTTATACCAGACACATTGATGCAAACTCACCTTTGGCCATTATTAAGGTGGACATTGTCCCACAAAGTCCATCTAGTGCAGCAATGGCCAGTCAAACACCCCTAAGAAGCTTACAAGCAGAGCAGCATACTCTGGATGTGGGGCCTACATTTAGATATTGTGGCTTACACTTGGTCAGACCTATTGTCTAGGAATCTGTATAGCTCCTTGGAAAAAGCCTTATGAGTTAGTGACAATCACCGTATCCTGAGGACATTAAATTAAAATTCCATTTCATAAATAAATTGCAAGATGGCTGTGATCCAGTTAAAGTGCTCTCAGCAAAAATTGGTCCATGTATGTGTGCTCAATTTTACTGTTTTCCCAAGACAAAGTTTCCACAATCAGTAAATGAATTTATACCTGAAGATCATAGGTGTCAACTTCAGGGGGGCTGGGGAGCTGGACACCCCCCCAAAAAAACTTTTCCAGGACATGCTGAGCCTCCCCCGGAGACAATGGCCTGTAATGTCTTTGGCCCAGCTCCAATTTGGAAAGTCTATGCCCTTGCTTTCAGATAACACAGGAGATAGAGCAGGTGCTGTCTGCCACCTTGGCCAAAGGCCTGGCGGAACAGCTCTGTTTTACAGACCCTGTGGAATAGTAGTAAATTCCACAGAGCCCTGGTCCACCAGGCCAGAACCAGAGCCAACATGGCTGTGGATCTGGTCGAGGCTAAGTGGACTTCCCTTTGGCCAGAGACATTGTTTCAGTGACAGCTGACCCCCCACAGTGTTTGTTTTATTCTTTCTCACCTTTCTTTCCCAGTGTATATTTTAATTACCCCTCTTCTCCCCTGTACTCTGTGTGTGTGGCTCTGACTCCTGTGGCAGCCATTTTGTGGTTGTGCCTACCACCCTGTGTCAGAAATAAGGTTGCCAGCCTCCAGGTGGGGCCTGGGGACCTCCTGCTTTTACAACTGATCCCCAGCTGACAGAGATTAGCTCCCCTGGAGAAAATGGCTGCTTTGGAGGGTGGACTCTATGGCTCTATTGTACCATGCTGAGGCCCCTTCCCAAACCCCGCCCTCTCTTGGCTCCACCACCAAAGTCTCCAGGTATTTTCCAACCCAGACTTGGCAACCCTAGCAAATGTGCCCACATGCTCAGAAATGTCAAGCACCCCTGCTGTAGAGAGAGGGCAAAGCAAGACATCCTCACTGGAAAAACTCACTCTCTGGTCATCACCCACCTCACTTCTGCCTGCCAGGGCCTAGAAAGCAGTGCTTGGGAAAAGGAGAAGAAGAAGAGGAGGAGGAGATTGGATTTATACCCTGCCCTTCACTCAGACTCTCAAAGCAGCTTACAAATTCATTTTCCTTCCCCTCCCCACAACAAACACCCTGTGAGGTAGGTGGGGCTGAGAGAGCTCTGAGACAACTGTCCTTGAGAGAACAGCTGGTACAGAGCTATGGCTTGCCAAAGATCATCCAGTAGGTGCAAGTGGAGGAGTGGGGAATCAAACCCGGTTCTCCCAGATTAGAGTCTGCACACTTAACCACTACACCAAACTAGGGGTTCTTCAGGAGAAGAAGGTTCTTCAAATACCCCATCCCCAAGCCATTTAGGTCCTTAAAGGCCTTTGAATTGTGCCTGGAAACTGATGGTCAGCCAATTCAGATCCTTCAGCATAGGGGCAATATAATCCCTGTTATCCTGCCTCCAGCATCAGCCTGACAACAGTAGTTGGACCAGTGGAAGTTTCCAGACAGTTTTCATAAGGCAGCCTCACATAAAATGCATTACGGTAGTCTAAACTGGATGTGATCAGAGCGGGGATCATCTTGTCTGGATCACAGTTGGCAAGGAATGACTGCAGTTGGCATATCACCCGAAGCTGATGAAAGATGCCATGTGCCACAAAGAAGACCCAAACCCAAGCAAGGTAAATTGCCCTTGCTCCCGCACAAGGTAGGCAGAAGCTGCTGCCCCCATGAGCTGGTTACTCAAGCCCCAGATAGGGCACAAGGAGGAGGCCTGAGCTCCAAATAAGGTGAGTGTGAGTGCCAGCGGTGGGAACTTGCTGTTTCCTGTGCCCATGGGAGCCTATTCTTACCCCCCCCCATTTATTGTATTAGTTGTAAGCTGCTTCCTTGACTGAGAGGACTAGAAATAAGAGTAAATCGGATATTAGCTGCAAGGCCTTTGTGAGTCTTTTTGTGGATAAAATCCTGTCTCTCCATCATGACCTGCCTACCAATATTGACACTATAAGAGAACTAGAGGCCCCTTGGCCATCTTCAGATGCTATATTGGACAAATTCAGTCAACTCTCTGTGAGGCTTCTGAGCTGACACTATCAGACCAGACCTTTGTTGAAAGCAAAGTTCTTTTATTTCTAATAATGGTTCAGGTTCTCTATGTTTGTTAGAGATACATGACAACAGGTAACATGGGTTAATATACCTTCAGGCACAGTTGAACTCAGGCACTGGACCAATCAGAGCAGATACAAAGAAGCGGGAAAAAGTGGCAACCGTTTGGTTCTCACAGAAGAGGTGGGAAAGCAATAAAAATTCCCTTCCTGCCCTGTGCGACCCAAATGTGTGAACGATAGGCTAAACATTTGGTTAGAAACAATCCGAGAGTCTCCAAGGTTAGAAAAGCAAGATAAAATACTTCACGCCTCAAAGGCTAGTGGGAGTGGACAGATGCGATAGTCCCAGATGTTTATGTGACGTTCAGGAATGTGGCACGCCACCCTCCCGGGAAGGGACAGTTACATTGAGCAGAGCAGATAATATACTTCAAGGCAAGCAGTAAATAACAAATGGCTACAATATAGATCACAGACACAGAAAGACAAGCATACTATTGTCAGATTCTGACATTCTCCTGGGCTGATGTTGACAGGATTCTGGATGCTGTGAAACCTACCAGTTGCATCTTAGACGCGTGCCCATTGTAGCTGATGAAAGCCAGTAGCAATGGAGTACAAGCCCCCCCCCCCCCCGGTGGAGATTATGAATTTGTCCCTTGGCTCGGGGGTCTACCTGGGGGAATTAAAAGAGCAGTAATAAGACTGCTCTTCAGAAAGCCAGCTTTGGGTCCAACAGATCCTTCCAGTTACCACTCAGTGTTGAACTTATTGTTCCTGGGTAAAGTACTTGAAAGGGCAGCAGTGGAACAACTCCAGACCTTGGACCCATTTCTGTCTGGCTTCCGCCCCGGTCATGTGACAGAGGCAGTTTTGGTCGCTCTCACAGGTAATCTCTGAATGCAGCTGGATCGGGGCAGGTCAGCACTGTTGTTATTACTGGATCTACAACCAAATACTGTGATGATGATGATGATGATGATGATATAATGTACTCTGATGTAATGACTAAGACATTTAGTAAATCTTCACATGTTAAACATTGTATTACATAGATAAATAAATCTTTATAATATTTATTTATTTATTTATTTGATTTAGATACTGCCCTCCCTTTTAACAGGCTCAGGGCAGTGTACATCAATTAATATAACACTATTAAAACAATGTTATTTATTTTTATTTATTATTCATATTTATATCCTGCCTTGCCGGGCGACCTGGCTCAAGATGTTAAAATGACAGTTTGCACAGAATAATATCATAAAATACCATGTAAAAATGGAGAGATCAGATGTCAAGTCAAATCCGGTGTCTAATCAGATGTCTAATCAGATCCAGGACACTGGTGGGTGATTGGCCAAAAGCTGGGGAGGGGAGGGATGTCCACTGCCTCAACCAAATGCCTGGTGGAAGAGCTCCGTCTTACAGGCCCTGAGAGACTGCAATAAATCCCGCAGTGCCCTGGATACGAGCTCACACAGGCATTGCCGTCAGCACCTGTGCTGCTGCATTCTGCACTAGCTGCAACTTCCAGAGCAGAGTCAAGGGCAACCCCATGTAGAGTTATAATAGTCCAGTCTGGAAGTGACCATTGCATGGGTCATTACAGCTAAGTCTTGGGGAGTGAGATATGGGGGCAACTGTCTCAGATATAAAAAGGCAGACCTGTCAGTGGCAGTGGCAGTGACCTGGGTCTCCATGGAAAGGGAGGCATCCAGGAACACCCCCGGACTCTTAACCCTTGGCATAGGCACCAACAGAGCCCCATCGAAGGCTGGGAGCCTGATCTCCAACCCAATCCCCTGCCACTCAGGTATAGGGCTGCCAAGTCCAACTTGGGAAATATTTGAGGACTTTGGGGGTGGAGCCAGGAGACTTTGGGGGTGGAGCCAGGAGAAAGGAAGTGACATCATTTTGTGATGTCACATCCTGTGATGTTGCTTCCACATGCTTCCACATGAACTCATGAAGTTTCCTAATACTGAATCAGGCCATTGGTCCATCAAGGTCAGTATTGACTACTCAGACTGGTAGTGGCTCTCCAGGGTCTCAGGCTGAGATCTTTAATGTCACCTATTACCTGATCCTTTTTTAGCTGAAGAGGCTGATACCTCCTGCATGTCAAGCAGATGCTCTATCACTGAGCAACGGCCCTACTGAATCCTTCCTCATCTCGGCAGAATATGAAGCACTAAGTGCTACACAAGTGCTAAATATGATTTTCATATCATAAGAACAGGAGAGAAGCCACAGTGGATCGGGCCAACAGCCCATCCAGTACATCACTCTGTGTCACACAGTGGCCAAAAATACCAGGTGCCCTCAGGAGGTCCAGCAGCGGGGCCAGAACTCCAGAAGCCCTCCCACTGTTGCCCCCCAAGCACCAAGAATGCAGAGCATCACTGCCCCAGACAAAGTCTTCCATTTAGACCTTGTGGCTAATAATAGCCACTGATAGACCTCTGCTGGATGGGGACAGAGAAAGAGAGAGAGAGACAGACAGACAGACAGACAAAAAAAAGAAAGAAAGGGGGAGGGGGAGAGAGAGAAGGAAAAGAGCTGGCAGACCCCAGCAGCTTACCCCAGCAGTTTACTCCAGCAGCAACTTTGCAGGCCACATGCAAAAGCACGCTCTTCAGCAGAAAGAGCCTGGTCCCTCCTTAATCTCTGGGCGGGGCTCTCTTGCTCTCTCTTAAAGGGGAAATGTCTGTTGAGGCTTTTTACTGCAGGGCAGGCCCTCTGCAGACATTTCCCTTTTAAGAGGCCAGGGCGGGCTCTGACGTTCTCCTGATGGCAGCCATTGCCTCCCCCAGTGGCCAATTTTGAAAAAGCGGGGGTAAGCTTTAAAAATCGGTGTTTCCCCCGCCCTACCGGGGGACTTGGCAGCCCTACTCAGGTACAGGACCTGTAGATGGATTTAACTTCAGTCAGCTCTGAAGCCAGCCACAGCTTGTAATGCCTCATCCTGGTGTCTTGGGGTCATGTTCAGGTGGCTGTCCATTAGTAGATGGAGCTGGGTGTCATCTGTATACTGGTGACAACCCAGCCCATATATCTGAATAATCTGGGTGAGAGAGCACATATAGATATTAAAAAGCATGGGGGAGAAAATCGCTCCCTGCAGGACACCATATTCCAGTGGGTGCTGCTGGGATAATTCCCCCCCTAAGTTCCACCCTCTGTCCCCCACCCTGGAGGAAGGAGGCCGTCCACTGCAAGGCAAGCCCCCATAACCCAGCATTGGTGAGGCAGTGGGTTAACACCTCATGGTCAATCATAACGAAAGCTCTCTATAGATCAAGAAGCATTGGCAGTGCTGATCAACCAAGAATCCAGGTGTCTCTGGAGATCATCCACCAGGGTGACTAACACCATCTCCATCCCATGGGTGTAGTGAAAGCCAGACTGGAAGGGATCCAGGACCTTAGCTTGATCCAAGATAGATTGGACACTGGGCGATAGTTATCAACGACCATCAGGTCCAGAGAAGGTTTTTTAAGGAGAGGGTGAACTACCGTATCCCTCAGTCCCCCTGGGAAGGTCCCTGTTGAAAGGGACAAGTTGATAATCTCCCTCAAAGGGGTCCACACCTCATTGCTGCAGGCCTTAACCAGCCACAATGGGCAGGAATCTAGGAGGCAGGTAGTAGGCTTCACAGCTATCAGGATCTTGTCAACTTCATCCTGGGAATGAATTCAGTAAGTGTCCATGTTTGATTCCTTTGCAAGGTCTCAAATTCTTCCCCCACTGCCTCTAACCATCTGTCTTTTTCATGTGTAGGAAGTTAAATATTTTTTCCCAGTCTGAGGGTTGATATAAAAGCTGCACATTTGCACATAAGGAAAACCTCTGTGGTGGTACTCCTTTATTCCACCTTGAGCATATCCCACAAGGATTCCCACTTCAGCTCTGGGATCCACCTTTCCTTGTCTTTCCTTGGGTACATGGGCATACACTTTAGTGCCAATTGCCTTCAAATTCTTTAGGCCTGGTTTCTTTCCATACCACAGTTCAAATGGCAATTTCCCTGTAACTTTAGAGGAAATTCTATTGTGCAGGTAACCTGCTGTATTTACTGCTTCTGCCCAGCAGAGATCAGGCAGCCCAGCTTGCAAGAGTAAGCAACACACCATTTCCTGGAGGCTCCTGTTAAGGTGTTCAGCTGAGCCATTTTGCTGAGGAGAATAAGGAACAGTTCTATTATGCTCTATTTTTTCCTCTTCCAGGAATCTTTGGAACTCCCTGCCACAATACTCTGTCCCATTGTGTGTAAACAGGATCTCTGGCACCTTATTAACTTATTTTTCATAGCAGCAACATAGTTCTTAATTTCTCCAGCACCTGATCTTTAGATCTTATCAGATACAAATAGACAAAGCAACTTCCAGCCCCCATAAAAGAATGTACTTATTTCCTCCAATAAAGCACAAAAATGACCAATTAGGTCTGAGTAGACCTTCTGCAATAGTTTTCATTCTGTACACTCTGTTGCTTCTTGTAGCTAGGTGCAGTCCCTTTAGCTTTTAGGAAGATTTCACAACAAACTTGCATTTGGTCACATTCAGTCACTTCAATACTGCATTCCTGCAACAGTCTCTCCACAGACTTAAGTTTTCTGTGTCCCAATCTCCTGTGCCATGCCAAAATGCAATTAGTATGATGTTCCTGTTCCTTAGTATGATACGCTGGTAACATGCAATTAGTATGAAGACATTCCTTTTCTTAGCATGATGCATTGGTTCAGTAACAGGCTTTAAATAGTGAAAACCACCAGTCTTTTCTGCCAGTATTTCAATATTGCCTTCAGGATGAAAAATACTATATACATTGTCTTTTGTGAGAAAATGGTTTCCCTGTTTCACAATTGTCTCAACAGACAACAAATTCTGATCAGCCCATGAAGCATAAACCCCGTCTTTTAGAAGACTCTCAACCATCTCTCCATCAGCACTAAAAATTCTCAGTTCCACAGTACCAATTCCTTGTATAGGTAATGGATTACCATCAGCGTGAATCAAATTTTGTCCTCTGCTTTCATTCAATTACACAAAACAACTTTTTGGCATGGCAGACATGAGAAAAAGATCCAGAATCTAACAGCCAAAGGTTCTTCACATTTGAATCATTTCCACAAACAACATATGAAAACCACTTGGAAGCTTTTCTCTCTCCTTTATTTTGCTCCCTCTTCCTGCTTGAAGCAGCATTATGAGTGGAAACGTGCGCTCCTTTCTTTGTTCCATACTCATTTTTGTTCTACAGTACTTTGCAACATGCCCTGTCTTCTTGCTAAAACATATAAAACTTTCATTTCCAAGATTTAATCTCAAAGTAGACAAATCTCTCAACAGACAACAATCTCTGCTGGTGTAATTTCCATTCCAGCCACTTGGAGTTCTGCCCCTGTGCTCATGATTGCAATTAAATGCCTTCACACAGCTTAAAAGCATGCAATTACCTTCTTAAAACTGTGTATGTTTCTCTGTCCATTTCACATATTTCTCTTCTAATTGCAGTCACATCTGTTTAGTAGTGCTGCGACTTGCCACTAGAGAGCTCTCTTTATCACTGATCGGCATTAATATAATGAAACATGCCTTTGAACCAGCCTTTTAAAATCTCCTTCTCTCTCCCTTGTCTGGGGGGGGGGGGTCAGTTTCAACAGCATGTGAAATGTCCTGAATTTCTAATGCACACAGAACTTTGGAGTTCCACATTAAGTAATTCTGTTCATTTAATTTTGGAACCTGAAGAAGGGAGGGGTTTGCTTCACTTACAGTCTATCAACCTATGTTGCTTGAATGATCCACAGACATCTCTCTGGCTGGCACAGCTGTTGAATCCTCCTTTCTCTGCTGATGCACTTGTTTCCATTTCCTTGCCACAGGCAAACAAAGGAATCTTTTCCAGTTGTCCCACATTGGATGTGAGCTCTAGGGAGTTAATTCTTCAGTTTGTGAATCCAATAGGTTTGGGAAAAATACATTCAAGAAAAAAGGTTCCTTTCAAAAATATTCGGCTCCCGGTCGCTTTCAAGCTAATTCACACACAGCTGCGTTTTTGAAGATTCTGGGCCCGTAATCAAAATATGTTGGATATGCTTAGCAGAGTAATGTTGTAAAGCAGAAAAATTAAGTGGATTACATGGAAGAAAATAATAAACATCCTAATTGATCTTTCCTAGTCCTAACTCCACCTTGTCTTCACTAAGAGAGTGAAAGAACAGAGGAGAGAAAGCTTACTCCCAAAACTCCATCTCTTGTGTACATGACAAACTGTATGCAGCAGCCTCAATATACTGATTGGCCAATAGACATTCTCAAGCTCATCTTAACTGGAAATGATACCTCCCCTTCTCTGGTGGGAAAAAATGTGCCTAACACTTAATTGGTTCTAAGATAACTAGGTAACATTAGCCTACACAAACAACAACTTAACTCTTTCATGACTGAAGTGTGACACTTGCAAAAACCTAACACTTCTCCTACACTAATACAAAAGGTCCAGGGATTCCCATTGTCTGTTGAATCTGATTGCCTGAAGTAAGGCAGCATTTAGGATTTCTATTTATCTGTAGCGCTGCTGCTACTTGCATCTTCAACAGATCCACAAGACCAAGAAGAAGAAGAGATTGGATTTATACCCTGCCCTTCACTCAAGAGTCTCAGAATAGCTTACAATCTCCTTTCCCTTCCCCTCCCCACAACCAACACCCTGTGAGGTACGTGGGGCTGAGAGAGTTCTTTCCAGAACTGTCCTTGAGAGAACAGCTCTGACAGAACTATGGCTTGCCCAAGGTCATCCAGCAGCTGCAAGTGGAGGAGTGGGGAATCAAACCTAGTTCTCCCAGATTAGAGTCCACACACTTAACCACTACACCAAACCAGTGCTTTTGTCATTCTCATTTGATATATCACGGGAACAATAAGGAGGATGCCCGCAGCCAGCTACCAAGCTCATAGTGGGGTAGGAAAAAGGACACAGATTAACAAAAGGTAAGTATCTAAGCCATATATACAACATTGTTAGATGCACACTGTGAGCATTTACAGTGAAAGGACAGTGCTGTAATGAATTTCAAGTGGTGAACTGTAATCTAAAATGGCTTCATCAGAGGGCTTGTCCAACCATTGTGGTAGGAAATACAACACTTTAGGGCAAGAAAATCATTGTGCTTCATTTTGGGTTGCCAGTAAATGCGCCAACAGTGTGTGATTAGCTTCCATGAATTCTCTGTCTGCAGTGGTATCAGTGTGGGATCCCTTTGAGACTTACTGAAGAGTAAAGTATCCATAAATAGTTGTTTCTTCCACTCAGGAGAAAGTATCAGCACAGCTGTGATAACATTTTGCAGATAGGCAAGCTGAAGTCACCCACAAGATGAGTGAATCAGATACATTCCGTAAAAGAATGGCAGAAAGGCCTTTGGTGAGAATGAAAAATATTATCTTCAAATGCGTAGATCTGTTTTAAGATTTTAGTTCCTTTGCTGAATATTCAGATATTCAGATATGTCTGTCAACTATAAATGCAGTTTATGGAGGGATAACACAAATGTCTTATTTTAGACTGATTTGGGGTATGTGAATTCTCTAGCTTGCAGCCTAATTCTTGCTTCTGTAGCCACTAAACTTTTTAAAAACTTTTTTTTATTGAGTAAATAAAGATACAGAAAACATAATATGTATAAAATATAACTTTCTCAGTTTACAGTTGGTTTGAATGGCTTATTGGGTTACAGCTTATAAATAAATATTAATCAATACAACAATCTTATAGTTGTAACAGGTTTATAGGATAAACATCTTTTGGTACTTTCCCATTTTCTGTCATGTATTCTAAAAATGGGTACTATTTTGCTAGAAACTGTTCTTTTTGCCTTACATTGTCATTTAGGGCATTCTTGTAGGCAATTTTTTTCCATTACATAATTTTGCCAGATGTTATCGTACCATAATTTAGTTGTAGGGGGTAGGTTATTTTTCTATTTGAGTGCTCTGGCTGCTGCCAGCAGAAAGTCGATTCACTTTTTCTTTGAACTTCGCAAATCCTTATTTTCCCAGAGAGATAATAACAGCAATTCAGGTTTGTTTGGGATGAGGTAACCTGTTATTGTGTTGATGTGTTCGATTACTAGATTCCAAAATTGACTTATATGTGGGCCAATGCTCCTTCTAAGCTGTGGAGTCTTGTGAGCAAAAATTCTGCTTTATGAGCTACAGTCATTAAAGTTGCGAGTGAGTGATTTGGCTGCTGCACAACTTAGTTTGCTCTGGAGCCATCCTTCCTGAGCTAAGGCAAAAATGTGTGAGCCGCACGCTAGAAAACTGTGAGCTGGCTCACACTAACTCAGCTTAGAGGGAACACTGTGGGCATGTCCACCAACAGTGTATGAAGGATGCTGTTTGCCTGCAGCCCTTCCAACATATTGGGCTTGTGGATGGACATATGCAAGGCTTTTTTTGTAGAAAAAGCCCAGCAGGAACTCATTAGCATAATAGGTCACACCCAACAGCAGAAACTCATTAGTATATTAAACCACACCCCTGACAGTGCAGCTCCCTCCCAGGATTGGCTTCCCCAGGTACCCTGCAGCTTGTGAGGTGCCTGGGGAACCCGAAGGGGGGAGGCTGTAGGCGTGGCCAACTCGAAAGCCAGCCGGAACTCCGTTCTTGTACGTTCTTGCCCAAAAATAGCCGTGGATATATGTAATATAATTTCTGTGGTGTTAGATAGCTCTGTGTTAGAATCTTGAATGATTGCATTTTGATATTTATAGAGTGTGACTGTAGTGTTGATGATATCCAAATAGATTGCCATTGTTGGTACGATATTGTCCTATTACAATCTTGTTCCCAACTTTTCTGGTAAGAGAATGGTTTTTCAGTGTCTAATTGTCTCAGTATGTTGTATAATATAGAGATCAGACCTTTAAATGAGGCAGTCTCAGACTTTATAAGAATTTCAAATGAGGTAAGTGCTTTCGTTCCAAGATTTTTGAACGGTGTTTTGCCAAATAAATGCTGTAATTGCATGTATTGGAACCAGGATAGCCATAGCCTGCCTTGTGGTCTAATTCATTTTTATCCGTTAGGCTCCCCTTATTGGAGAGGTCTATTAGTCTTGTTAAGTGGGCTTTTTTTCATTTTATGAAGTCAATTGGATTTAATGCTGGGGGGAACCAGCTCTGGCCCACAAATGAAGACAGCAGAGATGGATTTGAGACTAATTTTGAGTGTTTTGCACCCCATATTTTTAAAGTAGGTATTAAGTATTTTGCTTTGTTTATATTTGCAGGAGTTTGTTTTTTTCTGGCCCATATTACCTCTTGTAGAGATATAGGTGAAAAAGAACTCTGTTCTACCTGTTTCCAATCATGAGTGGATGCAGAAGATAGCATTATCACCAGGTGGGAAAGTTGTGTTGCCTTATTAATATCTCTTGAGATCTGGTAAGCCCATCCCTCCCATTTTTGTGTCTCTTCTTAAAAATTTTTAAATTGATTTTTGGTTTGTGAAAGCCCCCTATGAATTTATTCAGTGTTGACTGCCATTGTTTAAAGTAGATTGCAATCGGGACAGTTCTAAAGTAGAACAGAATTTTGGGGAAGGCAAAGGCTTTCACTAGATTGAGGCCGAGGACATACTGGTATTCTGCCGCGCCTCTGCTGCGCGGCAGGACAAGGCGAGGGGAATTGGCCCCGCTGCGTGGCGTTCACATGCCGCTGCAAGGAAGCTGCCCGCAGCGTCCAGACTGCGGACGGCTTCCGGCAGCGGTGGCCAAATGACCGTGTGGCTCCCCTGCCCGGCGCGCATTTACACCTGCCGGAAGCGGGTGGAACGCGTGCCGCAGCAGCCCGGACACCACTTTGAAGTGGTGCCCGGCTGCTGTGGGAGGAGCGCGGCACCAGACGCTTTGCGTCCGGGCTGCCTCCTCCAGGCAGATGCGGCAGTCTGAACAGCCGCTCTGCCTCTGCTTTTAAAGCGGAGGCAGAGTGGGCCAGACTGCCAGTCTGTCCTCGGCCCGAGTCTGTCTGCCCAGATTAAAGGGAGTTAATCCCATCTTTTCAGGTCAGATGTGATTTCCTTAAAAAAATGTATGATTGACCTTCAAGATATCTTTTAGATTCAATGGTATCCAGACTCCTAACTGTCTCCAGGAATCTGTTATCCATTTGTATCTAAAATGCTCTTCTATATATTTGGAATTTGATGTGATGTTAATTGGGTATCATTCTGTTTTATTTAAATTAGCTACTAATCCTGAGATTTCTTTGAATTTCTTTAATTCTTTTTCAACCTCAGATATGGATTCTGTCATGTTTGTTAGGTATAGGGACATGTCATCTGCAAAAAGACAGACTTCATATTCTATATTGTTGATCTCAACTCCTGATATTGATTCGGTGTTTCTTATTGTGGAGGTGAATGGTTCCATAGCTAGGGCAAATAAAAGTGGGGATAGGGGATATCCCTGCCTTCTTCCTCTCATTATGTGGAATTCCTCAGACGTGTATCCATTAATTTGTTGGTGTGCTTTGGGGGGTTTATATAGAGCTCCAATTGATCTACAAAAGTTTTTTTCCCCAAAGCCTATTGCTGAAAGAGTTTACTTCAAAAATAGTGGTTCTAATCTGTCAAAGCCCTGATCTATATCAAGTGATAATATGGCCACCTCAATATTGTTTTGATTACAATGCGTTATAACGTTTAGAGTTTTCCTTACATTGTCTGCCAGGTTTCTGGAAGGCATAAATCCCAATTGGTCTGGGTGAATGTAGAATGTTATGAATGAGTTCATTCGTCTTGCTAGCAAGGTCGGTAAATATTTTCATGTCCTGATTGAGTAAAGAAATTGGTCTAAAGCAGGGGTGGCCAACCTTGCTTAACGTAAGAGCCACATAGAATAAACGTAAGAGCCACATAGAGATGTCTGAGAGCCGCAAGACAGGAACAAATACCACACACACGTTTTTATTTTTTAAAATATGCAAATTTGCTTTTTATTAACGTTAAATGGGACTGCCAAAAATTTAAAAAACCCAGGAAAACCAGTTATAAGAAAGAGAGAGAGAGAAACTAGGAAAGCAAATAGATGGGAGGGAGGAGGGAAGGAAGGAAGGAAGGAAGGAAGGGAAAAAGAGAAAAAAAGCATGCCTCCCCTTTGCTTCCCCAGCCGCCCTGCCAGGAGCCGCACAATATGTGTGAAAGAGCCGCATGTGGCTCCCGAGCCACAGGTTGGCCACCCCTGGTCTAAAGAATCAAGATTTGTTAAGTCTTTCCCTTGTTTTGGTAAAACGGTTATTGCTGCCTCTGGCCAGGACTTGGGGAGTTCGCTTTGGGTTAATACATAGTCACATACTTTCGCTAGGGGTCCTGAGAGAATATGTGAGAATTTTTTATAATATTCTGATGGGAACCCATCTTTTCCTGGACTCTTGTTGATTTTTAGTGTCTTAATTACTTATGATATCTCTTCAGGGGTTATTGGTCTTTCCATAAGTTCTATATGGTTATCAGCTAATTTTATGTTTCCAAATGTTGTAAATCTTAGATAATTACTGATTTGGATGGGGTCTGGGTTTCCCATTTTGTAGAGCTCCTTGTAAAAGGTCAGAAAGGTCTCCATAATTATTTTTGTGTTTGTTTGTAGATTGCTGTCTCTCACCATAGCTATTTTATTTGAAGAAGATTGCTAATTGATCTTCCAGGCCAATAATTTCAATGTACAAGGGGAAGAGTACCAATATTTTTGCTTAGTCAGTAATAATGTTTTTGTTTATTTGGTGAGTTTCTAGGGATTTTAGGGCTTTTCTCTCTGCTTGTAAATTTTTAAAAAATTGTTTACTATTTGTTCTTTTATTTTCTGATTCTAGTTTTTGTATATTGAATAAAGTTTTTTCTCTTAGAATGTTGCATTGTTTTTTTGTAGTATGAAGCAATAGCTATCAACTTGCCTCGAATTGTAGCTTTCTTAGCATCTCAGATTGTGGTTATAGGAATATCATTTAAAGTAATTTTGTAGATATTGTTCTAATTCCTGGCATGTCAAATCATTTAGCAATAAAGAAGTATTTAATCTCCAATATATATTACATGTGTTTCTATTTGTTAAACTCAAAGTGCCTTCTACCTGCACATGATTCGACCAAATTGGCGTGCCAATGCTCGTTGTCTTATTATTTGAGTTGATTTATTAGTTGAGTTGATTTATTAGCGGGGATGATATTAAGAGAAAATCTATCCTGGTATATATTTCATGCCTCCCCGAGTAATAAGTGTAATCCTTGGCCGAAGACAAACTGGGAATCTGCCGTGCCTCCTTGGCACGGCAGACTGGGGCGGGGGAATTTCCCCCACCCCACGGCGTTCCCACGCCGCCCAGAAGGAAGCTGCCCGCAGCAATCACACTGCGGGCGGCTTCCTCAAGCGGCGAGGGAATGCCACGGGGCCGCCCCAGCTTGCGTGCATTCGCACCTGCTTCGGAAGGTCGAACGCGCGCTCGGGCCGCCCCACACCAGCCGAGCACCACTTTAAAGTGGTGCTCGGCTGGTGCGCTTGGAACGCGGCGCCGGACGCGAGGCGTCCGGGCCGCCTCCTGGGCCCAGATGCGGCCGTCTGGACGGCCGCGCTGCCTCCGCTTCTAAAGCGGAGGCAGAGCGGCCGAGACGGCCAGTCTGTCTTCGGCCCTTGTCTTTGGGATCGTGTAGGCCATATCTCTTAAATAAGGAAGCTAATTCTACATTTGTATTTTGCTTGTGTTCCTTATTTGGTCTTTTTTATGGGTTCTATCTATCTTTGGGTCTATTATTTGATTAAAATCTCCCCCAATTATAACTTCACCTTCCCTGAATATTCCTAATTTATTGAATACCTCCTCAATAAAGGAAAGTTTATTTTGGTTTGGAACATACATTGTTACTACAGTCATTTCTCCCCCTCTAGAATTCCTTTTAAGAAGAAAAATCGACCATTGAGAATTATTACTGAGTCTTTTAGAGTGAATCTAACATTTTTTGAGAAGAGTATGGCCACTCCTTTTGATTTTCATGTTCCAGGAGCTAAATATTCCTGTTGAAACCATAGTGACTGGAAATGCTTTAGATCAGACTTGTTTATGTGTTTCCTGGAGAAATGTCAAGTCTGGGAGCAATTTGACTAGGTTTGCTGACACTCCATTTTGATTTTGTTATTCAGCCCCCTACAATTCAGGGAAATTATTTTTATGTCATTAACCATTGTTGTAAATTTGTATGGAATTAATGTTTCTATAATGCCTACCCATCTTTTTGTCCATATATAATAAAATATAGCTCATAGGTGTATCACTTTTTTTTCTAGAAGGGTTTGTATTATGTGCCAGTTCAATAACAGTGCTAGTAGTAACATCCTAACTTGGTACCAAACATCTTCACCTAAATTTACTATAATAACTGTAATCTTATTTTTTTTAAGTCAGTAGCCCTAATATTGTCATCATTTATATATATAAAAGAAAGTCCCCTCACTGTAAAATCAATGCCCAGGCAAAACTGCTGGACCTAGAAACACCAAATTTGGGGAGAGCACTCCTACCATGGCATAGGTGCTCACTAACAAGGAATTTTTTAAAAATTCAACCTCTAAGTGGGTCAAAAGGGAGAAATGTGCTCCCCCCATTGATTCCTATGTGGCTGCCTCCTTGCACCCCCCACTATCTGATTTGTCAGCTGTGGAGCTCAGCATTCTGAGGTTAAAAAAAACCAGTTACAGGAGACTGCAGAGGGCTAATGACAGTTGAGGAAATCAGGAATGGCCAACAACCACCTGTGAGATGCAGTGATGCTGCTGGCCCCGCCTCTTCAATGGCTTCCAACACACTCCCTCTCACCTTCTACACCTAACAGGTGGTTGTCTGTCAGGTACAGCAGTGATTGCAGGGTGCTTAAAGCCACGAGGGAGCCCACCCCTGCAGTAATGCCTTAGTGCTCCTGCTAGCCCCACCTCCACAGTGGCTTCTAATACTCCTCCCCCTCCCCCTTCTACACTGGACAGGCAACTGCCTGTCAGGTATAGCAAAGGAGGTGGGATGCTTACAGCCATCAGAGTGGTTTGCTCAGCAGGATTGCCTTAGCCCTGCTGCTGGCCCAGCCTCCTGGATGCCTTTAAACATAATCCCTCACACACATCAGACAGGCAGGTGTCTGTCAGGTGTTGGAGCAGAGCCAGGGTACTTTAACGCTACAAGGAGGTGGCAGCTTAGGAATGCAGCAAAGACATTTGCACATAGTACTCCTGTGGGGCATGATCTGCACAGGCCAAGTACCAGCAAGATCTGAGGCGCTCAGAACAACACAATCTCCATATGAGCAAAACAATTCAGGAAAACCAGTAGAAAGGCCATCACTTTTGTGGAAGGTGGCAGTAGCTGACTTAACAGAGGACTGCTTCTTAAATGGGCAGTTCTATGTGGCCTGCTCCAGAGTGAGCTCACCAAGCAGCCTGGTGATCCCAGCACCTGAGGGCAGAACCACCAAATGTGGTCTACAGAGAGTTCCTTTAGTGGAGAGAGAAAAACCAGTACACATGTCTCACTTCATTTTTTACACTACAACCTTCTCCATTAGAATTCCTACAACAAATGTTACATTTCAAACTTCACATCTTCAGGATTATAACTGGATTTACGGAACTTAAATACTGTAGCGAAGCACGGGTAGCAGGCTAGTAATCTATAAATATATTAAACCAACTAGATTCCTTAAGCTTTAAATATAAATAAGAGTTATAATATAGGATTTTTGAACACACCCCAGCACCCTCTTCCCCCTCCCCTCCCCTAAAACCCTCCCCCAACAGTAAAGAAGAAAGGAAAACAATATCAACTGTGTATAACCTGCCCACCATAACAGTCCAGCTTGGATTAAATGCACACCTGAACCACAGGAAGGGCCCACGGCATTGAAGGAACTACTTTCTATTTCTAGGGTACACTGACAGTTGAGGAGGTTGGCAGAGAAGAATCCTCTCCCCCCTTCTCTGCTTCGTTAAAATAGATTACTGAAGTTTTCTTACATTTCATGTATCAATATTGTTACTATAAGAGTTATGAAGGGATCTTGCTTCCCTTTTGTGGAGTGGCTATTTGATCTAGTTTTCTTTTGAATGATTTTTTTCAGTTGGTCACTGATAGGTTCCACATTAAGTATTCACATAAGATTGTTTCCAGTGGCAAAGTCTTTGATAGAATATGCTTTCCCTAGGAGTTTTGCCTTAAGTGTTCCTGCTCCCACCCAGCTGTAAGAGATCTTCAGTTCCCTCAGTTTAGTTGTAATTGGCTTCAATGCTCATCTCATTGATAGAGTTTCTGAAAATAAATCCTGAAGTACTTGTATTTGTTTATCCCCAAAGAGTAAGTAGCCTTTTTCTCTAGATGCTGATATGATTTTCCTCTCAACATATAGAGAGGAAAATGAGGCTAGGATGTCTTTTGGGGGGTTTATTTTCGGGTTTGCAAGGGAGCCCATTCTGTAGGCATAGTCAATAAAAAAGGAGGTACCTTCTTCTAGTCACACCACAATGGACAGCCATTTCAACAAGAAGACACAGAGATCTGATGAGTTTTCTAGTTGTTCATCCACTCAGTGAAATTTTAAGTTGGCATGACAAGAGATGTTGTCTAAGCTTGTTGTTTTGATTTTTAGTTCACTGTAGTCCTTTTGTAGCCATTGTGTTTCGTCCTGTAGGGTGTAGCCCATCTGGAGTGCTGTGTTCACTGTTTTTGTGACTTCCTGGAAAGATAAGGTAAGGTCTTCTAGTTTTGCTGCTAGAGGTTCAATTATTCTTTTGATTTTAGTTGACATGGAGTCTTCAAGTTTGTCCAATATGCCCATCCGGTCTGATTTTTTAATTGTTTCCTCGTTAGAAAGCTCCAGAGACGTTGCACTGGCCATTTTGTTTGTGATCGTTGTTTTGTCGTGTGAGGCTTGTTTTTTCTCATCTGAGGGAGAGTGGGTGCCTGTCACTGCTGGAATTGGTTTCGATTTGAGGCCAGATGCTTTGCCCATCACAGGGATGTTGTATTTTTTGTTCCCAGATGCTGTATATATTTGCAGGGAAAGGTCGAGATCGGGAGCTCTATTCTGCCACGTCTACCATCCACTCATGACACCCCACCCCCTGTAGCCACTAAACTTTACTATGTAGCTGCTGTACCTGAGGAGAATTGACCACTGGGAGGAAATTACTTTGATTCTCAAAACATACTCTTCTGGTATCCTCCCAGGCCAATTCAATATACTCCCCCCCCCCCCCAGCCTTTGGCCTTAGACTGTTTGGTCACTCCTTGTTTCTGTAGCTCACTGAGATCCCTCAGGCATTGTTTACATCTTTCCCTTCAGTTGCTCCATCACAGAGAGAAGGGCTAAGAACACTTGTGAAGTACCCATAATTATATTGTGCCTGAACCCTAGTTATATTTTGTAGAGAGTAAGAATAGGGCATCAGGAATACTCTGTAGGCATATGTCACACAGTGGCAGCTGCTTCCTCCAGGTACGCTTTGACTGTGAGGGTAAGTTTACTTTCTGTCTGTCTGTCTGTCTTTCTTTGCCCCATGAGCAACTGATGATAGTATTGAAAGGGACAGTGTGTGCTCTGCAGAGCATGTAGCTGCTGCAAATATCACAAGCAAAACAGCAAACAGATGTCATCCATGGGAGCCCATAAATTTTTGATGGTGTGCCATGAGCCATGCAGGGAAAGAAAGACACCACAGTTGCCCACTGGAGTTACTCACTGGAGCTAATTGACTTGCTAGAAAATGTAATAGCATTACTGACAGTGAAACAGATCATAGATTCTAAGGATGGAGTTAGTTTGCTGGAGCCTAATCTCTGCTGTCAGCTGTTTTTTTAATTAAAATTGGTAGAGAAAATGGATGGGTATTTTAAGTCACAAGGTCTCTGCTTTTATATACCAATATATTTACTGGTAGGGGATTGTCTACTCAAACTGATAGGCAATGTTCAGCTAGGTATAAAGCTCTAGAAACTGTGATAGGAAAACATTATGCAAACATGCATTAACTTACTGATATAACTAGATTACAGCATCTGCCTCCTAGTGTAACATCTCATTTTGAGATGCTTTGCTGGATCAGAGATTGATAAACCTTTCCCAATGCGTTTGGGAATGAGCCATAAATTTGGGCATTTGATTCTGATTGCAAAACAATGGTTCTCCCTTTGGGAGGTTAGAATTTAGGGGTCTTTTGGACAGAAGCTGGAATGATAGAAGGAAGACAGTCTTATTTTGATAGCCAGTTTTTTGCACTAAAGAACACTTTAGGTTTGTATACAGTCCCCATAGCACCCTTGCTGTAAATAATACATTGCAATCAAATGTTTGAAGAAAACAGGTTTATGTGCATGTTTGAATACAGAAGAAAAAGAAATGGGTTTGCTTTTAAATGTTCTTGTGCTCAGAAGCAATGTCTGCTGTGTCACTCTGGGAAACCTCAAAATCTACATTAATCCACTGGGAACTACTCTCATTGGTTCCACGAGTAGCTGGGAGAGTGCTTTGGTAGAAGGCACCTAAAATCAGCTGCTGCTCTGCTAAAATGGAATCATATTAGGCAGCTGAAACATGTACAAATATTGTTTTCAGTTCATTTTAATGTTGTGTTTTCACACATGCCCATTTACTTCAGTATATTCATTTTTCTTTTCCATTGGAAAACTAACTTTGAACTTGAGTCCAGTGGCAACTTTAAGACCAACAAAGTTTAATTCTGGGTGTAAGCTTTTGTGTGCATGCACACTTCTTTCTTCAAAGAAGTGTGCATGCACACAAAAGCTTATACCCAGAATTAAACTTTGCTGGTTTTAAAGGCGCCTCACTGGACTCGAACTTTGTTCTTTTGCTTCAGACCAACACAGCTGCCCACCTGAATCTAACTTTGGGCTGTTATATTCTTTTTCCCAGTCTCTTACGTGATTGTAACCCTCACCTAAAGGATATTTTCTTTGCCAAATTTCAGGCAGAATTCCATATGGAAAATGGCATTGGGAGGAGGATTAGCCCTCCTCACCAAATCCCCATTTTGCAGCTGCTTTTAAGGAAAAGTAAAGACATCAGATCCTTCCTCATCATGTCTCTTGTTTCTCATTCAGTTTCCTCCTAAACCTGCCTGTGTCTTGTCATAGACTGGAGTGCACACACATTAAAGATGGCATGGCAGATGCTGCCTATCTGAAGAGTGAGGCAAGTACAACATTTGCCTCTGTTCCCTGCAGATTTGCAGCACTGTAAGCCTATGTGCCTAAGAGTGCAAGCGAAACATGTGCCCCTGTGTCTAGGAGTCGCAGTACCTAACAGAGCAAGCAGGCCCTCTGTTAAACTCCAGCCCTCCCAAAGCCAATTCAAATTAAATCCAAGCACTCCCCTCGAATCAGTGAGCTGGCAATATGGTTAGAATAGATACTGCTTTGGCAAGATGGACCTATCTCTGTGTAACTCTGCCAGCTAGGAAGCATTCAAAGCCATTATGTATTGGTTGAATCTATTCAACATGCAGGAGCTATAGCCAGATTAATATCTTATTGAGAGACCAGGAATAAAATTATAGGCAAAAAGGATTGATGTAAAGGTTCTACTTTTGAGAAAGCACAGGCGGAATGCGGCATTTGCAGCTAGCCATCATGTGAAGCAAACTTTGGAACCTTCACTTCAGCAATTGTTTCCCCCCTTTAGAGACGTTCCTCAGATGTAAGCCTTCAGTGCCTCTGGAGGCATATCCTGCAGGAATGCCCGTGTTACATTGTTAGCCAAATTGCTCTAATTTAGATTAGCAATTGGCAAATAAACCAGGTTACAGCCAACTATACCAAGGTCCCGCCCCTTCCAGGAGCTCCCAGAAAGTAGGCCCTGAGGCTGAGGTCAGTTTAAATGATGTTTACTATAAAATGTTCTCAAGCATACAAAAACAGAATCACATACACAAATGCACAGCTCCTAAGAAACTTAGATAGAGAAATAGCACTTTTGCATGAGCAGGAGAAATGTTGGTTGGGAGATACTTTACCTGTCCTGGAGATGAGTTGTCCATTCCAAAAGAAGAATAGAGGGGTTGAAAAGGAAATAGGGAGCGTGATCTGAACCGGCAGAAACACGCTTCTCTCTGGCTGCAGACTCAAAGATGGAGGGAGGGTATTGGGATAGCAAGCTGGACTTGAGAGGGGTAAAAGCAGATAGGGGTCGTGGAAGCTCAAGAGACCGATTGCATGGAATGCAGCCTCTTTTATTAGGTGATATGGGGGCTGGCAGCACTGACTACATCCCCTTACCACACCTACCAGGTAGTCCGTCCCTACAAACCCTGCCATTGGTTATAGGAGAAAGAGGAGGGGATGCTGAGGAGTGGTCAATATTGAGACTCTAGGAGCTATACAGGAACTGACACCTGGGCAAGCTTGCGATGAGTCACTGGGCCATCCTATTGTCTTTTGATGGCCCTGGCTTGGCCAGTTGATGGGCGAAGGATTAGTTGCCAAGCAACCTCATTCATAGTCCAAAGTTCAGCATCTCTCTGGAAGGTGTGGAATCTCACAGGTATATGTGGGGGGGGGGGTTTGGGGTTGCCTAGCACGAGGTGACAAAAGAACCCTTGGGCAATGGGGTCCTTATCTTTGTTCTTTGTGTGAACCATGGCAGGTGCCCGCTTCCTGGAGTGGACTGGAGCCTCTTACAGCAATAAAGAGTGCATGTAGTCCTTTGAAGCATAACAACAAGTTCAAACTTATGAACATTAAAAAATCCATAAGAGCACATGCTGTGCCTTGCTAGGCAACAACATTGTTTCACAGCATTTTCAGAAGGCCATTTATATTGTTTCTATAGCATTTGTAGAGATCGGTTTTGTTTTGCATTGTGACTGACGTGTATTTACCATGATGTTTATTGCACACTTATATAACATTTCTGTGACTATCTGGAGCATTCTTTGAAGTATTCTTGACAGTTCATACACAGTCTTTGTTTTCTTTGTCATTTCCTACCGTGTATTTCTGTTTTTGGATTTGTCTGTATTTTTGGAGCTCTCAAGCTAAGCAGGGTCGACACTGGTTAGTGCTTGGATGGGAGACCATCAAGAAAGTCTAGGGTCACTAGGCAGACGCAGCCAATGGCAAACTACCTTTTAGTCTCTTGCTTTGAAAACCCTACAGGGTCACTGTGAGTCAGCTGTGACTTAATGGCAAAAAGAGAGAGAGAGAAGTTCTGTTGTGTGCTGAACAATAAAACAGTTTCTTGGACCCAAATTAATCATGAAATTATCCCAACTTGTAAAGAGTTCCTCCTACTTTTCCCTTCCCTCTTCATCATGAGGACAGGACCAGATGGTTTGAATGTCGTCAGATTTAAAGCCTCCAAACTCAGGAACTATGAAGAGATGAGCCCCACCACCCTGTGTATGTTTACTCAATAGTAAGTCCCATTTTTTTCTATGTAAGTGAGAATAGGACTGAAGACTAGGCTACACACTTTACTGATGCGCCAGGGTTTAGAAGATGTCTGAATCTCTACTGGCCACCTAAGTGGTCAGTGGGTTCTGCAGGGAAAGGATGGGTGAGGTGTCTGTCTTTTCCCTGAAGAGCCCGCTTGCTCACATTTGGTACTCAGCTGAAGGAGCCTCTTCTGCCTCATGCTGGAAAGGGAGCAAGAAGGTAGAGATGGAAATAAAGGGTGTTCAGACTTCCTGCGGCCAAAGCCTGCTCAGTTCAGGCCATGAGTGTTCCAAAGAAATGGGAAACCTATGTGTTCTTTAGTTCCCTCACTGCCTTCTCGCTCTCTTCCCAGCATGAAGCATAACAGCTCAGGTGATAGGGAGAAACTGCCAAAGTGCATGGAGGAGAGCAAGCTGGCTGTGGAGAAAGGGGAATAAAAGAGCAAGAGAAAGTGCCGGTTGGCCACAGTGAGATGTGGCTAGCTTGCTTTCCTCCTGACAGCTGCCCAGGTGCTGGAATGAGAGTGTAGAGGCTGTGGCAAAGGATGGGGGGATGTTGGAAAGGAAGGTTCTTTTACTTCCACCCTTGGCATGAGGCCCACAGAGGCTCACAGCTTAACAATCCAGTCCTTCTGGTGGTGGCTGTTTCAAGGCTGGTGTGCATTTGGCTTTGCCGAATGAAATAAATACCCCAATAACACCTCATTGGAATTTTTCAGATATTTGTTCAGCTGAATCAGATTCTCTAATCTGATTCAGCTGCTAATAAGGTGCTCCCAAATAACAGCTCATCTTATTTGGCTTTTATTTGGGTGTCCAAACCCACATCCCCAGTCCACAGGGGGCCAGTTGGGAAAGGGAAGACAGATCGGGGAGGCATCTTTAGATGCCTCCCCAATCTGTCTTTGCTTTCATCCCCAGGCAGCCTGCTGTCAGCAGCCCAGCAGAGACCATAAAACAGCTGATCCTGAGGGGAGAGGTCTCTCCACGGCCTCAGCTGGGGCTCTGCTGAACTGCCCAGCTTCAACCGGACAGCCCAGCAGAACCTGCAAAACAATTGATCCTGTGGGGAGATCTCCCCTCAGGATCAGCTGTTTTGCCAGCTCTGCTGGACTATTCAGCTTCAACCAAGCAGCTCAGCACAGCCCCAGCTGAGCCTGCAGGAAGAACATTCCCAGCAGGATCAGCTGATCCTGGGAGGGAAGAGAGTTTAAACTGCCTTCCCTTGGTTTTCCCAGGAGCCTGGCAGCTGAAGGATGCCTGGGGAAGCCAATCCGGGTAGGGAAGGCAGGTTAAACTGCCTTCCCTTGGCTTCCCCAGAAACCTTGCAGCTGCGGGACGCCTGGGGAAGCCAAGGCTTGGTTTCCCCAGGAGGCCTGCAGCCGCAGGATGCCCAGGGAAGCCGATCCTAGAAGGAAAGGCAGATTAAACTGCCACGGGGTGCCTGGGGAATCCAGTGCTGGGAGGTGCCCAGGCTGGGGAAGGGAGACGGGCATTTAAACATGCCTTCCCTCTGAATCTTCCTCCTCACTGCCCAGCTGCTTCCACTGGTCAATTTCACTTCCCAGTCCTCTGCAGGGAGTGAAACTGACCAGAGGTAGGGTGGCTGAAGAAGTTAAGCCTCCAATTCTATTATACTCTATGGGGACTTTCCCCACAGGGTATAATGATGCCAAATATAGTTAGCAATACCTATTTTCCCCAAACCTCAATATCATACCTATACTGGGATTTGAAAATATCAGTATATACCAATACCTTGGGGGCTTCGTTTAACCCAACTCAAAAAATACAGTGTGTGTGTGTGTGTGTACACCCCTAGTGGAAACCACCTCCCAAGCACTGTTCTGCCCGCTTACCTGAAATATGGGGTGGTTGCCACATTGGGAAACAGGGCTCAGAAGAATCACAGGTGGCATGTCAAGCGTCTCACCGGATTAATCAAAATATTAGCAATCTGTGGAAATGTAGATCAAACAAACTCATTTGAATGAATGTGCTTGTAGTTTACCATTAGGTTTACCATTTCATCACTAGATTATATTTTCACTTCTTTTCTCAATTATATGCAGCATAAACACTTCTGTCTCCCAACAGCAGCAGACCCACTGACAAATTTGGAGACTGAATTGGATGTAAGATGCAATTCATCCGTGTTTGCTCAGCGTTTGGCTTCAAAGAAGTTTTCATTAGCATCCAGTCTCTAAGGATGTTATAACAAATAATCCAACTCTGTTAGCACTGGATCATGTAGTGTAAGATTGGCTGTTTGCAGAGGCACTTGTTCCACTTAAACAAGTCTCACTCTCCTGCACAACCAGTGAATCATGCTCCTCCAGTGAAAAGGAGTGACAGCACATTGCAATTTAAATATTTGGTTTGTAAAGAGGACTTTCTTTTGTTCCACTGTAAGAAGTTACAGCCCTTTCCATATCCGTTCTTTTTTATGCAGCCTGATTTTTTTTTGGGGGGGGGGGGTGTCAGACATCATTATTCTTCTGGTGGGGCCTATTAGAAGATTGCTTTTGGGCTGTAATTCAAGAGTAATTAATTTTGCTTTGGGTCCCAGTTCAACAGTGCTAAATAGCTCTTAGATCCCTGCTTCAGGATTCCACAGGGCCTGTTAGAATTGCTGTCTGACAGCAAAACTCTGTAAGTGACAGAGGCACTTATAAGCCCCTCCTGTCCTTTCCCAGTTCTTCGTTCAGGGGCGCATGACTTGTTTGTATTTGCAGCAGATGAAAGGAGTACTTTGCTTGAAACACTTCCTGGCCTGGAGCCCACGGGACGCTATATTTACCAGCCGGTGTGATTCTGAATGTCGCCATCGCTTGTTTGTTTTTATCTGTAAATTTGATGCTGTTTTAATTGTCGTTATGATATTTTAATCTTGTTAGCCACCTTGAGCCAGCTTGCCCGGCAAGGTGGGATACAAATAATAATAAATTAATTAATAATAATAATAATATGTGAGAATCCAGGGGATCCTCTCTGTCTGCCACTGTGGTTCCACCGGAGACCCCAGGGCCTTCAAAGGCCTCCTATGAAGAGAGAGGGGAGGGTATTCACTGCATCTTGTTCATCTTGTCCCTCCTCTCTTCCCAAATCTCTCCTCCACAGCCAGGGAAAGTCCTGAAGCTAGGCTTGCCAACCTTCAGGTGGGGCCTGGAGATCTCCCAGAATTACAACTGAACTCTAGATGACAGAGACCAGTTGTCCTGGAGAAAATAGCTGCTTTGGAGAGTGAACTCTAATGTATCACACCCCTCTGAGATCCCTATCCTCTCCAAACCCCACCCTCCTCAGGCTCCACCTCCCAAATCTCCAGGAGTTTTCCAGCCCAAAGCTGGCAACCCTACTTAGAGCCTCCTTCCTGGCTTGCCGATTGCCTCCTTACACAGGTCAGGCCTAACTGTTCACACAATACCCTTCCCAGACTTCCCAGCCTCTTCCCCATTAGCCTGATAGCCTGGCCAGTCTGGCCCAGCTGCAGCTGCAGCTGACAGCTCCTTAAAGGGATTTCTCCATGCTGTATTGGAGCTATGCATTGCGGAGCCTAACAATTTGCTGGCCCTCTGGCCCTCAGGACAGCCATAGGGGCTCCTGGCAACCCGAAGGCTAGCGTCATGGTCATGGCCATCTGCTGCGGCCTGGGTATATCCAGGAGAAAGTCCAGCCTTGGACACTGAAACTGACATTTTTTAAGGACTAGTGATGTAGATTCTTGCTCTAATGCTTTCAAGTAGTGATTTATTTTTTTTTACCAGCTTGATATTTTCAGCAAAAGTTGCCATTTTTGGAAGTATGCAAATATTTGCAACACTTCCCCATGCCAGTTGCCCATACTTTGGTGTCTGTTATAGGCCATTACCCCCCCCCCCAATCTGCTGTTTGGGCCTGGGGGGAGAGATAACACCCTCCCCCCATTTCACAGGCAACCAGGTTGATGCTTCCTGCCTTGCCTAGCATAGCAAGACTTTTCCTCTTGTCCAGCTCTCATTGTATACATTCTCTTGAGAAATAGATGAAATCTAAAGGGCATTTGAATGGGTATCCTACTGAAAGAAATGCACTACAGATCTGCATTCTGGCTTCAGATTGAAGCACCCCATGTCAATCATAAGTTTTTTTTAAAAAAAATACCGTTACAAAAATTTTACAAAATTTAGTATTTCAACTGCCCTGAGGCCACCCTGGCACCCCTGAATTTACTGCAGGCACACCGCATTGTCCTCCGTGCCTAGCGACAGGAGGATGAAATTCCACTCTGAACTGAGGGCCCTGACCCACCTGCCATCCTGAGGTTCTTGGTGGCTGCCACAGACGGGTCAAGTGGGTTCAACAAGGTGATGGGTTACCTTGGTCCTACCCCCTGTCAGCAACAAGGCCCTGGCAGGAAAGAGGGAGGTGGGGTAGAATACAGCCAGCTGGGCTGCGTCCTCTGAAAGAAGGGCAAGGGCGGCAACAAGATGAGTGGGGGTCTCCTCTTTCCCTTGAAGTTCCCAGGTGGAACAAATTCCTGATGAGGAGCCAGGGATGGGTCTGGAGTAGGGTTGCCAAGTCCCTCGAGCTTACCGGCAGGGAGGAGTCCTCTGCCGGCAGGGAGCTTCATCGGTGCGCGCGCAAAGCGCGCACGCTGGCTGATGTCACCGGAAGTGACGTCAGCACATTGGGGGCATTGCCAGGGTGACGCTCTGGCAATTGCCCCCATAGAGTTTTGGGGTGATTGCCAGAGCGTCGCCCTGGCAACGCCCCCAACGTGCTAACGTCACTTCTGGGTGATGTCATTACGTGAGGGAAGTTGTCCAGGCTGGACGACTTCGGGGGCGGGGTTTCCCCCACCAGCCGGATCGGGAACCCCTGTAGCGGGGGATCCCCCGCCCCCTGGGCTGACTTGGCAGCCCTAGTCTGGAGCCAGCACAACGATCAAGGCCTTGCTGTTTAAAAAGGACTTCGACAGCTGAGGAGGAGGGTGGCTAGGAAGGAGAAAGGGGGACCTCTGGAGTGCCACAGACCCCCGGATACAGTACCTGCCCCCACTGAGGTGTTCCCTTAGAGGGAGCAAGATGCTGGAGGGTACAGATGCTCCAGAAAAGGCCACTTGCTCATCACGTGCCCACATGTGGATGTCACAGGACATTGATATGTAAGGACTAACCCCACCTTTAACTTTATCACTCCATGCCATTAGAAGCATTGACCATGTCTCAATAAATATATCTAATTATACATTAACACATTCAAGACTTTTACACCAGTACGTTACATTAGACATAAATGCTGTTTTTCCAGAGTCCCAAAATCCAGGGAGACTTTACCGGAGATGCGTCTTGTGATTTTCATCAGGAAGTGATCAATATTCATACTGCTGTAAATAACCTTATTATTTCCCTATTTGTGGAACACCTTTTTCATGTGCAAAGGCAAGGCAAGTAGCGTTTCGTTTGGATGCCCAGAGCAAGCATTCAGACTAACTTGTCAACCAATGGTTCATCACCCTTTTTCTACTAGCTTGTATAGTTTGTAAACTAGTAACTGCCAAAGAGGTCCCCTGGGTTTACGTGTTTATTATTTATTACGTGTTTATTTTTCTTGCATACAGGCTGCAGTTCTGCGACAAAATAGAAAAATACTAGCATTGAATTCATGGAATCATAGAATCATGAAGTTGGAAGGGAACTCCAGGGTCATCTAGTCCAACCCCTGCACAATGAAGAAAATTCACAAATACTCCCCCTTACACAACACACCCTCAGTGACCCCTGCTCCATGCCCAGAAGATGGCAAAAAACCCTCCAGGATCACTGGCCAAACTGACTTGGAGAAAAATTGCTGTCTGATCCCAAAGAAGAAGAGATTGGATTTATACCCCGCCCTTCACTACTGAAAGGAGTCTCAGAGTGGCTTACAAACTCCTGTCCCTTCCCCTCCCCACCCTGTGGCGACCAGCATTTCCCTGGATGTATAAGGAAGAACTTCCTGCCCTCCTTCTCATGATCTGCCAAAGTTCACAGAATCAGCATTGCTGACAGATGGCCATCTAGCCTCTGTTTAAAAACCTCCAAAGAAGGAGAACCCACCACCTCCCAAGGAAGCCTGTTCCACCGAGGAACTGCTCTGTCAGCAAGTTCTTCCTGATGTTTAGCCAAAAACTCTCTTGATTTAATTTCAACCCGTTGCTTCTGGTCCGACCTTCTGGGGCAACAGAAAATTACTTACATTGGCTCAAATATTTGTATTTGGGTTATAGATGCTCAGATCTGTGGAGATTTATTTGCACAGTGGCCTTGCAAGTGGTCCAGCTCGAGAAAGGTTACCATGGCTCTGTTGTATTCACTTGAGAACTCTCAAAATGCCCATTAGATAATCATCACCTGACCAGCTGCTCAACACTATACAGATACACAGAGCTTTCCCATGAGATTGACAAGCTTCAAGTGTGTATATTCAGTTCAATCTATTTTACAGGCCTTTTTTCTGTGGTTTTCTTATAGCCCTGTTTACAAGTTAGAGTGAGCACACATTCAGTCCATCTACAGTGTATACTTGATGCATTGAATAATT
This sequence comes from Lepidodactylus listeri, assembly GCA_029233225.1. NCBI lineage: Eukaryota > Metazoa > Chordata > Lepidosauria > Squamata > Gekkonidae > Lepidodactylus > Lepidodactylus listeri. The sequence continues at coordinate 14,595,478 of JARCFY010000015.1, read as the reverse complement.
CTCCTGTATTTATTAATTATTTATTTAGAACATTTTTATGCTGCCCCTTCAGAGTCCCACTAAAGGTGGCTTACAGTTAGAAGCCCAAGCCATTAAAAATCAATTAAAAAACAAACCAGTAGTCACAAATGGCATAAAAACTGTCCATAAAAGAGATGCAGTCTCTTTTAGCCTGGGGCCTAAAAGAAGGTAAAGAAGGCACCAGACATGGCTCAACCGGGAGGGGGTTTCAAAGGTAAAGTGCAACCACAGAAAATCCCTGTCTCTAGTTGCCACCTGCCTCACCTCTGAAGGCAGGGGCAGAGAAAGCAGGGCTTGTGAGGCAGACCTTAACCTGTGGGCTGGACAATATGGGAGGAGACAGTCATTTAAGTCCCCTGGCCCTAAGGTGTTTAGGGCCTTAAATGTAAGAACCAATATTTTGAATTTTGCCCAGAAGCAAAAGGGTAGACAGTGCCAATCTTTCAGCACAGAGGTGATACCAAGGGTCATTTGGGGTTGGAGTGAGGCAGAGTGGTGCTCCGCCAGCCCAGGAGTGGGCACTAGGACAGCCACGGGCCGAATCAGATTCTCTGGACGGGGTTTGAGGGAGAGGCTCCAAATTCGGTGGTGGCTTAAAAAGCGGCTGGAGGGGAGGGGGTTTGAGGGAGAGGCCCCAAACTTACAGGGTAGCTGCTGGAGCCTCTCCCCCAAATACCCACCAAGTTTCAAGAAGATTGGAACAGGGGGGGGTCCAATTCTACAGGCCCCTAAACAGGTTGTCCTCATTCCCTCCATTGTTCTCTATGGTGGGGAAAAAGTAACGTTTTGGTGGCCCGTAGAATTTGACTCCATGGTCCAATCTTCTTGAAACATGGTGGGTATTTTGGGGAGAAGCCCCAGGAGCTACCCTGCAAGTTTGGAGCCTCTCCCTCAAAACCCCTCTCCTCCAGCCCCTCATATACCCTATGAGTTTTTGCCATTGACTTCAATGGCCCATAGAGTATAATGGGGCTGAAACTGACATTTGGCCAGTGGAATGACTCCTGAATCCACTTGCATTGCTGAAACTGACATGCGGGGGTCATTCTGCAGCTGAAAAAGATGTTGCCTGATTTGGCCCGATCTGAATCGCCCCCCCCCCCCAATTATTTGCACACCCCTAGTGGGCACAAATGGCAGTGGGGGCAAGCCCCTCCCCCAGCTCCCAGCGGGCCTGTGGAGGAAGCGGAGCGAGAAAAGTTTTAAAGTTTAAACCCCTTCTGTTTAGAGTTGCACGGCAGTGGCAGCACGATCTTTCCATTGTATTCTATGGGGCCCTTCTTGCTTCACCCCCCCGCCTGCCTTGGCAGGCCAGCTGGGGAAGGGAAGGGGAAGCTTTTGAAGATGCCCCCCCCCCCTTTGCTTCCCTTTCTGAAACACTTCCAGTGATGTCAGGGGGCGTGGCATATGCTAATGTGTTATGCTAATAGGTATGCTAATGAGCTCCTGCACCTCTTTTTCTACAAAATGACCCCTGGGTGATACTATCCCTGTAACCAACTCCTGACAGTAATCTGTCCACCACATTTTGGACCAATTGATATTTCTGGACCACGGTCAAAGACAGCCTCAATATAGAGCACATTATAGTAATCAAACTCATGTTACAGTCAGCACACACACATGTGATACAAAGCCCATATTTATCAAGGCACTGGTTCCCACTTTCATTCATACAATGAATGTGTATTGTCTCTTTCTTGCAAGCAGATGTACACCTATACAGGCAGGATGGACAGGCATTCAGTGTAACAAGAAAAGGGTTCTCGGGGGCTACCTGTAAGTGTTCCTGCGGACGGTGCTGTAGACTGCGACACTCCCTGACCATGAGGCCTTCCTTGCTCATTTCAACCATGGTGGCAGACCTGCAAATGTGTTTCTTTACAGACAAACGTTTACTCATCAGGTGCACTGAATGGCATAACTGCCATGACTATAAAAACAAATAGAATGCTGCCAGGAAAACCATTCACTATAGATGTAAAACAGTTTGACTATCCAGATACTCTTTTCAGTATTTCAATTAGTATTTCAATTAGTCAGTGTGGTGTAGTGATTGGAATGTCACGCTAGAGTCCAGGAGACCCAGATTTCAACCCCCCTCTCGACCACGGACGTTTGCTGGGTGACCTTGGGCCAGTCACCCAGTCTCAGCCTCACCTCCCTCACAGGGTGGTTTTGATAAAAGAATGCAACTGCTTGGGGCCCCACTGAGGAGAAAGGTGGGGTACAAGTGAAGTAAACAAATAAATAAGAGTGATTAATTGAAACAGAAATGCAGGTAAATTTGTGTGATGCCATCCACTGGAATTCTGACAATGGGCAGGGTTTCAGAGCAGCAGATACTGGCAAAATGCACCAAACAACCCCAAAAAGACTTATCAAAATTTCTAAATGCTGCATTTCAGCAAATCAGACCTAATAAGAGTTCTCTCCAGAAATACATGAGAGCGATTTCATAATGAAAGAATGTTCATAGCCAGCATTATCTCTACTCTTCATGTCATGACTAGTTCATATGTCCCATTTATTTTGATGCTCTGTGGTTGGCACAGTTCATCCATCTCAAATGAAGCTCACATTGCATCTCAAACAAAGCTCGCATTGCAGCCAAATAATTGCCCACACAGGATCAAGTCAGGTTCTTGCATGCCACTCCGATGTCCATTTATTCCAAGCACTGGAAGCGAGCATGGTCTTGCCACAGAGCCTAGGAACCAGAGTTAGCCACAAGTTAGCCACTAGTTAGTTGTGTCTGACTGCGAGTCAAACAGCAAAAACAATAAATTAAACACAACAAATCCTATTGGTTTAAGCACATAGCCAACTCCCTTTCAAAAACACAAGACAAGCTACTTTGTTCAGCCTTGTGAGACCTGTTAGAAAGGCTAGCACACATGAGAGAGCTGCAGCATGAAAGCCATCTTAAGTTGCTTCACATTCTGACTCCTTTATGGCATGCCAGGGCAAGTAGTATTTATGTTCACATGGCAGCTCATCAGACAAGGGGAGGGGTTTTCTTCCCAACATTCTAAGGTCCAAAATATGTTTGCTTTGGAATATTTTGGGGGTCAGGATTTGGGTTTAGAATCAGAAAAATCTTCTGTATATCTGAAGTGTGCCATGGGTCAGCTGAGTAGAAGCGCCAGTGTCTAAGTGGTTAACATCATTTCAGGCTCCATGGGAGTAGGACCCAGATGCAAACAGAAGATTACAACCTCAAAATGCAATTTCTTCCAGCCAAAACATAGAAAGAGAGTTTACCAGCTCAGGCCAATAACAGCCCTTTGATCAACTACTGTGCCATTCAAATAACACTCATAAAGACCAGACCTGGGGAGCAGCAGATGGGGGTGGGGAGCAATAGAAGAGATCATAATATTTTTTTTATAAACTGCTTTGGAGGTTTATACTCTCAGAGACCTGAATTACTGGCAGCTCTTTCAAAGTAGGGAAGAAAACGTTGGATTTCCCCCCCAAATAGCTGCCCTTCAAAGGAGGTATCTTCCATCTGATTCACACATTCCGGAGAGTGAGATGGTAGAATAGATTGTACCACTTCAGACTACATCTGGAGGAGGATCACTGCAAGTCAAAAACCTGTACACCAAGCAAAGATAAGGGGTAGACATTTCTACTTTATATGTCAGTGCTTTTTAATGGATGGTGCTTGTTCCGCAAACAGATACTCAGATGAACCCACAGTCCATTTCGTGACCCACTTCATTCTGCTGCATGTATGAACCAGGCTTTAAGCTTGGTCAACATGTGTAGCTGAATGAGGGGGTAAAATGCTACAGTGGTAGAATAGCTGGCACCAAAATGCAGTTGGAAGATAACAGTTTTGGATCATCTTCTGTGGTAAAAACTTCTGCAACTAGAAAGTCAGCACAGCAGGTAAAGGACTAGGCTAAACACTTTATCCCTGACATGAAAGCTGTCTAACAAAGTTTTATTCAAGGTATGAGCTTTCATGTGCATGCACACTTTTTTCCAATACATTGGAATGGTAGGTAAGGTTCAAACTTATAGACAGGGGCTGAACAGCAAATTAACATGTAACATGATGAAGATGTGCAAAGACAAAATGAAATAACAAGCTAAGGTTATAAGGTCAACAGTTGTAAAGCAATACATATGTCAAAATAGCAGATAAATGTGTAAAGCTATCTTTTCTAATTGTGGGAAGTAAACTGATACTCTCCATTCTCTCCTCTCAGCTGTGGAGGTCACTGAACGGCATTTTTGAGGTGGATGCAGCAAAATTACCCAATATCCCTTACATTACATTCAGTATTCTAATATACTAGTCTGAAAAAGAAATACACTTAAATACAGAGGATGTATAGTCCTTCTTGTTGGGAATACATATGTGAGGACTGAATGAGTTAGCATATGTAATAGGATAAGAAACCAATATTCCTGTTGAGTCCTGGGGAAGTTTTTGTTCCAAGTGTTGTAATAACTTGTAATTCAGCAATTTCCCTTTCCATTCTGTTTCTGAAGTTCCTTTGTAATAGAACAGCTACTTTGAGGTCACCCACTGAATGTCCTGGAAGGCTGAAGTATTCTCCTACAGGTGTCTCAGTCTTGTGATTCCTGGTATCAGATTTGTGTCCATTTATTCTCTAGCACAGAGTTTGTCCTGTTTGTCCTATGTAGAGGACCAAAGGGTATTGTTGACATTTAATGGCATATACGATGTTAGAAGATGACCAACTGGATGAGCCTCTGATGGTGTATTTGATGTTGTTAGGCCCAGTGATTGTGTTGTCTGGGTGTATGTGGCAGCAAAGTTGGCATCTGGGTCTATTGCAAGCTCTGGTCCCAGTGGCCATGTTCAAATGAGATGTGGCATTATTGTGGGTGAGAAGTTGTTTGAGACAGGAGGGCTGTCTGTGCGCAAGAAAAGGCTTGCCCCCCAGTACTTGTGAAAGAGAACTGTCATTATCCAGTAGAGGTTGTAAGTTGTTGATGATGTGTTGAACTGTTTTGATCTGAGAGCTGTATGTGACCACTAGTGGTGTTCTACTACTGTCTCTTTTGGGACTGTCTTGTAACAGGTTTTCTCCGGGTATCATTCTGGCTTTGTTAATCTGTTTCCTGACTTCATCAGGCGGATACTTTAGTTCCAAAAAGGTTTGTTGTAGATCCCTCAGGTGAGAATCTCTGTCTGTAGGATTGGAGCAGATGCGGCTGTAGCGCAGAGCCTGGCTGTATACAATGGATCATTTGGTATGTTTAGGATGGTAGCTGGAGGCATGTAGGTATGTTTGTCAGTCAGTCAGTCAGTAGGTTTCTGGTATAAGGTGGTATCCATGTGTCCATTGTGTACTTTTACAGTAGTGTCCAGAAAATGTATTTTTTTGCATTTTTTTGGACGACACCAGGTCCATTGCCTGCATGGAAGTCGCATCCTCGGCATGGACGTTGAAATCACCCAAGACTAACAGCCGAGGGTGTTCAAGCGCCCAGCCTGATACGGCTTCCAGCAGGGATGGCAGGCTGCTTGCTGGAGCATTGGGTGGTCAGTACACCAGCCAGGCAGCCAAACTCTCCCCGGCATCCCAAACAAAGCTGGCACACTCCATGCCTGCCAGATTCCGTGGCAGTAGCGCCCTGAAAGAGTAACCCTTCCAGATGAACAGCGCCACCCCTCCCCCCCCCCCCCCCCCACCCCTGAGTCCGGGATTGGTGAAGGACCGAAAACCCAGTAAGTGCCATTTGGGAGAAGGAGACAGTTTACCTTAGCAATTGCAGTTTACCTTACCAATTTACCTTAGCAATTGCAAAATATGCCTCAGTCTTTTTAGCCCTTGAATCCAAAAAAATAAGGAATAAGTATTTTCCTCAGTTCAAGATCTATGAATCAATATGCTTCTAAGGCAGGGGTGGCCAACCTGTGGCTCGGGAGCCACATGCGGCTCTTTCACACATATTGTGCGGCTCCTGGCAGGGCGGCTGGGGAAGCAAAGGGGAGGCATGCTTTTCCTTCCTTCCTTCCTTCCTTCCTTCCTTCCTTCCTTCCTTCCTCCTTCCTTCCTTCCTTCCTTCCTTCCTTCCTTCCTTCCTTCCCTCCTCCCTCCCATCTATTTGCTTTCCTAGTTTCTCTCTCTCTCTTTCTTTCCACTTCTTTAATTCTTTCTTTCCATCTCTCTCTTTCTCTCTCTCTCTCTCAATATCATTAGCAAACAAGTAATATCATTATCAATAACCGGTTTTCCTCGTTTGTTCTTATTTTTGGCAGTTCCATTTAACGTTAATAAAAAGCAAATTTGCATATTTTTAAAAATAAAAACGTGTGTGTGATATTTGTTCCTGTCTTGCGACTCTCAGACATCTGACATTTATTCTATGTGGCTCTTACGTTAAGCAAGGTTGGCCACCCCTGTTCTAAGGAAATAAAAGGAAAGGTGATTTTGGAGTTACACAGAAAGAAACCAGAACACTTCAAACAATAGGCAAATAAAATTAAAGTCAGTGTTGAAAAAACTACTCTAAAAGACAACTTATAGGACTGGAAACAGATAGAATCTGATCATATTCTTATTGTATTGCTGGTGGCAATAACCACTTCTAAAACTTGCATTCTGCTGACTTGCAGTTAGTCTCCTCCATGACAAAAGACCAGTCATATGTCTTAACAAGTGTAGCTGTCTCCTCAATGAGACTTCAGTGTCAAGAAATGGCTCTGGCAAAATATCCATTGGGGCTTGGAAGGGGTGAGCCATTTCCCTCCTGGCTAAAGGGAAGGAGCAATTGAGTGTCTGTTTCTGGTATAAGGTGGTATCCATGTTTCCATTGTGTACTTTTACAGTAGTGTCCAGATAATGTATTTTTTTGCATGGATTGTTTCATTGTCAGATTGATGTCACCTGATTCTCACCTTTTTGGAACTGAAGTATCCACCTCATACCTTGAGTAAAACTTTGTTGGTCTTAAAGGTGCTACTGAACTCTAAATTTGTTTTACTGCTTCAGACCAACACGGCTGACCACCTGGATCTATGATAGCTGTCTATCTGCAGAGAGTTTAGTACATAGACATTTTTGTTGCTGTTGCAGTAGCTAATTTCCTTGAAGAAATTTTAGAAGTTTCAGTAAATCTCTGTTTCTTGAACCCTGGGATTCATTAGGAGGCCTGTTGTAAACCCTTGTCAAAATATGATCCAGAGTGATTCCTTACTTTCTGCTCTAGGAGTGCATGTGTGAAGCGACACTGCCAATATAGTGTATATATGGAAAATTATATGCAGAAATTAGAGGTTAATAAAAGCACATATCTAATTTCCTGACTAACAGCAGTTCAATAAGGCATCTACGAAAGGAGGCTATGCAATCTCCTACTTTGTTTGGTTTGAATTAGAGTTCCATGCTTTAGTTGGCATTCCTTCATGCATAGAATATCCTGCATTAAAGAGATGGACTAGAAGGATTCATAAAGGAAATCACCCCACTTGAAAGTTTTGTGTGCCAGCAACTACTAGGAAATAGCTGTTTTTACAAGCTCCTTTTCTCTTATCTCCTTGCTACTGCCTGTGCCACCTTCCCTGTGCTGTCTGTAAATATTATACAGAGTTGCTGTTTAAACCAGAGGTAGGAGATGGGGTAATAGAATAAGTTATTAAAATTGTATTTTATTGACTTAAAAACAGTAGCTGGAAAAAAACCCAGTTTAAAATATACCACCATCTGAACAATCTCTGATAAATTTGTGGCTTTCCAAAACAGTTTCTGTTTTTCCCATTTCATGAGCAGTGTAAAACAAATGATAAGCAAATGGTTGGTTAGCACCAGGGTTCATTTGGGGCCGGAGTGAGGCGGAGCTCCACCAGCCCAGGAGTGGGCACTAGGGCAGCCATGGGCCGAATCAGATTTTCTGATCTGATTTGAACCGGCGCCGAATTGCTACTGAAATTCGGTGGTGGCTTAAAAAGCGGCTGGAGGGGAGGGTGAGGGAGAGACTCCAAACTTACAGGGTAGCTGCTGGAGCCTCTCCCCCAAATACCCACTAAGTATTTCAAGAAGATAGGACCAGGGGGTCCAATTCTACAGGCCCCCAAACAGGTTACCCCCATTCCCTCCATTGTAACAAAGTAAAATTTCCCCCCACCATAGAGAACAATGGAGGGGATGGGGCAACCTGTTTGGGGGCCCATAGAATTGGACTCTGTGGTAAAATCTTCTTGAAACATTGTGGGTATTTCAGGGAGAGGCCCCAGCAAGTTTGGAGCCTCTCCCTCCAACCCCGTCTCCTCCAGCCCCTCATATACCCTATGAGTTTTTGCCATTGATTTCAATGGCCCATAGGGTATAATGGGGCTGAAACTGACATTCAGCTGGCCGAATGGGCTTGCATTGGCAAAACTGACATGTGAGGATCATTCGGCAGCCAGGACAGATGTGGGTTGATTTGAATTGGGCCCAAAAAATTTTATTTGCACACCCCTAGTGGGCACAAATGGCATTGGGGGCAAGCCCCTCCCCCAGCTCCCACTGTGGAGGAAGCGAAGTGAGAAAAGGTTTAAAGTTTAAACCCCTTCTGTTTAGAGTCGCACGGCAGCGGCAGCACGATCTTTCCATTGTATTCTATGGGGCCCTTCTTGCTTCACCCCCCCGCCTGCCTTGGCAGGCCAGCTGGGGAAGGGAAGGGGAAGCTTTTGAAGATGCCCCCCCCCCTTTGCTTCCCTTTCTGAGACACTTCCAGTGATGTCAGGGGGCGTGGCATATGCTAATGTGTTATGCTAATAGGTATGCTAATGAGCTCCTGCACCTCTTTTTCTACAAAATGACCCCTGGGTGATACTATCCCTGTAACCAACTCCTGACAGTAATCTGTCCACCACATTTTGGACCAATTGAAATTTCTGGACCACGGTCAAAGACAGCCTCAATATAGAGCACATTACAGTAATCAAACTCATGTTACAGTCAGCACACACACATACTCCTGCACCTCTTTTTCTATGAACTGACCCCTGGTTTGCTCTAATCTCTCTGGATACCTTTGGGTATTTCCACATTACATGTACAACATAATATGGGATATGAAGTTTATATCCAGTTCCTTCTTCGTTAAGCACTGGATGAAAGATCACCCGAATTGGGTACATGATATGTCCCATGCAGGATTTCTTTACTAGATGAGGTCATAAATTGGTCCCAAGTTTCTAACATAACTGTTTTCATTCGCAATCTGTGGGTGTGAACAGGACTGGGTAATTCTTAATGCATTCATGCAAAAAAGCAGTACAGTAAAGAAAGCATAATTCAATGTTTGCTCTTACTTAAAGCTATTATGTGTTAGAATACTTTGACTCTACAGGGAATACGTTGAAAAAAAGTTACCACAATAAACAGGACTGGTTTATTTAACCACCAACATTTGGTTGAGGACAGCAATGGTCTGGCACTCTCAAACCCCCCTCCCCCCCTTTCCTGCATATTTTCCCCTCCATCCAAGGAACAGGTGGATACTGAAATTGTCATCTTGAATACAGTATTATTTTTCTGAGGAATCGTTTTAATATATTTTAATGTTGTTGTAATTTTCTTATATATTGTGTTCACTTTTGATGTAAGCCGCCCTGAGCCCTGCCTCAGGGAAAGGCGGCCTAGAACATTGAAATAAATGAATAAATAAATAACATCGCCCATTTTACCAGCTCAGCATTCTACTACCCTCCTTCCCGTTACATTCTGCAACAAATCTAGATCCAGCCTCCCTCCCTGGCAGACTGTATGAAGAGCAAAGATTAATGGGGGTTTCAGTCTTTTTTATTAGGAGATTTCGGGACATTGGCTTTATTTCTTTTTTAATAATAACAAAAAAGAAAGAGAGCAAAGTACATAAAAAGAAGCAAACCCCTCTTGGCAAATATCCTAGAACGATTCATAACATAAAATCAGATCACTGTATCAGACTCACAATGTATATAAATCAACAGAAATGCGATAACACTGTCAAAGTGTAGAGTACGTTATTACAGTTAAGGCTAGTTCTACATTTTCCATGGCAGTGAGCTTCAAAGGGAGCCCTTTTTGCTTCAAGCCCATCGGCTGCCATTTGTCCGCCTTTACCACTCCTGATACCACTCCTGCAGTATGCCATACATGTGCTAATGACCATTTGATTGATGGAATATCAGGTCTCTTTCAATGTTAAGCAATCAGGGTTCCCCCCCTTAAGAAATTAATAGATTTGTTGCTCAAACCTGGATTATATTGCTTGCTGGTCCTCACACTACCTGTGTGAGGTTGCGTCAAGTGGATTAATCCACCCAAGCTGTCAGGAAGAGCCGCTGTCCGCCTTGCGCATTTGCAAAGCGTGTCAGACCTCCATTCCTCCGGCCGGATTTGTTACTAGTTTGCACTACTATTGTCCTTAACAAAGTTTGCAAAGTAATTTTCATGCCGGATACCTGCTGGGGCCTTCATCATGTATCCTCAGATTATTCTACTAACATGGAGATGGATTCAGCCAAAGCTAAGCATTATAGGTACTATTTATATCAGTGGGAGAGATTCAGCATGTGCTTAACTTTTGTATCAAAATCAAAGGAACAAATGTGATTCAGGCAATGGAGTAAGAATTGTTGGACTCAGTGGAATTTACTGCAGAGTAAACACACTGGAATGCATCTTTCACTAGATAGATCCACGCATTCTAGATAGATCCACGCATTCTAATCAGAAAGTACTGAGTACATTGTAGTGGTTACGGTGTTGAACTTGGACTGGGAAGGCTGAGGTTCAAATCCCCATGGTCAAAATTCACTGGGTGACCTTAGACCAGGGGCAGTCTTCGTGGGCCCCAGAATCACTGTCACTCCGTGCTAGGTCTCCCACTGCACCTACTCCCTGCCGCCAGGGTTCAAGCTAGGAGCTGCCCTTGCCCCATGTGGGGTGGGCAAGAGCTGCTGCTGCCACCAAAAGCTGGCAGCCTGAGCCTTGGAAAGAGCAGATGCAAATGGTGACCACTGCTGAGCCAGCTGCCTGAGCCCCAGGCAAGGTGGGTGCAAGCAGCTGCTGCCACCAAGTTGGCTACCCGCCTCCATCAGTGATGAGCTCATGGGGAGTCAGGGGCCCCAGCACAGGGCCAGGAGCAGCTACCCCTGTGGCCCATTGATTAAAACCACCCCTGCCTTGGACCAGACTGGGTAATTCTCCCCCACCCTAACCTACTACTCAGGGATGTTCTAAGGATAAAATGGGAGAGGAAGAGCCACGTATGCCACCCTGAAATCCTTGGAGGAAGAGAAGGATAAAAATCTTCTAGAGGCATCATTCTTAATTTTTAATAATAGGGACAGAGAGCAGGTGCAGCATAACAGACCAGAGACCAGCAGAGCCTCTGGATTGAACCTTTCTCCTGCCAGGAATTTATCAGGTCTTGGGAAGCCACTCTCTTGCATCCTTGGTCCCCCACCTGCAACATGGAGATGAATTACATTGATGTAAGGAATGTAGTATGATAATATCTGTGAACTGCTCTGAACATTCTCAGATGCTACATAAATGCTAATTTATATTATATTATATTATATTATATTATATTATATATTATTATTATTTATTTTATTTTATTTTATTTTATTTTTATAAATTTGTATTTGGTTTTAACACATTATAGGGTAGGAAGGGTACAGGAGATGAGCTAAGGCATTATAGGGTTGGGAGGGTACAGAAGACATAAAGGGAAATTCCATCAAGATTATATAATAGCTGTTACAAATTTTCCATCTTAATTCTTTGTTTCTAGATCTCTTTCTTTTACATAATTACTAAAGCTAGTGTCACTTAATCAGGCCGAAGACAGATTGGCCGTCTCGGCCTCTCTGCCTCCGCCTCTCACACCTCCGGAGCGGGTGTGAACGCGTGCGGGCAGGGGCGGCCGCGCGGCGTCCACCCGCGGCTCCAGGAAGCTGCCCGCAGTCTAAATGCTTGCTTCCCCGAGCAGTGCAGAGGCGCAGCGCCCCGAGGAAAGCCCTGCTAGGGTCTTGATTGTTTTTAATGTTTTGTTTTAATACTGATAATTTTATCATTGTTCCTTTTATGACTGTGTGCTGCTTTTCCAGAGACTTGCTCACGGTGGCATATACATTTTCCTGGGGACACTTTGTTTGGGGATCCATAACTTGGACCCTCCAAGACAAATCTGAACACGACTTGTAGCACATATAGAAGGGCATCCCAAGGAGGTTCACATGAGTTTGATGCCTCCACCTTGCACAGGGTCCATTCTGTACACTCCAAAACCTGCACCTGACATCTCCCCAAAAAGCACTTTCCTGGGGGCACTTTGTTTGGAGGCCTGTAACTTGGACCCGCAAATCCAATATTCACCAAACTTGGTGAGCAGTTAGAGGAGAGTCATTCGGAGAAGTCTGATGATTTTGGTGTCTCTAGAGCCCCTGGGGTCCACCCACTGTGTCCCAGCTTCCCAAACTGGTACGGCAAAGCAGCCAGGTTTGAGGCTTCCTAGTTTGTGCCCATCCCTAGTCGTGTGGTCCAATGTACCCCCAGCCATTATTGAACATTACTGACAGAGATGAGCAAGAATATAAGTGATTGATAAGCCCAGTACAATTACATTCCATTTTAAAGTCATCCAGTTTTTTGAGAAACAAATAATGACAAGAACCAGGGGTCCGTTGGAGCGGGAACGCACAGGAGCGCAGCTCCGGGAGTGAGGAGCCCGGGGCGGGCACGTGACCAAGCCCCGCCCCCTTCTCGGCTTCCCCGAGCAGTGCAGAGGCGCAGCGCCCCGGGGAAAGCCCTGCTAGGGTCTTTATTGTTTTTAATGTTTTGTTTTAATATTGATAATTTTATCATTGTTCCTTTTATGACTGTGTGCTGCTTTTCCAGAGACTTGCTCAAGGTGGCATATAAATTTTCTAAGTATACCATTTTTTATCTGGGCACATGGCACATAAGTACTGGAGAAATTTCACCAACCCTTCAGCAGCTTCCACCCCATCAGTTTGGTGTAGTGGTCAGGAGTTGGACTCTAATCTGGGAGAACCGGGTTTGATTCCCCACTCCTCCACATGCAGCTGCTGGTGTGACCTTGGGCCAGTCACAAGTTCTCTCAGAGCTGTTCTCTCCTGAGCAGTTCTCAAAAGACCTCTGTCAGCCCCACCTACCTCACAGGGTGTCTTGTTGTGGGGAGGGGAAGGGAAAGGGATGGATGGTGCACATGTCCTGGGTATCTCAAGTCTGCTTGAAACCTGGTGGTTTCAAGAGAGCAGGAAGAGAATGCAGGTGTGTTCTTTATGCTTATTTTTATTGCACAAAGTATTGGATGGGGAAGGGAATGGAGGAAGAGCAGGTCAGTTTCACTCACCCCTGGAGTGGAGCCTGAGGGGTGGGTGTTGCCTTCTGACACACTTCCGGTATGTTAGGGGGTGTGGCATATGCAAATGAGTTGTGCAAATGAGTTATGTTAATGAGCTCCTGCACCTCTTTTTCTACGAAATGACCCCTCACAAGAACATTATGGCATCTAAGAAATTTTACCTCTGAGGTTTTAAATACCCAAAGTGCTGCTAGTTCTGGCTTGGGACCATGTTAAGCCAAGGCAGAGTTATACATGAGAGACAGTCTCCAAGCATGTTCAGAGTGCCTTTCCCTTACTATCGAGTAACCAAGCCAGCCCCCAAACTTCTGGGGATAGGAGACAGTGTTTACAGGTCTAAGGAACGTCTTCCACCCTCAACACTTGCTTTTTAAAAGAGATCCACTGCTTCCAAAAAAAGGTATGGAAGAGGTAAAAAAAAGTGTGAAGACATAATTCCCTTATCAAAAAACACTGTTGCTGAAATTCCATTGGGAGCCTTGTCAGCCATGATAGATGCCGGCTGCTCACTGCATTTGTGAATATTTGATGGTCTGAGGTCTTTTGTTCCCTCAATACCTGACAGAAAAGTACAAAATCCCTCAGGCATGCTTACGGTAACTTTCTGCCTCTGACTTCTTAAATGAAAGGGTCACACAACTGAGTACTAAAATCTTAAAACAGTTTAAAAATGTTTTAAAGAAAAAGCCCTTTCCAGATAATTAAATTTTAGAGCAAAAAGGATGAAGTTGTTACCCATTTGTTGCTCAGAGTAAAAATGCTCTCTCTCAAGGTTGTGCTGCTATAATGAGGAGGTTGTATTTTGTATCTGGGGAAATTGTTTGGAAATATCACTAAAGCCAGTGTGGTGTAGTAGTTAGGAGCATGGACTCTAATCTGGGAGAACTGGGTTTGATTCCCCACTCCTCCACATGCAGCTGCTGGTGTGTCCTTGGGTCAGTCACAAGTTCTCTCAGAGCTGTTCTCTCAAGAGCAGTCCTCGAAAGAGCTCTCTCACCTACACCTACCTCACAGGGTATCTGCCATTGGGAGGGGAAGGGAAAGGAGATCGTAAGCCTCTCTGAGACACTGAGTTAAGGGTGGGGTGTAAATCCAGTTTCTTCTTCTTCTTCCCTTTGAAGCAATGCTCTGCAATTTCATGGCAGAATATTTTTTTATTGTATTGCCCCCTCTGTGGTCCATTTTTTTGACTGCTAGAGAATAGATCTGCCCCTTTTCCTTAAAAAACAACAACAACAGTACAGCTATTCCTCGCAGTAGGTTGGAAGCAGATTGATTTTTCTGCTAACGGAAGGGTTTCCCTCTCTTTCTTTCTTTCTTTCTTTCTTTCTTTCTTTCTTTCTTTCTTTCTTTCTTTCTTTCTTTCTCTTTTCTTTCTTTCTTTCTCTCTCTCTCTCTCTCTCTCTCTCTCCTTCTCTCCCTTCTTTCTTGCCTTCTGACATACTTCCGGTGATGTCAGGTGGTGTGGCATATGCAAATAAGTTATGCTAATGAGTTATGCTAATGAGCTCCTGCACCTCTTTTTCTACAAAATGACACCTGCCTAAAAGTGCCTGAGAGCATCTGAGTGAAAGGCTGTTTGAACAGAATTCTGTTTAGAGAATCAGTTGAGGAATGACCACTGGGAACTGACAGTTGAAGAAGAAACACTTAAGCACTGACTGTGGACAGGGAAGCAGTCTAAAGGTGTGTTCAGACGGGCAGCTAATCCCACCGTTGGCCCGGCTATAATTTGAGCAAGATCATTTTGATCCAGAGTTGCATGACCAGACAACGCGCCTGTGAAGCGCTTTACCGCGCGTGACTCCCATGGTGGATTTCTAGATGGCATCCACTGTAAGGAGCTGTGAGGTTGGCTTTTTAAAAAAAATCGTGTCTGCACATGCGCATATGCGCCTCACCCTATACTTGTTTTTCCATGCATGCACGGACTAAAATAATAAAAGCCCCACCAGTGGTACCTTCCTTTAGATACCCTTTAGGTTTACAAAATTAATAAAGTTCAGGGGACTGTCAGAAACAAATTGTTCAGATTGCTTGAGTGGAGCTCTGGGGACATCGCATGTTTAAGAGGTTATACGCACATCGCTAATGTGTCGGCAATGGAAGAAGGCGTGACAGCCAGTGGGGGAGGTTGACCTTAAGGTAGGACAACTCCTCCACCATAGCCTGGTCCAAGCAGGAGTAGTGGGGGCTGAGGATATCTCCCAGGTGGGAGAACACCCACTCACTCTGGACACTGGTAGGAGAGCATGACAGAAAGTTCATGGTCACACCAGTGAGGTTGGAGCAGATGGCAGCCTTGCACGACCAATACTCCAGTGGGTTGGAGCTAGGGGACTCAGGGGGCTCAGAGTTGGACTTCCAACATATATCTGGGTAACTGAAATCTTCCATGACCACTGTGTCCTGTCTATTTGAGAACTTTGAGGAGAGTCTCATCCAAGTCCTCTGCCTGGCTTGGTGGTCTATAGCAGACCCCCACCATAATCTCACTATTTTTTATCACCAAATCATAGAATCACAGAGTTGGAAGGGGCCATACAGGCCATCTAGTCCAACCCCCTGCTCAATGAAGGATCTTAATCCTTTGATTTTTACCCAGAGACTCTCAGTTGAACTTCCATGCTCAGATTCATGTATTTCCTCCATCTTTCCATCTTTCCCCTTCCTTATTTGTCTATCCCCTTTAAACAAATTGTACCCCTCAATCCTATTATTCCAACTGTGAGTGTCATTCCACCAAGTTTCAGTAATGCCTATTAAGTCATAGTCCCCTTCCTGTATTAGGACTTCAGGTTCCTCCTGCTTGTTTCCCATACTCTGTGCATTAGTGTAGAGACATCGGAATCCATAGTTTATGTGCCCTGAGGTTTTTGTTTCTGTACTTACCTGAGAGTTAATGTTTCCTAGCAGATGTGTCAGTCCCACCAAATCTTTAGTGTTTAGTTACTGGCATCATACTAGGGTTTGAATTTCTGTCTTCCACCCCTACCCCCCCAGTTTAAAGCCCTCCTTATTAGGTTTGCAAGGCTCTTACCAAACACATCTTCCCTATCCTCATGAGGTGCAAACCATCTCCCAATAGAAGAGCTTCATCTCGAAAGTGTAAGCCATGATCCAAAACCCCAAACCTTTCCTCATGACACCATCTACATAGCCAGCCATTTATTTGCAGTATTCTTCTTTCTCTTCCCGAGCCATGGCTTTCAACAGGAAGAACTGATAAAAACATCACCTGTGCTCCCAGGTCCTTCCCCTTTTTACTCAGAGCCACATAGTCTATTTTAATACATTCTGGGCTGTGCCGGGCAGTATCATTTCCACCCACATGGGTGAGCAATAAAGGATAATAATCTGTGGGCTTGATTACTCTTCCTACCCTTTCTGTCACATCCTGGATGCATGCAGCCAGTAGACAGCATACCTCCTGAGACGTCAAGTCCAGTCTCTATTTCTCTCAGTAGGGAATCTCCAATTACCACCACACACCGTCACCTATATCGGGGAGCAGAAGCTCGATTCCTCTCATCCACGGGGGCCTGAGAAATTTTCTTCAAGCTTCAGGGAGGCTGGGGAAGTGGCCTTTGTTCCAGTGGTCCAGAATCAATATCTATGGGGAGGTCCCAGAACCGATTGCTTAGTAACAGAGGCTCAGAATTTCTCCTGATTTTCCTGCTCCTGTGGGTTACATTTCGCCATGCACCCTCCTCCTGTGTTGGGTGCTCCTCCATTTGCTGAGATAGTCCTGTTGGCCTCTCAGGAGTGCTTCATGTATTCTGTCCATGAAATCTTCACCTTCCCTTATAGAATGAAGTGTGGACAAGTGTGCCTCGAGTCCCTGTATCTTCTCCTCCAGTAGGGCTACCAACTTACACTTGCTGCAAGTGTCATTGCTGTTACCCTCAGGTAAGAATATGAACATACCACAGACTTTGTATGTCACTGTTTCAGCTCCCTCAGCAGCCATGTTGCTGCAATCCATTGCAGAATTGGTTTGGATAATCTTCACTTCCCTGATGCCTCCCCTGCCAAACTGCTTCACAAGATGTCTTGTGAAAGGTTTGCAAAAGCAAAAAAAGCTTAATGCACAGGATTGTACAGGGGCCCCAGGCTAAGAGCCACAGGGCAAGGTCCCCACACAAGAACTTCAGCTAATTCTCCTCAGCAATTAAGAAAAGGCAAAGGGAAAAAAAACACCACTCCAGCAGCTCTTTTCCCTACTCCTTCTCAAAGCCCAGCTGACTTTGGACTGCCTCTGGCGAAGAGAAGCCTTACAGAATTCAAGGCTCACCCAGCAGAGGGTGGGTCCAGCAGTCACCCCCAGGTAAAACAGCTAAAAGCTACAATCAGTTACAACCCAGGCAAAAGAGATAAACAGAAACAACACTTACTCAGACGGGCACCATTTTCCAGCAGGCTAAACAAATCAACAAACCCTCAAACACTGTCCTCTTATACAGGAGCTCCAAGCATGACCCCCAGGCTAAGAGCCACAGGCAAGGTTCCCACACAAGAATTTCAGCTATTTCTTAAAGTGGGACTTAAAGTGAAAGATTATGAATTTAAATTGAGAGCATTTGCCGATGATCTATTATATATTATAGAAGACCCAGTTAAATCCATTCCACAATTACTGGTATTAATTAAAGAGTACAGTCAGGTGGCAGGCCTTCGAATTAACTTTAAAAAAACAAAAATTTTGACAAAAAATTGTCTCCCAGAAATAAATAATATAATCCAAGAAATTACTAAAATAGAAATAGCTTAAAAAGTGCGATACCTAGGAATCTGGATAACAAATAAAAATAGTGCACTTATAGAAAACAACTATTATAAACTTCTAAAAGAAATTAAGATCGACCTTGAAAGATGGAGAGAATTACAAATCTCCCTGATGGGTAGATTAGCGATAATCAAAATGAATATTTTACCCAGATTTTTATTTTTAGCCCAAAATATTCCAGTTCTGAAGAAATATGATTTTCTTAAAGAATTAGACACCTTGATCAGGTCCTTCGTATGGTATCCCAATAAATCAAGAATAAAATGGAAATTGATGCAGGACAACAAAGAGAGAGGAGGTTTTGGTGTACCAAACTGGAAACTCTACTACCAAGCAGCCTCCATGACATGGATTAAAGATTGGATTAATCTAGAAGACACAAGAGGCCTGGCCTTGGAGGGCCATGACCTCTATATGGGGTGGCATGCTTACATTTGGTACCAAAAAGAGAAAATCCACTCAAATTTCCACCAACACATCTTAAGAGGTGCATTAATAAAGACATGGCAAAATATAAAAACAACATATTATAATAAGACGCCAAAATGGGTCTCTCCCCTTGAAGCATTTGTTAAACCAACACTAATTGGCGATCATAATAGAGCTAGTTATGAAACTTTATTAGATAAATTAAATAAATTAAAAAGTGATAGAGAATTGAGGATGAAATATAATTTAGATCTATCTTGGTGGGAAAGAGCTCAGTTGCAATCTAGATATGAACAAGATAAGAGAATTGGCTTTATAGATACAAAAAATGAAATGGATAAAGCCTGGCTAATTTCCAGCACAAAAAATATAAAGAAAATATACAAGATATTGTTAACAGATGTGATGTATGAAGAAACTATAAAAAATACAATGGTATCCTGGATGAAGGACTTTGGCCACACTATAGACCTGGAAGAATGGTCAAAGATGTGGAAAACACTGAAATATACGAGTGCAGTCTCTTATAAAGAAAATCTATATAAGTTATTTTATAGATGGCACTGGTCTCCAGACAGGATAGCTAAATGTTTCACGAATGCATCTAATCTTTGTTGGAAATGTGAGAAAAATGTAGGTACATATTTCCATATGTGGTGGAGGTGTAGGAAAGCCCAAAACTACTGGAAAAAAATTCAAAAAATGATTTGTGAAATTCTTAGTATAAACTTACCCTTAATACCAAAAATCTTTTTGCTAAATATGCTCCCTGAACAAATAAATAAAATGGATGCTACCTTTGTAATTTATACTAATACTGCTACAAGAATTATCTGGGCCAAAAACTGGAAGGCAGAAAACAGCCCCACAATAGATGAAATAAT
The DNA here is from genome assembly GCA_029233225.1 of Lepidodactylus listeri. Lineage (NCBI taxonomy): Eukaryota > Metazoa > Chordata > Lepidosauria > Squamata > Gekkonidae > Lepidodactylus > Lepidodactylus listeri. Next base: position 14,576,002 of record JARCFY010000015.1, on the reverse strand, counting down.
ATATAAACTAATGGAGTTGGCAGAAGCAGAAAGGTTAAGCCAAACTCTATACGGAAAAAAGAAGGAACTAATGCAGGATAGATGGTCGAAATTTTACGATTGGTGTAGAAATAAATGAAGGACTTAAAGTACAGAAGTATTTAAAGATTCGGCTTTAAATTGTGATATAACTGATATAAACCAAGAAAATAATGAACCACTGCAAGAAAAATGGTCGAATTCCTACGAATGGTGTAAAAATAACTAAATGACTCAAAATATGAATTATAAATTGTATGAACTTAAAGGGTTTCAGATATTAGAACAAGAATCTACAAAGGAACTAATATAAAGATAGGATTTGTGTATGGTATAAGACTAAAACAAGTTGCAGTATGGTATGTGGAGGTTCCGTGCGGTCCCCACTACTAGATATTTACAGCAAAACGATAGGTCCATATGAAAGAAAATAAGAAAGATGATATTGTAGAAGCGGTAGCAGATGTATCTGATACACAAGTGATGTTCCTTATTGTAGTAATTGTTCGGAAACACTGGATGTAGAAATGGTTGTATAATTCTGAAAATGAAATAAAAAAATTATATATATATATATATATATATATATATATATATATATATATATATATATATATATAAAAAGAATTTCAGCTAATGCTCCTCAGCAGTTAAAGAAAGGCAAAGGAAAAAACTCTCACCACTCCAGGAGCATTCTTTATTACTTACCTACCTACCTACCTACCTACCTATCTACATATCTATCTATCTATCAATCTATCTTAAGGTTGCCAAGCTGAACTCACCATTTAGTGGGGGCAGTCCTGTCCCCATCTGGGAGTCTTCTGGCACGTGCATGAAGCATGCACGCACAATGACATCACCCAGAAGTGATGTCATCATGTCGGGCACATTGGGGGCAGGACCTCTGTAATTCGAGGGAAAACCATAGAGTTTCCCCTTGAGTGATAGAGCCTCCCCCCCCCCGAAACGTGCCCAACGCAGTGACGTCACCTCCGGGTGATGTCATCATGCTAGGCATGTCTCCACAGCCTGGCAATTTGGGGGTGGGGTTCCCCCCAGCAGCCCAATCCGGACTGGCGGAGAACAAGCCAATCAAGCAGGGTCCCCCCCCCCAGGGGACTTGGCAACCCTGATCTATCAATCACATTTATACCCTGCCCTCCCTGCCAGAGCAGGCTCAGCTGACTTCGGTCTGCCTCTGATGAGGAGAAGCCTTACACAATTGCTGCACTGGATGGGCTTTGATCCTTCCCTCACTTGCCTCACTGTCAAGGTGATTACTGTGCATGGCCATTGGCCCACCCTTTTCAGACCCTGCCTCAACCCAACAGTCATTGTGGCAGGGATGCTGTGGGGTGGAGCTCATCTGTGATGGACTTGGATCAGGTGGTCTTTGATCCACAATCATGCAGTCTTTGTAGTGTCTGCTTTTGAGGGCTCCTCTGTATGGGAGACCAAAAGGGCCTCCCTTTGTTCCAGGCAGGGATCCAGCCATCTTCTTCCACTCACCCCACTGGCAAGGTGACTGCAGGCCACAGGGCGCGACCAACCTACCCTTTCTGGGCATTTGGATGTCACGTGGGATGGTGCTTTGGCAGCCTTCTTGCTGGCTTAGCAACTGAGCAGCAGTGTGTGGCCAAGACTTCTCCCAGGGGTTCAGGAGTTTAGGTGGTTCTTCTTCTCTTGCTGGAGCTGGCAAGGTGACAGCAGTTCTATGGCCAACTCTTCTGGGGTGTTCCACTGGGGGTTGTAAATCCAAGCGACTGCTCAGCAATGTATCCTTCTTATACTTGCTGCAAAGCCAGAGCTTGGGGGGGAGGGAGGAATGACAATTGGTGTCCAGGGCTTCTGTGGCCTTCCTTTTGTCCTACTCCAGATCCATCCCTTTCCCTCTCACTTGCCCAGCTTGCAAGGTGATTGCAGGCAGGGCATGGTCAATTCTTCCAGGGCATCAGATTCACCAGAACCAGCCGGTCACATTAAACTTCCATACCTTCCTTGCATGCATGAGCCCTCCCCCTTCACTTGCTGCACTGGCAAGGAGACTGCAGACTGCCAGTGCTGGTCATGGCCATGGCCAGTCCTCCCAGAGTGCTTACTGGGGGTCGTCAGTGATAACCTTCTTGTACCAGCCACAAGCTGGAGCCTGGGTGGGAGGCACAAGAAATTACTAAGGCCCTCCCTTATTCCATGGCTCAGAGCCATCCCCTTTCCTACTGGCAAGGTAAGTGCAGGGCATGGCTGAACCTCCAATGCAGCGTGTGACTTGTGGGCCGGGGAGAGGAGGGAGGTTGGCCCTGCCCTGCAATCACCTTGACAACGGGTGGGTGTGTGGGTCTGGGGAAACAGCCACCCACAAACACTGTGGGTGGCTCCTGGCCCTGGGCAGGGGGGTTGGCCCTGCCCTGCAAGCACCTTGATAGCAGGTGAGTGGGTGGATGGGCCCAGGGAAAAAGATACGTGCAAGTGGTGCAGGTGGCTCCCAGGCCCAAGCAGGGCAGGAGAGTTGGTCCTGCCCTGTAGTCATCTTGTCAGTGGACAGAGGGTGGGCCTTGCAACAGTGCTAGGGTTGCCAGGTCCCCGGGGGAGGGAAACCCTGCTCGATTGGCCCACTCCCCACTGGCCCAGATTAGGCCACTGAGGGAAACCCCACCCCCAAATTGCCGGGCTGCAGAGACGTGCCTGGTGTGATGATGTCATCCAGAGGGGATGTCATCATGTTGGGCACGTTTTTGGGGGGGATGCTCTATCACTTCAGGGAAAACTCTAGGGTTTTCCCTCAAATTACAGAGGTCCCACCCTCAACATGCCCGACACAATGATGTCACTTCCAGGTGATGCCAGAAGACTCCCGAAGAGGACTGGACTCCCCCTGCTTAAATTTAAGTTAGACTTGGCAACCCTAAACAGTGCCAGTGACTCCCATTTGGGCCTGGGGGAGGAGAGGGGCTGTCCATCCCAGGGAGGTCTGCTGTGAGTCTGATGCCTTTAGCTTGCACAGGGTCTGTTCTATACACTCCAGAACCCATGCTTGACGTCTCTCCCAAAGGCACTTTCCTGGGGGCATGTAGGGGGGGCATCCTGGGGAGGTCCTCTGAGAGTCTGATGCCTCTAGCTCACAGAGGAGCTGTTCTATACACTCCAGAACCCATGCTTGATGTCTGCCCTACAGCACTTTCCTGGGGGCACCTTCTTTGGGGGGGGGGGGTTGTAATTCGGACCCCTAAGTCCAATCTTAATCAAACTGGAGTCAGCTGAAGATCTGCAAGTTTGGAGTCTCTAGCACCCCCCGGGGGGGGATTCTGCCATGTCCCAAACTTCCCAGACTGGTTCAGTATGTGTGAAGCTGGTTCGGTTCGGGGTTCAGTCTGGGGATCGCCATGGACCCTGAACCAAACTGCTTTTTTGGGGTCTGTGCCTATCCCTACTCATACTCAGTTTGGCACCCTTGGGCAAGAGCAATGGCTTTTATGAGTTAAGAAGACTCTGTACAATAGCTAATCCGTGATAGCTACAACTGCGGTGCTTAGTCAATTAACCAGTTATATTAATTGACCAAAAACATTTTGCTCAATTAAAAATATACCCTCATTTAACCAGGCAGTACATTTCAAAAAAATTTAAAAACTTTTTTTTTTTAGTACAACTAGATACAAAAATCTTGAGTAATAGGCACCATTATTGGTAGATACCAAACCAGGACTCAGCAGCCAAGACTTTATACGCAGACTGGGTGGACTGATGCTTCTCATCTTATTTATTTATTTATTTAATCTTTATTTTTATACCCCGCCCTCCCCGCTAGTGGGCTCAGGGCGGCTTACAAGGGCACGAATGCCAGTCAAAACATCATAAAACAATTAAAATCAACAATAACAATAAAATTCCAAAAAATTACAGATGTATAACTACAATCTATAACTATCTTGACAAAGATGCCAATGGAACTACTGGGAAACTGTAAAAGGATGATGGAGTGCAAGATTCCAGGAAGGAATTTTTCCCATTCATTAGAAAAGGAGAGAACCTCCTGGGAAGAACTTTCTACCAAGGGTTTGGTTCGGGGTGGAAGCTTTTCTACCTTCTCAGTTTCACTCTCTGGCTGTTCATCTTTTAAAAGGAGAGGCAGCCTGGTGCTGTTTTGATAACTGATGGACTATTTGTCTGTGTTCCCCTCACTTTGGTTTAAGTCTTTCTTAAATATATTCAGTACATGCCCAACTTTCAGCTCTGCACTCTATAACCGTCCTGCTCAGGGCTATAGCTACATTTTGTTTTTTGTTATGGGGGCGAGTTAGTACAGTGCTGGGAAGCCCTTAGGTCCACCTTTCTAATTGAGACTCAAGGTGGATTACATGGTATAAAACAAAATAATTTAAGTTAATCATGTAAGAGGGCAAATAAACTTTTAAATAATTAAATATCAAGTGGTGTATCAGGCTGAAATGTTTCAGGTTTATTAGAAATGTCAAATGTACATGGGGATATGTCTCTCTATACATATACAGACTCCTTTTATAGGTAAAAATCACAAATTATGAAACTGTTCAACAGTGTGCATATAGCCTGTCTGAAGAAATGTATTCTGGAAAGGGAAAATTGGTAGAAGACAGTGAGAAATAATGAGTCAAAATACATAGCCTGAAGCTCAGTCTCTTCAGTGTAATTAAGAAACTTTAATGTACTTAAAACCCTCAAAATTCAAAGTAGCTGTGCTGGTATACAAATTCAAAAGGAACAGCAGTGTAATATCTTTTATTATGACAAGTAAGCAGATAAGTAGTGAGCAGCCTTACCTATTTTCCCTCCTCTTTTTCAGAGTATATATTAATTTTAAAAAATGGAGGGGGCAGGTAAAGTTTTTAAAGATTTTTAATGAGACGTGCTATAAGGGTACTCTGCAAGTTAAATTGGGTTCCACACTGCAAAGCAGATTTCACATTTTGCACCAAGGGCTTCTAGCACTGAAAAGCTGGTAATGGCTTTTCTTCCAGCCAGCATGTGGCTAACTAAAGTATTGGATGTGGAAGAACCAGCTTTGAATCCCTGCTCTGATTTTCTTATCCTCACCTGCATCACAGGATGGTTGTCATAATTCAGTCACTCTTGGAACAAGTTGAAATCTGTTTTGCATCATACAGTTTGATTTGTTTTGTATGCAAATATCACACCTTCCCCATTCCACCTTTTTTTAGGGCTGGAGCTTCCATCATGGCCAAAGGGTTACGAAATTCAGAAGCACTCACCACTAACAATGCACATTTGGATATTTCTGGTCCCTGGGCCCAAGAAACCAGAGTCATTCTTCCAGTTTGGCCCTTAAAAATACGAAATCCTTTCAATGACTGGCTACTTTCAAGAGAAAGACTAAGGGAAGAAAACTGTTTGCCTTCCCTCTCTCTGTGCTGCCTTTTCTTTCTCAGTTTCTTACCCACTTAAATTACAATCTCATTTCCATGAGCAGATTGCTGTGGTGGCTGTGTGAGTGGGTGGGTGTACAGAGCGCAACAGCCAAACCCAGCGTGGTTGGTAAGGCCCCTTGCATCAGTAAAACAACCATGAGGGGGATTCTTCTCCGTTCTCTCCACTCTGCCCAAATGTTCTGTTTTCAACAAATGCATGATTACCTCATTCAAAAATGAATGGCCGGTACCAAACAATGGTAAGTGGCTGAATACAGGCTCCGATGCCATTCTCTAGAGTCTGTGGTTCATGACAAGAAATGGCAATAACCCTTCTCTGAACATTCTGTACAGTGAAAAGAAACTGAACCTTGTCTTGGCTGCAGGTGGAAGAAGCATCTCCTTACAACCTTGGCTTGTATACACTGCAAACAATAAAGCATGCCTGTTTCGCATCTGATACTGTCTCCCCGGGAAGGAAGGAGGGCAGCACATCCCCAACTGGCTGGCTGGCTGGCATCAGTCAGTGAGCCATCTGGGAGGCATTGCCACCCGAGGCAACAGTACCTGAACATGAATTAATAAAAGAGAGTGAGGAAAAAAAAGTCTGAATGGGAAGCAAAGTCCTTTGTGGTCCGTGAGGGAGCTTTTTCTTCCTAGCAAACCTTGACACTGTGTGCGTATGTTGATACATTGAGCAGAGATGGCATCTTCCCTTTCCATAGCATCAAAAAAAGGGGGGGGGGTCCTTTGTTTATGGACCCAAAGGTTTCCTGAATTTATCAGACGTAGACCAAGCAAACAGGGGATTTGTCCCACATTTCTGTTTTAAAATGAACATTCAATAAGGTGGGAGGAGAGTAGATGTTTCAAAAAGTTTGCATCTTGTAGAACAAAACTAACAAAGTGCCATACAAGAGTTGACGAGAGAGTCAAGAGAGCAACCCACAACCCAGAGCCAGGGACACGAGGGCTGTAACTGTCCAGCCAACGCCCTGGTCCAGGGTCCGTCAGACCCAAGACCCAGAAGGGGCTGCAGTCTGTGATGGGATTAATGAGGAATTGGCATCCCACTGCTAGCCAACTAATCATACTAATGCCACCCACATTCAACACTGGGGTTTACCAAATCAGGTAACTACCAAAATTATTTCCCCTAGAACTGGAATGGATACATGCAAAATCCCCTGCTCACTGGCGATCGCTGCTGAGTTTGGCTCATTCCACCCCAGTCAGATGTGATGAAATTTCCCCCAATTATACATGCTGTTATAAGCAGCCCTGTGGCCAGAAAACCTTCGGCAAGGGGATGCGTACCCCCCATGCGATGATGTCATTCATGACATCAGCCAGAAGTGACCCGATGATTGGTGCTGGGGTGGGCCATTCTCCCCTGCCTGCCTCCGCTGCCGTTCTCTGCCATTCTCTTTGCCAGCATGGCCTACTGTCCTGCCTGCCTGCCTGCTCTGGGCCTGAGCTCCCCCATTCCTGAGAGGGAGACAGAGAGCCTGGTGGGCGAGGCCAGGGGAAGCAAACACAGGTGAAGCGAGATGCTGTTGGTAGCGTCCTGTCATTCTCTTGTTTCCCCCCTATTATACTCCCAGCTTTACTGGGAGCTGGCTTGTGATTTAGTTTCTACTGTCATAGTAAAGAGTTTCTGTGGTGCAGCTAGTCTTTGAACCACTATTCCAGCTGTAACTTGCTGCCCTTGCATTTCCTTCTGAATCAGAGCTCTCCAAGTCTGTAATGCAGGAGTCACTACTAAGAAGGCCTTGTGGTTATATCTACTTGTGGTTATATCAGCATGGTATAATGCCATACAGCCCCCATTCCAAAACAGCCATTCTCTTCAAGGGAACTGATATCTGGAACCTGGGGACCAGTTGTAATTCCAAGAGATCTCCAGAAAAAACTGTAGCCAGGATTTTAAAATTTGGGTCAATGCTCCCCCTAAGCTGTGGAGTCTTGTGAGCAAGAATTCTACTTTGTGAGCTGGCATTAAGGCTCTGAGCGAGCAATTTGGCTGCTGCATAAATTAGTTGGCTCTGGAGCAGTCCTTCCTGAGCTAAGACAAAAAGGTGTAAGCTTGAGGCTAAAAAACTATAAGCTAGCTCACACTAATTCAGCTTAGAGGGAACACTGGTTGGGGGGCACCCCCGCCCCCCCCCCCCCGCCCCAGCAAGCAGCCCTGCTCCCATCCTTCCATTCCCTGCAATTCACACACGCTGAGATGGATGCAAAGCAGAGATGCTTTCCTAGGTGCTCCATCCATGGAAACCTCCTACCCCCCATCCCAGTGGCCTGTCTGCTGCCAGAAAATCGGGGTGCCCCCAAATTTCAGCCTATTTTTCTCAGCCATGTCAGCTGAGAAGCAGCAAGTGATGAGTCCTCAGCTGAAGAAGAAGAAGAAGAGATTGGATTTATATCCCGCCCTTCACTCACTCGGAGTCTCAGAGTGGCTTACAAACGCCTTTCCCTTCCCCTCCCCACAACAGACACCCTGTGAGGTAGGTGGGGCTGAGAGAGCTCTGAGACAACTGTCCTTGAGAGGCTAGCTGGTACAGAGCTATGGCTTGCCCAAGGTCATCCATCAGCAGGTGCAAGTAGAGGAGTGGGGAATCAAACCCGGTTCTCCCAGATTAGAGTCCGCGCACTTAACCACGACACCAAACTGGCTCTCCAGAAGAAGGGGGGGGTGACGCAAAGGGTTAGCCAGCTGGAAAGGGAACGGCCAAGCCTTGACTCAAAGGGGGGGGGGTATTGGGAGCATCCCCTGCTTCCTTGGGAGCACACCGGGGGGGGTGGGGGGGGGTGGAATGGGCTGCCCAGGGAAGCAAGTGCACTTTGCCCTGCCCACTCACCAAGCCCCATTCTTCATGCCAGCACCTGGGCTCCTCCCCCTGGAAAGATGCTTGTCTGAAGGTTGGGGGGGGGGGGTTATGCAGAGGCAATGCCAGCCGAGGGGGCACTTGGCAGCCTGTTGTTCTTGGAGTGGGCCGCAGATAAATGCCACATGCAGCACTGCAGGGGTGGGAGAAAGAGGGCAGGTGATGGCAGGAGAGGAAGAAGGTACGCTGAAAAATAAAATAAAAAGTGGGAAGCTGAGAGGCCTGGGCTGCATGGGAAGTCGGGGGGCCTTGGCAGTAAGCTGGAGGCTGGGCCCTAAAGGGCCCCGCTGCAACTACAGGCTTGGTTTCCAGCCACCAGTTGGAGGCTGGCCACTCTAACCCCAGCAGCCTTCTCTCATCTTGAGAGGGTGTGAGTCGAATGGAATGCTGATTTGTACATAAGCCTCCAGCTTCTGCAGTCTAAGTTCCTCGAATCTGCTTCAGGCTGAACCACCCATGACACAGGGCTTGTCCATCTCAGCACAATCCCCAGCCAAGCCAACACATTTGTCCACACTTAATGGAAAAAAGGGGGGGGGGGTCCTTGAACTTTCTGGTTGATTTCAAGGAGGGAATGCCCCAAAGGTTATCCATTTCAATCATGGATTTGGGTGAAACAGGAGCCCCCATTGGCTCTTTTTCTCAGATACTCACACTGCCCCCGGCTCCTCCCGGTTTGCTATTGTCCCTATTCATTCAACATGATGAAGGGAGCTTTTGTTGCACCAACCCCATATGCGGTCAGATAGCCCCTTGATTATCAATCCGCTTCTCTCTTCTCTCTGTGACCTCGGCTCCCCCCAGATGCAAACAATGCAATGTTTTCTTCTGGCACCGTTTTTTTCAGGAGGGGGAGTGGTTGCCTTTGGCTTCTGACCTTGGAGGATGTGTTAGCCTCCTTGCCCTCTCCCCAAACTCCCCATTTAACCTCTAGACCTGCCTAAAGTGATGGAAGACCCTGAACACAAAAATCATACAGTCTGTCAGTTTTCCAGTGGAATGTGCAACTGGCTGCTTCATTAGCGGCACACTGAGTGCCCAAGGCACCCGCTCATTCACCTAAGGGGCATGGGAATACCAAGCCAAATCATGGCAAGGTGGAAATAAATAAAGATTGCCATAGTTGTGAGTTATAAATAGGAACTTTAAGGATTTGAGGGCCTCAGCTGTGTTTGAGTTTAAGTCCTGATCTTCATGAAAATAGGGATTTGCCCTTTACTGAATATCAAAACCCTTACAGGGGTGCTTAAACTTGGTTCCTTCTCTAAAAAAAACAAACATAGAAAGGGGTGAACAAGATTAAGCTGATTTAGTACAATTGTTTTAATACATTTGTCTTCATATAAGTGTTTCAGTTTAACTCGGCTGCAGAGCAGACTGTAAATCATCTCCCAGTTTTGTATTTCACTTATGCCTCCTGGTAGATCAGGCACTGAGCTGCGAAAGAATGAGACCTATAGAAATTCTGCCTGTGAAAATCCCAAATGTTCTACATGCTCCTCCCCCAGTTCTATAATTAGAATATGTGATAGATATTGGAAAAATCTATTCAATATACATAGGGTTGCCAAGTCCGTTTAACTTACTGGCGGGGGGGAGTCCTCTGCTGGCCAGGAGCTTCAACAACGCGTGCGCTTTGCGCGCGTGCTGGCTGACGTCACCCGGAAGTGACGTCAGCACGTTGGGGGCGTTGCCAGGGCGACGCTCTGGCAATTGCCCCAAAACTCTATGGTAACATAGAGTTTTGGGGCGATTGCCAGAGTGTCGCCCTGGCAATGCCCCCAACGTGATGGCGTCACTTCCAGGTGACGTCATTACATGGGGGGAAGTCCAGGTTGGACGACTTCGGGGGCGGGGTTTTCCCCGCCAGCTGAATGCTGGCCGGCAGATCGGGAACCCCTTTAGCGGGGGATCCCCCGCCCCCCAGGCTGACTTGGCAGCCCTAAACATACATGTTTTAATCAGGTTTGCAAAAAGAGCTTTCCAGCGTTTTGTGCCCTTGCAAGAGAATCTCTTTTTTATTATCAATAACTTTTTGAACATATAGAGGATAAACATAACATGGTTACATTTCGCAAAAAATGGATAGCTTTTTTTTTTTACTTACAGTTGGTTAAAGCAACATACATCGTTACTGTCATTGGATGTTGTTCTATCTAGAATGTATCAACCTTACAGATGAAACAGATCTATTGGATATACATTTTTAGGCACTTTTGTCTGTTGCAACCATATACTCCAGTAGTGGATACCAAATCGCTAGGAAGCAATCTTTTTGTTTTACATTGGCATTTTGGACATTCTTATATGCTCTCTTTTCCATAACATAGAATTGCCAGATTTTCTCATACCATAGAGAAATTGTAGGAAGCCGATTGTTTTTCTTTTTTTCTTTTTTTTTTCCAAACGTTTTTATTAAGTTTTTCATGTAAAATACAATGAGATAAGATAATATTTCAACATGGTTTCAATTGCAATATACAGTAGGTTGCAGGATAGTGATATATATTAAGTATGTAAATATAATATAACATATATCCTCAATTAAGATAGGATTCAAACCGAACTAAACAAACAACTAGTAACTTTACGAACTGGCATAACAGGTGAACTAAAATATTGAAACTATGTCAAGGTACTTTTTCTGAATAGTACCTTTGGGGATATAGTCATTGAAAGCTGCTTCTATAAATGGTAACCATTTAGCGTAGAAATAAGTTTGGTGTCTAGGGGTGTTATTAGGTGGAGTAGAAGAGGCTATTTTCTCCATAGTGTAAAATTCCCAAACTGTAGAGAACCATTGATGCTTGGTTAGTCGGTTGGAGTTTTTCCAGTTTGAGGCTATAAGATGTTTGGCTGCCATAAGTAAAGTTGAAATTAGATCTTTGCGGATATTTGGAGTTTCATCATCTGGCCAGGAGTCTAATATTATAATCTCTAAGGATAATGGAATGCTTATGTTGGTTATTGATTTTACACTCTGTGTAATTGTTGTCCAAAATTGGTGTAGCTTTGGACATGACCACCAACAGTGAATATAGGACGCTTCTTCACCGCACAGTCTCCAGCAGGTTGGTGGATAACTATTATCTATACGGTGCAATTGCATTGGTGTAAGATACCATCTCAGCATGATTTTAGTTGCTAAGGTTTTAATATTCAAAGATTTTGACTGCATACTAGGTGATAGCCATATATTATTCCATGATGTATCGTCTGTGGGATAATTGCAATCTTTGTTGGAAAGCGAGAGGGGGTTTATGAGATATACAAAGTAGTTCCATATAGATTTGCGATATTGAACTTTTGTATGAAGGGTCTTCCCGCATTAGTAATTTTTCATAAAATGTGATAGGTGTGATATCTGTAGTCTTAGAAAAGATAGAATTCCAAAGGTGTTGAACTTGTAGATATTCAAACCATGCAATCTTACATTTGTATTTCGATTCCAGCTCTGATTTGGTAAGTATTTTGAAGTTTTTGCTAATGTCGATTAATCTGGTTATTTCTAGGTTACGCCAAGTTTCAAATGAGTTGGGCTGTGATCCAGGAGGGAACCATGATTGTCTTGTGAATGATGTAAGTATCGAAGGTTTCGATAATATAGCTGATTTAAGTTTGTCCCGTATGTTGAGGGTGTTCCGTAGGAAAATGTTGGTTTGTGAGGAAGCTGGTCTTTTACTTTTAGTTTCCCATAGAGCCTCTTGGAATGTTAAAGGTGGCTTCGATGTCTTTCCAATCTGCTTTGTATTTGGGATTGAGTTGTTTCAGCACGCCGACTAATGTTGTGGTTTCATAATACAAAGATAAGTCCGGAAGGGAGAGGCCTCCTGAGTTTTTGGGCCTTGTAAGAGTTTTATGGTTTATCCTGTGTCTTGAGTTGTTCCAAATATATTTCAGCATAAGTTTTTGCCACAGTTTAATCAGATTGCGGGGAACAATAATTGGTAATGCTCTGAAAAGGTAGAGTAGTTTCGGAAATATGAAGGTTTTTATTGATTGTATCTTTTCAATCCACGATAATAATGGCGCAGATTGTGATGACGGTAGATCTTCTAGCAATTTCGTTATATGTGCGTAATTTGCTTTGTTTAAGTCCATCAAATTGAGTGGTATTTTAATGCCGAGAAACTTCCATTCTTTTTTAGTCCAGATGACGTCATAGTTGTTCTTGATATAGTCCCGATGAACATTAGACAACACAATAGGATATAAATTGGTTTTGGTTCGGTTGACTTTGAGGCCGGATATCTGTCCAAAAGTTTGCAGTAGTGCAAAGAGTTCTGGTAGAGATTGTTCAGGGTGTGTGAGAAGCAATAACATATCATCTGCAAAGAGAGTCAGTTTTATAATTTTGTCTTTAACAGGTATGCCGTGGATGTTGTCATTTAGTCTGATTGCATTCGCTAAAGGCTCTATCGCTAGAGCAAACAGGAGTGGGGATAGTGGACATCCCTGACGAGTTCCTCTGGACAGTTGAAAGTCTTTTGATAAAAGTCCGTTGGTAATTATGCATGCTGAAGGTTCTTTATAGATGGTCATTATTGTTTTAAGGAAGTCGGGTCCAAAATTCATAGATGAAAGAATAGCAAACAAATAATCCGGTTCCACACTGTCGAATGTTTTTTCAATGTCCAGTGAAAGAATAAATGAGGAGTCTATTTGATGAGATCTGGCATACTGTATAGTGTTCAGAACTTTCTGTGTGTTATCCGTGATCTCTCTTTTGGGTATGAACCCCGTCTGGTCCGTGTGGCTATATTGGGGAATGATGGTATTTAATCTGGTAGCAATTGTTGCAGTAAAGATTTTATAGTCCTGGTTAAGCAGGGAGATAGGATGGTAAGAGCTGGGCTGGGTCGAGTCTCTATCCGGTTTTGGTAAAAGTATGATTTTCGCTTTATACCAGGAGGGTGGCATGATACCTTCTTTTATGACTTGATTGCAGGTGAACGCAAGATGTTCGCTGAGGAGAGTGTTGTATTTTTTGTAATATTCCGCAGTGAAGCCGTCTATCCCTGGTGCTTTGTTGTTTTTGAGAAGCTTTATAACATTTTGGATTTCCTTCGCAGTGATAGGTTCCTCTAGCCAGTCTTTGTGTTGTACAGATAGTGGTTTATTAAGTGGATAACGGTTTAGAAAATCATTAATATATGAGGGTGATGGTTTTTCTGTGGAATATAATTTTTGAAAGTAATTGAGAAAAACTTTTGCTATTTCAGAGTCACTATATACTAAGTCGTTGGAAGCTTTGCGGATAGCATGTATTGTGTTATCTGACATTTTCTTTTTGAACTTCCATGCTAATAGTTTAATTGATTGTGGTGATTTGAACCAGTAGTGTTGTTTTAAGTAGGCGATTTTCTTTTGTATGTGTGTTATCTCCAAGGACTCTAATTTTTTCCTTTCAGTTAGTAAAAGCTTATATGTCTTTTTTCTACAGGTAGACATATATTCAGACTCCAAAGATTTGATTTTGTCCATAAGGGCTTGTCGTAATTCTGTTTTTGTTTTCTTATAGGTTGAAGCCAACGCAATAAGTTTGCCACGAATTACGGCTTTGTGGGCGTCCCATACAAAGCGTTGCGAGGTGTCACTTTCCTTGTTGAATTTAAAGTATTCTTTAATGTCGGATTCGATAGAATCAGTGATTGCTGTGGATAATAAAAGGTGTGGATTCAAAGTCCAGTTGTATTGTTTGGTTTGTTGTCCTGAGAATTCTACATAAGTTTCCATCCAGGCGTGATCAGACCATATTCTTGATCCTATGGAGGAGTTTGAAAAGGAATTGACAAGTGAAGAAGAAATTAGAATAAAATCTATCCTTGTATGCGTATGAAATCGTGATGAGTAATAAGTGTAGTCTCTGCAATTAGGGTTATGCAATCTCCAGACATCTATTAAATTAGATTGATTTAAAATGTCCTGCAATTTAGCCGAGTTTGATAGTACTTGAGAGGGGTATTTAGAGGATTTCAGTTTCTGGCCTCTGGAGATGTCCTGCGTGGGGTCCAAGATATGATTAAGGTCACATCCAATTATATAAGGGTCGTCACTGAATAGTGCCAATTTTTGAAGAATTTCCTGAATAAATGCTAGCTGGCCGTCGTTGGGTGCATACAGTGAAACTAATGTAAGTTGTTTGCCGTTAAACTTGCCATTTAAAAATACATATCTCCCATTGTGATCTTGTTCTACCTTCAGAGTCTGAAATTTTATTGATTTGCGTATGAGAATTGCCACACCTCGTGATTTTTTAGAGCCTTGTGCTTGGATCTGTGCAACAAATTTGTTAGATTTGAACACAAAATCATTATTGTCTTTCAGGTGCGTTTCTTGAAGGAATATGATATCAGAGCGTTGTTTTAGTAGTGCTGTCAATGTTCTCTTACGTTTAATGCTGGAATTTAGGCCTCTACAGTTTAGCGAAATTATTTTAACCTTGTTTGAGGTTGCCATCATAGAATAAGGTATTTTTAGAGATTTTGTTGGAGATCAATAGCCATATATTAATACTAAGGTGTAAATAAGGGGCCAACACCAAGATGATTAAACTTTTCAGTACATAGACATAAACTGTAGACAACATCTTCACATAAAAGTATTTGTAGTGGTGATAATACAGTATGTCCTGCAAGTATAACAATATCAAAATTGCAAAATAGGTGGTTACCATTGATAATACATAGTTCATGCAAATGCCAACAACACTTAAACACATTGAACAAATATGAGTCAGAGCTAAATTAAGAGCTCCAACCTCCCTTTCCTTCAGGGAATGGTGTCGATATAAAATTAAAAACATTAATATCACGATCTGGACAGTGGGGCTGAGCATTGTTTATACAGAGCTCCCCCACCCCTTTTTTAATTTGATATAGCAATAAGATTAAAGGATAATACCATATTTGGGCATATTTAGTTAAATTAAAGGCATGGGAAACAAGTGATATAACTCATACATATCAAATATCCTAAATAATAATATAGTTACTTGTTTTATTAAGCCAGTTTAATTTTAGGGTCTGTGCATTTCCTGTCAAAATTACAAAATTATGTAACTGTATTTTGGTCATATTCCAAAGTTGGTGAAAGTATAAAAATTTGATGTGATGATTACTTGCTACATGAAATTTCAAATTGGTTCCACTCTCAGTTGTTTATCATTATCATTAAAGTTAAAACATAATTCATCTTTGTAATAATCAATTTCTAAATAGTGAGATTAATTAGTGGAAGACTTTGGAATAAATTAATATCATGACAATTGCAGTTTTATAATGAAATTAATGTCTATTAAAGCCTTTACTGTCTTAAAAGGAAAGGAAACCCCTTCCCTTTACCTTAAAACTCATATATGAAATAATGCTATAAGGAACTTTGTACTGTCTATTACCAAATAAGCTAGTCATTTGCATATAAATCCTATATTGTAGCATTCCAGGAAACATACAAAGCCTTATCAAACAAAATTTAATTTCTATGACTCAAGGTGTCTTTAGAACCATATATGATGGACTTAGGGTTCAACTCAAAAATATTAATTAATAACATTTTCTTTTGAAAATAAACCTTAATACTTATGTGATAACTTTGCAATGAATTAATTAGATTATCAATTTTCAGCATCTATGTTTTGTAATGTGGCGTATGTTAACAAATAAACTAATCATTAACTTATAAATCCTATATAGTAGCTTTCCAAGAAACATACAAAGCCTTATCAAACATAATTTAATTTCTATGATTCAAAATGCCATTGGAACCAAGTATGATGAACTTGGATTGCAACTCAATAATATTAATTAATTGTGTTTCTTTTTGGAAAGAAATCTTAATAACTGTGTGATAACTTTGCAATGAATTAATTAGGATAACAAATTTCAACATCTATATTTTGTAATGTGGCTTATCAAGAATAAACTGTGTACTTAAATTCTATATAACAATATTGTTAGTTCCTACATTGTGAAGTAGTATGAGTAAGGTAAAATAGTATTCCGTTTCCCATAATTCGAACCTTAATGTAGACTATTTATTAAAGAGAAAAAACCTCCCGTCATTATGTTCACACAATTTTAGACCTTTTCTCCCGACGTTCCCTAAGTGTTTGCCAGCGCTGGTTAGAAGTTACGGGCTGGGGTGTAGGGTTTTCTGCAGGTTCTTCTGGAGGAGGTTGCAATTGTAAGTCTTGCAATAGTTTGAGGCCAGACTCTAAATCAGTGGCTTGTAGCTTGGCCCCTTGGTAGGAGACTTGGAGCTTGTGCGAGGCCACCCATCTGTATCGTATTTTGGCAGCATTCAGAGTTGAAGTAATTGGGCGAAGTGCTTTTCTCCTGAGAAGGGTTTCCATTGATAAGTCTTGGAGGACTTGTATTTTATTTTCTTTGTACAATAAAAACCCCTTTGCTCTGGCTAATGTTGTGATTTTTTGTTTAATCTGAGTGTCATTAAATTTAGCAATTATATCCCTGGGGTAGTTGGTTTGGCGTGTTTTTAGGGCTCCCGCCCGGTAAGCTGTGTCAATAAATGGGGCTGCGTCGGGATCTGCATCTATAAGGGTAGATAGCCATTCCATAAGAAAGGTTTTGGCGTTTGTGGATTGTTCGCTTTCTTCCGGCACCCCTCTAAATTTGATATTGTTACTTTTAATTGGTTTTCCAACATTAGAATTTTGTCAGTGCTCCACTCCTCCCTCTCATAAAAAAATCGAGCGTCCTCTTGGAGGATCATAGTTGATTCGGCTGCGATTTCGGCTGTTTGTGTTACTTGTGCCATGGATTGCTTAAGTTCCGCTATCTGGGAGTTAATCGGTAATAAAAGCTCTGCCATGGTCGTGGCCATGTTCTGTTCGAGCGATTTTATGGTTTCATGGAACTCCTGTTTAGATACGACAAGGCCGTCCTGATTGGGCTCGTTGCCGCCCGCTGCCATTTTAGATGCGCTCGTTTGGGCCTCCCGTGGGGGATCTGGAGTTCCGGATTTTGCAAAGTAAGAGATGACGTTCTTACTCACAGTTTGTTGGTTTTTGGTTCTGCAGTTTTTGCCCATCACTTAAGATGAATTTTGGGTGATTTTAGGTGGTATTATCGCTTAGATAAGGGGATGGATCGGGAGCCGTTCTGCTATGCGTCTTACTCCATTCGCTCTGACGCCACGCCCCCGATTGTTTTTCCATTTGATGGCAATCGTGGCTCTGGCCTCTGCCAACAGGAAGTCAGTTAACATTATCTTTGAGGTCCGTATTTCACCATTTCCCCATAGAGATAGTAACAATATTTCTGGTTTGTTTGGGATAAGGTAATCTGTTATATCATTAATATGTTTAACTATCAGGTTCTAAAACTGGGTTACACGTGGACAAGACCAGAAGCAGTGGATAAAGGATGCTGTTGACCCACAGCCCTTCCAGCACATTGAGCTCGTTGAGGGGTATACATTGTGCATTTTTGTGGTGATAAATAGCATCTTGTTAAGATTTTAAATGATTGAAATTTGATATTTATAAAGTGTGACTGTAGTGTTCAAGAATTCCAAATCGATTGCCACTGCTGATTTGGTATTATTCTATTACAGTCTTGTTCCCAGCTTTTCTGGTAGGGAAATTACTTCCCTAAATCTGCTTGTCCCAGTATGTTATATAGTGTGGATCTCAGTCCTTTGAATGAAATTGACTCAGCTTTTATTAAAGATTCAAATGGAGATAGTGGTTTTGTCCTTAGCTCTATAAATTGTAGTGAGTCAAATGAGTGCTGTAATTGCATATATTGAAACCAGGGTAACCTGAAACCCGCGTTGTTATCTATTTCAACTATACCCATTAGTTTCCCCTTATTGGTAATATCTGTTAACCTTGTTAAATTGGTTTCTCTCCATTCTCTAAAATCATTTAGTTTTAATGTCGAGGGGAACCAACCTTGACCTACCAACGGAGATAACAAGGAAGGATTCAAGACTAATTTTGAGCATTTTGCATCCCATATTTTTAAAGAGGGTAATTGGCATTCTGCTTTCTTGATGCTTGCAGGTCTGTGTTTCTGGCCCATATTGCTTCTTGCAATGATAAAGTATAGTTTTGTTCTATCTGTTTCCAGTCTGGGGTAGCAGCAGGAAAAAGCATTCTCACCAGGTGAGCTAGCTGTGCCGCCTCATAATATCGCTTAAGGTCTGGTAACCTCAACCCACATTTTCCTGGGTTGTCTTAGAATTTTGAAGCTAATTCTTGATTTGCGGAAGCCCCATAGAAATTTATTCAGCGTAGACTGCCACTGTCCAAAATACTTGTTGGCGATTGTAATCGATATCGTCCAAAAGTAGAATAGGATTTTAGGGAAGGCAAAAGCTTTCACCAAATTAAGTCTGTCTGCTAGTGACAAAGGGAGCTTGTCCCATTTTTGTAGGTCAAACGTGATTTCCTTGAAGATTTTTATATGATTAACTTTTAAGATGTCTCTTGCAAGAGAATCTCACCAGGCCACTTCCACGCATTACGTTTTTTAAAACGTATGTATCTGTTTTAAGTGGACATGTAAAACTGTAGCTTAAACAAGTGTACCCTACTGGCACATTCATCAGAGAGTCATGACTGGCTACAACTTCCTCCTGAGTGTACAACTAGTGGCAGACTCAGGTTTGTGTCAGTAGTATAATGTGGGAAAGACTGCTGGACAGAAAGAAAGGGTGAAGGTGTAAGTCACACGGTTCTCATCTCACAGGATCCTTGACCATCTCCCACTTCACTATTCTTATTTATTTATTTATTTAAACATTTATACCTTGCTTTTCTTCCCAGTGGGGACTAAAGCGGCTTACTTTCCTGCAATCCTAACAAATACCCTGTGAGGACAATTTGGTGACGTGCCTGGGGAGGGAGAAGTATGGAGAGGGGAGGAAGCTCATTGGGGGGTAGGATGCCATAAAATTCACTCTCTGAAACAGCCATGACCTCCAGGGGAACTGATCTCTACAGTCTGGAGATCTGTTGTAATTCTGGGAGGACTCCAGGCCTCACCTGGAGGTTGGTAACAATGTCTGACATGCTTACCACTACACCATGCTGGTTCTCACCTAGGGGACAACCTGGATATACCTACACCAACCTGACAAATTTCACAATACCAGAATTTAATCCCAGTGACTGAATAGTAAAATGCAAAGAATGTTCAAAGAAAATATGTGAACCCATTTTGATGCTAAATTTTCCATACTGTGAATGTTAGTCTCCTAGAACAGTATGAAACATCACTAGAGATTAGCAACTGATAGCGCCTAGGCTAAATCTGGACTCTTGAGACGTACTACCTGGTCCCATGACCATCAATAGAAATCATAAGAGGTAAGAAGCAACTGTGCCAATGGTAATTGTCAGTAGTCCATTTGGCAGTGGTGTACCTAGCCTATTTGGCACCCAGGGTGGATAATTTTTTAACACCCCTTGTCATGATCTATGCTGGACTGGGAGACTAGTGCAGCGTAGGCACAGGAGTGACCTGTGTGGGAGTGATAAGCAAGACAGCTAGGGTTGCCAAATCCTTTTTACTCACCGGCGGGGGGGAGTCCTCCTGGCGCCAGGAGCTTCCCCGGCGCACACGACAGCGCGCGCACCGCAACGATATCACTGGAAGTGGCATCATCATGTTGGGGGCATTGCCAGGGCGACACTCTGGCAATCGCCCCAAAACTCTATGGTACCATAGAGTTTTGGGCCGATTGCTAGAGCATCGTCCAGGCAATGTCCCCAATGTAATGATGTCACTTCCGGGTGACGTCATTACGGGGGTGGGGTTCCCCCGCCGGCCGAATGCTGGCCGGCGGATCGGGAACCCCTGTAGCGGGGGATCCCCCACCCCCTGGTCTGACTTGGCAGCCCTAAAGACAGCCTACAATCCCTTAGCAATGGTGGTAACTAATGGGAGTTCAGGGGTTGTGTGAGGAGACTGAACATAAGCTTTGTGAACTGTTAAATGGCGTCCTTTTCTCTACTGCGGCCTTTCCTCACACAGAGTCAAGCTGAGGGGAGAGTCCGGGCTGGGAGAAAGATCCCTCACTTGGGACAGAGGGGGTGCAGGCACAGGCCCTGGTATATATGGGCAGTGGGCCTTGAAGTAGTAAACAGTTAAGAAACAGTCGCGTTAGATTCAGTTATTTTGCTTTTAAACACTGTTATTGATTTTAATGCACCTCGTCTCGTTTTCCCTGTCCCAGTATTGTGTTAATAAACCCTTTTGTTTACTTGTTCTCTGCCCGGTCATCACACCTATGTTTCTTGGTTTAAAAAGAGGCATTTGGTTGGGCTTGGGAGGGTACTCTGGGCCTTCTCAAGAGACCCTAAGTCCAGGGTGGTGGCGGCGGCAGAAGGTGGCAGCCTGCAGGGGTCATGACACCCCTCCACTTTGTTGTTGTTGTTGTTGCAGCACCCTAACTACTGCTTTGCTCTGGGAGCCAACTGAACCCTACATTGGCATAAATCTCAGCTACAGCTGCATAAGTCCATGTACATTGGTGTAGCCAGCACTGGCCACTGCAGCACCAACGGGCATGGTGGCCAGCTGTCAGTGCAACCAAGGCACAGGCCCCTATGCCAGTGTGGTCATGGATAGTGTTGGGGGCACGGTGACAGCCAGGTAGTCATCTCCCTGAGCCCTTCCAGCCTGGGAACACCCCCTGCCAGACACATAAACTTACACCAATGAAAAAGGTGCCCACAGAGTGCAAAAACACAGTGTTCCCCTGCTGCTGCATCCCCCACCCATTGGCCATGGAGGAGCACAGAATGCTGACTACATGGTCGGAGGAAATATAATGACAACTCCAAAGAAAAAATAAAGATAAAAGATCCAGTTTCTTATTGTCCAATATCTTTGCTAAATATGGACACAAAAATGTTTACAAAAATTTGAGCCAACCATTTGAAACAGTTTACAGCAAAGTACATTTTTTAAAAAGACAGGATTTATCCTGAAGAGGCATGTGAAAGATAACATCAGAAGGACTTTAAATATTATTAATTATTATAGGTATACAAAGGGGGAGTCCCCGATACTTGCCCTGCACCTACAAAAAGCCTTTGATTGCTTGGAAATTAATTATCTAAAAACGCTTTTATGACATTCTGGGTATGGCCCCAAATTTTTGAATGGTATTACAGCGATCTATGCTCATCCATCAGCTAAACTAAAAATGAATAATTGTTTTTCTTCAAAGTTTAACATATCTAGGGACACGAGACATGGGTGTCCTTTGTCACCCCTGCTCTTTTGCTTTAGCTTTAGCAAAAGAAGAAGAAGAAGAAGAAGAAGAGATTGGATTTATACCCCGCCCTCCACTCCCCAAGGGAGTCACAGAGCGGCTTACAAACTCCTTTCCCTTCCCCTCCCCACAACAGACACTCTGTGAGGTAGGTGGGGCTGAGAGAGCACTTTCCCAAGCTGTCCTTGAGGGAACAGCTGTGCCAGAGCTATGGCTTGCCCAAGGTCATCCAGCCAGGTGCAAGTGGAGGAGTGGGGAATCAAACCCGGTTCTCCCAGATTAGAGTCCGCGCACTTAACCACTACACCAAACTGGCTCTCCTTTAAGAACCTTTAGCTGAGGCTATTCGGTTTAATTCACAAATTTCGGGAATTACTATAGGAGGTAATACCCATACCCTCAGCCTTTATGCTGATGATTTTATAGTTTATATCTCTAACCCAAAAACATCACTCCCAGCTTTGTTAAAGATGCTCAACATTTTTAGTAAATTTTCTGGCTTAACAGTAACCCCCCCCCCCCCCCCCCAAATCAGACTTTAGTCCATTTTTTAAAGCTCAGATATAACAACCTATTGGAAGGAGAACTTTCAGTTTAGTTGGATAACTGAAGAATGGAGGTACCTACGGGTACAGATCCCTCTAGATCTATCCACATTCCATCAGGCAATTTTTTAATAAATTGTCTGCAAACAATTCTAAGGATAAGTTTTAAGACTTTAAAATGTTCAGTGGGTGGTGAAGGCCTGGGTATTCCAGGCTTATGACTTTACTATGATGCAGCAAATATAGTAAATATACTCACCAATGCCTCTAATGAAGAATGGTCACAAATAGAGGAATCTTACTCTGATTCCCATATGATTTTTGACCTATATTGGACAAAATACAAATTTAGATGATCAGTAATAAAACATAATGAGTTTTTCAGACCTCACTAAAGATATGGGATAGTAGATAGGCAATTTTGGAAGGAAATCATGCATCAAATATTCCCCATTACAGGTTTCAACTTACCTTTTCTTTCAGAATTGGCTCTTCTGGATGTCTGGTCGGACCCCCTACAAAGAAAAACACAGAAAGAATTAATTTCAGCACTGTTGTCCATTGCTCATCTTTTAATAGCTTTTCATTGGATAAATAAACAACTCCCAGCATTAGAAAATTGCTATGACTGTATATGAGAACATTTTTTAATGGCCAAGGTTATGGATGGAGTGACCAGACACCCAGAGGACAGCTATGTCACTTCCTTTGTGGAAACATGGTATCCTGTTATTTTACTTCCTTTCTCGAGGAACAAGAGATCCTTCTTAAAAATTCGCAATATGCTAAAATTATTTATTTCTAATTCTTTTGGTGATGTGATTTATTTTGTTTGGTTTTTTTTGTTTGGTATGGTAAATTCTGGATACATAATTGTCTTTTCTTTCTGAACTTTTGGAAATGTGGTTATGTAATGTATGGTCCTTATTTTTGCTCATGGTAATATATAGTTCTCAGTGTCTGTTTATTTTTTATAAATACAAGGTTAAATTTTTAAAAAAGTTAAGGTGCTATTGGACTCTTGCACTTTTTCACTAATAAAAATTGCAAGCTGTGCTGTTAGATTCCCCCCCCCCCCCCAATCTGTTAGAAATGGAGAGGGGGATATCTCCAAGTCAAATAATGCGTTGATTTCAGACTGGGCAAAATCCAATCAGTACTAGTGATAATAATGAAACAGTTAAAATGTTAAGAAAAATAGCCACCGAGCTGGGAGGGGAGGGGAGAGAGATGTGTTGAACTGGAACATATGGAACCCTAAATGTATTTTTAAATACTTAGCCTTAGCCATCTACTTCCAGTCATTAAGCAATGGAATCCAATCCAAGTGTTGTAATTCCTAATCAGGGTCTTTTTGAAAGAAAATAAAATCTATCTACCTATCTAGTACTGCTCATATGGCTATCATATTAAGCAGAAATTAGAAACAAAAATATTTTAAAAGACCTTACTCAGTATTATTTCTCTTATACTTGATTATCACGCCTATGAATTTTGCCACTGAGAGGGTGACATGATCATTTGTATTTGATAGTAGCCATGACACCTGGGATTGCACATTTAGCAATTCCATACCTTTAAGTAAAGAGGTGACTAAATTAGCCCTCACGCCATAATCATATGTTGATTTCGATTGTATCATATGAGCATCTGCACATTCTATTAGAGTATGATACTCTATTATATCTGCCCTCCAAAACTGCCGCAGGAAGAATGATCAGTCTTGCCAAAGTAAAAGCTTTTCTTAGTTTTGGGACTGTCAGTTGATAAAAATATTTCGGCAGTTGCATCGGGGGCGGGGGATTCCCAAATGGAGTGTCAAACATATCCTGTGTACCCTAATAAACATACTTGTAGCATCCAACTTCCTTACACATTTTTTAATTTGTCTTATAATGTCTTTAGTTTCTGTATTCTTAATCATATCATTTATTATTCATAGGCATTTCATTCTCTTGTCCAATAGCTGATCCCATTGGCTATAATGTTTATCTGCCTGGATAAGCCCAAGTAGAGTAGATCCTCCCTCAGATTTTAAAACCTTTACTTTGAAGAGAAATGCTTTAATCCAAGCTCTTGCTTCCATCAACAATTTGCCTAGTTCTGCTTTCAGTGCTCTACCTGAGACACATCTAGGAGTAGTCAATAAGCATCGGAAAAAGTCATACTGGATGGAATCCATTTTTTTCAGAAGCGGCCTGAATCCAAATTTTCACACCATGCAGGAATTGGTTTAGCACCCAAATAAACACAGAAAAATCTATTCTAAAAAACCCTTTTCAGAATAAGCCAAAATAGTTTCCTTTTAACTCCCCTTTCCTCTTATCCCAACACATCTCTTTCCTAAGCCCCCTTCCTTTCTTTTAAGGTGTGCGTGTGTGATAATGTCTCAAAGTAAACAGCAGAGCAGGGTGATTTCAATGTTCACTATGCTTGTCAGAAGAATCCCCTCCCTCCCCTCTCTCTGAAAAAGTGTCTGCGCACACAAAAGCTTATATCTTGAATAAAACTTCATTGGTCTTAAGGGTGCCACTGGACTCAAATTTTGTTCTCTCTCTGGCAGTTACTGTAGCAACTATCAGTGTGAACTGTTAAGCAAGTCTGCTTCAGTCTTGGAGAAAGCCAGGGAATCGATCCTAGAGCTTAGTGGATCCTAGAGCTTTTTGCTATGCTCAAACTTCCCTGCAGCCCAGTGGCTGCAGCCCAAACTGCATCTTAACAATTAAAGGGAAGCCATTTGGCTGGAGGCAGCGGGCCTTCCTTAAGCTGTACCCGAGGTGGGCTGCCCCAC
Organism: Lepidodactylus listeri; assembly: GCA_029233225.1. Taxonomy (NCBI): domain Eukaryota; kingdom Metazoa; phylum Chordata; class Lepidosauria; order Squamata; family Gekkonidae; genus Lepidodactylus; species Lepidodactylus listeri. The sequence continues at coordinate 14,551,107 of JARCFY010000015.1, read as the reverse complement.
CCCCCGGTAAGCCACTACCATTTGGAGACTGGCATGTGCATTGTTATCTGCTAAACCCTGTCTCATGGTAGCTCTCCAGTAAAATTAGTTGTAAACAAGATGATAAGATTTGTCTTTGCCACTATTCTGAACAATGCGTAAGCATGGCTAGATGTACAAAATCATTAACGGATTTCTAAGAAAATAGTATAGGCTTTTTCATGGTAAATATTACTTGTGAATGTTAGCCTTCTTGTCTCCTTTTTCAAGATGACTGGCTTCCATAAGTCCAGGGGCTGTTATACTGATGATTAACATTCATAGAAATTTCTGGACATAAGGCAAACAAAAGTTAAATATTTTTACATTCCACTGAGATTAATGGGAATTACACCTTACCCTATTCATGTTTATGCAGAAGTAAGTTCCACTGAACTGAAAGGAATTCACTCCCAAATAAGAGTGCAGATTCCATAATATGTGTTAGTACACATAGGCAGGGCTTTTTTTTTTGTAGAAAAAGCCCAGCAGGAACTCATTAGCATAATACGCCACACCCAACATCAGAAACTCATTAGCATATTAGACTGTTTCTGGGGGGCAGATTGCACAGGTTCTGCCGCTGGCCTGGCAAACATGCCCCTCACCACCTGACTTACTTTCTTAGACAGATTCTTGGGGAGACACTGCCAGCTGCCTGCCTGCCTTTAGTTTTTCCCTTAGGAAACAATGGAGAATGGTGGCACCTTCTTTGGATGCCCCTGGAATTGGACCCCCTGGTCCAATCTTTTCAAAACTTTGGGGGTCTTTTGGGGAGAGGCTTCAGCAGCTACAGTCCACATTTGGAGCCTCTACCTCAAACCCCCTCCCCCCAGCCCCCTGGAAACTTTTCAGAAGTGTTTTGCCATTGATTACAATGGTCCCATAGGGTATAACGGACCCGAATTTTTCGGGAATCCCGAAAATTTTGGGGGTTTATTCCCAGAAAGCCAAAAATGCTCTGTGGCACCTTTCCGGCATCCCAAAACCCGAAGAAACCCAAAAAAGATTTTTTCGGGGTTTTTTTCGGATTGGCAAACCCGAATGCACACCCCTGCAAATAGCCGGGCACATAGGATTTCAGCCTTTGACTGGATCATGCTCTTCCTGTTTAGTTCCTGGATGACAGTTGTAGTAGATGTTTCATTATTTGATTTGTTCTGCTGAAACTGAGCACCGAAGCTAAATTTAAACACCAACAAAACATAACAAGATCCACATCAAGTGAACTCCGATAACATTTGTCTTATGAAAACCATCGCAAGTGAAAAGGATTTTTCCAGTAGGTAAAGAAATAATGATGCCTTTTCCACTACGCATTTGAAGCTGAAAGAAATTCTACATATGATTCACTCTCTAAGCAAAACCAACTTAAGTGATGAATGAAAAGACAGTAGGTATGTGTATTTAAAGACTGTCTCCCTGGTCTAGCAATGGTGATTTGTGTGGAAATAGTTTCCTGCAAATGGGTCAGTCTTTTGGATCTGTACCGATTTCTGCAAAGGGGTGCAGTGCTGGAGAGCTGGTGCTGTGCTGTGCGTGCTGTCAGCTCTGACAAGTACAGATCAATGCGGGTGAGGACAGTGCCAAATCCAGGTATGCTTGGTTCCTTGCAACAGGTTAGGGGCTAGAAGGGAGATCCTTGCATGTATTTGTTTGCTGCAGGGGCTAGAAGGGAGATCCTTGCATGTATAGAGGGTGTGCCATGCGAGAACAATGGTCCTCAGCTGAGACATGAGCATGTCATCGTTTTGGAAATTCTGGGTCAGTAGAGCTACTGCACGGCTGGGTTACTCTTTGCACTCTTCTGACGTCTCATGTTACCCTTTTGAACACCAAGATGAACGTTTTTATTGGGATCATCCCACTGGCACTCATTTCAAACAGTGGAGAGCCAGGGTTGTGCAGCGGTTGGCATGTCAGACCAGGATCTGGAAGACCCCCGTTCGAATCCCCACTCTGCCTCAGAAGTTTGCTGGGTAGTTAGTTACACACTCTCAGCCTAATTCACCTTTCACGGTTGTTGTGAGGATAAAAATGATAGCAGGAGAAAAGTGTAAGCCACTTTGAGTCTCCACTGGGGGGAAAGGCAGAGTACGAATGACAGAAATAAATACTAAATGATAAGATGCCTTGAGTAACTGTCTGTCTATGCAAGTATCTCATTCAGTTTAGTAGTTGGGGGTCCCACATTTTCCTCTGTGCTCCATGACAGGTTTTTCCAGTGATGCGAAAGCTTATCTGCTTGAATTTCTACCTGCCACACAACAGGATTCCTGCCAGTAAACAAGAAGGCAACCCTATCTGAGACTAAACAACAAAACCAAAAGGCTTGGGAACAGCTACATAAACCCCCATAGCTTTGATTCAGAGTGCAATTCCACAAGATGGTTATAGCATCTATAAAGAAAGGTTACTTTGCTATTGGATTTTGAAGGACAATTTGTTCATAAACTCCTGTTTATTCTTTTCCTATCTGAGTAATTTTATTTCCTTCCTCACTGAAGGCAGCATTCAAAAGAGCTAACAAAGGTACCAGGGATGCATTCCCCTTACCCCTTTGAATATTGAAGTCACCTGCTAGTGGGGCTGTAATATCACCCGAGCCATCTCTGTGCCAAAGCCACTGGAAAGGGTTAAGGGCAAATGTGGCATTCAAGTAAACTTGGAGCTGCGCTGCCACCCTTGCTGCCACCTGTCCCCCCCTCCCCCGAAAAGACATGTTTGACACAGGTCCGTAGTTGGATACTACCAGCTTTATTTGTAAGTTTTCTGTAATACAGAACTAAAAACTGCCTTTGTCTCACACCCGGTGAAAAAAGAACCCTCCATCCACTATTTTCTTAATCACAGGTCTTGCTGCCTCTCTACAGGACTGTATATCTATTAAAGATAAAGAAGAAGAAGAGATTGGATTTATACCCCGCCCTCCACTCCCCAAGGGAGTCTCAGAGCGGCTTACAAACTCCTTTCCCTTCCCCTCCCCACAACAGACACCCTGTGAGGTGGGTGGGGCTGAGAGAACTCTTTCCCAAACTGTCCTTGAGGGAACAGCTGGTACAGAGCTATGGCTTGCCCGAGGTCATCCAGCCAGGTGTAAGCGGAGGAGTGGGGAATCAAACCCGGTTCTCCCAGATTAGAGTCCGCGCACTTAACCACTACACCACACTGGCTCTGCCCTGTTTTGCAGCTGGTCACACTTTAAAAAAAAAAAAAAAGCAAGGATGTAAAAACCTCACACTTGGTTTTATTTTTCCAAATCTGTCAGAACTTCTAAACTTTGCATGGCACAAGTGTTGGAGCTGTCCAATGGAGAGAACATTGCACTGAATCCTAGGTTCACATTTTTGCTCAGCCATAGCCTCCCATTTTATTACTCAAATTTCCATTCTGTCCTTCCTCAAAGGAATTCAGGGTGGTGTGCATAATGGCCTTTCATTCATCCTCCCAACAACAGTGTGTGTGGCAGGTTAACCTGAGAGAATGACTCGCGGAGTATGAATGTGTGGTCTCTCACAGTGACTCATTGGTTGGCATTGGTGGTGGAAAGTGCCATCAAGACACTGGCAACCCTGTAGGGTTTTCAAGGCAAGAGATGTTCTGGGGTGGTTTGCCACTGTCTGGCTCTGCATCAGGACCCTGGACTTCCGTGGCGGTCTCCCATCCAAGGACTAACTAGGGCCAACACTGCTTCGCTTCCAAGATCTGAGGAGATCAGGTTAGCCTGGGCCATCCACCTCAGAGCATGGTTGGTATTGGGGTGGGTGGGTAGGGAGGGTTCACACTGTAAAATTTGCATCTGTAAACCTGGGAAGATTAGTAAGCTACTCATAGGCATGGTGTCAGGGTGTGAAATTATACTTAACTATAGCGACACATTAGGGCTGCCAGCCTCCAGGTGGGGCCTGGGGATCTCCCGCTTTTACAACTGATCCCCAGCTGACAGAGATCAGCTCCCCTGGAGAAAATGGCTGCTTCGAAGGGTCGACTCTATGGCATTGTACCATGCTGAGGCCCCTCCCCAAACCCCACCTTCTCCTGGCTCCACCCCCAAAGTCTCCAGGTATTTTCCAACCCAGACTTGGCAACCCTACGACACATTCATTCTAAAGTTGTCATAAATTCTCATGAAATCGTCAGGACTACTTTCATAGGACAGATGAATAAGCAGCTACTGGCTGTAAAGGTGCTTCTGAATTTGCAGCGCTTCACTGGTCAGCTTGCAACGCGAAGCGGCAACCCCAACCTCAGAGTTTGTAGGCGTTTCCAGAGCAGCACCCCCCCCCCCCCCGGCTGATTTCCCTTTTGAAAGCCAGATCCGCCTCTTCCAACATCTCGCCGGCTCCGAGGTGCCTTCTTGGAGAAGTTTTTGCTGAAATCAAGAGCTCCACGTGTGGTGGCGGCTGGAGCAGCCGGGCAAGGAAAAGCCCGCAGGAAAAGCGACAGGCGATTGGAAGGCTTCTCGCCCTCCTCCCGTCCGCGCGGAAGTGGGGAGCCGCGCGATTCACTCCTGAGTCAAGCAGGCAAAAGCCGAAGGAGACCCGGAGAAACCACCACCCCAGCGGAGTCCCCCGGCAGCCGGTGAACCTCCCGCTGGCCCCCGGCTGCTTGCAAAGAGTCGCCAGGTTCAGCATCGCCGCCTCTGCCTCCTCCCGCCCCGCCAGGGCCTGAGGCAAACAGCCGGGTTTCCCCGCGGACGGGCTTCCCGTTTCTGCTCGGCGGCGTGGCGGGTGTAGAGAGCCTCTCGGCAAGGCGGTGGAGCCCAGCATCCCGGGTCGGGAGCTCTGTCACCCGAAGGACTCCTGCAAGAGCCTCCGCGCAGACCCATCGCGGCCAACTCCCGTCGGGATCTTCTCTCTGGCGTTTGACTGCCGGCCCCCCGGGGGCCCGGGAGCTGCACCTGGAGAGGCACGCTCGTTCCCCGGACGGCACATGGCTCGGGTGGAGGCGGCTGCCCACAGCCCTCCTTTCGGCGCTCGCCCACTTTAGAGGCAACCTCCTCCCCCGCGCAGGTCTCCCCCGGACGGGCTGTCTCTAGGAGTTCGTTTAAGTTGACGCGACCCCCCCCCCCCCCGGACCTTGCTCAGACCAGGGAAGGCCGATTGCCCAGCCGGCCCCCAGCACCCCCGCCTTGCGCCCGGGGATGCCGCGCCTGTGAACCCCGGAGACCCCCCCCCCGAGGGGAGGGGCGCCTTGCTCCGCCGCCCAGCCCCGGCTCCTCGGCCCATGGGGCAGCCTGGTCCCCGCCCGGAGGAGGCGGCTGCGCGGGGGGCGAGGATGGCCCGGGGGCGGGGGCCCGCCTAGCATGGCCCGGGGAGGGGCGCCCCCCGCCTCCCCGCCAGGCTCCGAGCCCTGGCCCCGCCGCGCGCTGCGGAAGCTGCTGCTGGCGCTGGGCTCCCTGCTCATGTCGCTCTACGCCAGCTACTGCCTGGCCGGGGCGGCGCGCGTCCTCGCCAGGGGGCCGGCCCCGATCCCCCTGGCGCCGGCCGAGGAGGGGGCCGCCACGCCCCGGGAGCCCTTCACGCCGGCCCCGCCGCGGGGGGAGGAGGAGGAGGTGGGCAGCAAGCGCCTGCCCCAAGCCGTGATCATCGGCGTGAAGAAGGGCGGCACCCGGGCGCTGCTCGAGTTCCTGCGGGGGCACCCGGACGTCAGGGCGGCGGGCGCCGAGCCGCACTTCTTCGACCGCAACTACGGCCGGGGGCTCGCCTGGTACAGGTAGGTGCGCGGCTCCACAACGCCGCCTCGGCTCCGCCGGCGCGCCAGGCGCTGTACAGGAGGGGGGGCGGCGGCGGGAGCGCCTCGCCTCCTTCCCGTTTCGCTGTGAGATCTCTTCCCGCGGGCCCATTATTTTACACCTCCCCTCTAAAGTAGGTTGACTGCTGTCTTTTCCTGTGCTGGTTTCACAGTGGTGTGAAATTTCACTCCAGGGGGTCTAAGTGCCCTAATCAACAGCAATTGTTTAAAGCAGAATCAAGCCGGTTGAACACTAGCTTGACCACAGGAGGGCAATTAGTAGATGTGGACATTTCAGTAGCAGGACGGTTTCACACCGCACAGAGGTGTGGGCAAGGTTTTTTGGAACTAGAATGATTCCAGCGGGAAAGTCAGATGTAAAAACAGCCTAAGTTGTGCCGCTCGGGGAGTCGGGTCCCCGCTGAGTTGTGAAATGAACGGGGTCCATGATATTGTACATATAGCTACCAAAGTCTTGACTGACAAACGACCCCACATACCCAGTCGGTAATTTCAAGGAAAGAGGGATGGGGGAAGAGTGCTGAGATGGCTGCACACCCGAGCACATTTTCCTGGGAGCAAGGCCAGAAGCAATGCTCCCTCTAAGCTGAGGAGTCTTGTGAGCAAAAACTCTACTTTGTGAGCTACTGGCATTGAAATTGTGAGCAGGCCATTTGGCTACTGCGTAAATTAGTTTGCTCGGGAGCCCTCCTTCCTGAGCTGAGACAAAAATGTGGGAGCTGGAGGCTAAAAAACTGTGAGCTAGCTCACACTAACTCAGCTTAGAGGGAACACTGGCCATAACATAGTACTTACTTACAAGTAGACCTGAGTTGGATTGCTCTTTCACTCTATTCTGCCTTGGAAGCTCTGCTCCTTGGCAGGCCTGTAGCTAGAATTTTTTTTTTTGTTGAGGGGGCTATTTTTTTTTATTAAGTGGAGCATTCAGTGCGGTGGAGAACAACCCCTAATGTGTCTGTGCCGAACTGCCAAAAGAGCCAAAATAAACTTGTCTTAAAAATATTCTTCTAATCACTGTATAGAAACTGGAATTTATTATCGGAACCAAACCTATGGACTCAGATGCTTCTTTCCCCATATTTTAAATCTGCAGTTTATCCAAATTGTTCAGTGAGCAAATATGTACGTGAATTGCCCTAATCGTATATAATGGTACATAAGTATATCTGAATCCCAGTACAGAAGCGTTTCTTTCTTTTTCGGTATTGGATATTAAATGCAGTGCTGATATGAAGTGCATCATTAAATATTACTAAATGCAGGCTAAGTGGCAATGAACACTGCAGTCGACATGCATGTTGAGAAATTTAAAAGTATCATGTGTGAATGTGTCGCTTGAATCCATCAAGTCTGCCTCACAGGATAAACTAGGTTGCTTCCTGTAATGGCAGATGGCTGGAAGAAAGTAAATAAGACTATCTACTAATATGTCTGGAGGTTCTGTCCCATGGATCAGAAACACGGCTGTCCTGTATTCAACTAATCGTGAAATGTCAGTTGCCACTTTACTTCTAGATTCAGTTCAAGGTGCTGGCTCTTCCTACAAAACCCTTCACAAGGTGAAATCAACTTGCAATGTGGGGGACACTATGGAGCCGCATACTGTCCCCATTTGTACCCGTGCATCAGCTTGGAGAAACTCAGCCGTCCCTGCAGATGGTGCCCTTTAGTTGGCTGTTCTATAGGCAACAAGGTTTGTGGTTTCTTCACTGTGGTGCGCACAGTGTAGAATGGCCTACTGGAGGAGATATGGGAAGTTCTTAGTTCATTAACTTTTTGTAGGGCACAGGGGTCCGTTGGAGCGGGAGCGCACAGGAGCGCAGCTCCGGGAGTGAGAAGCCCAGGGGGCAGGCGCATGACCAAGCCCCACCCCCTCCTCGGCTTCCCCGAGCAGTGCAGAGGCGCAGCGCCCCGGGGAAAGCCCTGCTAGGGTCTTTATTATTTTTAATGTTTTGTTTTAATATTGATAATTTTATCATTGTTCCTTTTATGACTGTGTGCTGTTTTTCCAGAGACTTGCTCAAGGTGGCATATACATTTTCTAAGTAGACCATTTTTTATCCGGGCGCATGGCACATAAGTACTGGAGAAATTTCACCAACCCTTCAGCAGCTTCCACCCCATCAGTTTGGTGTAGTGGTCAGGAGTTGGACTCTAATCTGGGAGAACCGGGTTTGATTCCCCACTCCTCCACATGCAGCTGCTGGTGTGACCTTGGGCCAGTCACAAGTTCTCTCAGAGCTGTTCTCTCATGAGCAGTTCTCAAAAGTCCTCTCTCAGCCCCACCTACCTCACAGGGTGTCTTGTTGTGGGGAGGGGAAGGGGAAGGGATGGGTGGTGCACATGTCCTGGGTATCTCAAGTCTACTTGAAACCTGGTGGTTTCAAGGGAGCAGGAAGAGAATGAGGGTGTGTTCTTGACGCTTATTTTTATTGCCCAAAGTATTGGATGGGGAAGGGAATGGAGGAAGAGCAGGTCAGTTTCACTCACCTGTGGAGTGGAGCCTGAGGGGTGGGTGTGGCCTTCTGACACACTTCCGGTATGTTAGGGGGTGTGGCACATGCCAATGAGTTATGCAAATGAGTTACGCTAATGAGCTCCTGCACCTCTTTTTCTACGAAATGACCCCTGGTAGGGCATGCAGAAGTTTCTTGGCTCTCAGGGCTTTTTTCATGATTAGGGTGCTATTAACTTTCATCCCATGGAGCTGTGCGTTCATTTTGTAAAAAAAACGTCTTTGAGAACTGGTCATGGGGTGTCTTGGATTCAAGAAGGGCACTGTAGAAACTTTTAAATAAAGTAATCTCCCTTCCATTCCGAACACAGACTTTCTGCAAATGTCAAGAATGGCTTTTCAGGGCACGAAGGGCTGCAGCAGGAAACGGTGCCAGGACATTTACAGACTGTTTGAGGTATGCATGAGGAACGGGGACTTACAGACCAAACCTCCACAAGCCTCGCAAGAGTTCCATGGATCCCAGTTGCTGTAGCCGGGTGGTGGGGAGGAGAGGGGCATATTGTAATGTACACAAGCAGCCAGCCTCTTGATCAGCTTGCTCAGCCACTGACTGCCATACAGGAGCCATGCAGGGCCAAAACTGAATGACATGCAAAGCAGAACTTGCGCCTAGAGGTTGCTTGTATATATTACAGTGGCACACAATGAGAAGAAGGTAGGGAGAACCAGCAAATCTAAACAGTGTTTGTTAGTCTGTATAATAACAAAAAAGCTGTAGCTGTTCGGTGGGAGGGCATGGCACTTTTGGAAGGGGGCATCGCCCTTGTCAGTACCCTCACAGTTACAGGCCTGTTTCTTGGTGCTGCCAACTGGGTTTTTATTCAGTGGCGAGGGAAAGGTACTTGGCACATGCTCAGAAGTAGTCTTTATTCACATTCTCCTGAATTGAGCATTGATTTGGAGAAGAGGGACTTAAAAAAAAATTATGAGGTTTGGCCTTCATGAACCTTTAGACAGACTGAACTCTGTCCTCGTTGGACCACACAAGGTTAACGTGTTCTTTTTCCAGGATCTTAAAGTCTGCAAGTTTTCTTTCCCATCATTCCCTCTAATAACCACAGTTGCCCACCAGTCTTTGCCCAGAGATGTGATTAGCTGCCATGAGTTGAGATCCCTTTTTATCTTGCGTCTAGGAACTTTGACAAAACCCAACAATACTTCTAACTCTTCTCCAAAATCTCACAGTCTTCCTGGGTACCTATCTTGTAAGTGCATCCAAGGCCGAGGACAGACTGGCATTCTGGAGCGGGAGGAATCCGGAGGCAAAAGCTGCGGGGGAAAAATTCCCCGGGGCTGGCCGTTCACGCTGGCCAGTGTATTGCGCAAGGATGCTGTTACGGAGCGTTCAGACTGCTGCGGAGCAGCCCCGGGTGGGCTGACCTCCGCAGCTTGTGGCAGGGCTGTTTCGGCAATGTGCACATGTGCGCCTGAGTGCTCATGCGCAAATTGCCACAACGGCACGTTCACACAGCCGCCTCTACTTGAATCCTGCCTTCTTCCGGTTCACACTGCCTAAAAGCGGGAGGCATGCGGAAGACGGCCCCTGGACACCGGTTTCTCCCGGTGTCCTTCAACAGCAAGAGGAAACCAGCTTCAGAGCGTGTAAGTGCGGAAGGGAGCCGAGAGAGAGCTGCGGATGTCTGAACGGGCTCCCTTCCCCTGCTTCCCAAGCGGAGCTCTCCCGGGGCAGATTGCCAGTCTGTCCTCGGCCTTTGACTGAACAACCCTTTGGCTCTGTTGTCAAAGTTACTGTCTGTCTCTATGTCCTGTTCTGTGCTAAGTTTTCACTGCAAGTATTTCAGTCAAGCTGACTGCCTTATAAGATCAGGAAGGGAAGAACCGTCCTAACTTTTCTAGAGTCCTGGATCACCTGCACAAGGGAATAATGTTCCCTGACAAAGGAGAGGGAAAACAAACATTTGCTACGTTGGACAAATTGTTGAATTATTTAGGCATGTGAATACATGAAGCTGCCCTGTACTGAACCAGTTTATCGGTCCATTATTAGACCGTCGGTCAGTATTGTCTACTCAGACAGGCAGTGCCTATCTTCAGATACAGTGAAAAGAAGTGTGCTTGCACACAAAAGCTTACACTTTGAATAAAACTTTGTTGGTCTTAAAGGTGCCACTGGACTCAACCTTTGTTCTGCTGCTTCAGGCCAACACGGCTGCCCACCTGGATCACCCTTCAGTGAAGCAACCTCTTCTTTCTGAGCCATCAACCCTGTTTTTCCTTAACTGACCTTTCCAGCCTCAGCCTTGAAATCCACCTTGCCCATGATACCTTTGACTTCTTCAGATGACGGGGAAGGAGTTCAAGAGGAAGCCCTGTTGATCAAGATCTCAGCTGGGATGGTGACAGAAGAGGGGTCGGGCACTTGACAACATTCTGCTTAAGGGCATTTTCACCAGTGAAGTCAGGAATGCCTTTTAAACTGGAATGCCCTGCTTGTATCATTGCTTAATGTCAACTAGAAACTGAGAAACGAATGGCTTGCAGTGCACATTGACTAGTGTAACTTTTGTATTTGATTTTCTGAGCTGAGAAACACATGAAACAGCCCTGTTTAAGAATTTAACAGTGCTCCCATAAGCAGAGTTACACCCTCCTAAGTCCACTGAAGTTGAAGGGTGTAACTCTATCCAGGGGTCCTTTCGAGCAGGAGGTCGGGGGAGCGCAGCTCCGGGAGTTGGTGCCAGCCCCCCCCCCCCCCGGCGGGGGAATGCCTGCTTGTGTCATGGCTGCAGCAAAATGACCCCGTCCCCTGGCAAGGTCCTTGTTCCTCCGACCAGCCTTCTAAAGGCTTCAGCCACCACTGAAGCTATCCTCCCAGAATAGTTGTATTTCTGAGGCTTGGATTAGTAGCTGTCCCCTCTCTGCCAGTTCTTTCTTTCTTTCTTTCTTTCTTTCTTTCTTTCTTTCTTTCTTTCTTCCTTCCTTCCTTCCTTCCTTCCTTCCTTCCTTCCTTCCTTCCTTCCTTCCTTCCTTCCTTCTCTCTCCTTTCTTTCTTGCCTTCTGACATATTTCTGGTGATGTAAGGTGGTGTAGCATATGCAAATAAGTAATGCTAATGAGTTATGCTAATGAGCTCCTGCATCTCTTTTTCTACGAAATGACCCCTGACTCTATCTAGGATTGTACTGTGACAGTATGAAAACAGCCTCAGAGATTTCCTCTTCTGCAGGAGTACAGGTGATTGAGAAGTAGATTGAAAGCTTCCACAGAAAATAACTTGTTTGTTCCTTTCTTAGGATTCCTACTAACTCTAGCTTGTTATAAAATAAAGAGCCAGAACATAAAAGTAGTCATACTGGATAAAGTCGATGGTCCAGCATCATCCTGTTTCCAACAGTAGCCCGCCAGATGCCGCAGGGAAACTCACAAGTAGGGTCAGTTGGATCCAGTCAACTATTTCACTCCGTCTCGCTTAATTCTCCTTTTTATTATTACCACTGTTCCACACGACCTTCAGGTAGGTCCCATGATCCCCAGCATAGCCTTTTGGCTATTTTTTTTTTACAGATTTATCTTGGAATCATTTGGAGAATGGGGGGGGGGGTTGAAGAGGCAAAATTAAGAAATAAGTTGGATTTGGGCGTGCATGTTCGTATTTTGTTTCTCAGAATTCCTTTTTTTTTGTAAAGAAATTTTTATTTTTCAAAAAAAAAAACATCGAAAATAATACATTTAACCTTATACAAATCCCTTTTTCCATATTAGATAACATTTTGTTCTATTTGTACATTCTATTTTTATCTTGTTTTGGTGGTTTCCCACCACATCTGAAGCATAACACATTTTCCATTTTATTCAAAATAGTAATACTTATATCTATGTTTCGTTTCTGGTAACGGTTATATAGCTTTAAAATACTTATACTTATACACCAATTCTTATTTTCTATACTCTTATGTATTTCTAAATAAAAACAGTTTCATTGTCTAATTTTAACTAAAACATTCATATAATATATTTCTATTCCTTTATGCTATTATAACCATGTATAGATATAGTTTTTCATATCCCAATACTTTTCAACATATTCTTTCAAATCTTTCCAGTCTTCCAGAAAGGTCTCTGAGTAGAGATTATTCAATTTTCTAGTCCACTTATCCATTTCAGCCATATATAACAGTTTTTTCAACCATTCCCACACCTCTGGTATTTTTTCATTTTTCCAGTTTTGTGCATACACCATTCTTGCTGTTGTAATCATATACCATATTATTGTCCTTTTCTTTACATTTATCTCTTCTAGTTTAAGTCCTAGCAATAACATTTCAGGCAACTTCTTAAATGTACATTTCAAGATTTTTTCCATTTCTGCATGTATTTTTGACCAATAAGTCTTTGCTTTATCACAAGTCCACCACATATGATAAAAAGACCCTTCTTTCTTTTTACACTTCCAACATTTGTTAGACATATTTTGACCAATATTTGCAATTTTTTTTGGTGTCATATACCCTCTATACATCATTTTAAAACAATTTTCTTTTAAGTTATAACACGTAGATATACTCATAGCATTTTTCCATAAAAATTCCCAAGATTCCATTTCAATGTCTTTGTTAAAGTTTATCGCCCATTTTACCATTTGTTCTTTTACCATTTCATCAGCATTAAACCATTTTAGCAAGACTTTATACATTTTAGAAATCATTTTTTTCCCACCTTCCTCCCAAACTTGTTCTATTTCATTATTTTTTTCCCTGAAACCGTGTTTTTTATCACTTCTATACAAGTCATATATTTGTCTATATCTTAACCAACCATAATCAAAATCAATCTGATGCTGCTCCTTCAGTTTGAAATCCTTGCCATGTCTTATTAATAAGTCTCTATACTTCAGCCAATCTTGTCCTTTATATCTTGATATTGGATGTAAGACTTCTGCGGGTACAATCCACATGGGTATCTCTTCTGAAAAAAAGTTTTTATATCTTGTCCACGTATCCATTAGTGTTCTTCTCAAATAATGATGTTTAAACATATTGTCCATTTTTGTTTTGCCATAATACAAATATGCATGCCACCCAAATCTACAATCATGACCTTCCAGGGACAATAACATTCTATCTTGTAACATAGTCCATGCCCCTACCCAGGTCAAACATATTGCATCATGGTATAACCTTAGATTTGGTAGTTGAAACCCTCCTCTTTCTTTGGCATCACACATTATTTTCATCTTAATTCTTGGTTTTTTCCCTCCCCACACAAATTTAGACAGCTCCTTCTGCCAACATTTGAATGTTTTTACATCTTTCACAATTGGAATAGTTTGAAACAAAAACATTAATCGTGGTAACACATTCATCTTGACCACTGCAATTCTACCCAGCAATGACAAATTCAATACATTCCACTTTTTAATATCCTGCATATGTTTCTCAGAATTCCTGATCACATTCTTACCAGTTGGTAGTGGAAACGTATGTCATTCGCTCTGTTTTCCCAAATACTTCTGCACTTTATTTAGTGCTTCCTTCATGCACTCATTCATGATTGTAAAAGTAGAAACCTGATGATGAATTTTAAGCACTATCCAGATTGTCCCTGAAGATGAGGGGCTTGATCCAGAGAAAGTAAGTAGTAGTTAATTCTCATCAAAATCAGCTGGGTTTTAAGTTAGTTCATTGATAGGGGGGAGGTGTGATTTTATCAAGAAATGTGCAAGTGGGATGTTCTTGTGTATGTTTTGGTGCAGGAAAAGTCAGGTGTCTTTCCTCAAGATAAGGCATCTGTTACAAGGATCCTTCATCTTCCTGGCCCACAAATGGAAATATTAGTCCCTGAGAGAATGTGATGCTTCCCCCCACCATTTGAAATTAGTGTTAATTGTAATGATGCATCGCTCCATGTGTGGAATGTAGTTGCATATATTTCTGACTCCAGGTAAAGCCAAGAAAGACACCTGTCAAATTTATGTCATCTGTGAACTGAAAGAGTTCTTTTTAGTGAGCAGTTGCTGTACTCATCTGCATGTACCACTCAAGTTTTTTTAACTTGTAAGGCTGTGGTCACACATGCCATTCGGTGGGAAGGGGAAGTGAGCCTATTTTTCCCATTGGAAATTGACACAGTGTTACAAGATCACACATCCTTTGTAGCTGTGGGCTCAGCCCGTCACTGCTTGATCAGACAGCATGTTCGGGCAAGTTGTTTGGGGTTTTTTTGCCTTTTGTTTCCCATGTGCATAAATGAGGAATCGCACCTCCACACTGAGGATTCCCCATGGAGTATGCAATTGCATACTGCTAAGCGAGGGAAAAAATGGCACAGAGTTGGGATGGAATGAGCAGACCACCCCAACAGCATGAGAGCATGCTTGAGCGATTAGATGGGAAAATCCACCCATAGCCCATCGGCAAGCATTAGGACTGGACTTTCCCTGGTGTCTTTGAACTCCGCTTCCATGGTGGACCAGCACGGAGTGCTGACGACTGTGGGAGTTTCTCCAGATGTTGCTGTTTAGATCTGTCAAACATTCATAACTGAGTTGGATCTAAAGGCATGTCTGACCACAGCCCAAAAGTCTCTTGAAATCCTAAGTGTCTATGAATTCAGCTGTCTGCTTTGGTCTTGGCACTCTTCTGTACTTTAAAAGAGGAGGCTTAGTGATAGTTTACACGTTTGCCTGTAAATATGGTGGGGTAGTGGGCAGATGCCATTTAGGCAGGGCTTAAAAAAAAGACCCTTGGATTCCAATCCCCACTCTGAAACAAAACTCAATTGATTATCTTGAACCAGTCACATTGTCTCAGTGGGATTTCTTTTCTTTTCTTTTTAAATTCTGTTTTTTATTGATTATAAAAAAGAAAAAACAACACAACACAAAATAGACAAAGCTTACTCAAAAGAATCTTCCATTTTGACAGTCTCCTTTATGAATATACCATAATTGGATATATCCCTTGATTATTTTGTCAATCCATTTATATATCTTTGACCAAAATTCCTCAAAATCTTTTCCATTTTCCCCTTTTAATAAACAAGATAATTTATCCATTTCAGCCATTTCTAGCATTATTTGAACAAATTCTTCTCTTTAGGGAATTTTCTCAGATTTCCAATACTTGGCTAATAGAATTTTCACTGTTGTTATCTCTCCTTATTCTATAATTGAGTTTTTGTGTGACTCTTTCATCAACATTCCACATGCCACCATAGCCTTTGGCCCCCTGACCTGTCAATAAGAAGCTGTCCCTATCCACTGGCTCTGAGTACTTGCGTGCCATTGGCTGGGTGCTGGGTCTGCTCCTCTTCCCTGCCCACTCCTTCAGCCACTGTGCCCTCTCAGAATTACTGGCAGACAGCTTTCTCTCTTGACAAAGACACTTCTGCTTCCCTCCTGTGTGGGACTGACTGTTACCTCAGTGGCTGTTGGTAGGTGTAACAAAATGGCAGTTACCCATGTTTAGAAGAAGAAGAGAGAAGAGATTGGATTTATACCCCTCCATTCACTACCCAAGGGAGTCTCAGAGTGGCTTATAAACTCCTTTCCCTTCCCCTCCCCACAACAGGCACCATGGGAGGTAGGTGGGGCTGAGAGAGCTCTGACAGAAACTGCTTTTTCAAGAACAGCTGTGCCCAAGACCTTTCCATATTGTTTATCATATATTGTGCTAGTCAGTATATAGAAGTCTTTTCCACAACCCCAGGCAATTAGTTGTTGTAATAAGAATTCTTAACTAACATTGTCAAATGCTTTCTCTGCATCTAAAAATACTTGACTGGTGATGAGTCTAATTAATTAATTGAACAGTTTTAGTGCAGTTTGTTGGATGACAGTAGTAAGGAAGGAGATCTCGGTTCCCTGTACTCAGTTCAGGAGTACTCAGTTCATCTGCTGCAGCCTCCGTAACTTTAAGCAGGATAAAAAAACCAAACCACTAAACAAAAAGAAAAGCCGTGGGCTGCGACAACTGCTGCTCCAAGTTCTCCTCACTCTTTCCCTCCACGGCACCTCACAGCCCTTTTCCTCCGTGTCTCTCTACCACTGCCCCCAATATTAAGGCCACTCCAGTATCAAGAAAAATAAAAAAAAAACCCTTTATAATCCATGGAAAAAAATATTTTCTTCGGTCCCCTTCAAATCTTTGACCTTAGTCCCCCATACTATATCTCCAAAAAGAACATCCGCAACCACAAAAAAAGGGTGCTAAGGGGTTACATTTTCTCATTGAGCTATTTTCCTTAGCCTCTGAAAGGGGCGGTCTTTACCCCTCCTCTTTAGACGCTCAAATCTCGTCGATTTAAAGGGGCACCTCTTTTTCCTTCGCCACTCTGTTTGTCCTCCCCCAGAGAAGAAACTGGACAAATTAAATAGTAAGCTTTTGCTATAGGTGCTCAGAAGAAAAAAAAATGTTTGGAAGATTCTGTAGGTTCTCCAGACTTGGCTATTACTCAGTGCAGACCATTAAGTTTCCCACCTTAGCCAGCACCTCGGAACGTTGCCCTGGGTTCAGTACAAGCCGTCACTCATCTTCACTACTCAGGGAAAACTCACTGGGGTCTTGCTGGTTTCTGCCTCCACGGATGGGTCTGGGGGTTCAGCAACTGTGGACAGGCGTTCTCCCACTCCCTCCCGCTGTCATCGACCCCGAAACTGGAATTCCTCATTGGGATTTCTTTACAATACTGTGAAGATAAAATGGGATGTCCCTCCCAGCCTGGGAAAACTCTTTGGTTTTCTGGAGGTAGAACAGGTTGGAAAGGGGTAAATAAAATACCTCTTGCATGATGCAATATATTCTGCACGTGCAGTGTATTGCCTAATGTGTTCAGCCACTCCCTTTAGAGGAGGAAGGAGTATGTGATTTGGGTAGGGTGAAACATAGGGAAGTGTGTTGCAAGCATTTTGGAAGTGTTGAAAGTCCCCTGCTTCATCATTATTGGGGGGGGGGGTGTTTGAAAGGGATCAAAAGTGTTTACTTGTTCTAGAGTGATTGCAGTATTGTCATGTAGACAAATATACTTTGTGACGTGTTGTTATATCATCCTCATTCTTATGTGATTCCCAGTGACAATGCAAGTAGCATTGCTCTCACTCTTAATTGGCTTTGTCCGTTCTCTGATATGGGCAAGTCTGGCCAATCATTATGATGGTACCCTGTTTACCACATGATTGATGTAGATAAACTATATTCTTAAATGAGGAAGAAGAGAAACAATAATTTGGATAGTAAAACATGGAACATCAGGTGGGGGATGGCGAGAGAATGGCAGCAGGCGTGCAAAAAGGTATTACTTTCAATCAAAAAATTGAAAAAGGCAAACGTTTAGTGCAGCTCTAGCACACACATGTAAGTGCATGCTTTCTGCATCGTGCTTTGTCACATGTTGGCTGTGGTGTCCATGTGTTCATTGTCTCATCTCATGGATGGTATTCCAAGTTGTGGTAAATGTGTGTACTGTTTCTTTAGTCGTCATGTCTTTTGGAACTGTCCTGTGAAATGCTAATTTTTTTTAATTAAAAAAGGGATATTTTTTTGCTTGAAAAGAGAGAAGGTGTTTTGTAACTGTAGTGCAATAGATACATTTTCGGCTATTGTGCCTCAAACTTACCTCAAAGAATCTTGGTATAATATCACCTAACTTAATTTGCTTCTTCAAGCTGTTCACGGCCAGCTTGATTCAGAAGATCACATGCCTATATACGCTGTGCTTATGTTTCCTGCTGCATAGGGCTGGGGGCTATGGAATGTCTGAAGTCCTAACCTCCATCATTTATTTAAATAATCCACTTTCCCAACTGCAAGGTTTTGAGAAATCTAATAAACGTTGGTTTTTTAATATATTTATTAGAGAAATCTAATAAATGTTGGCAAAGACAACTTTAATCAAGCCCAATCAAATATTGCTTAATGGAATATATTTTTCATTCATTGGAGAAGGTCCTCAACAATATGAAAATAAAGATGAAAGCCATGGGGCAATTGTCTTATTTGCAATTTGCATTGTTTAGATGGTTCTCCCATACGCTTCTGTCATTTAAAGTTAATAAAGCTGTGTTTTCTGGCAAGTTAATATGAAAATAGCTTATTGGCTCAGCAAGTAATTTGTCTTTCTGTTGCACAGCAGAAATGGCTTTGTTCTCCATTAAGTACACAGGAGTAAAACAAAAGATTCCGATGCCCTTGCAGTGCTAATGATCCATACTTCAATGTTCTTTGGAGGCATGTCTTCCAAAATGGGAAGGGGCTGTTATGTATCCTGCTGTAGTCTTAGGTTCACTTACTGAACCAAGTGAACCTTTTTCTGATCATGTTTAAGATAGCACTGAACATCTTGTTCTGTGTTGTCTTAATCTCTAATGATGCCTATTACTTTCCTGGAAGTTTAAGGGTAACCACATAGTGAATCACAGATTTTGATTATAGCTGAATCTTGAAAAGGGGGACAGAGAATATTGCAGGTTGTGATGTCAATATATGCCCCCTAAATCCACAGATTCTGGGGCATGTAGATCTTTTTGAGAGAATAAAGACTTTCTGTTCTGGAAATTCAAAGGTGTCCATTGAATGGTATTTTCCCAGCAGCACACTTATCCAATTTTGCATGACTTGAAAGAGGATCAAGAAAGGAAACATTCAAACTTCTGAGGTTTTCCCATTTATTTTTAAGCATATTTTTTCTTGACTTTGAAACGTAAACACCTGCCTTTGGGAACAGCGTATGGCCAAAAGGTCTGGCTGATATTCAGGGAAATTATTTATCTCTAATAGTGATCCTAAGGAGACTTGAAAATAAGTTTCATTGTAATCAAGGGGAAATTTTTTTGGAGGGGGATGAAATGCTATTAGGGCTGCCAAGTCCCCTCCGGGGGGCAGGGATTCCCCTGCTCAAAGGGCCCCAAATCTGCTGGTCTGGATCCGGCTGGCAGGGGGAGCCCCATCCCCATAGTGGCCAGATCAGACCAATGTGCCCGGCATGATGATGTCGCCCAAAAGTGATGTCATCACGCTGGGTACATCACCGGGCAACGCTCTAGCAAGTGAATCTCCTGGACTGGGACCAGCTCTCCCCCACTTTTTAAGGTAAGTTACTTGGCAACCCTAAATGTTATATATGGTCCTAGAAACCTGTCCATAGTGAAGAATGCAGAATTAGCCGAAGGAAAAGTCAGATATGTTTATGTCCAATGGACTTGTTCTATTAATAGCATTAATTTTCACAGATATGTCATTGAGATTAGAACGTTACACTATATTTATCATGGAATTCTCCACCCAAACCACCTTTCATCACAAACTTCTCATGGGTTCTGTTTCTGGTTGTAGTATTTATTTATTACATTTTTATCCTATTCATCCTCCAAGAAGCTCAGGACACCATATGTGTCCCCCCGTCCTCCACTTTAGCATCACAACAACTATTTGAAATGGGCTCGGCTGACTGAGTGGCAGTATGCATCATACTAGAGTGGGGATTTTAATGTGGGTTTCACTCAATCAATAGATCAGTTGAATTGCTTACAATAGTAATTTAGTCTGTAGAATCCATGAGTTGGCCTTCCCAAAAAGTATTCCTGGGCTGTGGTCAGATGACAGGCTTAGCTTGTTTTGGCCGTGCTTCTAATTTTATTGTTCTTTTTGTGTGCTGGAGAATTTTGTCCAAACACCCACCCATAACCCGCTGCACTATGCGCTCATCCCATGGTTGACTATTCAGATTATTGCCATGTGGTAACCGTGGAGTGGTTGATTGGTCAGTGTCCTTTTTGTTTTTCACTCAAGCACATAAGCACACATTCAAAGCACCTACTCCTTTTTGACAGCTCTGAAATCCCTCCGCCAAGTACTGTTATCTCATTGGTTCCTATACAACTATATTTCTCCACCAGAAACCACTCCCTTTCCCGCCTGATCTTACTCCCTTTCCCACTCATTTCATAGAACTATATATATTTCTGTGGCACTGTCTGAGTGCATCCTGCACTTTTTCCTCTCCCTATAGAGCTTTCCCACCAGAGCAATATTATGAAGTGGCTTGCAGTGAAGTTCCAGGGTTGGAATCTTGGCTGCCTCTATGGGGGCCTACCTGGGGACTATTTCCAGTGATGTCCCGCCACCAGAAACAGCAGAAAGGGTCATTTTTCTTGAATTTGGTGTTCAAAAACACCTTCTCACACACACAAGAAACAGCAGAAAGGATCATTTTCCTTGAATTTGTTTTTCAACCCCCCCCCCCCCCCGGTGGGCTCTCGATTGCAAGAATCTATTGTGGCTAAGAAGTGTGCAAGCAGTGATTCATGATCCAGGCACGAAGATCCAGAGAAGCGCACATCACTAACTGATTTTTTTTAAAGGAGCAAAAATGGAAGGGAAGGGTCAGACTTCCCAGATGGCTTGAGATTGCAATGGAAAGTCCAGACATCTGGAAATGTGGGGTGAAACCAGCTGCATCTGTAAAGATCAGACTTTCCCCAGTGTCAAAAAACTCACAATCGGGGTGTGTGTGTGTGTGTGTGTGAAAACTGAGGAATGGGATACGGAGAATGCTGTTTGAACGTGTAATTTAAATCCACTGGGTAACAGCAACCACCTCAGATCAAACAGCTCATCTGATCGCAGCCCTGGGGAATAATCATGTATGGTCAGAACATAAGAGTGTGCTGTTTTACTACCATTTGTTTTGCCTAAATGGTGCCCCTGAAACCTCAGCATGAGATTATTAATCTAATGTTAATATTTTAAGTATTAGATCTCTGGGAATTAACAATAGAGATTTTTGAACAGTATTTATTTATTTAGTAATTTTTTGTGCCACATCATCAGAATCCTGCTCAAGGCAGCTTACAATTAAAAATGTTAAGTTGTCAGTACAAAAACAAGCCATTACTACTTGAGGGACTATGGTTTATCCGGGAATAGTCTTTCTGTATGACAATCCAGTGACTTCTGAAATAAAACATTGGGATTAGATGGCTATTTGAAAAATACTTTGAAGAGATCTTGTGCACTTGGCACTGCTGGGTTGGGTGGGAGATCCACCATTCTATAATGGGTTCCATCATCTCCCAGTGGATCAAGGAGGAGAGGTTTTCCCTATTCCATGAGAAGCAATGCTGGTTAATATAAATAATTCTTCCATGTTGTATGTTGCTTTGAGAACTTTTTTTTGGTTGAAAAATAAATAACTTATATATGGAATAAAGAAAGGAGTGTCCTAGACTTGTTTTTAAGTCCCCCCCCCCTTCAGCATTTTCTAATTAATTTTGGATCAGCCCCAGGGCTTTTTTTTGTAGAAAAAGCCCAGCAGGAACTCATTAGCATAATAAGCCACACGCAACAGCAGAAACTCATTAGCATATTAGGCCACACTCCTGACAGCACAGCTTATTAGCATATTAGGCCACACCCCCATGTTACCAGAAGTGTGGTCATCCAGCCACACCCACCTTTTGCTTCTTATTCTGTTTACCTTGTTTGTAGTCAAAACCCAGGACTTTTCTTGTAGCAGGAACTTCTTTGCATGTTAGGCCACACACCCCTAATATAGCCAGTCCTAATGAGTTTCTGCTGTTGGGTGTGGCCTATTAGGCTAATGAGTTCCTGCTGTGCGTGGTCAACTCGGGAGCCAGCCAGAACTCCGTTCCTGTGCGTTCCTGCCCAAAAAAAGCCCTGATCAGCCCTATAGGGGAATATGAGGAGATTAAATTGTTTATGGGTAAATCCAGTCCATAACTGGGAAAACTACAATTAAGAAGTACATATATGGTGAAGGCCATTCCAGAAAAATTCCAAGAGTCCACAGAGCATTGGAGAATCTGTTTAGCAATAACCAGGGGTCATTTCGTAGAAAAAGAGGTGCAGGAGCTCATTAGCATAACTCATTAGCATAACTTATTTGCATACGCTACACCACCTGACATCACCAGTAGTATGTCAGAAGGCAAGAAAGAAAGAAAAGAGAGAGAGAGAGAGAGAGAGAGAGAGCTGGCAGAGAGGGGACAGCTACGAATCCAAGCCTCAGAAATACCACTATTTTGGGAGGATAGCTTCAGTGGTGGCTGAAGCCTTCAGAAGGCTGGTCGGAGGAACAAGGACCTTTCCAGGGGACAGGGTCATTTTGCTGCAGCCATGACACAAGCAGGCATTCCCCCGCCGGGGGGGGGGCTGGCACCAACTCCCGGAGCTGAGCTCCCCCAAGCTCCTGCTCGAAATGACCCCTGGCAATAACAAAGAGTCTTGAGTTAATTTACAGATGAATGCATTAGAACAAATTTTGAGTCCTTTAAGACCAACAAAGGTTTATTCAGGGTGTGAGCTTTCATGTCCATGCCCACTTTTTCAAATACATCGGAATGGAAGGTGAGGTTCAAACTTATAGACAGGGGCGGAACAGCAAATTACAGATGAATACATTTGTCATGGCAGACACTCAGCTACAACAGACTAACCTGACCACTCCTCTTGCATTTTATGCACGCTCTTATTCCTACAGAAGAAAGCAGCTTGAAGCCTATTCCACCTAAAATATAACCAAGCAGAGTTCCTCCAAAGTGTGATGTGAGAATTGTTTCTAAATTCATACTGCATTTCTTCTAGACTTTAAAGTTAAAATGTCATACTTTTGATTTCTTCTTCCCAGCTAACTGGCAGGAAACTCTAATGAAGCTCCAAACAATCCATCTAAACTAATGCAACGTATGGATGTTTAGACTAGAATAAATTAGCGAGCTGGGGGTGGGGGAAGTCATAGCTTTTAACATGCAGGGGAGAAAACTGGAAAGTAGTGAAGGGGCCTGTAGCTTTTGCATCAATTCCAAGCCGTTCTCTTGGGATAGCTTCTATGTAGACAACTGCAAGAGGACAACAGTGACCCCTACAGCCAGAAAAATACTAATAACTCTTCTAGCCCAGGAGTAAGGAAATTAGGGATGATCTGTTGCAATAAAGAGGTCTAGCTAGAGTTTCATGTTGCTTTTCTAATGGGAAATTAAAAGTTTAGTAAAATTGGGGCCAGAAGCTGAGTAAATCTGATTAAGCTCCTTTCTTGAAAAAAAAAATCCAACAAATTAATTTTGATGACTATAAGCAAAGGGGAGAAATGCGCTGCTAGCAAATCTGCCCGCTAGCCAGCTGAAGTCCCACTGCTTTCTTACAGAGCAGAATAGGAAATGAAACTTGTCTAAAGTGCTGTGTGTTAACTCAAGGGGAACAAAAGCTTCACCCCATACCCCTGCCTGCACGGTTCTTCTGTCAAAGAGGCAGATCACCTATGGAGATGCTTATTTAAAAACAACTCCTGCATTTTAATTTGAAAGCTCTTAACACCTATGTGGATGGATTCGTGGGGGGAGTTTGAGGGCCTGCTGCTGCTTTCTCTGTTTCACGTGCCAGGTTCACGGGGGACAAGTGGGGAGGGGGGAGCAAACCACAATAGCCTCATTGATTTTTAAAAAATGAGGAATTGCTGAACAAGTCCATTGAATAGCCAGAGTTCAATAGCAGGTGAAGCTTCACCTCCTCCCATGTAATATGACTTTATAAAGCCTACGGGGGAAGAAAATCTTGTGTGGATTGTCTTGAAATGTATTGGAGTAATCCATTCCAGTTACAAGAGGGGCTTTTTAAAACTCAGGCCGTCAGGGGGGGAGGGTTGTTTTTGAGGGGTGTTGGGTTGCTCTCTGATCCTGCTAGCCTCAGACTCAGTTGCCCACTGGAATCCCATTACCCTGTAGGGTTGCCAGCCTCCAGGTGGGGCCTGGGGATCTCCTGCTTTTACAACTGATCCCCAGCTGACAGAGATCAGCTCCCCTGGAGAAGAAGAAGAAGAAGAAGAAGAAGAAGAAGAAGAAGAGATTGGATTTATACCCCGCCCTCCATTCCCCAAGGGAGTCTCAGAGCGGCTTACAAACTCCTTTTCCCTTCCCCTCCCCACAACAGACACCCTGTGAGGTAGGTGGGGCTGAGAGAGCTCTTTCCCAAGCTGTCCTTGAGGGAACAGCTGGTACAGAGCTATGGCTTGCCCAAGGTCATCCAGCCAGGTGCAAGTGGAGGAGTGGGGAATCAAACCCGGTTCTCCCAGATTAGAGTCCGCACACTTAACCGCTACACCAAACTGGCTGGAGAAAATGGCTGCTTTGAAGGGTGGGCTCTATTGCATTGTATCCTAATAAGGCCCCTCCCCTCCCCAAACCCAGCCCTCTCCTGGATCCACCCCTAAAGTCTCCACGTATTTTCCGACCCACACGTGGCAACCCTATTACCCCGTCAGTCACACCAAGAACGTCTGTTTTGTGTGTTTTAATCCTGCCTGTCTATGTAAAGCTGCTACTGGATTTGGTAGAGAAAAGGGTGCCTCTATCTTAGGCTGCATGTTGCGAAGAGATGGACGATTATTCAGTGCACTACTATTCTTTCAAGGTGGTGTAAATGTGCGGGCCGGGGGCAAAGATATTGGCATTTCTTGATGCTTTAGATCTGAGAAGTTCTGTGTCCTCTAATTTATACTGTATTTCACCCCCGCCCCCAGATAGACAGGGATGGTGAGAATCAAAGTGAAGGGAGAAGATTTCACTTCCTTTAAAGGCTTTGGAGAGAAGCCTGTTCCAGCAGCTGGAAGCAGCTGTGGAACAAGGTTCCCTTCACAGCGTCTCCACCTCATTGCCTCAAGCTCTCCCTGTTATGTAAAGTTGAGGGGAAATCTGAGCCTTGGGGACTGAAGTGTATGACTGCTGCTCTTGAGTAGTTCATGTGCATGATAGGCCTAACAGACCAGTAGGTTTCAGAATGGCTCTTGAAGAAGCCAGAAGCTGTGGTACACAGGAAGATGGCCTTCGCGTCTTTTGGAGTGCGGCGGAGTTCTGTGCTGGGGGTGGTTACTTAAAGTAGCAAAGGACAAGTCATCTTGTCAAAGGCAACTTGTGTAAAATTGATTAGGCGAAGGCCTGTGTGCAAGTTAAATTCCCCATGGGACAGGACTTTTGGAAGAGATTGAGGTCAGGCATTTGGCTTCTGGGCTTCTTCATCTGCTCCTCTGGGGGGGGGGGGATGAGTGTTTACTTTCCAAGGGGGAATAGGAAATCCTGCATTCAGTTATCTCCAGTTATTTGCATCACCCCAGCGATGATATGGGAGGGATAAGAACATCCAAACAGTTCCAATATGATCCCAGATTATTTTGTGAAAAGTGCTACTTAACTGCCAAATGGACACAGCAAAACTTAAGCTTGCCTCTCACTTTGGCGGTTATGACATGCCATACATAGCCAGAATGTTGTGCTCACAAGAAGTACTACTGTGTGCCATAAATGTTTGCTTGGGGTAACTGAACTCTCTGGATAAGCAATCTGAGGGTGCGATCATACGCACCCATTTGCGACACAAGAAGGACCATTCCCTGCCGGCTCAAAGTGGCGCGATCACACAAGCACATCTGGGAAGCGTCCTGCAGCCGGTGTCAAAGTGTCGCAAACCGCTTTGAGCCGGTGGGGAATCGGCTTATTTAGCTACCAGTGAAAAGGCAGCCTCAAATGGTTTTCGACGGCCCAGAACTGACCTTTCCTGGTGTGATCACGCCAGCGCAAACAAGTGGCGTTGGGAGCGGGCTTTTTGTTTTTTTTCCCCTTCCCATCCCAGTATGCGCATCATCGGATGACCCCGAGGGTGGAGAGGCAAGTCATCGATCCCTTGTAGAAGCAGATAAGCGCACTGAAAACGGCCAGGGAAAAAAAAAACTCAACTCGCCCACGGCTGCGTGTGATCACGCAGCGGTGGTTCGCCCTCACAGGTCCATGGACCTGTGTGATCCCGCAAAAGTGGCGCAAATTGCGCCGGCACAAATTTGTGTCGCTTCCCGTCCGGCTTATCTCGCTCATGTGGATGGGGCCTGAGATTCTTCTTAAATACACAGACAAGGTCTGAGGTAAACGTTCTCATGGAAAGCAAGACATGACAGGGCATGGGACTTTTTGTGCTGGTATTGTCTGTTCCTAGAGGCGGAGCACAGCACATGCTTCCCTGGATATTTTAAGTGTTGCATATGCTTAGCTGGTAGCCCAAGCATGGATGAGCATGATCTTGCCATAATTATCTGATAGTGTCAAATCCTTGAAATGTTGTAGTCAGCATTACCTGACTTTTTCTTGATCATATTTTTAAAAAACACTTGCTTGATACTTGTACATGTCGATCACCTTTGATTAGAGGTCTGATCAGTTTTAAGTGTAAGAGCCCGAAAAACAGGTATTTTGGTTTTAAATTACAGTTGCACTGACCTTCTGTTACATTAGACGTGTCCTACTTTTTAAACAGAGATCCTCTTCTGTTTTCTTCTTTATCCTCTGAATTATCCAGTCAATAACAGATCCAGAACACTTCAGATTTTAGTCCTGAATTTGGGGCTGCAAATTGGTGGCCCTGCCAGTGAGGTCACTGGTGGTTAAGGGACAGTAGATGAAGCCTTTGTATTTGTCTGCTACATTTTTATCCTGTCCTTCCAAGGAATCCGGCATACCAGACATGATCCTCCTCTTTATTTTATTCTCACAACAACTCTGTGAAGTAGGTTAGATTGAGTGCTAGTGATTGCCCTAAGGCAGGGGTGGGCAAACTTGCTCAGCGTAAGAGCCACCTAGAACAGGGGTGGCCAAACTTGCTTAATGTAAGAGCCGCATAGAATAAACATCAGATGTTTGAGAGCCACAAGACATGAACAAATATTACCTGCTTTTATTGGAAAATAAGCAAATTTGCTTTTTATTAACATTAAATGAGACTGCCAAAATAATAACAAAAGGGGTAAAAGCAGATATGGATAATGATATTAATTTGTCCAATGATATTTGTTTGCTAATGATATTTAGCTTCCCCAGCTGCCCTGCCGGGAGCCACATAATATATGTGAAAGAGCCGCATGCGGCTCCAGAGCCACAGTTTGCCCACCCCTGTCCTAAGGGCACTTACAGTACAATCCTAAACACAGTCATACCCTTAGAAGGATGCAGCTCTTAGGGTTGCACTAAGAGCTGTAACTGATAACAATCCCTAGTCTTATTCCAGTACTTTAAGCACTATACCACACTGGCTTGGTAGGTTCAATACTGGAATTTTTGCCTTGTGTCCCTCTAGTGAGAATATTTAACATACTGCCTTCTCACAACCAAGTCTGGATTTCTGCTAGTATCTCCCCTACAGTCACTACTGGGTGTGCTTGTAAGATGTATTTCTTCAGCCAGATGGTGATCCTTGTTCCTGTGCCATGACCGCAGGCTCATAAAGGCAGCTGTCAGCTTCTTGATGAGCTTTTGAACTCTGACCTGCATTTCCAAAGGTCAGGTTTTTCACATGCTGGCTTTTGAGTTGGCGCAGCGTTTAAATTGTACTGTACCCTGTGTCTGCAATTACAAGGTGATGTGTTGGGGGAAGGGAGAATGATCCCAGGGTTGCAGGATAATGCGTGCTTAGAAGTGAAGTAGTTAATCTTTGATAAAGAATGAAAGGCAGTCCCAGATCATACAAATGCAACTTCTGGGAGTAAAGTGGAGTTTGCAGTGTTGTCAGGACAGGTAATGTGGATTTGGTGTTCAGTTCTTTGAAGTGCCATAAATTGCAGTGGAGAGTTTCTCATGATGCACTTGTAATATTATGCTAATAATATGGGAATCATAGCTTGCAAGTTTGCTGTGTTATATATTGTCAGCAAACTAGGAGATGATAGGTCTTCCCTGCACTTTCTCTCTCTCCAGACAGATGTATAAATTTATCACTAGTTTCCTCTTGACATTGGAGAGATTATCTATTTATTTATTTATTTATTTAGGGTTTTATCCCACAAGCGGGGATGCTGTGTTTGGACTGGTCCGAAGCCAGCATTATCAGTAGGGGAGGCCAAAGATAGATTTGGATGACCGCTGCCTCATCTGAGGGTTCAGCAGAAGAGCTCCATTCTGCAGACCCTGTAGAACTGCAATAAATCTCACAGGGCCCTGATCTCATGGGAGCTTGTTCTACCAGGCCGGGGCCAGGTAGAAAAAGGCCTAACCCTAGTTGAGGTAGGGTTGCCAGCCTCCAGGTGGGGCCTGGGGATCTCCCGCTTTTACAACTGATCTCCAGCTGACAGAGATCAGCTCCCCTGGAGAAAATGGCTGCTTTGAAGGGTGGCCTCTATAGCATTGTACCATGCTAAGGCCCCTCCCCTCCTCAAACCCCACCCTCTCCTGGATCCACCCCCAAAGTCTCCAGGTATTTTCCAACCCAGATCTGGCAACCCTAAGTTGAGGCCAGCTGGACATCCTTGGTCACGAACCTTGAAGAAAATTTGAGTTCTTTCATGTGGTGTGAGTTGCTTCATCTGCAAAAGGAACATGTCATTTCATTTTACAATTCTATAGATTGAGTGGCCTTCCCTTTATAAAACTTACACACAATTGATTATCATTGGCCCACTTGTCAAGAGGAAACTAGTGATCTGGGACTTCCTTTCATTCTTTATCAAAGATTAACTGCTTTACTTCTAAATATGCATTATCCTGCAACCCTGGAATCATTCTCCCTTCCCCCAACACATCACCTTGTAGCTGCAGACCCAGGGTACAGTATAATTTAAAAGCTACACCAACTCAAAAGCCAGCATGTGAAAAAACCTGACCTTTGGAAACACAGGTCAGAGTTCGGAAGCTCATTGATACCTGTTACCAAGTCCTTTGTTTGTAGTTTCAAGATGGCTTCTGGGTCACGATGAGCAAATCTCCTTTGCCAAAGCTCCAGGGACTTCTAGGTAAGCAGTTGTCTTGGCTGTACAAGCCTTTGGTTCCTGACAGTCTATCTCAAAGATTCAATTTCTGAGGGCACCTGTGGAATATAGCTCACCTTGGCATGAGACAGAATATACATTATTTTCAAAGTGTCAGCCAATCCATTTTTTTAAGAGTGTGGGGCACGCTTAGCAAATTTGCCTTTAAATCAAGAAAGTATAAAACATCATCTGCAGTAATTTCAGTTCCACCTTCACTTATTTGGCAATTTAGTGTAACTTTTCCTTTTCCTTGTATGTCTACTTGATCTCCATTGACTAGGCGCACTTTTCGTGACACATTTGTGTCCAGTTCATCAAATAAATTAATATCTGATGTCATATTTATGGAAGCACCACTATCAATTATCCAAAGCTTGTGATTTTCATTAGTTTGTGCTAAATGAGATACACAATAATTATATTGCTTTCTTTGGAAGAAATCCCTCTGTGTTTGAGTGTGAGGTTGCTTGCTGGTGCTGGCATTTGCATTTCTATTGAGGAAGCACTTCCTCTGAATATGACCTGGCTTGTTACAATTAACAAAGTGAGGGTCATTTCTTTTGTCTTTGGAGTTGGACTTTCTGTAGTCAGTTGGCTTAGTTCCTGCCCCCCTTGACCTGGCCTCTCAGACTATGTATTCATAACCAATGTTCCCTCTAAGCTGAGTTAGTGTGAGCTAGCTCACAGTTTTTTAGCCTCCAGCTCACACATTTTTGTCTTAGCTCAGGAAGGATGGCTCCAGAGCAGACTAACTTATGCAGTAGCCAAATCGCTCGCTCACAGCTTTAATGCCAGTAGCTCACAAAGTAGAATTTTTGCTCACGAGACTCCAAGGCTTAGAGGGAACATAGCTCATAACTTGAATCATTCTTGCTTTTGTTCTGCTCATGATAGCCCTTTTGTTTACAGTACTCAGCTCTTAACAGCCCCAGAACATCCTCCAGTGTAGAAGTTTCCCATTTAATGTTGAAATGAATGCAGAATAAGATTCAGGTAGGGAACTTGGAAACGGTCCAATTCGTACATCCTTATCTAGCACATTACCAGCAGTTGCAACCTTGTCAGATTTAGTAACATTTCTATATGGGTCTCTGCATTTCCACTTTCTTGTAGTCTTTTTGAGAAAAGCTCTCTAAACAAAGAAATCTTGCTAAGAAAGGTCTTGCTCTCCATAGACCTTTCTTAAGGCTTCAATCATCCCTTTTGCAGTTTCTTGTCCTTTAATGTACACCAACTGGGAATTAGCCGGTGTACTAATAATCAGATTTTGTGCTTTACTGTCTGCATTCTCCTATCCTGTGACCTCATTTTCAGACCCCAAAGGACGTGAAACTGTTAATGAAAAACTAGCCTTTTCCTCCTTGAGCTGATGCTCAGTTCTAAAAAGCCGTACATTGAAATTATCTCCTCTAAGTTTCTTCAGGATTGCATATCGTTATGCCGTGTTAGCAATGCAAAAAAAAAAAAAAAAAGGAGAGAAGGAATTTTTTTTTTTCTGCGCTCAGCGCTTGGGACCAGCTGTTAAGCAACTCCCCAGCGTCTTTTGTTCTTGCCAGGAGGCAGTGAAGTCTTGTAATTGCTCAAGCAAGCAAAAACAAACAAACAAATAAGAAAAGTTCTTTGACTATTTTAAAATTTACTCTGGGCACCCATAACCCTAATGAGATATTTAATATAGCAGAGTGTTGCCCAGTCATTGGAGTGTGATACTGAGTGCAGTAAATAAATCTCCCAAGAAGTACACTGCAAAAATGGTAAAGTTATATCTATTCAAGCAGATCCAGTTCACATTCAGGTTGCAGTCAAAAAGAAGAGAAAGAAGCCTCATCTAAAGGTACTTTCCCTATCACAAATGGCCAGCTTGTCTGACATCATGTGTGTGGGTGCATAGGCGTAAATTACGGGGGGGGGGAGGGCTCGAGGGCTTGGGCCACCCCGAAATTTCCTGGGGGGACTGAGCCCCCCCCCCCAGCGAAATGGAGTGCCTGCCGCCACCTCTCCCCCCCGCCTCCCCGGGCCCTTCCTAGGCCTGCTGGCTGGCTGGCTGTCCGCTGCTTTCTTCCCCCCCCCCCGGCCCGGCTTCCCTGTACCCACTCCTCCCTCCCTCCCTCTCCCTCCTGGGGCATCACGTGTGTCATCACGTTGAGCATTCGCCCGGAGCCCCGGGAGGGAGAGGGAAGGAAGAAGAAGAAGAAGAAGAGATTGGATTTATACCCCGCCCTCCACTCCCAAGGGAGTCTCAGAGCGGCTTACAAACTCCTTTTCCCTTCCCCTCCCCACAACAGACACCCTGGGAGGTAGGTGGGGCCGAGAGAGCTCTTTCCCAAGCTGTCCTTGAGGGAACAGCTGGTACAGAGCTATGGCTTGCCCAAGGTCATCCAGCCAGGTGCAAGTGGAGGAGTGGGGAATCAAACCCGGTTCTCCCAGATTAGAGTCCGCGCACTTAACCACTATACCAAAATGGAGGCCGGCGGGAGGGGGGGAGAGGCGGTGGTGGCATTGTTTCAGAGTGCGTGTGCGCAAAGCGCATGCACAAGCCCCCACCCCCCCTGGGAATTTCAAAACCTGACACCCCTGTGTGGGTGTATGAGGTCATTATATCTACGGGAGAGACCTGTAGAGACGTGTGTCTCCATAGAAGACCATGTGCAGAGAATGAGAGGACAAAGTGAGTGAGTGAGAGAGAGAGAGAGAGAGAGGAGGGGTCAGAGGGCAGCTCCCAGGTTAAGACAAAGAGAAACATCTCTTTCAGGGCGACAACACCTACACACCCTTAGAAGGATGTAGAGCCCCCCAATGTCCAGGCCTGCTAAGTTACTCCCTCCAGCAGATGTTTGGATATATCTTTACTTAATTCACAGTATTCTAGAATCTGACCACTATTATGTTCTGTTGCTATTTTTAATAGTAGGGAAAAATAAGAGAGAAAGACTATGTGCTTTAACTGGCTACTGGGGCTAGATGAATTTGTGCCTTCAGTATATTAGAGCTATTTGCTTTTTTCTTACCAAGCAGCATCGGTGGGTTAAAGCCAGAGCGGGATGATTTCGGGAATAGCCTAGAAACCGAAATCAAAGTAATTTAAGCTATTTGCTCCTTAACTTGGCAAGGTGTGTAGCTGAATATTTAGTAGTAAAGGCCTTGCTGGTTGGTGTATGTCATGAAAATCCTTTGTCTTTTTTTTTTTTTTGCGAAGAGCATAAGTGTTAGTCCCAGTATCCTTCCTGTAACCCAGCTCAGGTAATTCTGTTCTATCTCCCATGAAATTGACCCGGCAGTTACCATTCATTCACGGGAGCGTTCTCCTACCTTCCCCATCCCTTTGCCTACAGTTTCACATTGTTCTGAGCTGAACGAAAGAAGAACTTCTGGGATTTGGCCAAAAGTAGTTAGATTTCAGTGCTGACCTTTTGCTCTCAGAGTGAGTTACGTAAGGAAATTTGTGTGCGAAGTGAAATTTGTGCGCAAAGCTGGGAGTTTCAAACTGTAGCCATCGTCGTCTCCCCCCCCCCCCCGGGATGAGACCCCTGTGGAGGTGAGCAAAATTTGAGGGAGGTATTTCATCCTGAGGCAGATGGAGTCTTCTGATAGTCTGGCTACTCCGTAGCAGATGGTCCAAACTGATCCACTAAGGATTAACAGTTGCTGACTGTCCCACTGCTTCATCTGAGAAAATCTTGTGCTTTGTTGTGCTTCCCGGTATACAGCTTTATGAAGGGGTTAGAGAAACCTTCCTCTGTTTCTCTTGTAAAGAATCCAGTGCTAGTTCCCATAGATGTCTGTACAGCCATATATGTCTGTACAGCCCATAGATGTCTGTACAGCCTATACAGCCAGCTGCATAGGTATATACAGATACTGTGGACACTCAACTGCAAAAATAGGATTTTTGAAGACTCATGAGTCTAGAAAAGGGGGAACTGAACTCAAAAAGTTTGAGGAAAACTGCTTATAAGGTAGGGCTGCCAAGTGCCGGCGACTTACCGGCGGGGGGGGGGGAGTTGTTCTCCCCCCGAGAGCTTTTCTGGCACCACAGCGACGTAATGATGTCACCCGGAGGTGACGTCATCACGTTGGGGGCGTTGGTGATGTCATTACACGGGGGAAGTTGTCCTCACCGGACGACTTCTGGGGTGGGGTTCCCCCCGCCGGCCGAATGCCGGCCGGCGGATCAGGAACCCCTATAGCGGGGGATCCCCCGCCCCCCGGGCTGACTTGGCAGCCCTATTATAAGGGGACATGCATGCATTTCCACATGCAGATATTTGGGGGAGGGCATATGGGGAGGAGACCCAATCTGTGAATTTGTATGGATTCTGTATCTAGGAAAGTGAATGGGTGCTGTCAGGGCCTGAGTTTAGGGGTACCACAACCAGCAACAATGGTCTGAGAATGCTGCGCCAGGCCCAATGTTCATCTGAAGTGTGGACAAACCAGTGTGGGTGAGATTGCCTTCCATTCTGCCTGTTAGTCCAGAGCTGAAAGTTGGACTGATGTCAGAAGGTGTCTGAAGGACAGTGCAGACCCTTTCCCAGGACTTCCTTTTTTATGCACACACAGATCCCACATTGCAACATACAACTTTGATACTGGAGGTACCTTTGCTGTCAGCTTTGCTCTATTAACACTGTTCTCTGCGTTTCATGCTAGGTTTGTTGGCAAGGGAATGCCGAGAGGCTTTCTCAGTGGCTGCTGTCCAGATGGGGAAACTCTGTGTCTGAATATTTACTAAAGGCCGAACCTAGTCCAGAGCCAGTGTGCTGGCTTCTGCTAGTTGGGATGCTGTGGGATCCAACAGTTCTCACCTCCTCTCTTATTCTTTTGTGTATCTGAACCCTTCTCTTATTAAACCCACCTTCTGCTTTCTTGCTGTTCTCCTACACTGGTAGCAAATACATTTGGTTTCGGCCGTAAAGCTGAGACTCCACCGCTTCATGGAAAGTGCAGAAAGAATGATCTCCTGCTTGTTCCTCCCCTCCCACTGTGAGATTTCCTACAGCCAGATCTGTGGGGAGAGAATGACTGAGTAGTCTGGAACTACTAAGGACATCTGAGTGCCCCTTGGTGACCTGCGTCTCCAGTGACGTTTTGTCACTAGATGCCTCTCTTATTCTCTTGGGCACTGGAGTAACTGACCATTATCCCCCCTTAATCCTTACAATAACAAAGTCAGACTGTCAAGAGGTCTTTCTTGTACAGGCCATTGAGATGGGAGGGAGGAAAACCAAGCTTTGACTGTAGTGTTCCAAAAGACAGGAGAAAATGAGAGGTAGGAGCAGGCACAAATTAGGCAAATAATAATAATAATAATAATAATAATAATAATAATAATAATAATAATAATTATTATTATTATTATTATTATTATTATTATTATTATTATTATTATTATCTTTATTTTTATACCACGCCCTCCCCGCAAGCGGGCTCAAATCACATATATGGCCAACTGTGGGCGTAAAGAGGCAGTAGTGAGATTTGAGGATGCAGGGGCAGATTTGGTTAGCCAAGAGCTTTAAGTGTTACGTCCTTTCCTTTGTGACGCCAACATGCAGATGCACATTCCGGGGCAATTGCAACTGAGTTTATTGCTGTGCGTTTGTAAAAGGCATCAAGTCGCAGCCAATGCTTGGTGACCCTGTAGGGTTTTCAAGGCAAGAGACTGAACAGAGGTGGTTTGCCACTGCCTTCCTCTGCCCTGTGACTCTTGACTTCCTTGGTGGTCTCCCATTTAACTACTAACAAGGGTCAGCCCTGCTGAGCATTTGAGGTCTGACAAGATCAGGCTCACTTGGGCCAACCGCATTTCCTTTTAAATGGGAGAGTAGTTGTCCTCAAAACTAACGAACATTGCCTGCCTGTTTACCAGTATGTCTCACGGACAGCATGCCTCACTGACTGCAAGGCAAATTGGTAATATAATATACACTGCCAACAGGGGTCCGTTGGAGCGGGAGCGCACAGGAGCGCAGCTCCGGGAGTGAGGAGTCCAGGGGACGGGCACATGACCAAGCCCCGCCCCCTCCTCAGCTTCCCCGAGCAGTGCAGAGGCGCAGCGCCCCGGGGAAAGCCCTGCCAGGGTCTTTATTGATTTTAATGTTTTGTTTTAATACTGATAATTTATCATCGTTCCTTTTATGACTGTGTGCTGCTTTTCCAGAGACTTGCTCAAGGTGGCATATAAATTTTCTAAGTATACCATTTTTTATCTGGGCACATGGCACATAAGTACTGGAGAAATTTCACCAACCCTTCAGCAGCTTCCACCCCATCAGTTTGGTGTAGTGGTCAGGAGTTGGACTGTAATCTGGGAAAACCGGGTTTGATTCCCAACTCCTCCATATGCAGTTGCTGGTGTGACCTTGGGCCAGTCACAAGTTCTCTCAGAGCTGTTCTCTCATGAGCAGGTCTCAAAAGACCTCTCTCAGCCCCACCTACCTCACAGGGTGTCTTGTTGTGGGGAGGGGAAGGGGAAGGGATGGGTGGTGCACATGTCCTGGGTATCTCAAGTCTACTTGAAACCTGGTGGTTTCAAGGGAGCAGGAAGAGAATGAGGGTGTGTTCTTTACACTTATTTTTATTGCACAAAGTATTGGATGGGGAAGGGAATGGAGGAAGAGCAGGTCAGTTTCACTCACCTGTGGAGTGGAGCCTGAGGGGTGGGTGTTGCCTTCTGACACGCTTCCGGCACGTTAGGGGGTGTGGCATATGCAAATGAGTTATGCAAATGAGTTAAGCTAATGAGCTCCTGCACCTCTTTTTCTACGAAATGACCCCTGACTGTCAATATGCTGATACAAGGTGAAACTGATTCTCGTTGAATTTAGACTTACTGGAAGGATCCTAGAAATACTGCTTCCTGCTTCAGGAGAAAAAGGAGCCAGGAAATACGACAGCCTACATTTTTCCTGTGCAAACTCATTTCCGTAGCCCTGCCAGTAGTTGTTTTAAATCTCTGACTCTGATGTGTGTACACTGAGTGTAGCTAGCTCCACGGTGCTGCTGAGTAACCTGGGGGATGCCATGTGCCTTGGTGTCCTTCTATTCTGGAAAGGCAAGAGTATTTTAGCTGGCAGCCCAGTTCGATGGATCTGTATATGTAACATCAAAAATACTGTTAATGAAGGATATTCCTTATGGTGCTGTATCTGTTGGTTCCAGACAGCCTTTTTTCACTCACACTATCTTGCTCAGGTCCCTTCCTTATGACAGCCTTCGTCCCATGTGGAGTTTGTATATGCAGGTCCCACGATCCCTGGCATAGCCTTCTTTGATGGTGACCTTCCCTTTATTTTTCACCGGCAGACAAACTGATAGTACACAGCCTTCTGTGGCCAGCCAGCTGCAAAGGGAGGTGGCACTCAATAAAGAATGGTTTGTAAATTCAGATCTCACAACACACCAACCCCCACACAAGCCAGCTACAGACATGTGTCTGGAAGATCTTAGTTTTTTGGATTACTCTCATTCAGACGCCACAATTAACTGAGATTTGTTCCAGCCATGGTTTGTCGTGATGTCAGAATGCAGCTTTACTGCCACTTATAGCTGGGGCAGTGTTGGGTTTGTCTTAGAAGCTCCAGTAGGTTTAAGTCTTCTGTAGGATTCTTTCCAAGTCAAGTGAGAGGATATCCCATCTCCATATTGGAGTGCCACGGTGGCTTTTGTGTGTAAAACTATACTGGGTGTGGACTGAGAATAAGACAGGGAAGAGGCAAAGACAGAGAATGATGCAGTGGGGGAGAGAGAGCCCTAAGCACGAGGACAGGTCTTTTGGCTTTGGATTGTATTGGCTCATGTGTTCATTAGAGACCCACCAAAATTCTTAAAGATTCTAATAAGTAAAGAGGAGGAAGAAGAGACTGGATTTATACCCCGCCCTTCACTACCCAAAGGAGTCTCAGAGCAGTTTACAAACTCTTTCCCTTCCCCTCCCAACAACAGACACCCTGGGAGGTAGGTGGGGCTGAGAGAGCTCTGACAAAAACTGCTCTTTTTCAAGAACAGCTGTGCCAGAACTATGGCTTGCCCAAGGTCATCCAGCAGGTGCAAGGGAGGAGTGGGGAATCCAACCCGGTTCTCCCAGATTAGAATCCGTGCATTTAACCACTACACCAAACTGGCTCTCAGGGGAGCTGTGCAGTCTTTAGCATACAGCCAGGTTCAAGTTTGAAGGACTTGGGGGATACACTTTTGATCCACTTGGGGGATACACTTCTGAGTAGCAGTGTATGTGTGAACAAGATCTTGGGGGTATTGGTGGACCATAAATTAAATATGAGCATCCAGTGTGATGCAGCAACAAAAAAGGCTAATGCAATCTTGGGGTATATCAACAAAGGCATAACATCCAAACCACAAGATGTCATAGTCCTGTTGTACACTGCATTGGTCAGGCCGCACCTGGAGTATCGTGTGCAGTTGTGGAGGCTTCCCTTCAAAAGGGATGTGGACAGAATGGAGTGGGTGCAGAGGAGAGTGATGAGGATGAATGGGGGGCTGGAGACCAAGCCCTATGAGGAAAGGCTGAGGCAAGTAGGGTTGCCAGGTGCTACCTGCCCAGCTGCAGGGGGCTCCCAGGTCCTCTCCTGGTTGTTCTGCCATGTGCACAGAGTGCGCACGAGGCAATGACATCACCCGGAAGTGACACCATTGTGTTGTTTGACGTTGGGGGGGGTGACATTCCATTTTGGGGGCAAAACTCTATGGTTTTTTTATTTCAAAACCATAGAGTTTGTCCAAAAACTAGAGCATTGCTCCATGACATCGGTGATGTGATGATGTCATGCAGCAATATCCCTGTTTGGGTGGTGGGTTTTCCCCCCGCCAGCCAACTGGCCGGCAGCAGATTCAGGCCCCTAAAAGTGGGGAACCTCCACAGGGACTTGGGGATTGGGAACCCTAGAGGCAAGAATTCTGCTCTAATAAACTTCTAGGCCTTGGTCCCCTGGTCCCTGTTTACTATGCATGATGAGAAGTATTGGAGTCAGGAGTCCATGGAACAGTGAAACAGCTAGATCTTTATTGCTGGTCCGGATGAAGCATACAGCCCAGGGCTCCGAGCCCTCCTTTTATGCTGGTCAGGGACAATCCCCTGACCTCGCCCAACTGGCCTGATAGGCTATTGTCAGTCTATTTACATCTCATAGGTTCCCTGGGAGAAACCTAGGTACATGATTGGTGGCCTGTTTGAATCCACCTGGCCTTTGTTCTACCGGGCTGAAGCTCAGGTAGTTTCTTGGCCATGTGCTCTGGCCACATGGCGGTCGCCATTACTGGAGCACATGGCGACCGCATGGTCAATACATAACACATGAGCTCCCAATCTATCACCTCTTGTGATAAAAATACATTACAAAAATTGTATCCTGAATAAACTTGTCAGCTGAGTTAAAGCTTGACAAGGACTGCTGATGGAAAGTGTTGGATGCTGTCGGGCTCTAAATAAGAGTCCAGTGGATTGGTTTCCAGAGTCCTACTTGCCTGTACCACCATAGCCAGTAGTTGGAGGAGGGAAATGGCAGACGTATCAGGAATCAGGTGACCATGGAGTGCCAACCGTTACTTGCATCATTTCCGGAAGGGCAGCTAAGTGCAGGCCTTCCTGACATACTCATGAAGGCAGTTCCACAGAGTGAGAGCCATCACTGCAGAAACTCTGATATGAGCAGAAGTTGTCCTTCCATCTACATGTTGGCACTGCAAGCAGAGTTTTGTTCAGAGGAGTGCAGTTTCCTCACAGAGCGTACCAGCATACATG
Source organism: Lepidodactylus listeri (assembly GCA_029233225.1). Lineage (NCBI taxonomy): Eukaryota > Metazoa > Chordata > Lepidosauria > Squamata > Gekkonidae > Lepidodactylus > Lepidodactylus listeri. Next base: position 14,512,306 of record JARCFY010000015.1, on the reverse strand, counting down.
GTTTTGTGTAGACTGAGCTTTTCTGGATTGGGTTATGTCCACAACAAAGTTGTTATGTGATGGCTTCCCCACAAACACATCTCTTACTCTGTTATTCCAACAGGTGTGCTGTACAATGGTGAATATGGCTTGAGTCAAAACAGAGATGGCCTCTCTAACCATCCTATCAGTTTGAATAGTGGAACTCCTGCTCAGTTAACCACTCTTTTCTCATAATGTTTTGAGAATCAATGCGGATGGAGTATTAAGCTTCATTCTAACCAAAGGCGTAGAGTTTGTAATTTCCTGAGGGGGCAAGGGCTCTTGCATGCGCGCTTTGCACACGTGCGCCGGGACAATGTCCCCCCGCCCCCGCCACTAGAGCCTCCTCCCCCTGCCTGGCTGGCTCCCAGCTCCCCAGAACCCGCTCGCTCGCTCCCTCCCTCCCTCCCTCCCTGGGCCATCCGGGGCAACTGCCCAGTGTGATGACATCACCCGGAAGTATTGTCATCACGCTGGGCATGTTGCCAGGGCGACGCTCTGGCAATCGGCTCAAAACTCTATGGTGCTATAGAGTTTTGGGGCGATTGCTAGAGCGTCACCCCGGCAGTCGCCCAGGTGGCCCTGGGAAGGAAGGAGGGAGGGAGTGAGCGAGCGAGTGGGCAGGTTCAGGGGAGCCTGGGGGCGGGGGTGGGGAGGGAGGGAGGTGCAGTGCGGTGGCAGCGGGCAGGCAGCCAGGTGGGTGGGTGCCCCATTTCACCGGGGGGAGGCTCAGTTCCCCCTGGGAAATTTCAGGGGTGGCCTGTGCCCCCGAGCCCCCCCGCAGTTGACGCCTTTGATTCTAACGTATTCATTATAATGTATGATGATTCTATGATTCTAACATATTCATTATGATGTATGTAGAGGGCCTTTTTTCTTTCATTTGTGCATTCATCTTCTGATGAATTTGGGGGCAAAGTGTGGCATTTATGCAACTGTAATCTCAGTCTGAGCAGTACATGTGTGTGTTCATACATATTTGTCTGTGTAATCCACAACCTTGAACAACAGATTTGATAAAGGGATCTTTTAAGTCTGATTGTTTTGGGCCTCCCCCCCTTCCCCATCCCAGGGCTGTGTGCTGCTTGTTCGGTCCCAGTGATTTTAGGGAACAACTGGCAGACTTTCTCTGTTGTTTCAGTTACTCAGCTTCTTCTTTACTGTACAATCCCTGCACTTCCTTAAAGTGCTAAAATCTGTCCATCAATGAGACTTTTATTTGAATAAAATAAATATTAATAGGAAGCTGAAATAACTAAGTACATAAGGAGAATCCTTGAACTTGGTGACTTAAGCAAAGGGGATTTGGGGCTCACTGGAATTCTTTCCTAGTGTTTTTCCATCAGTGCAAAATACTTAAAACTTCCAGCCCATAAATCCAAGACCCCGGCCGTCAGGGAGTTGCGGAGGGGAGGAAGTGGAAGTCAAAGGCAGAGAGCTTTGAGCACCTTAAAGGTTTCGCATTAGGATTGGGTTTCTCCAGCTTTTGAATTTGCCTTTCATAGTGGGTGTTTTTATGGAGCTATTCAATCCCAGGATGTAAAAGAGATGACAGGAGGCATGGAGGGGCTGTAATGTCAGGAATCGGATCGGATTTCTCTCTTTCCCTCTGCAGAGTCCTTCTGGGCAGCCGCAACTGGTGACAGGATACATTCAGCTGGCCTTAATGGACAAAGCTGTTTAAACCCTGCTGGTTTGGGGAGTTGAAGAAGACACCGATACCCTCCTTTTTCCAAGGGGAAGGGTGAGAGGAGGGGATGGTAACTTCGGGCAGGCCACGCATGGCTAATGCATTTCGCCTCCAGGTTTATGTCATGCTCATTTAGAGGGAAATGGTTTCGTTCGTTTATTTCCCTCTGCTGGTGTTTTGAAACAGTTCCTGGATCCCTTTCCTCCCTTGCCCCTCTGACAGTCTTATTAGCGGCTGATGTTACTCGTGGTGCTGGGATCCAGTAGCGTATCATCCATTTCTTGTGGTACCTGAGTTTCTCCTTAAAAAAACCATCCAAGGCTGTGAGCATGCTGACCGCTGTGTTCACCGCAGGACAGTATTTAAAGGGAAGACAGCATTTATCTTGATACTTGATATTAGGGCTGCCAAGTACCGGCGACTTACCGGCGGGGGGGGGGGAGTTGTTCTCCCCCCGGGAGCTCTTCTGGCGTGTGCGCTTTGCACGCGTGCCACGGCGATGTAATGACGTCACCCGGAGGTGACGTCATCACGTTGGGGGCGTTGCCAGGGCAACGCCCCCGTGATGTCGTCACCTCCGGGTGACGTCATTACCCGGGGGAAGTCGTCCTCACCGGACGATTTCTGGGGCGGGGTTCCCCCCACTGGCCAAATGCCGGCCGGCGGATCAGGAACCCCTATAGCAGGGGATCCCCCGCCCCTCGGGCTGACTTGGCAGCCCAACTTGATATCTAGTCCTCCCCTCCCCCACCTTGAGCATTTCCATCAACCTAAATCCCTAATTGCAACTTTTTGAACTGGAAAATGAGGCAGGTTACTTTTTATTATTATTTCTTGCAAGCGGATTACATTTGAGCCAAATGTAGTGAGCCAAATTGTGGTTTATTTTTTTTTATAATTAATACAGGGCAATGTACACATTGATTTAATCATGGCTTCCCTGTATCTACCTTGCTTTAAGCATCAGGTATGAATGTGGTTAAAAAGTAGCCATTAACTAGAATGTGAAACTCTGCTTTGAAGAAGGGTTTGCAAACTACACTTTGCAATATTAATCATAGCTAAGCATTGCTTCTATGCTGGGCAAACCATGGTTAAGGCTGCACTATATCAATTAACTAAAATTGTGTTTGCGGATTTGCACAGCAGGAGCAGCATGGAGAGAATATTGCAGAGGACTGTAACATGTTTCCTTAGAGAACAAATATGACTGGCAGATTACTGAAAAATGCCGTCTGGAACGTGTCCAGGGGAGGGCAACGAAGATGGCGAGGGGTCTGGAGACCAAGTCCTATGAGGAAAGGTTGAAGGAGCTGGGTGTGTTTAGCCTGGAGAGGAGAAGACTAAGAGGTGATATGATAACCATCTTCAAGTACTTGAGGGGGTGTCCTACAGAGGATTCGGGTTGCCAGACACCCCTCCCGTTTGGCGGGGTTGCCCGGTTTGGAGGGCGCATGCCCGCCAGCCAACTGGCGAGCGGGGGGAAGCCTCGCCCCAAGAGTGACCACCCAGCCTCCTCCCCACCTCTTCCCAACATGCTGCTGGAGAGAGGGGGGGCTGTGTGCCTGCACTCTAAGCCCCAAATACGGGGCTTGGAATACAGGTGCCCGTGGCCTCCCCTACACCTCCCTCCAGCAGCATTTAAAGGAAAGCTTTAAATGCTGTTGGGAAGCAGTGGGGGCCATGCACCTGCACTCAAAAGCCCCAGATTCGAGGGTTGGAATGCAGGTGTGCGCAGCCTCCCCCCCCACCTCTCCACTGGGAAGTGGCAGGGGCTGCATGCCTGCACTCTAAGCCCTGAATACAGGGCTTGGAATGCAGGCACGAGCACCCCCCCCCCCCCCACTCCTCAGCAGCATTTAAAGGATGCCTTTAAGAGCTGCTGGGGAGAGACCGGGGTGCCGCTTCCCAGTGTGATGTCACTTCTGTGTGACATCATCCCGTTAGGGACTCCCCACCCCCCTCCAGTAATGCCCCCCAAACTCCCCCACTGGGGACACTGATGGGACCTGGCAAACCTATAGAAGATGGTGCTGAGTTGTTTTCTGTTGCCCAAAATGTCGGAGCAGAACCAATGGGTTGAAATTAAATCAGAAGATTTTGGGGCTAAATATTAAGTATAACTTCACAGAGTGGTTCCTCAGTGGAATATGTTTCCTTGGGAGGTGGTGGGCTCTCCTTCTTTGGAGGTTTTCAAGGAGAGGCTAGACGACCATCTGACAGCTGTGCTGATTCTATGAACTTAGGCAGATCATAAGAGGGAGGGCAGGGAGGGTTGCATCAATGCTTAGTTCTCGTGGCCCTTTCTTACATGCCCAGGGAAATGCTGTTTGCCACTTTGGGGTCAGAAAACAATTTTCTCCTGGCCAATTTGGCCAGGGATCCTGAAGGGGTTTTTCTTTTTGCCCTCTTTTGGGCATAGAGCAGAGGTCACTCAGGGTATGGGGGAGGTATTTGTGAATTTCCTGTATTCTGCAGGGAGTTGGACTAGATGACCCTGGAAGTCCCTTCCAACTCTATGATTCTATGAACAAACACCCAAATCTGGCCAGCCAACCTTGACAGAACAGATCACAACCAGAAGGTGTCTCTCGAACTTTTTCTTCAACATTATCTTGTCTGTCAACTGAAATATATACTGTTTTACCACTGTTTACCTCCACCTTTCGAATTCCTGAATACTCCAGTACCAATGTTCCCTCTAAGGCGTGCAGTCTCACGAGCAGAAATTTTACCCTGTGAGCCAAAAAATGGTGCTAGCTTTAAAATTGTGAGTGGGCCAACATTTTTTTTAAAATCAGTTTACAAACATACAAATGTACCTGCCATAACAGTAAAAGCTGGTAAAAGGGATTATATCGTATGGAGGGAATATCTATACTGGAGGGAAACTGCCTCAGCGTTCTTGAAAAACATCTAACTGGAGTACTGGTTGTACAAGGCTGCCATCTGCTCCAACCTCTATAGTGTTGCCATGAACCTTCTGTTGTGCTAGGGCTGCCAAGTCTTACTTACCAATTGGCGGGGGGGAGTCCCTCGCTGCCCGGGAGCCGCCCGGGAGCCTTCCTGGCGTGCATGCTTTGCGCGCGCGCCTGGTGACGTCACCCGGAAGTGACGTCACCACGTTGGAGACGTTGCCAGGGTGAAGCTTCGCCCTGGCAATGTCTCCAACATGGTGACATCACTTCCGGGTGACATCACTACACTGGGGAAGTCGTCCAGGCTGGACGACTTCGGGGGTGGGGTTCCCCCCACCGGCCGAATGCCGGCCGGCGGATCGGGAACCCCTATAGCGGGGGATCCCCTGCCCCCCGGGCTGACTTGGCAGCCCTATGTCGTGCCCTCCTACCAGTATCCAGAGTGAGTGGATGTTCTCCCACCTGGGAGATATCCTCAGCCCCCATCACTCCTGCTTGGACTCGGCTAGGGTGAAGGAGTTGTCCTACCTTAAGGTCAACCTCCTCCTGCTGGGCCAACCCACTCTTGAACTGCCAGTGGACTAAGATCCATAGCTCCTAAACAAAAAAGGTACTCTATAAAAGAATTCTTCAATTGTAATACAAAGTCTGTAATTTATGCGGTAAAATGTGGCTGGGACTTAACCTATGTCAGGTGTACATCTAGACCTGTAAAGATCAGAACTGGAGAACACAAGGGTTGTATTCACCTTCACAGGAAGAATGCCCCAAGGGTTGAACATTTTACAACTTTTGGGCTGTAATGTACTTAATGGCGACTGCCACACAGGGCATATGCACATGGCCGGGCCAGCTACCGGAGTTTTGGTCCGGAGACAATAGCCCAGCCGGATCGTAATTCCAACCTATAGGGCACCTAGGATCCGACTGGGGACCTTTGGCTTACAACCGCAGGAAACTGACCCTATCAGGTATACTGGGCGAGTCTGGGGGTGCGGCTAAAGTGTACATAAAAGAAGGCCCCCGAGCCTCCATCCAGCATGTCCATCTCAACCACCTAATAAACTATGAACTGATTTCACTGCTACGCATCTCTGACTCCAATACTTTATACTGGCGACAAAGGTGGGATCCCAATGAGTGACTCTCCAACCGACTCCAGCATCGCATCAAGCACTGATCCTTCAGCAACTGTCAACGCTCGGCCCCAGCACCACGCAGCACTGCTGTCTGCTCCAGAGGACACCGCTCACTGCACTGCTGATTCACCACGAGTCATGGCTGCCGCTCTGGGACAAATTGTGGCATATGACCCAACCCGACCCGAGCTCTGGGAAGCTTGGGCCGACCAGCTCGGGTACTTCTTTGAAGTACAGGAGGTCGCTGACTCCAGTAAGAAGGAGGCTTGGCTTCTAAGCGCATGTGGGGTTGACACGCTGCACTTAGTCCGAAGTCTTGTCTTGCCCTGCACCCTTGCCAGAGCCTCTTATGATGAGATCATCACGGCGCTGAACAGCTACTTCGCGCCAAAACTGTCCGTGATGGCCATGTGCATGAACTTCAGTGGCCACTCACAGAAGCCAGGTGAGGCTGTGGCTGCTTTTATGGCTGACCTCCGCAGACTAGTGTTGGCTGCGAGTTTGTGTCGGTTGAGGACAACCTCCTGACGAACGTTGATGAGGATGAGGAACCATTAACAAGCACTCTTTGGGTGCGATCTGTCAACCAGTTACAGATCCACCCAATAGGATCCAAACCACATTTTACCAACTTGCCAACAAGAATATTATGTGGAAACTTAAGCCTTATTGAAATCAAGATAAATAATGTTTACAGCATCCCTCTGATCCAGCAAGGTAGTAACTTTCACAAAAAAGAGGTAAGGTTAGTCTGACATGACTTGTTCTTGAGAAACCAAAAACAGAGAACCACAGCCACTAATAAGCAATAAGGAAGAGATCACAGAAGGCTGTGTATAGATACTAAAGTTTCCACATTATTTGTATAAAAATAGCAAAAATTACAAAATTGATTAAAATTGTTTAAAATTGTACACCTGTAACTATTCATATGAATTTGATGAGATAGTTTGAAGTTACACATCAGTTCTGTTCGGAATAAGACTCATGAAATGAACACATTATCCGGAAATTTCATCATATTTCTATTTTGGACCCTTATTGTATATGTTATATAAGACTTTGTATTTATTTAAATTTCATAGCAATACAATACATATTTTGCATACAATTGGTTACTATCTGTTTAGCATCTATACACAGCCTTGTGTGATCTGTTCCTTACTGTTCTTGAGAAACCCATGCTGGCTCTGAGTTATCGCAGCCATCCTTTCTAAATGCTCAGGGACCAACTGTTTGATGATCTGTTCTAAAGCTTTTCCAGGTGTAGACGTCAAGCTGACAGGTCGGTAGCTACCCAGATCCTCCTTTTTCCCCTTCTTGAAGATGGGGGCACCATTTGCCCACCTTCAGTCTTCTGGCACCTCACCTGTTCTCCAAGAATTCTCAGAAATAACGGACAGAGGTTCAGAAATTACATCTGCAGGGGCTTTTTTTTAGTATTTATTGTTTGTTTGTTTGTTTGTTTTTATACCTCGCCCTCCCCGCAAGCGGGCTCAGGGCGGCTAACAAGGGCATAAATGCCATACACATCATAAATATTTTAAAATCAATTTAAAATCACCAAACAACGATAAAACTCCATTGCATAACAAGAATAAACAGCAGCAATAAAACTGCAATACCCACTAAAGTGCTTCCAATCTTGTTAATCAGAAGGCTTCCTATCTGGTTGGAGACCTACCAGCCATAACCATCGGGCCTGGATTGCATTCAGGGCCAGTTCTCATTGTAGATGTTATTACAATGCTGGTGGCGGCTCCTAGCCAAAGGCCTGGCGGAAGAGCTCCGTCTTACAGGCCCTGCGGAACTGTATCAGATCCCGCAGGGCCCTGATCTCCTCCGGGAGCTCATTCCACCAGGTTGGAGCCACCACAGAAAATGCTCTGGCCCTGGTCCCGGTAAGCCTGGCTTCCCTGGGGCCCGGGACACGAAGTCGATGACACGACCCCGACCAAAGTGCTTGCTGGGGTATGTGTGGGGAAAGGCGGTCCCTCAGGTATGTTGGTATAGTACCCTTGGATGCCATTCATCTGGCCCTGCGGACTTACTTTCATTTAAAGAAACTAGGTGTTTGTGTACTACCGTTATGCTGATCTTAGGCCACAACTCCCTTCCCTCATCATGTTTTCCGGTTTTGCCATGTTGAGCACCATTTCCCTCACAAGAGAAGACTGAGGAAAAGTAGGAATTGCACAGTTCCGCCCTCTCTTCAACGTCTGTTACGATTTCACTTTTCTGACCCCGCAGTGGACTTACCATGGCCTTGCACTTTTTTCTCTAAGGCATGGGGTCAAAAGCACCCTGTCCCCCTCTCCCTTCCCAGAAAGTCCTTAGCTAAAATGTGCATGGAGTTAACTTATAAAATGTCACATTCAGTGATTTTCTTCATTTCTGCTGTTTCGTAGAGGGACCACTTGTGTGGCCATATGGATTTCCCTTGCTACCTTCTTCGCTTTTGGGGGGGGGGGCACTCAGGCCAGCCACTCACTAGACAGAAAGCTGATCCATAATTAGCTGGTTAGTTACATACACTCTGAACTTTTTCCATTTAAATATATTGCACAGATCTCAGCGGGAGCCTGAGACATTCTAATGTCAAGTGTCAGCCATGCTATGATCTTATCTCGCCAAACTGAGCAAAATTTTTCACCCCTGTGGTGCAACCTTTAATTTCTCATTATTATTCCTTTAATAAGACTGATAGTTACTGTATGTTGTTCATTCAAAACTAAAACTGGAACCATTAGAGCAGTAACTGCCAACTACCTCCTGAGCAAGTACAGCATGCAAATACTTCCATTAGCCTCTCTGGAGCAGAGGCATGGAGTAAAGCCATATGTGGGCTGTAACAAGAAGAGTATGGTAGAGGTGGGCAACTTCTGCCAGGCTCTGGGCCAATGGCTGCTATCTGAAGAAGGGCCACTGCCCTCATAGTATGTATTAGAAAGGTATCATAGCAACAAGAGAAGATGGATCTCTTTAGAATTTGGGCTGCCTCTTCAGCTTGGTTTTTAGTGACACCCGCTGAGTTTCATGGGATGAAAGGAATGGGCTCCAGCCCTGGACACCGCTGGAACTCTCCACCCACTCTACCGGTCAAGCTGCACAGTTTCTCCTTCTGAGCTGCTTTACTCATCCAGGCGAGACAGGCATCACTCTGGATTTCACAAGCAGAGAAAGGGATAGGTTTGGTTTATGGACGTCTAATTTGGGAAAAGTGTATACAACCCAAGAATTAAAGAGGAAACACCATATGAAGACAGGCTAAGATTGAGGCTCCAGTTCCAGCTCCTGTACAACTTGCCACTGTTGTTTGTATCATTCCATCATCTCTTTAGCACTGGAATGTGTGTCTCAATGCTAAAGAGGTGATGGAATGATGCAAACAACAGTGATCAGGCGACCTTTCCCCACAGTGGCACTGCGATGTTTGTCCCAACGCTACTGTGGGAAAAGGCTGCCTAGTAGGGCCTAAGGGCCTAAGCCTTATATGATTTAGGAAGAGGCATTTGAGAAGAGGTCTGTGTGATGGAAAGTCGAGTGGAGAATAAAATCTGGCTGTTAGCTATCTCCCTCCTTGGATTGCTGCTAGCAACCCCTTTAAATGGCTTTTGCAAGCCCCGCTGGCCACTTCAGATTTCACTGGTGCACGGCACGGTTTGGGGATCTGTTCTCCATTATACCCTATGAGAATGGTACCCATAGGGTATAATGGAGCCAAATGCATTCGACAAACCCGATTATTTCCTGAATCCCAATGTCGTACTAATATTGGGATTCAGGAGTATCAGGAAAAACTGATTATTTTTCTGGTTTGGTATACTTGACCCCCCAAAATACCATTTTTTTTAGTGCACACCCCTAGTAGGCAGTCCTTCTGATAAGTTGGTCCCAAACCATATAATGCTTTGAAGGTCAACATCACCATCTTAAGTTATGCCCAGAAGCAAATTGGGAACCTGTGTAGATGGGCCAAGAGTGGAGTGATACGGTCCTTATGACCCACTCCAGTCAATATCCTGACAGCAGCCATTTGTTCAGTTCTGTACCAGCTGAGGAGATGGAGCAAGTGAGACAGCGGAGGTAGGAAGAAAGGATGGAGGGAGTTTGAGGGAATGAATTGAGGAGGGAAAAATAGAAACTGGGGCTCATACTTTCCCACTGATGCAACTGCTGTCCATCTTTAGAGCCAGGGGTCATTTGGAGCAGGAACGCACAGGAGCACCATTCCGGGAGTAAGAAGCCCAAGAGCAGGCACATACAGTGATGCGCTGTGGAAAAGAGCAAAAGCATACTAACTTGATCTGTATTTTCATGTTTGTTGTAGGGTAGCTTCCCCGCAAGAGCAAAGGATACCTAAAGTGTCTTTAGTCAAAGTGTCAAGCTGGCTTGCCAGCTCTGAGTTGGGAAATACCTGTTTGGGGTGGAGCCTAAGCAGAAGGTGTTGCCTTCTGATGCATTTCCGGTGATGTCAAAGGGGTGTGGCATATGCAAATAAGTTATTCTAATGAGTTATGCTAATGAGCTCCTGCACCTCTTTTTTTACAGAATGACCCGTTTAGAGCTATGTTTTCTACTATTTGACAGGTATTCCTAAGGAGTCTTGGAGGGGGATAGAATTTGAATGATTAGGGTCTGCATTAATTGCTGGGTAACAAAAAGAGAAGGAAGGCTGTTGGGCTGATAGTTAAAAGAAGTGGGTTTTGTGGGTGATATCAGAACTGAACACTAATAAACCTAAATAACCAAAAGGCTAAAAGGGTGGTGGTGGTGGTGATTTACCAAAAGGCAACATTACAAATAATTCTCTTCTTCTTTTTAAGGTTCTATCATATTTATTTATTTATTTATTTCAACTTATATTCCACTCTCCCCACAAGTGGACTCAGGGCGGATCAGCAGTTTTACAAAGTCATTAAAACAATCATAGTAATTAGTTAAAACAATTGAAACAAAGGCACAATAATTTAAGACAGGTAGCACTATGAATAGAAAGGTGTAATAATCTCGTGACTGAAGCAGCCAGGCCGTAACCCAAAAAATATAGGGATCTTCTTAGTGTGGGCCATACAGAGATGGAAAGCTTCAGCAAGGGAGGCCAAACAATTGGGGGTAGGGCTGCCAAGTCAGCCTGGGGGGCGGGGGATCCCCCGCTATAGGGGTTCCCGATCCGCCGGCCGCCATTCGGCCGGCGGGGGGGAACCCCGCCCCCGAAGTCGTCCAGCGTGGACGACTTCCCCAGCATAGTGACGTCACCACATTGGAGAGGTTGCCAGGGCGACGCTCTGGCAATCGCCCCATTTGGGGCGATTGCCAGAGCGTCGCCCTGGTAACGCCCCCAACATGGTGATGTCACTTCTGGGTGACGTCACTGGGAGCGCGCGCGCCAGGGAGGCTCCCGGGCGGCTCCTGGGTGAAGAAGGACTCCCCCCCGCCAGTAGGTGAGTTCGACTTGGCAGCCGTAATTGGGGGCCCGCCACCTCACCCAAAGAGCTGGCAGAACAGCTTCACTTTGCAGGTCCTGCAGAACTCTAATAAATCCTTCAGGACCGTGATCTGAGATGGGAGTACGTTCCGCAAGGCCAGGGCGGAAAAAGTTCTGGCACTGGTCGAGGCTAAGAGGCCGTCCTTTGGGCTGGGGCAACCAGCACATATAACCCCTTCTTCCCCTGAAACTGATGGGGGGGGGGAATGTTAGTGTAATGCTGTAAAAGAGCCAAATGTACCTAGTACAATTAGACATTTCCAGCCCAAACTTCTACAGTACTGAAATACCAATACTAGGATATAAGTGAAGTACAAAAGGCTACATCCTAGCCCTGTGCTCTGTTGTTCTGCCTACCATTATCATCACAGAGGGCTTAACTCTTCATTAGATTGGTCTATTGAAAGAGTGCATATCTGCTGGGGATGAATAAACCACACTGTATATGTAGGCACATTGCCCTAAATAAGTTAAGAGTATGGCACTAAACAGACCTAATATGGTAAGCCAGGCTGTTAATTCCAGCGAATGTTCACTTACTGAGCTAAACATAAGGTTTTTGTAGGGCTGCCAGGTCCGACTCTGGAAATATCTGAGGACTTTAGGGGTGGAGCCAGGAGACTTTTGTGATGGCACTTCCTGTGATGTCACTTCCAGGTCAAATGGCAAGTGATGTCACTTCCCAAGCTCCACCCCTTCTGATGATGTCACTTGCAGCACACTGCACCAAAACTCCATCTTTTCCTGTGATGTCACTTTCTGGGCACTCCCCCAAACCCACCTCTCCCTCTGAAGTAACCTTCTTCTTTCAAAATTCAAATTTAAATAACTGTCATATATCACTTCCCAATCAGGATAATGCTGTGTGGCACAAACATGAGTTAAGTATTAAGTGTTCTGGCTGGATGGTGTACATATCAAGAACATATTTGTTGCCATTTCCCTCTTCCTGCTCCCCACCCAGGGAAACAGAAGCCCTGTTCACATATTACAGTGAACATATGTCCATCTTGCATGGACACATGTTGTTAGAAAGAGGTAATATGCTTTTGCAGTACAAATAAAAGCAGCCCGCCTGCACCCACCCCCAGCCCCGACAGCTCAGAAATGAAGCACAGCATGGGCAAAATCCTCTACATAAAACCCTGGAAAACAACTGCCAGTCTGAGTAGACAATACGTTGTTGAAGGCTTTCACAGCCGGAGTTCATTAGTTGTAGATTTTCCAGGCTGCATGGCTGTGGTCTTGGCATTGTAGTACCTGATGTTTCACCAGCAGCTGTGACTGGCATCCCCAGAGGTATAACACAGAAAGATGGTGTACTCTCTGTGTCAATGTGAGAAGAAAAATAGTAGGCAGGTAATTTATATCTACTCAGGAAGGTGGGGTAGGGCTGAGTCATTATCTTGTAGGAGTTTCCCAGGCTGTGACAGTTCCTTCATTAGCATGTCATAGCCCGGGAAACTCCTACAAGATAGTGACTCAGCCATAGAGTTTTGGGACGATTGCCAGAGCATCGCCCTGGCAACGCCCCCAACGTGATGGCATCACTTCCGGGTGACATCATTACATGAGGGAGGTTGTCCAGGCTGGATGACCTCAGGGGTAGGGTTTCCCCTGCCGGCCGAATGCTGGCCGGCAGATCGGGAACCCCTGTAGCAGGGGATCCCCCGCCCCCCTGGCTGACTTGGCAGCCCTATCTACATCTCTAGGAAAGGCTGAGCCCTATGCGGTTTAAGACCATTAGAGTCAAGACTGCCAGAAGAGCCTTCTTCAAATAGCAGTCAGCAAATGGTGACATAACAAATACAGTAGGTTTTTGAGCCTGGTTTGGAGAATCAGAAAGTGCTGGGGAGCTGCTATTATAAGGAGCATTACCCTAAGGGTGAGTCTTCTTGTGGCAGCCTGATTCAGTCTGCATTCATTATGCACATCCTTTCCCCCCCCCCCCCCCCCGGCCTTCATTATTCGCCCACTATCTTATGTCATTAAGGTATCAAGTTCATTTAGGTACATCCACATTGGCAGTTTAATTATGTCTGAGTATCAGTCCGTATTTTATTCATGGGCTAACACAGGGTGGTTGTCAAATATGAGGCCCAGGAGATAAAGGCACTGTGGCTGCAGAATGCTTAATGCCACGCTGGAACCTGCCTGACAAACATACATAGTGGTTATTACCCAGCTGATGATCTCATTCATTAACACCGCCCATATCAGCTCTCTTCACCCTGGATTATTGTGTACATTCATCTTTCCATAAGCCATTACCTGACAAGGGTGAGACAGGAGGAGCAGGGGGAAAGAATGCTCCGATGGGATTTCTCCAGTTGGGTCAGCAACAATGTGCTGAGCATAGAATACCCTGTTGACACAATCACTTCATTAATCAAATTAGGGACAATGGTTCGTCCCATGTGCTGCATGTTTCTAAACAATGATAGAACCAGGTTTTATTATGCTGGGCTGGCGGCTCATCTGTGATAGGGCCTGTTTGTTGACATCAGGAACAAGCAGGGAAATCCCTGTTGTAACCTTTGGAAAGCATTCTCTTTAGGGGCTCTGAGCAAAGGGAAACTTCCTGCATCTCCTTTTGTTTCTGGACTGTATTTGAGAATGTTTTGCATGACTGGAAGGAGATATCAGCCTACTTAAGTTTTTTATCTTTTTATACACAAATGCAGATAGAACTACATTTATATCTTTGCCATTTTTTCTACAATTTAGGGTGATAATTTCATTCTCTTATTGATAATTTAATCCCGTAATTCCATGGGATTCTATCCCAGCCTACACTTGACTTCCTTTCTAGAAATATCCGAGAATGGTAATGGGAATATTATCCTGGGTAAGGAAAGGGAAATGCTGCAGTCTTGGGGTGTCTGACCAGTCCTGTAGGTGGAAATAAATCCAGCTATGTTTTTGTCCTACCTGAAAATTGTCAGATTGCCTAATGGCGCCCTTAGAAAATCTATTGTCATTAATCCACATTTTTTTTACTAGCAACCAAAAGTGCAATCTTAAACAGGTTATGCTGTTCTAAACCTTCAATGGTCTTAGAAACTGTATCTCTTCTTAGGACTGAACTGGGAAATCTAGGCTCAGCCTAGATTTTGATTACTTAATATGATTACTAGATTTTGATTACTAAATTCCACTTGTTATTCTTGGCACCATGGATGTTGCTCTCAGTATCTATTCCTGCCCTTAACTAAAATATTCTGAAACTGATTTGTACTCTCTGGCACAGGAACATAGGCAGGGCTGATGCCAGGCTTTTTTGCACACTAGGGGAGGCTACCTTCTGGTGCCCCCCCCCCCCACTGTGTACTCACCAATTTTCAAACATAAATGCATTTTAGGAAGAATGAAAAACACTAAGACGAGGATTCCTGCTTGTAGTCAGGGCTGCTCTCCCCATCGTCCTCACCCCGCTTGCTGGCCTCTGCGCCCGTCAGGGTTCTGCGCCCCTAGGCAGTCGCCTAACCTCGCCTTATGGTAGCACCGGCCCCGAACATAGAACAGAGACACATTTCTAGATATGAGACGGGAACATTGGAGGAGAGGCTGCAGTTCGTGGCAAAGGCTCTTCTTTGACATCTTAAAACATAGCAGTAATATGTTGGGTGCGATGATGATGCCTAATGAAGATTTCTCCATTTAGTTTCTGCTCTGTTTGTGCTTTGCTGTTCTTGCCTCACATTTGAAAAAACGACTTCTGAAGAACTGTCTAAATACTTTTCTCTCTGTTGGATGCCGTTGCCCCTTTTTAAACTTGAGGGAGCCCTTTGCTTGCCATAAAAATTATATTTAACAAAAAGGGCAAAAACAGAGCATTGGAGCTATGAAGAATGGCTTCAGGGGTGTGTGAGCGTTATTCCGTATATTTCAGACCAGAGCCCAAGGTCAGCAAATCTAATACAGATAAAGATTTTTTTGTTGTTGTTTGGCCTTGCAGTGGTAGGAAATCTATAAAGAAGTCATATCTCAGAATAATTTAAGAATCTCTGTTCTCTAAGGGGCTTCCTCATGTGCCATAAATCTGTCTTTTGATGAGGCTAAGGATAGAGATGACAAATACCTGGCAGCAAATAGCTTTTTTTTTTAAAGACTGGAAAAGGGGACATTTAATTTGGGTGGTCCAAGCAGCCTGAGGAAAGCAAAGTAAAGCTTCTGAAGCACTGTGTGCAGTAATAAATTGGATCAGTGATGACAAATGATACTTTGTGGTTTCTGTCTTGTGCTATGGGACAAAACAGTCCCAAACCCACATAAAGTACACAACAGTAATACAGCTAACACTACAACACATTGTTACAAATTCCTCCAAAATATGTACAACATAATCACTTGTCCCCTAAAGCAACATTACAAAATACAGTTTGTATGTGTGTGTGTGTGCTTATGTGTAGATAAGGGTTTATTTTGCATTCACCAAAGGGCTCTTTTGCTTGTACAGAAAAATATTCAAGTTATCCAAACTATTTGGAGTTCAGGTTCCCAAGAGGGGAAGAGGTCTTAAAATGGCTGCGGAAAGAGCGCACATTTCAGAATGGATGCGTGCAGGGACCCTTTCTTTGCAACACAGTAGTACTCTTGAAGAGTCTCACATAGAACACTCGACAAATTACTATTCAAAATCCTTATTTAGATCTTTCTGTGAGAGATTCAAAAGCTCCGTTTGAGTCTGCTGGTGCTTGAGATCAGCCTCTGCAGAAGGTATCTGCAAGAAGGCCCCGGTTGTTTTTAGCCCCAGAGGAAAAATCGAAGGGAAGGCTTCAATTACTCGCATGAAAAATGAGTTGCCTAAGAGGGGCCTTTCCACTAGCCAGTGGTGCTTGTTTTTAAAACTGAATTATAGAGACGGCTCTGTTCTTCCTCCCCTTTAGAGACAAATGCATTAATTTTTCTCAAAATAGACAAGAGGGAAGCAGAAGGAAAATAAGATAATAAGAGTTTCTGTGGTGATTTATATGCCTTTGTGAAAAGTAACGGGGGCTAGGACATCAAGCATACCAGCAGCTGACTAGGTGGAGGGAGGAAAAAGCATGAAAAGCTACCAAGAGCCCAAATAATGTTGTTGTCCCTAAATGATACAAGATCACTTTGTATTGCTGGCTGGTTTAGAAAAGTATATATATGTATATAAAATATGTGCCTCACAGCACACATCAGAATGAACTACATATTATACTCAGGAGAATGAAGATTCTGGAAACAGCTTTTGCAAGCCTGCTGTTCCCCCCTGGGGCTGTAATATATGTAGCAGCATGAGCCCTTTGCATACATCCTCAGCATACATAGTGAATACATTGGGGCGGGAGGAGTGGGATTGCATCAGCAAGATCCACCCCAGAGGCATACATGCGCATTGGAATGAAAACACAGAGCTACACATGAAGACCCTGGGCTCTCTCCATGCAATTGGAAACCCTGCAAAAAGCAAGATTCTGTCATGGGCTGGGTGCCAGTAGGTCAGAAGCCAAGTTGAAGTCCAAGCCAGTCCAAGGTCAAGCCAAATCAGGAATGAATTACCAAGTCCAAAACACAAGCCAAATGCAGTCAGACCAAGCCAAGGTCAGAGAGGGAAACTCACGAGCAAACCAGTCCAAGGAGTCAACCAAAAGCCAAAGTCAGACAGAGCCGAAGTCACGAGCCAGAGGGTCCAGAATCAAGCCGAAGTCAGACAGAGCCGGAGTCACGAGTCAGAAGGTCCAGGATCAGGTTTAGCTGATGCGAGCCGAGCGGGTGCAGAGCTTAGCCAGAATGACTTGTTGCTAGCACAAGTTGGTAGTCTCTGTGCTGTGCCTAAATACCCAGCCACTTCCTGTGCTCGTTAGCAGCTGGCAGCGATCTCCCGGCTCCTCCTAAAACTCAGGGCTGAGTGATCTGTGACCATGCATGCATGCCTCTTTTCTTCTAGCAGCTAAGTCTTGCCTGGATCGTGATCTTAGCCATTCCACCCGAGGAGATGAATCAGGTGGGCTTGAGCTTGACTGTGGCTCAGCTGCTGCTGGTGCTGGGGTAATGCCCTAAGAGGTGCTTGCTTGAGCCTCCTCTGGTTCAGGTGGAGGCTCCTCTGGAGCTGGGGACTGATCCTCCACCGCACTTAGGTCTGCAGGAGGCAGGTCCTCAGAGGCGCTCCTGACAGGTTCCTCATCATGTAGAGAAAGCTGTATGAACGTACATTTGCATGCCAGTTTGGTCTAGTGGTTAGGAGCACGGACTCTTATCTGGGAAAACCGGGTTTGATAACCCATTCCTCCACAGGCACCTGCTGGTATGACCTCGGGTCAGTTACAAATTCTTTCAGAGCTGTTCTCTCACAAGCGGACCTTGAAAGAGCTCTCTCAGCCCCACCTACCTCACAGGGTGTCTGTTATGGGGAGGGGAAGGGAAAGGAGATTGTAACCTGCTCTGAGACTCCTTCGGGTAATGAAGGGCGGGGTATAAATCCAATCTCTTCTTTTCTTGATTGGGGCGATGCTTGCCAGCGTGCTTTCACTCTGCTATGTGCATTCATTGTCTAAGCTTAGAATGTACTAAAAGGTTTATGATTTGCTCCAATCATACGGACATGTTTCATGTCAACACCATTGCTAACAAACAACACTGGTGTGGAAGCTCGCCATAGGATCTGGATGAACTAGGCGACTGTAAATGTTGCAGACCACACCAGGACTGGTTCCAGCAGCCCCCATGTGCTGAGTACAGCATCTAAATTGGAAGAGCCTGTGAAAAAACGACACTGTTCGTAGACGAACAAATTGTGTTTCTGGCATCTCTGCTGCCCTTCTTGTGTTCTCTGATTAGACACTTAATTCAATTCAATTTGATTTATTACGATCAAAGATCAGCAAATACCTTAAAATGTTACATATAGTTAACAACGAAATACAGCTAGACAATTGGTATGGGTAAAAATTTTAGTTGAGACAACGTAGATTTTAAAATTTCCTACGAATTAATAATCTTCTGTCTAGTTAGGGTAGCCATAGCACAAAATCTTGCTACCTTAGCCGAAGTTTGATTACAAACATCAGCTAAAAGAAGAGTAAAATAAAACTGATTAGACCTGCTTGGGTAGGCAACGACTATTGGCGTAATATATTTAAAACGAATCTCATGATAAAATCGACAAGACAAAAGAACGTGCTCAATTGCCTCGACCTGTCCAGAATTACAAGGACAGTCGGCTTGCGTATGGGGTATGAGCACATCTCCCTTGCAGGAGGGCACATGGAAGAACATTTAAACCTTTTTTTTATTTTTCCTTTTCGAATAAACTACAGTAACTGAATTACAAATAAAATTGATATAAGTCAGTTAACACAACTTATGGGAGAACATTTAATCGTGCTAAAGTGAAAGCTCTGTGGTGCGTTGGGAGTTCTAATGAATAAAGGTAACTGGATGGAGCAAAATGTAGGTTTTTGTTTCATACCACTAAAATTGTGAGGCTCGTGCTCTGTCCATTTGGAGAGAAGTGTCCCATAATCTTTGTTTGACAACAGCTTTGGCTCCTTGAAATCCAAGGTGCAAAGGGGCAGTACTAGAGAAGCCAAGAAGTGCCAGTTTGTATTCTGTTGCGGAAACCCAGCTTGAGCAGAAACTATCTGAAAGGATTAAGGGGGTCAGTCCTGATGGAAGGAGTTTTAGGGTCATTTTACACCTCCCCTCTAAAGTAGTTTGACTGCTGTCTTTTCCTGTGCTGAATTCACAGTGGTGTGAAATTTCACTCCAGGGGGTCTAAGTGCCCTAATAAACAGCAATTGTTTAAAGCAGAATCAAGCTGGTTGAATACTAGCTTGACCACAGGAGGGCAATTAGTAGATGTGGACATTTCAGTAGCAGCACGGTTTCACACCGCACAGAAGTGTGGGCAGGTTTTTTTGGAACTAGAATGATTCCAGCGGGAAAGTCAGATGTAAAAACAGCCTTAATTTAAGCCAAAAATTTATGTAACTAGGCCAGCCTCAAGCCTAAACATATTAGACACTCTCAAAATCACTTTTTGTGTCATCAATTTATGTTAGAATTGGCTGTCTGAGTAACTTTTCCAGGATTTTCCAGAACAGAGTTCCTGGATTCCTACCTGATTATGGGATTCCTACCCACTCCTCCACTTGCACCTGGCTGGATGACCTTGGGCAAGCCATAGCTCTGTACCAGCTGTTCCCTCAAGGACAGCTTGGGAAAGAGCTCTCTCAGCCCCACCTACCTCACAGGGTGTCTGTTGTGGGGAGGGGAAGGGAAAAGGAGTTTGTAAGCCGCTCTGCGACTCCCTTGGGGAGTGGAGGGCGGGGTATAAATCCAATCTCTTCTTTTTCTTATGGATCCATCCCTTGAAAATAATGCAGCTAATTTTGAAAGTGGAAGTGCGTTCAGAACCAGAATATAGAATTCTAAAACTCTGTATTCAGATATTATCTACACAAAACCCATTCAGCTAGTTCACAGAGTCGAGAGAGCAAGCAAGAAAAGAATGACTCAGCACATGCAACTGACAATGGTATTCACCATTCGGCATAGGTATACATATCTTGTCATGGGAAATGGTTGCACTGCTTGGTATAAAGAGTTTGAAAATACAGACCTATCACACAGCTGGTTCAGTGGCTTCGGGAGGATCCTTTCATTCTTAAGTAGCCTCTCCTGTTTGCAGGATCAGTTTTGTTATCTGATGCTGAACTTTCTGTGCCAGGGACAAATGATTAATTGGCAAACTTTGGTATATTGTAGATTTCGGCATGGGGAGAAAAGTGAATTAAATAGTTATAGGCAGCTGTGCCATTGAGGTGGGCAGACAGAAGCAAATATTTCCCTTATATGGGCTGAGAGTAGATAGAGGCAAATGTTACATCTGCTTCCCCTGGAAACCAAGTGGTCCACTGCATTCAGTAACATAAAGTGAGACAAGAGGGCCCCGGTAGGGGTAGTTCTATCAGCTGAAAGAAAACCTTTGATAGGATTGCAAAGTTAACCTCAAAAGACTTACAGACAGTAAAACATTGAAATCTATACAACAGACTGTGTACTCTTAAGAGAAAGGCGCGCCGGGGGGGGGGGGGAACATACCAACATCCCTGAGCAGGCCTCAAAGATTGGGTAGTGGCCCTACTAGCTATGTCCTCACCTGGTCTTTGCATGTCAAGTATCGAGTTGATACCATGTTCTTGCTAAATGTGGTGTTTTGTGGTATTTAAAGATCTGTTACTTGTGCCCACCATGCTTCTTATTTTCTTAGGGTGCCAAATGCAACCAAGGAAGATGTTCTGCCTGTTCTGCCTGTAAACTTGGGTGCTTTATCCTATCAGTGATTTGGCATGGAGGGTCCCTTGACTGATGCCGTTAAGTCCTAGTGGGAGGTGATGATTTTTTTTTCAAACAATTTTATTTTGTATTGTATAAGTCAACAATCAATCAAAAAGACTCAAAGAAGTTGCAAACAAGCACTTAACAGTGTGACTTTTGGTTCCAGAGAACATTGCATAGATGGAAGATTGCTAAGAGTATAGGAGAAGCGGAAAACATCTACAAATACAAACTAGTTCGTAGCAGGTAACATTTAAAACTCACCCATAAACAAAGGTTTTATACTTGGCATCCATGACATGTTCCCAATCATATTGATCCAAGTTAACACTCTGTAGAATTGGAAACCACTTATCTAAGGCATTCAGCAGGTCCCTCTCATTCAGTTTACTCGTATTAAAGATAGATAATTTGTCTAGCAAAAACAGATCCCAGACCTTATTTAACCATTGAGGGATTGACGGGGGTTTGTTCTTTTTCCAATTTTGCGCAATTACCACTTTGGCTGCTATAAGAAGAATGTTTATTAATTCTAAAGTGTTTGGGGGCGGAGGATCTGGGGGTCTGCAATGAAGTAAAACAATAGCTGGATCTAAAGGTACTTTGAAGTTGGTAAGAGTGGGAGGTGATGATGTCACTGCTGTGTGTTGTATTCTCAAACCCCACTTTGCTTTGAATCTAGTTCAGGCTTAGGGTTGATTTTCAGCTTAATCTGTTTTATTATGGATTGCTTCTACTCTCTTGGGATTACTTTGAACAAAGTCAGGGTGTAATGCCATAAAGTTCACCCATTTTCTCCAGGGAACCCGATCTTTGTAGTCTGGAAATCGGTTGTAATTCCAGGAGACCTCCAGGCCCTAGGCCTGGAATATCACTGAGGGAAGCACCCACCCTTGGCTAAACCTTACATAATGTATGCATATTCTAATTTTGACTAACTCTCACCTCTCATCAGACAAGTTTATGAAGTTTTCAAAGCAATACAAAATGGCGCAGAACTAACTTACCGGAATACAAGTAGGATGAACGTGTAGACCAGGGGTCATTTCGCAGAAAAAAAGGTGCAGGAGCTCATTAGCATAATTCATTAGCATAATTTATTTGCATATGCCACACCCCCTGACATCACTGGAAGTGTGTCAGAAGGCAACACCCACCACTCAGGCTCCGCCCCAAAAGTCTCCAGGTATTTCCCAGCTCAGAGTTGGCGAGCCTACCTGATGGTACACGTTGGGGAAAACAAACAAACCACCCATGTCAGGTAAAGAGGGGGGATACCAGGTCAATATATATTTTATTCTCCTTGGCATTGATGGCTGAGGTGCTTCTGGTGTTCCTTTTCAGTTTGACTTGGCAGCCTTCCTCTCTGTTACAGTTGACTG
The DNA here is from genome assembly GCA_029233225.1 of Lepidodactylus listeri. Lineage (NCBI taxonomy): Eukaryota > Metazoa > Chordata > Lepidosauria > Squamata > Gekkonidae > Lepidodactylus > Lepidodactylus listeri. The sequence goes on along the minus strand of JARCFY010000015.1, from coordinate 14,490,353 downwards.
TGGGTTTTACATCACTGCCATTTAGTGTTATTTTTGTCAGCCTCAACAAGGTAACTTTCAGAGAGGAAAAGCAGGTTATCCATTTTTGAATGGAGTCATGTGGGATTTAGGAAGAGGCTGGGAACTCTTGGGAACCCACCTAGCCACGCTCCTGGGCTGGACTAAACTCAGGAAAAGGTGGGAGTTGTCAGTTAGCACTGCCAATGATTTTTGTTGACTGTTATTATCAATGGTTCTATTGCATTCATGTCAGTTACCACTGCTTATGGTTCCTATTGCCTATTCTGATGATCAGTTAACATTACCTTGGTTTTGAGTTCCATAATTACTCCTCTAGGTCCTGGACGGGAGATAGCAGTTTGGTGTAGTGGTTAAGTGCACGGACTCTAATCTGGGAGAACCCGGTTTGATTCCCCACTCCTCCACTTGCCCCTGGCTGGATGACCTCGGGCAAGCCATAGCTCTGTACCAGCTGTTCTCTCAAGGACAGCTTGAGAAAGAGCTCTCTCAGCCCCACCTACCTCACAGGATGTCTGTTGTGGGGAGGGGAAGGGGAAGCAGTTTGTAAACCGCTCTGAGACTCTTAAGTGAGTGAAGGGCGGGATATAAATCCAATCTCTTCTTCTTCTTCTTCTTCTTCTTCTTCTTGTAGCATCGGTAGAGTGACTCCCTCCACAGGAATGCGCTTCTTGCTCACTCTGCGCATGCTTGCTGCTTATTAGCTTTTCTTCATTCTTATCTCTCTTTTGCTTCTCGCTTGCTCATGGCCTTGGGCTGGAATCTTCCTGCTACATGTTATGTTATTCACAGGTGCAACTTGCTCCTTTGCTTGATTTTATTCTTGGGAACATCCGCCTCACAAATCTGAACAGTGTCTTTGCCTGGGAACCTAATTTACCGCGCTTTCCTTGGGAATGGTGGGCCAGTATATTTGGGCAACAATAATTCTCCCATCTGATTGGTGGGTGTCATGGGGGGCTTATTTCATATCAAGTATAATTGTAGTTGTATTACTATGCTTGGGCATTACTAACATTTACAGGAGTCTTGCTTCTACCTTATTCATGAGGGTGACTTTGTACTGAAATTTACTAAATTATGGCACCACAGATGCCTTCGTTTGGTAAATGCAGCACTGGAGTCTCTGAGCCAGAATACCAAACAGTTGCTGTGCACTCAGTTTCTGAGCAATGTACAGAGTTCAGAATAGCAGCAATCTTCTTCTCACTTCAAATTCATATCCTACAACTACAAGTGAGTACAGGTCCTAGAGCACTGAGCCTATTTCCAGGAGGAAGTGGCTGTTAGGAGAATGGACTCTAGAATTATGCCTCATGAAGGTCCCCAAACCCATTCTCCATCCCCTTCTGATGATATCACTTCCAGCACACTGCACCAAAACCTGACGTCTTCCAAGTCAAGCCACAGTATCTAAATGGAACCTCCACATGCAGAGGAAATATACCTCCAAGTTTAAGCCACACTACCTAAATGTTTACTCCAAGTACAGAGGCAGTATACCTCCAAGTCAAACCACACTAACAAGAATTGCAAATGTCAGAGTTCCCTGTACTGTGCATAGACAGGAGGGAAGGGCAGAACAAAGCACTATAAGATAGTGGGAGCAAGTGCTGCTTCTGCTTCTGATAGGATCTGCATGCCCAAAATATATGTAAGTGTCTAATTCACTCACATCTCTCTAACTCTTCCCCCATGCTCCCATGTCTAGTGATGGCTATAAATTTACTGACCCCAAAATTACAAAATACCTAGCAAACTTATAGAACTTTCAAGCTGGGTGTTATTATTATAAAAGAAGCAAAGGTGGGTATTTTTCAGAAATGTAGCTTACCGTATTTTTCGCTCCATAAGACGCACCTGATCATAAGACGCACCTTGTTTTTAGAGGAGGAAAACAGGAAAAAATGAAACAGAAAGAGAGAGAGAGAGATAAAGGAAGGAAGGAGGAGGAGAGAGAGAGAGAAAGAGAAAGGAAGAAAGAAAGGTGGGAACAGAGAGAGAGACCGAAAGACAGACAGACAGACAGAAAAAAGGAAAGGAAGGAAGGAATGAAGAAAGAGAGAGAAAGGAAAGAAGAGAGACGTCGGCATGCCATGCAAAGCCAGGCTTTCTATGCAAAGTAGCCACGGAGCTTAATCTGTGGGTGGGGCTTTCTGCTGCTGGCTGTCTTAAAGGGGAAAAGCACTTAAAGGGAAAGAGTACTTAGCCTGGTGGGGTTTTTCCTGCCGTTTCCCTTTTAAGTCTTAACAGCTCAGGCCCAGCAGGGAGGGGCGGGGAAGGCTGGGATGCCAGCCTGAATGGCGTTCCCCTGCGTTCCTGCTGAAGAAAGAGCCCTGTTACAGGTAAGCTCCATATTTGCTCCACTTTTGGGGGGAGGAAAAGTGCATCTTATGGAGCGAAAAATATGGTACCTAACAGTAATTTTTGGAATTAAAACAAACTTTCTTCACCATTCATGAGATTGTATGTGTGGGATGACGGAATGTGGTGTCAGTGTATATGTGTGGAGGCATGTTATAATTCATTTATTAGTTCGATTTATACCCCACCCTCCCCGCCCAAGGCAGGCTCAGGGCGGGTTACATAAAAATGCATATATAAGTTTGTAGCGGGCATGGAAAAAATAATACTTGAGCCTTGCCTTCAGAGGAACTGATCTCAGCAGTCTGAAGATTAGTGGAAATTCCAGGTGATCTCCAATCCCCACCTGGAGGTTGGCAACCCTAATCCTTGGCCATTCCCTCAGCCCAACGTACCTCATAAAGTTGTTGACTCAAACACATTGCTGAGCTGAGGGGGAGAAATGAGGGCATGCGACTCTCCCAAGTTTTTAAAGTTAAGACAAATCTCAGAACATTCCAGCCATCCCAGCCAGGAGATACCAAAACAGAGCTGACTATCGGGCTGCCGAAGATGTAAAAGAAAAAAAGCAATAAAACTAAACCAAATAGCAGTCTTCAAAAGACCAAGAACACGCAGCTGAGATACTGCTGAGCCCAGCTGAGAAGCACATAAAATAAATACTCAGACACTCACACTGTATTTGCAGAGAAGAAGAGAAGAGATTGGATTTATACCCCACCCTTCACTCACTTGGAGTCTCAGAGCGGCTTACAAACTCCTTTTCCCTTCCCCTCCCCACAACAGACACCCTGTGAGGTAGGTGGGGCTGAGAGAGCTCTTTCCCAAACTGTCCTTGAGAGAACAGCTGGTACAGAGCTATGGCTTGCCCAAGGTCATCCAGCCAGGTGCAAGTGGAGGAGTGGGGAATCAAACCCGGTCCTCCCAGATTAGTGTCCACGCACTTAACCACTACACCAAACTGGCTCTCCAGAGCAGCAGAGTCAGGAGAGAACTCCAAGCCTGACCAGCCATGCCCACTCTTCTCCTTCTTGAAAAGAGGCTCTTTTTCTTAAAGGCAAAGGCACCCCATATGTCCTCAGTAAGTATTATACCACAAAGGTCTGCAGAGGTTGCTGCTGACAGGCTGTGTGTGAGTGCCGGGCAGCTTATCAGTTAATGCCTCTTTCAAACTCTCGTCAAGAATGCCTCTTGCCTTTCTGTTCCGTAGAGGGCACAAGGAAGGCTGCAGTGACAAGAGAAATTGCTGCTGCCGTTTGTCCATGCTGGGAAGAGCCAACCACAGTTTGGGGGAAGGGATATCAGCAACACAGCAGCTCCCCAACTCAACTGGAATGAGGGTTGCTGGGAGTCTGGGGGCATCTTTACAGCTGACTGCCGGGCTGCTAAGCAGGAGCGTTGGGCACCCATTCCACAGAGCCAGTTGGAGAAGGTATGCACTAGCAGGGAAGGAAGCTCTAGTCCTCCATTGGCTAGGATGCTCTAGCCTTCTACCCTATAGTACCATAGAGACTAGGAGTAAGGTGATGCTAGAGTGGCCACCATTTTCTCCCGCTGCCTAATTTTTTAAAAATGGGGGGACTTAAATCAGGTAATCGCTCACCCCTGGAGGCCTGGTACCCCTATTCCCTCTCTCTTTTAGGCAGGAAGGAGTGAAAGGGAGCCCTGAACTACGTTCCCTCGGGAAAGGCAGTGTGGGGGGGGGGGGAGGCCTGACTTACCTTGCTTCTTCTTGCTCCTCATGGCCCAACTGAGGGCTGCTGGGAGTAGGGGCTCCCTGGACTCCTAACGGTTGGAGGGAGTGTTGCTCCTGTATGCTCTGGCAGGCAGTGAGCCCTGGTGCAGACCAAAAACAGCAATCACTTTTCCATACCCTCTTCAGATCTCTGAAAGAAACTGTTGTCTGTCTCCAGTGACAGTTTGCTGAATGGGACTAGTTCCGTTCATTTAATTTTAACTATTGGACAATTAATGTAGCACATTAACTTTAATGATCGCTAATTAGTTTGGCTAGAAAATGTATTTAAATAGCTATATTTAAATAACCACATTAATTTAACAAGTAAACAAAAAGGACTCTTAATATTCCCCCAATGCAAAGTGCTATAACTCTAAAATAACTTGGCTCACACATTAATGGGATGGAAAAATCTTGAAGTTAACAGAGTGAAGGGATAGGTTTTATGATATAGCCCCAAGAGAAGATGTCTGGATCTGAGTGCCACCTCTCCATGTGTCCCTGGCTGGTGAATAGCATAGGATTTTTCTCTTCTACTCTGGCTCTCTTCCTTAAAATTAAGATGTGAGTTCTACAACATCACAACAAAGCAAATGTATACCTTTTGTGGTTCAAAATGTGAGTTTTGGAACAAGTTTCAATTTTGTGGCCAGGACTAGAGTAGAAAAAGTAAGAAGGCAGCATTGATTTCATGAAGGTGCAAGGGAGACAGAAAGGTCTGAAGGAGGGAGAGGTCTTACTTTCAGAGTATAACATTTCTGATAATGTCCACCACTTTTTCCAGTTCAACAGGTAGAAGACAAGAATGGACCTGTGAGACTGTCCCAATAGAAATAGTCCACAACAGGTCTCCTTAAAAAGACAGTCCTTTATTTGTAGAAAAGATCATGTTGGTCAGACACTTCTTCTGTTAGTAATGCTTAAGCTTTGAATTACAATCTTAATTATACTGGATATGAAATATGGCTCAGCGACCTTCTACCAATCAATACAGAGAATTCTTGGCGCCCAATTATACTGGCCCAAAGTTCCCAAGGAAAGCGCGGCAAAATGAGTTCTCATGGAGAAATACTGTTGAACATTTTGGGAGAACAGTTCCCAGAGAAACTTAAGAAAATAGAATACATAACACCTGTGGTTCTGGTAACACATAACAGGAGGCACTTCCCTTCAAGGTCGTTGGCTGAGGAGGCTAGAGATAAAAGCGAATGAGTAATGAGCATGTGCAAAGCAAAGTGAGCGAGGCGAGGTGGAGCGAGATGTGCATTCCGGGGGGGGGGGGTGTCCCGTCCCCGATGCTATCTCCCGGCCGGGACCTAGAAGTATGGAATAGACATTCAAACCTAACACAATGCAAAGTAATCAACCAGGCTCAGCCAGATGTAATAGGGCAAGATTGGTGCAACCACCCCCCAGTCTTATGGCAGTTCACTGACAGGACCTTGAATTTAATAAATTATCAAAAGCGCTGTGAGATTTCTTGTGTGGAGCTTTGTGTACACAGAAGCTGTCTTCTTCCACCAGATAAAACAGGCCAGAAAATTATCACACTGCAAGGTAACAGGTTTTGGGGTTCTTTAATCATGCCAAGGTGAATATATCTGACTTGATATCAATAGGCTACCACCCAAAGCAGTAGCAGTGGCAGGTTTGTATATTATCATTAATCTCTTGCAAGTTCTCCCAAGTTTAATTTCATTTGGTCCTTCCTTCTCCTTTCTCTATCAGCCCTGCATGGCTAATACTACTGCCAGAACTGTTAGTTTAAACATTTAGTCAACTGCTGAGTCATCGAGCTGGTGAAAAGGGAACTGGCTGATTGAGGTACATAACTTCCTGAGTGGACATAATTGAAGCCTAAGGAGATTTTTCCCCACAGATCCATGGGTTTCCAAAAGCAGAAATTTGCATATTAATAAGAGGCTGTTCAGACTGATTGGCTTAATGTGTTTGGGGTGAGTATAATTAAATGTCATGGGAGATATATTATGAAGTAATGAAGCTGGAGGTAATTTATCAGAAACTGAGCCTCAAGAAAGACATTTCAAATAATAAACAGTTCTTTAACCTTCCTCTTTAAAGGAAATTTGCTTAGTCTGTACTAAGACAGGGAAAAAATTTTATTGCAGAACCATGTAAACAAAGGTGCCTTTTTATTACTAGAAGGGTTTTTAAAAATAGTATTTATTTTCCCAAGAATAAAAGTTTCAGTCCATCTGTTATACAATCATGGGGAGTAATCAGACTTTATAGAACATCAATCCATTGCTGCCTCCTGGAGACTTCTAGTACTCAGGTTAGTCTCCAAGTGACACTTAAATAGACTGGAAATTCCAAATCTGGTGCTCTAATCCACTGAGTCTGGATGGATTTTAACATTTTTTGTTTTCTTCTTATTTAGAATTTTTGCCCCAATCCAAGGAGGGCTGAGGGTTGGTATGATACCCCCCCCCTGGCTCTTCTTCACTGTGAGGCAGATTTTCCCCACCAAAATTCTTAGTTTCTTTCAGGTACTGAGCTGGTTCCCAGTAGCGTGATAATATTTGTGGCTTTATAAATGTCCCACCCTGTGACAGAATTTGATTTGGCTTTTGCCCAGCCCAGGAACTTGTCAGGAGAAAAAAGGAGCCCTCTTTTTAGATCCCTTGAAGTGGCACAGTGAAGAATAATATTTTATTTAATGGGCAGGGATGGTATGGGGTTGTCAGTTATTGGAAAGGCTGAGGGAGACATTGTTGGTAAAACAGTATATTTTTCAATTGACAAACAAGATGGTGTTGTAGCGGCTTATTTTTTACAAAATTGTGGTTCTTCTCAGTGAGAGATGGTTGACTACTTAAGTTTCAGTTATAATGTTTCTGCATATAGTTTCCTACTGACTGTTCAGGTTTTCTGGAAAGGTCACTCTTTTTCTGTATCATATTATTCCCCCTTTTCTGAAGTCACAGTGTTTTCTCTTTCCCCTGAGTAGTTTATAACTATTTCCTTTCACAACAGACCAGGGACTGCCTCAGTGCCAATTCCCTGTATAACTGGACAGGACTTATATTTCTTCCTTGAAAATATAATCCAGTTCTTTTTGGCCTGATTGGGAGCTTCAGCCTGCTACCCAGTCACACTTGGTCAATAGCTCAAACCCCAGTTCTTGGTGTCTGTGTGAAAATGAACTTCAGCTTTAGCTGACACTAGGCTCTGAATTCTTAGATGGAATTCTTACTCAGGTTATGCTGAACACAGCTAGGACCAGGTTTTTTTTTTTGTTATTCAAAAGGTGAACCTGTCTGACAAACTTTTTAGTCAGACTCTTCAGATATTACTCCTTTAGCTAAGCTTTTACTTTAGTTGAACAGTAACTGCTGCTGAACTCAAACGAACTCCCTCTCCCCTCAGCACACAGATGATCCCACATTTCCCTCAGCTGGCAGTGGCCACTCAGAGAAAAGGAGCACCCTGTCACTCCAGCTCAACATTCTCGAGCAGAATTAACTATTCATCTCCCATCTCTGATTTTACTGTATTAGGAAAACAGCATTTTAAGTGTAATCCATCAAAGTTGGCTCTGACATGTCTTCCCTTTTCTTTTCTTTTTTTTGTCATTTAGGAGCTACGTTTCAAATTTTCTTGAACATGGTCCTTGCTCACATTTGTGCATAGACTCAGAGGTTTTCTGCAGCAGGTAGCAGAAGTCGAGTAGTGGAGGGAAGGGCTAGGGCAAAGTACTACTGTACTGTAAATAAAGGAAGCTGGGAAGCTGGCAATTCATCTGAAATGGCCTCAGGTAGGATCTGAGATCAGCAGTAGAGGCCAAGTCAGCCACAATTTGTCCCGGTCCTTCCTATCAGCAATCTCCGCCCACAGGGAAAGTACTACAGAAAAAGCTTTGTGCAGAAAAGGGTGGGCTTTACTGTCAGTACTTATGGAGATGGTGCTGAGACTGAAGCAAACAGAGTCTAATACATTTGATGGGGCAATTGGAAGGGCAGGAAGAAATGGAAAGGGGACAGGAAATCTAAAATCCCCAGCCAATAGAGCAATGGAGAAATCCAGGTTTGAGGGGTCCAAATGCTGAGACTGTGGACATTTCAGCCTTTGAGTTTGGCATAGTTGGAAGCCATAAAAACAATATAATATTATCAAGTAAACAAACACAGACATCTACCTACCTGGCTTTGGGGGATTATTTCTAGGTTGGATAGAGTGATTTTTAGGATGATGTAACTTTGGAATAGGGATGCCAGCCTCCAGGTGGGACCTGGGCATCTCCTAAAATTACAGCTCATCTCCAGACTACAGAGATCAAATCCCCTGGAGAAAATGGATGCTTTAGAGCAGGGGTGTCTAACATGTGGCCTGGGGGCCAGATCAGGCCCTCGGAGGGCCCCAATCCGCCCCCCAGGGCCCTGGCTGTTCCCTACTCCCTTTTCCTGTTCTTTTCCTGTTGCCACATCACAGCTTGCTTTGCCAGTCTCTCTCAATCGCACAGGAGAGATAGACAGGCAAACCTCTCTCGCGCGATTGAGAGTGCCTGGTAAAGAACTGGCTGTGCCCTTTGTAAAGTTTATATCTCTGCTACCTGGCATTACATTTTATGACACACATGACCCGGCCCAACAAGGTCTCATTTATGTCAGATCCAGGCCTCATAACAAGTGAGTTCGACACCCCTGCTTTAGAGCATGGACTCTGTGGCACTGTACCCCACTGAGGCCCCTGTCCTCTTCAGGCTCCATCCCCAAATCTCTAAGGGTTTCCCAACTGAAATTTGACAACCCTGCCACCCCATCCCCCGCTAGTGGCCAGGAAGACCTGGCAACTCTTACTTTGGAATTTCTCATTTTAGTAATTCAAGTACTAATGAATTGCCATCAGCACAACCCCTCAGCTTTCCCACCACACTGCTGCGTCTTACCAAGCCTTATGCTCGGCATCTCTCGATAGAAGAATATAAGTATTTATTTATTTAAAACATTTGTGTTGCACTTTTCTGCCAATTTAGGGCCCTCTCAAGGCAGCAAACAGTTAAAAAGACATTAAAAACCATTTAAAACCATACATATATTAAAAAGCAATTACACAGGAAGAAGTGTCAATAAAAGAATACCAAATAAAACAAAAGTTTTTACCGGCTAATGTGTAGGGCTGCCAGGTCCCCTGGGCCCCCTCCTGATGGCCCATTTACCCACCGGCCCAGAACCAGCCGGGGGAAACAAAGTGCCAGCATCACAGCAACGTGCCCCGGCGTGGTGATATCACCCGGGGCATGTTGCATGGAATGCTCTAGCATTTGAGGGAAAACGGTTATGTTTTCCCCTCAAGTGTCAGTGTCCTGGCCCCCAACGTGCCCGATGTAATGACGTCACTTCCAGGTAACATCATCATGGCACACACGCTTCACACGCGTGCCGAAGAAACCCAAGGAACAAACTGGGACACCCCCACCCTCCCGCTGTAAGCCAGGTAAGACCTGGCCACCCTCCTAGTGTGACTTCATTTAGTATGAAGAAGTGAGCTGTGACTCATGAGAGCTCATACCCTACCACAATTTTTTGTTAGCCTTTAAAGTGCTGCTGGATTCTTAATCTTTTCTACCGCTATAGACAGACTAACATGGCTACTCATCTTGATCTATCTCCATTTAGTCTGTCTTTCTTGCTGAGACTCAAGGTGGATTACCCAACTAAAAACAGAAGAATTGGATGAGTATGAAACATGAAACCAACCGTGAATAAAATTGAATTAGAAAAGTAGAAAACAATGCATTATAAACTTTATAATGCAGTATAACCAAGTAATAAAGCAGAGCTGAATTGCAGAATTGGAGAGCTGTGCAATAGATCAGTGTAATATATAAAGGGACAAAGCAGCTGGTGGAGGAGGAGGAGGAGAGTTAGATTTATACCCTACCCTTCGCTTGGTGTCTCAGAGCAACTTACAATCTCCTTCCCTTCCTCTCCCCACAACAGACACCTTGTGAGGTAGGTGGGGCTGAGAGACCTCTGAGAGAACTGTGGCTGGCCCACGGTCTCCCAGCTAGCTGCATGTGGAGAAGTGGAGAATCAAACCCTGTTCTCCAGATTAGAGTCCACTGCTCTTAACCACTACATGAAACTGGCTCTTTTTATTAACTAGAACTACAGCTTTATTAACTAGAACTAGAACATTATTTCCTATTGTGATAAAACCAACAAAGGACTCATAGTATGGGTATAAGTAAATCAGTTTTCTATGGAAAACAAATGATATGCCACATTACAGATTTAAATTTATTGTACTGCAATAATAACATAGAATGCATCATTTATAACTTTGTTTATAAGATTGTGCTGTAACACACACACACATACACACACCCGTATATGGTACATATGCTGCAAAATTGTAAATTGAAAGAGAACTGCAAACTGTTATACCATATGCTATTTTAGCACAAGTATCTCAATTTTTTTGACCATTTGAAGGGTAGGAAAAAATAACCGTTGAAATTGGAAAAGAAGTTTTGAAGTGAACGAAAGAAAACGTATGGTTTAGACAATCTCATACAGTCACAATTGGACAACGACACATATATTTTGATATCAAGTTAAACTTTATAACTGTCATGCGCCTCCGTGATAGGTCAGCCTGACCAGATGAACAAGCCTAATAATGAGACCCTCCTCTTAAGAGGAGGAGAAGTACCCAGCTGAGATAGAGCCCATCAGGCTTCAAGGTCAGGAGATGCAAGCTCTTAACAACATGCCAGCTGTAGCCAATCTGCCTTCTCCAGCTGCAAGCAATTTAACGGTGTCCAGACCAAACATGGAGGGGAGGGTGGCGGCCAGGCCCAGTGTTTCTCCAGCACCCCTTGAGTGCCATCGCCATCAGTGAAGATCAGACCTGACAGCCCGTTGCAGTACGCAGCTGACGAATCACAGACACCTGTCATGAGATGAGTACTTGCAGGGATGCGTGCCATAATCCAGCCGGGGGAAGCTGCTCATTGTGGATGGAACTTGTACCATGGCTGCATAACCACCAACCTTGTCTCCCAGGGGCGTAGAGTTTTGGAAATCCCAAGGGTGGCGGGGGCTTCTTAGTGCGCGTGCAAAGCATGCACGCTTGCTGGAGCAATGTTCTCCCCCCCCAGAAACCACCCCGCCTCCCCAGGCCCTTCCGAGGCCTGCCAGCCACTGCTGCCAGTGCCTCTCTCCCACCCCCGCCCCCGCCCCCCCTTCCCTCTCCCTCTCCAGCAGCGGCTGCCGGCCTCAGAAGGACCCAGGGAGGCATGGCGGCAGGCACTGTTTTCCCGGGGGGGGGGGCTGAGCCTCCCCCCAGGAAATTTCGGGGGTGGCTCAAGCCCTCGAGCCCCCCCCCCCCCCCGGTACTCTATGCCTATGTTGTCTCCTGAATCATTGACTGGAACCTCTGCTGCTCTGAACCTGGACTGGACCACTCCACTTCTGAACCCCTGAAACTTGGACAACCTGACAACTCCCCTTTCTGGATACCTGAACCTTGGACTGTCTCTTGACCACTCTCCTGCCTGAACCCTTGCTGTGAGTGACTGCCTGGTCCTTTCTGCCTGTTTGTTCCATGGAACTTTTGCCTGCTCCCGCACTGGACTCACCGGGACCAGTACAGATTGTGTCCACCACACAGCAGCATGGGTCCTGATGCCCTGGCTGATCTGGCTACACAAAATCAGGCTCTGCAAGCACAGGTGCAACAGCTTGCCAATGTGCTGACTGTTCTCTAGCATCAACATGTTGCCACCGGGGCTCCAGCACCCCCACCTCCAAAGTGCCCAGTGAGCCTGCCTGAGAAGTTTGGAGGGAGTCAGGAGTACTTTCCAGGGTTCCTTGCACAGTGCAAACCATACATAGGCTTGCAGGCCAGAGACTTTCCCAATGACAAAACAAAAGGGAAGGCCTCACGTTGGACTGCCCCTTTACTCCTGGCAGACTCCCCTCTCCTGCGTGATTTCACAGGGTTCACCGCCCATGTGTCAACTGCCCTTTCTGATACATAAAAGGCAGAATGGGCTAACTGCCTGATTCGGCATTTGTGCGCCAAGGGAAAGGAACCATGGCTGATTATACCATGGAATTTCAGTTGTTAGCATGGGACCTGGGATGGAATGACCCCCATGCACTCCTTACTCAATATTTGGAGGGCCTGTCAGAGGAAATATTGGATGAACTTGATCAGACCCCACAACCTGCCACTTTAAACGCCTTGATCCAGCTCTGCCTCCAGATCGATGGCTACTTGGAAGAATGTTGGCATACCCGAACTGGTGCCCGGTCCCATTGCACTGCACCCAAAATTTGGTTAGGAGCAACCCCCGGCATGGCCCCTCCTGTTTCTAGTGAGGGCTCAGGAGAACCAATGCAGCTGAGAGTTGCATGCCCTTGGCTCTCAGGAGAAGAGAAAGAGAGACACTGTTCCCTTAACATATGCCTATACTGTGGCAGGGCTGGACATTTCACAAGCAACTGCACTGAAAAGAGAAAAAGGACACAACCAGGGAGTTAAACCCCCAGCCCCAGGTCAGTACGGGCCTAGCTACCTGCAAAGTCTCACAGACAGTGGAAAGCCCAGTAACACCAGACCCAGACCCCTCCTGGTCCCTGTAAAAACCCTCCTTCCTTTTTTTTTTTAATAAATAAACTTTATTGATATTTATATAACATACAGCATAGGTGGTTGTTTACATAGCTGTTACATTGTTCAAAAATAGTTGACATCTAAAATAAAGCATTTAACAATTTTCCAATAGACAGTTTCCTATTCCTATTTCTATTTTCTTATACTAACCTTTGGTTATTCCATATCTAGTAGTTGTATTTCTAGTATTTTTAACATTGAATTGGGTTGTTCACGATTGAGTGTTATATAGTGTGCAAGTGTTTCTTGTAAGGAGTAAAGATTTAGTGTATTACATTAGTATTAGATCTTTACAAAATTTGTTTAGTGGCAGTGTTTCGTGTTTAACAGCATAGTCATAGAAAAGATACCATTTTTCTATGAAGTTTGTAGTTTTCGGGTAGATTTCTGTTTGATGTAGTCGGTATGTTATTTTTTCCATTAGAAACTGATCCCATACTTTTTTCATCCAGAGGTTTCTTTCAATCTTTTGTGTGGATTTCCAGGTTTGCGCTATTGTTATTTTTGCTGCTGTTAATAAACTGCTGATCAGGTCTCTCGTTGATTTAGAGATAGTGTCTTCGTGCCACATATTTAGTAATATAGTTTCTGGGTTTAAAGGGACCGTATAGTTAGTTATTTTGGCTATTTGAGTTATTACATCTTCCCAAAAAGTGTGTACAATATTACATGCCCACCAGCAGTGTATATAGGAGCCTTCTTCTCCACATTCTCGCCAGCATTTGGAGGATTGTGTGTTTGATATTTGTTTGATTTTGGTAGGTGTTAGGTACCATTTCGTTAGAATTTTGAAATTTTGTAATTTGGTTGTTATTGATGGTGTTTTGATTAATGATTTTGTCCATATCATCGACCATTGTTCTTCTGAGAAGGTCTGTTGACAATCTCGATGCCAGGAATCTTGATATGGTAATGTTTTTGGTTTTCCAAGACAGATTAGGATATTATAGATTCTGCTGATTAGCCCTTTATTTTCCGAAGGAGTTCCTTCCAGGAGATATTCAAATATTGTCCGCGGGGTTGATAGTATTTTCCGAAGTTTGATTTGTAAGGCCATATGTTTCAGTTGTAGGTATTGAAACCATGGGATGATTTTATTTAGTTTTTGTTCAATATCTGCTTTTTGCATTATATCTGTTTTAGTGGATATATCTATTAATCTTGTCACATTGTTTTGGTGCCAGACTGACTTGGTGCCCCATTCTGTTCCTGGGGGGAACCAAGATTGGTGGATGAAGGTTGAGTACCTCGATATAGGTGGTGTTAACACTTTTCGATGGTCGTCCCAAGTTTTAAGAATATTTGATAGTAGTGTTTGTTTGTGGACTGTTTTTGGGCGGTGTTCAGCTTTGTTCCATATCAGTTCTGACATATTATTTGTATTCTCTGGTGGCAATAATGTGTTGTTCCAGTCTGTTTTTCCTTTGTCTCTTAGAAGTTTAACCACAGTGGCCAGTATGGATGAGTTGTGATATTTTTTGACATCGGGGTAGTTGAGTCCTCCTTGAGTGTTATTTTTGCGTAAAGTGGAGAATCCTATTCTATGATGTTTTCCTTGCCATAGGAAGTTATTGAAAGTGGTTTGCCAGTGGTGAAGATTTTTATGCGGAATTCTTAGAGGAATAGTACGAAATAGGAATAGGAGTTTAGGAAGAGCGAATGTTTTGATTAGATGGTATCTGTCATTCCATGTTAGTTGTAGCGTTTTCCATTTTGAGAGGTCCGCTTGAATTTCTCGAAATTTTTGTTGGTGGTTATATTGTATGAGTTCTTTCATGTTTGTTGTTATATTAATTCCTAGGTATGAAAGATATTTTTTTGACCAGTGATAGGCATATTTCTTAGTAATTTCTGTTTTTATTTTTTGTGTTATGTTGAGGGGTAAGATAGAGGATTTTGATGTGTTTACTTTTAAACCAGATATCTTGCCAAACTCGTCTAGGATTTCCTGAAGATGCATGAGCGATTTTTCTGGATTTGTTACATAAAGTAGCATGTCGTCTGCAAACATGCTGATCTTGTAGGTCTTCCCTCTTATGCAGGGTCCTTGGATGTGTGAATTTTGTCTGATCTGTTGGGCTATTGGTTCTAGTGCTATTGCAAATAGAATTGGCGACAGTGGACATCCTTGTCTTGTACCATGAGCTAATGAGAAGCGTTCAGATAGTGTTCTGTTGACCCGTACTCTTGCGAAAGAGCGATGGTAGATGCTGCGTATTAGTCGTTGGAAGTTTCCCCCAAAGTCCATCTTGTTGAGTAAGAAGTGGAGGTAGTTATGTTCTAAGGAATCGAATGCTTTTTGTATATCTAGTGAGAGCAGTAAAGAGGGTTCTTTAGATTTGGTGCAGTAATCAACTATATTCAATGTTTTGATAGTGTTATGCGTAATATCTCTGCCTGGAATGAATCCTGCCTGATCCATATGTATATAATTTGTTATGAATTTGTTAAGTCTTTTGGTCAGTATTGATGTTAAGATTTTGTAATCGTAGTTTAATAGGGAGATTGGACGGTATGATGCTGGAGATGTCAGGTCTGTGCCCTTTTTTGGGATTACACTTATGGTGGCCAGTTGCCATGAAGGAGGTATATCTCTTAGTTCTAGTAAGGTGTTGCAAGTTGTCAGGAGTATTGGAGCCAGGAGTGCTGCATATTTTTTATAAAACTCTGGTGGGAAGCCATCTGGACCTGGTGCTTTGTTATTTTTTAATCCTTTGATGGCTTCTAATATTTCTTGTAGCTCAATGTGTTTGTTTAGAGCTTCTTTATGTTCTTCTTTGATTTTTTTTATAATTGTATTTGATTCAAGATATTCTGAGATCGATGATTTTGATTGCATTTTGGAGGAATATAGGTTTTTGTAGAAATCTGCAAAGCATTGAGCTATTTCCTTGGATTTTCGTAGTTGTGTGCCCTTTTTGTCTGTAATAGAAGGAACTGTTGTAGCTGATTTTCTTTCCTTTATTCTCCAAGAGAGTATTCGTAGAGCTTTAGGTGATTTGCTCCAATGTCGTTGTTTCAAGTATAGAAGATTTTTCTGTATTTGGGTGCATTCCAAGGCTTCCAATAGTTTTCTTTCTGCAAGTAGTGCTTTGTATACTTTTGGGCTTCCTGTTGTTTTATGTTGATCTTCTAAGTAGGTGATGCATTTTAGGATGCCTTGTTGCGCTGCTGATTTTTGTTTTTTTAAATGGGTGGACATAGAGATTAGTTGTCCTCTCAGGACTGGTTTGAGGGCATCCCATCTCATCGCTGGCGAGGTGTTGTCGGTAGTGTTTTCTTTCAGATATTGTTGGATGAGGGAGTCTATTTCTAGAGAGTGTGTTTCTGAGTATAGTAGGCTTTTGTTCATTGTCCATTGTGTTGATTTGTGGACTGTTGGGTTGAGTATGAATGAGGCTGAAACCCATGCATGGTCTGACCAACATGCATTTCCTATTTCTGATGTTGACACTTTGCTTAACATAGAGTCTGATGTTAGTATATAGTCGATTCTAGTGTGTGTGTTGTGGCGTGGGGAATAGTAAGTGTAATTCCTCTCTGTTCCATGCTTAGTGCGCCAGACATCAATTAGGTAGAATTTTTTTATCAGATTTACTAATTTTGTATCTTGTTTTCCTCTTTGAGTTGGAGCTGTAGAGGGGTTATAATGATCTAGTTCGTGGTTCATTATTAGATTCAGGTCTCCTCCCAATATAACTTCCCCCTCTTGGAAGAGGTTCAGTGTTGTTAATGTTTCTTCTATAAATTCTATTTGGTTAGAGTTGGGAGCATATAGAGATCCAAGTGTGATTAGTCTATCTTCCAGTGTGCCCTTGACAAAGATAAATCTTCCATTTGGGTCTATTTTTGTGGCTTTGTGTTTAAAGGGTATTGCTCTTGAGAGTAGAATAGCAACGCCTCTGGCCTTCGAGGAGCCCGGTGCCTGGAATTGAGTTTGTATCCAGCTGGATTTTAAGATGGATCTAGTGGTGTCACGCAGATGTGTTTCTTGCAGGAAGACTATGTCTGCCTTTAGTTTTGATATGTTTGCGAGTATGCGTTGTTTTTTAACAACATTGTTTAGACCTTTTGCGTTCAGAGTTATGACTTTTGAGCTTTGTAATCATGTTGTTGTCCCAATTTTACTTGAATGTGATTAATTACTCCTTTTATATTTATACACTTGCACACTTTTAAACTTCAAAGGAAGGTGCCTTTGAAAGGCTAATCAATTTTGTGTTTGGTCTTGTGTTTTAAATTGCTGTAATTTATAGAATATGCCAATTGTTTTTAACTTTTAAATTAAGGTTTGCAATAACAATTAATTCAGCTTACTTAGCAGCAAAATTGATTTGTATAAGTAATAATGCTTAATGTCAATTATCTATTTGTTAAGCTTTATAACTGGTATTTCTCCTTTGGTTTTAGTATCAACCTTCTGCTATATATATAGTATAAATAAATGTCTAAATAAATAAATGTATAAGTTATATTAATTGATTTGTGCTATATAATTAAAATTATTGAAATTTATAGTTCTAATTAATTAAGCTTAACTAAAATTGCCAGAAGTATATAGCAAAAATAAGTATAGTAGGAGTAAAACCAATGTACAATCTCTATTTTTTGCTTAAAATACTTGTATATTGTAATGCAATGCTAGTCAATATTAGATACAATAGCAGTTTATATGAACAACAATTCTTAATATCTATGGCTTAATAGGAATAAATATATAAATTATGATTAATAATATATGCTGTATGTTTCAATTTGTGGTTATAATTAATTCAGCTTAGTTAAGATACAATCAATACAGAACAAAGTCAAATAAAATTATGAAAACTGAATGGTTATCAGTATTTTCTAATATAGATCTATAAACAGGTATCAACAATAGAACAACTAGCAGCTATTTTTTCTATGTATTTCAGTCAAATAGTTGATAGATTGTAATGTTAAGGAGGTCCTTTTTTTGTTATTATTTTCTCCTTTTATCTTCAAGTTTCCTGTATGTTTTCTGTATTAGTGTAACTGCCAGCCGGCAAGTTTTCTGCAACTTTGTTTTCAATTTAAACTAAACAAAGAGAAGGAAAATATTTTCTGCTGCTGTAAATACTATGTAGCTATTAAGTATAAATGATTACAATCCCAGGCGAGTTGTGTACTAACCTGGTTTGTATTGAAAATTAAAGTTACAACAACTAACTAACTTCAAAAACAGTTCACTGTTGGGCAAGGTGGCTAAAAGAAGAAGCAAGTCCCCCCCCCCCCCCCCCGTTAGCGTATCTTTTGTGAGGTTGATGTTAAAGTACTACCCACTTATATTTGTAATGTGTTTCATTTATCGATTAGAAGAGTCAATGTTCTTTATTCAACTGCGCTTATAGGTATTTTGCTATTTTTGGATGGAGAAGGTGATTGCTCTGGTTTCCTCTTCTGTGATCGCCTGCTGGTGTCCATTGGTTGCGGCAGCTGTAGATTGTATAGCAGCGTCTTTCCGGAGTCTAAGTCATCAGCTGTGAAGATTTTTCCATCTTTTTGGACTCTTAGCTTTGTCAGATTCACCCATCTATATTCTATATTTGCTTGTTGTAGTGAGAGTGTAATAGGTTTCAGTTCTTTTCTTTTTTGTAGTACTGCAGGCGGAAGGTCAGGAAATACTCAAATCCTTCCTCCGTTTAGAGACAGACAACCCCGTATTCTAGCTGTTTCAAGTAGTTTCTTTCTAGTGCGTATGTCGGGGATGGTTGCCAGAACATCCCTAGGATTGTTTCGGTGGGGGTTGGATAGAGACCCTAAAATGCTTGCTTTTGTAATTAGCGGGGCTATGCCATCCTCAAGCTCCAGTTCCCTGGACAGCCAGTTCATCAGGAAAGAGGGTAGGTCTCGGTCTGTGTGATGGTTTTCTGCTATCCCACGAAATTTAAGATTTTGGTGGCGGACTGACATTTCTAAAGATGTTACTCTTTCTTGGAGGCTTGTGTTTTCTTTATAAAGTGCCTTACAGTCCTCTTTCGACATCATTCCTAGTTCTATGGCAGTTTCTGCTGTTTGTTGTGTTTTTTCCATGTTTATTTTGAGCTCTGCAAATTGAACTGATCGAGGTTTTATAAGTGCTGCCATATTGTCTAATAGTTTATTTTCCATTGTTTTAAGGAGTACCGCTAAACGCTCTTCCGTTATCAGAGGCTGTGTGAGGGCTGGAACTGTTGGGCCTGCCATTTTGTCAGTCACAGTTTCAGTTAAGGCCGGCGTTTCTGTGGTTTTCTTTAGAAAGTAGCTTAAGTCTTGCGTGTGTGGAGGGCTAATTAGTGATTTTTTGATAAAGTCTTTTTTGCCCATGCTTTATATGCCTTGTTTGTGGGTAGTTTTGCCGATTTTTGCTAATTTTGACGGGAGGGGGAATGGAGCTCACCCTTTAGACGTCCATCGCTCTTGCAATCGAAGCCACGCCCAGAAAAAACCCTCCTTCCTGATGGGCCCTGGCTGCTGCCCCATGCCTTTCTGGTCTTTGGAGCGTCTCGGTCTTATATGGACAGTGACTTTGCATCTCAAAACTGGGTTCCACTGCAGGATAAGGCCAACCCTTTCCAGGTAAAGGCCGCTGATGGATGACTTCTGCACTCAGGACTGGTAGTACAAGAGACGGCACCTCTAACCATGTTGGTGCAATGCCATAGTGACCAGCTCTGCTTTGATGTAGCCAGCATGCCCCAGTTCCTGCTGGTGGTCAGAATATCTTGGCTAGAAAGAAACAACCCAGGAATCGATTGGGCCCACCAGGAAGTGTGCTTTCACACCCCGTGTTTCCACGAGAACGCGGCCCCAATCCCAAGCGCTGCTCTCCCTGTAACCAGTGGGCTTCCTCCTGAATATACAGACTTCAGTGATGTTTTTGAAGAAAAAAGAGCCGATCACCTGCTGCATCATCGGTCCTATGACTGTGCCATTAATTTGGTACCAGGAGCCCCCTTCCCACAGGCCATCTCCATTCTCTGTCTGGGTCTGAGTGAGAGGCCCTTAAAGATTTTCTGGATACCTGAACCTTGGACAGTCTCTTGACCTCTCTCCTGCCTGAACCCTTGCTGTGAGTGACTACCTGGTACTTTCTGCCTGTTTGTTCTGTGGAACTTCTGCCTGCTCCCTCACCAGACCCACCGGGGCCAGTACATTAACATTAAAAACATCAGCTCTTTCATAATATATTGCCATCAAACACATTATAGCATATTAACTGTTGCCAAAGTTATTCACATTTTAAAAATGAACATACCTTTGAAAATATGTTGTGCATGTCTACAGTAAACACTGGAATTATCTATATACTATTAGGCATGTGTGGGCCCCATCTGCAGATAGCTAAATCCGCAGGTTGGGGCCGCACAGAGGCTAAACAGTTTATTCAGCAAACTTGGGGCACTCCTCAGGTTTGCAGAAAAATCTGGAAAAAATTGAAAATTCACAGGTGGGGGGGGGGGAGCTGCGGTGATGGAGGAGGCTGGCACCCACTCTGGACCCAGCCATGGTGGTAGAGAAGGCTGGCAGCTACACTGAGCCCTGCTGCAGCGGAGGAAGAACACCGGGCCCAATAGTTGGAGCCACAAGAGTTGGAGCTGTGCCAGGCTTAAGGATAGGGGGGACTTGGGATTCTTCTTTGTGAGTCTTCCCCCTAAGCTGTGAGGAGGGAAAATTGGGGAATGGCAGCAGTTGGCAGAAGGATTCACCCCCCCACCCCCACACACACAAGTATTGCAGATCCCCACCTGTTATTCTCTAGTACCGTAGATTTTTTCATAAAAATGTCATGTTGCATATTTTGAATGAGTAACGTCTTGTCAAAAAAAAGCACGTCATAGGATTTTCCCCCCAGTGCTCCCCTAAATCTCCCAATTTTTCTATTGGAAGAATTGAAACAAGTCCTTGGAACAGCCCCGCTCCCAGTTATCCGGGCTTTCCCCCTAGGCCTTCACATCTCTGTCCCTATCCCATTATTACATTTCTGGCTTCAGTCCTGTCATGATGACAGGTGATATGCATGCTTCTGGATGTAGTGGTTAAGAGTGGCCGGCATGGTGTTGTGGGGAGAAGAAGGGAAGGAGACTGTAAGCCGCTCTGAGACGCCGAGTGAAGGGTGGGGTTTAAATCCAATCCCTTCCCCTCCTCCTCTTCCTTCTTCTTCTTCTGATATAATATGAGAACACTCAGAGGTGAGGCAAATTACAAAGCCTGGAGGAAGACAGGTAAAAATCCCCAATGTGACTTCTCTATTGATATCGTGCCAGTTTTTTTCCCTCAGTTGATCAGGATGTACAGAATTCATTTCAATGAAAAATGGTATGCAGTGTGCAATTTCAACAACAACAAACCTTTATTGGCATTCTACATCAGGGAGAATGCAAGGCATATGAAGTACTCAATACAGATGTCATAAATCTTGCTTTTTAAAAGCCAGATACAAGAAAATTGCCACCATTTCAACAGTTACAACGTTTTTTGAGGAAATAAGAAAAAGAGACTTATAATTATCAGATTGGCCTGTTAAATCCTTTAACAACTGATCTAAATACTTAGCACGAATGTCAGTATAGTAATCACAGTACAGAAGAACATGCTCAATACTTTCTCCCTCCTTTCTTCCACAATCACATAGCCTCTGAGCGTAAGGCATCTTGGGAAATCTCCCTTGGAGTACTGCAGAGGGCAGCACATTAAAACGAGCTAGTTTATAAGCTCTGCGAGTACATGGATCATTGAGTGAGGAAAAATATGATGCCATCATCCCCACGGGAGGAATCCCTAATCTCAGGGGAAAACATCTACCAGAGGCATGGCTACACTGTTTTTGCAACTCAATATCCAAGAGTCTTTGTTTAAGACAAAAGCATCTTTTTTTCTGACGGGGAAAGCGGCTCATCAAAGCTTATCCCTATGACAGCCATCTTCTTCTCTATAAATGTCTACCAAGAGGACTGATGAAACTCTGTCAAAACTAAAGAAACAAGACAGTTGGAGTGAGAAGTGGTTTTAAAATGTAATTTTAGCCAGAATTTAAATGTTATTAACCACACTCTAGTCTCTAGCAACCTCTGATTAGTTTCAAGACACATAGCAGCATAGGGGACACACAAAGGAAGGCGTAGAATTTTCTGAAGGAAGCTAGACTGAATTTTTTCTATCTCCTTCTTAATTGTTCTCTGAGACTGTGGCAAATGATAGGGACTGCCTGGCAAGGTCTCGAGGCAGCAAGAGGAAGGTTGTGGGCTTAACATGTATGGGAAACTATAGATGTTTATATACTAATGCTAGAAGTGTCCAAGGTAAAATTGCAGAGTTGGAATTCTTGATGTTGGGGGAAAACATAGACTTTGTGGAAACCAGCCAGGGAAGCAGTGGGGCCCTTGGATGACCAAGGGGTAAAAGGAGTACTGAAGGATGATAGGGAAATGGCTGAGAAGCTGAATGCATTTTTTGCCTCTGTCTTCACTGTAGAAGATGAGAAGTGCTTGCCCACTCCAGAACCACTGATTTCGGGAGGGGTGTTGAAAGACCTGAGTCAGATTGAGGTGACAAGAGAGGAGGTCCTACATCTGATAGACAACTTAAAAACAAATAAATCACCAGGCCCGGATGGTGTACATCCAAGAATTCTGAAAGAACTCAAATGTGAACTTGTGGATCTCCTGAAAAAAATATGTAATCTTTCCTTAAAATCTGCCTCCATTCCTGATGACTGGAAGGTAGCGAATGTCACTTCTATCTTTAAAAAGGTTTCCAGAGGAGATCCGGGTAATTACAGGCCAGTCAGTCTGACGTCGATACCGGGTAAGTTGGTGGAAACTGTTATTAAGGAAAAAATTAGTAGGCACATTGATGAACAAAATCTATTGAGGAAGACTCAGTATGGGTTCTGTAAGGGAAGATCTTGTCTCACTAACCTGTTAGTGTTCTTTGAGGGAGTGGACAAACATGTGGACAAGGGGGACCCAATAGATATTGTTTACCTTGACTTCCAGAAAGCTTTTGATAAAGTTCCTCATCAAAGGCTCCTAAGTAAGCTCAATAGTCATGGGATAAAAGGACAAGTCCTTTTGTGGATCAAAAACTGGCTAATTAAAAGAAAACAGAGAGTGAGTATAAATGGGCAATTTTCTCAGTAGAGGGAGGTAAGCAGTGGGGTACTGTGGGGATCGGTACTCAGTCTGATGCTTTTTAACTTGTTTATTAATGATTTGGAGTTGGGAGTAAGCAGTGAAGTGGCTAAATTTGCAGATGGCACGAAGTTGTTCAGGGGGGTGCGTACCAGGGAGGATTGTGAGGCACTCCGAAGGGATCTGTCGAGAATGGGCGAGTGAGCATCAGCGTGGCAAATGGGGTTTAATGTGGCCAAGTGCAAAGTGATGCACATTGGAGCCAAAAATCCTAACTATAAATACACGTTGACGAGGTCCGAACTGGCAGAGACTGACCAAGAGAGAGATCTTGGAGTCGTAGTAGATAACTCAATGAAAATGTCGAGACAGTGTGCAACTGCAATGAAAAAGGCCAATGCTATGCTGGGGGTTATTAAGAAGGGAATAGATAACAAATCAGCCAGTATCATAATGCCCCTGTATAAATCGATGGTGTGACCTCATTTGGAGTACTGCGTACAGTTCTGGTCGCCACACCTCAAGAAAGTACAGAAAAGGGCAACTAAAATGATAAAAGGGTTGGAACACTTTTCCTGTGAAGAAAGGTTGAAGTGCTTGGGGCTCTTTAGCTTGGAGAAACGATGGCTGAGGGGTAACATGATCAAGGTTTATAAGATTATGCATGGGATAGAACAGGTAGAGAAAGAAGTCCTTTTCTCCCTTTCTCACAATACAAGAACTCGGGGCATTCCATGAAATTGCTGAGCAGTCAGGTTAGAACAGATAAAAGGAAGTAATTCTTCACTCAAAGAGTGATTAACACGTGGAATTCACTGCCACAGGAGGTGGTGGCGGCTACAAGCATGGACAGCTTCAAGAGGGAATTAGAGAAGAAGAAGAAGAGGTTGGATTTATATCCCGCCCTTCACTCACTTGGAGTCTCAGACTGGCTTACAAACTCCTTTCCCTTCCCCTCCCCATAACAGGCACCCTGTGAGGTAGGTGGGGCTGAGAGAGCTCTTTCCCAAGCTGTCCTTGAGAGAACAGCTGGTACAGAGCTATGGCTTGCCCAAGGTCATCCAGCCAGGTGCAAGTGGAGGAGTGGGGAATCAAACCTGGTTCTCCCAGATTAGAGTCCGCATACTTAACCACTACACAAAACTGGCTTAGATAAACATATGGAGCAGAAGTCCATCCGTGGCTATTAGCCACAAAGTATAGATAGGAACTCTCAGTCTGGGGCAAATGATGCTGTGTAATCTTGGTGTTGGGGAGGGGGCAACAGTGGGTGGGCTTCCTGCCCCCACTGCTGGACCTTCTGAGGGCACCTGGTGTTTTTGGCCACTGTGTGACAGTGTTGGACTGGATGGGCCATTGGCCTGATCCAACATTGGCTTTTCTTATGTTCTTATGTTCTTAACACCCATAGAGCAATTTAGCATATAGTTTATGATTAAAAACCCGTAGGGCCGCTGGGACATACTGGTTTCTCTTAGAATAGTAAAAACGGGTAATTGCTAGCATGTCATTGTTCATAAATTTCATCACTTCCTTTTTGTGAGCAACCCATCTGGGGTTACAGTGGAAGAGCACTCCTAGGTATCTGAAAGTTTTAACTTGCTCAATGAGATACCCCCTTATAATCCACTTTGATGGTTTCCAAGATTCCCCAAAAACAATAATTTTGGACTTCTGGAAATTTAGCATCAATGAGTTTAACTCACAATAAGCCATAAAACGATACAGCGACCTTTTCAAACCTATACGCAAAAGAGAAAGTAACACAGCATCATCAGCGTATAGCAAGAGAGGGACATGTAACGCACCAAGTTTGGGGCTATGCCTGTCAATGGTGGTCAAAAAGGGAGCCAGATCATTAATAAAAAGGTTAAACAATGAAGGTGCTATGATACATCCTTGTTTAACTCTTAAGCTAATTGGGATCTTATGGGTCAATTTGCACCAGGGCAGAAGAGAAAGAAAGAGAGGACTTGATAGACCATGGCCTGTACCTCATCCACACCACCTGTCATATGTCTGTTCTATCATTGCTAGTCCTTAAAGTCACAGTGCAAACTTTCATTTTTGGCTCCTGTTTTGCCTGGTGAATTTAAGGGGGAACAAGAGGGCAGTGGAGCAAGACAGCAAAACACAAGAGCCAACACTGCAACAGAAAGTTCTTTGTGTGTAACAGACCCACAAGTAGAATAGCAGAGACAGTTTCTCGAGATGTTTGGAAAAGGAAGGTTGCTGTGTGTCAGTTTTCATTAAGACACACTGAGTTCAGGGAAAACAACCGCAACTTGGATTAATCTAAGCAGGTCCATCAGAGAAATGAGAAATCTCTTTTAATTTGGGAGTTGCAACAGTGACATGAGGCAAGCACTGTGTGACCAGCCTGATTTATTGTCCCGCTGTTGGCTATTCCTGTGATGCCATCAGCGAATGACTCCTGAAGTCAATTTATATGATTCTGGTTTAGGGATTGAAGTCAACTCAAAGTTTTTGTGGACCGTGCTGCGTTAAACTAGTTTTGTAAGAATGCTTTGACCTAGGTTCAGTTTCCTGCCTCCTGGTTCAGCTCAGCTTTTGAAAACTTCTCAAGGTCAAACCATATGAGATCCCGGAAGGTCCGTTTATGGATCTGTGTGCCTTTTTAATTGTTAAAGAGCATCTTGGGGGCAGAGGCTGACTCTAATTGGGATCATCGTGCGGAGGGTGGGGTGGGGGGGGGTTAACACTTTTACCACTCTCATTTTCTTGCCTTCAAATTGCCCCTTCCTCAAAGACGCTGTATTTTCATCACTGGGGAAAAGAGCAGGTTTGGGGTGGCAGGGGGGGGCTATAGGAAGTCAGAAAAGTGATGCAGATGGAAAGGATTTGAACTCCCTCCTTCCACGCTCTATTGGCGGGGACTATGCAGCACACCCATATGCATTGCAAAAGTCAATTTGTATTGATTTCAATTTGTCCCAGCAAAAACGCATATAAATCAGTCTTCTTTCTTTGGGTGGCAGAATTGTAGTCTCAATGCACATACAAGGTGGTGGAAAGCAGGCCTCCTGCAAGTCTCAGGCCTCATACAAGTCTCCTGTTTACCTGCCCAGTACTGGGAATTATGAGTCCCCCAGCCCCAATGTCCCTCTTTGGTGTAGTGGTGAAGTGCGCGGACTCTAATCTGGGAGAACCGGTTTTGATTCCCCACTCCTCCACTTGCACCTGCTGGATGACCTTGGGCAAGCCATAGCTCTGTACCAGCTGTTCCCTCAAGGACAGCTTGGGAAAGAGCTCTCTCAGCCCCGCCTACCTCACAGGGTGTCTGTTGTGGGGAGGGGAAGGGAAAGGAGTTTGTAAACTGCTCTGAGACTCTAAGTGAGTGAAGGGCAGGATATAAATCCAATCTCTTCTTCTTCTTCTTCTTCTTCTTCTCTATGAGTAATTGAGGAGCAGGAGAAAAAAAATGTTCCCCACATAGAGTTGCTGCAGGAATTTCCCTTAGTCTCTTCAGTAAAGACTATAAAGACGAGAGAAGGCAGTCTTGACCATCACCCAGAAGTGATTATGTATCCTCCACAAACTCTGCCTTCTCCTGACATTTGCTGAAGAACTGTTGGGAATCTAAGGGTCATTTTACACCTCCCCTCTAAAGTAGTTTGACTGCTGTCTTTTCCTGTGCTGATTTCACAGTGGTGTGAAATTTCACTCCAGGGGGTCTAAGTGCACTAATCAACAGCAATTGTTTAAAGCAGAATAAAGCCGGTTGAATACTAGCTTGACCACAGGAGGGCAATTAGTAGATGTGGACATTTCAGTAGCAGCACAGTTTCACACCGCACAGAGGTGTGGGCAGGTTTTTTTGGAACTAGAATGATTCCAGTGGGAAAGTCAGATGTAAAAACAGCCTTAGTCTCACAGTGGACACAATTTGCTCAGATTGAGGATTGAGTGCAGAATGAGACCGATTTCCCACAAAGCGCTGCCCTGGCGTCGTTCTGTTTCTCCCATTGCATGCTTCAATTACACACTATTTGCCACAGGGCTCATTTTGACCTGTGATTTCACGCGATTTCCCCCGTGGCTTCAATGATCCTCAAAAAACAGGATCACTGAAGCCGCGAGGGAAATCGCGCAAAGCTGTGGGTCAAAATGCGCCCTGTGGCAAGTAGTGTGAAAATGAAACATGCAATTTGGGGGAAACGAAGAAAGACACTGGGGCAGCGCCTTGTGGGAAATCGGTCTGAGAGTTTATAGGACAAAGAGACATGTTATTAGTTCCTTTTATCACCCCCAAAAATGTGAATTAACCTATGTGTAGCTGCTACAGTCAGCCATTCCAGCCAGATAACATGTAGTTTGGCCCTATGTCCACACAGCTGTGATCTTGGAGTTCCCTGCTGGGAAGTCAGTTCTGAGACATACGTGAGCCTAGCTCAGACTGGAGTTGCAGCATGTGAGGAGAGGGTGCTTAAACCTTCCCAACGCAGTTTTCCTGCTCTGAAACAGCCTGGTGAACCACTGTTAGTTGTGTAACAGAGGAAACGGTAGGTCCCACTGGCATTTCAGATTAGGAAAAAAACATGGTAGGGGGAGTCATCAACACACTTTCTCCCCATGTTGTGGTCCTAATCTGAATTGGTCCTATGCACGCATACAAATTTAGGTCCTACTAGTAGGAAGCTACCAATGCCATCTTACTGAAAGTCCTCCTGGCAGACACATGGACTTTATAGGGTGTAAATAAATTAGCCCTGAAGTGTGAACCTATATAGTACCTGTACAGGAGCAGGGTACTAAGGGAAAAGCCTGAACTAACAGAATGATTATTATCAGGCTAAAGGTTCAGCAAAAAAAGTAAAGGAAGAAGAAGAATCAAACCACCGAGGGTTCTGGCAAGGCAGAGGGATATGAGTTTCTGCCCTCTCCAATGTAGGATGGCAACTGTAGAAATCTGAAGGAGGTGGAAAGAACTAAAGAGCTGATGAGTGAAGCATTCGGATTATACAAATTCTAACGATTTCCTTCTTAAAATGAAGAAAATCAATGAGGTGCATAAGTAATGACATCAAAGGGTTCTTTCTTGTCAATAACACTTAAGGAAGGAAGGTCTCCAGATGAGCTTCTTGGAATAACTTCCATCTAGGATTCTCAAAGGTACAGGAGCCCAAAAGCACAGTTGGATGCTGATCTCCTCCTCCTCCAGCCAGAGTTAATGCCTTAATTATAAAACAAAATGGAGCCGGGGGGGGGGGGGGAGAGATTATGGTAGAACTTCTTAGGCCTGAAGTGGTCATTACGTGACAGCCTAAAAGGAAAGGCTTTTTGCATCAGTAATCAGAACCATCAGGGGAGAGTTTGTAATCTACAATTAGCCATGACCAGCATTGGTTCCACTGTTTGCACTGCAGGCCATCTGGTCCCCTGGAGTTCAAGCTTAGCTCCTCAGAAAGCCAACTGGGAATAATTCAGAAACTAAAGTAGCAAGGGAGCAGAACCCCTCAGCAACTCCAATCTTCAGCGTACAGAGACCAGTTGTGAGATTGTCCCAAAAGATGCAGTCTGCGACAGGTCTCCGGAACCAGAGAGTCCTTTATTTGCAAAGAGGTTCTTATTGGACTGGTTACACTTTTCCTGTTAGTAATGACTTTATTGTAAACAAACAATTAGTATTACACTAAGCAACCGGAATCCCCCTCATTGCAACTACACCAATCGTAAAAGGTTGTTCCAGTCCCTGAATAAGTTTCACACAGAAATGGCGGCAAACAGGTTATTGTGCTTTTTGTTCCCAAGGAACTTCTACTAAATGTTTTCGAGAGCAGCTGCAAAAAGAATAACATGGTAGGGGAGGATTTCTCCCAGACCTTGAGCAAGCTGGGAGCGAAGCAGGCAAGCTGGGAGCGTAGCAGACGAAAGCGGGGCGTGATAAGGAAGCCAGACAACTAAACAGCTCATGAGCACATTCCAACGGGTGGGGTTACTGGTCGATTCCCAACCCCCGGGTGGGAGATGGCAGCATAGCTGACACCAGTGCCCTTTGGAAACATATGGTGATTTAATTATGCATATACAAGCAGTGTTATATGTACCTGAAATCAAGAAATGATATAGGAAATAGACCTAACAATGCTCCCAGTTCTGCTAGGATGACAGCTTTATGAACCAAAAATACACAATCTATATTTTGCCAGTATCTTGGCTCTTTTTTCAGCTTTCAGAAGAAATAATGGACATTGCTGGCTGTTTCTGCACATTTCTCAATAAACTCAACGCTTTTAGCTAAACTGAGAAAGAGTTTCCCTAGGTTTGATATGTTGTCTTAAAGTTTTGTTGCACCCATAATGGAACCCATAATTCACCCATAATAATCTCCCCTTGTCTAGTTGATGCTGCTCATTCCTATGAACATGCTGACCTTTAAACAATACAAAAACCTCGCTAAAGGCAAGTAGTTCCTTTTCATTTAAAATATTTTAAATTATAATCAGTCTGCATTGTTCTGTTGCTTTTTTATTTTTATTGGGTTCAATGGGAAACACATTTCTAGTTTTACCTTCCCCATCACCTCCCAACTGGGCTGAAATTTTCAGGGATTGTACCCTTACCTCAAGGATCCTCCCTGCGACATTCCAGGCAGATAGAAAAAAAGCTGTTCCTTCTCACTTGCAGAGCAGGGACAGTAGGGCTGCCAGACCTCCCGGTCTGTCGAGGGTTACCCGCTTTTGGGTGGCTTCAATCTGCTGCCAGCCAGGTGGCTGGCAGGGGAAGCCCCACCCCCAAACACCCACAGCCACCCCATTCCCTTCTCTCTTGAGAGAGGGGAGGGAGAGGGGCAGCTGCAGCCCCGTGCCTGAATCCCAAGTGGCATTTTCACTCGGAGACCGGGCGCACGGGGCCCACCAGCTACAAGCGCTTAAAGGGATCGCACGCCTGATCTTTCAGAGTGGGGGGGACATTGGCTCCTGCCCTGCGAGAAGCAAAATCACTTCTTGCAAGGCAGGAGCACTCAGTGCCCGCTCTTCCAAAGCAGAAACCGCCAGCTCCTGCCTTGTAAGAGGCGATCTTGCCAAACCACCAACCCCTACCCAGCACCCGCTCTTCCAGAGCAGAAACCGCCGGCTCCTGCCTTGTAAGAGGCGAGATTGCCTCTTGCAAGGCAGGAGTGCTTGGCCCTCCTTCTCCCCCCAACACCATTTAAAGGGAAATTTTCCTTTAAATGATCGGGGGGAAAGCAGAGACGTGATGATGTCACTCAGAGTGACATCATTGTGCCGGGGTGGCCACGCCTCCTCCTGGAATGCCCCCTAATCCCCTCGCTGGGGAGAAGATCGGACCTGGCAACCCTAAGGGAGAGGGAAATGTGACAACATTGACAGACAGAGAGGCGCCAGCATAGTGGTGATTTCTAAAGCATTTTGGAGATTGCCAATAGCCATTATTTTTAGCAATCAGACTTGCCAGACTCAGTTTGGACTGGATTAGCTAATATAAAAATGTTCATCTGAAGCAGAGGTGCTTGTGAGTTTTACAGACCTCAGAATTTTGGGGAGATGGATTTTGGACCCACTTGGGATAGGTTCTCTGTAGCCTCATGTCTGTATGTCAGTGGTGAAAAGTGAGGAAATGAAAACTGATCTAGTTAGCAACTAATCCTTGATGGCTTTATACCCTCATACATAATGTCACTCCTCCCATCGTACCAACCCCTGCAGCATCCTACACATTGCAAATGGGACCCTCCTGTTCCCTCTTACCTTCTGCTGCACAGCAAGGATAGCAGCAGAGAGGACCCTGTTCATGCTTTAAAGGTCACAACAGGATGTGAGACTTCTTGATGAGGTAACTGCCTCACCTCTTATCAGAGCTATGACACCAAAGTGAGATAAACTTTCTGGACATTCAGATTTAGATTAGATTAGATTTTTCGAGTGGGAGAAACAATTAACTTGTCTCTAATCAGCAGCTATGCAAATTAATGAGACAGGAACACCAGTGATGGGAGAGGCCGGGTGGTGAGAAACTTCTGGGCAATTTCCAGTTCATCTCCGTGTCTTCTGGGGACTGCCTCAGGGCAGGCCTGCAGTGGAGAAGTTTTCCACTGTAAAAACAGATCAATTAAGGTTTATTTTTACAGCCTGAATAAAATCTGAGAGCCTAACTAGACATTACAAGAGTCTAACTAGACATTACAAAAGTTCACCATAGGGCAGGGTTGCCAAGTCCTACTTACCTAATGGCGGGGGGGAGTCCTCCTTGGCCCGGGAGCTCCCTCGGCGCACGTGCAAAGCGCGCACGCCCGGTGACGTCACCCAGAAGTGACGTCATCATGTTGGGGGCATTGCCAGGGCGACGCTCTGGCAATCACCCCAAAACTCTATGGCACCATAGAGTTTGGGGGCAATTGCCAGAGCGTCGCCCTGGCAACGCCCCCAACGTGGTGACGTCACTTCCGGGTGACGTCATTACGTCGGGGAAAGTCGTCCTGGCAGGACGACTTCGGGGGTGGGGTTCCCCCCGCCGGCCGAATGCTGGCCGGCGGATCGGGAACCCCTGTAGCGGGGGATCCCCCGCCCCCCGGGCTGACTTGGCAGCCCTACCATAGGGACTGGCAGCTAGATTGTAGCTATTTCTTGGTGGCTACTTGTGAGTAAACAGCAAGGCCCAACTCAGCTCAGGACTGCTACACAGAAGAAGGAGGAATTTCTGCCTTCTCTTTTTTAATATATTTTATTTATTATGTAATTGGAGAGGTACAGAAGAAAAAAGGGAAGGATATCAAAAAAGTTGTGAATCAGAAGCTTTTACATTTGTTGAGAACATAATTCTAATATATAATATAATGCATAGATCAAGAGTAGGATATCTTCTCAGCTCAATTAAATAAATTTCTCAGAATATCAATATCCTTTTTTTAAGCATACCGATTTTAAAACAATTTGATATAGTAATTTTGGAGTAGCATTTATAACTCTTTTTCTAGAAAGAAAATTCTACATATTACTTACTTAATATTATGCTAAACCTTTTTGATAAAATAGATGTATTACATTAATGAATAACTAGAAGGAATATTCAACATTAATAACTATAATTTCTCCCCAACTCTGTGATTATTTCGGGAAGTGCCAACTTTTTATTTTAGGTAATACAGACTTATCATTGGTTATTAACTTTTACCATAATATAAGTAATATGCTTTCCATTTCTTCTGAAATTCTTGATTGGTCTTTTATTTACCTGATTCGTTGGGCAATCTTCTGCTTTCCAAGTAGATGCAAACTGTGCTAAGGACCCCGTCTTTTACGTTTTCATCTAAAACGTCTTTTACGTTTTCATCTAAATGATCCCTTTTTGCACTAAGTTGAACTTACTCTTCAGCACTAGAGAAATTTCAGATCGTTTTAAAAAACTTCTAGTTAGTAATGACAGTTGTGAGAGCAGAATCTGCCCTTGTGAACACGTGGAGCATAGATTCAACATTTCTGTGCCTGTTAGTCCGACTGTGCCGTGTTGAGTGTCGCTGATCAGAGATGTATAATAGCTCACCGGCCTTTTGAAAAGTCTCTTTTCAGGCTGTCTGCTTAGTCTTGTCTGTTTCCCACTCTGTTATTTAAAAAGAGAGCTTGGAATAAAGCCTCGGGTTACTTATCAGTGAGGTAAAAGGAGAGGCAGGAATGTTGTGCAGAGAAAGAGAGCTTCTCCGATAAGATGTAGCTTGACAGATACAGCGTGGAAACAGATGCCACAGGCTGCCGATGTAATGAGATACATAAATACTGGGGCCCGCTTGAATAAATGGAGGCATCCTGTTTCATAAAGATGTCTGCTGAACCTCTAGACATCATCGCCTGTGTATTTCAGCACCAGCACCCAGGATCTGTTTAATCTCAGAGACAAATTTTATTTTTATTTTTTTTACTGGGGGGGGGGGGTTAATCAGTCACTTTTGTTTTCCAGCGCACAGCGTGGCATCTTGCCTTTAGATATGCATTTAAGATGCAAGAAATGCCTTCTCTGGCTGAACAGTTACCTTGTTTGATGAATCTGAAATCTGCCGGGCTTCTACCTGAACAGCATCTTACTACATTCTGTTTCCACTCCAGGTTGAAGAAAGAGCTTGGTATGATAAGTTCAGGGAGCAAGATTCTATCCCAGTCACTCCCTCAACAAAGGTGCCTTTTGACCATGTGTCTCAAGGAGCTGTGTACCTTCTCATAGCAACTTTGACCAGAAAATGAAACCTCAGTATTCACTCCATCCCAGTTTTGATAAGATCACTTCCCAGTGTTCTCTGTAAACCAGAACCGCCAGGGTTGATGAGACCCAGAACCCAGGCCAAGACATAGTCACGGGGAGGAAGCCACACTGCCCAAGTGGTTTTGTCTGCTCATGCCTTTGGCTGTAGTTTGGAAACTCTCTCCAGGTATCTATGTGCAAGCCAATTTCTTGCGTTACCAGTTGGGGTCTTGGCAACATATATGGAAACATAGGCAAACAGCATTTCTAAAAAGAAGGCCAGAAATGTGAGCCTTGCACACCGACAGTACCTCAGCCCACACCTTCATGATGCCCACCTCGTATACAGCCTGTGGTTATATGGATAGTCAGGACTTTTTTTGTAGAAAAAGCCCTCAGGAACTCGTTAGCATAATAGGCCACACCCAACAGCAGAAACTCATTAGCATATTAGGCCACACCACTGACAGCACAGCTTATTAGCATACTAGGCCACACCCCCATGTTAACAGAAGAGTGGTAATCAAGCCACACCCACCTTTTGCTTCTTATTCTGTTTACCTTGTTCATTGTCAAAACGCAGAGCTTTCTTTTGTAGCAGGAATTAATTCGCATGTTAGGCCACATACCCCTAACGTAGCCAATCCTAATGAGTTTCTGCTGTTGGGTGTGGCCTATTATGCTAATGAGTTCCTGCTGGGAGTAGCCAACTCAGGAGCCAGCTGGAACTCCGTTCCTGTGCGTTCCTGACCCAAAACAGCCCTGTGGATAGTAATGGATCGATGGGAGGGGTGTGCATTTAGCTTGCTGGAATGAGACACTATGTATGAATGTACCTGAGACTCAAAATAAATGCCAAAATAGACCTGCCCTTTGTTCCTAATAACTTTCCTGTACAGCTGACACCTACAACTTGTGTGAGATGTAGGTATGGTGCTTCATATCTCTTTCATCATCACTGGAAATAGGTTCAGTTTATACAATCAGAAGGAACACAGCGAGACTCTTCCAGAACTTAACCATGTCAAGCTACACTTGTGGGTGGGTGATTCTCACTTATTGGGATCAACAGGAGCAGTAAGCATATTTAGGCCGTATGCATTCTTCTACTTTCTCCCATACAAGTGAATACTTCCCATTAATTCCCTTGCGAAAAGTTAGGTTCCGCTCTTAAGGAAGACACTGTTGGGCAGTGAGGAAAATCCAGCATTCACTCCTGACATTGGGGACCTAGCTTTCTTTGACTAGGGTCCCATAGAAGGGTGCAAGTCTGCCTCTGGGCCCAGAGACAGAATTGCACCCTCCAGTATACAAGCTCTCCTTGTAAAATACACAGTTGTTGTAAATGGTAGGCATTTGCAGGGGTCCTTTCGAGCAGGAGCTCGGCAGAGCGCAGCTCCAGGAGTTGGTGCCAGCTCCCCGCCCCCGCAGGGGAATGCCTGCTTGTGTCATGGCTGCAGCAAAATGACCCCCCCGTCCCCTGGAAAGGTCCTTGTTCCTCCGACCAGCCTTCTGAAGGCCTCAGCCACCACTGAAGCGATCCTCCCAGAATAGTGGTGTTTCTGAGGCTTGGATTGGTAGCTGTCCCCTCTCTGCCAGCTAACTTTCTTTCTTTCTTTCTTTCTTTCTTTCTTTCTTTCTTTCTTTCTTTCTTTCTTTCTTTCTTTCTTTCTTTCTTTCTCTCTCTCTCTCTCTCTCTCTCTCTCTCTCTCTCTTTCTTTCTCTCTCTCTCCTTTCTTTCTTGCCTTCTGACATACTCCTGGTGATGTCAGGTGGTGTAGCATATGCAAATAAGTAATGCTAATGAGTTATGCTAATGAGCTCCTGCACCTCTTTTTCTACGAAAGGACATTTGGTTAGTGATAATACTTATAATATTCAACTGGTTTACATGGTGATTGTAAGGATTACTAGCTAAGGCATGTGATGCAGTTCGAACTCTTTACATTGGTATGTAAAGACTATTATTATTAGTTTTGCACTTCTAGCAATTATTCTGAATAGGACCGCCGTCCCCCTGAATTTCTCCCTGTGTGTGTTTTCTCAGTCAGTGCCCACCTTCATTCAGTGCTCTGTAGAAGTATGGTTGAATACAGTACATGTGCACGCCAGTTGCTGGAACCAAGTTCTGTGTGCAAACAGAAGGGTTTCTTTGCAAGTTAAAATGTAAAATCAGTCACTGCTTGCACTTCACTCAGGGCTGAGAATAATGTTAAAGAAGTCCTGTTGAAGAGCTAGCAGCAAGCGAGAGATCTGGACGCATTACAAAGTCACACAACGTATGAAACCTCCCCTACTGAAAACCACAGGCATTCCACCCAGTTGTGAACAAGCCTAAAGAAACAGCAGAATTTGTTACCAGCCGCTTCTTTCATGAGATGGAAAAACACTGTAGTGTCTCCGTCCAGTCTGTGCCAGCAGAGATGTCTCCACAAAGCTTTAAACTGAAATTCCAACATATCGGGAAAACTTCATCACTGAGAATTTATGCTGCCCCTTTCTGTGTACATTGTAGGGATGTCTAGTTTGAAATTTACTAATCCAGATGACAAGGCCCAGGAGGAAATGTTGGAAACATTTTGAATCCGAACAAAATTGCCTCATGCAGACAGGAGCCTTCCAGGATATTCTGTCTGGCTACAATTTGCTGTTAAAGGGGGCTGAGACAGGAAGGAGACAACATCAGCAATATGTGTCTGGAGGAGGGACAGGATGGTCCCAAACCCTGACTGCCATTTTTGTGCTTAGCATTTCCTTGTTCTCCCAACCATTGCATCATCTCAGTGGCTTTGAGAGAGCTGTTTCTTTACGTCAGGGGTCATTTCGTAGAAAAAGAGGTGCAGGAGCTCATTAGCATAACTCATTTGCATATGCCACACCCCCTAACAGACCGGAAGTGTGTCAGAAGGCAACACCCACCCCTCAGGCTCCACTCCACAGGTGAGTGAAACTGACCTGCTCTTCCTCCATTCCCTTCCCAATCCAATACTTTGTGCAATAAAAATAAGCGTAAAGAACACACCCACATTCTCTTCCTGCTCCCTTGAAACCACCAGGTTTCAAGTGGACTTGAGATACCCAGGACATGTGCACCACCCATCCCTTCCCCTCCCCCTCCCCACAGCAAGACACCCTGTGAGGTAGGTGGGGCTGAGAGAGGTCTTTTGAGAACTGCTCATGAGAGAACAGCTCTGAGAGAACTTGTGACTGGCCCAAGGTCACACCAGCAGCTGCAGGTGGAGGAGTGTGGAATCAGACCCGGTTCTCCCAGATTAGAGCCCAACTCCTGACCACTACACCAAACTGATGGGGTGGAAGCTGCTGAAGGGTTGGTGAAATTTCTCCAGTACTTATGTGCCATGTGCCCAGATAAAAAATGGTATACTTAGAAAATTTATATGCCACCTTGAGCAAGTCTCTGGAAAAGCAGCACACAGTCATAAAAGGAACAATGATAAAATTATCAATATTAAAACAAAACATTAAAATCAATAAAGACCCTAGCAGGGCTTTCCCCGGGGCGCTGCGCCTCTGCACTGCTTGGGGAAGCTGAGGAAAGGGTGGGGCTTGGTCATGTGCCCCCCCCCCTGGGCTCCTCACTCCCGGAGCTGCGCTCCTGTGCGCTCCCACTCCAACGGACCCCTGATTTATGTTCAAGGCAGGCAAGGGAAAGGCTTTGTTCATATTCACTGGCAGGCAGGCTGAGCAGATCGCAGGCAAAGAGCCACAGAGCCTACAGCTTCTCTCTCAGTGATGAAGGAGGAGGAGAGTTGAATTCATACCCCACCCTTCACTACCCAAGGGAGTCTCAGAGCCTCTTACAATCTCCTTCCCTTCCTCTCCCCACAACAGATACCCTGTGAGGTAGGTGGGGCTGAGAGAGCTCTTGAGAGAACTGCTTGAGAGAACAGCTCTGAGAGAACTGTGACTGACCCAAGGTCACACCAGCTGGCTTCATGTGAAGGAGTGGGGAATCAAACCTGGTTCTCCAGATTAGACTCCACTGCTCTTAACCAGTACACCAAACTGGCTCAAGTTGTGCCAACTAGTTGTTGAGCCAACTAGCCTACATATCCTGTAATGAACAGAGGGAGAGCTGCTGAGAGGGGGTACAGACAATGCTGCTGAGATGGAGGGGATAGGGGCAGACACCCAGGCTTTTATCTCCCATATCTGGCTATAAGCAGCTTATCTGTCCTTCGGATACAAGGGAGGTTACTTCTGCAGTTGTTTATTTAATGTATTCTACACTGCGATCTCAGGTATTTTCTTGAGGTTGCTATAGTCAGGCAGAGACTGAAGCTTGTTCCCCAAATAGTAAAAACTTAAGCACACTCCAAACCAGACATAATGCTAAAGATCAATATTGAGGAATATGAGAAATCACTCTGAGGAAATACTGATCTTCTTCGTGGTCTCTGTGCATCACACCTCTGGGATAAAGTGCACCTGTGCCAATCCCGATCGGTAATCTTCAAAGCCTAACGGATTTTCGCGCCAGCTCCCCGGTCACGTGCACGTCCCACTGCGCATGACCCGGGGAGAGGCACGAGGATCCCGCCAGTTCTCTTCTGACCGCCGCGTCGTGAGGACAGTCCCCACTGGACTTAAAGATGTTTTTGGTTTCCTCCTGTCATGTAAGGACAGGGGACTGTGTCACTCATCTATCCGAGTCTACTTGTCAGCCATCTCAGTCAATCATCCTAAGATTGATGGCTATTCGGTGTTTTTCCACCCAACAACGAAACAATTCCTCAAGGGAATGAATCGCCTCTATCCCCCAGTGCGGACACCAGTCCCGGCATGAGACTTGCCCCTGGTTCTCACTAAGCTGATGGGAAAACCCTTCGAACCCATGGCCTCATGCAGTCTTCAGCTTTTGTCATGGAAGGTTGCATTTTTAGTGGCCATCACGTCTACTCGACGCGTGAGTGAGCTCTCGGCGTTCCGTTGCGACCCACCATACCTCACGTTTCATCATAATGCCGTCACTTTGGCTCCAGATGTCGCTTTCCTGCCTAAGATAGTCTCGGACTTCCATATAGGGGCGGATATCATCTTGCCGGTATTTTTTCCTGATCCCCAGGACCCAACGCAACGTAGTCTACACACTTTAGATGTCAAGAGAGCCCTGTCTTTCTACTTGCACCGGACAAAATCCTTTCGCAAGTCTCCAGCTCTCTTCATTTCTTATGCCTTGCCCAGGCAGGGACAGAAATTGTCGTCTCAAAGACTCTCGAAGTGGATAGTTGAGACGATAAAACTCGCCTATCTTCTGGCCAAAAGGCCACTGCCGGCGTCCCTCCGGGCACACTCCACTCGAGCAGTGGCTACTTCCACAGCTTTCCTCAAGGGCATTCCCCTGGGAGACATCTGCAATGCTGCAACGTGGGCGTCCCCTCACACGTTTGTGAAGCATTACGCCCTAGATGTCCGCGTCCATCAGCGTACTATGGTGGGCCGTGCAGTCCTGCAAGCAGCTCAGATGTGAGACCTCCAGCACCCACCTCCAGGTATGTGGTGTTTATTGCTCGCTATTCTCCCAGAGGTGTGATGCACAGAGACCACGAAGAAGATATACAGGTTGCTTACCTGTAATTGGAGATCTTCGAGTGGTCATCTGTGCATTCACACCACCCGCCCTCCTTCCCCTCTGCTTTCGGTCTCCCTCACTTTTTCCTTGGGGGCTGTTAGCAGCGGTCAGAAGGAACTGGCGGGATCCTCGTGCCTCTCCCCGGGTCATGCGCAGTGGGACGTGCACGTGACCGGGGAGCTGGCGCGAAAATCCGTTAGGCTTTGAAGATTACCGATCGGGATCGGCGCAGGCGCACTTTATCCCAGAGGTGTGAATGCACAGATGACCACTCGAAGATCTCCAATTACAGGTAAGCAACCTGTATTTCTCTGAGATCTCTCATTGCCTATAACTTTATATGAAAGCATTGGGTAGCCATACTTTTCTCTCTATACCATTTCCTTTAGTGGTTCCTAATGTTCTGGTTAAGAACATAAGAGGAGCCAATGTTGGATCAGGCCAGTGGCCCATCCAGCCCAGCACTCTGACACAGTGGCCAAAAACACCAGGTGCCCAAAAACACTAGAAGCCCTCCTCCCACTGTTGCCCCCCCTCAAGCACCAAGAATACAGAGCATCACTTGCCCCAGACTGAGAGTTCCTATCTGTACCTTGTGGCTAATAGCCACTGATGGACCTCTGCTCCATATGTTTATCTCATTCACTCTTGGAGCCGTCCGTGCTTGTAGCCACCACCACCTCCTGTGGCAGTGAATTCCATGTGTTAATCATGCCTTGGGTGAAGAAGTACTTCTTTTTATCCTTTCTAACCCAGCTGCTCAGCAATTTCACGGAGTGCCCACGAGTTGTGAGAAAGGGAGAAAAGGACTTCTTTCTCTACCTGCTCTACCCCATGCATAATCTTTGGTGTAGTGGTTAAGTGCGCAGACTCTAATCTGGGAAAACCGGGTTTGATTCCCCACTCCTCCACTTGCACCTGCTGGATGACCTTGGGCAAGCCATAGCTCTGTACCAACTGTTCTCTCAAGGACAGCTTGGAAAAGAGGTCTCTCAGCCCCACCTACCTCACAGGGTGTCTGTTGTGGGGAGGGGAGGGGAAAGGAGTTTGTAAGCCGCTCTGAGACTCCAAGTGAGTGAAGGGCGGGATATAAATCCAACCTCTTCTTCTTCTTCTTTGCAATTTGCAGCTACTCTTAGTTTCAGTAGTGGAAAAAGACAAGCTATCGTTCCCATTCACTTATCAAGAAAGCATGTGTGTGTGTGTGTGTGTGGGGGGGGGTATATTGTTAAATAAAACTGCTATGTGTGAATGAGAGGAAACTTGCCCCATGTTAGGAATTGCCCTGTCCTGTCCTCAGCATTACAGGAATGCTCCTTGAAGGAGGAGGAAGACTCATTGAGAGGAAAGGAGTGTGATAGATATGGGAGAGGAGCCCCTTATGGGCTGAATTACACCCAAGGCTCCTAGCAACTAAAGATCTCCAGCAGAAAGTCCCCTGTCTTCTGTGCCAGTTGTGTACCAAGGGTAGGGCACGGGTGCAGTCTGCCGCAGGCACAGCTTGAGGAAGCCAGCATCTTGCCACATCCAACTGAACGTGGTTCCTTTTATTTTTAAAATGCAGTTCTGGCTGTAGCCACTAGGGGCACAGGGAAGTCTGAGCATAGCAAAAAGCACTCAATGGCTGCAATCACACACACTAAATAATCCATTTTCAGTGCACTTTCCAACTGGATTTTACTGAGTGAACTCTGCCGCCCCACCCGGCCTCCGCGGCCCTCCTCTGGCCTCCTCCTGCCTCTCTGCCCAATCCCTGCCCTTTTCTGACCAGGGTTGTGCCACTGTTCCAGGCTCTGCTGCGGATAGGGCTGCCAAGTCCAACTTGGGAAATATCTGGGGACTTTGGGGGTGGAGTCAGGAGACTTTGGGGGTGGAGTCAGGAGACTTTTGGGGTGGAGCCAGGAGAAAGGAAGTGACATCATTTTGTGATGTCACATCCTGTGATGTTGCTTCCACATGCTTCCACATGAACTCATGAAGTTTCCTAATACTGAATCAGGCCATTGGTCCATCAAGGTCAGTATTGACTACTCAGACTGGTAGTGGCTCTCCAGGGTCTCAGGCTAAGATCTTTAATGTCACCTATGACCTGATCCTTTTTTAGCTGAAGAGGCTGATACCTCCTGCATGTCAAGCAGATGCTCTATCACTGAGCAATGGCCCTACTGAATCCTTCCTCATCTCGGCAGAATATGAAGCCCTAAGTGCTACACAAGTGCTTAATATGATTTTCATATCATAAGAACAGGAGAGAAGCCACAGTGGATCGGCCCATCCAGTACAGCCCATCCAGTACAACACTCTGTGTCACAACAGTGGCCAAAAATACCAGGTGCCCTCAGGAGGTCCAGCAGCGGGGCCAGAACTCCAGAAGCCCTCCCACTGTTGCCCCCCAAGCACCAAGAATTCAGAGCATCACTGCCCCAGACAAAGGGTTCCATTTAGACCTTGTGGCTAATAATAGCCACTGATAGACCTCTGCTGGATGGGGACAGAGAGAGAGAGAGAGAGAGAGACAGCCAGCTTTTTCACTTACTCTTGCCCAATTCCCAGGCTTTATTTCTGGCCCTTGTTTCACCCAGCTGTTGTCCATGTAAGTCCCATAACTTCTCCCCCCTCCCCCAGCATAGGCTTTTTGGTGGCTAAAGAGGACCTTTGTCCTCCCCTTTTCGCCAGCAGAAAAGCTAGTTGGATCCATCCCTAATTTAAAATACCAGTTACTTGATGTACAAATGCTTTTAAAAATGCAGATTTTTACTGCCGGAGGGGGGGGGGGCATGGTTGAAAGAAACAGAAAATTGGCATAAAAATGAGGAATCCCAACTTTTATTTGCAGAAGGGAAATGAGGATTGGGGGGACCCAAACAGCCACGACAAGACATTTTAAACAATCCCACTCCCAGACCTTCTACAGGCAACCTCTCCTTGTGATGTTTACCTCTTTGGAAGTGACAGTTTATTCCTTTGACAAAACCACAGTGGACAGACAGACAGAAAAAAGAAAGAGGGGGAGGGGGAGAGACAGAGAAGGAAAAGAGCTCGCAGACCCCAGCAGTTTACCCCAGCAGCTTACCCCAGCAGCAACCTTGCACGCAAGCCTTTCAGTAGAAAGAGTTTAGTCCCTCCTTAATCTCTGGGCAGGGCTCTCTTGCTGGCTCAGCTCTTAAAGGGGAAATTTCCCTTTTAAGAAGTTCAAGAGGCTGGCCAGGGCAGGCTCCGAGGTTCCCCTGCTGGCAGCCATTTTGTCCCCCCGGTGGCCAATTTTGGAAAAGCGGGGGAAAGCTTTAAAAATCGGTGTTTCCCCCGCTCTACCGGGGGACTTGGCAGCCCTAGCTGCGGAGAAGGCTGCTGGCAAGGGCAGGCAGAGGTGGCTGGGCTGGCTATCCACAGAGCCATCGGGCCTGCCTGCTCTCTTGCCAGCCTGCCTGCCTTGCCAGCATGTTAGCCCCCTGCGCTGCACCCCCCCCACCAGTCCCCTGCCCAAGATTCCCCCTCCTTTGGAGTTCGGGGGGTGGGAAAAGTTTTCCAAACTGCCCCCCCCGGCACCTTCCCTGGCCTGCCTGCAAGCAGCAGCCGGCCAGGGCTCCATGCCGCGCGTCCACCTCCCCAGCCAACCCAAGCAACAAGCGCACGGGGAGCAGCGGAGGGCCGGAGCTGGGCTGCTGGTACTGCCACCGAAAGGTGCCGCTCTGCCATCAGAGCGTCCCTTTCTCTTGCCGCCGTGAGCTGGCATCCCCCCATCGAGTCCCGCATTGTGGCATGGTGGCGGCAGTGGTGCCTGAGACTTGGACACTTCCTCCTGGAAGAGCGCAGCACCACTTGCTGCCAGTGGTGGGAGGGGGGGCTTTCATCTGGGAGCTGAAGGAGGAGGTGGAGACCTTTGTGGGGAATGAGTGTGAGTGTTGGAAGGTAAACGGCGTACAAAGAAAAGGCAAAAACTTTAAGGTTATCACTGAGGGTGCTCCCTTTACACCCCATAGCTGGTTCTTGGTTCTCGATAATGTTCCTGAAAAGTATTGGAGTCGGGAGGCCGGTTGTAGTGAAATCAGCATGGTAGTTTATTGCAGGTCAAGATGGAACATGAGGGAGATTGGGGAGCCTGCTTATATTCACAGGTAAACCGCACCCTGACCTCGCCCCCGTGGGGGATTGGGTAAGCAGGGATTAGTTTCCCACCAGAGGCTATCATAGGACCATTTGAATATCATCAGCCTCTGATAGGGGGACAATCAGGATCCTGGGGTCTATTGTTCTCTGGGGACAGAAGCTCAGCTGGTATCACTTACCATTGCAGGCGAACATGCCCAAACATGTTGCAGTGTCCATAGCCAATGCATAAGAGTTCCCTTTCTTCTGCCACTGGCTTCCCCCCTCCCTCTCCTCCACAGTGAGGTCTGGTTGCTTTTTCCTTTGGGGTTCCTCGTGGTCCAGCCCCTTCCCACTGTGCTGTCAGTGTTTTGCATTTAGATCTCCTGCTCTGTCACCGTTTGCCTCCTCCGCCCCCCTAGACCTGCAGAAGGAAGGCGATGCTTTTTCACCTGACCTCAGACTGAGCTCTCAGAAGGAATTGTAGATGTGGGGTGGCGGAGCATTGCATGTTCAAAGAGACAAAAGTCTACTTTTCTCTGGGAGGAAAAGAGGGAAATGGCTGCCTCAGCAAAGTGTCTCTCCCCCCCCCCACTCTTCCCCCCCCCTTCCCTGTTTAGAGAAAAATAGTGGGGTGGGGGGAAACATTGCTGTGAATTAACATACGGTCCAAAAGTTCTTTCTTTTCAAGAAAGAACCCTGCCCATCACTTGGGCCGATTCCGCACCAGCAGTTGCCCCGGCGGCGTCCCCCGATAAAATCCGTGGCAGAGCAACAGTTCCCCACTTGTTGCCCCGGGTCAGCAGTTGGCCTGAATCTAATCCTCGTTTCCCTCGGATCTTCCATTTCTGGGATTTTCAGGTTTCTTTTTTTGCCACAGGGTTGAAGTCAGGGCATTCTAGTGGGGAGCTCGCAAATCGGGGTTTCTCGTTCCACCCCTTTAACGCCCCTCTGCTTCTTTCCCTCCCCTTTCCTGCCCTGGCTCGAGGTGGGTTTTTTTGCCCCCCCCCCCGCATCGTTGCGTTACAACACCATGACACAACACTGATCCATCGTTGACCAGCATTTAAATGCCTTTTTAAATAGTCATTCAGGAAATGACTTAACTGTGTCTTAATTGAGGGACCCCCAAAAGGTGACACGTTAGGGGAGAAGGAGAGGTGGCTGAAGCATCCAATTTCAAGCTAAACACACACACACATACACACTGTTTAAAGGGAGGAGTCTAATTTTGTATTTCTCCCCCCCCCCCCCCCCCGCCTTTCCAGGGATGGAAAGGAGCCACAAAGATGGGAAGCTGTCTTTGTGCTAACCCGGAGATGGGGAGGGAGAATTGGTGGTGGATGTTGGTGGCAGACGCCCGAGAGGGAGGGGGGGTTGTGATTTGGCG
This sequence comes from Lepidodactylus listeri, assembly GCA_029233225.1. Classification (NCBI taxonomy): domain Eukaryota; kingdom Metazoa; phylum Chordata; class Lepidosauria; order Squamata; family Gekkonidae; genus Lepidodactylus; species Lepidodactylus listeri. The sequence continues at coordinate 14,446,170 of JARCFY010000015.1, read as the reverse complement.
TTGCTTTGCTGCCTTTCCTCGCCTGCCTGCCTGGAGAGGATTTTTTTTTCAAGCCCAGGATCTCTGAACCCAGAAAACAAACAAAATCCATTGGGCGATGCGTCTTCTCTCCCAGTCTCTCAGCCGTGGGTTGTGGGCTGAATACCTCCGGCAGCGACGGTCTCCGCTCCGCCTCCTCCCCAAACCACTGTGTTACAATGCAAAGCACACCTGTTTCCCAAAATGGGTGGTTTCGTTGTAATGCAACCACGCCCCCGATCAAAAAAAAGGAGGAGGAAGAGAGGGAAGGGGACACTAGATTCGGGGTAAGGTGACAGATGCAGAACTCCCTCAACAGAATCAGGCCAATTAGACCCGGGGGGAACGGAGAGCAAACCATTGGTGCGGAATCGGCCTTGAGGATCCTGGAAAAAGAAGAGAAAGCTCACTCAGACATCAGTTCACGCCTGCCTATGTCTGCTGGGAATTTTACTTTCCTCTAGAACAGGGATCCATATGGAATTTGGGAGTGAGGATCCCTTGGCCAAGGGTGCATCCCTTGAGAATATAATCTCAGCTAGATCAGGAGGAGAAAATTTATATCCAAGATGTGTTTCTCATCATAACCAGTGGAAACAACTGTTGGGTTGATTATAACTGGCTTTACTCTCAGTATTGACCAACTTATAACGCTGCTCCATTTTTCCCCACACCTAGTAGATTTAGGCATGTCGGAGTCAAGTGTCAAGATCAACTTGCCATCTCTCAGCTCAGACATTCTGTGGATTTTTCTATCAGGCTGTGTGATGCAGTCTCACTCTATATGTGTCAATGGATCCAAATGGCCAGTCAGCACACCCTTTGTTCTTCTTAGCGGGCATCTTAGTGTTTGTGATGCATAAGACTGGGTACTACTTTTAAATTAATGACAGGGCCCAATTTACTGGGTGGCTTTCATTCACAAAAACAATTGAAATTAATAGGCGATACACATCTATGGCTCTCATTCACTGGATTTGCATTCTCCACCCCAAGGAACCCCCCAAAAAACTTAAAAATAAACATTAATAGAGGCAAGCAATGCCCTCCCCCTCTTGGGAGTGACCCTTGTCCTCTACGTCTTTGCCCATTCTCTGACCCAGGAAATCACAAAAACTAAAAATAAACTTTGACGGATGACCCTTCCTTTTAACGTGGTCTCCCCTCCACAGCTAGGTGGTCGGACCACACTACTGGGTCCCTCCAAGGAGGGCCCACACTTGAGCTTTGCCTCCCCCTGGTGAGGGAGTGTGCTGTTCAGGCCAGGTCTCCATGACGGGCATGTCCACTGGGGTGAGGACTCCCAACCCCATCCATCTGCCCACCACAGCCAGGTGGTTGGATGACAGTACTTGGTCCCTCCAAAGAGGGCCCACACTTGGGTTTTGCCTCTCTCAGTGAGGTCATGTGCTAGTCATGCTGACTCCAAGCAGGGGCCGTGTCCCCTGGGGTCGGGACTTCCCACCCCACCCATCTGCCTGCTACAGCCACACGGTCGGACCACGTTACTGTGTTCCTCCACAAAGGGCCCACACTTGGGCTTCACCTCCCCCCAGTGAGGGAGTGCGCTACTCAGGCCACGCCCAAGCAGTGGCTGTGTCCACTGGTGTTGATACTCCCAACCTCAACCACCTGCCCGCCCATGTACCCTCACCTGCCTTTTGGCAAGGGGATCACCAGTCAGGACCAAACCCTCTTGAAATGGGAGCTCACATTGCCCTGGTCATGGACCATCCAGATGAGGTCCCTCACAGGGGCTGTGTCCGCTGGGGTCGGGACTCCCAACTTCAACCACCTGCCTGCCCATGTCCCCTCACCCGCCTGACAGCAAGGTGATCCTCGGTCAGGACCAAAGCCTCCCAAACTGGGAGCTCACATTGCCCCAGTCACAGCCTGCCAGAATAGGGTGGATCACAGTCCCGTTGCAGAAGGCTGGGCAGGAGACTTCCTCCCAGGCTGCGACAGAGAACAGTTCAGGCTGCAGCCTACTGGTCCCATGCCCACATGCCCCCTCACCCACTAGATGGCAAAGGGATCGATCCTCCTGAGCTGGAGCTCACATTGCCCTGGTCAGGGTCTTTCATAGCCCTCCCTTGGAGAGTTGTCCCCGGGAGACAGGGCCACCTGCAACCATTCAGGTGTTCCCTGGGCCCCAGGCAGGGCGGGCGGGTCAGCCCTCCTCCCCAGTGGTTGCAGTGCCAGTGGGGGAGGGTGGGTCTGGGGAGAGAGCTCCACCCACCCCTGTGTGGGTGTTCCCCCAGCAGGGCGAGAGGTTCGGCTCTGGGTGGTGATCACATTGTCATTCCAGAGTGGGTGGGCCTGGGGAGGCAGCACGACTCACCCTTGTGTGGGTGTTCCCCGGCCCATGGGCAGGGCAGGAGTGTCATCCCTCCCCAGGGACTGTGTTGCCGGTGGGTGGAGAGTGGGCCCGGGGAGGGAGCCTTGGACAGGGCTGGAGGTTGGGCCCTGCCTGGTCCTGACATTGCCATTCCAGGGTGGAGGGGCCCAGGGAGAGAGTACCGCCTGCCCCTGTGCAGGTCTTCCCCAGGCAAAGTAGGAGAGTTGACCCTGCCCAGGGATCTTGTTGCCCATGGGTGAAAGGTGGGCCCGGGGAGAGAGTGCCACCCGCCCCTGTGCAGGTGTTCTCTGGGCCCTGGGGTGGGCAGGAAGGTTGGCCCAGGCCCATGGCTGTGTTGCTGGCGAGTGAAGGGTGGGCTGGGGGAGAGAGCACTACCCACCCCTGTGCAGGTGTTCCCCTCAGACAATCCTGGGCAGGGTGGGAGCCCCTGCCTGGTTATCATGTTGCCGATCGGTGCAGGGTGGGCCCAGGGAGAGAGCTCCACCTGTCCTTGTGTGGGTGTTCACTGGATCCCAGACTGGGTGGGAGTTTCAGTCCTGGGCAGTGATCACATTGTCATTTCAGGGTGGATGTGCCTGAGGAGAGAGCACCCCCCGCTCCTGTGTGGGTGACCCCTGGGCTGGGCAGGAGGTTTGGCCCCAGGCAGTGACCCCGGCCGTTCCAGGGTGGATAGGCCGGAGGAGAGAGCTCCACTTTCCCCTGTGCAGCTGTTCCCCGGGCTCCGGGCAGGGCAGGAGGGTCAGCCCTGCTTGATTATCACATTACCAGTGGGTGGAGTGTGGGCCTGGGTAGAGAATCCCACCCGCCATTTTGTGGGTGGTCCCTGGGCCCCAGGCAGGGCAGGAAGGTTGGCAGTGCTCCCAGTATTCACATTGCCATTTAGGGGTGAGTGTGCCATGGGTCAAAGAGCATGGTAGCGGAACCTGTGTGCCTCAATGCCATTATCTGCCCACCTGTCCACCAAAGACAGGTGAGCTTCCAGCCTGAGTCTGACCCACAGATTTCTCCCCAGAAGACTGCTGGCCTCCATCTTGACAACATCCATGCATGTCTGGTCACACTGAGGACATCATTGCTGTAGATCAGCATCCCGTCTCAACGGTGGGGCTTGGGAGTCTGCCAGTGCCCTCCTGCCACATCTGTGCAGAGAGTGTCGGTCAGCAGCAGTGCTCCCTATAGGCAATGGAGTCTTGTGAGCAAAAATTCCACTTTGTGAGCTACTGGCACTGAAGTTGTGAGCAAGCAATTTGGCTATGGCATAAATTAGTTTGCTCTGAAGCCTTCCTTCCTGAGCTAAGACAAAAATGTGTGAACCGGAGGCTAAAAAAACTGTGAGCTAGCTCACATTACCTCAGCTTAGAGGGAACACTGGTCACCAGGTCCCTGTCACCTTCCCAAGCAGGCTGGGTGATTGGCCCCCGGAAAGACACAGTCACCCGCAACCATGTGGGTGGTCCCCAAGGAGGCCCTCTGGGAGTTGGATGCCTGTCGCTTAACCAGGTCTGCTCTGTACTGTCTGAAACTGGCTCTGGAGAACTCTCCCAAAAGCAGTTTCCTGGGGGCACCTTGCTTGGGGGTCTGCTACTTGGACCCCCCCCCCCCAAATCCAACGTGCACATAACTAGTGGGGCATGTGGAGGGTCACCCCAGGGAGAAGCTGTGTGAGTTGGAGGCCTCTAGCTCACCCAGGTTAGTTTTTGTCACTCCTGAACCAGTGGGGGTGACATCCAACTGAAAAGCATTGTCTCAGGCGACCTTTTTTTTAGGGGTCTATAGCTCAGCCCCCCGAAGTCCAACGTAAGCCAAACTTGGTGGGCTGGAAACACCATTTGATTTGGAGCCTCGAGGACCCCGGGAGGGCTTTTTTTATCCAGACCAGTTCGCAAACTGGGCCACAGTTTGGTCCAGAAAGTGGTGGTGAGTGGTCATTCCTAGTTCTTACCATAAAGATTTGGGAAATACCTAAAGCAATGCTCGATGTCAGTTCATCTCCCATTTTGCCCCCTCTGCTCCATCAAGCAGAGCCCAAGGCTGAGGATGGGAGGATTTTCTGCCTTGGTGGGCAACCATATGGCAAGCCTGTGTGCATGATTTATTTAAGGCCCATTGCAGCTTGATAGTGTGTTGTTTTTTACTTAATAGTCTGTTTCAGTGTCCTGGTCTAGTCAAGATGAGCTAGCAGTACAACTTCCAGGGAGGTGTATGTATGTATGTATTTATTTATTTATTATATTTATATCCCGCCTTGCCAGCGAACTGGCTCAAGGCGGCTAACAGACATAAGGTTTACAATATAAAATCAACATTAAAACTAATACATCCCACACAATATACAACAGCAGCAGATGGCGACTTCAATACAGAGATCTCATGGTGAACGGTGGCAGCAAAGGGGTGCGGCCGGCAGGACCAGGGCGATGTCCAATTCCCCCCCGGTAGCGGCTCCTAGTTGAAAGCCTGGCGGAAGAGCTCCGTCTTGCAGGCCCTGCGGAATTGCAATAAGTCCCGCAGGGCCCTGATGTCCTCTGGGAGCTCGTTCCACCAGTAAAGAGCCGCCACCGAGAAAGCCCTGGCCCTGGTACAGGCCAGCCGAGCATCTTTCGGACCGGGGAGAGTCAGGGGATGTTGAGTGCCTGACCTCAGTATCCTCTGGGGCCTGTATGGGGAAAGGCGGTCCCTCAAGTAGGCAGGCCCCTGACCATATAGAGCTTTAAAGGTTAACACCAGCACCTTGAACCGGATCCGGTATGCTATAGGCAGCCAGTGCAGTGACTGCAGCACAGGCCGGATGTGGTCCCGCAAAGAGAGACCCATCAGCAGCCTGGCGCAGCATTCTGCACCAGCTGCAGCTTCCGGATCTGAGACAAGGGCAGCCCCATGTAGAGAGCGTTACAGTGATCTAGTCTAGAGGTGACCATAGCATGGATCACTGTGGCTAGGTCTTCGCATTCAAGGAAGGGGGCCAACTGCCTGATCAGCCGAAGATGATAAAAGGCTGCCTTGGCAGTGGCTGCTACCTGGGCCTCCATTGTCAGGGAGGGATCCAGGAGCACACCCAGACTCCTGACCCTCGGCGCTGGCACCAAAGGCGCCCCACCGAAGGACGGAAGTGGGAGCCCCACCCCTGACCCAGTCCGACTCAAGCACAGGACCTCCGTCTTCAGAGGATTCAATTTCAGGCGACTCAGCCTAAGCCAGTCCGCAACCTCCTGAAGCGCCCGACCCAGGTCATCTGGGCTAGAGTCGGACTGGCCACCCAGCAGCAGATAAAGCTGGGTGTCATCTGCATATTGATGACACCCTAGGCCATGCCTCCGGACAATCTGTATGTATGCAATGGAGTGACTGGCTATATCATTCAAGGCAGCTACAGTGCCATCCCATTCCGTTTACAGACATTTATAAAAGATGGGATTGAAAGGGTGGAATGTGAATAAACATTTCACCATGCTGGGGGAGTTTGCACCTTATCCAGCAATAGTTATTTTTTCCTTCATCCGAATAGAGCAATACCATCTTGGGTGGGTGCTTTGCGTGAGGCTTGAAATGTAAATAAAATACCAAGTGAGCAAGTGCTGGAGGGGACAACTGCTGTGAAGTAACAGCAAGGGGTATCAGAATGCCACAATCCCATGGTGGTTTGAGGCTTCCTTCAGAATTTCCTTCTCTTCCCCCCCCCCCTTCAAATCTTGCTGTATTGTTGACTCAGGGCCAGTGAGAAATGTGTTTTCTTTTATCTCCTTCTTCCCACATATGCAAAAACCTGATATCTCTGCATTAACAAGCAGCTTTCATTTTTAACCACACAGTCATCCAAACAGCAAAGCATCTCCTGAGATACAGCATCTGACCAAACAATCTCAGATGACCTCATGCCACCCTCTGGAAATGAACTCTTGATATGGAAGGGACCAAAGCAACCTCCAGTAAAGCAGAGGCCAACTTTTTCCACAAGAAGGTTGCAAGCCATTACAATGAAATGTAGGGAGATCTGTGATCAATCTCCAATCTCCCTGATTCTTTTAAAAAATAAACCATTAGACATATGGTAATCGACATAGTCTCAGTCCTGTGGGACAAGTACCACCTGGAGTAGGGAAGTATCTGAATTATGGGAATGGCTTGGAGAGAAAGCCAAGCCAACCTTGAGCATGGGAAGTATTAGGGATCATAATAAAATAATCATCCATTATCACCCACTGTCCCACTAGCAGGCCTTCGGAGACCCCCCCGGCTGCCGGAACCCCCCCAAACGAGACCCGCCACCACTCCCCTCGGTTCTCCAGGGCCCACTGGAACCTCCGGCCCAGCGTTGCCCTCACCGTAGCCCACGTCGGTTGCAGGCTTCATCATTGAGGAGGAGTCCTGGCGGGCATCGCCCTGTCCCACAGTTTCCCCCGGCGTAAGAGCCCAACCACACCTGCAAGCCCAGCGGCTGAGGCATCAAGACAGGAGGCAGGCAGGGGAGGAGGAAACCCTGGGCTCACAGGCCTCTGCTGGAGCTCGGTGTCATTGTTTAAATCAAGGCGCAGAGCCAGAGGAGGAGGCAGGCCCAGGGGAGGGGGGAGGGAGTGGGAAGGGGATGAAAGCCGGGCAGCCAGATAGTACTGAGGAGGATTGCCTGGCATTTCATGCTGCAGTGCTGAGAGAGAAGGAAACAAAGGTGCAGAGGGGGAGCTGGGGCACGGGAGTGGTGACGTAACCCCCCACCCCAGCTCACACATCTGAGGCCCTGGCTGACCCCGACAGTGACGTCTACAAGGTGGCAGAGCTGCAGTCCAGCCCGGAAACCAGCAACAGCCCTTAATTTAAGCCCCTTATTACGAGTCCTATCCTCTGCAGTGAACAGGAACCACTCCCTGCCTCCCTCCCTGCCCTCCTCTAAGTGACAACCCTTCAGATACTTAGAGAGAGAGCCGTCATGTCCCCCCTCAGCCTCCTCTTCTCCAGACTAAACATTCCCAAGTCCCTCAGCCTTTCCTCAGAGGGCTTGGTCTCCAAGCCCTCACGTCATCCTCATCACTCCCCTCTGCACCCTCCTAATGAATGTAAAGTTCTTTCAGCCTGTGAAGTAGGGGATGGGGAAAATACTGGGAGAATAGTATCTCGTGCAAGATGGAAACTAGAACCGCCATAGGCAAAAATCGTAAGCTGGGTCTCAATACTACATGACTAGCTTGGAATTTAATAAATGGTTGATCAGCCCTAAGAGCTGCCAGTTCCCCCACCCTTCTGGCTGACATGGCCACCAGAAAGGCAACCTTAAAAGACAAGCCTTGCCCTGACTTGGATAGCCCAGGAAAGTCTGGTTTTGTAAGATCTCAGAAGCCAAGCAGGGCTGATGCTGGCGAGTACTTGGATGGGAGACCTCCAAGGAATACCAGGGCTGGGACGCAGAAGCAGGCAATAGCAAGCCACCTTTATGGAAACATCCAAGCCCCACTAAGGGTCACCAGAAGTCAACCATGACTTCCAGGCACAGACACATACACACACACAATACAAAAAGAAATAAGAACCTTAAACTACAGACACATAAAGGTTCAAATGGAGCCAACGTAAGTTGGGAAAGAACCACCGATAAAGAGCATTGCAGTATTATGGACAGGTGAGGTGGAAACAAAATAAGCCTTTTAGGAAACTCCTGGATGCTGGGTGGGAAAAAGTGTCTTTTGTTATATTTTGCTATTCAGCTGATATAGTCACTAAGTGCAATTTGAGAGAAGAAACTGCCAAGCCAGATTCCTTCAATAACAACAGATACTCAAATATTTGGTGATGGGGCAACCCACAGACTGTACACCTTGCGAATTGGTCCATCTAGTAGGGGCAAAAGTTGGGGGGGGGGTAAAAGAAAGCCGGACATTTCTGCTTGTCTGCGGGGCTGGTGCACCAGCCTCACTATCAGGCAGAGATGCCTGAGAGCCACCCCCTTTCCTTCACCCCTGTTGTAAGTCAGTCTGTGCTTAGTGACAGCACAGATTCTTCAGACAAAGAACTGCCTGCAGCTAGCCCTCAGCCAGTAACTGAACAACCGGCTGTAGCTGGCTCTCAGCCAGGTGGAGAGCAAGCAGTGATTAGGTTACCAGCTGATCAGAAGTCACATAGCTAAAACTGAACCAATTCCTTGTAGATCTGAAGCAGTAAACAAGCCTGCAAAAGCCACTCCCAGCCCACCTAGCTCACCCACACCCCTGCAGCGCTGGTGCTGTGAGAAGCACACAGAGATGCAGGAAAGAAGAAAGAGTACGAGACTCATGGCCCATTGTCAGCTGTCAACTGACGAGATGGATGAGTAGTTTCAGGATGACTGCCAAGAAAGTGTGGTATGGTGTTATGGACCAGAGGGGCATTGACAGAGCCCGGTGCAAGCCAAATAGGGAAATTAGAAAGGCCCTGGATGGGAGGGTTCGACCAGTACATGCCTCACCCGAGCATATGAACCTAGTGTGCAGACTTGTACAGGGGTGATGACATACGTCTTTCTGAGAAAGGTAACAACTTCTTAGACAATTTGTGGCAAGGGCTGCAGGTGACTTTAAGTCTCCCAGTGAACCCAAGGACCTAAGCAGAGGCTTGGTCTTTGCGGTGACAGGATTGTGTTGGGGACTGATATGCAGCTTAGTGAGCACCTTTTAGCAACACCAGTTTGGGGGCTGAGGGGTCTTGCAGGATCAGCCCCTGGGTTATGTAGCCTGGGGTGAAGAAAGCAGACTGCCTTTGGGGCCTGCCTGGATAGATCCTCCCTTTAAGTGACTTGGGGGATGGAGCTCCAGGACATTGCCTGTTTGCTGTGCTGGCTGGGTGCAAGCCACAGCAAGATGGCTCAAGCCAGGGGCAGGGTAGCTTGCCCTTCATACAGTAAGGGAAGGGTCGAGAGTAACCCCTGGCCTTGACCATGCCGCAGGTAAGTTTTGGACCTTGCCATTTAAACTTGTCAAAGTTAAAGTGGCCCTTAATTTACCCAACTTTCAGTGTCTGTCTTTTTCTTCCAATTTTTTTTTGGGGGGGGGGGAATATATCATAGCCAGGAAAAATATGCCATCTATATCACCCTTTATGTGGGTATGCCAAACCCAGGCATTCTGTTGGGTGCCAACATTGATGGCAGGAGGGAGTGGGTATGCCACACACAGGCATTCCGTTGGGTGCCAACATTGATGGCAGGAGGGAGTGGGTATGCCACACACAGGCATTCCGTTGGGTGCCAACATTGATGGCAGGAGGGAGTGGGTATGCCACACACAGGCATTCCGTTGGGTGCCAACATTGATGGAGGGAGGGTGAGAAGGCAATAGCGAGTCTCTACATGTGAACATCCCCTGGCAGTTTAAAAGAGGGGAATTGGTCTTAAGAAACAGAAACACTCTGCAACACTCTGGAGAAGTGAGCAGTGACTAGGGATGGGCGAGGAAAAAAGTTCAGTATTTTTGGGATTCAGGTTTTGGGGACACTTAAAAATCCAGTATTGCCTTGAAAACCCAAATTCCAATACTGAAATTATATTGAAATTTGGGTAAATTTTGGGAATCCTGAATTTTTGGCTCCATTATATTCTACGGGGCCATTACAGTCAATGGCAAATCCCCTAGGGTACATTCAGTGGGGGGGGGGGTTTGAGGTAGAGGCACCAAATTTGCAGTGTAGCTGCTAGAACCTCTCCCCAAAGGAACCCCTAAATTTCAAAAAGAAGAAGAAAAGGAGGAGGAGGAGGAGATTGGATTTATACCCTGTCCTTCACTACCTGAAGGAGTCTCAGAGCAATTTACAATCTCCTTTCCCTTCCCCTCCCCACAACAGACACCCTGTGAGGTAGGTGGGGCTGAGAGAGCTCTGAGAGAACTGCTCCTGAGAGAACAGCTCTGAAAGAACTTATGACTTATCCAAGGTTACACCAGCAGCTGCATGTGGAGGAGTGCAGAATCAAACCCATTTCTCCCAGATTAGAGTCCACGCGCCTAACCTCAACCCCAAACTGCCTCTCAAGATTGGGCCAGGGGGTCCAATTCTATTGGCACCTGAAGAGAGTACCCCATCCTCCATTGTTTCCAATGGTGTGTGGGGGGGAAGCAAGGTAGACATACAACAAGTCCAGCAGATTCTCCCAGAGAGTCTCTGCAGAAGAAAGTGAAGTGTGGGGAAGGGGGGATGTTTGCAAGGTACTGGCTTCTGCTGCTGGACTCTAGTAAATTGGCACTGGGTTCTGCTGCTGGATACCAGAAGGTTGACATTGGATTCTGCTGGTGAGCACTAGTACATTGCACTGGTTCTACTGTACTTGCAGAAACGCCCCCCCCCTTACTTTAGAGATCCTCAGATCTGATCTTAGTCCAGCTGGGTTTTGGCCTGCCACAGTGGCACTGGTTCTGCTGGGCCCATTGCACTGGTTCTGCTGTACTTGCAGAAATGTCCCCCCCTTACTTTAAAGATCCTCAGATCTGATCTTAGTCCTGCTGGGTTTTGGCCTGCCACAGTGGCACTGGTTCTGCTGGGACCATTGCACTGGTTCTGCTGCTGGCCTTGCAAAAATGCCCTCCCCACACTTCACTTTCAACTGCAGAGATTCTCTAGGACATTCTGCTTGGCTTGTATCACCTTGCTATTTCCCCCATTGGAAACAATGGAGGATGGAGTACCCTCTTTGGGTGCTCATAGAATTGGACCCCCGGGTCCAATCTTTTTAAAACTTGGAGGTTATTTTGGGGGAGAGGCTCAAGCAGCAGCACTGCAAATGTGGTGCCTCTACCTCAAACCCCATTGACTCTACCTCAAATTACCATTGACTATAATGTCCCCATAGGTTATACTGAAACCGAAAAATTTGGGATTCCCAAATTAATTTGTGTTTCTCTTGTTCGTAAGCTGAATCAGATCAGAGAATCTGATTCAGCTTGACTAATGCCTGAATCACTCTGAAAAGGCATGATTTGAGTATAAATTCGGCTTGTAAAAGCTTAATGCACATCCTTAGCAGTGACTCACAAAAGCTCATATCCTACCACAAATTTTGTTAGACTTTAAGGTCCTACTGGACTCCTACTGTTTTCTACTACTCTGAGACTAATTCCTCCCCCAAGAGATTAACAGCAACTCCTTTGTTCAAGTTATAATTTTTGTTTATTTTACTGACATACACCTTGGCTATAGTCCAGGTAGATACAAGCCAAGATTTTTTAAAAATATCATTATGTATTTTAGAAAATGAAAAAAGTTTACGTCTTTTTTTTGTCCAAATAGACCTTGAGTGAGTTATATTTGAAAATTTGAAAAATAATACCAGCAGTTGTTAAAAAACTTTTAGGAGACCCGGAATTTTTTTATCATCATAAAAGAAGCTCTCTCTGGAATAATACTAAACAAATGTAAAACTTGTCCATTCTGAGGGAATTCATACGTGGACAGCCATCTTTTCTGCCTAGTGTTGACAATAAGCCTGCTAAATACTTTTGCTATCTGCACAGTGCTTGGCCACATGCTGATGGGCAGAAGTTGATGAGATATGATCAATAATACAAGATTTTAAAACAACATAGTGCACCTGATGCAAATGTACTAAAGCTTAACTGCCAACCAATGAGCAGCATCAGAAAAGGTAAATTATACCTACCAAAGTAAATTAATGCTGCAGACAAAACTGGAAAATCTGTCATAAGTGTGTATGGCTGAAGACAGACTGGAGTTTGGGCCCACATTACGTCCACTTTGCAAGTGGAGGAGGCGGACCCGTGCACACAGCCGCAGCTGTCTGTCGTAGCCCTCCTGTACTCACCAGGTTCTGTGGCGCTGTACTTCCGTGGCAGCCGTACACCACATGGAACTGGTGTCCTGGCAGCTGGGCGTGCATTCTTCCCGCTTCCGGCGGGTGTGAACACACGTGGAAGCACACAGCCGCGCGTCGTGCTGCCGCCACCACCAGAAACTGCCCACAGTGTGAACACTGCATGCCACCTCCTCCCTGGACTGCTTGCGCTGCACTCAGTGCAGTGCAAACTGCTAGTTCCGGGACGCTTTGCCCCTGGGTTGCTCCGCCTTCGCTTCCATGGCGCGGTGAAGCGCCAGTCTGTCCTCAGCCTGTGAAACCACACAGAACAAGGGCCACAAACATACAAGATGTTTTGTAATTTATTATATACATTATTAAGCCTGAAAGGATTATTCCCTGTGCTAGCAAAGGAACCTCAGTGCCAGGGAGGACAAGGTATGAGACGGTCCCTATCAGAGGGAGAGCTCTCCTAGCCTTGGCTGAAAAATGTCAAGAGAATGTGTGTCAGAACCCTCAGCGAACTGTGGCTGGGAGTTGAAGGTGCTGAAGAAATGGCCGTTCTTTTAACTTATAGTTTAAAGGAATTGGGCTTAGAAGATGCTGTACTTTCATTGATCCCAAGTTCTCCCATGTAGCATCCCTTAAGTGCAGGAGACAACCCCTTTACTTTTTTAAAGGATCATGGGTTCAAAGGAAAATAAAACTGGCCACAGAAAATGCCTTTCCTCTGAGAACAGGTCTTCCTTTTACCAGGACATATTCTTTGATGCCAGCCTACAACTCAGAGTTCTAAAACCTCTCAGCTTCAACAAGTCAGATGGCTGTGCCTGTGGTCCAGTGAGTGTAGTCTGCTCAAGAAGCGGTGAATGTACGTCAGTTTTATAAAAATACTGGTTGGATTTCTTCTCACAGTACAATGAAACTGTAGAGTTCTAGCTATAGCATTTTGGGATCATTCTCATCATATTCCTTTGCAGGGGTCCGTTGGAGCAGGAGCGCACAGGAGCGCAGCTCCGGGAGTGAGGAGCCCAGGGGGCGGGCACATGACCAAGCCCCGCCCCCTCCTCGGCTTCCCCAAGCAGTGCAGAGGCACAGCGCCCCGGGGAAAGCCCTGCTAGGGTCTTTATTGTTTTTAATGTTTCGTTTTAATATTGATAATTTTATCATTGTTCCTTTTATGACTATGTGCTGCTTTTCCAGAGACTTGCTCAAGGTGGCATATACATTTTCTAAGTATATAATTTTTTATCTGGGCACATGGCACATAAGTACTGGAGAAATTTCACCAACCCTTCAGCAACTTCCACCCCATCAGTTTGGTGTAGTGGTCAGAAGTTGGACTCTAATCTGGGAGAACCGGGTCTGATTCCCCACTCTTCCACATGCAGCTGCTGGTGTGACCTTGGGCCAGCCACAAGTTCTCTCAGAGCTGTTCTCTCATGAGCAGTTCTGAAAAGACCTCTCTCAGCCTCACCTACCTCACAGGGTGTCTGGTTGTGGGGAGGGCAAGGGATGGGTGGTGCACATGTCCTGGGTATCTCAAGTCTACTTGAAACCTGGTGGTTTCAAGGGAGCAGGAAGAGAATGAGGGTGTGTTCTTTACGCTTATTTTTATTGCACAAAGTATTGGATGGGGAAGGGAATGGAGGAAGAGCAGGTCAGTTTCACTCACCTGTGGCGTGGAGCCTGAGGGGTGGGTGTTGCCTTCTGACACACTTCTGGTATGTTAGGGGGTGTGACATATGCAAATGAGTTATGCAAATGAGTTATGCTAATGAGCTCCTGCACCTCTTTTTCTACGAAATGACCCCTGCTAGCTATAGTATTTTGGGATCATTCTCATCATATTCCTTTGGCTTTCTGAGCTACTGAACATACTCTGAAGAAGTGCCACTAGAGGATGGGCAAGCAACTTGTTCCCCTTTCTCCCATTCTTAGAGATACAATGCTAAGGGGGATCCGTACGTACATGAGGAGCACCCACATATTCCCATAGAGTGGATGTATGTATTTCCCCTTGGCATGAGACATATAAGTTCAGAGGGGAGAATGGTAGCTATGACAAATTCCAGAACTAGAAGCCGTGTGATACCCTTTGTTAAGATCAACCAAAATATCAGCAATAAACTGTGCAAGCTCTCCAGAACTCTTCATCACCAAGCTGGGAAAGAGCATAACGATTGTGTGCCCATCACTCACGCATCCTGAATTACCACTTCACCGTCACATGCAAAGTTGAATGGGGTCAGAAACTTCAAAGGTTCTGGCAGTTCTCACAAAGAGACTGCCATTTCCTCCAGCGTGACATCCAGAAATTAATGAGCACATTTGAAGTTTTGGAGCCAGATTTGTAGAACTCTTAATGAAAATGATGTCGTATGTAGGTCAGTAAACCAGTTAGGAGAAGGGAAAATAGATTATGCCGTAGCTCAAGTGATCCGGCAGTTGAAAGCTCTCATCTTGAGTTGCCTAAATATTCATCAAATATTTATCAAACACTAATGCTGATGCCCCTCACAAACTCAACAGTTTAAAGATACGGTGTGTAGTATTTGTGCAGCGATCTTCACTCCCCCAGTGCTTCCATTCAGGCATCAGCTTTTAGTCTTGAGTTTGGTTATAAGACTAGCTGAAAAAATCCTTGGACTGGGACTGAGTGGAACACATCCAAGGAGTCAAGATTGAAGGGGTGAAGGATGGAATAAGGCAGACTCTGAATTTGGTATGTACATCTAAAATATCCTCTCTGTTTAAAAAAGGCATCTTTTTCTACTAAGTAATTAAACAGAGCCCCCAAGGCCCACTAAAATTAAAATAACAGTGTCCATTTATTTTGGCAAAAGACATTTGCAAAAGCATTTGCCAAAATATTTCTGTGGCTCTGGTCTTTTCAAGTGGCTCCTTCTCAATAAAATCCAGATGCCGTACATCCATAAGACCCTACAAGCTGCCGTTTATGTCCATGAAAGATGCCTTTGTCATTAATTAATCTCTCCAAAACTGTGGCAGGACATTCCTCATAGCTCCCAAGAACATACACTCAGTGGTTTCATCCTGCCAAAATAAGCAAAAAGACTGTATTAATCTCCTAGTTTTGAAGAAGACCATTGTGCCACAAAAGTTGTCACCAAAAAGTTTAATCCTCTCAGTAAATCCTCTTCTTTGTCTGGTTTATCTAGGGTGGTATTTTGGTAGTTCCTCTCATAGAATCATAGAGTTGGAAGGGACCTCCAGCGTCATCTAGTCCAAACCCCTGCACAATGCAGGAAAGTCATAAATACCTCCCCTCTACACCTCAGTGACCTCTGTTGCATGCCCAGAAGATGACAAAAAAAAAAAAAAAACCATTCAGGACCCCTGACCAAACTGGCCTGGAGAAAAAATGCTTCCTGAACCCAAAGTAGTGATCAGCATTTTACTGGGCATGTAAGAAAGGGCCATAAGGACTAAGCACTAATGCATCCCTTCCTCCCTCTCATGATCTATACACAGAATTAGCATTGCTGTAGAATCGCCATCTAGCCTCTGTTTAAAAACCTCCAAAGAAGGAGAGTCCACCACCTCCCAAGGAAGCCTGTTCCACTGAGGAAACACTGTCAGCAAATTCTTCCTAATGTTTAGCTGAAAACTCTTTTGATTTAATTTCAACCCATTGGTTCTGGTCTGACATTCTGGGGCAACAGAAAACAACTCTGTACCATCCTCTATATGACAGCCCTTCAAGTACTTGAAGATGGTTATCATATCACCTCTCAGTTGTCTCCTCTCCAGGCTAAACATACCCAGCTCCTTCAACCTTTCTTTGTAGGACTTGGTGTCCCGTCCCCTCACCATCTTCGTTGCCCTCCTCTGGACATGTTCCAGCTTGTCCATATCCTTCTTCAATTGTAGTGCCCAAAACTGAACACAGTACTCTAGGTGAGGTCTAACCAGAGCAGAATAAAATAACACCAGCATTTCACATGATCTGGACACTATACTTCTGTTGATACAGCCCAAAATCATGTTTGCCTTTTTAGCTACCGCATCACACTGCTGACTCATGTTTTGCGTATAGTCCACTAAGACCCCTAGATCCTTTTCACATGTACTACTGCCAAGACAAGTCTCTCCCATCCTATAATTATGCATTTGATTTTTCCTACCTAACTGCAAAACTTTACATTTATTCCCATTAAAATTCATTTTATTTGTTTTAGCCTAGTTTTCCAGCCTGTCAAGATCATCCTGTATCCTGACTCTGTCTTCTACCATATTTGCTACACTTCGCAATTTAGTATCATCTGCAAATTTAATACACATTCCCTCTATTCCTTCATCCAAATCATTTGTACAGATGTTGAACAAAATAGGTCCCAGGACAGATCCTTTAGGCACTGCACTTGTCACTCCTCTCCAAGAGGATGAGGAACCATTCACACGCACCCTTTGGGTGTGATCTGTTAACCAGTTACAGATCCACCTAACAGTCATAGGATCCAAACCACTTTTTACCAACGCATCAACAAGAATATTATGTGGAACCTTATCAAAAGCCTTACTGAAATCAAGGTCTACAGCATTTTCCTGATCCAGCAAGGTAGTAACTTTCTTGAAAGAAAGAGATAAGAGGAAGAAGAAGAAGAGGAGGAGATTGGATTTATATCCCGCCCTTCACTCACTTGGAGTATCAGAGCGGTTTACAAACTCCTTTCCCTTCCCCTCCCCACAACAGAAACCCTGTGAAGTAGGTGGGGCTGAGAGAGCTCTTTCCAGAACTGTCCTTGAGAGAACAGCCATGCCAGAACTATGGCTTGCCCAAGGTCATCCAGCAGCTACAAGTGGAGGAGTGGGGAATCAAACCCGGTTCTCCCAGATTAGAGTCCGCGCACTTAACCACTACACCAAACTGGCTCTCATAAGGTTAGTTTGACATGATTTTGTTATAAAAGATAATTCAAGTTAGATGTAAATTAGATTGTGGAATCTGGGGAAATCCATACTGGATTAGCTTTGGGTTGACCATTGCTAGTACAGGTTTATTTTAATAAGGATGGAAGTGCTCAAGAACCAGATGGCAAGACCAGTTATGTGTCACCCAGTAGTTTTCAGATGCTTTTATGTGTCCTAAGAGTAAAAAGCCCTTAGAGCAGAAAGCTCTTAGAGCCTCTATGGTGTGTGCAGATCAATCCCACAGGGGGAAAAAATAAGTGCAGGGCTCTATACGAATAATCACACATTACAATGTGTAGTTTTAAATTCTGAAGGCTACTCAAGAGGTAGGGATGGGAGAAGGTGTCATACTGATGATGTACTAATATACAAGAAGAACAGATTATGAGTCCCCTAGCTTTTAATTAAAATAATTGTCACAAACATATTTTACAATAGAATGTACATAATATAAGATTTTCTCTCATTGCATTCCAGATACTTGAGTGGAAATTGATGACCTTGTCTGGAAACAGATTATCTTTTTTGAAAATGAGCTGAATGTTGTTTGATAGAGACATTATTTCTCAGGGTATATACGCTTTCTTCTTTTGTTCCACTGCCATCTCTGAGTAAACTGTTTTAGAAGATTATTTTTGGAAAGCTGAGTGTCATACATTATTGGAGTTTTGAAACACTGTTGTAGCCCATTTCACAAAATTTCTGAGGCTAAAACTTTGCTCATACTTCCTTGTAGGAAGTCAAGGGTACAAATCAATAATATTTTTCTCCAGGCTAAAAGTTACTAGTTCCTTCACATTTTCTTTATCTGCTTGCTCTTTAAGACCATAGTGCCTGCTCTTTCTCTCTCTCCCCCTTCTCTCCCCCTTCTCTCTCCCCCCTCTCCCCCCTCTCTCTCTCTGAATTTTTTGATGGGGGCTACCACCGGCCCGACCCCCTCCCCAACACCTACCCATTGACTGTGGCTCGCCCCGTCCATCTGGCCCAGAAGCAAAGAGAGACCTCCAGGGAGCCGCAGGAAGGGGAGAGCCAAGACCCGACCCTGCCAGCCAAGACCCGACACCACAGGCCTACCCCACCTGCAGCCCGACGGTGCACAGAGCAGCTGATGGGTGGGAGGCTCTGAGTGTGAGGCCAAACATCGAGGCCCGTTCTCGCCCCTGGGAGCCACTGGGAGTCCCAGCAGGCGAGGAAACGACGACGGACGTCCAGGCTCCACCTGAGCTCGGCATCCTGAGCTAAGAAGGGGAGGCGGGGCCAGGGGGAGGAGGAGCTGGGGGGAGGAAGTGGGGAAGGAGAGAGAATAAAAGCTGGGAGCCACAGGGGCCAGGGAGGACAACAACCCCTAGCGATGACGAAGGGGGGGTCAAGCGACTCATGTGACAATCTTATTGAAATATGGTGCTCAGCATAATATTTCAAAGTCTTAGAACATTAGTGCTGGTCATCTTCTCAGCCCCTGTGTATGGTCATGTTTTGCCAGTCCAGGATTAGCTTCCTGAAAATCCATCTCATACCTGCAACTTCTTGGAAGACCAAAACTCAGACTTCATGTTGACATGGGTAGAGCCTTTAAAGGTACTTAGTTCATTGACCTCAGAGAAGAATATGGCCATTGAGAACCAATGATGCTGTTTTAAAGTACACTCCCTTTAATTTCTTCGAAAGATTGTATTCCTGGTTTGGAATTGATGCAAATGATTATGGTATAGTCCATTGGGTGCAAAGAAAAAGGGGGGAAACCCCTTCATACTGTATCTTTGAAGCCATGTGTAGCTTTGCTTTTTCCGTCTGCCCTGTAGGGTTCTGTATAGCATTTGGTATCGTTTTCTGTCGTTGACCTTGTAATCTCTGAATTCTAGTGCAGCTTCTATGTAGTATGAACAAGAGAATTACAAGGTGTTTCTCATTATGAGACAATATTTTAGCTTTAGCTATTTAAATTGGTCATCGACTTTAATGTGTTTGGAACTTTTAAAAGAGCATATAAAAAGATACTTATTGGATCAGACTAAGGGTCCATTTAGTTCCGCATCCTTACAGTTGTGGTTAGCTAGAAGTCTTCAGAAGACACAAGCAGGGCATGAAGGCATCAGGTACATGCTGTGTATTCAGAGTTATATTGCATTTGAACATCAGGGTTCTATTTGTTGTCATAGCCAATAGTAGTTAACATCTTCCATTAAGTTGCCTAATCCCTTTTAAAACTATGTCCATTACCATTTCTTGTGATACTGACTTCCATAAGTTAATTACATGTAATGTGAAATGGTGCATGATTTTTGTCTTTCCCAAACTTCTTAAGCATTAAATTTAATTAATGATGCTGTGTCCTAGTAAGGGAGGGATGAAGAAAATCACACTAGAAGTTCCAGAGCATTTTGTGATGCAGTTTAAGCAGTTCCCATTATCAACACTGAAGATCAAGCAACCTGTGCAAAATTATCTGCATTGTCTCTAACTCGGGACTGATAACAAGTCATACTGTTGTTTAGAATCTGGAGGTGTGAAACTATACTGTAATGGCTGTGGAGTAAGGATCATAAAATTGCTTCTAGATGGAGATTCCCCCCCCCCCCCCCCGGCAAGAACATTTAATATTGCATAGCTAAGCATTAGAAAATGGATTAAGAGATGCCAGGAACCCAGGGGTCCGTTGGAGCGGGAGCGCACAGGAGCGCAGCTCCGGGAGTGAGGAGCCCAGGGGGCGGGCACATGACCAAGCCCCACCCCCTCCGCAGCTTCCCCGAGCAGAGCAGAGGCACAGCGCCCCGGGGAAAGCCCTGCTAGGGTCTTTATGGTTTTTAACGTTTTGTTTTAATATTGATAAATTTATCATTGTTCCTTCTATGACTGTGTGCTGCTTTTCCAGAGACTTGCTCAAGGTGGCATATCAATTTTCTAAGTATACCATTTTTTATCTGGGCACATGGCACATAAGTACTGGAGAAATTTCACCAACCCTTCAGCAGCTTCCACCTTATCAGTTTGGTGTAGTGGTCAGGAGTTGGACTCTAATCTGGGAGAACCGGGTCTGATTCCCCACTCCTCCACATGCAGCTGCTGGTGTGACCTTGGGCTAGTCACAAGCTCTCTCAGAGCTTTCTCTCATGAGCAGTTCTCAAAAGACCTCTCTCAGCCCCACCTACCTCACAGAGTGTCTTGTTGTGGGGAGGGGAAGGGAAAGGGATGGGTGGTGCACATGTCCTGGGTATCTCAAGTCTACTTGAAACCTGGTGGTTTCAAGGGAGCAGGAAGAGAATGAGGGTGTGTTCTTTACGCTTATTTTTATTGCACAAAGTATTGGATGGGGAGGAAGAGCAGGTCAGTTTCACTCACCTGTGGAGTGGAGCCTGAGGGGTGGGTGTTGCCTTCTGACACACTTCCGGTATGTTAGGGGGTGTGGCATATGCAAATGAGTTATGCTAATGAGCTCCTGCGCCTCTTTTTCTATGAAATGACCCCTGCAGGAATCTATTCGGAAAGAATCATTTACCCTGATGAGCATGCCACTTGATGGAATTATGAGGAAGAAAAAATACAGAGTATGCTATTATGATGACAGGGGAGAGTAAAGAGTAAAATTTAGCTTAAGTATTATAGGCACCGGGCAGCAATTTTTTTAAAAAATTGAGTGCTTGAACACTTCTCAGATAATTCAGAGTCTTCCATGTTTTGGGGACCTCGTGTATGAGTCCCATCTCCTCTGTGACTGAAACATCTCTGCTGTCAAAAATGGTAAACCAAGTTATCCAAGTCTAAGAAAACCATCTAAAGTTAGGCATGTTCAATCATATTGTTACAAATCTACTTATTTTTTATAACACACACGTTCCCTCCTTTCTGTTTCATTTTAGGGATTTGATGCCAAGAACCCTTGATGGGCAGATCACCATGGAGAAAACACCCAGCTACTTTGTCACCAAGGAAGCGCCCGCTCGCATCTCTGCCATGTCGAAGGGCGCCAAGCTCATTGTGGTGGTGAGAGACCCGGTTACCCGAGCCATTTCTGACTACACACAGACGCTGTCCAAGAAGCCTGACATCCCCACCTTCGAGAGCCTGACCTTCAAGAACAGGACTACGGGCCTCATTGACACAACCTGGAGTGCCATCCAGATCGGCATTTATGCCAAGCATCTGGAAAACTGGCTCCTTTATTTCCCCATTGGACAGATTCTTTTTGTCAGTGGGGAAAGGCTAATCAGCGACCCTGCGGGTGAGTTAGGCCGGGTCCAGGACTTCTTGGGTCTCAAAAGGATCATCACAGATAAACACTTCTACTTCAACAAGACCAAGGGCTTCCCGTGCCTGAAAAAGGCAGAAGGCAGTAGCAAGCCTCATTGCCTGGGCAAAACGAAAGGGCGGACTCATCCGAACATCGACCAGAAGGTGGTCCGGAGGCTACGAGAGTTCTACCGACCTTTCAACATGAAGTTCTACCAGATGACTGGACAGGACTTTGGCTGGGACTGAGGCTGGGAAAAAAATAATTTAAATCAATAAAAAGGAAAATATATTTTTCTACTTATCAAGAGAGAAGGGAAATTAATATGTGTGCTGATGTGTGGTGGCTCCAGTTAATATTTTCATTTTGGCACAGAAATGTCCTGGTTTTCTATTTTACTTGCTTTATTGGTCAGGATTTATAGTAATTTCCTTCCTCGGAACCTGAAGTATGAGTTGAGGACTGGAACAGCTGGATTATTTACCTCAGTGAGCCCAAGATGTGGATTCTTCTTGATAGACAAGATGTACCTTTCCATTTTAAGTTTTTTTATGGCATAGCTTGGATTCCTCGATCAGTTAATTCTGGATTCAGTGCCCAGATTTTTAAACCAGCCTTTCCACCGGTGAAAAGGGGAGGAGGGGGCCTCCTTTGACCACTTAGAAGGTTATTCCAGGTTATCATGGTACCTGCATGGACAAAAGCCATGTGGAACAGGGGCGGTGTTAAGGAGGGTAATTATTGAGATTGAGTGAAAAAGATGGAATGTTTCAACTCGATACTACTAGGTCACTGTTTGTGACAAACAGGATGGGGTTGATTTTTTTTTTCTTTAGCATGTCCTATGGTGGGCTTTTGAGTTACAACAAAAGGAGTTCAGGATAAATTCAACATGAGGATGTTTTCAGTGTGTTTCATGATGTATACTCTATAAACACTTCGCAAGCTGTGTGAAGCTTTAGATCCCAGAGTTATACAACAAAGGTAACTTATTCATTCATCTGATTCCCCACCTGACCAGAGGCATTGACTTTTAGAAATCCCGGGGGAGCGGGGGCTCTTATGAACGTGCGAGCTTTGCGCGCGCGCACACACTGGGACCATGTCCCCACCGCCTCTCCCCCCCCCAGGCCTGGCCTGGCCTGGCCACTCCTCCCTCCGTGGGGCCAGCTGGGCAAATGCCCAGTGTGCTGGCGTCACCCGGAAGTGACGTCAGCACGCCGGGCACGTTGCCGGGGCGACACTCTGGCAATCGCCCTGAAACTCTATGGTGCCATAGAGGTAGGAGTGGCCAGGCCAGGCCCGAGGGGGAGAGGCGACGGCTGCCGGCCAGCTGGCCGGTGGGCCAGTGGGAGGGCAAGCAAGCAGGCAGGCAAGCGAGTCGGCCTGGTGGATGCTCCGTTTTGCTGGGGGAGGCTGAGCCCTCCCCCGGGAAATTTCAGGGGGGGCTCAAGCCCTCGAGCCCCCCCGTAGTTGACGCCTATGCACCTGACTAAATAAATGCACATAGTATCATCCCTGGGCAGGTACTTAGCATAATCAGGAACAGAAGGTATCTCTAAAGTCATACTGTAGCATTCCCATTTCCTAAAGTATGTCTTTGTCATGGTCTCTGTGCATAACACTTGTGGGATTAAGGTACCTGCGCCAGCTCCAACCAGTAAATTTACAAGCTCAGCAAAAGGATTTTTGCACCCTTCCTGTGTCATGCATGGGAACTCCCACCATGCATGCCCACAAGGGCAGGGAGCGGACGTCCCACAAGTTCTCTTCTGACCACTGTGCTGATTGGACGATCACACTTCAGTTGGTGAACTTACCTCAAACCTTCTTACAGCTCATCTTCTGGATCTCAGGTTTTGCTCAGCCTCCTTATCCTTCTTCTTTGACTATCAAAAAAAAGGACTTTAATTCTAGACTTTATTATCCACCCCCCTCCCCTTCCCTCAGCTTGGTCTATGGAAAAGCTGTGGGGATTTTTCAAAAGGTGCACACAGTGTGGGAGGAAGCTCACCCCCCCCCCCCAATAGTCACTCCTTGTTCTTACTTTGCTTTGGAGAAACCCATTGGCCAGACTCCTGCACCCACTGTGCAAAATTATCTAAACAAATGAGAAAGAACTAGGCAGCTTGACTTTGGACAGCACTCTTGGAATCCACCTTGACTCCCACCAAAATGGTGTTGGCAATCTCTGTTCAACAGGAGAAGGCCAAATCAGCAGCCACATTGACGGGGCACACTCTGGCCTCAAGCCAGGCCTCACAAGCCACAACAAAGGCCCCATCTGATACTGACCTTTCATCATTGAAAAGGTCCGGCTCAATGTTGAAATCAGCATTGTCTTCCCCTACCAAGAAACGTAGGGAAGACAAGAGCTATAAGATGGGCAAGCATAAAGCCCACAAAACAGTCTCTCAACAGAAGTCCCAGAGCCCGCCATATGGCTCTATGGCTCATAAATATGCCGCTCCCGTGAGACCTCTGATACTTGACCATACGCAGATCTCAGCAATTCCACCAATGCAACTGCTGAGCTTTCAGTCTATTGGCTGTACTCCATCTCACTCATCCCACTCCAGATCATCGAGCTGGGGTACTTCTCCATCGCAGTTGATGGTTGGTGACTAATTTTGGCATTGCCCATCCAATACTCAAATGGACACTCACTGAAACCGACCCTGCCTCTGGCAGTCACCCCTTGACATTGACACCGCTCGCTTCATGACGAGGCGCCTCCTCCTTTCCAGCTGTGAAATTCACCTCCCCTAATCCCCTGGGACAAGTGGCAACTACAGTACCTCTGTGGGGATTTTCCACTTCCATCTTCCTTCCCTTGGCTCAACATGAGGGGACCCTCCAATTGAGATCAATGTTCAACATACTCACATCGATCTCAATCAGGAAGGGGAAAAATTGGCTTCCCACCATTTTCCAGATGGTGGAAAAATTGGCTCCCCAGGCCTCCTTTGGAGGAGAGGCTGCGAGGGATGGGGAAGTGTATGAGCGTGCCAGATGTCATACTGTCCCCCCATCACTGTCCTCAACCAAATGCCTGGTGGAACATCTCTGCCTTACATGCCCTGCAGAAAAGAAATAACTTTCACAGGGCATGAATGTCTTCCAGCAGAGAGTTCCGTTACTGCCACCCTTGACCACCAAGTTTTCAGTAGTGATGAGCCATCCTCACAAACAGCAAAAAACTACATGCAAAGGGACACCAGTGGAACCCACTTCAGCCTCAGCATTGGTACTGATCATACTTTGACGGTCAGCATCCCTGACCCATAGCAAAGGGCGGCTGCACATCTTACAGACCTCGGAGGCCTCCAATGCCAACAAGTTGGAAAATGCATCAGACAGGGAATTGGAAAGGGAGGATCCTGGGCACCAAACTTCATATACCAACCCCTCACCAACCCTACAGGTGACAGACGACCTAGCCATATCTCCATCCAAAGACTTGAAATCATATGATGACCTGGTCAAACAGATGGCAAAGACTTAAAATCTTACAGTGACCTGGTCAAATGGACAGCCCATGCACTTAGAATTATAGAATCATAGAGTTGGAAGGGTCATCCAGGGTCATCTAGTCCAACCCCCTGCACAATGCAGGAAATTCACAATTCACTTGAACTGCCCATTGTCCAACCACAACTTGTAGTAACAGACTCAGTCTTTGATATAGTCTAGCTAGATATCTCCACAGCCATAGCACTGCCCATGATGACAGTGATGCTACAAGATGCTAAGATACCATGGAACAAACCAGAATCAACTCCTATTTCATCCAAATGATTTGATCACATGTATAGGGTTCAAGAGACTGGAGCTAAGTTTTTGTTCTACCATCCCAAACCAAACTCCATGGTGGTGACCTCATCTTTTAAAAGCAGGCATACACACTTAACCCCTCTTGATAAGGAGAACAAAAACCTAGACTCCTTTGAGTGGAAATTCTACTCCTCTGGAGCTCTTGGACTCAAAAACACTAACTACCTAGCATGCATGGGACACTACTGTATTTCCTCTGGGAACAACTTTCCAAACTGCTTGCGGGCCTCCCTGAAGATAAACACACAGCTGCCAGAAGGCTACAAAAGGAAGGTATGATACTTGCAAAACAGCAGATCAGCTCATCTAAACACACACTCAGTGCCTTCTCCAAGACAATTGCCTCTGCTATTGCCCTAAGGAGACACTCATGGCTCTGAATGACAACCCTCCATCTCGACACATGTTCTTAAATAGAGGACCCTCCTTTGATGGGAAAGATCTTTTCAACTCGACGACTGACAGTGTCCTTCAAGAAATGGATAAAAGCATCAAATCATCTCGCATTCTTGGTGTTACTGCTAACCCCCGCACCTACATACCTAAAGCCTGGTCAAGATCCTGGCCTAAACACCAGAATAATAAACAATCACCTGACCAGATGTGGAGGAACCACCAGCCACAGACCACTCACAGGTCATCCTATGCCCCGAAAACTAAATTCTCAGGCACACAACAACCATCTAGATCTAAGCCCTCCAGACCCTCCAAACAGGATCTTTGACTTTTGCATCTTCACCCAGAACCAGTGACCACCAACTGCCTCACCTCTCAGCCACTCGCCTCCACCCCTTCCTCCCGGCCTGGAGATGAATCACCTTGGACAAATTGGTCCTATTTGTCATCTCACAGGGCTACACAATAGAGTTTGTTCAAGCCCCCCCTCCCACACCAGTTTGTCAACAACCCTCCTTCCAACATCCTGCAGGAAGGAGCACATTAAAAGTTGTGCACTTTAGTTCTTAGCAATAATTGTCACACTTAGTATTGATGATTTTCTGTGTGTTTGTACAGTGCTTTTTGGTTATAGAGGTAGTACCACCAGATTCACTGGGGCATGGATTTGATTCCTGATACTTTACTGTCCCCAAGAAGGACAGCGGCATCAGACCAATAATGGACCTTAGGACACTGAACAGATTAATCATCTATCGCAAGTTCAGGATGACTTTACTCCAGAACACCCTACCTCAAAGAAGTGGTATGGATGGCTACAATAGATTTGCAGGGCACCTATTTTTATCTGAACATCAGGCCACATCACAGGCAATACCTACAGTTCATGGTGGTAGGGGAGCATTATCAATACAAGGTACTCCCATTTGGGATCTCCCCAGCACTGAGAGTATTAATAAAAAAAACTATGGTGGTTATTGCAGCTTACCTTCACTCTCAGGGAACTGTTGTTTTCCTCTACATAGGTGACATATGTGGCGAACTCTGAGGAACACCTCCTGGAAGACTCTAATGTTACTACAGATCCTAGGACTATATGTCAACTACAAGAAATCTAATCTCACCCCTTCCAAACAAGTACAATTCATAGGGGCACTGCTCAACTCCATGACTTGCAGAGCATTTCTACCTTCCCAGAGGGCATCCACGATTATTACCTTGATCCAATAAATAGTGCTTCTCATGATGACCCTCCAATTATGGTTTCTCATAAACTTTAACCCCTCCCATCACTCCCAGCTAATGAGACTTTTCATACCTGCCCATGTTCTCAACTCCCTGTCTTGGTCGTAGCACAGACCCAATCTCATGGAAGGAGCTTCACTCCAACTACCTTCCTCAATGGAGACTGTAACCACAGACATTCCTTTTGGGAATGGGATGCTCACTTGAGTGTATGTGTGGGTGCAAGATGATACGTACACCATCAGCAACACCACATAAACCACCTGAAACTTCCAGCAATCAAATTTTCCTTGCAATCCTTTCAATTTACATTGAAGGAGAAAATAGTTTCAGTGCTTATGGACAACACCGCTGCCCTCAGCTACATAAATTGCCAGGGAGGCTCAGTGTCCAGGACACTCTGTGGGCTATCAATGGACTTGTGAACCTGGTGCATAGTACAGGGGATCTTCATCATCGCTACTCACCTCCCAGGAGTGCAGAACATCTAGGCAGACCTCCTCAGCAAAGAAGGACCACTGCTGCATGAATGAGAGCTCAACTGGATTTACCTATGACCTGTATTCGAAAAATGAGGCCAACTCTCTATTAATGCCTTCACCATGAGAGTAAACTGGGAGTGTCCAGACTTCCATTGCAGAGGTGGCACGGACCTATTGTCCCTTGGAGATGGTCCCCTTTATTTGTGGAATCACAAGTTCCTGTTTCTATTTTCCCCACTACCCCTCACCACCAGGTTCATCAACAAGCTAATGAGGGAAGAACTGAGCTTCATTCTGATCACAACCTGGTGGCCATGACAAGTGTGGTTCCCCATAACACTCCAGCTATCTCAAGGGGAAATGCACCACTTCCCACCAGCTGTGGACCTCCTCCTCATGCATGGGGAGCATGTTCTATACCATGATGTCCCACACTTAAAACTGACAGCCTGGATCCTTTCCTAAGAGGGTGAAGGAATGATTAATGATCAACAGCAGGAAACCTTTCACCAGAAAATCCTATGCATGCAAGTGGCTGAAATTTCTGACCTATTTCAAGGATAACACGGCAACCCTGGAGAAAGCTGGGCTCCCTGTGATCTTTAACTACCTTCTCACTCTCGTAGATGCAGGGCCAAGTCACTTCTCATTAAGAGTCCTGGCCACGTTCTCAATTCCCAGTCTAGCAGCTATATTAATGTACCACCAGAGAATTGATGGTTATTCTGTCTTCACCCATCCAGACACCAAAAGATTCCTGAAGGAACTGATGGGCATGCATCCTCCAGTCAAACACCCAGTTCCCGCTTGGGACTTACCTTTAGTTCTCTGAAAACTAACAGGGAAACCCTTTGAAAAGAATTTTTTAAAAAGAACCCATGACAATGTGTGACCCTCAACTTCTAGCATGGAAGACGGCCTTCTTGGTCATTATCACATCAGCCAGATGTGTGGGCAAACTCTTAGCACTCAGACATGGCCTCCCTATCTTTGTTTCCATAAGGAAGGGGTCTTGCTAGCACCAGATGCCAATTTCTTGCCTAAGGTTTTGTCAGACTTCCATCTCCATGCCGTCATCACACACCCAACCTTTTTTCAAGATCCTAAATATGTCTCGGAAAGACTGTTTCATTCTTTGGATGTCAAAAGGGACCTACTATTCTACCTCATAAGAACAAAAACAGACTGTAAAGACCCTCAACTCTTCATTTCCTATGCCATGCACAGAAAAGGCCATAGGATATCAGCAGAAAGATTATCCTAATGTATTGTCAGGACAATCAAACTGTGCTACTTATTTGCTAAGCACCCATTACCAGGACCCAAAAGAGCACACTCCACGAGGGCAATGGCCATGTCCACCTCTTTTCTCAGAGGGATCCCTCTAGAAGACATCTGTAAAGTGGTCGTGTGGGTGATGTCCAATACCTTTGAAGAACCATAGAATCACAGAGTTGGAAGCAGGCATACAGGCCCTCTAGTCCAACCCCCTTCACAATGCAGGATCAGCCTAGAGCATCCCTGACAAGTGTTTGTCCAGCCACTGCTTAAAGACTGCCAGTGAAGCACTACACCCTAAATGTTTGTGTGCAACAACAGGCAACAGTGTGATGATCCTTTCTGTAGTCCGCTGCAACTTAGTAGCTGCCAGTACCCTCCTCCAGGTAGGCCAGAGCTTGCTACTTTCCCACAGGTGGGATGCACAGAGACCATGACCAAGATAAATAGGTTGCTTACCTGTAAATGGTGAACTTCAGATGGTCATCTGTACATTCATGCCCCCCACCCAGCCTTCCCCCTCCTGTCAGCACAGCAGTCAGACGGAACTGACGGGATGTCTGCTCCCTGCTCCTGTGGGCATGCGCAGTGGGAGCTCCTGTGCAAGACATGGGAAGGGCACAAAAGTCCTTTTGCTGAACTTGTAAGTTTACCATCAGAGCCAGCGTATGCGCCTTAATCCCACAGGTGTGAATGCACAGATGACCACTCAGAGATCACCAGTTACAGGTAAGCAACCTGTTTTTGCCCGTACTACTGACCTAAAGCATCCTGATGGGATTGGGCCATTAGTCATTTACTGAAGAGTGGCATACAGCCTTGTCTGAACGTGACTCTAAACCTAGATGTTTTGCAAAGAAGATCAAATATCCCAACTAATTACGATAAAGTATCTTCATTGTACTTTGAAGGGCTTTATTCCTTCACCCCTAAATTATCCACCTGTTGCCTCCATAAAGCTTTGTATTAGCTCAGATTTCTCTATCAGAGTCTAGTGACAGCTGGGCTGAACCAAAGAGTCAATAGAAGGGAGAGAGAGAAATGAAGCCTCTTTCTCTCCCCCCCCCCCTCCATACACATAATTAAACACAAGAGGTTCTAAGGTCATTGCTTACAACAGTCAACCAATCCGCTCAGCCTCCTGTCTCAACTCCGAATGTTCCATTTCTAGCCTTAAGCCCTTTTTTGGCAGGATCTTGTGCTGTAAAACATCTGGGTAAACATTTTATAATCACCCAAACAAAGAAGGGAAAGTAGCTATTAGGTCATTTGAGAATGTAACATTGGACAAAGCTGGCTTGCTCTTGTCTCACAGCAGCTCTTCCTGTCTGAGGTCCTTTTGGAGAGCTTGATTCGTCCCAAATACAGAAATCACCTTATATAGAGACTCAACTGGCGGCGCCCACAACAGGAAAAATGACAGCCACAGACACTGTGGTTTCCTAGCTCGTTCAAACAGAAAAAAAAGGACTATGGACCAGTAATTAACCCCTGAAGCTAATGCCAAAGAGCACAAAATACCATGTTTGAGAAATTAAGAGTATATTGAAAAGTGCAAATGTATTCAGTCCTCAAGTTTTTCGCCTACTAAAATTTTCCGGAGAAAAGCAGTCTTTCAGTCTTTCAAGATCTAGTTCAGTTTTGCCCAAATAGT
Source organism: Lepidodactylus listeri (assembly GCA_029233225.1). Lineage (NCBI taxonomy): Eukaryota > Metazoa > Chordata > Lepidosauria > Squamata > Gekkonidae > Lepidodactylus > Lepidodactylus listeri. The sequence goes on along the minus strand of JARCFY010000015.1, from coordinate 14,415,981 downwards.
TTCTCAGATTTAGAAAAAAGCCACAGAAACAGGTTAATACAACAGCTTGCAAGTCTCTGTCATCTTAAGCCCAGTTAACAGGGCTTAATGTTAATGTAAATTAAGATGAGTCATTCTCTTATGCATTCTCAGTAATCTCCGAGTCTGGCAGGGTGGCAGCTTGATCCCAGTCAGTTACACAGCCTTGCAATATGCGAGCATCATCTCTGCCACCCAAGTTTGATGCCATGGCTTGCGATGTTGCATTGGTCTGGTACCCTTTGTGCCTCCTCTGCAATTAGCTGCTGCCAGAGCAAGAATGGAGTTCAGGCTGCCGATGTGATCAGTAGTCTTTTTGTGATACTGCAAGTCCTCTGTTGCAATCCTTTACGTATCATCCCTTAGTGTCCCTATCACATCCCTCCTTTGAGCCTTAAGTTGTCCTTGACAGACATATATTAAAAATATCCCAAATTATTCAAACAATTTCAGCTGATCTAAAGGATGCATATTAAGTTAGCGCACGCGAACACACACACATTTCTTATTTGCCGAATGTCTCCAACATTGGGTTTTACCATTAGAAGGATTGGAATGCCAAATTTAAAGACTCTTCTGGGGTGCAAGAGGCTCCTTGGCCACAGTCACACCCGCAGTTTGTGGTGCTATAATAGCGTTTCCTGAGTGGAATAAATGGGCCCCTCCAGACAAGAACATCTGCCTCCCGTGGCCCAGTTGTCAGCAGCCAGTGCTGTTCCACAATGGAAATGGAATAAACCGATACCAGGGAAAGTCTGGTATTAACGGGTTGTTCCTGCTTCTTTCTGGGTATTCCAAGATCTGAAATCTCCTGTAGTGAAAATAACCCGGAAGGGACGTCTGAACTTGCAGATCCATTTCCGCCACTGCTTTTTTTAGTTGCTGCCTATATCCATCTGCTTATATTTCAATAAAACCCATACCTACAGCTCAACCCTTGGTTCAAGGGCAATGTTAATGTGGATGCCCCCACCCCATGGGATGACCATGTGGGTAACCCACCACAGGGTGTATGGTCTGGATGGAATACTTTGCTACACTTTGAACTGGTACAGTCTGAGGCGCCACCATACCATGCCAAGCCGCCAGTGTGTCCAGAGCCCTTGTGTCCTTTTGGGGTTTGGGGTGGATCAGTTTCATAGTACAGGATAGCTGGACCTGGCCAAGATTTGAGTTAGCATTACTATTTAAAACATTAACACTTGGAAACATTTTGAAGCCATGACCTCTGTCCTGTAAGATGACATGGAGCTAAAACAGGGGCATCCATTGTGTCATACTGAACTGTCCTATATAGTTGATAAAACAGCAGAAGGATCAAAAGGAACTGTTTGTAAGAGGGCACTCCTGCTATCCTTGGGGAGGTCATCCTTGTCTAGAATTTTCAACAGGTGCTTACAGTTGCAATACACATACTGTTCCACACAACTTAAAGGCAAACACTGGTTTCTAGCTTGTTACTGCTTTTCCTGTAATGCAAGGCTGGACTGAGGCCCAAATGGGAGTTACTCTGACATGACAGAGCAGTGTTCAGAATACTCAGGTTCTGTAATGTATTGAGGAGTGTAAAATGTAAAACTTCCATGGCTGAAAAGCAAAAAAGAATTCAGCTTTTCTACAGTGCACCCAAGGGTTATTTCATGCCACTACAAGACAAACAATGAACTCACACACTTATTGCTAGGTAAAATTAAAAGCCAGATTGTCAAGGGGTCTGATGAATGAGGCTTGCACCTTTTAAAGCAATCTTTCCTATTATATAAAGCCGTTTTAAAATTCCAAGGGGCAAGATTCTATGGGGCGCCAAAATCAGTAGGCTGGATGGATTGCCACTCAAAAGGGGGACCCTGGCCACTGGCTGCATTCTCTCCCTGCTTTGCCTCAGTCCCACCTACAGAGCCACCGGCCAGTGTCCCAGTCTCAGTCTGGAGGGAGCCAGCAAAGGGGAAGGATCCACTCTTCTCCTCCTCCCACTGCCAGGTGGGTCTAACTGTCCCCTCAGTGGCCTGCTTCTGTCAGTGAAAAGACAATGGACTTTCACCATAACCCCCCTCCCCCCACACACTGCCAGCAAGCCCAGAATAAACTGTCAGAATAAACTGTCAGAAACAAGGGGCATTTCACACAGCACCCCATAGCACTTCAGGACCGGTACAAAGAACAGAAGAATGCTTGGGAGGAGGTTTCAAGGTAAACTGGCTCAGGAACGCTTCCCCAACAAGAGAGGCACGTTTCTGTGTGAAAGGGCCAATATGTTCCATTAGGGAACCGGCACTAATACAGTCCCCTCAGTGCCCGTTGCTAGGCAACAGAGCTTGCTTCTCTGAAAGCCCCTTTCCACACCTATGTTGGGCTCTGGGAGAAAACTCATCAGGGCCAGCTGAACAGAATGCCATAGAGGCCACCCTCCAAAGCAGTCATTATCTCCGGGGGGGGGGGGGATCTGTTGTCTGGAGTTCAATTGTGATACCTGGTAATCTTCAGGCTCCACCTGGAGGTTGGGTACCCTAGGCATAGCAGTAAGCTCTTCAGGGCAGGATCTGCCAGACCCAGGTTCCTGCTAAGTGGGTAATTTGGGCCAGTCACAGACTTTAAGTCTAACCTACCTCACAGGGTTGTTGTGCAAGTCAAAAGGGGGAGAGGAGAATGATGTCAGCTGCTTCGGTCCCCATTGCAGAGAAAGACTACGTTTCCACCAGGGGAAGTATGGTTGTCAATCTCCAGGCGAGGGCTGGAGATCACTCAGAATTACAAGTGTACTCCAGATGGCAGAGATCAGTTCCCCTGGAGAAAATGGTGGACTCTGTGTCCTTATACCCTGCTGAGATGGACCCCTTATGACAGCCAATGTGACATAGCAGTCAGGGCTTCAGAGCACCATGGAGGCTGCAGGGGTGGAGATGGAAAGTTGAAGAGTGAGGTTAATGTTGGCTGGGAAGGAGATAGGGATGCCAACTCCAGGTGGAAAATTCCTGGAGATTTGAGGGATGGAGCCTGGAGACGGTGAGGTTTGAGGAGGGGTGGGACCTCAGACAGGTACAATGTCATAGACGCCACCCTCCAAGCTAGCAAGTCCCTCATGAGGAACCATTGTTGCCAATCTCCAGGTGGGGACTGGAGATCACTCAGAATTACAACTGTTCTCTAGGGGGAGGGGGAGGAGATGGAAAGCTTGTATGCCAATAAAGGTTGTGTATTGTGTGATAGAAAGCTGAAGCCAGGGGGCAGATAACGATACATTGACAGTTGGCTGGGAGGTAGGGTTGCCATCTCCAGGTTGGGAAATTCCTGGAGATTTGAGGGGTGGACCCTGGCGAGGGTGAGGTTTCAGCAGGGGTGGGACTTCAGACAGGTTCAATGCCATAGACTCCACCCTTCAAACCACCCGTTCCCTCAGGGGGGAACCATTGTTGCCAATCTCCAGGAGAGGGATGGGGATCACACTGAATTACAACTGCTCTTCAGATGGCAGAGATGGAGAAAATGGTGGACTCTGTGTCATTATACCCTGCTGAGGTCGCCACAGCAAATTGACACTGAGTGCCCAAGACTGGGGCACTCTCCCAGAGCCTTTTTCTAGAGCCCGTTGTATTTATTTCCACAACAGGCCTTATTCCTAGTTGGTATAATAAATTCAAATGAACACAGCATTAATTTATATTTTGTGGATTCTTTGGCTCCTATTCAAGAGCATGTGAAGTTTATTTATTTGCAATAGTTATTACTTTATCTCTCACTTTTTTACCCAGCATATACCATATAAGGCCTGACAAGAGATATATCAATGCCTTTTTATTAACAAAAAAACCTTCTTTCTACATCCATAATATTTTACGTTATTTCTTTGTTTTGTAATCCTCTCATTTCCTCACTTTGATGCTATTTCTGTATGAGCTGAACTACTTTTAATTTAATTTAAAGCTGAAGAAGCACATATTTTAATAAAGTTTACGGGTACTTGGAAGGCTGTGTTGTCTTTTTGGCTTTGACACAAAGAGGTGGAAAAACGCATGATGCAAATCAGGGGTACATCATACATGCCATATTTTAAATGAAATTGTATGACTTTCCTGATTTTCACATGAGCTGTAGGCATGAAGGCACATTTTAAAAAGAGGGAGGAAATGCTTGCTCCTTAGAAGTCGCAAACAGTTACAGCTTACTGCTATGTGGAGCAAAATGATTGTATCCAGATAACTACTGTTAAAAACCATGTTCTATTAGATGAATGACATTGATCCAAATGCCATTCAGATTCTGCCTAATGTTGCTTACCAAGCCTCTTCACCTGATCTAGTGGATACAGCTTTGGTTCACACTGCCTGACTCCTGCCTCTCACTCTGCCCTGTAAAATCAAAAGTGTTCCTGTTAAGATTGCCAGCCTCCAGGTGGGGCCTGGAGATCTCCCCCTATTACTACCCATCTCCATACAACAGAGGACATTCCCTGAAGAAAATGGCTGCTTTGGAGGGTAGGCTGTGGCATTGTACCCTGCTAAGGTCCCTCCCTTCCTCAAACCCCACTCTCCCAAGTCTCCACCCCCAAATCTTCAGGTATTTTCCCACCCAGAGCTGGCAATCCTAGTTTCTGCCTATGATAAAAAGGAATTTGTCTGTCTGACAGCCTCTACTTGGAGACAAAATTTTATAGGTAGGGTAGAAGGAGACCTTCCAGAAATATGTGGAGATCTGGAGCAGGGGTGGCCTGTGTTCTCAAGGGCTGCTTTATTCTTCAGAGAATGTTTCGGGGGAGGGGAGAGTTTATATTGCCACACAAATGTACTGACCTCATGTGTAGCCAGGCTTTATAAATACTGGCTACAGAGCATGTGTACACAGGCTACCTGGGACATTACAGACAAAATTAAATGAGAGAGTTAACACTGAAGAGTGAGTCAGCTCTGTCTCTTACGACCTTGAAAACATTTTCTTCTTTTCTCTACGGGCAAATGTTTTGCCACATCTTGACTAAAATTTAGTAGTGCCATCAAGAGGCCAGATAAAATCTCTGAGAGCTGAAGCCAACCCTGAGGCTGTCAGTGCTGTGTAATATAGTTATGTATAAGAACAACATGTCCACAAATCTAGAGGAAGTAGGTGATCACATGTCAGTTTGGAAATGTTTCAACACGAAGCATATCCAGTGGCTTGGAAGTGGAATGTCAAATTTTCAGTGTGGTCAGGTAAAATGAGGTTTCTAATTTTTTACATACACAAACAGATTAAATCCTAGGAAAATATACTCCTGGACCTCAGAATATTCTATTAAACTTCAGTCATTTAATATCTTTAAACTGAGACCGGGGTGGGGGGGTTAGTCCTTTTCCTTTTTCAAGCTTTCAAGCTTTTTCTTTTAAATATGGCTATCTGGAGCTACTAGTAATCTGAATGAAAGCCTTTAGTTTAAAACACAGACATAAGAAGTCCTGATTAAGGCTTGGGAATGGAAGAGAACACAGTCTGAAGCCAGAGGGTTAGGTGTGCAATATGGGTCATCTCCCCCCCCCATCCTACATTTTCCATAGGGTTATATCAATACAAATGCATTGCCTTTGCTATCGCAATCATCAAAGCACTTATTCCAGAATTTGAAATCTCTTCTTATACATAATTCTCTGTTGGTGGTGGCACACTCCTGAACATTCCACATGCCACCTCAGCCTTTGGTCCCCTGGCCTGTCAATCAGAAGCTGTCCCTATCCACTGGCTGGGAATACTCACATGCCATTGGCTGGGTGCTGGGTCTGCTCCTCTTCCCCACCCACTCCTTCAGCCTCTGTGCCCTGTCAGAATTTCTGGCAGACGGCTTTATCTCTTGACGAAGACACTTCTCCTGCTTCCTTCCTATGGGGGGATTAACTGTTACCACAGTGGCTATTGGTAGGTGAAATGAAATGGCAGTTACCTGTATTTATAAGATGGCTGCTGCCTGTGGTTTGTTTAAAATGTTCACCCATAAGGTTCAACCGTTACCTCAGTGGCTGTTAGTAGGTGAAACGAAATGACAGTTACCTGTGTTTATAAGAGGGGCTTCAGAGCATGGCAGAGGCTGCAGGTGGGGGGGGGGGATGGAAAGCTGAAGAGTGAGGGGGAAATTAAAGTAGGTTGATGCTTGGCTGGGAAGGAGATGGGGTTGCCAACTCCAGGTGGGGAATTCCTGGAGATCTGAGGGGTGGAGCCTAGAGAGGGTGAGGTTTGAGGAGAGGTGGGGCCTCAGAGAGGTACAATGCCATAGACTCCACCCTCCAAACCAGCTATTCCCTCTTGGGGAACCACTGCTGCCAATCTCCAGGTGAGGGGATGAGATCACTCAGAATTACAACTGCTCTTGAGGTAGCAGAGATCAGTTCCCCTGGAGAAAATGGTGGACTCTTTGTCATTATACCCTGCTGAGGTTGCCACAGCAAATTGATGCTGAGTGCCCAAGGCCTTGACACTCTCCAAGAGCCTCTTTCTAGAGCCCATTGTATTTATTCCCACAACGGGCCTTATTCCTAGTAGGGATATAAAATTGGGTTTCCCTTCTTCCACGAACATAGGTGTTTGATAAAGTCTTTAGCATAAAACCATGTAAATAAATGTCACTCTTAGCCGTGGCTATTTATTTGTAGATTGGGAATGACTAGCGTGTAGTTTTAAAAATTAAAAATTGAGGGGTTGGGGTTTTCCTCCTCCTATCACTATGTTTTAAGGCTCTTTTCTGAATGTCCTTTCACCCCTGAAGTGACCATTCTAAGGGGAAATTCCAGGTCAGACACAGCACATCAAAAAGCACACTGTCCTGTCCTTCAAGTCCCCCCTTCCCCTCCGGGGGTTACCTCAGAGAGAAAGAGGACAGACACCCTTTGCGAGCATGCACATGCTTGCACACATGACTTTTCATTCATTCATTTATTTTTATTAGGGGACAGGATTGCAGTCTATTGCAGGGTATATTGTATATATCCCCTCAGGGCTTTTTTGTAGAAAAAGCCCAGCAGGAACTCATTAGCATAATAGGCCACACCCAATAGCAGAAACTCATTAGCATATTAGGCCATACCATTGACAGCACAGCTTATTAGCATATTAGGCCACACCCCCATGTTACCAGAAGAGTAGTCATCCAGCCACACCCACCTTTTGCTTCTTATTCTGTTTACCTTGTTTGTTGTCAAAACCCAGGGTTATTTTTGTAGCATGAATTAATTTGCATGTTAGGCCACATATCCCTAATGTAGCCAATCCTAATGAGTTTCTGCTGATGGGTGTGGCCTATTATGCTAATGAGTTCCTGCTGGGTGTGGCCAACTCAGGAGCCAGCCAGAACTCTGTTCCTGTGCGTTCCTGCCCAAAAATAGCCCTGTATCCCCTTACTTTTACTGCACTGTCTACCTTTGTGACCCACTTTCTGCATTATGGTATGTCATGCCCTTGGCAAGCCCAGCGCTCCATCTTCAGTTCTGCACTGTTTTCAAATTCTGTAATTCTAGTCTGATTATTCTAGTCTAGACTGCTCTGGTTGTTTGGATATTGTATTGAGTCTTTTCGAATTTTTAAATATATTTTGTAATCTCCCTGACTCTGCGTGACAAAGGAAAGCTATAAATGAAGTAAATAAATAATTTAAGGAGGGTGACAGCATACCAATACAATAATTCCCTGTCTCCACATAAGGATATCAGCCCTGTGCTGGCAACACAGAGAGCTGCACAGCCACTGCCAGTGGCCAGAGTTAGGTTTTACGGTTTGGCAAAAGCAGTTGGAAGGGGCCATAAAGCCCATCTATTCAACCCCCCTGCTCAATGCAAGATAAGCCTGGAGCATCCCTGACAAGTGTTTGTCCAGATGCTGATTAAAGACTGCCAGTGAGGGGAAGCTCACCATCTCCCTAGGCAGCTAATTCCACTGTTGAACAACTCTTACTGCAAAAAAGTTTTTCCTAATATCCAGCTGGTACTTCCCCACCCTTAATTTAAATGCATTATTGTGAGTCCTATCTTCTGCTGCCAACAGGAACAGCTCCCTGCCCTCCTCTAAGTGACAGGCCTTCAAATACTTAAAGAGATCAATCTTGTCCCCCTCAACCTCCTCTTATTCTGACTAAACATTCCCAAGTCCCTCAGCCTTTCCTCAGAGGGCTTGGTCTCCAGGCCCCTGATCATCCTCATTGCTCTCCTCCGCACTCGTTCCATTCTGTCCACATCCTTTTTTAAGTGAGGCCTCCAGAACTGCACACAATGCTCCAGGTGCAGCATGACCAATGCAGTGTACAGTGGGAGTCTCAAATCTTGTGATTTCAGTGTTATGCCTCTGTTGATACACCCCACAATCACATTAGCCCTTTTTGTTGCAGCATCACACTGGCTGCTCATATTTAACTTTTCGTCCACCTGTACCCCACCTGTACTGTTCATGCACGCTGCTACTCAGAAGTGTATCCCCCATCACGTATACATGTTCCTCATTTTTGTTACCCAGATATAGAACTTGGCGCTTATCCTTGTTAAATTGCATCTTGTTTACATCCGCCCACTTTTTCAGTGTGTTCAGATCTCATTGAATTCTAACTCTATTTGCTGGTGTGTTCACTGCTCCTCCCAATTTGGTGTCATCTGCAGATTTAATGAGAAGTCCCTCCGCACCCTCAACCACATCATTTATAACAATACTGAAAAGTACCAGGCCCAGAACTGAGCCCTATGGCACCCCACTGGACACCTCTTTCCATTCAGATGAAATGCCATTGACAAGTACTCTTTGAGTGTGGCTCACCAACCAGTTCCCTATCCACCTAGCTATCCTAGAGTCCAGTCCACAGTCCTCTAGTTTACCCATCAGAACATCACAGGGAACCCTGTCAAAAGCTTTACTGAAATCCAGGTAAACAACATCAACAGCATTCCCTCGATCCAGTAAGCTCGTCCCTCAAAGAAAGGAGGTTGGTCTGGCAGGACCTGTTGGGGACAAATCCATGCTGACTACCCCAGATCACCAAGTTGTCCTTTAGATGCTCACAGATTGATTATTTCGACTTCATGCTCCCCCAGTGTCTACGTGCAAGGTTCTGTAGAAATTCTCACACATACATTACTCTTCAAGTTATGCTGACAATCACATCTGCATGCAAGGAACCCACTTTTCTGATAAGCAAGTGTAGAGCCAGGAACAAGCGTCAGTGGGGAATTTCACACTACACCTTTAAAAATGTTACTGAACCGGCTTGGAATAAACCGGTACAGTGACGGTCGTTTCAGACAGCCCTTCCCCTACCGTTTTGGAGCCGTCTTCGAAGCGGTTTGCCATTTCGGACTGCTGCTTTCTTTTCAAGCCTCTTTTCGTCACACACACACACACACAGAGCATTTTAAGACTCAGCCAGTATCTCTCTTTCTTTCTCTCTCTCTCTCTCTCTCACACACACACAGCATTTTAAGACTCAGCCAGGATCTCTCACACACACACCCCTCCCACCCCGCATTTTAAGACTCAGCCTGGATTGTCTCTTTTTAAAAAAATCACAGAGATCGCCTGTGTGGGCAGGTTAAAAGAGGCGCAAAAACACTTGGAGGAGGAAGCGCTTCGGGGGCATTTCACACAGCACCCCTGTAGCACTTCAGGACCGGGAGAAGAACAGAAGAACGCTTGGGAGGAGGTTTCCGGGTAAACCGGCTCAGGAACGCTTCCCCAACAGGAGAGGCATGTTTCTGTGTGAAAGGGCCAATATGTTCTGTTAGGGAACCGGTACTAATATGGTTCTGTGTGAAATGCCTGACAGAAACCATTACTGAAGAGTTCCTGAAATGGAACATAATGGCTGTGTGAAATTCCTCGTGGTTTCTGTGTTTTGTTTTTGTTCTTATCTTACTTTGGCAAACTTCCGCTAAAGGCTTAAAGAATTTGAAAGAAAAAATAATTTAGAGGTCGGGGCAGATTTTTTTTTAAAAAAATCCTTATTCGCCGCTTGGAGTTCAGGCGCCAGCAACCCCTGCTTGTAAAAGCAATTCTGCTTGCAGTTCAGGTGCGCACAGCCCCCGCTTGTAAAAAGCATTTAAAAGGAACCTTTAAATGCTTTTTACAAGTGGGGCCGCCAGTGCCTGAACGCCAAGTCACGAATTCACCACTTGCAGTTCAGGCTAGCTCCCTGTATGATGTCATCACATTGCAGACGTCCAGGGATGCTCCCCAAAGTCCCCCATTGGTGCGTGGACAGTGTTATGTTCTGAGTTCATTTTATGTTGTATGGTTTTGGCTCTGGTATCGTATTTCCCTCATTCAGATTGGCCACACAATAAAGACCTACCATTGGTCCTGAAGCCATCTTAGGGAACCAATCATAGAGCCTTGCCTAGGTCCAATAAAACTTTGTGTAAATAGTTACATTATATATAGTTCACTGTTGAAATTGTATAAGTTTAGGTGCCAGTCTTGCTAGAGCTGTTCAGAGCTGGGTGGCGTTAGAATAAAAGCCTTTCTTTGATTCATCGTCTCCTGACCATCAATCCTTAAAAGACAGGACCTGACAACCCTATGTCAGAAGATGGAAGTGACAGTTATGTCAGAAGATGGAAGTGACAGTTAAGGACAAAAGGTCTCAAACTGAAGACTCTGCATATCAATTTAAGACCTCTGAGGGAGTGAGAGGGAACACACCAGCAACCCCACTCCCTGCTGCCGGTTTCTCCCACCTTCCTCTCCTCCCTGTTGTGGAGTACAGCCAGCTGGCTCTGGCAGGCCAGAGGGAAGGCTAGTAGAACAGATCCTTAGAGCAGCAGCCCAGGAAATATTACTGCTGATACTCTCTGTCACCCAGCAGTTTAAAGAGATGGAGACTTTGGGGTTGGGAGTTGCCACCCCTCTTGGTGGTACTGAAATGTGGGGGACAGTTTTTTGTGAGTGTGATACATGTTTCTGGGGGAACACACCGGAAAGGAGTTCCAGGAGCTCTTAGACAAAATTCTTTTTAAAACGTTTAAAAGTTCATGAGTTTTCAGTATACAGATTGAAAAGTATTGGAGTCGGGAGGCCGGTAATGGTGAAATCAGCATTGTGGTTTATTGTGGGTTAAGATGGAGCATGGGGACAAAGGGATGGGGAAGCCACTTATATTTACAGGTAAACCACGCCTTGACCATGTCCCCCCTTAAGGGGATTGGTCCAGCAGGGATTAGTCTCCTGCCAGAGGCTGTCATAGGCCCATTCAAATATCCTCAGCCTCTGATAGGGGGACCGGCAGAATCCCTAGGTCCATTGTTCTCTGGGGAAGGAAGCTCTCTTGTTATCACATCCCATGACAGGTAAACATGCCCAGACATGTTCCCTGGCTGCAGACAAAGAGTCAAGCATTGGACATAACACCGACTGAAAACTTCATTTCCCTCTTGAGAATTCCAGCACCGGTTCCCCCCCCCCCCAAATAGCCCTTGTTCTCCCTATGCACTACTGCTAAGAACACACACACACACAGGGTTCTTCCCCCTGAATGCAGTGGAACAGTCCTTTGGACCAAAGCTCCAAGGAGCCTTCAGGCTTCAGTTTCTTGTAACAAACTCCTCTAGGCAATTCACATCTTTCATCCTCTGCAGTTTTACATTCTACATGAAATGGAGTAACTTCCTCTCCCTACCCCTGCCTTTCTTATTAACGGGGAGGAGGGCGAGATGTGCAGGGACACAAAACTGCCTCTCAAAAATCCCAAGCCTTATAACCCCCTAATTACTTGTCTACCTTTTTATTTCCTTCCAATTTGCTATCATAAACCCCATCTGTTTCTCTTGGCAGCTTCCTTGGGTAATAAAAACCCTGCACTGTGGAGTCTGTGGCTTCTAGTTCCAAAGTCAGGATCTTAAATGAGAATGAAAACGGTGGGGAGGGCATATTAAAGAAGAGAAGGTTATGGAAACTATGGCCCTTTCTGCATGCACTCTTTACTCCTGATTTGGCCAGATCTGGAGTCATTTCACCGTTACGTGGAATGAGATTCTTGCGTTCTGCATTATTATTTTTGCCTGGCTCTTTCCCCAGGGTTCCTAAATGACGCAGAGTGTGCTTTCTGCATTCCATTTGAAAAAAAACCCCTTCATTTAGCCTCTGAAGTTGCAGCCAACTTTAAAAAAATGTGTGCCATTTGCTGACAAAGACATTTGATCGGTCAGGTGGAGTACCGAGCCACTCCCTGGATTACTTGATGATCGCATCAATACCCCTGATGTAATATGATAAGTGTGTATTTGGTGTGGACCTCCTGTTCTAAATGAAAATTTAAAAATATCTATAAACCGGGCCTCTCTTGCAGACACTTGTACGGGGGGGGGGGGGGGGGGAGAGAGAGAAAAGCAGGCAGCTGAAGCCCAGCTCAGAGTGCCACCCCACCACCTTCTCTCATTTGCTTCTCTCTCTCCCAAGAAGGATGGAGGCATCAGACCAGTCATGAACTTAAGAGCTCTGAACACCTTCATCGTGTACTGCAAATTTTGGATTGTCTCCCTACAAAACATCTGTTGCTGAAGAGGGGCATCTGGATGGCGACCTTGGACCTTCAAGATGCCTATTTTGAACATCTTCCACCAACACCGGCAGTCCCTGCACTTTGCTATTGGGGAGGACCACTTCCAATACAAGGTTCTCCCATTCGGCCTCTGTACTGCCCCCGGGGTATTTACCAAGACTATGGTGGTGGTTGCCACTCACCTCCATCTCCTTGGGGTTTCCATCTTCGCCTACATCAATGAGTGGCCGGCTTCTGGTAGCAAATTCAGAGAACCTCCTCTTCACAAACATTCAAACCACGTTGTCCCTGCTGCAGGCTCTGGGTCTTTGTATCAACCACAAGAAGTCACAACTCATTCCAAGGCAAAGAGTACAGTTTATCAGTGCTGTTCTGGACTCTGTGGCCTGCAGAGCCTGTCTTCTAGATGACAGGGCAGCTGCCATCTTCGATCTCATCCTCCAGGTGAAGTCTGTATACTGGGTCCCTGCACTCTTAGTCCAGCGGCTTCTGGGATTGATGGCGGACACAACCTCTGTGATAATGTTTGCTAAACTACAGATGCAACCTCTCCAGTTGTGGGTTTTTTTGATCTTTTGACCCACTGTTGCAACCCCAAACAACTCTGCTGTGTCCCCAAGAGGCTGTGTGAATGTCCCTGACTTGGTGGGAACAGCCTTCAAATCTCTTAGAGGGAGCTCCCTTTCATCCTCTGGCTCTGAATCTCACTCTGACAATGGATGTGTCCTTATGGGGCTGGGGGACCCACTTCAACAGCCTTTGTGTTGGAGACAGGTGGGAGCCTCAGTTTTTACATCATCACATCAATTCCTTGGAAGGCATGGTCATCAAGTTCACCCTTCACTCCTTTCAGCCCCTCCTTGGGAAGTCAGTTGCCATCCTCACAGACAACACGCCTGCTCTTAGTTACATCAACCGTCAAGGCGGGACTGTGTCACAGCGTCTTTGCCTTCTGGTCATAGATCTCTGGGATTGGTGTATAACCAATGACATTCACATTTCTGCCACTCATATTCCTGGGCTCCTCAACATTGACATTTTCAGTGGGGGGGCACGTCTCCATGAATGGGAACTGAACTGGCACTACCTTCATCCAGTGTTTTGCCATTGGGGACACCCTATGGTGGATGCTTTTGCCTCCTGGCTAAACAAGAAATGCCCTCTGTTCTGCTGCCAAGGGGGCTCCAACCTCTTATCCCCGGGGGATGGCCTGCTGTGCCCATGGGACAAAGATTTTGTCTTTCTATTGCTATTTTGTCTTTCTATTGACATGGCCACTTTTAACTTTAAAAGGGGTAACTTCTCTGATATGAGGGGACATGTGAGGACGAAACTGAAGAGAAAAGTCAAAAAGGTCAAAACCATTGGGGAAGCTTGGAGACTATTTAAAATTACAATCCTAGAAGCTCAGAAAAAAATATATACCGCAGGTTAGGAAAAACACAAATAGGTATAGAAAAAAGCCTGCATGGTTAAAAAAACAAGTAATGGAAGCTGAAAAAGGATTCCTTTAAGCTGAAGAAGGATTCCTTTAAGCGGTGGAAAACTAGTCTCAGTGAAGTTGATAAACGGGAAGACACGCTGTGGCAACTAAAATCCAAGTCTGTGATCAGGCAGGCAAAAAGGGAATATGAGGAGCATATCGCAAAAAACATAAAGACCAGCAATAAAACTTTCTTCAAGTACATTAGAAGTAGGAAACCAGCCAGGGAGGCAGTGGGGCCCTTGGATGACCAAGGGGTAAAAGGAGTACTGAAGGATGATAGGGAAATGGCTGAGAAGCTGAATGTATTTTTTGCCTCTGTCTTCACTGTAGAAGATGAGAAGTGCTTGCCCACTCCAGAACCGCTGATTTCGGGAGGGGTGTTGAAAGACCTGAGTCAGATTGAGGTGACAAGAGAGGAGGTCCTACATCTGATAGACAACTTAAAAACAAATAAATCACTGGGCCCGGATGGCATACATCCAAGAGTTCTGAGAGAACTCACATCTGAACTTGTGGATCTCCTGACAAAAATATGTAATCTTTCCTTAAAATCTGCCTCCATTCCTGAGGACGAAGATAGTTAATTTCACTCCTATCTTTTAAAAGGGTTCCAGAGGAGATCTGGGAAATTACAGGCCAGTCAGTCTGATGTCGATACCAGGTAAGTTGGTGGAAACTGTTATTAGGGAGAGAATTAGTAAGCACATTGATGTACAAAATCTATTGAGGAAGACTCAGCATGGGTTCTGTAAGGGAAGATCTTGTCTCACTAACCTGTTAGTGTTCTTTGAGGGAGTGAACAAACATGTGGACAAGGGAGACCCAACAGATGTTGTTTCCCTTAACTTCCAGAAAGCTTTTGATAAAGTTCCTCATCAAAGGCTCCTAAGTAAGGTCAATAGTCATGGAATAAAAGGACAAGTCCTTTTGTGGATCAAAAACTGGCTAATTAAAAGGAAACAGAGAGTGAGTATAAATGGGCAATTTTCTCAGTGGAGGGTGGTAAGCAGTGGGGTACCGCAGGGATCAGTACTCGGTCCAATGCTTTTTAACTTATTCATTAATGTTTTGGAGTTGGGAGTAAGCAGTGAAGTGGCTAAATTTGCAGATGACACGAAGTTGTCCAGGGAGGATTTTGAGGCACTCCAAAGGGATCTGTCAAGGATGGGCAAGTGGGTGTTAACATGGTAAATGGGGTTCGATGGGGCCAAGTGCAAAATGATGCACATTGGAGCCAAAATCCTAACTATAAATACACGTTGATGGAGTCCAAATTGGTGGGGACTGTCCAATAGAGAGATCTTGGAGTCATAGTACATAACTCAATGAAAATGCCGGGACAGTATGCAACTGCAATAAAAAAGGCCAATGCTATGCTGGGGATTATTAGGAAGGGAATTGATTTTTGATCCACAAAAATCCCTGTATGAATCAATGGTGCCCCTGTATAAATCGATGGTGCAACCTTGGAGTACAGAGACCATGATGAAGATAAACAGGTTGCTTTCCTGCAACTGATGATCTTTGAGTGGCCAGCTATGCATTCACAGTGCCCTTCTTTCCTTGTCCACTGCTGTCAGCTCTGGTCTCTGCTTCTTGAGGTGTTCAGAGGTCAGAAGGAACTGGTAGGATATTGGCACCGTACACCTTTGGGCATACATGGTGGCGTTCCTGTGCATGCCGGGGGTGAGATTGTGAGAAGGGAGTGGAAGAGCCAGTTGCTTAAGTCTGTGGAGCAGAAGCAGTGTGCAGTGTACTGGTCTCTGAGTGCAGCACAAGCAGCTGAAGTCATTGTGGAATGGGTCCCATAGGTAAGACTGAAAAAGGAATTGGAAGCAGTAGAGTGTTAAATAGTTTGTGCTGTGAATGTAGGATAGTTGTAAAAGACAGGATGGCATATATCAAGTTTGAAATGCAAATATCCCTCAGACTTTATATACGGACTAAGAATCCATGAAGAGTACACAGTCCAGCTATGAATATTCTGTCAGCACTTAGCATAGCATTGGCACTGAATAATAAAACAGTAAATATTAAAAATAGCAGCCGGAGCTGTGTAGCGAAGGGAAGTAGGAGAGTCCAGAGGAGTAGGAGAGAATTAATCACTCATACCTGTTCCAAATTCCTTCTCTACAGCTATGTTTTCACTGGGTGGGGAGGGGGGGGGTGAGGAAATTGTATGGGAAATGCTTGCCCCTTCAGGAGCCTTATTTCAAATTAATTTGCAGCATCTTGACTTCAAACAAAGCACAAACTTGGTATCCAGGTAGCTGGGGCGAGAAGGTGGGATTTCCATGTAATTAAGCTGTATCCATACAACACTAATGGCAGGAATCTAAACACATCCATTGTCCCTTTCAAATAACTTTGATGCATAATCTGGAAATTCATTCAGAAAAAAATGGGGCCTTTCTACCTGCCACTTCCTGGCCCCCTCCGATGAGTTAAAGAAACATCCTTCAGGCTCTGTGCTTAGACTCACTTCACCCTGAAATGTCCCAACATGGAACAGCAGTGTCAGAAAGCCATGTATAAAAGCTTTCATCAGCTGTCGCTTCCCATTTCAGTTGGCACGACATAAAAATGCACTTGTAGCGGCTTCAGTGGTTTGGGAATTCTGTCAGGGCCCTGCAAAGAGGACTCACCCACTGGCTTCCAAGGAACAAAGTAAACGACTTCCATTTTTTCCCCCCTTTGCTGCATTGATCCTTTCAAATTTAACCAATCATATTGGCTCATGGGAGCTCAAGCTTCCTGGCTTTTGCTTTCTTGTGTCAGACTGCTTGGAGAGTTTTACTGAGGAGGCTGGTTGAGGTCTTCATGAACCTCAAGTATATAGGGCAGTTGCACAGGATAGAATCCCAGCAGTCTCGATGGAACCTCTTAGGCTGAGCATTTCTGCAAGCTTTAGCACAGGAGATGCTGAAAAAGGAAGTTTTTTCTGCTTGGCATGAACAGGAAAAATCCCCTAAAACTTGCTGTCAAGGTCACAGTTTGATTTTTTTATCCCAGGAGCGCTCTGCCCAGTTTTTTAACATACCAGCTGTCCACCAGGATGTTAGTACTAGCCCACTGATGGCCACCATTTGGCTCTATATAAAGTTGTTTAGAAGCATCTGTGGGATGTTGGAAAATGTACATTCCTTGCCTAGTTACTTTACTTCTGTCCAGCTTGAGCTGGACCAGCTTCTTACTTCCAATAGTTTTAACAACTATCCAGATGAGCAGAAAATGAAGAATGTGCCTGCTTATTCTCCCTGGCAAAGTACCCCCGGGACAATCATAGAATCATAGAGTTGGAAGGGACCTCTAGGGTCATCTAGTCCAACCCCTGGCACTATGCAGGAAATTCACAAATACCTCCCCCTCCACACCTCAAGGGACTGCTGCTCCACACCCAGAAGATGACAAAACAAAAACCCTCCAGGATCTTCAGCCAACCAAAAAACCCTCCAGGATCTTCAGCCAAACTGGTCTGAAGAAAAATTGCTTCCTGGCCTCAAAGTGTTGAACAGCATTTATCGTGGTGTGTAAGAAAGGGCCACAAGAACTAAGCACTGATGCAACCCTTCCCACCCTCCCTCTCATTTATTTTATTTTATTTTATTTTATTTATGTAATTTATATCTCGCCCTCCTCGCCAGGGCAAGCTCAGGGCGGCTTACGTAGTATTTATAACAAAAAGAAAACAGATGATTGAATAAAATCACAATAGATATAGAACTAAAAACAACACATCAAGTGTGAGTGCGAACCATGTCGTGACGGCAGCATTGGCAGCATCCGGCAGTCAGTCTGCATCATAGTCTGGGTCGTACCGACAGAGCACAGGTTGTTCAAATTGTTGTTAATATTGATACTGATTTTGGGGCCAGGGCCTCAGATTGTTAGGTGTGGCTCATTAGACAAAGGCCTCATGGGAGAGCTCCGTTTTACAGACCCTGCAGAACTGTATAAGGTCCCACAGGGCCCTGATGTCTTCCAGGAGCTCATTCCACCTGTACAGAGCTGCCACTGCAAAGGCCCTCGCCCTCGTCATGGCCAGCCTAGCTTCTCTGGGGCCCAGAAGAGCCAAATGGTTTTGGGACCCTGATCGTAGTGCTCTCTGGGGAACATGTGGGGAAGGGCGGTCCCTTAAGTATGTAGCCCCCTGACTATAAAGAGCTTTAAAGGTAAGTACCAGCACCTCGAACCAAATTTGCTATGCTATAGGCAGCCAGTGCAGTGCCGCATGGGGAGGCCCAGCAACAGCCTGACGGCCGCGTTCTGCACCAGCTGCGGCTTCCAGATTTGGGACCAGGGCAGCCCCATGTAGAGAGCATTACAGCAATTCAATCTCAAGGTGACCATTCCATGGATCACTGTTGCCAGGTGATTGTGTTTGAGGAAGGGAACCAGCTGCCTAATCAGCCGAAGATGATAAAAAGCTGACTTCACAGTGGCTGCTACCTGGGCCTCTATCGTTAGGGAGGCAACCGAGAGCACTCCCAAGCTCCCAACCACCAGGGCTGGCACCAGCAGCACCCAATCGAAGGTCAGGAGTGATCCCTACCCTCCGACTCAGGCACAGAACCTCCGTCTCCGTCAGATTCAATTTCAATAGACTCAGTCTAAGCTAAGTAGCCACAGCTTGCAATGCCAGGTCCAGATCTTCCAGGCTAGAGTCAGATTGTCTGCCCAACAACAGATATAGCTGGGTATTGTCCATGTATTTGTGACATCCCAGCCCATACCTCCGGGCAATCTGGGCAAGGGGGTGCATGCAGATGTTAAATAACATCAGGGAAAGCCCTGCTCCTTGAGCACTCCACAAACTAGTGGGTGCCTTTGAGAAAGCTGTTCCCCTACAGCCACCCTTTGTCCCTGACCCTAAAGGAACAAGGAGACCCACTGCAAGGCAGACCCTTGAAACCCAGTGGCAGTGAGGCAGTGGATCAGTAGTTGATGGTCGACTGTGTCGAATGCTGCAGACGGATCTAACAACAGCAACACTGCTGAGTCGCCCTGATCCAGATGCCTCTGAAGGCTCATGTTGTGCTGTCAGATGGCCATCTAGCATCTATTTAAAAACCTCCCAAGAAGGAGAGCCCACAACCTCCCGAGGAAGCCTGTTCCACTGAGGTACCCCTCTGTCAGAAAGTTCTTCCTAATGTTTAGCTGAAAACTCTTCTGACTTAATTTCAACCCATTGGTTCTGGTCTGACCATCTGGGGCAACAGAAAACAACACTGTACCATTCTCTATATGACACCCCTTCAAGTACTTGAAGATGGTTATCATATCACCTCTCAGTAGTCCTCTCCAGGCTAAACTTACCCAGCTCCTTCAACCTTTCCTCATAGGATTTGGTCTCCAGACCCCTCACCATTAGGGCTGCCAAGTCCAACTTGGGAAATATCTGGGGTCTTTGGGGGTGGAGCCAGGAGACTTTGGGGGTGGAGCCAGGAGAAAGGAAGTGACATCATTTTGTGATGTCACATCCTGTGATGTTGCTTCCACATGCTGACACATGAACTCATGAAGTTTCCTAATACTGAATCAGGCCATTGGTCCATCAAGGTCAGTATTGACTACTCAGACTGGTAGTGGCTCTCCAGGGTCTCAGGCTGAGATCTTTAATGTCACCTATTACCTGATCCTTTTTTAGCTGAAGAGGCTGATACCTCCTGCATGTCAAGCAGATGCTCTTATCACTGAGCAACGGCCCTACTGAATCCTTCCTCATCTCAGCAGAATATGAAGCACTAAGTGCTACACAAGTGCTGAATATGATTTTCATATCATAAGAACAGGAGAGAAGCCACAGTGGATCCGGCCAACAGCCCATCCAGAACAACACTCTGTGTCATACCAGGTGCCCTCAGGAGGTCCAGCAGCGGGGCCAGAACTCCAGAAGCCCTCCCACTGTTGCCCCCCAAGCACCAAGAATGCAGAGCATCACTGCCCCAGCCAAAGGGTTCCATTTAGACCTTGTGGCTATAATAGCCACTGATAGACCTCTGCTGGATGGGGACAGAGAGAGAGAGACAGACAGACAGACAGAAAAAAGAAAGAAAGAGGGAGAGAGAGAGAAGGGGAAAAAACTAGCAGAGGCACTTACTTCCATTTAGACCTTGTGGCTATAATAGCCACTGATAGACCTCTGCTGGATGGGGACAGAGAGAGAGAGAGAGACAGACAGACAGACAGAAAAAAGAAAGAGGGAGAGAGAATGAAAAGAGCTGGAACAGAAACTCACCTTGCCAGCCACATGCAAAAGCAGCTCCTTCAGTCCCTCCTTAATCTCTGGGCGGGGCTCTCTTGCTGTGGAAGAAGCTCTCTTGCTGACTTCTTAAAGGGGAAATGTCTGGCGAGGCTTTTTAATGCAGGGCAGGCTCTCTGCAGACATTTCCCTTTTAAGGCAGCCATTTTGTCCCCCCGGTGGCCATCTTTGGAAAAGCGGGAGGTAAGCTCTAAAAATCGGTGTTTCCCCCGCCCAAGCGGGGGACTTGGCAGCCCTACTCACCATCCACATTGCCCTCCTCTGGACATGTTCCAGCTTGTCTATATCCTTCTTAAATTGTGGTGCCCAAAACTGAACACAATACTCTAGGTGAGGTCTAATCATAGCACAGTACAGTGATACCATCACTTCACATGATCTGGACACTATACTTCTTTTGATAGAGCCCAAAATCGCATTTGCCTTTTTAGTTACTGCATCACACTACTGACTCGTGTTCAGTATATGGTTCACTAAGACCCCTAGATCCTTTTAGCACATACTACTGCCAAGACAAGTCTCCCCCATCCTATAATTATGCATTTGATTTTTCCTACCTAAATGTAGAACTTTACATTTATCCCCACTGAAATTCATTTTATTTTTTTAGTCTAGTTTTTCAGACTGTGAAGATCATCCTATATCCTGACTCTTTCTACCATATTTGCTACCCCTTCCAATTTAGTATCATCTGCAAATTTAATAAGCATTCCCTCTATTCCTTCATCCAAATCATTTATAAAGATGTTAAACAAAACAGGTCCCAGGACAGATCCTTGAGGCACTCCACTTGTCACTCCTCTGCAAGAAGATGAGGAAACATTAACAAGCACTCTTTGGTTGCAATCTGTCATCCAGTTACAGATCCGCCTAAGTCATAAGATCCAAACCATACTGTAGATGCTCCTGGTTTGCTCCTGGGCTGTTTTAACTTCCCAGAATTCCAATCTGCCATTGGGTATTATCCTTTTTGTCCTGCCCCGAGGTTCAGGACTGTGATCCCATGCAGTGTGGCCTTTTGAGTACCCCAGGGAATGGTCAAATCTAGGTCACCAAGTTCATATCAAGAATCATTATCCAGTGATGATTGCTATATTTTGAAATGGAATCATTATTTTGTGCATGTCAGTGGAAAGGTGGGATGCAAAATTAACCAAGTAATAAATAATAACCCTGTAAACTGTGAGGCTTCAAGAGCAGCTTCCATTTTCCAGTTCAAAGTTTTCTCCTCACGGAACGTTTCCAAAAATATTAATAGCTAGAAGAAAAATACAAATCACAAGGGTGTTTATGGAAAATATATTAGTCAGCTGTATCACACACAGACACACAGGCACAAATCTGTGACAGTGGGACAAATGATCCTAAATAAATAATCATACATTTTAGAAAGCGGGATGCAATGTTGCTATTTTGCCTCATAAATAAAAGGAAAGCTTTTTGTGTACTCATTCTACTTCTGCAACCATTAACAAAGAGTGGCTCCTTTGTGTACATCCACCCGGAGCATCTCTACTTCCGCTGCCTGCCTCAGTGGATATCTCTGCAGCAAAATGAGGACGGGAGAAAAGAAGTGAAATAAACAATGTTGCCTTGAAGTGTTCCTCTCCAAAGTTCATGGACCTCTCTCAGGAAAAACGAATGTTTCTGGCCCAAGAGTATTACCTAGAGTATAAGTGGCGGGATGAGGATGCTTCAGTTGCATGTTAAAATATCAGACTGTAGTCTTCTTTGAAAAATGCCCATGTGGGTAGTATCAAATCAGCACCACTGTACCTTATCAAAGGAAAACACAGTTTTTGGCCCTTGGGGTGGCATTGTTCAGCGTCTTTGTACTCTATAGCAATAACTGTTGTTTTGGATGTACGTGTGGTTTTGTTGTAGAAAAAAGAACACAGATGATGGGCTAAAAACGATATGATGAGGCAAACAACAACAAAAAATGCAGAACGAAGGCGATGGTGATGTGAAGGAATGAAAATGAGACTCCAGGTTTCTCTGCGTGTTATTCTATAGACTGGTCTGTAGACTTGTCAACACTGCACCAGAATTTTTCAAAGTAAATCCAAAGTGTGGTGAGAAACGTTCACGTAGTCAGAAGCCCCATGATGCAGTAACGAGGTTGTTTTTAAAAGTGTGCCTATTATTTGAAGTCTGTATGGCTGCAACAGCAAATACCAATGGAACACTGATGTGAGAGCCAGTTTGGTGTAGTGGTTAAGTGCGCGGACTCTAATCTGGGAGAACCGGGTTTGATTCCCTACTCCTCCACTTGCACCTGGCTGGATGACCTTGGGCAAGCCATAGCTCTGTACCAGCTGTTCCCTCAAGGACAGCTTGGGAAAGAGCTCTCTCAGCCCCACCTACCTCACAGGGTGTCTGTTGTGGGGAGGGGAAGGGAAAGGAAGAGAAGAAGAGAGAAGAAGAGATTGGATTTATATCCCGCCCTTCACTCACTTAAGAGTCCCAGAGCGGCTTACAAACTCCTTTTCTTTGAAGGAGCTTGTAAGCCGCTTGTAAGTCGCTCTGAGACTCCCTTGGGGAGTGGAGGGTGGGGTATAAATCCAATCTCTTCTTCTTCTTCTTCTATGCAACAACTGGATCTGCCCTCACATAATGTAGACTCCAGTCTGCAGCAAAAAAATGGATGAGGAGGTCCAAACCCAAGCGTGGTTCATTTATCTCACACTCGCAGTTCGCTGAGCTCACACACGGGGGGGGGGGGAGATCCATGCCTCCTGTCCCCATCCATAGTGGATACATATTCCCTTGAATTCTGTAGCCCCTAGATGTGTACAAGTGCAGGCAATCAGTTCTGCTACACAGTTAGAGCCCTGATTTTGCAGCACACCTAATTATTTGGACAAACCTGCATAGATAGAGGGGCTCTCTACAGACATTCAGCCGAACAAGCAGATGTCAGGGTATGGCCAGCAGGTACAATCCTGCTCCCTGCCGGGTATACCTAGTGAACATACGGACAAATCTACACCAAGAAGCCTATAGTATGTGTGTGTGTGTATGTAAGAAAGTTATATGACAGGGTGGGCTCAAGCCATCATGCCCAGCTTGTCAGCTTCTTTCATCTAAAATGGCGGTAGAAAGTGCTGTCAAGTCGCAGCTGATTCGCTGGCAACCCCGCAAGGTTTTCAAGGCAAGAGATGAACAGAGGTGGTTTGCAATTGCTTGCCCTCTGCACAGCAACTCTGGACTTTCTTGGCGGTATTCCCTCCAAGGACTAAATGGAAAGAAGAAGAGTGGGTTTTGTATCCCACTCTTCACTACCCAAAGGAGTCTCAGAGCAGCTTACAATCACCTTTCCTTTCTCTCCCCACAACAGACACTCTGTGAGGTAGGAGGGGCTGAGAGAGTCCTGAGGGAACTGTGACTGACCCAAAGTCACCCAGCTGGCTACATGTGGAGGAGTGGGGAATCAAGCCCAGTTCTCCAAATTAGATTCCGTTGCTCTCAACCTCTACACCAAGCTGGCTCTCTGCTAAGCTGCTAATGAGATCAGGCAAGCCGGGGCCATCCATGTCTCTTATGTTTAGAATATGACCTATCGAAATTTGACCCATCTCATTTGGTTTACTTTACTGAACAGTAACTGCCGCTGAACACAAGACGATTATTGTGGCATTGCCCCATTGATCAAAGGCTAGAAATTTATGTGGTTTTATATCTTACGATACTAGATGATCTCAGATCTTTGTGAGAGTAAGCAAAGGATTTAAGTCTGCATTGTTAGTCTTCGCAATAAGCCAGATCTTTGGCTATTATCTGTACAGCACCAGCTGCTTCTCTGAAGCTATTCTTTTGTTCTTCTAAATAAAACCTCATCTATGTAAACTAAAGGCCTGTGCAGCTGATACTGGGAATGCGGAAATTTTCTTGTTCTCTTCCTGTTGCCCCTAAGGTGCACGATTACTGCCCCTCCCCTGTTGGCAAAATATGTTGTTTTTGCGCACCATAGTCATCGTTTGCACACCATAGTTGTTGCACACTGTGATGGACTATGGCAGTGGTGGCAAACCTATGGCACGTGTGCCAGAGGTGGCACTCAGAGCCCTCTCTGTGGGCACACACGGCATCGCCCCAGCACCGAGTTCGCAAGATTGGACAGCAAAAATCACATTAATTGTTCAAAAGCATGCCAAATGCAAACTTTTACCTTTCAATAAAAAGTTGTTTGTATCATTGAAAGCTCTGTTATTGTGTTTTTCTTTTAAGACAAAAGATGTTAATGTATGAGTTGTTTTTTCTAAAACTAAAAAACAGTATTCAGGTTAAATTGCTGTGTAGGCACTTTGCAATAAATAAGTTGGTTTTGTGTTGCAGTTTGGGCACTCGGTCTCTAAAAGGTTCACCATCACTGGACTATGGTGTGAAAATAATGACTATGGTGTGCAAAAACAACATATTTGCTGTTTTCCTAATGCAGCAAAATCAGAGAAGGGAAGAGAATGGGTTTTTTGTGTACTGGGTTCACGGCATAGATGAGACAGACAACGACATAGCTATCACTAGTTTATTGGTACACAAAGAGTAATGGTGTACTGGCCGCGAGGGGCCAACTATATACAGTAGCCTCGACTTCTCCCGGCCCTATCCCCGGGCCGGAATTTCCCGCCAGAGATCTTATTGGCGGCTATATGCCGCTGCCGCCTTGCGGCTGTCAGCGGACATAACAAGTTTATGCTAGAAAGTTGAGCTTGAATGACTGTGCTCCTTTTCTCTGATTGGCCACTGCCAGGGAAATATAAGATTATCTGTGTGCTGAGGGGAGAAGGAGTTTGTTTTGTGTTCAGCTGCAGTTACTGTTCAGTAAAGTAAAAGTTCCACTAAAGGAGTGGGTATCTGAAGAGTCTGTCTAAAAGTCTAAAAAGTCTGTCAGACAGGTTCACTTTTTGAATAAAGGGAGAGACTCCTGGTACTAGCTGTGTTAAACATAACTGGAGAAAGAATTCCATCTAAGAATTCAGCTACAGCTGAAGTACATTTTCACACAGACCCCAAGAACTGGGGTTTGAGATTTTGGCAAAGAGCGTCTGGGTAGCATGCTGAAGCTCCCAATTAGGCCAAAAGGAACAGGATTATATCTTCAGGGAAGAAATATAAATCCTGTCCAGTTATACCGGGAATTGGCACAAAGGCAGTCCCTGGTCTGTTGTGAAAGGAAATGGTTATAGACTACTCAAGGGAAAGAAGAAACACTGTGATTTCAGAAAAGGGGAAAGAATTTGATACACTAAAAGAATGACCTTTCCAGAAAACCTGAACAGTTATTAGGAAACTGTATGCAGAAACATTGTAACTGAAACCGTCTCTCACAGATAAGAACCAAGAATTTGTAAAAACAAGCTGCTACAACAGCATGTGGTCTGTCAACTGAAAAATATCTGTTTTACCAACAGTGTTTACCTCAGCCTTTCCAATACCTGGCTACTACATACCATCCCTGCCTAGTAACAAAATCTTTGTTACTGTTCACTGTTACAGTCTCCAATGCCATTTCAAGGGATCTAAAAAGAGGGCTTCTGTTTTCTCCTGACAAGTTCCTGGGCTGGGCAAAAGCCAAATCAGATTCTGTCACAGGGTGGGACATTCAGATTTATAAAGCCACAAATATTATCACACTACTGGGGGCCAGCTCAGCACCTGAAGGGAACTAAGAATTTTGGAGGGAAGAATCTGCCTCACAATGATGAAGAAGAAGCAGGGGAAATAATAAGGATCTTGTTGACTACAGTGTGCAAAAAAACAAAACAAACCCACAACCTTGAAACCTTGGACTTCAGAAGGCAGAAAGCAAGGACTTGGCGGGACTAGGTTATGCTTCTATGGCGTTTAGAAACTCTGTGGTGTTTAGCAATTTTGTGTCACAGCAAAACCAAGCACAAAAATCTCCTGGGTTTGCTTCTTTTAAAAATCTCTTAGTTACAGTTTTACAGGAATTTTGTGAGCCTGTTGTTATGGATACATTATGTTCCCCAAAGGAAACACAGTGGGGAAACCAGTCAGTGTTTGTCATATTACACACCTCAGTTAAAGCTTTTATTTAAAGGTGAGTAGGATTTGAAAAGACACTTTAGTTGCTGTTTAGAGCCACCACAGTTTAGTAGTAGTGGTGTTGGTGGTGGTGGTGGTGGTAGTTAGCAAATGAAAGTTGGAAGAACATTTTTGGCATCTTATTTATTTCTTGCACAGAACTGAGGAGTCCCACCATCACTGTATGGTTGCCTGAGTTCATTTTCAAAGTTTATGTAGAAATTTAAGTGGTAACTCTAAAGATCTCAAACCCATCTACCAGAAGCCTCATGAACAGTACTGTTATCCTTACGTACACACTCATGTTCAACTTAAATGGACAGCTATTGGACCAGGACCCAACCATCATATCTGTTTGGCCCATATTAACTTGTAATGTGCCTTCACTCACCAGTCCCATCCCATACATACAAACTCCTGAGTTCTGAATCCCATTTGCCCTCCTTCACTTGTTTGAGTTCTGCTTTAGGATGGCACCTCCAATGGCGCCTGGAGGTCTCCTTCTATTGCAATTGATCTCCAGATGACCACGATCAGTTCCCCTGGAGAAAATGGCTGCTTCAGAGGGAGGCCTCTGTGGTATTATACCCTGCTGAGGTTTCTACCCTCCCTAAACCCCACCCTCCCCAGGCTGCACCTCAAAAATCTCCAGGTATTTCCCAACCAACAGCTGGAAACCCAGCTGGTAACAGAAGCCACAATTCTGCCCCCTCCGGCTGCCATATATACACAGCTATGTAACTTGTTGAGGAGGCTCTTTTCTAACACGGTAAAGGGTGAACACTTATCCATAGGCTGTCCCTACTGCAGTAATTCCTCCCTTCACACCACTTCTGCAGGATTTCTGGCGTCATTGAATGCTAGGAGGAAAGAAGGAGCCCATCTCCTTGCCCAGAGAGAGAAGGAAGGAGTCCTTTTGTGCCACCCATTTTTGGCCAGACTTTAAAAAAACCTTTCTTGTGCTCATGTTAAAGTGATGTGGTAGTGTGGTCTCCTTTTCTGTCCATCTGCCTATGTAAACTGCTTTGTCTGCATATTGGGGACAAAGGTGGTATAAAATTTTATGTATAAATACAGGACACTGACTAGTTGCATGTATGATCCCCCTTGTAAATGGTTTATTACTGGTCTGGGCTTCAGCTGCTGGCTTGGATGCAATGCATAGCATGAAGCAGGGGTGGTATCCAAACAATGCTCAAGAATGGGTTTTCTTGGGGCCTTCTGAGTTTCAATAGTCTTTTTGCAAACTTGGCAACCAAGGAACTAACTTGGCTGTTCCCTTACAGCAGCTGGACAAGAAATGGAGCACACTGCCAGAACTCTCCTTCAAATAACAGGAGACTCAACTACAGATAGACTTTCTTTTTTGGATGCTTACTGTTGTCTTTTGCAAAACTAGAGGCCAGCAGGAGGGACTCGGTGCCTTTCCAGAGAACTGGAGAATGGTGCAAGAAATGTATAGTCAGGAGTGGACTGAGAAGTGAAAATGATCCTGGAGCAAGTTAAATTGAGTGGTTTTGCTGTACTTACAAGCCAGCAATTGAGAGCCACTCAGCTCAGTAAGGCTGACAAGGGGCATTAACTCACCCACTGCAATTGTCCTCCAAACTGGAAACAGTGCAGGAGAAGCCAGTTGCTGAGCTAACACAAACTGCCATTGTTGATGAGGGGTTCAGGTCAAGTGGCCCCTGAAGCTTGGATGGAGTAGCTAGGCTCTGCTGTGCCAGGTGCCCACAAGAACAATGGTTCACAGGAAATTTCTCTGTGAGTTAAACAAACATAAGAAGGGCCCTGTTGGATCACATCAGTGGTCCATCTAGTCCATCATCCTTCCCACGTAGTGACCAACCAGTTCCTCTGGAGGGCCAGCAATAGAGCCTAGAGGTCAAGACCTTCCCCTAATGTTGCCTCCTGGCTGGGATCAGAAGTTTACCTCCTCTGAACTCAGAAGTTCCCCTCAGTCACCGGGGCTAGTAGCCGCTGATAGACCTATCCCTCATGAATTTATCTAATTCCCTTCTAAAGGTGTTTATTTCTGTGGCTATCACTACATCCTCTGGCAGTAAATTCCACATTTTAATCACTCTCTGTGTAAAGAAGGATTTCCTTTTGTCCATCATGAATCTACTGCCCACCAGTGTCATTGAATACCCTTGAGTTCTGGGAGAGGGAGAAAAAGTGCTATTTGGCCTTTTCTATACATGTATTTTGCCTCGGTTTCTGAGTGCATCCTATTATTCCATTCTGCATTCCCTTCTGCTTTCACTTCCAGTTTGTGTTGGGGCCTTTTCTTGTGTTTGCATTTGGTTTACAAAAATCTGCATTCAGACCACTTCCAGCACACTGTTGCCCTGCAGCCACCAACACTCCTTTTGCTATGATTTTTTGTTCTCATCCACTTTCAAATCACAAATTCTCTCTAAAGTAGAGTTGTTTCTGTGGGTATTTAAGTGCTGCCCACTGCCCTCCCCCATTTCTGCCTTTCAATCTTTAGGTTGATGAGCTCTCCCTGTTCTGTTCCCCCCCCCCTCCTTCTCCAAAGACAAAAGAGGATGTGTCCTCCCGCTCAGGAAAACTTTTAAAAAGCTAGACAGAGTATAAGAACAATCAGTAAATACAAAGAACTAGGGGATTCCTCCCAAAGGTGTCATTCTTGCATGTGTGGGCCTAGATTCCCCCCTCCCTTTCCTTTCTTTTTGCAGACTCACAAAGGCAGGAAGGGAGGGGTTGGGTCTGCAGCACAGGTCCCTCTACGTTGCCCTAGGGGGCACCGGCACACAACATTTCAGAGGCCAGCTGGGAGGATTTCTGCTTCAGCTCACAAACTATGGAGGATGGGGGCACCTCCTTCTGGGGCCCATAGAATTGGACCCCCTTGTCCAACCTTTTTGAAACATGGGAGGGTTTTTTTTTTGAGGAGAGGCACCAGCAGCTATAATGCAAATTTGGTGCCTCTACCTCAAAAAACACCCCCCAAGCCCCAGATATCCATGGATTGATTCTCCATTATAGCCTATGGGGCCAATTGACAATAATAGTCCCCATAGATGATAACTGAGCCAAGGGGATGACTATTTTTTTTTTGCATACCCCTATTATGTTTTTCAGTATGATTTGTAAGCTGCCTTAGTCATAAGGAAAAGTGTGATATAAATATTTGAATAAGTAGTTTGGGCAGGTTGATAACATTTAAGCAACTTCCTGTTTGTTAGGTTAGGCAGGGTTCTAATAGTGATTGTTCCACCTCTGTTATACTTGACCTGTAATGCTGGTTCTCATATTTAACTTTAAAAAAAACAAAAACAACAAAGTAGACTGTAAGAGTTTTTCTCCCCCTAAGTGCTGGTATGTTATCTAAGGGTCAGCACTGGGCAACAGTCCAAGGCCAGGTCTACAAATATAGTGGACTGGGGTGGGTAGACCTGTTCTCTAGAGGCCAGATCTACCAATATAGTGGAAAGTGTGGGTAGACCTGTTCTCCAGATACCAGGTCTACCATCAAGAGGTCCTAGCAGTGGGGCCAGGACACTAGAAGCCCTCCCACTGTTGCTCCCCTCCCCAAGCACCAAGAATACACTGCATCACTTGCCCCACACTGAGAGATCCTATCTATACTTTGCCACTGATGGACTTCTGCTCCATATGTTTATCCAGTTCTTTCTTGAAGCCATCCATGCTTGTAGCAGCCACCATAGGCATCAACTTCAAGGGGGCTGGGGAGCTGGAGCCCCCCAAAAACTTTTCCAGGAGGTGCAGAGCCTTCCCCAGAGGTAACCAGAGGTAACCAGCCTTGCACAGAGGTAACCAGAGGTAACCAGCCTTGCACATCCCCCCATGTTGAAAGCGGAGGGGGTTTTTCCCTCTGCTTTCTGTCGGATGGGTTGGGATTGGAAGGCAAGTCAGGCAAGGCAGGGGTTTGCTTCCTGGAAGCTAAGCCCCACCCCCCAGACTCCCAGCAGCCCTCAGTTCAGCTGGAGCCTGGAGGCTGCATGTGGCTTCCCTGCTTTCCCGTGCACACAGACTGCAGATAAAGCCAAGGTAAGGAGGAGGACTGGAGCTAGCTGGGGCAGTGGGGGTACGGAGATGTTTTCAGGGGTGGGCTGGGCTGGGCTGGGCTGGGCTGGGCAGCCATGCTGGAGGATCGGAGAGGAGGGAGCCAACATGCATATGGAGCCTTGAACTGGCTTGGCTAGTTGCCTTTCCCAGTGCAGGAAAAAGCCCTTGAATTCATTTTTAGTTTTTTGGTGAGCGGGGGAGGGAAGGAGCTGGCTTCCACATGGAGGCTTCTGCCTGCCTGCCTGGTTGCTGGTGAGTCCAGGAGAGAGAAAAACCCCTTGAGTTTGTTTTGAGTGTAATTTTGTGATCTTTTAAAAACTAATTTGGTGCCACAAAGCCTTCCTACCTTCCCCATCTATTTACTTTCTTTCCACCCCTCCTTCCTTCCTTCCTTCCTTCCTTCCTTCCTTCCTTCCTTCCTTCCTTCCTTCCTTCCTTCCTTCCTTCCTTCCTTCCTTCCTTCCTTCCTTCCTTCCTTCTCTCCCCATCTATTTGCTTTCTTTCCACCTCTCTCCTCCCTTGTTAAAACCTCCCTAATTAGGGTTGCCAGGATCGCCCTAAGATTGTCCACCTCTGGGGGATGGGGGAGAGGGGTGGCCCAATACAGGTTGGGAAACTCCTGGATATTTGGATTTGGGGATGGAGCCTGGGGAGGACAGGGATCTCAGTGGGGTACAATGCTATAGGCTGTGATCACACACATTAAATGATCCACTTTCATCTGTGGATGACATGAGATTGTTCAGGGTGGTGGGAAAAAAAGGGAGGATTTTGAGGCACTCCAGTGGAATCTGTCAAGGATGGGCTAGTGGGTGTCAACATGGCAAATGGGGTTAAATGTGGCCAAGTGCAATCTGATGCACATTGGAGCCAAAAATCGTAACTATAAATACACGTTGATGAGGTCTGAACTGGCGGAGGTCTGAACTGGCGGAGACCAAGAATCTTGGAGTCACAGTAGATAACTGAATGAAAATGTCAAGATGGTGTGCAACTGCAATAAAAAAGGCCAACACTATGCTGAGGATTATTAGGAAGGGAATTGAAAACAAATCAGCCAGTATCATAATGCCCCTGTATAAATTGATGGTGCGACCTCATTTGGAGTACTGTGTACAGTTCTGGTCACCACGCCTCAGAAAGGATATTATAGCATTGGGAAAAGTGCAGAAAAGGGCAACTAGAATGATAAAAGGGTTGGAACACTTTCCCTATGAAGAAAGGTTAAAGTACTTGGGGCTCTTTAGCTTGAAGAAACAATTAGTGAGGGGTGACATAATAGAAGTTTACAAGATTATTCATGGGATAGTACAGGTAGAAAAAGAAGTACTTTTCTCCCTTTCTCATAATACAAGAACTCGTGGACACTCCATGAAATTGCTGAGCAGTGAGGTTAGAACAGATAAAAGGAAGTACTTCTTTACCCGAAGAGTGATTAACACATGGAATTCACTGCCACAGGAGGTGGTGGCAGGGAGTACAATACCTTGGATTTTTGGTCAGTTGAGGACAGTTGTGCCCCCTGCCTGAAAAAGTATTGATGGTCGGGCAACACCCACAACCATCCACTAAACGACAGATGAGACGGTTTCTGGGGGTGGTAGGCTACTACAGCAAATTCATCCCGCATTATGCAACTGTGGCCAGCCCCCTATCGAACTGCCTAAAGAAGTCACAACCCAATGTCATCCACTGGACCGACACCAGAGTATGGGCCTTCGAGGCACTGAAACAAAGTCTGTCCACAGAGCCGGTCCTGAGGAACCCCGTTTTTGCCCTCCCATTCATCTTGCAAACAGATGCATCTGAGATTGAGCTGGGGGTAGTCTTATCCCAGACCATCCACGGCGAAGACCGACTGGTACTGTTCATCAGCTGCAAGCTACTGTGAGAGTGTCCCAAGAGATATAATCCCCAACAGGTCTCATGAAGCAGTAAGTCCTTTATTTGCAGAGAAGAGCACTGGAGTCAAACACTTTCACTGTTAGTAATACTGGGTTTAGGGATTACAGGTATTGATATACTGGATATGAAATATGGCTTAAGGATATTCTACCAATCACCAGACAGGATTTTAGGCACTCAAATATACTGGCTTACAGTTCTCATAGAAAACACGGGAAAAAGGGTTCCCAGAAAATAATGATGTTGAACATCTCTAAAGTTCAGTTCTCAAGGCATGGATAAGAGGAATACAAAACACCTGTGTGTTTGGCTTTCATATAACTACAAGCAGTTCACTTCAAGGACAGGGCACAGAGATAGCAGGGAAGAGACACGCATGTGCAAACCAAGCTAAGCAAGCTAGCGAAGCAAAGCACACATTCCTGAGGAGGGAGTAATGGCCCCGTTGAGAACCCCTGGGTGGGACCTCTCACCAAGTAGGAAGAAAAAACAAATGAAAGCCAATAACCTTTTCAGTAGCAGTAACACAGTTATTGAACAAAATTTATGGCAGTTAACTGACAGCTACAACCCACCAAATAGAAATATTCAACGGTGGAAAAAGAGGCACTGGCAGTCAAGTGGGCGGTGGGGTCCTTGCAATATTACCTGGTCAACAACCCTTTTCAACTAATAGTTGACCACACAACGATGGCCCGACCAGGAAGCCTAGGGAGGGTGTGTGTTCCGGCCCCCACCGGGCCTCTTCAGGGGTGACCTGGAGTCGGGGGACAGTGAGCAAGCACATCCCCCACCCAACGACCCTCCCCCCTTCACCACTCACCTACAGACAGGTGAGCATCCAGAGAGGCAAGATGGCCCCAGGAAGAGCAGCAGAGAAGCGGCCACGAGCTGCACTGATGATGGTGGACAGAAGCTGCAGCCCGGGCAAGGCATCCTGTGGCAGCTTCCAGAGGGCGGTGGCTGGGGTTGGGCCTGAGCCCATCAGAGGCAGGAGCCCTGGTGGCCTGGCAGGACAAGGCCGACAGAGGGCAAAGAGGGCTGGGAGCAAAGGGGGGAAGGGTGATGGCGACTGGTGGGCAGATAGAGGCCAATGCCAGAGAGCATAACACCATGACTATTGAGCTTACTTAGGAGCCTTTGATGAGGAACTTTATCGAAAGCTTTTTGAAAATCAAGGTAAACAACATCTATTGGGTCCCTCCTGTCCACATGTTTGTTCACTCCCTCAAAGAACACTAAGAGATTAGTGAGACAAGACAATCCATCCTGAGTCTGCCTCAGTACTAACTCTTTCCTTAATAAAATTTTCCAACTTACCTGGTATTGACATCAGACTGACTGGCCTGTAATTTCCCAGATCTCCTCTGGAACCCTTTTTAAAGATGAGAGTGACATTAGCTGCCTTTCAGTCCATAGCACAGGATAGGGCCATTCAAAAGCCAGAAAAGCAGAACCTGAAAGTATACTGAATCAAAGGCGAGAAGTGAGGGGACCAGGAAATATCAAGAAATCATCCAAATGTGCCTCAAAGAATACAAAAAGCCAAGCAGCACAACATCCACAAAATGCTAAGAGGTTGCATTGACATTATACAGCCCTCAGAACTTCCCTAAATATTCCAAAGGACCATATCGGATGCCAAAGGTGGTCTTCCAATATTTACATATTTATTGGTATTGTATGATTCTGCTGCTGTACAATGGAAGCTTTTATCCAGTTGTTAACTTGTTATGTTTTCTTTTTCTTTTTTATAACATTTTATTGAACATTTCAAATTACTCAGTCAATAACATCAATTTTAATATACAGAGCTCAAAATCATTATAATTGAGAATATAATTTGGACCATACAAATGTTGGATCCCTATTGTAAGCCATATTACATAAGCAGCTCAACTTATCCATTTCGGCCCAGTCCAAAAGTTTGTATAATAGGTCCGTTTTGCCCGGTAACACAGAATTTTTCCAGTTTTTGGCTCTTAATATTCGCGCTGCTGTCAAAATGAAAACCAGTAGTTTTTGATCTGATTTGCTTAAATTCTCCGGAAGCATATTCAGTAAGAAGATTTCAGGCTTAAGAGGTAATTCAAATTCAAAAATTTCATAGATCCATTTACCTATCATCACCCAATATTTTTGCATCTTTTTGCATGTCCACCACATGTGGAAAAAGGATCCTACTTCAGACTCACATAACCAGCATACATTCGGGGCATTCTTAAAACATTTACTTAGCCTGTCAGGAGACCAATACCAGCGGTGAAAGATCTTATATATATTTTCTTTATAGCTTACCACTTTTAAATATTTAGTTGAGTTCCAAGTTTTGGACCATCTATCTTGTTATGTTTTCAATTGCTAATTCGTATTCGAGTTATTTTTAATGTGTCTTGATTTTTTGTTTGTATTGAAAATTCTGTATGTGCAGCAATGAGAATGGAATAATGGAAACAGGGCAGAGGTCGGACACCTGCTCTCACATCCATTTGGATAACATGAAAACAGATCACAGTGAGTTTTCTAGTAACGGAGGAAGGGGCTCTCTCACCAGAGGGGAAGGAAACAGATTCAGGTTCCTTCTCTTCAAATGGCAGGATGTCATAAAGCTGCTCCCACCTTCAGTCACCTAACTTCCAGATGACCTCAAAGCACTAGCCAGAAAGTATGCTGCTTTGTTGCCAGGATCCAATAGCTCAGTCCTAGGAATTCTAATTAGCTGGGTGCCATCAAGGAGGTACAGTTCTAATAGGGCCCTCATAGTTACTTCTGCTAAAAGCTGATCTGTTGTTGATTTTTTTTTACTCTGTTTTCCATTGAAAGGATTTCACCAAACCAGAAGGGGAGGGAGAAGGAGAGATAGACCACTCTGAGTTCATAGACAATAGTAGCCAGTGTTGGTTTTCAGCTGAATACCAGGTTTGAAGTTCAGGTTCTGTGTGACGCTTAAGATTGCCAACCTCCAAGTGGTGGCTAGAGAGCTCCTGGGATTACAGCTCATCTCCAGGCAACAGAGTTCAGTTCACCTGGTGGACTCTATACCCCAAACCCCACTCTACTCAGGCTCTACCCCCAAATTTTCCAGGTATTATGCGACCCAGAGCTGGCAACCCTAGTCACACTGGTCTTTTTCTATTTATATGAGCAGTTTTGGACATTTCTCCAGGCCCCTTCCCATCTCTGTTCAGCTGGTCTCTGTCTACAAGCTATTAACCAATAAAGAGGTTTCTTGCTGTTTCTGGTGCAAAGTCCATTCAATCAAGGGTGTGGTTGTCCAGAACTTGGATCAGGGCATTTTGTATTCTGGCCCTTTAGAAAGTTCCTCTCTGAGACATGACCTAGTAGGCCATGTATGAACAAAACAAACATGTAGCTTAAATTTGCTTTTCTATAAATTGATTAGGTTTATCACTCTATTGTTCTCAGGACACTAGAGAATGTAGGTTCCCATGAGGTATGTATGTGCAGCATGCTGTATATTTTGAAAGGAGGCTGTCTGCCACATGCAGGGAACTATTATAGAAGGAAGAAGAAGAAGAAGAAGAAGAAGAAGAAGAAGAAGAAGAAGAAGAAGAAGAAGAAGAAGAGATTGGATTTATACCCCACCCTCCACTCCCCAAGGGAGTCTCAGAGCGGCTTACAAACTCCTTTTCCCTTCTCCTCCCCACAACAGACACCCTGTGAGGTAGGTGGGGCTGAGAGAGCTCTTTCCCAAGCTGTCCTTGAGGGAACAGCTGGTACAGAGCTATGGCTTGCCCAAGGTCATCCAGCCAGGTGCAAGTGGAGGAGCGGGGAATCAAACCCGGTTCTCCCAGATTAGAGTCCGCGCACTTAACCACTACACCAAACTGGCTCTCAAGGGATAGTCTTTGGAGTCCTCAAATGCTTTTAGTTCAAAATAAAGGCCCGGGTTGCTAAAGTCTGAGAACCACTTGAAGACTCTACATAATAATGGCATTCTGGCATCTTCAGCTACTGTTTGAGCTATGTGGTCATGGAATGGAAGTACTCCATAAAATGTTGATCAGAATAATCTGATTTCTTGGCAAGTACAGTATTTAGTTTTTCAGAGCAGCAAAGGAAGAACTAACTTGTACATGGTCCCATAGGTGTAGACTATGGGGGGGGGGGTTCGAGGGCTTAAGCCACCCCTGAAATTTCCCAGGGGGGACTGAGCCCACCCCAGGAAAACATAGCGCCTGCCGCTGTGCCTAACTGCCATGCCTCCCCGGGCCCTTCCAAGGCCCGCCAGCCACTGCTGCCTCTCTCTCTCTCCCCCCAGCCTGGCCACTCCTCCTCCTTCCTTCTCCCTCTTTTCCGGATGAAATGCCCAGTGTGGTGACATCACCCGGAAGTGACGCCATCACACTGGGCACATTGCTAGGTGATGCTCTAGCAATCGCCCTGAAACTCTATGGCACCATAGTTTCAGGGCGATTGCCAGAGCATCGCCCTGGCAACGTGCCCAGTGTGATGGCGTCACTTCTGAATGATGTCACCACGCTGGGCATTTCACCTGGAAAAGAGGGAGGGAGAGGGAAGGAGTGGCCAGGGCGGCGGGAGAGAGAGGCACCAGCAGCAGCGGCTGGCGGGCCTCAGAAGGGTCTGGGGAGGCACGGTGGTTTCCTGAGGGGGGGACATCGCCCCAGCGAGCGCACACGTGCTAAAGAGTCCCCGCCCCCCCAGAATTTAGAAAACTCTACACCCCTGCATGGCCCCATTGCTCAAAAAGCTCAGCACCCAATCCCTTTGTCAATCATTATGAACATTTTATCTGCCTTTTTTTAAAAAGTGAAAATTCTTTTCAAGAGATTAGGAAATTGCCTGAAGTTATGGGGGGGGGGAGGTGCTAATTAGCAGATGACAAATATAAATGAGAAAAGTCAACAAGCATAACTAGGTGAGAGACACTCCTTTTCACAGTTCAGAGTAGAACGAGGCAGCTTTTTCAGTTTCAAGGTCTAAACTGGAAATAGCATGGGTCAAAGGACGAGCTAATTTGTGTATATACTAACATAATTTGAATAACATTGGCTTGAATATGATGCATTGTAGTCCATGCCTGATTGGCATCTTGTCTGATGTTATTTGTACAATTTATGTGATTCTCTCCATATTCTCCTATACTGTCCCCACTATGATGATACATGTTTTACTCTTTTAGACCCAATTTTATCCAACATGATAGGTTGTCCGGATGCTCTGAAGGTGCGCCATTTCCTGAATGATCTATCACCTGAAACAACTGAAAAGGTTGCCTTATTTCTAAGTTTGATAATTAAGGATTGATTGTGCAATGCATAGATGGATATGATTAATTCATTTCTCCTTGTTACCTCTTCATCTGTTTATGTTTCTTTTTGTAACCTGACTTATGCCAGTAAAGGTCTGTGTATGTGATGGGATGTATGTGATTCAGTGTGATTGCCCTTAGTAGTTTCAGAGAGGATCTCACCTGTGATGTCTATTGAGTCCTATGGATAGTTTAACAACTGGAGCTCTTTCTTCAGAAACATATATCCTGCCATTTAAGAAAAATAGCCCAGTGTGGTTGGGAGTTTGATAGATTGCTCCTCAGAAACAACATCTGGCAGTCAAGCAGAGCATGCAGGACACTTAGGCTGAGGACAGACTGGATATGTGGCCCGGTTTGCCTCCGCTTTAGAGGCGGAGGCAGAGAGGCCATCCAGACTGCTGCAGCTGTCCCCTGTCAGCAGGCCACACTCACCCGTCTGCAAGGCGCTGTCTGTGTGCTGCAGCTGGAGACCCCTTGGATCCGGTCTCCAGCCATCTGGGTGTGCATCTCTGCCACTTCCTGGCAGTGTGGATGTGTCAGGAAGCAGCATTTGAAGTGTGAACTGGCTGTTCTGGCTACTGTGGCTATGCAAATAGCCATGCCTCGCCGGAACAGCCACACGCCGCTCACCACCCCAGTGGAGGCTCCAGGGGCCAGCTGACAGAGTGGACGCGCCAGTCCACCTCCTTCCCAGTAAGGTCCCACAGCACTGGAGCCAGTGCGAATGGGCAGCCATGGGACGGGTTGGCCCTGGGGCTTTTTTGCCCGCTTGCGCTGCGTTCCAGATCCCCGGTCTGTCCTCAACCTCAGTTTTGGCTAATCATAAGGCCAGTCCAGACAGTCAATTTTGAACCCAAGGGATTTTATCCTGATGTCCCCAGGAACTTGCTCATGAAGAGGACATTTCATCTGAGGTCTCGTCAGCAATTTCCACAAACATAACACTACAATTCTCCACCATCATGATCCCCTCTGAGAACAAGTGGCTGTATCCATGAAAACTCTAGTTCATACAAGACATGAACTTTGTAAGTGTTATTATATGGAGAATATCCACGTAATAAAAAAATATACATAGAGCATCTAGTTCTAGAACATCACACTGAGACAAAACTGATACTGTGCAAAGTTATAAATCACTTAGAAATCTATATATCTAATAGCCAAGTGCCCCTGTGCAGATATCGAAATCCGCACATCGGGGGCACTTGAAGGGCAGAGAGATTTTCCTGCACACTTGGGGGACTCACCGGGTGTGCAGAAAAATCCTAAAAGTTTTTAAAAACTATACAGGGGATATTTAAATCCTCCCAAAAGTAAAAGAGTGCTCCCTGCACCTGCGCAGAGAATGCTCTGGGAACTCTGGGGTTGGCCGGCAGCTGAGAGCCACTGAGGCCTCGCCACTGGTGCCAGGGGGTGGGGGAAGATCGGCAGCCCAGCGGCTGAGAGCCACTGAGGCCTCACCTCCAGTGCCAAGGGGAGAGATTGGTGGCCTGGCAGCTGAGAGCCGCTGAGTCCTCACTACCAGTGCCAGGGTGTGGGGGGAGATCGGTGGCCTGGCAGCTGAGAGCCACTGAGGCATTGCTGCTGGTACTGCGGGGGGAGGGAAGAAGACTTATCTGCAGCTGCTTCCTCCTGGAGCTGCAGCCTTAGGAATCCCACAAGTATCGGGGGTCCCGCCTCTTGTCTACTTCTAAATCTTAGTGTTCTTTATTTCTGCCACAAGATTAGAAACCACAAGAAAATGAAAAATCACAATGCTTTATGCTGAATCTTGGTACAAGACAGTATGAGATGAGACATTAACAGAGAAATTAACATTTCACTTAGTTTAGTTTAGTTTAGTTTAGTTTAGTTTAGTTTAGTTTAGTTTAGTTTAGCTTAGCTTAGTTTAGTTTAGTTTAGCTTAGCTTAGTTTAGCTTAGTTTAGCTTAGCTTAGCTTAGCTTAGCTTAGCTTAGTTTAGTTTAGTTTAGTTTATTATTATTACAGTCTTAAGACCCGCATACAATATAAACATAATATGAGAAAGAGGGAGAAAAACAGAGACGTTTCACCTATTATAACACACAAAGGTTACTCGTAGTGGGGAAAAAAGGTCAATATTCTTGTTTGTGTTCCTGGAAGTACTGATGGCTGCTAGGCCTATTTTAGTGAATTCTTTCTGGGCAGAAACTGTCACTTGTTAACTGGAATTGTCAAGTGCTTTGAAGTTTCCTTTTCATGTTTAAAAATTAGATTGTAACTTCACCGGGGAGATTGTATGATAGCAATACTACAATTTCATATTCTTGTTTAATGGTTGATAGCTGTAACTTTATTAATGTTTTGTGTTTGTGTTTATGTTTGTGTTTAAATTACTTGAAAAACTCTCAATAAAATATATTTTAAAAAGAAAAAAAGAAATCTACTGCACAATACCATGACTTGACATCAGAGACAACTGAGACAGCAACCTGGGGTTCATGAAATCTCTACACCAGAAGCGGGAAATTAAGGGACAGAGATGACAGAACATTGTTTTGTGCAATACACTGTGTAGCATCTACTGTAGGATAGACTGGCAGCAGGAAGCTAGGTTAGGAGAACAATTGGTCTGACTTCTTAAAAAAAATTGTCTCATCTTCCTGGTTTTATTTTGGTTTATAATAACTGGCTATTAAACGCAGTGGTGATTTCAATAATCCATAAAGCCAGACATACAAGACAAGTGAAAAGCAATCAGTGCACTAGCTATTCAGGAGAAAACATGATCTTTCCATTGGCTGGCTTGCCTGCTTGCACGTTCTAGCTAGAGTGGAGATCCTGCAAGCTCATTGGATCCAGGCTAATAAGTTATTAATTGTTAATTTGTGGAACTAGAGATGTTTATCAAATGACTAGTCATTTTCTCATTCAACTTAGGTCTCCCACATGCCCCTGGTTTGAAATTCAGCCTTTTCCCATCAACCATAGAATTTCCCTGGGGTTTTCAATGCTCTTCTTAAATCTTTCTAAATGATGGTAATTTTGACCTGCAAGAGAACAGGAAGTGCCCTCCAAATTCCTTTTTGGCCCTCGTACAATCTATTAAGGTGCTTAAGCTGCTCTTTTACTCATAAAACATTTTTTTAGTTAAATACAAACTTTGGACCTGGGGGGAAAAAACCCAACATGATTAATTAGCCTGAACTCTATAACATGGAATGGATGATTTAAGGCACTCTTCAAGAGTGTCCTGTTTTTCATTCCCTTGCAATCAAAACCTAAATCTTTGTCATTCTCTCCTATGAATGAGATGGAAACGGTTTAATATTCCGCCTTGCTTTAAATTGTACACATCTCATTTATAATGGGAACTTAGTTCATTTTGTTGCCAAAGCCTACTCAATTAGATCATCTATTAAAGTGTATTTATTTTTATGACAAACAAGAAAAATGACAAAATAGCTACTGAGCTCTTGTTAATGAAGACCAAATGTGTCCCTGGGTGCCATTCATATTACACTCATTTGTACAGTAGCTATGTTAACTTCCGCTCTTTCAGAAGCAGCCTTATTCCAGTGATGAACTAATGAAGAAAAAAATGATGGATTTTATATCTGGATTTATGAAGCCATCTTATGCTGAGTCAGATTGTTGGGCCATCTAGCCAAGTACTGGCCAGAGTTCTCCAGGGTCTCAAGCAGAAGATGCAAGATTCTTTTGGCAGTCAAGAACTGAAGCTGGACTCTTCTGAAGCTGGGAGCCAGTTTGCTGTAGTGGTTAAGTGTGCGGACTCTAATCTGGGAGAACTGGGTTTGATTCCCCACTCCTCCACTTGCACCTGGCTGGATGACCTTGGGCAAGCCATAGCTCTGAACCAGCTCTTCTCTCAAGGACAGCTTGGGAAAGAGCTCTCTCAGCCCCACCTACCTCACAGGATGTCTGTTGTGGGGAGGGGAAGGGAAAGGAGCTTGTAAGCCGCTCTGAGACTCCAAGTGAGTGGAGAGCGGGATAGAAATCCAATCTCCTCTTCTTCTTCTTCTTCTTCTTCTTCTTCAGACTTGAACTGCTGAGCTACTTAATCTGCAATAAAATTATATCCACAGGTGTGACTCAGAGGCAAAGATGAGCATTATTTATAATTTAAAAACATATGGGGTTTAAGGTATGTTTAAAAACAAATGGCATTTAGACATATGGCCTTTAAAGTAAGGTCCATAACTCTATGGTGGCAACTGTCTCTGAAGACCTTTGAAGACTATGCTTTTTCTGTTGTTGATAAAATCCACAATATACTGTCTGTGGGAAAATTAGATCTTTCCTCCCAAACTACCACTGTTACAAATGCTATGTAAAATGTAGGTGTGCAAGCATCATGAGTCTCCACTGAACAGAGACAGCGATTTCATCGTAAATGTAGTTTCAGTCTAGTCTAGACCATCTTTGCCCTGCTATACACAAGCTATTAGAAATGTCTATTGAAAAGTTGTACCCTGGAAGCAAGCCAATTTACCGTGTGTTATTGTGTCTGGCTGAAACATCTGACTTACTGTGATTTCACAGGGGAAGCCTATTTGTTAAGCAAAGTATAGGGAGGAAACAGAGGAAGGAACAAAGCAATCCAAAGAGTTTATACATTACTTTAGTTTCTCATTAGCTCCTAGCTTTATGGAATACTGGAAACCTACACGGAAATGCTTGGGACTGTGTCTCACTAAGGCAAACAATTTTCAGTGCAGGCAAATATATTCATGAGAAGATTCAAAGGACTGTTGCTGGATATATTCAAGGAAACTAACATGATAAAATGTATAGAGCAAGATTGGTAGCCATGTTAATCTGTAGCAGTAGAAAAGAGCAAGAGTCCAGTTGCACCTTAAAGACTAACATCAGGGGTCCGTTGGAGCAAAGCTCCGCCAGCTCAGGAGTGGCCACTAGGGCAGCCAGGGGCCAAATCAGATTCTCTGATCTGATTCGGCCCGCTGCCGAATTGCCACTGAAATTTGGTGGCAACTTTAAAAGCAGCTGGAGGGGAGGGGGTTTGAGGGAGAGGCCCCAAACTTGCAGGGTAGCTGCTGGGGCCTCTCCTCGAAATACCCACCAAGTTTCAAGAAGATTGGACCATGGGGTCCAATTCTACGGGCCCCCAAACAGGTTGCCCCCATTCCCTCCATTGTTGTCTATGGTAGGAAAAAAGTAACACTTTTTCCCACCATATGAGAAATGGAGGGTATGGGACAACCTGTTTGGGGGCCCGTAGAATTGGACCCCGTGGTCCAATCTTCTTGAAACTTGGTGGGTATTTCGAGGAGAGGCCCCAGCAGCTACCTTGCAAGTTTGGAGCCTCTCCCTCAAACCCCCTTTCCTCCAGCCTCTCATATACCCTATGATTTTTTGCCATTGATTTCAATGGCCCATAGGGTATAATGGAGCTGAAACTGACATTCCCTTTCTGACACACTTCTGGTGATGTCAGGGGACGTGGCATATGCTAATGAGTTATGCTAATGAGTTATGCTAATGAGCTCCTGCACCTCTTTTTCTATGAAAGGACCCCTGACTAACATAATTTGTGGCAGGGTATGAGCTTTCATGAGTCACTGCTCACTTTTTCAGATATAAGCTAGAATGTGATTCCATCTGTCCTAATTATTGGAAAGTGGAGTGATTTCACATGCCGAATGACATTAGCAGGCAAATGACGATAGCAGGTGAATGACAATAGCAGGCATGATTGGATTAGGTGATCTTTAATTGATGTTTTTTGATTTTTAATGTGATCACTGTTAGAATTTTCATGTTGTAACCCACCCTGAGACCATTTACAAGAAGGGTGGGAGAGAAAATAAATAAATACATACGTGTGATATGAAGGAGCTAGTAGGCGTGGCAAAATCAGCATTGGTAATTGTTGGAATATTTGTCAGAGTATGAAGGCAGCCACATATGTGTATTAGTTTGTTGTTTTTTAAAGACTTTATGAAGGAGAAAAAGGCTTACATTTGGAAGTAAAATAACAAGCATCCTACCTAACTAGTTCTAAGTTCCGTGTTGTCTGTTTGGATGGTAAACCTCGTGTTGATTAGAGGTGATTAACACCTTTTGAAATACAATTTAAAGAAGGGTTGTTTTGGGTTTTTAGGGAGGGGAGTTCTAGACATGGATAGTGTACTGTGTGTGTGTGAGAGAGAGAGTATTAATATAGAAATTTTATAAATTTGTAAAGTTATAAGGAGGGAAGGGGTTTAAAGTGGGAAAGTTGCTTTTTCCTTAAGTTTTTAAACCAGTGGAGAATAAGGTGGTCCTAAAATTAGACAGTTTGTAGGCTAGAGTCTTAATAAAACCATTCAAACCAGCCTGATGTCTTTAAGATGTTTTTACTGAGTTTTTCTATATTTTATCTATAAAACGTTGAACAAGTGGTATATTTAATTATTTATATTTA
Organism: Lepidodactylus listeri; assembly: GCA_029233225.1. Taxonomy (NCBI): domain Eukaryota; kingdom Metazoa; phylum Chordata; class Lepidosauria; order Squamata; family Gekkonidae; genus Lepidodactylus; species Lepidodactylus listeri. The sequence goes on along the minus strand of JARCFY010000015.1, from coordinate 14,372,015 downwards.
TATATATTCTGTATAGCATAAGTTTATAGGATAAGTAAAGTAGCAAGGTTTATAAGAGTAGAGTAAGGAAGAACTTGGTGTTGGTATGTAATTGAGTGTAATTTTGAGTTTTTCATATTTGAGCTTGAAGGACTATAGTGGGATTCAATTTTGGTAAACATAGTTAGAGATACCGATGGCATTAACATACAAAATTAGGACTTTAAATGTTAGAGGTATTAACAACAATATCAAAAGACGTCATATTGAAACCAGTATTTTAAGAGACAAAACTGAAATTCTCTTATTACAAGAGACTCACATGAAACATGACAAATTCCCATCACTTAGGACATCATGGTTTATACATACATATCAAGCACCTGGCACATCAAAATCTAGAAGTGTGGCAGTCATGCTAGCTAGATCACAGTATGGCACATGCCACAGGTTGGAGTATAGTAGTTAAAGGCCAACTAGATGGTCAAATGGTCACTGTTGCATCAATATATGTACCTAATGAGGGGCAGACTCGATTTTTAACGGACCTGTTTACATTAATCAGATCCTTTCAAGAAGGAGCATTAATTATTGGCTCTTCAGAAGGCGAATTAATTATTAATTTAAATATTGTTGCAGACAGTTTTTTAGACAGATCAAATTTTAAACAACCTTTAACTAACAACTCCTCTCATAAAGGGGAAATAAAATCATTACTGAAAGACTTTAGCCTGGTAGATAGCTGGAGGGTAACACACCCTCAAGAGAAAGACAACACCTTCTACTCAGCATGCCACAACTCATATTCCAGATTAGACTACATTTTATTATCAAAAGAATTAGTTGAAAATATTATAGAAACAGACACTGGACTATGTAGGTGGTCAGACCACTCTCCAGTGAATTGCCTGATTCAGAGATTTGACTCCTCAACTAAAGACAGATACTGGGCCTTAGACAACTCAATTTTATTGCGAGAATCCATGAAACAAGAGTTGGTACAACATATAACAGACTATTTTGAACTGAGTGATGACACAGAGGTAGGTCCCATAATTATATGGGATGCCTTTAAACTGGTCCCGAGGGGAAGGATTATAGCAGTAATGACCCACCTGAAATGACAGAAACAAAAAGAAATTAATCTATTAAGAAATAACTTTGCAATTTGGAACAACAACACAAAGCCACAGGAAACAAAATTATTCTTTAAAGATTAACAGCAGAAAGAAATGTTTTAGAAACCATAAAAACTACTTCAGTTCAAAAGCTGAAGTTAGGCAACAATATTGGCAAAAATCTGCTAAGACACTAAAGCTTCTGTGATGGGATTAAAGAACAAAAACCTATGACCAGCAAAGTGTGTTCTTAGAACCCTGCGGAGTCACATGACAGAGTGAGGAGGGGGCCGTTTGGGCTCAGAGCTCTCGATTATTATCCGTTGACAGACTCAGAAGGGAAGTGCTGAGGGAGTGAAGCGACTTTCACCTTCTGAAGAGACTCTGTGGAGAATTCTGTTTCTGGGAAGGAACAGACTCAATCATAGTGAACTAAGGCTGAGGACAGACTGGCAGTCTGGCCCACTCTGCCTCCACTTTAAAAGCGGAGGCAGAGCGGCAATCCAGACCTCCACATCTGCCTGGAGGAGGCGGGCCAGACACAACGCATCCGGCGCCATACTCCTCCTGCAGCAGCCGGGCACAACTTAAAAGTGATGTCCCAGCTGCTGCACGCGCGTTCTACCCGCTTCCGGCAGGTGTGAATGTGTGCCAGCCAGGGGAGCCACACGGCATTCGCACGCCACCACCGGAAGCCACCTGCAGTCTGGACACTGCGGGTGGCTTCCTTGCGGTGGTGTGCGAACAACGCGCAGCGGGGGCAATTCCCCCCGCCTTGTTCTGCCGCACCACGGAAGCGCAGCAGAACAACAGTCTGTCCTCAGCCTAAGTGAACACAAACACTATCATACATCAATCCTGGTGAGCCTGTGAGGTGTGGTTGTGGAAGGGCTGAACTCTGGCAGGGTCTAGACAGCTGTGTAGAGGCCAGCTGTGACTCAAAGAGGCCAGTAAGACACAGCTATAGAGGAACCACAAAGCAAGACAGGAAAGAGTATAATAGAAGAGTTGAGTGAACATGTAACCATCTGTATGCAACAAAAAGAAAAAAAAATCCATAAGCATACGGCTTGAGTCTGAGGACCAGACAAGGGCTGAAAGGGCTGTACAAACAACCAATATTCTGTACAAACAACCAATATTCCCCATTTGTGTTCTGCCAATAAATTACAGTTTTATTTTATCTTGAGAAAACCCATATCTCTTTTAAACGTATATGCAAAATTATTTTCAAAAACACTGGCAAATAGAATACAGGTTATACTCCCAGACATTATTTAAAAAGATCAAACAGGTTTTATACCAAAGCGCTCTATTGTGGATAATATCAGACGCATGCTAAATTTAATCTCTTATAGAAGAAAGCATCAACTAGAATCAATTTTTATATCTATTGATATAGAGAAAGCCTTTGATTCTCTAGAAATTCCTTATTTAAATACTCTCTTGAGATAAACGGATTTTGGAAACAATCTTATTAGAGTCCTAGAGGCAATATACTCTCATCCAACAGCAAGGCTACATATAAATGATCTTAACTCTGACCCTTTAAATTTACAGAGAGGCACTAGACAGGGTTGTCCCCTATCCCCTCTCCTCTTCACAACAATGGAACCATTAGCAGAGAAAATAAGAAATAATGACAACATACATGGTGTAATGACAGGTCAGACAGAGCATAAAGTTTCACTTTATGCTGATGATATGGTAATTTATTTGACAAAACCTGAATCCTCACTTGGAAAACTTCAAGAAATTCTATATCAATTTGCAGAGCTTTCAGGCCTAAAAGTTAATATAACCAAATCATATATCTATCCAATTTATATAACTGAATTGGCAAAATCTGCATTAAGGAAGCACTTTAAATTTGAATGGACTTCTTCACAGCTAAAATATTTGGGAGTCAATATTTTTCTAGACTAAAAGATTTAATAAAATGTAAGTATAGCCGTTTGTTAGAGGATATCAAAACACCATTAAACAATTGGAGTAAAAGAGGCTTTTCTTGGGCAGATAAACTTTCCTTAATGAAAAGTCTTATTTTTCCAAAATTCCTATATCTTTTTAGGTCTTTGCCAATTGTAATACCAAAAACATTGTTTAAGCATTGGCAAAAAAACTCTTAATTTTTTTTTTTGGAACAACAAAGCTCATAGGATAAGCTTTCAAACACTGAAAAGAGCAAAACATAAAGGAGGACTTGATATGCCAGATTTGGCACTTTACTCTGAGGCAACAAACTTTTCAGTAACAGTTATACGTGTGTTAATGGCTGAAGACAATATCATTTGGGCAAATATAGAGCAACTTGACACATTTCCTTTAACACTCTCAGAATATATATGGAACTTTCCAAAAGGAAGGAAACCAATTTCGATTCAGAACATTTTTTTAGCAAGTTCTATTAAAATATAAGATAAATAGAGGAACCACTTAGTAACTGATGTGTCACCTTGGTCAAACTTTTTAAATCAAAATTGATTTGTTCTAGGTTTGGAACAAGGTATTATAACAAAATAGAAAAGGGCTAGAATGACAAGAATTAAAGACCTTATAAATAAAAGATCCCCTCTTATTAAAGCTGAAATGGAAGACAAGTTAAGCAATACCATCCCATGGTTTAGATATTTGCAAATTAATCACCTTTTAACTTCTACAAGGATACAGGACTCCATTTATAGACCACCAATGGAATTTGAAAAGTTTTTGCAAACCTATACTAGTAGTACAATGGGTTTATTAAATAAACTATATAAAATTCTTTTAGCTATACAGACACAAACACAATATCAAAAGAAATGGAAAATGGATAGTGGTAGAGAACTATTGGAAGAAGACTGGAACAAAATATGGCAATCTCCAGCTTATACTTAAAAAAAAAATAACATTCATTTTAAACATTTAAAATACTAGCTCTTGGGTTCCTATGGTGGGAAAGGCTGGACATCCCAAGAGTGGAGAACATCACACCTGACACCTCTCTTTCCATTTCTTCCAAGTGGTTGAGGGTACCATCGACTGCCAGCTGGCGTGCACCTTGATAGAACCACTATCCAGGATCTGTGCCATGTGGTTCCGCATTTGGCTATGCAGTTCCAATGCCTCCACCATACAGGAGGCTGCAGAGCTATGCAGCCTCTGGCTGTGGCTAAGTGGTTTGCCATTTGCACTATGCTCCAAAACAATGCCATGTGGTGCCCTCACCTGGATAGCTCAGGCAAGCCTGATCTCATCAGATTTCAGAAACTAAGTAGGGCTGGCTCTGGCAAGTAATTGGAAGGGAGACCTCTAAGGAATACCAGGGTTTGGGATGCAGAGGCAGGCTATCAAGCCACTTCTCTGAAAAATGTACAAGCTCCCAGTAGGGATCGCCAAAAGTTGCAGTCAGTCCAACTCTACCCAAAAAAATCTGGACCAGGCGTTACAAGCCATAACGGGTTGGCTTAGACTGAGCCGATTGAAATTGAATCCAACAAAGACAGATGAAATATACTGGGTTCAGATGCGTTGTGTGATCCACTCATAGTTTATTGTGATTAAAGTTCAGCTCAAAAGACAGCCTAAGCTGGGCCAAAGCCCTGCTTAAAAGCATGCAATAAACCGCACCCAACATACACCCACTCCCCATGATTGGCTATTTTACATTCTACTGCTATACTATAGGTTCCTTCCAGGGGTCATTTGGGGCCAGAGCGAGGCAGAGTGCCACTCCAGCAGCTCAAGAGTGGGCACTAGGGCAGCCACAGGCCGAATCAGATTTTCTGATCTGATTCGGCCCGCCGCCGAATTGCCGCTGAAATTCAATGGTGACTTTAAAAGCAGGTGGAGGGGAGGGGGTTTGAGGGAGACACTCCAAACTTGCAGAGTAGCTTCTGAAACCTCTCCCCCAAATACCCACCAAGTTTCAAGAAGATTGGACTGGGGGGTCCAATTCTACAGGCCTCCAAACAGGTTACCCCCATTCCCTCCATTGTTCTCTATGGTGGGGAAAAATTAAACTGATTCCACACCCACCCACCCCTCAGGCTTGCGCTGTCAGTCAGATTGGAGTCTGTCTTAACCCTACTTGTGATTGCTAACATAATTCTTGCTGCTAGATGGGAGGGGGAACTAGACACACTTGCTCCAAGAGAATGGTTGAATGATTCCATTTGGGAGGATGTATTGCTTATTAAATTAATTTATCACCAAGGAACATTAAGAAACTCTTCTGATTCTTCAAATAAGTTTATAGAACATTGGGCTATGTTCATAATGTTCTGGAAAGATAAGGCTATAGAGGGAATTTCTCCATATATTTTCTGTGAGCTACTTTCAGCAATCTCTGTGTGGTATTATTATTTATATTTTGAGGAATTACACAATCATTGTTATTAGAAACCATACTTTACTTACTAAATGGCAAGAATAGCTGTGAGATATTTTTGTTGTTTATGATGATAGGACCATTTTTTTTTGTGTGTGTAGGCAAACTAATCAAAATGTATCATTTATATTATAACAATTTAGGGAGCTATTAAATTTTATTTATAAACTGCTTGTTTCACTGAATTATGAATCAGAATCTTCTTTATAGCCCATGTGTCTCACTGAATCAATCTTCTGTATTAAAGAGATCTGTATTTTGTATATATTTATGTTTATAAACTTTAAAACAAATAAAAAGCAAACCCTAAATTTCTCCATCCCTCTCCCCTTAAACAATGCCTGCCCTTCAAACCTCCTCAAAGCCCTGGCAAACAAACAGGCCTTGCAGCCCAACCACGACAATACTGGTGAGGCTTCCAAGCCTTGGTTTCTGTAAATCAAATACTGGTGGGAGCAGGAGTGGGCTGGGAAGCCAAAGCAGCCCTGGAAAAGTCCCCTCCTCTCCCCTGACATGTGACCCGATGGAGGAAGGATCTGGCAGTAGCCACCTAATAACTTGTTATCACACAACTTGCACAAATCAGTGCATCCCAGTTGTGCCCACCAGGGGTCATTTCATAGAAAAAGAGGTGCAGGAGCTCATTAGCATAACTCATTTGCATAACTCATTTGCATATGCCACACACCCCTAACATACCGGAAGTGTGTCAGAAGGCAACACCCATCCCTCAGGCTCCACTCCACAGGTGAGTGAAACTGACCTGCTCTTCCTCCATTCCCTTCCCCATCCAATACTTTGTGCAATAAAAATAAGCATAAAGAACACACCCTCATTCTCTTCTGGCTCCCTTGAAACCACCAGGTTTCAAGTAGACTTGAGATACCCAGGACATGTGCACCACCCATCCCTTTCCCTTCCCCTCCCCACAACAAGACACACTGTGAGGTAGGTGGGGCTGAGAGAGGTCTTTTGAGAACTGCTCATGAGAGAACAGCTCTGAGAGAACTTGTGACTCGCCCAAGATCACACCAGCAGCTGCATGTGGAGGAGTGGGGAATCAAACCCGGTTCTCCCAGATTAGAGTTCAACTCCTGACCACTACACCAAACTGATGGGGTGGAAGCTGCTGAAGGGTTGGTGAAATTTCTCTAGTACTTATGTGCCATGTGCCCAGATAAAAAATGGTATACTTAGAAAATTTATATGCCACCTTGAGCAAGTCTCTGGAAAAGCAGCACACAGTCATAAAAGGAACAATGATAAAATTATCAATATTAAAACAAAACATTAAAAACAATCAAGACCCTAGCAGGGCTTTCCCCGGGGCGCTGCGCCTCTGCACTGCTCGGGGAAGCCGAGGAGGGGGCGGGGCTTGGTCATGTGCCCGCCCCCTGGATTCTTCACTCCCGGAGCTGTGCTCCTGTGCGCTCCCGCTCCAACGGACCCCTGGTGCCCACTATGCTACTCATCTGGACAATTCACTGCCACGTGACTTGGCATGGCCCAGTGATAGCCATATGCAATTCAGCCTGGCCTGGCTGCAGTCAGTATACTTCTCAGTGCCATACAACTTGGCCTGGCTTAGCACAAGCAAATTACTCATTTGGGAGACTCACTATCACACAGATAGCACAGCTTGACCAAGCCTAGCAGCAGCCACCAAACAACTTGCTGCCACATGACTCACCCAGGCTCAGCAGCAACCAGCAGATGATTCACCCAGGCTATTCTCTACCACACAACTTGTGCAACTAGGCCCGGCCCAGTGACAGCCACCAAACAACTCACTCAGATGTCCTGCTACTGTGCAAACTGCCAATTTTGCCAGGACCCATGATAGCTACCATACAACTTGCCTGGGTGACTTGCCACTGCACAGCTTGCACAACTTGGCCAGGCCTAAAGGTGGCCACCACACAACTCTCCTGAGTGACTTGCTACTGCATAATTTTCACAACTTGGCTGGCCTTTCCTGGGGAAAGGCTGCAAGGGGGAGGGAAGATTAAGATGAAGACTTGAGGAATATATAGTCAACTTAACTTCATTTCTAGTCTACTTTACTTCATTCAACATTCTTGTGTGGCAAATACTTCTTGGTAGGGATTTCAGGGAGAAACTCACATACAGATCATCATCTGTGATGATTGTACATGACCAAATATTCCCATAAACAGCTACCTCCCCACAGACACATCCAAGCAACATGGTGGGTGTCAAACTTCCTTCTTTGTGGAATTCAGATGTTGCTGGAGCTGTGGAATATTATAGGTAGAGGAGGAGAAAAGAAATGAAATTATGGGTGAGGTCAACAAATGGAAGTGAACCTACTTACTGTATATTATTAACAATGAATGGTGAGGGACCAATAACTGCTTTTATCTAAACAAACAACAACAAAAGAAGATGGATGATCCATCACAGATCTCCTATCTTTCATCTAGTATGACCGTCTGATAATAATCTAAAATACCCCCTTAAAAAAACAACAGTTCATGGTAAAAGACGTGTCTCCTTCAATTCTCAGGAAGACGGCAACATCCTAAATGCAAACCTGAAGTCAAGACCAGTTCATTGCAAGAAGCAAACCACTGCTGACTTAACCCTGAACTGCAGTGGGAGGAAGTAAATAGAGCAGAGGACGTGTCTTTAGCCAATCCCATAAACTACTGATTAACTGGAGACCACATTTAAGGATAATTTTCCTCCAATGGTCTCCCTGTATTTTTTTTTAAAGAAATCAAGGAATGAAGTAAAAAGGCAGCTTAATAGAACCCAGACATGCCTGCAGAGCCATACATTCTTCATGGGCTGGTGATGTGCCCAAATTATACTCAACTTGGATTAAGTCATTTTAGATACCATATTTCTATCTTTAAAACATTACAGCATATAACCAATGATTAACTATCTGGATAGAAATACACAGCACTGATGCGTTCTTGGTCAAATGGTAATTTATATATATATATATATATTTAATTTGTCCACAGGACTTACCGTACCAATGAGAAGATGAGAGAGAGGAATAAATGACGTTACTGAGGGTGGTTGTTTTCTCCCCCTCTTCACTGCTCCAAGGAGGTTGCCAGGCTAGACTAGCAGAAGCTACTTCATTTCAATGAAAAGAAACTGGATGGAAGAAAATACTTATTGCCAGCATTCCATCCTCACCTAAGTCAGAGGGTGTGCCAAACATGTGCTGAGCTCAGTGGATGGTTGACCCACAAGAAGTAATGGTGACAAACAGATCCAGCTGTTTTCCAGAATACGCTGAGGGATTTGTCAACTGTCTTGGCTGGCTCTCCTGTAGCTGGTCTGCTTTTTGAATGTACAGCTTTGCCACAATTACTACTGAAGCTCTCCCTCTTTTCATGAGGAACTGTGGCAGTTAAGTTGTGTTAGTAACAACAAGAGCATAAGCAGTGGAAAACTCAGGCCATTCAATCTTACCCAGCTCCGAGTACATTTGAAAGTATATGCTGTAGCACTAATTGTGGTGAGGAAACCATTCCTCTCTGCCTCTGTTGCATCTGAGCAATGCTATTCACTGGAGCGGCTTTGTTTTGTGGTGAACGTACTGATATACATCACCTACAACATCCTAAAGTACATGATCAGAGGATGCTTCTCCCCCCCTCCCATATTTTAAGGATGAACTCATGAAGCTGCCTGTACTGAACTAGATCTTTGATCCATCTAGTTCAGTATTGTGTTCTCAGACTGGCAGCAGCTTTTCAGGGTCTCAGGTCGAGGTCTTTCACATTGCCTTCCACTTGATCCCTTTAGCTGGGGATGCTGCAGTCTGAACCTGGGACCTTCTATGTGCCAAGTAGATACTCTATCACTCTTTCTCCTATAGCCACCAGCTCTCTGACAGCCTTCTACACTAGGTGGGGCAGCTATATTTTCATGTGGGACTTCAAAAAAATGAATGGGATTCAGTATTTTCCTCATACCCAACAGAAATTTCTAGAACCCTCTTGCCTGGCTGAAGTAGTTCCATCTATTTTTAGTTCTCTGAACTATTACATCAAAAACATATAACTTTAATAAAAATAGTTATTTTTAAGCTCAGGAAGTTTTATCCCCTTATAATTTCCTAATTTGTTAAATAAATAACTTCTCTTTATTTCTCCTTACCCATCTTAAGTACACTTTAAATATGCTTACTGTTGCTAAAGGAAGATTTTTCAGGATCACATACAATATAAGGGTAATAGTGATACTGAAAATCCTTCAGGGGGCCCTGGGGTGGGCAAATGGACTGGGAGGAAGAATTCAGAGCACTACTATTTGTACTGATTACTAACTGCACTTGGTCCTTTAATCAGAAATATTCCTTTTCTTATCTTTCTTTCTTTTTTAAAAACACTTTAATTAGAAATGCCCCTTTCCCCCAATTTATGGCAAATTAAAACTTGGGTTTTTTGGGGGGGAAGTATTTAAGAGAGGTGCACCACTGGTCTCACTTTGGCTATAACCCTCTGTGACGGACTGACCGCCAAAACCAGGAGGCTTAGGGCATCAGATTCAGAGAACTAGGAGATTAAGGGTTAATGCCTCACTGTGAAATACAGTTTGATTGATGGGCTGCTCCCTGCATGCACTCCCCTCTCTCTTTGATTGGTTAGTGCCAGCTGAGAAGAACTTTAAGAGCAGCTGAGTGCTGAGGAAAAGGGTCTTTCTTCAGCCATTTGTCATCTCTGGCATGTCAGTAACCAGACAGTTGGTGTGTCTGTCAGAGGGAATTAGACTAAAGACAATTGGAAAGTGAAGGCACACAACTCCTTACCCTTACAGTATAGTTCCCAAATCTGAGGAAAATTTTAAAAAAGTTTTAGTCTAAGAGTCAGCCAAGCTGAAAAAGTTTGCTCACATTGTCAAGAACTGAGGATCAAGTTTCGCAGAATAGATTGGTCAATAGATTGAAACTACTGGTCTAGCCAAATAGAAAAGGAATATTGCTAGGAAACAGAGAATATTCCATTCTCAGTGGGTTCAGTTCAGAAGGCACCCCTGGTTGGTGTGAGGAAGTCAAAGGGAGGTCTATAATCCAACAACGGAGGGAATTAAATACAGGGAGAAAGTACTAGCCTCCAGGAGACTAAGATAGTTATATGAACCTTTATTAAGACATATTGTTGCTGTTAAGAAATCTCCAAGACAAACAAACCTCTCACTGTTAAGAACTGAGTCTCTAAAAAAATAAGCTTCAGAAATAATCTGTTGCCAGTGCAAAATATTATCAACTGTACATACTACAAAATTTACCTTAGTTTTCTTGTCCCCTGCCTATTCCTATCCATCTGTGTCTGTTTAATAAAATAATCATTCCTGTTTGAACGTTACTTCATACCAAGTGCCATTTACCAAGAGGATAACAAGAGGGCTCCTGCTTTTCTGCAGTAAATCTCTGGCAGAGGCAAAAACCAAATAACTTCACTATCACAGGGTGGGATATTATAAATCATTTATTAACACATGCTACAATGGAGCTGCCCAGTCACAGAGCAGGGAATAGCATTTTAGCAGTTTTGTTTTGGAGGGGAAATCTGTCTCACAGAACTGAATGAGCAGGGGTTTGTCATACCCTCTTCCAAAGGCAGGACACAGGAAGAAGGGTCTCATGAAGCTACCTTCATAGCCAGATATGTTTGCATGGAAGGAGATAGTGTCCTGGTCACAGATGATTTCCAGACTTCATGCTTGCTGCTGATAGTGCCTTTCTCTGATTTCAGTCAGTCTGTCTGAAGAATTACCTCTTTGTAGGGCTGGTTAATGTATCTATCATCTTAAGGATAAAATTAAGTTAGATTTCAGAGTCCATACAATACATTGCCATGGTGATTTCTTTTCATCTAATGAGCAGATTCCTTTTCTCGCGTACTAGATGGTGCTCATGGTAATGCAGTACAGAGTTTCTTTCAACCAGTTTACAAAAAGATATCAGTAGCTAATGTTCCATTTCCAACATTCACGTTACTACCCAAAAAGATATAGATTGAGCATCTGACAACAGAAAATTGAAGAGATGTGCACATATCATTAATCCAATGAATAAATCTAGGCAATGGTTGTGTTTCATAGAAAATCATAGAAGATAAGCTATGGCCGCGGCCACATGAGCGAGATAATCTGGAGGGGAAGTGAGGCTATTTTGCCCTGGAGCAATTTGCCCCGCAGTTGCATGATCACACAGGTCTGTGGACCTGCCAGCGCAACTTGCTGCTGCATGATTAGATGCAACCACAGGTGAGTTAATTTTTTTGTGGTTGGTTTCCGATTCGCTAAAACGGGGGATTGATCAATCGCTCCTCCACTCTAAGGGCTTTTGATGATGCTCACACTGAGAAGGGGAAAAAAACAACAGCATGGTGTCGGGATAGCCTGGGATCAGACTATTCCTGACACCACACTTTCGTGCTGGAGTGATCACACGGGGAAAGTCTGGCTGTGGGCTGAGGGAACCTGTTTGATACTGGAGTTTACCGAGTAGTTTTTTTACTCTGCTTCTCTGGCACTGATTTACCCTTTGACCCAGAAATAGTTCTATTAAATATTATCCCAGAGGGTTATAATAATTTAGATGTATATACAATAGTGTATATTTTAACAACAGCTAGAATTTTGGTTGCCAAATATTGGAAAGTCTACAGAATGCCGTCAAGGCAAGAACTTATTCAGAAATTGTTGGAAGTGGCTGAAATGGACAGATTAACTAGTTTATTAAAAGGAAAAGATGAAGTAATACATAAGGAACTTTGGGTAAGAGCATATAAATGGATTGGAAAATCAACTTAGAGATACGTCCAAGATATGTAGTGATGTAAGCATTGGAAATAGTGAATGCATGGCTCTCATATTTAAGATTTGTAATAAGCATATCATATATTGTAATTTGAAAAGTAATAAAAATAATAACAATACAAAAGTGGGTTATTTAGTGCGTGTGGCCACAGTCTAAGCCTAAGTAAAGACATGAATTCTAAACAGTACCTGAGAATTATGGATTGAGATACTGCACGAAATAATCCCCAGCCATGCCATGGCATCTATTTCTATATTATTTAGGCTTGATTGATTCCCAAGCCCAACAAAGAATCTGCAATGTTATCTTCCCCCCTCCCCCGGGGCCCCAATTTTTCCTGACCCATTCCACTGAAAATGTACACAGACACTAATGCACTGTTATGACTGTTCCTCCTCCAGCTATAGATGGGCTTCATTTACCCTAATACCTGCTGAAGAAAGCTCTCATTATATTTGTTTAAGTTCTTGGTTTTCATGCAAAGAGACAGCCAATAAATCCTCTCGCTATACTATAATTCTTTCCTGATGAAGGAGAAGTAATGAGATTGACATATGGTGGTTTGTAACACACAGGTTGTTGGTGGGGACTGCCTTGCATTACATGGCTGTATGGATGTGAGTAATGGGCGGCAGCAGCCTAAGGAAGCCAGAAGACTAGGAGCATATGGAATATTTCTCCCTGAAAGACTTACCGTGAGCCCAGTTCTATTCTTGGACTGAATGTGCTTGCTTTCAATCTGGAGAGCTTGTTTATGATGGACCAGCCAGCAAAAAAAGGAAGGAAGGAAGGAAGGAAGGAAAGGACTCAGTAGCTTACTATTCCCATTGTACACATCCTGATGGGTTAATTTAAAAACAGTTTCAAATACCGATGGATGGATTCGTACAGATTAGGACCTGTCTGTGGCTGTCATTCAAAGTAGCTTCATGCTCAGGGAATGACTACATTTCTGCTAGGATATTGGAATGAATGGTGCGATGTGTGGCTCATTTGTGGAACACATGCTTTGCATGGAGAAAATCCTAAATTCATTTTGGGGCACATACCATTTTTTCTTCTTTTATTAAAGGATTTGCATCCTTCATTCTCAAGATGGCTCACATACTACATTAAACAAGCTGAGGAACACCAATAAATCAAGGGGGGGGGGAAACCCTAAATCTCCCATTAAGCATTCAATGAGCTCTCCTGATTTAATTTAACCGACTGTCACTGCTGTTAATATTATATACTCCTTGAAATACTCAGTCTTCATCAAGTTATGTTAGGTTTAGGAATGGGGTTGTCTTGTCTATGGGTGTCCCCACTGTGTTATTTTCATGACTGGCATGGAGTCAGCAATGTTACTATTAGTTACAATAGCGGGAACCTGCAAAGATTGGTGGGAGGTATCCCATATCCCCCTACCCCATTATTTCCTCTTTCCCTTTCCTGAAAGCCCCCATAGCCTCTCCCCTTTTCCTACTTCCATCTCTACATCAAGGCTTGCCAGCCTCCAGGTGGGGCCTGGAGATCTCCTTGAATTACAACAGATTTCCCAACTACAGAGATCAGTCCCCCCCCCTCAGGGTTGCCAGCTCCAAGTTGGAAAATTCCTGGAGATTTGGGGGTGGAGTCTTAGGAGGGCAAGGTTTGGGGAGGGAAGCAAACTCAGCAGGTTATAATGCCATAGACTCCACCCTCCAAAGCAGTGATCTTCCCCCCAGGGAACTGATCTGTCATCTGGAGACCAGTTGTAATTCTGGGTAATCTCCAGCTCTTACCTGAAGGTTGGCAACCTTAGTTCCCCTGGAAGAAATAACTTCTTTGGAGGGTAGAGTGTGAGGTCCCTCCCTTCCTCAATCCCCACCCTCCTCAGCTTCCACCCCTCCAAATCTCTAGGAATTTCCTAATCTGGAGTTGACAACTGTATCTCCTTCCCACCCAGCAACTAACTTATCTTTATCTGCCCCTCTGTCCTAAGTTTCCCCACCACCCGAAGCCACTACCTAGGAAAACTGCTACACCACACTGTGTTTTGTAGGGTGGCTGATGTTGAAGAGTAGCAGGCAGCCAGGCCTTGGTGAGTCGAGCAAGTCAGGTAGTATCAAGCCACTCAGTGGTTGCTGTCAGGCCTAGTCTCAGTGAGTCTTCCCTCAAAGGCCAAAACAGGACTGGAAATGCCCCCCCCCCCCCGACTTTTAATGACATAACAAAGCTTAAAATGCTGTGGTTGCCTAGCAATAGCCACTTAGGGAATCTGTTGCTTAAAGCTACAGGAGCTCCTTTTATCATTTTTGGATTTTTTTAAACCCATTTTTTGTTTTTAGATTTCACATTTTTCAGCAACCTGGGGCCCTGTTCAGGTCTGCAGAAAGATCTGTCTTGCCCGTTCACAGCTCCAGTTGACAGATTTACGTATCCAAAGATTTTACCAACTTTGCTATTAGTATGCAGATGATAAATACAACCCCTGTCAAGCTCTGCCTCCTCCCTCCTGGGGGTGCCTCCCATGGCTGTGGCGTTCTCCTGCAGCGGATGGCTCCGGGGTTGGCATGCGACCAAAAGGGGCAAGGAAGGGCCTCAGATTGGCAGGGGGTGGGGTTTACAGCACCCTCATCAGCCTCCTGCCTCTGACAGTGTTCGCTTCTGGCTGTTGTCCTGTTCTTTCTCTGCATCCGCGAGCAGCCATAAACACTTCCCGGCTCATCCTCCCCAGCCCTTCCTTACTGGCCTCCTTTTATTCCTCTCCCCACTCCCCAGAGCCACCTGGGGCAGCCGTGCCAACTCCTCCCTTCCTAGCCCCACCCCCTTGATAAGCCTGGATGCTCTTCCTGTGTCCTGGACCTGGCCCCTCCCCACTTCCGGTTCTCCCTGGTGCCGGCTCCCCCAATGAAGGCCCTGCCGGCCCGGCCGGCTTCTTGGCGCCATTGGTCTCGCCAGGGCCACCGTGGGCCAGCGGGCTGCAGGACCTCATCGCAGTGCTCCCAGGCTCCCACGCAGTGCTCCCAGTCCCATTTTTGGCTGCGGCAGTGCCACGGGGCACCCATAGGCAATCCTGGGCCCAGTGTGGGCCGGGAGGTGTGGCGGCGGAGCTGGCAGCACACCCTGGTCTTGGGTCATCTTGAGGGCACCTCTCAGCAGTGCTTGCATTCTGGGCAGGTTGTGTCCCTTCTGTGGTAGCCGGCGGCAGTCTGGGTGAGTGCGAGCGTGCTTCGGTGGGGGGGGCAGCAAGGCCTGGTCATCCTCGACCGGGACAACCCCCAACCAAAAATTAGTCAATACTAACACTGAAATCTCAATGAACAGTCATAAAAAATCCTCCACGACATATAAAAACATGCACTGAAAACATCTCAGTTAAAGGATCGGGGTAGCAGGTGTTGGAAAAGACCTTCTTATGCAACCAAAGAATAGTAAATCCTAAACTAGATGGAGTGATGGCTTGACAAAGAAAGCTTTGACTCTCAAAAGTTCATACCTTGAAACTATTGTTGGTCTCTAAGGTGCCACTGTACTTAAAGCTAACTGTTCTACTACAAACCAACCCAGCTACCCTCTGAAGCAGCTTATATGTTTATCTGATCTTTAATGGTATATTTTAGGAAAAGATCTTGACACAGCCTGATCCCAGACTGTGTGGTAGGATACATTACTTTGTAGGGATAAGGTACCAGGTTCTATCTCTGACATCTCCAGTTAAAGATCACGGGCAGCAAGTGGTGGGGCAGATGTTTCTCTGGTGGAACCCCTGAAGAGCCACTGCTAATCAGTACAAACAACACTGTGCTAGATGGCCAATGGCCCAGATCAGTATAAGGTTGTGAGAGCTTTTTGTGTATACATGCATGAAAATAAAGGCTTGAGATAAGCCATTTGTTTAACCCCTTATGATGGTTATAGTCTCCCTTTCTTGGCAACTGCCGATTTGTTTTCCAACCAGAAAAGTACTCAGATAAATGTATGTTTCTTCTTTCACAACTGAGAATTTGAATTAATGAGAAATATTGACAAAGTGCTACTATGTATGATAATCAAGCCATTAGCACCAGTCCGCATAGCACATAACCTACCACGTCTCCAGTGTTTACTAACGTGATTGTCAAAACAGAGGAACATTACTTTTTAACAACATTTCATATCACTGCACTTGAAGTGATACCCCGGGACATGATAATCAGAAAGCCATTTAGTTGCAAAATGAGGCATGGTATAAAAGCCAGTTCATGAAAAACAACAATTTTGTCAGAATTAAAATGTTCCTGTTTGCCTCACGAGTTGTAAATGTAATTGGAAAAGAGAAATATGTTGTGAAATATTTATCCAAAACTGTGTGGTGCACATACATATATTTAAAAAACTTATACATGATATACATATACAAAAACTACAAAACTACAAAATTACTAAGGTCCTTGTGAACTCGGCTCCCGGCGCGCTCATCGCGCCATGCGGGCCGTTTTGCCACCTCACCCGAGTGTGAGGCAGCAGCGATTATCGCGCTCTCGTGCGATCCTGGAGCCTGGGGGCGGGGCTGCGTTTATAAGGCAGTGCCCCGCTCCTGTATGGGTCTTTGGCTCCACGTGCTCGTTGTCGACGGAGCACGCAGTGGGAGCTGTCTCTGTCACAGGCCTACCTCTCTGGTGGCCCGGAGAATGTGGCGGTGACGGAAATTGAGAGTGGCAGCGGCGGCGCAGCGGCGGAGGCAGCTTCTCTCTCTCCTGTGTGTGGCAGCATCGTGCAGCCGGGCAGCAAGGCTGCGGCTCTTTGGGGCCCTCAGGGATCCTTCCTTTGCGCGGCGCTAGGCGGGCGGTGGCTGTTAGTCAGGCGGCGCGGCGGCAGTCGCCCGTGGCTATTTTCTGTGCTGCCTTACAGTTGGCCCCCTCACTGGCGGCATAAGCGGCCCTCTTCACTGGCAGCATAAGTGGCCCCTAAGGTGGCCAGGTGGTGGCTGCCGCGGCTTTGCCACTGGGTCAACCCCCCCCCCATACACATTTTTAAGTGTTGCTGGCTACGCGGTCCCTCAGACCCCTGTATTACTGGTGCGGTGGTAGCACGTTTTTTCAGGGCGACCAATCTGTCATTTGGGGTTGGCTGGGTTTTTTTAGGAAGGGGCTTGCAATGCGGACCCCCCCATCCCCTTCTTATCTGCCTGTTGTCCCCCCCCCCCCTGTTAGCAGGCAATTTTTCTTGATTTTGCCTTGTCTTTTCGCCAGTCTGGCTTATTTTTGCCTTTCCCCCCCTTTTTTCTTCTGTTAAATGGCAGCCATTTTGTAGGCCCCAAGGGAGCTTGCCTTGGTGGCCATTTTAGGTCTCCTCTGCTTCCACATGAGGGCGGCCATCTTTCTGGGCAGTTACTGCTTAATTTAGATTTGGCTTGTTTGAGGCCACTGCAACTGCTTGGCTTCCGTTTGGCCTTGTATTTCTGTTTAAGTGCGTGGACTCTCATCTGGTAGAGCCCGGTCTGGGTCCCTTTTCCTCCACTTGCAGCTGCTGGATGACCTTTGGCAAGCTGTTTGCCTGACTGCTCTATATTGTTCCTCCTAGCTTCCATTTCTTTTTTCCTTTGCAGGGTTCGATCCCTCTGGTTCTGTATGGCACCCAAGAAGGGCCAGGGCAAAGGGAAAGGCAAATTACCTGCCCCTGAGAGGCCTCCTCCTCGTCCTGATCCAGTGCCTTCTGAGGATGATGAGGACCAAGATCCTATTAATGCAGCCATTTTACAGAGGCTGGCTGCTTTGGAAGGTGAGCGGGGTTTGCCCTCGGCTGGCGTGCTGCCAAAACCTGAGTCTCAATTCTCTTTTCAGGCTCAGGTCCTAGCGCGGTTGGCTTTTTTGGAGGATAGGCGTGATGCGACCGTAGCTGAGTTGGGTGAAGGACCGGCAGCCGGACACCCTGGATCCGGTCAAGGTGATCAACAGTTGGCACTTTATCCTGTGCCTCATAGTCCTGGAGGTACATTGGTAACAACACGTGGGGATGGGTCTCATTGGCCTTGGGGCCCCTCGCCCGTAGGTCCGGCTGCTTCATCTTTGCAGCAGCCTAGTTGGCCGCAGTGCCCTACACCTGCGGGATCAGCTGTTTCACCTTTACAGTAGCCTAGTTGGCCGCAGTACACCCTTCCAGGCCCTTCCTCTTTTTCTCCAGCACTATGGCCTGCTTGGGGATGCCCCCCTTACAGTGTCACATTCCCAAGTTCAGGATCTGCATCTTATGATTCGGTCTTTCCAGGGGCTTTGCCTAGCGGTGCCACAGATTTGCCTTTGGGCGATCATCTTTCTCTGGCTACCAAGGAGAAAATTCTCAGAGGGGAGTATGTGGATGTCTTTAGCCTTCTTTACCGGGAGCTGGAGAAGAAGGATAAGGATAACCTTGATGATAGGGAAAAAGAGCGCCTTAAGCGCCGTGTTGTTGACAGGACCTGGGCAAACTGGTTTCCCGGTTTCCTTATCTTTGCCACAGTAATTGTGCGACATCAGCCATGGAAGGCTTTTGTGATGCTCCAATACTTGGACATCATTTACAAAGCCTATTCCGACTTCCCAAGCCCTGCCTGGTCTCTGTATGAGGAAGAATTCAGGATGCGGGCAGCTATGAACCCTGCCATGCGGTGGGATAAAATCCATCAGGATTTGTGGCTGCAGATCATGTCCTATGGTAGGGTTTCGGGAAGTGAAAGGACGCACAGTGGACACTCTGTAAAGAGTGCCTCCTCACAAGAGATTTCCCGTGCGCAGTCCGTGCAGGATCCTTCGAGACGTCTGTTTTGTTGGGAGTTTACCTCCCAGGGTACGTGCGGGTGCAAGAATTGCTCCTTTCAGCATGAGTGCCCCTTGTGCAATGGGCCTCACGCCTTATCCACATGCCCCAGGCCAGAAAGCAGGGGCAAGGGGAGAGGAGGTAAACGTTTTGGAGGCGGGGGGGGGCTCTAAGCCCCCCTGCTGACAAAGGGCCCCAGCCCAGTTAATCTGGATGTCCTACGGCGGTGGCTTGGTTGCTACCCGAGCCGTCAGGATAGCATTTATTGGTGGCAAGGTTATGTTGGGTTTTAGAATTCCTTTTCAGGTATTAGAGCTCCTTATTTCGCTTACAATCTGAAGTCTGGCATAGGCATGGAGCGGATCATATGGAAAAATAGCTAAGGAATGTGGAGAGGGGAGGGTCCTTGGCCCCCCCCCCTTTTTTCTCACCCCCCCGGTTCCTAACTTTAAAGTTTCCCCTTTGGGAGTTGTGTTTAAGCAGGCACCGGGTGAGTTCCGCCTCTTTCAGCACTTGTCCTGCTTCCGGTTGTTAATCAGATCCCTTTTACAGGTGCTGATGGCCGCGTGATGAGACGAAGGGTCACAGTCTGCGGTCACAGCATCGTTTTCTGGGGCAGCTCATCAGGCCCGACGGACACCCATCGGCTCCCAGCTCGGCCTTAGCAAGGTCGCAACGGTCGAGTGGTTGGGGGGGGGGGCATGTGGTGCCCAGTTTTTGCCGCAGCCCAACATTAAGTACCAGTTCTCTGACCTTTATAGGTCTGATGGGGTGCATTTTTCCGACAAGGGCAAGGTGATATTTTTAGAGGTCTTGCAGCATGGGATACGAATGGCCCTCGGTTGTTGAGTGGGGTCGCAAAGGTCAAAGCAGAGGCTTGGCCTTGGCTGTGGCAGGTTTGTGCAAGCTAGAAAGGAACTGGTGAGCGCCTTACGGCATATCCCGTTTGGGAACAGGAGGTCATCAGGATACTGCCCCAGGGCTCTATGGTTCAGGGCGGAGAATGGTGGCCCCCTCTGGGAACCTCTCCGGCTAGGCTTCTCCCTGAAGGTCCGTACAGTCTCAGGGGTATGCGCTCCTGCAGGGCAACCAGTATGCTGGGCTGCCGGTTAAGAGCCAGACTTGGGGCTGGCTCAATACCGGAGTTTGGTGTTCCGCCCATATCAGAAGGCAAGGAGGGACATGATAATCAAAAAGCCATTTAGTTGCAAAATGAGGCATGGTATAAAAGCCAGTTCATGAAAAACAACCATTTTGTCAGAATTAAAATGTTCCTGTTTGCCTCACGAGTTGTAAATGTAATTGGAAAAGAGAAATATGCTGTGAAATATTTATCCAAAACTGTGTGGTGCACATATATATATTTAAAAAACTTATACATGATATAGATATACAAAAACTACAAAAATACAAAATTACTAAGGTCCTTGTGAACTGCTGATGAAATTTTCTGGAATAAACTTCCGTTTCAAAGTCCTTCTGAACTGGACTATACAAGACTTGGACAACTTGTGTTTGTGTAACAGTATGCAAATATGTCTGTTTATCCCACTTGCAGAGGTGAAGTGGGTGGCAAGTAACTAGAGATGGGCACAAACCAGAAAAATTCAGTTTCTGAAGAGGTGGCATATAGATTTTATAAATAAAACAAGTAAAAGAATCTGTCTGTATATACATCTTCTGTACTTTTCCTAGACTCAGAGTCGATATTTTTCTTCCATTAATGTAGCTCAGTCTTCCATTGCAGAGTAGCCCTCCATTGCAAATCATTTTCCTCCAGTGCTGGGCACTTTGTGTAAAGGTGGGATGGAGGATTACACTGGAGAAGCAGAGCTGGATTTTTGCACAAACTAAGGAACCCACAGTTTAGGGCCTCAGATTATGAGGGACCTGTAAGCACAATGCTACTAAATTACCATTTTTGGTAATGCCATTTGCCTCTTGAATAGGACATAGTTTAAACTGGGCACCAGTATTGTTGTCAAGCCATGAAGTCTTGTCAGGTTCCATTTCCATTAAAATCATATTGGATGGGATGTCAGCTCATTGTTTTCCTTGTGTGGATTTTCCTAAGCAAATGGGGTTTTTTTTCACCAAATGGTATCAAAATATCAGAGTCCATCCTCTCTTCTGAATAACCCCAAGTTTCAAGGGAATTGTGCCAAGAGGCTGAATTTTACAGCTTTTTGAATAAGGTGTCCGCAGCCATCCTCTCTGCATAGTGAGAAAAGGTATGAAAATGGCCGCCAGTATTCCGAAGCAGCATTTTTAAACCAAATTTTGTGCCTGCAAGTAAAAACAGTTATTCCGGAGTTTCTTACTGAGTGAACAGTTATTCTTACTAGACACCCACCAGCCCCGCCAATTGCATTGGAGAGGAAAGAGCCCATCTATCCAAACCTATGCACAGAAAAACACATTACCCAAAATTGCTAATAAATTAGTCAGACCAGTCTCTCAAGAAGCACCAGGCAAGCAGGATCCAGCTTGCATAATCCAGGCAAGCATAATCCAAGTTGGTCCCTCTCCCAAGCCATAAGGAACAGTGAGCACAAAACAAATGCAGCACAAAATAATTACACAATAATTAGTTCACAATGTTAAGGAGATCCAAGATTCATTCTAGGAAGTTATTTTATTGCCTCAGTTATAACCTACCTGATCCAATTCTGGGTAAGTCAGATGACTTTTAGGGTGCAATTGCACACCCCTAGTACACAGTTTAGGTTTAGGGTCCCCAGCCTGTGTCCTATATAACCGTTAAAAATTAGTTGTGGGGGTTCTCCTCAATTCCCTCACTTGTGGAGCCTGATTCAAACTATGACCATAGAAGGTTTCTGTGTGCCTACTCAACCAGAGCAACATTACCAATCTCACAAATCCCTAATCCATGTTAGAAAATCACCAAGGGGGGGAGGCCCCATGGGCCCCGCAGTAGCTACAGGCCTGGTTATGATCGGTTGTATGTTACAATACTGGGAGAGTCCAGCTACTCCATGTGGTAGTCTTATGTAGGCACGTTGAGAATTTTGATATGAACACAATTGGCAGGAAAATTTACATTGGTCAGATGCCGTTGACTGCATGAAAGATGAGCACCTGATTAGCTTGCCTTGCATGGTGGAATTCATTTTGAGCACAGTACCTGCTGAACAGCTTTTGGTTTGCTCAGTAGGTTATTGTGTTACAAGTAGGTGCTTCTTGCATCCTGTGGCTGCTTTTGCCCAGACAGAGAACTAAATCATCCCATTTATCAGAGGAGGCATTTATCCCCCAGGTACATGACTGGGTCTTGATGCTGACTAATAACATATGTTTCCTATTATATAAAGCCGTTTTAAGATTCCAAGGGGCAAGATTCCATGGGGCACCAAAATCAGTTCACTGGACGGACTGCCACTCAAAAGGGTGTCCCTGGCTATTGGCTGCATTCTCTCCCTGCTTTGCCTCAGTCCCACCCACAGAGCCACCGGCCAGCATCCTGGCCTCAGTCTGGAGGGAGCCAGCGAAGGGGAAGGACCAACTGGGTGCTGGGTCTACTCTTCTCCTCTGCCCACTGCCAGGTGGGTCTCACTGCCCCCTCAATGGCCTGCTTCTGTCAGTGAAAGGACAATGGACTAACAGCATAACCCCCTCCCCCGCACACTGCCAGTGTGCCCAGAATAAACTGTCAGAAACAGGGGGCATTTCACACAGCACCCCGTAGCATTTCAGGACCAGTACAAGCACTGAAGAACGCTTGGGAGGAGGTTTCCGGGTAAACCGGCTCAGGAATGCTCCCCCAAGAGGAGAGGCACGTTTCTGTGTGAAAGGGCCAATATGTTCTGTTAGGGAACCAGTACTAATAAGGTTCTGTGTAAAATGCCTGACAGAAACAGTTACTGAAGAGTTCCTGAAATGGAACATATTGACTGTGTGGAATTCCTCAGGCCCTCTCTCCTGCTTAGCAACACCACAACTGGCTGGCTAATGAGGTGGGCCAGCAACCATCAAACCATTTCCTTCAACCCCCTGCAGTGCGGCTGACTTTCCCCCTAGGGTTGCCAATCTCCCGGTGGGACCTGGAGATCCCCTGCTGTTACAATTGATCTCCAGATGACAGTGATCAGTTCCCTAGGAGAAACTGGCTGCTTTGGAGGGTAGACCTTATGGCATTACAGCTTGCTGAGTCCTTCTATCCCCCCCAAAAAAATGCTGCACACCACAGGATCCACCCCCCAAATCTTCAGATACTTCCATCACAGGGCTGCAAGGTCTGGGTTGGAAAATCCCTGGAGACTTTGGGGATGGATCCAGGAGAGGGTGGGGTTTGGGGAGGGGAGGGGCCTCAGCATGGTACAGTGCCATAGAGTCCACCTTTCAAAGCAGCCATTTTCTCCAGGGGAGCTTATCTCTGTCAGCTGGAGAGCCATTGTAAAAGCGGGAGATCCCCAGGCCCCACCTGGAGGTTGGGAACCCAATTCCATCATCAGAGGTGACAACTTTCTCCTCAGTGCCCGTTGCTGGGCAACCAAGCTTGCTTCTCTGAAAGCCCCTTTCCACGTCTATGATGACCTTTGGGAGAAAACTCATTGGGGCCAGCTGAACAGAATGCCAAAGAGGCCACCCTCCAAAACAGACATTTTCTCCAAGGGAGGGGGGAAGATCTGTTGTCTGGAGTTCAATTGTAATACCTGGCGATCTTCAGGCTCCACCTGGAGGTAGGCTACCCTAGGCGTAGCAATCAGTGCTTCAGAGCAGGATCTGCTAGACCAGGTTCTTGCTGAGTGGGTGATTTTGGGCCAGTCACAAACTTTAAGCCTAACCTACCTCACAGGGTTGTTGTGCAAGTCAAAAAGGGGAAGAGAAGAATGATGTCAGCTGCTTCGGTCCCCATTGCAGAGAAAGACTACTTTTCCTCCAGGGGAAGTATGGTTGCCAATCTCCAGGTGAGGGCTGGAAACCACTCAGAATTACAAGTGCTCTCCAGATGGCAGAGATCAGTTCCCCTGGAGAAAATGGTGGACTGTATGTCCTCATATCCTGCTGAGATGGACCCTTTATGACAGCCAATGTGACACAGCAGTCAGGGCTTCAGAGCATGGTGGAGGCTGTGGGGGGGGGAAATGGAAACTTGGAGGTTGATGATTGGGAAGGAGATAGGGTTGCCAATTCCTGGAGACTTGAGGGGTGGAGCCTAGAGACAGTGAGGTTTGAGAAGGAGTGGGACTTCAGACAGGTAAAATGTCATAGACTCCACCCTCCAAGCCAGCGAGTCCCTTATGGGGAGCCATTGTTGCCAATCTCCCAGTGGGGGCTGGAGATCACTCAGAATTGCAACTGCTCTCTAGTGGGGTGGGGGGAGGAGATAGAAAGCTGAAGCCAGGAGGCAGATAACAATACATTGACAGTTGGCTGGGAGGTAGGGTTGCCAATTCCAAGTGGGAACATTCCTGGAGATTTGAGGGGTGGACCCTGGAGAGGGTGAGGTTTTAGCAGGGGTGAGACCTCAGTCAGGTTCAGTGCCATTGACTCCACCCTTCAAACCACCCGTTCCCTCATGGGGAACCATTGCTGCCAATCTCCAGGGGAGGGATGGGGATCACGCTGAATTACAACTGCTCTTCAGATGGCAGAGATCTTCCCCTGGAGAAAATGGTGGACTCTGTGTCATTAAACCCTTCTGAGGTCACCACAGCAAATGGACACTAAGTGCCCAAGGCCGGGGCACTCTCCCAGAGCCTCTTTCTAGAGCCTGTTGTATATATTTCCCCAATGGGCCTTATTCCTAGTATATATATAGAAGCCCAGTGTATTGGCACTTTCTGGCTCTCCAGTTGGCTGTGCTGTGCGCTCCATCAGCCATTGGCCCATAAACCACCACTCAAGAGTACTCACATACCATTGGCTGGGTACTGGATCTGCTCCTCTCCCTCTCCCACTGCCATTCCCTGTCTGAATAAACTGCCAAAACTGCTGTGTGGCTCACTTTCCCCTCAATGGCTATTGCTAGGCAACCAAGCTTGGTTCTGTCAGTAAAAAGGTGTGGGGGGAGGTGTGAGTTTGTCCCAAAAGATGCAGTCTGCAACAGGTCTTCTTAACTATAAAGTCCTTTATTTTCAAAGAGGTACTTAAAGGTACAGTTGCACTTTTTCTGTTAGTAATGACATCATTGTAAACAAACAGTTAGTATTATACTGGGTGACATGAATCCCCCATGAATCCTCTTTTCTACACTTACACCAATCATAAAGCATTAAAAGTAGCCCCAGCCCCCTGAACAAGTTTCCCAGGACAATTCCAGCCCCTGAACAGGCTCCCATAGACATGGTGGCAAGGATGTTATTAGTCTTTTTGTTCCCAGGGAACTACAAGTGAATGTTTTCGAAGGCAGCTGCAAAAGGAATAACACATTTGGGAGGATTTATCCTAGACCTTGAACAAGCTGGGAATGAAGCAGGCAGAAGCTGGGAGTGAAGCAAGCAACAGTGGGGCGTGATAAGAAAACCGAGCAGCTAAACAGCACGTGAGCACATTCCTGAGGGTGGGGTCCCTGATTGAGTCTCAACTCCCGGCCGGGAAATGGCAGAGTAGCTGATAGGAGGCCCTTTTCAGACCAACTTTGGCCTTCATGGGGAATTCATTGGGGCCAGTCCTGACTAGGGTTGTCAGCTCCAGGTTGGGAAATTCCTGGAGATTTTGTGGTGGAGTCTATGGAAGCCAGAGTTTGGGGATGGGAGAGTCCTCAGCTGAATAGAACACCATATAGTCCACCCTCCAAAGCAGTTATTTTCTCCAGGGGGAGACCTAGGTTCTTGCTGTGGAAGTTGAGTGGGTGATTTCAAACCAGTCACAGACTTTCAGCCTAACCTACCTCAAAGGATGGTTGTGCAGATCAAAAGGGGGAGAGGAGAATGATGTAAACTGCTTTGGTTCCCACTGCATAGAAAGACTGTACTTTTCCTCCTGGGGAACCATCATTGCCAATCTCCAGGTGAGGGCTGGAGATCACTCAGAATTACAACTGCTCTCCAGATGGCAGAAATCAATTCCCCTGGAGAAAATGGTGGACTCTGTCATTATATCCTGCTGAGGTGACAGCCAGTGTGACAGCAGTTAGAGCTTCAGAGCAGGGTCTGCCAGACTTAGGTTCTTCCTATGGAAGCTGATTGGGTGATTTCAGACCACTCACAGACTTTCAGCCTAACCTACCTCAGAGATTTATTGTGCAGATCAAAAGGGGGAGGGGAGATTGATGTGAGCTGCTTTGGTCCCCACTGCGGAGAAATACTGTACTTTTCCTAAATAGAGGCTGCAGAGAGGGCGGAGGAGAGGGAAACCTGAAGTCAGAGGGGCAGATAACAGTATGTTGATAGCTGGCTGTAAAGGAGATGGGGTTGCCACCTCCAGGTTGGGAAACTCATGGAGATTTGAGGGGTGGAGCCTGGAGAAGGTGTGGTTTGAGGAGGAGTGGGACCAGACAGGTACAATACTATAGATTCCACCTTCCAAACCAGCCATTTCCTCCTGGGGAACCATTGGTGCCAATCTCCAGGGGAGGGCTGGAGAGCACTCAGAATTACAACTGCCCTTCAGATGGCAGAGATCAGTTCCCCTGGAGAAAATGGTGGACTCTGTGTCATTATACCCTGCTGAGGTCACCACAGTAAATTCACGCTGAGTGCCCAAGGCCAGGGCACCAGCCCAGAGTCTCTTTCTAGAG
Source organism: Lepidodactylus listeri (assembly GCA_029233225.1). Taxonomy (NCBI): domain Eukaryota; kingdom Metazoa; phylum Chordata; class Lepidosauria; order Squamata; family Gekkonidae; genus Lepidodactylus; species Lepidodactylus listeri. The sequence goes on along the minus strand of JARCFY010000015.1, from coordinate 14,345,295 downwards.
CGCATGGTATTTATTTCCACCACAGGCCTTATTCCTAGTGTATTAGAAAGTACAGAATCACTTGCAGTTCTCATTGTGCCTACACAGTTGGGATGCACCCTTTAAAGGACTGACATTGGCCTCATTGTATTGCTCAATTTTTGTACCGTGTACTTGGAAGCATGTGTTTGAGAAATGATCACAAGAATGAGTGCAAGATTCTCTAACTCCATAGGCAGACACCAAAGACTAACAGAGTAGTAAGTAATGTGTTGTGATCAGGGGTCATTTTGAGCAGGAGCTCGGGAGAGCTCAGCTCCAAGAGTTGGTGCCAGCCCCCCGCCCCTTGCAGGGTAATGCCTGCTTGTGTCATGGCTGCAGCAAAATGGCCCCGTCCCCTGGAAAGGTCCTTGTTCCTCCGACCAGCCTTCTGAAGGCTTCAGCCACCACTGAAGCTACCCTCCCAGAACAGTGGTATTTCGGAGGCTTGGATTAGTAACTGTCCCCTCTGCCATTTCTTTCTTTCTTTCTTTCTTTCTTTCTTTCTTTCTTTCTTTCTTTCTTTCTTTCTTCCTTCCTTCCTTCCTTCCTTCCTTCCTTCCTTCCTTCCTTCCTTCCTTCCTTCCTTCCTTCCTTCCCCTCTCTCCCTCTTCCTCTTTCTTTCTTGCCTTCTGACATACTTCCAGTGATGTCAGGTGGTTTAGCATATGCAAATAAGTTATGCTAATGAGCTCCTGCACCTTTTTTGCTACAAAATGACCTCTGGTTGTGATGTAATGTATTTATTCCTTGGTTGATGTTGTTTCAGTTGCACCTATCAGTGTAAGCCCAAGGGATCTTGGAGGCATGAAGCTGATATGAAACAAGCAGGGGGACATTTATCTTTAGGATTAGCTATGGGAATTGCCCAAGTTCTCCCTCCCCCCTTTCAAATCCTACTTTTTCTTCCTCTGCCAATGGAAAATGGCTTCACTGTTGTTCCCAAGGACTGTTTTGAAAGCCTCTGTACCACAGGATCCAGCAGTCTGATGAGTAACAGCTTGTAGTTGTTTCAACAAAATGCTGCAGGCAGCATCTAACACTTGGGCTTCTTTTCTTAAACATTGGGTTTTGTTTTAATCAAGCATCAGATTTCAAAGTGAATGAACATCCGATTATGCTGTGCTAACTAACCATCAAATTCTCTCCCTTCTGCATCTGTATTCTGTTATTAGGGAATGTAAATCTGTTTATAAGGCTTTTAACCTCTTAAAGCAAATGCTCTTTGGAAGTTACGTTGCTGCTGGGACCATATTAGTTATATAGTCTTCAAACTCCTAACCTAAAGACAAGCATTGTAAAAAGAAGATGGAGAGCAAGCCAGGGCAATAGCCACCGTTCTCAGTCAGAGGGGATAATTCCCAATACAGGCTGACCCTTTGACCACCCCACCTCCCCAACAGACCATAAGACTATGTGACTAGCATGCTCTCTCCTCTTCTTTCCACTTTTTTGCCCTTCTTAGGATTTTTGCTTATCGGTTTGGAGTTTTTTTTAACAACAATCCCAGATTTGAATTAAAGCTTTGGGAACCATGATGGATGAATAAAGGTCTATAAATATAGTAATTTTTTAATTTAAAAATTTTATCTAAAAAATCCATATGAAACTGCTTTAAACTGAGCCAGACCATTGAATGCCCATATAACTTAGTATTGTCGTCGCTCTCCCCCCCCTTTCCAAATTCTCGGCCAAAATAAAGGTTTTTCCCTTTATAAAGGCATAGGCTGCCTTAAATCCTTTAACTGGAGATGAATCTGAGGAGCTTGCAAAGCAGTCAGTCATGAAAGTATTTATGACTTGATTCATACCCTACCTTTCCTTCCAGTGGGGCCCTAAAGTGGCATACAGCATTCTCCTGTCCTTCGTTTTATCCTCAGAACAACCCTGTGTGGTAGGTTAGGCTGAGAATAGGTGACAGGTCAAAGGGCGCCCAGCGAGCTTCCATGGCAGAATAGGGATTTGAACCTGGGTCTCCCAGATGCCAGCTTGACTAACTACTGTACCACATTGGCTCAAAGACCATCATAAAACTGTCTCTGTTTTAGTTTCCTCCCATATCCCCTTGAGATGGCACTAAGCTTGAACTGACCACTGCATTTGGATGCTGTTACTCATGCCATATGAATTAGTTTTTTGGTTTTCTTCTAGATCTGTGGCACATGTATGGGCAGTTGTTGATTTTACCCATTTGCAGGTCATTACCCGCATAAGGCCCTGTGCAGATGAGTGGAGCTGCCATGGTGGAACACGGGGGAGAGATGGTCTCTCAGATATGAGGGTCCAAGGCCCTTCCCAGCCAGGGTAGCTTTTTATTTATCATTAAATTTCTAGAACATTCCATCTAACATTAATTCAGATCTTTAATTCCACATTAATTAATCTGGAACGCTTCACATTCTCTAATGGATTAGACTCAGCAGTCAGCCTTTAAAGTACTTTTTTATTAAAGAGAAAAAGCACCCTTTTATTCCACGCTCATTATCCTAACAGTACAAATGAAAGGATAGTTAAGGGGCACTGGAGGAATTTTATGAAGATCCTTTCCAGACAGCATGTGTTTTATGCAGTATGATGTATTGCTGTTCAGAAGGATCCAGGCATCAGGTACTGTTTCTGTGGTGGGGAAATTCCCCCATGCGAATGAAAAGAGCTTGTTGCGGTGAAGACGTCGTTGCCCCTGAAATTAGCATACCAGTTGTGGGCAAAGCTCCCTCTAAGCTGTGGAGTCCTGTGAGCAAAAATTCTTCTTTGTGAGCTACTGGGATTAAAGTTGTGAGCAGGTGATTTGGCCATTGCATAAATTAGTTTGCTCTGGAGCCATCCTTCCTGAGCGAAAACAAAAATGTGTGAGCTGGAGGCTAAAAAACTGTGAGCTAGCTCACACTAACTCAGCTTAGAGGGAACACTCTAAGGATGTATGAGGATAATGGCTGCCCATGGATAAAGCATGTGACATCTTGAGCAGCACTCCTTCTGTGGTTTTATTCAAGCACAGCTACATTTGTACAACATTTTTTAAAAAATTAAGTGATGAGCTCTTTTAAGATGAGTCTTCCATAGTAATGTCCCACCATTTTGTGCTTTCCTCCCACCCTGCAATCTCACTTTTTAAACTGAGGTGGTTGCTTTTCTGTAAAAAACAAACCAACCCACCTCTGAGCACCCTTTCTCCAGTGCTGCATCTTCACTGATTTAAGGGGAAATGGGTACTTGGCAAGTGGTTAATCCTGCAGCAAGGCTGCCTTTGGTCCTTCATGTGGAATCTGGCCCCACCAGCAGACGCTGTCTTCTCTTTATCTTCTGAGCTGCCCACTGAGCAAACAGATTGGCCGTTGGCTCTCAGTTGGGCCTGAGCCAATGGGCCACGGTTGAATGGAGGGGGACGCCAAGGCCTGGGTGGGCCTCCTCAACCTTCTGTTTGGAAAGGGCGCTGGCTCTTCACCCAGTGGGGTTGCTATCCATCTGGGTGACAATTAGTGGGGTTTTCTTGAAAGAGAAGGCCTTAGTGTTGCAGGCCTGGGGTGATTTCGACTATATTCAGCACCAGTGGCCAAATATAACTATAGTTGGTCTGCCATGATCCCAAGCCTGGTGTTGGCTAATGGGGGAGATCAGGCACATCCTGAAGGTTGAGTTAGGCCACTATTTGCTGTACCCCCAAATTCGGGCTGATTGCACAGACCAGTACAGGGGTGATGGCGTTCACCTGTCAGGAAAAGGGAATGATATTTTTCTGCAGGATTTGTGGCAAGGGCTTTTGGCAGTATTAGGTATATAGTGGGTGCAGGGGTCTAAGCAGAGGCTTGACCCTTGTGGTGGCTGAGTTGGGTTTAAGAAAAATTTGCTGCAGTTTGGTAAGCACCTAACAGCAACCCTGGAGGGTATAGGGGTCCCAAATATTGTTGTATGACTCTTTTTTCCGTCTATGGGGGCAAATAGGATATCAATATTAGTGGAACAGAATCAGGCTACTACAAATATTATGTCAAGAATACTGGGGGAGACCACTGCATCAAATATTGTCTGGTTTTTATTTCCAATCAGCATTTTGCTGGGTAGAAAGACTTTTTGAAAAATGCTTTTTTTGAAAAAATCACCTTCATTTTATTCTGTTCGGTGCCATTATTTTGCTTGGCTGCTGCTTCTTGGCATCATTTCCCCCATATGCCTTCCTTTGTCTTGGCTGAATACATATATGAGTGATCCCAGGCAACCAGGGATCACCTAGTGAACAGAATGGCCAGTCTTGTTTTGGCTGCATGATGACATCACTGAAGGCAAGGGATGGCAGTTTAAAATGTAAGTACCTTCTGGATTAGTTGCAGCAGTGATCCCAACTGATTTGGAATCACATGGTAAATAGCTGGAAGAGAACAAGGGCTCCAGGCGGTAAAAGACTTTCTTGCTGGAGGGGATTGTTAGTTCTAGAATCTGTTTGTTTTGCAAAAAAAAATATTATAGAGTGGCCAAATATTGTCCAAGATGTTGCTGAATAGAAGTCACTTAGCAGAAAACTGGCTGTATGTCAGTGATCTTGGTAAATCTCCAAATGCTCCAAATATCTTCATACTAGCTTTAGACCTTACTAGACTTTGTCCTCCTTGGGGTTCTGTGATTTCATTGCTATGGAACAAGCCAGAAACCATCTAAAAAGCTTTTTAAAAGTCTTTTTAAAGAGGCCAAACCGATTTATCCTGCTGACTGCCGTAGGGAAAGGAGAGAGCCTGCATTCTGCATGTGGAGAGGCTTTATTAGTGTTGGTTCTTGGCATTCAGGTGACTTTAGTCAAATAAGAAAGCCATTCTAAACTGCATGCCAGTTTCTTCAAAGCAGTTGGCACAACACAAGAACTGAACAGCCAAGTTTGAGTGAAATAAAACCATTTAAAACAATAAATAAACCAAAGCGCACATAGGACTGGCAATGTTTTTAATGCACCTTTCTGCGGCTTTCTCTTCTCTCTCCCTCTTTTCCAGGGCCTGGAGAATGCTTAACTGAGCTACTCAGGAATATTATGATCCTGCAGATTCCATCAATAGGATGTTCTGAGGGGATCTCATTGTTCTTGGTCAGAGCCCCATCAAGAATTTTGTTCAACTGGAGCAGATATTGAATCATTCAGCAGAGAGTATAAAACATTTCCATATGTTCAGGAGGATGTGTGTTTTTTTGATGGCACCAAAAGTTCAGCATAACTTGTCATTTCCTGTGTAGGAAACCAAGGACACTTTTATGGACAGTTTTAAGGTAGGGATAAAAAAAGATGATGGAGTGACTGTGCTAGCCATTGCTTGAAGCAGAAGGGGCAGTTCGAGTCAAATGGTGCTGAGCGTGCAGGTGTTTTTGGCCAAGTTATTTCTCAGACATGCCAGCTGCCAATGTACCTTTCTCTGCTCAATGGCTACTGCTTGATTGCCTCATTTCAGCTTGGACCAGTTTAGAACAGCCACAGTGAACTGTGGACACCCACCAAAAGATTGCTTAGTGATAGGCAGACTTGCCCATTTTGCTATCAGGACTCTTAGGCCCAATTTACACCTCCCCTCTGAAGTAGTTTGACTGCTGTCTTTTCCTACGCTTATTTCACGCTGGTTTCAAATTTCTGGGTCTGAAGAGTGCTAAGCAACAGGATTTGTTTAAAGCAGTATAATGCTAGCTTGACCACAGGAGGGCAATTAACAAATGTAAACAGTAATTTTTAAACTAGAACAAGTATGGTTTGAAACTAGAAACAGGTATGGGTGGGGTTTTTTTGAAACTAGAATGATTCCAGTGGGAAAGTCAGATGTAGATTTGACCTTAGATCTTGCTGCTGTTCTTTACTTTGTCTCCCCTTCATTCTGCCCCATCCAGTCGTGGTTGCCATCACAAACTTCATCTAGGTCTGACAGCATTGGCCAAACTCAGACCTTCAAGACCAGATTCCTGGAGCAATCAAAATGGGCAGTGCCAAGGGTGTGACTGTTCCTCAGTGCCAGAGCATCTGACTTGAACATGGAAGGCCCCAGCTCCCATTCCTGATACTTCGATCTGTAAGGATCAGGTATCAGGTCAGAAAAGATCAGGCAGACCCTAACCAGCTTCTTCCAGTCTGAATAGACGCTCCTGACCTTGATAGACCAATGGTACGACTCAGCAGAAGGCAGGTCATCTTAGCAGCATGCTGCTGCTGTGTGCAAGAATCTTTAGAGCAATGCTGCTGTCTTGAAATGTGTGAGTGGACTCCTTTTGTCCTTAGGGTACCGTTGCTCTTTGCACCACTAGTTTTGCACCTAAAGAAGAGAGAGGGGCGCATACTTGGTTTGGGCTCTAACAAGTTTCTTCATTCATTCTGTAGCTTGTGCATTTTCCAGAAACACTACACACTATTTGATCAACTATTGAGTTCACTACAAAACGGTTTCTCCAATATGATTCCCCTCACCCAGAAAATAAAACTTATTGACATTGTGCCTTTAGTAAAGAGTGGGATATGTATTTAAATAAACAGTGTTGAAATGAAGTTGGATTAATGTGCTGAATTTTAGCCCTTTTTGAAAAAGGGCTTCTGGTTTCTCTGGAAGTGCAGTGCATTTACAACCAGTGTGGCATTAGCCATGTGGGCATGCATGTGCAAGTTTGATTATTCTTGCACTTTCCCAACAAATACTTTAACACAAGACATTTACTAGGGATTACTAATGAGCAGGAACCCTTTAGGTTTTCTCCTTGTCTTCACTGAACACTAATCCCCAGGAAGTCCCAGATAGCTCTCTGGTAATTACTTATATAAACTTCCTCTTCAGTGAGTGTGAGATGGGGAATTTTCCCCCTTCTCTGTCATGCACCAATAAAGTTTTATTTAAGATAGGATAACACTGGCTTTATGTGTGCAGAGATGAACTGCACCTGACTAAACACTGAGAAAACATCATCCGTGGATGGATGAATTCACCAAAAAAATTTCCCTAGCAACTTTAACTCCTGCTCCCAAAGGTCTGGAACATAGAACATTTTACACAGAGCAAGGCTGAGAGTGGGGAGATAAACATATAGATGGCTTCGGTCTACCTGTACAACCTATAAGCCTCTATACAAATCTTTTTTTCATAAATCACTATATTTCTTTGTCCACCAGAGAGCAATTTGCTCGGAAAATACGGTTCCTGTTGCAGGAAGCCACATACCAGAGTGTTCCTTTAGTAAGAAAGGAGGTGACTTAAAGCTCTGGCAGTTGCAAATATTTCATCTGAGGGAGTTTGGCCACCTTCTTTTTACCCAGGGACATGTGGGTTTGGAATGAAAACCACTCTGGATTGTGTCTCTCATACAAATGTGCTGCCACCAGCTCTCCGTCTTGGGATTTTCTTCCAGTACTCAGTTTATGGCATCCATACAACTCACTCTGGGGCCTGGAACTTTCCAGTTTCTCTAACACCCATTCACATTATTCAGATTAATACCACTACAGAGCATTTGGACACATTAAATATTAAGTAAAGATGCAATTTAAACTCACAATGAAGCTGTTAAGCTTCAATTAAAAAGGTGTTTTAATTGGTAAAGCACAGCTATTGGCTTCAACAAGTGGGCAATTCAAAAAAGCAACAGAAAAGGCATAAATATTTCGAATGCTTCTGTTTGGGTCCTCCTCTGAGCTAGAACTTTATGTGTGAGAGTTTCTAGGCTAATTTAACAATCCTGTGCACACTTCCCTGGGACTAAGCCCCACTTGAATATAGAGATTGAACCAGCTGGAATTTTCCCTGTTTAAATTTACTACCAGTGTGTGTTTACATTTTTAAAATTATATTCATCATTCATTTTCATTGGTTTCAATGGGAAACACACTTCCCTCTGTAACTTTCTTTGTTTTCTGCCCAACTGGAATGAACTTCTGAGGAATTCTACCCCTCATTTACTAAATTTCAGGCAGGTAGGATAAGACAGGTAGAGGTTAGAAGAAAATTAACATTCTTATTTGAAGAATAATCATGGCAACATTGGTGCATGACATTTTTCTTCTTTCCTGTGATCCTTAAGCAGAAGGTGATGACCTGTTTTTAAATAAAAATGGAATAGGGTGCAGGGAAATGCTGAAATAAATAGGAATTGGCATGAACCAAGGAAATGTGGTGCGGTTTGTGGTTTGTGACATGCCCTCTTCACAAACCACAGATCACCTCGAATTTTTAGCTACCTCATGAATTGGTTTGGTTTGTAAGGTTCATGAGGTGGTAGAATTGCCCTTCATCATGCTGGAGACTCCAGACTCAAAGGGGATCTCTGGCTGACACTCCTCTACCTGCACTCCAAGTCTAGTGAGGATGGAATTTATGGGGGCTGAGTTATGCCCTTCCCAAAGAAAGTCCCCCAGGAAATTGCTTTCTGGGGAAATGACACCACAGGGATCTAACCAGTTCTATTACTCTGGGTAAAAATAGCTCAGCAGGAGTATAATCAACCCCACGAGCTTTGCTAAAAGGGAGAGATGGAATCAATCTATGACTCTGTGAAAGAGATGATAAACATAGGGATTTAAATGATGAAGAGCAAATAACAGAGGCCCACCTGGGAGGGTCAGGTCTAATGGAGCCAAAGGTGTGGGGCTTCAGGTATCTATATGCCAATGCCCAAATCTTGGGCAATAAGAAGGAAGAGCTTGAGATTCTAATGCAGACAGAGGGATATGATTTAGTAGGCATTACAGAAACTTAGTGGGATGATTCCCAGGACTAGATATGAGTTGTTCAAGAAAAACTGAAAGGGTCAGAGAGGAGGCAAAGTGGTGCTGTATGTGAGGAGAGGTTTTGTTTGTCAAGAAATACTGGAGGGGGGAGCGACAGCCCAGTGGAAAGTATCTGGGTGAGGATAAGGGAAGGAAGGACAAACAGTATTGTGGCTGGAGTTTGCTACAGACCTATTGACCAGGATAAAGAGGCAGATGCTGCCCTCATTGAACAGCTTGACAGGGTATCAAAACAAGAGGACCTGGTAGTTATGGGTGACTTCAGCTTCCCTGATGTTTGCTGGGAGACAAACTCTGCAAGGCGCCCATAGCCACACACATTACTGATCTATCTGGCTGACAACTTCCTTCACCAAATGTTGGAGGAAGCTATGAGGGGCTCAGCCATACTTGACTTAATACTGACCAGCAGGCAAGAGATGGTAGATGGGGTGAAGGTGGTGGGGACCTTAGGGGGAAGTGACCATGATCTGAAAGAATTCCTTTTGCTGTGGGGGACCAAGGAAGTTTATAGCCACATGTGTATGTTAGATTTCAGTAGGGCAGATTTTTATAAGCTCAGGGGCATAATGAAAATCATTCCATGGGCAAGACTACTGGAAGAGAAAGAAGCAAGTGAAGGGTGGGCTCTCCTAAAACCAGAAATCTTGCAAGCTTAAGCCATCACTATTCCAACAAGAAGGAAACATGGTAGGGGATCCAAGAAGCCAATGTGGATGAACAGAGAACTGCATGATGTGCTAAGGGAGAAAAAGGAAATGTTGAAGAAGTGAAGGCAAGGACATACCTCTAAAGAAGAATATCTGAGGGTTGCTAGGCACTGTAGGTCAGTCATCAGAGAGGCCAAAGCTCACAGTGAGCTAAAGCTGGCCAGGGAGGCTTGCTAAAACAAGAAAATCTTCTTCAGATATGTGAGGAGCAAATGCATGATAAAAGAGGTGATGGGTGAAAATGGAGAAAGCTCAGTGCCTATTTTGACAGAATTTTTGACCTGAAGAAGAGAATAGGCTCTTCTTGAGATAGTAGTAGGCAAGACATGGCATCCAGGCTGCTGGTTGACATGGACAGAGAGGTAGTTGATGTCCCATCCCTGACCGTCTGGGCCTGCCCCCTCAGCCCCCGCAATGGCCCACTTACCCACGGAGGGGGATGCTGCCACGCTTGCTTGGCTCCTTCCCCGTCCCACTGAGGCTTGCGGCCCGCCTCTCGGGCCCTCGGAGAAGCCAGAGGAAGACATCGCTGACAGCCATGCCCTGCCACCACGCCACTTGTCCGGGCCCGGACCAGTGTCCGAGCCCTGTGCTTTCTTGGCGTGACGGCAGATGACCCCGGCTCAGCCAGCGGCCTCCCAGCCACCGCCCACATCACTCCGCGTACCTGGGAGGGCCCTGGGAGCAGCCCAAACACCAGAGTGGTGGCAGGATGGCCAGCCTTCCCTCAAACTGGAAAGGGAGGTGGGACTCCATGAGAGATGCCCATGGGCATCTCAGGCTTTGAAGAGGGGTGGGGCCAGAGTGGGAGGAGGGAGGGCAGTTCTGGGAAGGAGGGTGAAGGGAAATAAAAGGAGGCAATTGAGATAAGGCCGGGGAGGAAGAGCCAGTGGTGCCACGTACTGAAGAGAGAGAGAGGGAGTCTGAGTACGAAAGGTGGCAACCCTGGAGGCAGGGGGTGGTCAGGTGCTGTTAACCCCCACCCCTGCCATTCTGAGGCTCAGTTGCTTCCATTCCCTAGCCCTCTGCACCCAGGGCAGCCCAAGCTGCAGGGAGCACCACGGCCACAGGGGGTGCCCCTGGCAGGGGAGGAGGCAGAGCACCTGGCTGCATTGAATGAGTACAAATCTCCTGGGCCAAATAGTATACAACCAAGAGTGCTCAAAGAACTTTCTAGAGAGCTTGCAGATCCTTTGTCCATTATCTTCCAAACCCCTTGAAGAATGGGAGACATGCCACAAGACTGGAGGAGGGCAGATGTTATGCCAATTTTCAAAAAAGGAAGGAAGGATGACCTGGAAAACTACTGGCCAGTCAGTCTGACTTCTGTCCCAGGGAAGATACTGGAACAGAGTTTAAAGGGATCAGTCTGCAAGCATCTAAAGGACAACAACTTGGTGATCTGAGGAAGTCAGCATAGATTTGTCCCCAAGAAGTCCTGCCAGACCAACCTCCTTTCTTTCTTTGATTGAGTGTCGAGCTTACTGGATCAAGGGAATGCTGTTGATGTTGCTTACCTGGGTTTCAGTAAAGCTTCTGACAGGGTTCCCGACAATGTTCTGATGGATAAACTAGAAGACTGTGGACTGGACTCTGGGATAGTTAGGTGGATAGGGATCTGGTTGGAGAACTACACTCAAAAGAGTAGTTGTTAATGGCATTTCATCTGAATGGAGGGAGGTGTACAGTGGGGTGCCACGGGGCTTGGTTCTGGCCCAGTACTTTTCAGTATTTTTATAAATGATCTTGATGAGGGTGTGGAGGGGCTACTCATTAAATTTGCAGATGTCAGTATAGTATGCTTTTTAAATTGTCAAAGGGCATACTGCATGGCACATCTCAACATGCAGCAATCATCATTAAACCGCTTAGATACTTCCTTTAGATGACAGTAACTGGTAGGGCTGGGCACAAACCAGCTCTTGAACTGATGTTTGTGATAAATTTTGGGCAGTTTATGGTTCGCAAAGTCAAGTTCATAGTAGGTCAACCTGAACAAACTTTCCATGAACTTTCAAGCTGTTTGTGGAGGTTCATGCTGGTTTGTGAGCAGATAATTTTCCAGACAGACTGTCTCCGCTCAATTAAAATGTCTACAAAACTTCAGTGTAACACCTTGGAGGGCATGTAAAGGAGAATCCAGGGGAGGTCTCCTGCAAGTTTGGTGTCTCTAGCTTGCACAGGATCTGTTCTATACACTTCTGAATAGGGATGGGCACAGACCCAAACATCGAGCTAAAATCTGGCCCGAACTTCACCTGGCTCAAGGCTCGGATGGACTGGCTCAAATGTCACATGTCTGCCCCCGCCCCAAGCACCCGAGCTTCTCACACCTGGCTCAGAAGTGTTTGGGCACTTTTGTCAGAGAAACCCCATCCCTACAGTTTCACACAGAAAAGCAGGTGTGGTGAGATTTTCCAGCCTTTGAGGGACCAATATCAGGCATCTCCGATTTCCAGCCAGACATGTCCATCCTTCTCCATCAGAATGGGTGTGTGTGTATGTATTCCCTGGAGGTGTGTGTCTGTCCTTCATTTTGTGTCGGGCTCTCCTTGTGTGTGCAAAAAAGCCTTGTGGTGGGACAGGGGTGGGGGTGGGGATTTACTGGGGTTGCTGGGTGGGTGGGTGGAAAAACCTGCTGGATCTCCTGGCAACAATACAAACTGCCAGATGAAAAATATCGTCCCCTTCCCTTTTCTCACCGTTTCCCCCCTGTCTGAGTTTCACAACTGCAGTGATAGGTCACTTCCCTCTTCTCTCTTTGATGCAAGGGGTGGGAAACGGGTTGGATTGTTTTGCTTTCACAACACGTTTTAGTTTTGACAAAGGGGTTGCCTGTTTCCTTGGCAAGCCAAACGGCAGAGTCACCCCACCCTTTTTGTGGGTTCTGCAAACAGCTCTTTTCTCTGACTGCTGGCTGTGGGGCTTGACTTTTCCTGCTCATCCCAAAAGGACACCCTCTCTTCCCTGGCCAGTTGGCAACCCACTATCAAACCACTTTCTGGGGGAAATTGATGACTGCCCTTCGCACTGTCTGTGGGTTTTCCCTTTCGGCATCCCTCTCCCTTTCTGCCTGGGTTGCTGAAGTCTCTGACCGGGGAGTTCTCTCCCCCCCCCCCCAGCCAGTTGGCAACCAACTTTCAAACCACCTTCTGGGTGGGGGGAATCCCCTGGGCACTGTCTGTGGGAGTTCCCTTTCTGCACCTTCCAGCTCTACCTGCCTGGGTTGCTGAAGTCTCTGACCTGGGAGTTCTCTCTCTGTCCCCTGACCAGATGGCAGCCAACCTTCAATCCACTTTCGGGCGGTAGCAAAGTCCCCTTGGCACTGGCTGTGGGGCTTGCCTTTCATTGTTCCTGCCAAAAGAAAGAAACCACCTTCTCCCTGGGTTGCTTCTGTCTCTGACTTGGGGATTCCCTCTCTGCCCTGGAAAGTGGGGACCCCACTCTCTAACCACTTCCTGGGGGGGGCAGACTGCCCTTGGTGCTGCCTGTGGGCCTTGAGTTTTTGTCCTTTGAAAGAGCACCCTCTGTTTTTGCTTGGGTCACTGCAGTCTCAGACTTGGGAGTTCTCTGTCTTCCGTAGCAAGTGGGCACCCCACTCTTGAACCACTTTCAGGGGGGCTAACTGTCCTTGGCACTGCCTGCGGGGCTTGCCTTTACTGCCCCTGCCAAAAGAAAGAAACCCTTCTCCTTGGGTGGGTTGAGCCTCTGCCTGCAGGTCACCCTATCTTCTCTGACTGCTGGCTGAGGGGGCTCACCTTGACTGCTCCTATGGAAAGAAAAGGAAACCCTTCTCCCTGGGTGGATCAAGACTCTGCCTTCCAGTCTCTCTCTCTCTCCTATGCAAACGAGGCTCCCAACCTACCCACCATCACAGCATTTCCCCGTGTCTCAAGCAACCACTCTTCCACCCCCACTACCTGAGTCTGACATCTGAGGACATGAGGGGGACCTGAAGAGGTTGTGCTCATGGATGCGGACAGATGGGAAGACAGGCCACACTGACCACAGATGGTGGGATATGACCACGTTCTCCCACACTGGTGCCCTCCTCCTCAGGTACATTGTCAGTGGCCTCCGCATCAGCTTCCCCTGCAGTATCCACAGGACTGGTCTTGGTTACCAGCTGAGAGTTCCCACTGGTTCTGGATGGGCTGCGGGAGCAAACTACAAGTGGGAGAGAGGAAACCTTAGTCACTAGTGGTGAGGGTGGTGATGATGGCTGAAGCATGTCATCCTGTTCTGCACCTGGGGATTCCCGGATGTGATTCCCTGCCCGTTCCTTAACTGTCATGATGCCCCCCATTGGTCCAGGTTCTGAGTACGGGAAACAGTTTTGCCTGAAAAATGCCCCACTGATGGGCATGGGGGCTTGGCTGCAGTCTGCTGCATGGAAGTACTTCCACATCCCACCCAGTAATACCTGTGTGGTGGAGTACCAGGTATGTGGGGCATGTGTTCACAAGGGGAGGGACCCACATCATTTAATCACTAGTGTTCTACAGAGTCACTTGTGTAGGCTGCACCCCAATTGACTCTGCCAGAGGGTGGACCCCTGAGTTTGCCACCTGGCACTGGGTGCAGACTCCAAGTCAACAGAGAGAGGGAGGCCAGGAGGGGTGGGCTGCCACAGGAGGGCCTCCAGCCCCCCCCCCCCCATGGGTTCCCCCCAGGCAAGCCATTCTCCAAGAGATCATGCCTGGAAAGAGGATGAGGGCCAGGACTCATTAAGCGATCACTCAGCACACTGAATGGATGATTGCCCAACCTCTCTCTCTGGTGGAGGCTTTCAGGGACTTCTACAATGCATGGCCCCCTGGTACACCACCCCCTCCAGGTGGACCATGAGCCAGCATGTGCTGCCTGCCATGTATCAGTCTGCGGTGTGTCTGGTGAAAGCCAAGCTAGCCAAGGCATGAGGGTGAACTACTCATCTGATGGCCGACCTTTGGAGTGGCCAGCACCACAGGTGCCTCTCCCTCACCACACATTGGTAGCAACCTGGAGTTCTGAGGTGGGCACAAGGACATGGACGTGGAGCACAAGGTGATGAATATCTCCGCAACCATTCAGAGTAGCCTGAAGTCCTGGTTTGGGGGAGAACAGATCACCCACGGCTATCTGGTATGGACGGCGGCTCGAACATGCATAAGGCCACCAAAAAAGCCAAACTCAGAAATGTTGTTTGTATGGCACACAAGATTCATCTGGTGGTGAAGAATGCCCTGGGGCTGGGGGGCAATGCCATGGCTGGGGAGGACACCGCCGAGATTTCCACCCCTGCTGGAAAACTGCCAGTGCTCGGCGGGGCAGTTCTTGAGAAGCATCAGGGCTTTGCAGCTGGGTGAAGTGGATGAGCCAGATCATGTCCTCCTCCAGGACGTTGGTGTCTGGTGGAACTCCAGGATGTCCTGTCCTCTGTATCCATCCAGCAGGGGGAGGGCAAGCTGAGCATCAGCTCCAACGACTGGCTGACCCTGTCCCAGATGGTGTGTGTCCTGAAACCATTTCAGGATGCCACCAATGTCCTCTGTGCCCACACGGCCAGCCTGAGGCAAGTCATCCCCCTCATTCGCGGGTTAGATTGGGTGATGGAGTCTGTGCTTCAGCCAGGCCCTGAGGGAACTGAGGTTCTCCCTTGAGTCGGGGACCTGGTTGACAGGTTGTGCAGAGGCACTGAGGAGCACCTGCACCTGCTCTTTGAGGAGCGGGAATTCAAGCTGGTGTGCATGTATGACCCCCGTCTCAAGGAAAGCATTGTCCTCTGAAACGCTAAAAGGAGACAGAGAACATTACCCTACTATATAACATTATCTTGCTGACTAAAAAGATAATACTAAGCACTAATTACCAGTTTCTTATTGCCTGAAGACTCACTGGTAAGCACTTCTACCTTTACAAATCTGCTGGCTTAAGACTTTAAACAGAGGGGGGAAAGATACTACCCCCCCTTTTCTCACTTTGGGATTTTAACAAAATTGACAAGGGCTGGAAGAGAGCAACTTGAGTTTTGGATCTATAAGAACTCTTGATCAGCATTTGTCATACTTAAAGAGAAAATTGGAGCTATATAATTATATAACTATATTGCAGAAATATTGTTTGAACTTCACTCTCTCGGCCCTTTAACAAATGGATGGTATACTACTTTTATTTTAATTTTTTTTTTAGCTTAAGTTATTTCTGGACCTCTTCCAACTGAAGCGTCATTTGTTGCACAAGTAAATCTAATTTGGCTTGCATAGGGTCAACAGCTGTTGTTACAGCTGATGTCATGGCATCTTGTATTAAAGCTTGCAAATCTTTTGTTGATAGCTGTGCCAAGTTAAAAGCTACCGATCTGACTTGTCCTGGAGATGGCTTTAATTTTTGACTTGCACCAGCGGCCATGTTGAATTGCTATATTAAGATCAAAGAATCTCTCAAACAGCTTCTCAGTAAATACCTTTAAAATCAAGCAATTTTCTATATTGCAAAGCAGTGCAATCACTTTTACATCTCTCACCAGGTCTTGGGCGTTACTTAGGACCAAATCCAGGATCACCTCTCCCCTGGTAGGTTCCGTGACCATCTGCTCCATAGCAAAGTCATTGAGAGTGTCTAGAAACTCAATCTCTTTTTCCCAACTTGAACACATATTGACCCAGTCAATGTGTGGGCAGTTAGTCACCTATTACAACACAGTTATTTTGTCTAGCCACTATCTTTAATTCATTCATCATTTTATAAATTTATAATCCACCTCTGTCTTTTAATCTGGTGGGCGATAACAAACTCCGAATGTTAAGCTTCCTTTTGGGCCCACTAATTCAACCCACAGCATTTCCAGAAATGAATCCAATTCTCTTACCCTCTCAATCTTTCTGGACTCTCTCTCTGGACCAGTTCTCTTACCCTCTCTGACATACAGAGCCACCCCACCTCCAACTCCCCCCCATCTTTCCAATATAATTTATAACCAGGAATCACCGTATCCCACTGATTTTCCTCATCCCACCAAGTTTCTGAAATACCCACAATGTCTATGTTTCCCCTCAACACCAAGCATTCCAATGCCCTGATTTTACCTCGGACACTTTTAGCATTAGTATATAAACATCTATAGTTTCCCACATGGGCGTCAACTACGGGGAGGCTCGAGGGCTCGAGCCTCCCCCGAAATTTCCCGGGGGGGGCTCAGCCACCCCCGGCAAAATGCTCGCCCAGCCGGCCGTCGCCGCCTCTCCTTCCCCCCCACCCCCGGCTTGCCCTCCTGCCTCCCTGGGGCGGGGGGGGGGGAGAGGCGGCAGTCAGCCGGCCAGCTGGCTGCCGCCACCGCCGCTGCGGGTCTGCCTCCCTGGGCCGGGGGGGGGAGCGGCAGAGACATGGTCCCGTGCGCGCGTGCGCTTTGCACGCGCACACGAGAGAGCCCCTGCCCCCCCCAGGGATTTAGAAAGTTGACGCCCCTGGTTTCCCATACATGTTAAGCCCACAACCTTCCTCTTGCTGCCCTGAGACCTTGCCAGGCAGTCTCTATCATTAGCCACAGTCTCAGTGGACAATTCTAATCCATTTCTTTGTAGGAAAGTAACAGCTACCCCTTCATCTCTTTGAGATGAACCATCCCGAACCATAGATTTTTCATCTCCTGTCGGCTTTCCCCCAATATTCAGTTTAAAAACTGTTCTGCCACCTTTTTGATTTTAAGCGCCAGCAGCCTAGTTCCTTCTTGGGACAAGTGGAGACTGTCTCTCTTGTACAGCTCCCTCTTGTTCCAAAAAGCATCCCAGTGCCTAACAAACTTGAACCCTTCCCCCCTACACCATCGTCTCATCCACGCATTGAGACTCCTGATCTGTGCCTGTCTCTCCGGAACAGGTAGCACTTCCGAGAAGGCTACCTTGGAAGTCCTGGCCTTGAGTCTCTTGCCTAGCAGCCTAAATTTTTCCTCCAGGACCTCATGACTGCATTTCCCCAAGATGGCCAAGGGGCCTCCAGTTACCGTACTGTGTCAATACTGGCTGGTAGGTCCTGGTGGAGCGACAAGATTTTATCTGCAAGATTTTATAGCTCATGAAGGTCTCACAGCTAATTACTGAATTACTGTCTTTTTGCATCCCCTGTGGGAGGGAAGTTAACAATCTAATTATTCTGAATAATTGAGCTGGGAGAGAACTAGAAGATGCAATGGAACCAGCATAGAATTCCTTCTTTGTGGCTTTCACTTCCACCTGATGGACTTTCATAAATGTCCTATAGGATGTTCTTGCAGCTTTGTTACGAGCCTGCTGCCACACTCACTCTAGCTGTCATCTCAGCTCCAGTTTCACTGTTCATAGCTCCATGGTATACCATGGGGCTAGTCTGGTATGGAATCAAAGAGGGCACTGGGGAGTGATTTTGTTGATGGCTTCAGATAGACAGCTATGCCAGTCCTCCACCAGCTCATCTAATGAGTTGCTGGGAGGCACTGGATCCCACAGAGCATTCTGGAAACCAGGGCTCTTTTTGTAGAAAAAGCCCAGCAGGAACTCATTAGCACATTAGGCCACACCCCTGACAGCACAGCTCATTAACATATTAGGCCACACCCAATGTTACCAGAAGTGTGGTCATCCAGCCACATCCACCTTTTGCTTCTTATTCTGTTTACCTTGTTGTCAAAACAGTTTTGACAAAACCAATAAAAACATTATTTTCTGTCCCATCTATACAAAATCTTGCCTGAACCAATATCTTATGTCCAACAATTATTCCCACACTGGATTGGAATCAGTTCCTAAAGGTTAGGTTCCCATGGAAATCAGCTTGCCTTCCTGCAGAACTAGTATGCTGACTATGATTTTTAGGGTTGCCAACCTACAGGTGGGGTCTGGAGATCTCCTGGAATTACAATTGAGCTCCAAACTACAGAGATCAGGTCAATGGCTGCTTTGGAAAGTGGAGTCCATGACATTATGCCTTGCTTAGGTCCCTCCTTCCCCTAAACCCCACCCTCCACTCCCAAATCTCTAGGGATTTCCTCAACCTGGAGTTGACAACCCTAGTTCACTGGCAGAACAACGCTAGGAGCCAGTTTGGTGTAGTGGTTAAGTGCGCAGACTCTAATTTGGGAGAACCAGGTTTGATTCCTCACTCCCCCTCTTGCACCTGCCGGATGACCTTGGACAAGCCATAGCTCTGTACCAGCTGTTGTCTCAGAGCTCTCTCAGCCCCACCTACCTCACAGGGTGTCTGTTGTGGGGAGGGGAAGGGAAAGGAGTTTGTAAGATGCTCTGAGACTCCCTTGGGTAGTGAAGGGCAGGGTATAAATCCAATCTCTTCTTCTTCTATGTTTGTGGATGCACTGTATGGGAGTAGTTTGTGGACTATTTTATTCAAGGTATAAGATTTCATGTGCCACCCACACTTCTTCAGATGGAAGAAGTGTGCATGCACACAAAAGCTTATACCTTGGATGAAACTTTGGGCTCCAGTTTTGTTCTGCTGCTTCAGACCAACACAGCGACCCACTTGAATTATTATACTATAATACTTTTTACAAGCAATTATGTACCAGTGGAGTGGTTACCATGCAGAGTCTGTCCCACAGGTAAAATTATCCTGTGAACAGGTGGTCTTTACCACATAAAAGTATCACTACCATCACAAGATCACCAATCGTTGGAAGTCAACTCCTCAGAAGCAGAAATCTTTCTTATTAGGAGGTTTAAAAACATCAATTTTGCTGGCCCATTAAAGGCAGATGTCAGCCCAGTGGCAGGAGAAGAGGGGCAATCATCTTCATCAGAAACTGCCCACTTTTTATATTTCACAAAACAGGCAATCTCCAAAGTGCTGCTGACCATGCTCATTTTTAGTTACATCTCTGTTTCTCTGCAGATGTCCTCCAAAGTCTTCCATGCAACAGTCAAATTGTCAGAATCTGCTGATTCAGACAAAGTATTTCTAGTTCTTACAGCTATGTATTCTCTGTCTAATGTTTCATTC
This sequence comes from Lepidodactylus listeri, assembly GCA_029233225.1. Taxonomy (NCBI): domain Eukaryota; kingdom Metazoa; phylum Chordata; class Lepidosauria; order Squamata; family Gekkonidae; genus Lepidodactylus; species Lepidodactylus listeri. The sequence goes on along the minus strand of JARCFY010000015.1, from coordinate 14,325,867 downwards.
TGTCATATTATACCCTATTGCCATGTATGTATTTTAGTTATATGCTTTTAGAGGCCATGTGTTTGCCTAGCCTTTAGTTGACCCCTCACTTTGGCCAGTAAATAGGTAGCTTGGGTGACCCCATGTTTTAGTGCCTGACCAGGCCTGGTTTTTCTGACTGTTAGAGCGGGAGGGTGACACCTGCAATGTATGGGAACAATGGGCCTCTCACACTGCTGCCTCCGCATTCCATCCGTCCCGGCTGGGACTTCAAGGGAGGATGCGTCTCATCTCTTATCAACATGCGAAAGCCTTGAGGCCATTGATTGTTATGTGAACTGGTAACATCTGACGGGTCTGGTTGGGAAGGGAATTTACAGCTTCACACCTCACTTTCTTTCCTGTGGGAAGCAAACGGCCAGAGCCTCTTTTTGCCCACCGTTTTTCCCTTGTAGTGATTGGCTACCTGTGGGTAATTCAAACTCCTTGGAAAGGTATAATAGACCTGCCTGTGTCATCTGTGTTATCTCTGACAATAATCCAAGAAGCTGTACTAATGTAGAGATTGGAAATAAAGAACTGTGGTTCACCAACCAAGATCTGATCCTTGACTACTTTGAGCAGAACTCTCACACAAATGTTCTGCCAACACACACAACAGTGAAGCTACTTTTTCAGATGTTTTCTCTTGCATGGCAGTAAGCACCAAACCACTTTAATACAGACTTTAGACACACATATATTTGCAAGCCATTCCCAACAAGACACAACAATGAACTCAGGCTTCAAATGTACTTTTCTTAAGCAGAAGATGCCATGAGAAAACGAAAGAGATGCTCAAAAAGTAAAGATATTTTCAAAAGCGGCATTTCCTGGGCTCTCTGCTTTTTTACATCCCCCGCCTTTTCAATATATTTTTTAATAAAAACACAAAGAACAAAATGAAACAGAAAGAAAGAGAGAGAGAGAGATGTGGGGGAGAGAGAGAAAGAGAGAAAGAAAAAAGAAAGAAAGGAAGGAAGGAAGGAAGGAAGGAAGGAAGGAAGGAAGGAAGGAAGGAAGGAAGGAAGGAAGGAAGGAAGGAAGGAAGGAAGGAAGGAAGGAAGAAATGTAGGGGAGAGAGAGAAAAAGAAGGGAGGAAGGAAGGAAGGAAGGAGGTAGGTAGGTAGGTAGGTAGGTAGGTAGGTAGGTAGATAGATAGATAGATAGATAGATAGATAGATAGATAGATAGATAGATAGATAGCAGGCAGGAAGGCAGGAAGGCAGGAAGGCAGGAAGGAAGGAAGGAAGGAAGGAAGGAAGGAAGGAAGGAAGGTGGGGACAGAGAGAGAGAAAGACAGACAGACAGATGATAGATAGATATAGATAGATAGATAGACAGACAGACAGACGGACGGACGGACGGACGGACGGACGGATGGATGGATGAGAGAGAGAAAGGAAGGGGGAGGGAGAGAGAGAAAGTGAACGAAAGAAAGGTGGGGACAGAGAGAGAGAGAGAGAAAGACAGAAAGAAAGGGAGGGGAGAGAGAGAGAAGGAAAAGAGATGGGGAGGCACTTACCGGAGCAGGGAGAGTGACGCGATGTTGGCAAGCCAAATGCAGAGCCAGGCCTTTCAGTGCAAAGAGCCTAGCCCCGTGCTTAATCTCTGGGCAGAGCTTTCTTCTGCTGGCTCTCTGTACTTAAAGAGAAAGCGCCAGGTGGGGCTTTTTCCTTCCGGCTGTCTGCAGGAACTTTTCCTTTAAGTGTAAACAGCTCAGGCCTGGCAGGGAGGGGGCGGGGCAGGCTCGGACGCCAGCCGGAACGGCATTCCGGTGCGTTCCTGCTGAAAAAGAGCCCTGCTGGAAACCAATTGGATCCATCAGTCTACATGGGTGAGCATAAATCAGCTCATTGCCTAAGCAGGGAGGAGTTAGAATGCTCAACTGGGTCTTCAGGGCAAAGGGGTCTGACCATGGCACTGTCTTAATGGCATCTGTGTCCACATTTATCCCCATCCCAAAGATCAAGTCCAGTGCATGGTCTGCTTGATGCATGGGGCCTGATAATTGAGAGAGTCCCAGTGCTGCCATGGGCAACATTAGGTCCATAGCCTGTGAGGAGGTGGTCTCATTGGCATGGATGTTTAAGACCCCCAAAACTAAAAATCTGGGGAACTCCAAGGTCCATCCCGATACTGCCTCCAACAGGTGTGACAGGGTATCTGCTGGTGCGCTAGGCGATCAGTACACCAGCCAGATAGCCAAACTCTCTTCAAGGTCCCATGCCAGATCTACACAATCAATGCCGGTGATCTTTGGTGTGAGAAGAGGCCTGAATTTGAAAGTCTCTTGGAAGAGTATTGCCAGCCCCCTGACCTGTTGTCCAGGATTGATGGAGGACCGAGAAACCCAGGGGTGCCATTTCTTTCAGGGTGACCATCTTGCCCTCCTTCACCCAGGTCTCAGTCACACACCCCAGGTCCACTTTCTGTGCTAAAAAAATAATTTTGCAGAGTTGAGCTCTTATTATTAATGGACCTGGCATTGCACAACGTTAGTGCTGGAGAAAGGTATGTTTTCCTAGCCCTACTACCAACAGGTCTCAGGATTCTAAGCAGACTTACATGCTTTAAGTGCATTGACTTCATTAACTTAGATGGGTATAATTTAGCTTGGGATGGCACTTGCAGTTTATATTATTATTAGTGTTGTTCAAAGAGTGTGCAATGTTTATTTGTGAGCCCGACTAAATGTGAGTGCCAGAAGTTATCACAACAGACACTAGAAAATAGTTCTTCCATTAGATTATGGCAATGGTCCCTTGCTTAGATTACTGTGGGGTTGAGGGGAGGTAGGCAAATTCATGGATGATGATCAAGGCTACTAGGCATAGGGAACAACCTAAGCTGGAGAAAGGTATGTTTTCCTGAGCCCGCTGTAGCCGCCCTGAGCCCACTGTTGGCGGGGAGGGCGGGATATAAGTCTAATGAAATAAATAAATAAATAAATAAATAAGCAGGTCTACTCATAAGAAAGCCCCATGTTATTCAATGAGGCCTCTCTGTTTATGAAGTGTTGTCAAGTCACAGATGACTTATGGCAACCCTAGCAAGGGGTTTTCAAGGCATATTAGAAGCAGAGGTGGTTTGCCATTGCCTTCCTTGATGTCATCATTACTGAACCTGCTTAGCTTCCAAGATGTGACGAGATCAGGCTATACTATGTCGCCTTTCTTCCCTCAGTGGGACTTACTTCCTGGAAAGTTTCCAGAGGATTGCAGTCATAATAGCAGAGTACCTTTGGATATCTGATACTGGGGGGAACCACTGGGGATGGCAGCTGTTTGCCATCATACCTTGCTTGTTAGTTTCTGTGGGAGTTCTATTTGGCCACTGTTGAAACAGAAAACTAGACTAGACATACCCTTGGTATGATACAGTAGGGTTCCTCTTGTGTTCTTATGTCATTGACAAAACCTTCTCATATTCAAATTCCTCTGCATGTTGGAGATATTATAGCCCCCTTCCCTTGCACAACTTAGAAATATATACTCCCCTCTATTCTGGATGCCTGTATTGCAGACATATTTCATGTTCCTGAGGGCTCCCAGATAAAAGGGTACTATAAATCTCTTCTTCACCTCATCTTTGTTTAATTCACTACAGCAACATCATCGTAAATCAAAGCAGATGCTTTGGGTATCACATGGACCACAGATATAGAAACTATTGCTCAACCACAAGTAACATAATCCCAGATTCGCAAATGCTGAATAATAGACCATGAATTCACAAATCGCACAGCAGCAAGACCCTTTTGTGAACTTTGAAAAGGGAGTTTGTAAATGTTAAGATAATTTAAAATTCAAATGTGCACCAGTGCATTTGGATAAAATTCAAATGCTGCTCCAAATATTTGCTTCAGCTGTAGAACAACAGACTTTTACTTGGATAAAAACCCTTTAGGATGGGCGAAGGCACTTGGAATGAAAACAAAAGGAAGTGAGTTCATCATATGAAAATGATAAACCTACAAGACAACTCAGGTCAGGCCTTCTAATGACATGAATATTTCTAAATATGCCAGGCCACAGGTAGGTTAGGCAAAAGTGTTTTGATTACAGCAGCCCTATGGCCCATTCTGATGTATCTTTATTCTTCCATAGCGGAATGGTTATGAAACAAAATGCTTGTAGAGCAAAACATACAGCAAACTCCTTTTATAAAAATAATTTTAATTGCTTTTATACACTACGTACTAAGGGTTAGGGACAGGGGATATCACTACAAACTTAAACAGAAAATAGAAAAAGAGAGAGAGAAAAAGAGAAAAAAGGCTAAAAAGGTTAAGACAAGAATCATATTCCATAGGTTACATTCTTATCAGTCCTACATTACTTGTATACATTCTTGTGAAAAATTGTTAGTTTCTAAGTAGAGCTAGCTATAGTCCTTAATAATAAATTCCAGGTGTTCTGTAGTCATTTACATGCCATTAATCTTCATGCTTATTTTCCACATTTTTTCTTCTTATGTTTTTGATTAGCTTTAAGTAGTTCAGGGGCTGCTGCTCTTCTCTCCGATTCTGAGGTCTCAGTAGTGCTGCTAGTGCTACTAGAGCTGCTCAGGGTACCTTCCAATTCACTGTCGCTTTTATCCTCTTCTTCCGTGCTGCCCTTGGTTTTTCTTTCATCTTTATTTGGCTTTTGTTGTTGTTTCAAAAAGTCTTTTGCTTTCTGAATAGATTCAATCTTAATCTTCTTATCTTTATATTTGAATACCAGTCCTTCTGGAAAGATCCATCTATAAGAAACTGAGTTGTTGTGAAGGAAAACAGTTAAGTCTTTATATTGCCGTCCTGGTTTCTGCACCTCAGATGGGATGTCCTTGAGAATTTTTTTTCTTGATCCTTAACTTTCAAAGTCTTCCCGGATGTGGCTTTCAAAACAATGTCTCTAGTAGTTCTCTTAGAGAATTTTACAAATATTTCTCAAGGAAGCTTATTTTCTTAATAAATTCTGAATAAGTTCGATAGGTCAAGTCCATATCATTTTGCAATACATTTTGTTTAAGATCTGTTATAGGTGCTAATGCTTCATTTAAAAGTTCTTTTAAATTGTCTCCTTTTTGCTCAAGAATACCTTGAAATCGTAGAACATCCATTGATTTTTCCATTTGGAATTGCAACAATCATCCTTTATCTGAAATTCTCTTTTCCCACTTCTTCCAATTTTTGCTTAATGTCTTTTGTTTTTGTTTCAACTTTCTTAATGGCTTTGTCAATAGCATCTGCTCTTTTATCCATCCGTGTTAGTTGCTTTTGGACTCCATCCAGTTTGCTATTGACATTAGTCATCTGCTCCATCAGAGGGTGCAATGCCTGTGTCAGCAAGTTGGAAAAGTCAACAGCAGCTTCCTGTGACTGGGTGGGAGTCGTTGGTTGAGTACTTCCTGTGAGAGGTTTCTTTTCCGGCACCATTCTTCTCCCTCTCCCAGTCATTGTTTACATAAGAAGAAAGTTTTCGTATTTAAAATCAGATTTCTCTGGTTTGAATGCACTTGGGATTACTTTGCTCCTTTCAGTCTGCTGTACTGGCTCTTAAGGTCAGTTTCACTTTTCCCTTTTAATTTATCATTCAGGAACCATTCAATTTGAGGGGGGGATCCCCAACTCCTCCCCCTCCCACCGCTTATCTCCTAAGTTGATACCGTTCTCCTTAAAGACTTGGCTGCTTTTGAAGGGGATCGATTAACTCACAGGGCGATTTCGCACTAGCGTTTGCCCTAGATTTGCCCTGATGTTTGCTCAGGAGCTTCTGATTGATTTCCCACCAGTTGCTCCGGGCTCACAGTTTGATCAGGAGTATTGCAGCACTGCTCCGGAGCTTCCCCAGAGCAAGAAAATCCTGTTTTTAGAGGATTTTCCTGTTTGCTCTGGTGGAGAAGCTGAGACAAAAACACGCCCACTCGCCCACCCTCCATCTGGCCCGCCCTGTGGTGGGTGTTTCTTTAATTTTTTAAAAAATGAGCCCTCCTAACGTTATATCAAAATGATGAGGCAGCGAGACAAGAACCCACCACAGGGACTGCGTCAGCGAGGAGGATTTGCTGGGCTTTTTGGTAGCAGGAGCCAGGTGCCATTGGCTCGAGAGCCACCGGGCTTACAGATGATCACTGCCCTGTGTCTGGGGTGCCCCGGCTGCAGCCCCTGCAGAGCAGGCAGGGGGTGCTTCCCTCTAGAAACCCGCAAAGGAGCAGTGGCAAGCAGGCGGGCAGGCCAGGGACGCGACTCTTCCACCCCACTCTCTGGGTGTGCTCCTCTGGGCCTGAGGCTAGACTGTCTCCCCCCCTCCCTTTTTAAAAAAGAACCCCTTATTTTGTTATATTGAAATAACAAAATAGTGATGCAGCAAGGGAAGACCACACCATTGTTCTCTTTGTATAATACACACACACTCACATTTATTTATTATGAGGGGAACTTTTTCTTTGGGGCTCCAATTCAGTGTGCAGAGCAGGGAGACTGGGCTGCCATTGCTGCTGCTCCTCCTCAGCTGCCACCGCTGCCACCACCACTGGAGAAGAAGCCCTGAAGAAACCACGACTCCCCCCCCAGCTTGCACTCACATCCAGCATCCAGTGCCCTGAGTGCTGCTTCTCCTGCAGTCGGCAGCAGGATGGATGGAGGATGGCAGCCAGAGCATGTGGGAGGGAGACAGGAGGCCAGTCCACATGCTGCTCCGCGGCTGGGGAGCTCCGCCAAGGAAGTTTTTCTGGCAAAAAAACCTTCATAAGTTTCATAACACAATTTTAAAATAAAATTGCAGAGAAAGTATCCTTGGTGGAGGGAACTGCACGAATGGGTTGCTTCAAGCAGCATGGCGAAAGATTTTTTTTTGATCCATAAAGTAAAGCAGTAATGCATACAAATAAACAAGGGAAAATTGTCTTACTGGTGCCGGTATTTTATCTTGCAAATGGGCCACATTTCGTTATAACGAAATTGCAATGCATATAGGGCACCATGGCTGTAAAGGCTTTATCCACCATTTTGTGCCTGAGATCCCACTGGCAATGCACCTGACATTTTGATGATAGAGCAGACACACCACCAATCACAGCGCCAGGCCATATGGTCGACCAATCACTGTGCGGAAAGCAACAGTGGTGGGAAAATTTGAATAGGAAGGAGGGAAGCATTGAATTCTGGGAAGAGGAAGGCAACTACGGACATCTTAATCTAGACACCATTAGGTGCATATCAGCTCACAACAGCAAAATAGTTTAAATTTCAGCAGCAAATAGCGTTCCCTGTACAACTCGCGTGACCATTACTCACACTATCCATGTCCACCGTCATTGCATTATAACAAAATAATGCAATTGTGCCTCTGTTTAAACAAAAATTCAAGGGAGGAAGGGAGGGGGAGGAGCAAGTGGGATGATGGGAGGGGGGACTGGAAGCCTCATTTCATCATAACGAAATAACACTATCACACATATGTTTTTTTTTAAAAAAAAACGAGGGAGGAGGGAAGGGGGAGGACAGAGCGTGGAGATGGGAGGGGAATGGGAATGGAAGCCATGCAGCAGTCAGTATGTGCGAAATGGACACTGCAGGGCAGATGAGGGGTTTCGGCTCCAAGTGTGAACATGAAGACTATACTCTGGAGGAAAAAACCCTGGAGAGAATGAGAGGCAAACAGCAAGTGTGAAATCACCCAGTTTTCTTGTGTCTGAGTTACTGTAGGAGAGTAATCACGCTAGCTTTCTTGTCCGCTTGCCCAGTAGTGAGCTCTAAAATGCCACGATGGCTTTGCTGCAGTAGGACCTCTCAGGGTAAGGAGAGCCTCGATTTCTCAGCTGTCACCTCAGAAGAGGCTCTTCTCCACATCCCAGGCTAGGAGTCCCCTAAAAGGACTCCGGGAGGATCTGGACCTGTCCGGGACCCCTCCTATCCACAGCAACTCAGCACGTTCCCATCGGAGCTTGATGGGATGCATCTGAGTTGCGCCAAAACCAGAAACCCTCGCAAACTCCTCTTTGTAAATCCACACATTCATTGTGAAGGAAGACAAAATTTGCTTGTGACCTTTACTTGTATATTTATTTTGCTGCCATAACCTTTTAAAATATATATTCCCTATTAGCAGAATTGCAAGTTCTCCTTCCCCCTTCCCAAGCAAGGTAGGTGGTGCTGTGTGCTGGGGTGGACCAGAGGCAAGCAACACCACCCTTGCAAAGAGCTGCACCATGCATGATTGGCTGTAAGCTACCCTCTTTCCCCTCCCCCCTTAGCCCAGGGAAGCCAGGGATGAGGTAGGAATAGCCCTGAATCTGCAGGAAAAGGCAGAAGGAGGTAAGGGAGCATTTAAAACTTTAAACTCCCTTCCTGCCTGTTTCCTGCCATTATTTGGGGCTGCTGTATTTGGCATGCCGAATCAGATTAGAGGATGGGGAGGAAAACTATATATGCAAGTGGCTTTGTAGGAACAAAAGAATAAAAAAGTAGTAGACAGGTATATACAGTTCCCTGTTGCATGCATACTTGGTGGCTAATCCTGGTTTGTCCTAGAGAACCATGTGAAGTGGTTCTGACTGCAGACATTCCTTGGTCATGCAAATCAGAATCCTACATGCAGTAAAATATTTGTAATAACTTCATTAGGCAACTATAAGACAACTTCCTCCATTAAAAATGATTTTTGATCCTGTTGGCTCACTGTGATGAGTCTGTGTCTCCTACAAGGTGAACTTATCCTATTATAATACAAGTTGTTTCTAGACATTACAGCAGGACTGGTCAACATTCAGAGTACTGACAGCCATCACAGACTAGAGGGCCACTTTTCATTTGCATACTTCAGTAGCTATGTGTCCTTGACAGTGAATCTATGACACGTCATCCTATTCCAAATAAACAGAAAAAGACCTATCTGAATTCTTGTATGATATTTGGCCTGATTTCTCTGCATTTTTTAAAGGTCCACTAGGTCAACCTCTACTTCACCACACAGGAAGTTCAAGAGAAGAGACATGACCTCCAAATGCTGAGATTCACCACAGCAGTTTGACCTTAGCCCCTTTCCAATGGAAAAGGCACCATGCAGCCCTTAGCTTCACATCTGCAGTATGTCAGTCAGTGAAACCAAGATGGAAAGCTTTGAGTCTAATAGCCCAAGCAGAGACTGCTAATCACCTCAGGTCCCTAACCAGAAGTGCCCTGAAGAAGGGAAGTGCCTGCCAGTGAGTGTGAATTAGTTAAAAGCCCTGAACTCTGCAGTAGTTATTCCTTGTAGTTCCATAATACATTGTGACACCCAGCATACTCAAATAACCAAGCCTCTCCATTTCTCTCTCTCTGGAACACGTATGCATATTTTTCTCAATACTACAATACTTTTAGCATCCACAGGACACATTATCTTTGAGGTGCTTGTTCTATATATTCTACCTAGTGTTGCAAAGGCTACTTAAGGGGCAATCCAACAAGGGGAATGTCAAGTAGGGGCTGCCCCAATCTATAACCCTGGCATGGAAAGCCGCCAAAGAACCAACAGCACTAACTGGAATGCCAGAAGAAGCTTGGAGATGCCGTCTGGATAAGAGCGCTGGAAATCGCCATCATGTATTGCATTTTAAAGTATTTTAAAGGTGTACTGTATTTTCTATTATAATATTTTAATGGGATTATGTTGTTAGCCGCCCTGAGCCCACCGAAAGGTGGGAAGGGTGGGATTAAAAAAAATAAAATCAAAATAAATAAATAAATAAATAAAATGTCAAACTAATTTCTCTGAAGACTTCTCTTAAGATTTTTGGCTGTCCACAGACCCCACAAAAGACAGGATAAATTTATTCCAAAAGATTAGTGTATATGATTGACAACTGGTCTGCAATAACAACATTTTTTTTTTGGTCATACAAAATGGAGAAAGGACCAAGTCAAAGCAGACTCTTGTGCTTAATCTGTTTAAGGGAGCTTTGACTCTCAAAAGCATATACCCTGACAACCTTATTGGTCTCTAAGGTGCTACTGGACTCTGTTCTGGTTCTTAATCTGAACTTCAGACCCCGGAGAGATAAAATCGTACTTGGAGAAATTGTAGTCTGGATGCTTCCATCATTACCACCATGGCAGTCTCTACCCTCTCAGTGTGCAACAAGGAACCAGTTGAAGAACCAGAGAATGTTAATCCTTTGCTGTCTTCTTTTGCCATTTCTACTCTGCAACCCTTGGACTTCTGTTGTGCTTCACAAGCCCAGTTCAACCCAGCCATCATGGGCATTCTTGACTATCCTGGAAACTCCCAGCTGGAGTATGTTTTTGTGGATGGCCCTGTGCCAGGAGACAGAAGTCGGCCCACCCTCGGGGTTGATGAGGGTGCCTGGAGTATGTGACACAAAAGTGGAAGGCTTTCAAACTTCAGCCTTCCTGGGTCATTTAGTGAGGGATTTTGGATCCTTGTGGTGCCTGGGAGGATATAGTGCATTGACTGTGGATTAGTACTGGGTGCTAGTGTTTATAAACAGCTGTCATTGCATGTTCTTCCCAGCTAATTAGACTGATTCCCAGCTAGCACATTTGATGATAAATGGCCCCTCCCAGGTCTATTCAATTGATTGATTGATTAATTATCCCTGCCATAAGTTACAATTTGGATGTTTCTTTCTAATTTATTGATTTAGATTAACTTGGATTAAATCTGATATAGAATTGCTAAATTAATTAATTGGATAGTATTGATTATAAATTAATTAATGGGTATTTTGTAAAGAGTATTGTATTTTTTTTTCTTTTTTCTTACTTATTGGTCAGTTTGTTGTATATGTCTGGTATTTTTGTAAGGCGGGTGGTTTATTAGGCTGAGGGAAGGAAAGGGTTAGTTCTGAAATTTTATTGTTATTCAGTTGTTATTATTGTCAGGTTGTATTTTTGCCTCAATTGTCATCATCAGATGCTTGATATGTCCCACTTTGGGCCAATAAAATCTGGCAGGGGAGGCCATGTCCAGGTCGAAGATCCCAGTGATAGGGGGTAAGGGAGGTATGACGGTGGGACAAGGCATTATAAAGGAAGGAGATGCCCCTTCCTGCCTTCATCCCATCCCAAGGGATGCTGGTTGTGGGGCTAGGAAAGTATACTATTCTCTGATACTGGTGCTGTGTAATGCCAGGGCTATTAGTAATAAGATCTCTGTTCTCTAGGACTACCTGGTAGACCAATATATAGACCTGGCATGCATGAGCAAGACCTGGGTGAGGGAGAATGAGACTGTTGCCCTGAACCAAATTACCCCCCCCCCCAGATTTTCCAGTCCTACACCAGTCCTAGACTAATTTGCAGGGTGTGTGTGACATTGCTCATCCAGGAGTCTTTCTCCTTCAGGACACTCCCCACACTAAAAAGGGCTAGCATTGAATGTGTAAGCCTCATGTGGGAAGCCAAAGAGAGTTTGGCTACCTGGCTGGAGTACCGACCAGCTAACGCACTGGCAGATTACTTTACCTGGCTTGTTGGAAGCTGTATCTGGCTGGGCTCTGGAGTATCCCAGACTTTTACTTCTGGGGGACTTCAATGCCCATGTTGATGATGCAGCCTCCTCTCAAGCCAGGGACCTAGTGTCATCTCCCAATTTGTTTCAGCTCCTACACATCAAGCAGGCCACATGCTAGATCATATTTTTGGTGTGAGGATTAATGTGGATCTGGTAACCATAGATAATGGTCCCATGGTCAGACCACTTCACCCTGAAGGCCCAGCTAGGTATTCCTAGGCCTCCCTGTTTAGGTGGCGAGTGGATTTATGCTTGCCCGCAGAGCCGGATGGATCCAATTGGGTTTCAGAATGCTCTGTCTGATCTGATAAACCCCAGGCAACTTGTTAGGTGAGCTGGTGGAGGACTGGCATGGCCGGCTCTCTGAGGCCATCAACGAAATCACCCCTCGGCGCCCTCTCTTTCCTCATACCAAGTCAATCCTGTGGTATCCTATGGAGGATGAAGCAAGAACTGAGACAGCTAGAGTGAGGGTGGTGGTGTACTTGCGACGAAGCTATGAGAACATGTTTATGAAATCTTAGGAGTGGCGTTCGACACAGTCGACTATGACCTGTTGACCCACTGCCTTGCCGACACTGGGATACAGGGGACTGCCTTACAATGGCTTTCCTCCTTTCTCCATGGTCAGAGACAGAGGATGGTGCTCAGGGAGAGGATGTCCTTGCATTACTCACTTGAATGCAAAATCCTGCAGGGGGTGATCCTCTCTCTGCTGTTATTTAACATCTACATGCACTCCCTTGCCCAGTTGGTCCAGGGGGTTGGGCTGGGTTGTCATCAATATGAAAATGACACCCAGCTCTACCTGCTGATGGATGGATGGCCAGACACTGCCCCAGAAATTTTGGACAGGGAGTTAAAGGCTGTGGCTGAATAGTTGCAGCAGAACCAGTTGAAATTGAATCCAATGAAGATGGAGGTCCTGCACCTGAGTCATAGAGGACTAGAGATGGGGATCAGGCTCCCAATCTTTGGTGGGGCACCACTGGTGCCAGTGCTGTGGTTAAGGAGTCTCAGGGTGATGAGGGATCCCTCGCTTACTATGGAGGCCCAGGTCACTTCAGCTGCCAGATCGGCTTTCTACCATCTTCAGCTAGTCAGGTAGCTGGTTCCCTATCTCTCTCCTCAGGACTTAGCTGCAGCGACCCATGCAATGGTCACTTCCAGGCTGGTTACTGTAACTCAGTCTATGCAGGGCTACCCTTGGGCCTGATCTGGAAATTGCAGCTAGCACAGAATGCAGCAACACACTTGCTGACAACGACACCTTTGCAGGTACGTATTCAGTCGGTGTTGTGCCAACTGCACTGGCTGCCAATCAAATACCAGATCCATTTCAAGGTTATGGTCTTGACCTTTAGAGCCCTATGTGGCCTGGAACCATCATACCTATGGGACCACCGTTCCCTATATGAGCCTCAGAGATCTTTATGCTCTTCTGATCAACATGTCCTTGTGATCTCTGGCCCGAGGGGTGTCCGCTTAGCCTCAACCTGGTGGGACATGCTCCCATCTGAGATCAGGGCCCTGTGGTACCTATTACAGTTCCACAGGGCCTGTAAAATGGAGCTGTTCTGCCAGGCTTTTGATTGAGGCAGCGGACATTCAACTATTCTGGGCTCCCCTGTTTATGGCCCCTTTCCCAGTGCCTGCTGTCAGATAATATTATTGGGCACTGGGGCACCTATATTCATCTGCTATAAGGCATGCAGTTTGATAATATTGTATATCATGCCATCACCTGTTTTATTGCTTTTACTGTTTTATTGTTTTATAGACTGCATGTTGTAAGCTGCCCTGAGCCCACTTGTGGGATAGGGTGGAGTATAAATTGAATAAATAATAATAATAACACAATGTAGCTGCCTCCTCCCGTGCACAACAGCCTGGTCAGCTTTCTAAAATACTGGTCCTGGATGACCAGGGGACTTCAGGAACAGCTTGGGGAGGGGAGGTCTGTAATAGAAATGGCAGAAATGCCTTAAGCACCTTTTGGATCCAATCTCATAGACACATGATACCATGCATGTGAAAATTCTGTAACAGAAAATCTGACACAGTCTCAGTCTGGCTGTAAAATTTCAAGAAACTCAAATTTCAAGTTTGTATATCATCTATGGATTTGAGTGACCTTCCAGCACATAGGAACACTTGCATTTATTTCATGACAAGTTTGGAAAAAGCTAAACTCTGCACTCCAGATGTGGACAAACTTCTAAAGATCACCCATACTTCTTGCAAACATTTGCTTTTTGAGAACACTATTAGCCAAATTGCCTTATTTCTTTATTTAAATGGGGGAAATATGGTTATTAAATGGCAACAGGCATATAAGGGAACAATAACCTATGTATACAGGAGTCTTGCTTATTCCAGATTTCCAGAAACAGATGCAGGGACCATATTTTAATGAAATGGTTTCTTTACTAGGAAGTTCACACACGTTCAATAAAATTCAAGCATACACACAACACAGAGCTGCAAAATTTAGACTGAAAGGTACAGAGACTGTCGCATTAGCATGAATATTGATATGGGGTGATACGTACCTGTCCGATGTGATGAGTAGACTCTGCAGTGGACAAATGGGGAAGCTAATAGGGAAGGGATTGTGTGAGAACCAGTAATACATGTGGAGACTCTAGACAGTGCTAGGTCTAGAGTCAGTAAGGTAGGGTAGGGTTAGGCAAGAGAAGAAGTAGGAGAGGGAACATGGGGAATCTCTCTCTTATATATCCTAAAGTGACTGAGTGGGCTATGCCTGGTCAGTCACATAGTCCCCAGGGAAACTAGCAAAAACCAGTTACTGGTGGTCGGGAGATGACCAGGAGAATGGATTTAATAGCTGGGCAATTGACATAATGTTTCTCAACAGTGAGACCTTTCATAGTTTGGGGTTTAAGACAAAGGAGAAGAATAGGCAGTCATCCCAGGTGTTTGGCCAGCCATCAATGTTAACAACTCAATGCTCAGCAGCTGCATTATCTTGATGAGAGCAGGGTGGGTTGGTTAATCCTGTTATGGCCAAGTTCTTTTGTTTTACTTGAAACTGACTATGTGCAGTTTTGGGTAATGTTGCTAGAAGAAGGTGGGGGGGATGCCTGCATGATGGAAACAATGCTTGTTCATGGTGTTTGAGCAAGAAAGTCCAGGTTGTCTTTGCAAAGCATGGCTTCTCTATGTGAGAGTTCTGCTCAAAGTAGTCAAGGATCAGATCTTGGTTGGTTAACCACAGTTCTTTATTACCTATTCCTACATTAGTACAGCATCTCGGGTTATTGTCAGAGATGAGACAAATAATACAAGTGGGTCTATTATACCATTCCAAGGAGTTTGAATTACCCATAGATAGCCAATCCCCTTAAGGGAAAATTGGCGGGCTAAAAGGTGGCTTGACCGTTTGGTTCACACAGGAAAAAAGTGAGGTGTTAAGCAGTAAATTTCCCTTCTCAAACCAGACCCCTCAGATGTAGCGAGTTCACATAACAATTCATGGCTCCAAGGTTCTTTTGCATGAGATAAGAGATGAGAGGCATCCTCCCCTTGAAGTTACTGCCGGGGCAGCTGGAATGCGGAGGCAGAGATGAGAGGCCTCCTTGTTCTCACAAATCATGGTTGTCACCCTCCCGACCAAGACAGGATTAATACATAGGGTCCAATACATAATGCGTAATGGTTACATAGGTTCCAATAAACTCTAGATACATAGGACAGCTAAAGGCATGCATGCAAGAATACATTGGCTGAATTGACAGATTCTGACACCCTATTAGTCTGGGTGCTGGTTGCATGTGGCTGCAGGTCTCAGGGAGGCTGGCATGCCATCTACCTGGGTTTGCAGTCATCTTAGAGAGTCAGGGATAGATGGCTTCGGGTCTTCCATGGGTCCACATCAGGTTCACCATGTGGCTTCAGTTCAAGGCTTCCCTTGGCTGGGCACATGTCTTTTTGTCCAGTAAGTTGGCTCTGTCTCATGGTCACCAATCAGTCCATTTTCCCTGGCACACTCTTTATACAGTCCAGATATAGAGTTGTATTACAAGTCCATCTATATATTTAAAAGGAAGTCTCCTCACCATAAAATCAATGTCCAGGCCAAACCGCTGGACCCAGAAGCACCAAATTTGGGGAGAGCACTCCTACCATGGTGTAGGTGCTCACTAAGAAGGGATTTTTAAAAATTTGACCCCTTAAGTGGGTCAAAAGGGGAAAATGTGCTCCTCCCATTTATTCATATGTGGCTGCCTCCTTGCACCCCCCACTCTCTGATTGGTCAGCTGCAGAGCTCAGCATTCTGAGGTTAAAAAAAACAGTTACAGGAGACTGCAGAGAGCTAACAGCAGTTGAGGAAATCAGGAATGGCCAACAACCACCTGTGAGGTGCAGTGCTGCTGCTGGCCCAGCCTCTCTGATGGCTTCCAACACACTCCCCCTCACCTCCTACACCTAACAGGTAATTGTCTGTCAGGTGCAGCAGGGTGCTTAAAACCATGAGGGAGCCCACCCCAGCAGTAACTCCTTAGTGATCCTGCTGGCCCACCTCCACAGTGCTTCTAATACTCCTCCCCCTCCCCCACCGAACAGGCAGCTGCCTGTCAAGTGTAGGAGAGGAGGTGGGATGCTTACAGCCACTGGGGAGGTTTGCACAGCAGGATTGCCTTAGCCCTGCTGCTGGCCCAGCCTCCCAGATGCCTTTAAACATACCCCCCCAACACCAGACAGGTGGGTGTCTGTCAGGTGTCGGAGCAGGGCCAGGGTACTTTAATGTTACAAGGAGGAGGCAACTTAAGAATGTGCAAAGACATTTGCACATAATACTCCTGTGGGGCACTGAGCTGTGCAGGCCAAGGATCAGCAAGATCACCCTGAGGCGCTCTGTTACAACAGTCTCCATATGAGCAAAACAATCCAGGAACACCAGTAGAAAGGCCATCACTTTCGTGGAAGGTGGCAGGAGTTGACTTAACAGATGACTGCTTCTTAAATGGACAGTTCTATGTTGCCTGCTCCAGAGTGAGCTCACCAAGCAGCCTGGTGATCCTAGCACCTGAGGGCAGAACCACCAATGTGGTCTAGAGAGAGGTCCTTCAGTAGAGAGGGAAAAAACAGTACGTATGTCTCACTTCATTTTTTACACTACAATCTTCTCCATTAGAATTCCTACAACAAATGTTACATTCCAAACTTCACATCATCAGTATTATACCTGGATTTATGGAACTTAAATACTGTAGTGAAGCATGGGTATCAGGCTAGTACTTTATAAGAAGTTTGCAGGACAACAACACAAAAGGAAAATCATACCAATACAAGATAGAGTGGCTTATTTTTACCATGCTTGTGAGTGATGAGAAGAACTACTTGGTTCCAGTCCAAACAACTCTCATAGATTATGGAATCCAGAAGGAACACCACAAACACTTCAGGCATGTGACAAGGATGCCAATCTTTCATGCTTGAGACTTCTAATATTCAAACAAAGAGGTGAAAATATCACTTCTCTCTCTGGTCCACACATCTCTGCTTATTTCCAGAATGGGACAAGAATCTATTGTGGAAATGGTTCCATTAGAGCTAGTTCTGGAGCCCCATCTGGGTTGCTGCCTAGGGTGCATCCCTTGAGCTAGTAAAAGAAATAGAAGAAGAAGAGATTGGATTTATACCCCACCTTCACTCACTTGGAGTCTCAGAACGGCTTACAAACTCCTTTTCCCTTCCCCTCCCCACAACAGACACCCTGTGAGGTAGGTGGGGCTGAGAGAGCTCTTTCCCAAGCTGTCCTTGAGGGAACAGCTGGTACAGAGCTATGGCTTGCCCAAGGTCATCCAGCCAGGTGCAAGTGGAGGAGTGGGGAATCAAACCTGGTTCTCCCAGATTAGAATCCGTGCACTTAACCACTGCACCAAACTGGGTCTCAGTGGTGTGATAAATATGGGATTATGGAAGAAATATGGTAGATCTCTCAATTTTGGAAGCAACAATGTTTTCACTGATTCTCTTGCCTTTTCAAAGGAAATTAAATTTCACTTTCCTATGCATTTATCGTGTTTATTAAAGCATATACATTGTATCTATAAGTGCTAGACATCTCAGTATTTCTAGCAGCCAGTTTGTTTTCCTTTAAAACAAACCAAAAAAAGCAGTGATCTGAAGATGTGAATTCTAATTCTATTAAGAATCTTTGAAAAGCATACCACAAGAGCCTCATGACTGTTAAGCTTGTTATGGGGGGAGGTGTTACAGCGTTTGCACTGAGAATATGGAAGCAAATAAAAAAAATAAGAAAGCAAGGATCAAAATGAAGTTTGATTTGAATCACTGAAGTATATAAATCACATTTCATTAAAATGTCCAATAATTTATCCCCCCTTCCACCTCATAGTACATCTGAATGTATGCACCATGTCTGAAATCATATTTAATAAGGGAATTGCTGTATGTTATTCAAGTACCAACTGATTTTATTAAAAGCACTTTTATTGAGATTGGACAATAGAGCAATGCATGACTACCTTGCAGATGACATGAAGCTGGGTGGGATTGCTAATTCTGAAGAAGAGTCAGGATTCAAAATGATCTAGATAAACTGGAACAGTGGGCTGAGACAAATAAAATGAATTTCAATAAAGATAAGTGCAAAATCCTACACTTAGGTACAAAAAATCAAAGGCACAGATATAGAATGGGAGGGACTTGGCTTGACAGCAGCACATGTGAAAGGGATCTAGGTGTTCTGGTTGATCACAAGCTAAACATGAGCCTGCAGTGCGATGTGACTGCGAGGAAAGCTAATGCAATCTTAGGATGCATTCACAGAAGCATTGTGTCCAGATCACGGGAGGTGGTAGTTCTGCTTTATTCTGCTATGGTCAGGCCTCACCTGGAGTACTGTGTCCAGTTTTAGGCACCACATTTTAGGAAGGATGTTGAAAAACTCAAGCGTGTCCAGAAGAGGGCAACCAGGATGGTGAGAGGGTTGGAATCCAAGTCTAATGAGGAAAGCTGAAAGAGTTGGGTATGTTTAGCCTGGGAAAGAGAAGGCTTAGAGGGGACATGATTGCAGTCTTCAAATATTTGAAGGGCTGTCGTATAGAAGATGGAGCAGATCTATTCTCTCTTGCTCTGGACTGCAAGACTAGATCTAATGGGTGGAAATTACAAGAAAGTTGATACCGGCTAAATATCAGGAGGAACTTCCTAACTGTGGTTGAGCAATGGAACAGACTGCCTCGGGAGGTAGTAGATGCTCCTTTGCTGGACATTTTCAAGCAAAGGCTGGACGACCGTCTTTCAGGTGTGTTGTAGGGCTATCTTTCAGCTATGCTCCTGCAGAGTACAGGGGGTTGGACTAGATGACCTGCAAGGCCCCGTCCAACTCTAACCTTCTATGATTCTATACCTGTCACATAGCTGCTAAACCCCAATAAACAGTGATTAAAACACATTTATTGAGGCTTGACAGTACCATAAGATGTGGATGATGATGATGATGATGATGATGATGAAGAAGATGAAAAAGAATGGGAGGAAACTGGCAGGGAGAATTGGCTCATGGGGACTCCAATAGAAGCTGGAAGGAGTTTAGGCTCCCTTCATGGTTTGACTAGGATTTTTAAATTCCCATAATTCCAGCTTCATTGACATCACTAGTCAGTCACACATATCTTTTGGTCAAAGTCTCTCCTCTGGTTGTAGAAGGTCCAAACATATCTTAGATTCCAAGAGATCTTTTCTCTTCAAACGTTCATCCCAGAAGACAAATTTTTAATATTGGAGAGAGAACCTTTTGAGCTTTTCCCAGCTGAGATCCTGATGTTAATATTTAACTACAGTCAAACTTAGAGTGAGAGTGAAAATGCATAGAAACCACCTAGGAACCAGAGGTCTAAACTGCAAAACAGCCAGATTACATCAGTATCACCTGCAAGCAGTTTCCAGATGTCCTTTGTTTTCAAGGCTTGTCCCTTATTCTGTAGGATGTGTGTGTGTATGTATGTTAGATCATGAGTATGTTAGAGCAGAACTAGATTTCACAAACCTCTTTCGCTGAAAATGTTCATCTAAGCAAAAATCCTTAATTCACGGGAAATTCTTTTTTTTTTTTTTAATTTTTATTGATTTTATCTATATCTAATTCTACAACGCTACTTTTCTAAGCTATGTTTACCTTATACAGAGTGTGCTTTATCATTTGCTTAATATTGCTATGCCATTAATACATATGAAGCGTTTTAAACCTTGACTAATATTTAGATAAAATTGTTACTGATGATACATGAAAAATAAAAAAAGCTGTTTGACAGACATGCTCTTTTGAAGGAATGCTTAATTATACAAATTATCTATTATATATAAGTGCAGTTTCAAAAAACATTTCAGCCTTTACTTCTTCTTTCGTCCTCTTCTTGTCTTAACAGTCTCTTCTTGTACTTTTGGAGCTGCTGCTCCCTTTTCCGAGTCAGACGTTTCTTCTTCGCTCTTTGAGCTATCAAATCCATACATACTTTCTTGCGATGCCAGTGAACCATCTGAGTCTCTCTCTTTTTTCTTTTCTTTGCTTTTTTCCAAAAAACTTTTCGCCTGTTGGACAGAGTCAATTTTGTATTTCTTGTTTTTGATGCTGAAGCTCAGTCCTTCCGGAACATTCCACCTATAGATAATAGATTCAGACTGTAGCCAAGATGTCAGTTTTCCATAGGCTTTCCTTCTTTTCCTTATTTCAAATGGGATGTCTTTCATCACTTTAACTTCTTTTCCTTTGATCTTCAGAACTGCTTTATTTGTGGTCCTGAGCACCACATCTCTTGTTGACTTTTTGGAGAACCTTATCTGAATCTCACCAGGCAGGCTTTTCTTTTTAGTATAATCTGGATAGGTTCTATAAACCATATCCATATCGCTTTTTATTTCCGCTGCTTTTAAGCCCGTCACTGGTAATTCACGGGAAATTCTTCATACACAAGAAGGGGATGTGCACTATCATAGCTACAGTGAGGAGGAGGAGAAAAGCAATGTGCTGCCATTACTTTGAGGGAAAACTGTTGCCAGTATATTGTTTTTAGGCAAACCTGGTGTGAGAACTGTACCTGATGTGCAGAGAATACTATATAGATTTGTGTGGAAGAAGAAAAAGATGTCAGGGTATCCACTGGAAAGAAATATTACACAAAAATTTTACAACACAGAAACTAGGGTACTTTCTCACCTATGAAAACAAATCATCCAACATAACCAGGAAACATATTTGTAGTGAATATGCTATCTTTATTGCGTGCTTGTCATCTCTTGCCACTTCTAATACATTGCACAAGCACTAGAGGCTCCCATGCACTGCTGCTTCTGGCTACAAAAGCCAACACATAAGCCTCTAAATAATTTTCTCTGTCGAATGGAGTCAGAGATGGAACAATTAGGTCCTTGTATATACATACATCTTAGCGTTCCTTACACATTCTTTCACTGGGTTATACAATTAGAGAACAGTGCGCTAAAAACTATGTAGTAATACAAGGATTGTAACAGGGCTAGACTACAAAAATTAGTGAACAATGCAATAAACAGTGTAACACATATTTATTTATTATATTTATTAATTCAATTTGTACCCCACCCTCCCCGCAAGCAGGCTCAGGTTTCTTCATAATGATAAGCTTAAGTTTCTTCATAATTCTAGGGAATGATACAGCATGGAAATGAAGGCAACACCCTCAGGGTGTTGAAGTTCTTTGACTTGTGTGGCAAGCCAATTGAAGTCACACTGTGAGACATCCAGGCAGCAAAAGGGTTTTTTAAAAATTTGAATAAGGGACAATATGCTGCCAAAAGGTTTTGCTCAGATGTCCACTGAGCTCCAGCTGTGTTCCAGCTTTTATACCATAGGTTCTCCTCCCAGTTTTATGTCATCTGTGACATCATTTACACAAGCATATTTCAATTTTCTTTGTATTTAACATCCATTAATCTTACTTTTGACAAACAAAATGTTTCTGGCTTTCTTCCAAGTTTCATCCGTAGATGTCTTGTCAAAATCTCCTTATTAAAAGTAAAATATGGTAGTCTCTTGGACAAAGAACCTTCTGCTTGGCTATGTTCCCAGTCTTTCCCATCTATAAAATCTTACTGGCTTAAATACAGATTATAAGCAAAATTTAACTTTCTTTGCTATTAATATAGTGTTTTTCTACTAACACATGCATATATATGAAATACAAATGCTTGTTTATACTTGTTTATAAAGTTTTCTTGCAAAATATGTAGGAAAGTTAGTGTTAATTCCATTTTAGAAAAATCAAACTCCTAATGGCCACTTGAAGGCCCTCTTTTATAAAAAAAATATAAATTCTGCTGCTCCCAGGGCTCATGTAGCAGGAGCTCCTTTGCATATTAGGCCACACACCCCTGATGTAGCCAATCCTCCAAGAGCTTACAGCAGCCCCTGTAAGAAGAGTTCTGTAAACTCTTGGAGGATTGGCTACATTAGGGGTGTGTGGCCTAATATGCAAAGGAGCTCCTGCTACGAAATGAGCCCTGGCTGCTTCTAATTTACTAGACTGTCAGAAGCTGATGATTTATTGTCATTAAAATACCTTCATTTGATAAAGGTATCTCTGATAACGAACATCTGCTCATTAATTCTGTTAAAAACATCTTGGCTGCTTTTCAATCATGCTCTGATAATTGGCTAAATTTAAAGATTACGTGTGCTTATTAAAATAAAGCTTATTATAGCTTAATTTTGAATCCTTGTTTCACAGCTGTGTATCAATAAATCTGTCATAGTCTTTGACTAACAAGCAAAACTTCCTCATTAAATAAATAATAGACTGCAAAGCTTCCTTATTAGAAATATAAGCGATTGTATTGCTTAGTAAAGGATCTGGCTACCTCCCCCCTCCACACACAAACATTCAGGAATATAAACGACCCATACAATCTATAAGCAAGTTATTCTCAGCTATAAACAAAATATTAAAAGTTGTATTTAACTTTTGAAAGCATTCAACAAATAACAAAAGGGGTTTGCTACACTCAAATCTCTTTTGCAGAGAGTGCAGCTATACCTCTGCTCAATTCAATAAACCTTTCCAGCCTCATCTTGATGTCTTGTTAAAAATAAAGCATCTTCTTTAGCTAATTATCAAATTCCTTTACTGGGCTTCCTGCCAGCTCATTAGATGTGTCAGAAACCAGACCTTATACTTTTCTGTTTGTTGCTAACTCATTTAAGGAGCCTCAAATCCCTTTTCTCAAATATATCCCTTTTCTCAAACATATTGGAATTAACGAAACAAATAATCAATAGACTAGCATTTAGACCTCTGAGCTTCCTCTACAGGAACACAAGGCATGGCTTTCTTGGGTGTGGTCTCCAGATTATGCAATTCCCTGGCTCAGGAAGTTCAGTCAGCTCCCTCATTTTAAGCTTTCCAGAAAACGAAGACTATTTTTTCCATAGGGTCATTGCTGATTTCGTTATTTTTATTTGTACTACTCTTTTTTAAAAATATATATATATATGTTTACTTTATTTATATCCTGCCTTTCTCCCCAATGGGGACTCAAAGCATCCTATGTTGTTCTCTTTGCCTCCCTTTTATCCCCACAACCATCCTGAGAGGGAGGTTAGGCTGAGAGTATGTAACTGGCCCAAGGTCACCCAACCTTCTATGGCAGGGTGGGGACTTGAACCTGGGTTTCTCAGATCTTAGGGTGATTTTACATTTGCCTTTCCTGCTGGAATCATTCTACTTCCAAAAAAGTTCACCCACATCTCTTTCAAGTGTGAATCTGCATTCCTTCTCAACTGTCCATATCTGCTAATTGCCCTCTAGCTCTCCAGCTGGCTTCACACCTCTGTAAACAAATCCTGTTCTTAACAGCACTTCAAAAGAATGACCCCTTTCACTCCAGTTCAATCAGAGGTGGGCATTCCCCTACAACAGCTTTGACACCAATGTGTTACCGGTGCAGGGAGCGCTGGAATGAAGCTGTTACAAAAATGCACATGTAAAATCAGCCTTAGACAGACAGTTTAACTGTTATACCACGCTGACTCTGGAGATACAGTAGATGTCCTCTGGGCATATGGAAAATTAACTGACTCTTCAATTGATGTAGAGTGAGTCTGCACAACCTGATGCTTTGTTGCCCTCCTGTTTCCTTCTCATTATTTTATGTCTCCCCAAACAAATGCCTCCCCTCTGCTATCCAGTGGGAACCAACAGCCTACTTTCCTTCTCTTCTACATTAACTCTGCAGTGAGCAGTTAAAACAGTGCTCAGCTCCATTAAAGTAAAAATTGTTTCCCATGACTTGAAACCCACATTCTGGAAGGACCACCACTCTCTGGGCATGTACTATGGCCGAGGACAGACTGGCAATGTGCCCCGCTCTGCCTCCGCTTCTAAAGCGGAGGCAGAGGGGGCGTTCACATTGCCGCATCTGTCCTCCGGCGTCGGCGCGGACTCACCCGTCCGCAAGGCGCCGTCCATCCGCTTCAGCCGGAGACCACTTCTAACTGGTCTCCGGCTGGAGTGCCACATGTCCCTGCCGCTTCGCGGCAGTCTGGACGCGTCGGCAGCGCACCGGAAGCGGGGGCGGAAGTCTGGACGCCCCCGCGTCAGCACGCCTCCGCCCCGGGACAGCGCAGCCTGTGGGAACAGGCTGCGCCGGGCTGCTTTTCGCACGGGGCTTTTGGCCCCTCATCTGTCCCGGGGCGGATCGGCAGTCTGTCCTCAGCCTATGAAGCAACTTTGTTCTGGCCACAGCGCCTTCTCTGCATCCCTTTCCTTGTTAGGGTGCATGCAACTTTTCCAGTTGCTGCCCAGCCTCCTGTAGGAGTGAAGTAAGGCTCCCAAACTGCTGGCCAAGAACATTGCCAACTGATGTAGAAGATTGCTGTAATTTTAATTTTATATATTGTTTTAATTACTTCATTATTGTTTTATTTCTTATGTCATTGTCTACTTTGGTTCCCAACTGTGTCAGGAGAGACGCAAGGTTTAAAATATTTCAGATAAACATATTTTAAATTCCTGTTTAATACAATAAGAAAATATTAGAGAGAGAATCTATTTTTCATTTCTTTTTAGAAACAGAAAGGAAGAAGGAACAAATAAAAAGATTTTGGTTCCAAAAGTCTGGATCCAGTTAAGGAATGGATCATTTTAACAAGTGATTGAATGAACAAGTGAACAGGCCGCTCATTTACAATTGTGAAGGAAATGTGTGTCCTTTTATAAAAGCTAAAAATAAAACAGAAACTAATTGAAATGAAAAGCAGACACATAGCTCATGCCAGTGCCATTGTGGAAACATCAAACTTTCTGAGTTGAAAGCCCCACTAATTCTGCAATATACTGAGTGGAGGAAATTCCCAGTTTGCTTTTATATATTCCTATAAAGGTTTTTGTGGTGAAAATGATGGGTGTCCAATGTAGAAAAGGGAAAGCGGATTAAGATGGAATTTATTCAGCACACAGTATTTCTGACACTGTCCTAACATCCTAATGCTAGTGTGATGTGATTTTGATTTATAGCTCTGACATGTTGAGATGGTGCTTCTTTACCTTCAGTACACGGGGAGGTTGCCAAGAGATGGTGAAGGTAGGTAGCTGTGTTGGTCTGAAGCAGCAGAGCAAAGTTTGAGTCCAGTGGCACCTTTAAGACCAACAAAGTATTATTCATATATTTAATATGTTAGTGTGCCCCCCCAACCCTACCAACCAACACAACCTCTCTCAGACTGAGAGGTACAGATACGTTAGGCAGTCACTGGTTTGCCACCCATCTTGTCCTATTTCTTGTTTTGAGACCCTTTTACCCACCAAGTCCCCAATCTCTTCCCCAGAGACGCTGTCAGACAGGGCAGCCCCGTTCCCCTTTCATTCACCCCTCACCCAGATATTTCTCTGAGCAACTGGGTTAGGGAACTAAATACTATTTCTCTTGCAAGCAGTCACCGTTTATATAAATATATTTCTAGGCCATGGCCTAACTGGTTTATGTGTAATTTCTTCCCCCGCGACAATTCATACTCAGTCAACAGGGATGAACAAAATGGGAGTTAACTTTAATTCAAAACTGGAATCAAAATAGGCACAGACAACATTTCTCAACACTTAAACTTTTGATCCCAAGTTTCCATGGCATGAGCGGGGTTTCAAACCTGGATTTCCCAGATCCTAGTCTGACAATTTAACCACTACGTCACACTGGCTCCCGTGATTGAACAGCATGTTGGAATTGTTTTTTTTTTTTTTTACTGGCATGATTATATATACAAAGTTAAATAAAATGAATTTTTCACTGTCTGCTTTTCTTTTCTGGCCATTGTTATTATTTGTTTTATTTCATGACTCTTACTGAAAATAATTTTGTCATGTAGAGGAGGGGCCCCTGACCTGGATAGTCCCAACCTAGCCTGATCTCGTCAGATCTCAGAAACTAAGCGGGGCTGATGTGGAGGCAGGCGACGGCAAACCTCCTCTGAACATCTCTAGCCTTGAAAACCCTATGAAGTCACCACGAGGCAGCTGTGACATGATGGCAAATAAATAAATAAATAAATAGAGGAGGGGTGTGTTGAAAAAATTATCCCCCTTGGGTCCCAAATAGGCTAGGTATGCCACTACCTCCCCTGCTCTATCACAAAGACGCTCTGAAGCAGCTCTTTAATGCTTGACTCTGGCTGTTTCTCTTCATGGAGCTCTGAAGGGCACTAAGCCCTTTGGTGTAGTGGTTAAGTGCACGGACTCTAGTCTGGGAGAACCGAGTTTGATTCCCCACTCCTCCACTTGCACCTGGCTGGATGACCTTGGGCAAGCCATAGCTCTGTATCAGCTGTTCTCTCAAGGACAGCTGTCTCAGAGCTCTCTCAGCCCCACCTACCTCACAGGGTGTCTGTTGTGGGGAGGGGAAGGGGAAGGAGTTTGTAAGCTGCTCTGAGACTCCAAGTGAGTGAAGGGCGGGGTATAAATCCAATCTCTTCTTCTTCTTCTTCTTCTTCTTCTTCTTCTAAGCATCAGGAAACAATCCAGAAAGTGGAAAGTGTATTTTAATTGTGTTCCAGATTTTAATATTTTTACTTTGTGTATTCTGTATGTATAATAGGGATTATAACTGTATTTATATGGCTGGTCCAGTGAATGTAATAATAAATTCTGAATCCAGTTGCATAACTTCATGACCAGTGCTTCTGCTAACATTTGTAATTATGAGGCTTGGTTTACACACTGTAATGCCTGCCTTGAACTGGAAGTACATCTTACGGCCCCAAGAATTGGTCTCCAGCTCAGATCATAATCTGAGTCAGAGAAGAATCCCCTCCCTCCTTCCCACTCACTTACCTGGCTTCTGTTCTGGTGGGTCATGGTGGAAATAGGGGCAGGGATTCAGATTGATCATGCTCCTGTTGATTGCAGTGGAAAAACCCACATGTCATGGAGAATTATGTGATGGCTTTCTTTGGCTGCTAGAGAGAAAATTTCAATGAGCATTGGTTCTATCTGTTTATTGCAACCATGAAGAAGATCTGGAAACATGTGTAAAGTCCTCGATGCATGTTGTCACTGATTCCACCTTCATGGTAACTTGAAAAGATAGAACTGTTTGGGATTAAATTTGAATGTTGTCATGCTTGGAAAGTTATAGGAGTACTATCGATGAGAGCCTTCGATGTACTCCTTTTTGTTCATTCCGGAGGATATATTTACATTTAAAATATTAGTGTGATCTTGTTGACGAGAAACTTTGATGTATTTCTTTTGTAAATTTTGTGACTGTTTCATTGAGTATACCGATTATAGAAAGTATTGATATTACATATATTACATTGAATATCTCTGATAATACATTGTCTTTAATGTGAATAAGAGTTTTGTCCGATTGTTACATTTTGCCTTGCTGGCTGAACACGATGTTTTACTTAAATTAATTTTGTGTTTGCACTGGGATTGTGGCAGGGTGTGAATAATGAAAGTGGACTGAGCAATACAAAAAGAAGAAAGAAAACTATTTTCCATTTTTTAAAAGACAGTTCAGTCTGTTGAAGCTATTTCCAAATCCAGTGAAGAGGAGTTTGCTAGGCATAACGTAAAGTCTTTCTGAAGGTAACCTGCATAAGGTTTTGGTGCAGACCCCCACTAAAGAGAGTGGTGGCTGTACTGCTGCAGTCCCTGCAGAGTGTGGGAGACGGAGCATTTTCTGGCCCTGGTGCGGGGAACAGCCTACTCGTCTTCCTTTGGTTCTTTATAAATCAAGTTCTGACAAATGGAAGTAGAAGCTTTCCAGGATAAATAACTTTATCTTGAAAAAACCCCTGGTGGTACCCCATGGCAATTCATTATTTTTCAATTGAAGTTACTGTTTGCTGGCAGCTGCCCTGCTTTAATTTGCTGCTGTTTGTTTGCTGAACAAGGAAACACATAACATAAAGCCCTATAAAAGTCAGATTGAGTTAATTAAATGAGGTTCTGGGAAACCCTAACTCAACTTCAAGAGCATGTTGATCATTGGATCTCCTAAAAATGTCTTCTTTTACAGGAATTTATTTTCACACTTGCAGCCCTGTAATTATTATGGGCTTCTGCTCCCCCTTACCTTCATATTGTCTTATATACGCACTCACAAAATCAACTAGAGTTTACATCAGAGGGATATCATTTTGTGTTCCCCCCCAAAAAAATAAATGTTTTTCAAAGCTATCTAGCAAATAGATAGGGAGAAGGAAAGGCTTGTGTAGCGAACTCAGGAGTGCTGCTGGTGAGATGGTCCACTAACAGAGCACATGCTTGGAATGCGGAAGGTGTCATGTTCAGTCCTCAGCATCATCTGCAGAAAAGACCTCAAGGAGCAAAGCTTGGGAAAGACATCTGTCTGAGTTTTTGAAGAGCTGCCACCCATCCAAATGGGCAGCCCTGGTTTGGATCAGCATAAAGCAATTTATAGCAAGCTGGATTGCCAGAGCCAGACCTAGAGACTGCCTTTGGTGTGAAAGTAATAAGACAATATACAGCAATGGCACCCAGGCATCCATTAATCCATCCCTCTCTTCTGTTCGTAAGGATCGCCTGCTTGGTCCATCAAGCAGGGAAGAAGAACGGATGTATAGGAGCACTGCAGACTCTTTCTCCATGTTGTTTAGCTGTCCTGCAGATTTGTGTTGTGGAGCAGCTCAGAACTTTATTGGGGAAGACCAGCTGTAAAGTTAATAGATATCACAATAAATGCTTTTAGCCTCATTAATATACCAGAACAGGGATGGATAACTTCTAGACTCTGATTCAGATCTAGATCATGGATATAGAAGACAGTGTTTGAGTGTATAGGGGGACAACCCAGTTTTAATAACCCCACTATTACAAGAGCTGCCCTTCAGCTCTTTGCCCATCACTATTAAAACATAAACTTGAGGGCGGATACTACATTATGATACTATTGGGTATTCTGAGCACTGCTTGATAGCTGTAAGTCCAATAACATGGTAACATTTCAGGTCCTCTCTAGACAGCTCTACAGATCCTTGCACAGCTGCTGTAAAACTTAGAATGGCTTCAGATATGGGCAGCAAAATTCAGCGTCAACAGCACAGAATGTCAACACAATAGGGTTGCCAGGTCCCTCCTGGCTACTGGTGTGTATAGGGGGGTAGGGTTTCCAGATCTGGGTTGGGGAACTCCGAGAGTTTTGGGGTGGAGCTTGGGGAGGACAGGGACCATAGTGGGGTACACTGTGACAGTCCACCCTCCAAAGCAACTGCTTTCTCCAGTGGAATTGATCTCTGTAGTTTGGAGAGGAGTTATAATTCTAGGGGTTCCCAGATCCCACTGGGAGGCTAGTATCCATACAGCACAATGGAGGCTGACATCACTACAGCTGTGAACTGCAGCGCCATGATGTGACACTAAGCTAATTGTTGTTTAGTTTTCACTTTGCATATCTTGAACATCATCATGTTACATGTTAATTTGCTGTTCATTCTCTGGCCATAAGTTTGAACTTTACCTGCCATTCCAATTTTCTGAAGAAGTGTACATGCACATGAAAGCTCATACCTTGAATAAACCTTTGTTGGTCTTAAAGGTTCCACTGGACTCTAAATTTGTTCTACTGCTTCAGACCAACACGGCTGACCAACAGGATCCAAGCTTCTTTCCTGTCCTTCACAAAGGACCCTGAAGACAGACACATTGCAGTAAGAACCAGATCTGTGACCCACATAATAATCTGGCTCATATAGAGATTCTGGGTGTATTGGTAGGTATACCTAGGAAAGAGAGAACCAACAAAGAGGACTAATGTAAATCTGACATAGAACATTTAGGGGGTAAAAATGTCCATGCAGCATTCTGTGTGCTATCTTCATGTTTAAACCAGATCATTGGCTGCTATTCTTGGAAAGTTTGCATGTTGCCTACCTAGGCCATGACTTCATGGTATATTAATGCTGTAAGTGTACATAAGACAAACCAGTTTAAATGAGACACAGAGCCAATGTGCCATAATGGTTTCACGAAGGGTTTTTCCATATTTTTTCCCCCATCAAGTCTGGCCCCATGATGTTTTTGTTTATCCCCCAATTTCCGTACACATTTTTGTGTCTTTAGTTTTCACTGTGGAGTTTTGTGTTTGGGGTAAAAACGGTTTCAAAAGACCCAGGAAAAAAATGGGGAATAACCAAAAAAACACCCAAACCTCAAAACACCCAACAACCAATGATTTCTTTTCTTTTTTTAAAAAAATATTTATTAATTTTAACAGAAAAATACAAAATGGAAAAGAAATAAATATCAATATTTCATCTACCATTAAAGGGCTCACATAGATCTCACCAAGATTAAGGACACAGGAATGGCAAATATATTTTAAAAGTATACCATTTAACTATAATACATATATAGACCCTGTTTTTGAGCTGGTTTTTACCTCATGTGTAAATTTTCTGTTATTTTTCTTTGTCCCACCCACCTTCAGCTTACTTTTCAATGACTGGACTGTTGTCATCAAATCACCCCCCTCCCCCCCAAAGATGAGTAGTTTCAGTTTTTATTTGTTTTTTAATGGCCCTAAAGTATCAATATATCAATAAGAGAAAAGGTATATCTCTGTGAGGAAAGAGGCTAGAGGCTTACTTTAAAAAGAAAAAAAAGAAAATGAAAGCTGGGAATTGAGAGAACTTGTTTAAAGTATCATAACAACACTACATCAATGCACCGATATTCTAGGGCCATTTTTAAAAATGTAAGGGGGGGGGGTGCTGTGATGTCTCCAATGACCACACTGATGATGACAGAACACCCTCCTTGAAAATCCTCATTATTTAAGGCACATACTGAAGAAAATAAACCGACTCTACAACTGAAAATTCACAGGGAAGACAGATGGGTGGAACAACCATGACCAAACCAATTCCAATGCTTGTGGATTGACTCCCAAGAAAATCAGAAGTCAAGCATGCAGAAAAGGTTTAGGAAGCTGGGGCTCAAATCTCCTCTCAGCCATAACATTCTTATTACAACCTTAACCCTCAGTTTTAGTCTCTCAGACTAATCTACCCTTACAGGGTTCTTATGAGAATTTAAAAGGGGGAGGCCTTCCGTTTTTGGCATTCACTGGGTGAGTACACTTTTATCGGTGCTCTGATGATAGCAGACCATGCCCACGGCAGCTGGGAGGGGTACCAGCTGGACCCGGTCCCCCCTTGAGCCCTTGTAGAGGGCTCTCAGCCTAAGGCATGAAAGGTGCCTCTCCAAGGTGAATGCTGAGGGATTGAGGCTTCTCTTTGCCCTGATAGGCCCCACCACTGCACAACCAGAAATGGTGACAGAAATGCACACCGGGACAAGCGAGCAGGCGGTCAAAAGCATTTCTCTTACCTGGTGGAAGACGTCTGATGAAGCATGAGTCTTTTCGTATGTTACTCCAGAGGTCCAGATAAGCGTTTCAACCCCTGATCCTCAACTTCAAAGCAGCGGGGAGGGGAGTTAACTCCACCTCAAAAAGATAAGAACTCTTTGAAATTCATTGGAGAGGAGGAGCGGTGCAACCAAAGCATTCTCGGCTGAAATAGGAGCCAGGTAAAGCACTTTCTCTAACTGGCTCCATAAAATGGTATACTTTTAAATTATATTTGCCATTCCTGTGTCCTTAATCTTGGTGACATCTATGTGAGCCCTTTAATGGTAGATGAAGTATTGATATTTATTTCTTTTCCATTTTGTATTTTTCTGTTAAAATTGAATAATTTTTTAAGCGCTTTCTCTAACTGGCTCCAGAGACTTTTTAAGAACTTTCCCCAAATGTAAACAACCCATCTCTGACTACAAAAATCATGGTGCCTAAAGTCAGACCTTCTCCAGAAACTGCAAGCATAAATACATCATCATCTAAAGCAGAAGCAACCATAGACTTTCCAAATATCTTAAATGCTGTATTGCGCCCTCTGCTGGACCAGATGACAACTCTTAACACAAAATTTGATACTTTTCAAAAATGGCTTAAAGAAACCAATCTGAGAGCAGAGGAAACTGCCAAATCAGTTTAAAAAGTGGATGCCAAGACTAAAAAACTTAAGCAGCAACTGGAAGCAGTGGGAAAAAGAACCTCAAATGAACATCAATTGCTACAACTGCAAATGGAAAGATCAGCTTATGTACTGAGATTCCAGGGAGTCCTAGAATGCAATGGAGAAGATCGGAAGAAGCTTTTAAGCGATGCCTTGGCACCGGTTGCAGATACTACAGTGGAACTTTTACAATCGGATATGGATATGGTTTATCAGACCGATCCAGATTACATAAAGAAAAATAATCTGCCCAGAGAGGATTTTGTGAGATCCAAAAGATCAAGCAGAGATCAAGTAATTAAAGCGACTAATGGTACTACCCTAAAAATCGAAGGTACAGACATAAAAGTCTTAAAAGACATTCCATTCAAAATCAGTAAAAAGAAGAAACAATATGAAAATCTGACAACCTTTCTACAGAAAAATTCCACGTCCTACAAATGGCTCTTTCCTGAAGGGCTCACTTTTAAATTTAAGGACAAAAAAGAAAGAATGAACTCTGTTACAAAAACCATAGCCTTCTTGGAGCAGTGTCAAACAATGGACAAACCAAAAGGAACAGCACAGGATGACAAGACATCAGATCACAGGGACTATGATTTGGGAAGACATGGAGACACATCGAGCAGCTCCTCTGAGGAGGACTCTGAATCTGAGTTAGGAACTGCTGCCCCTAAATTACTTAGTCAGATGGGACTTTGATAAAAAAAAAAGCCTACTGGGAAGAAACCGAAAAAATAAGAAACATGAATCCAGTTATATGTTTGGAGCCACAAATTGCCTGATGTACCTATTTCAGACTTACAAAAAAACCTTCTGTATTACTAAATAGTATATAAACACAAGTCTTATGCTTCAACTTACTAAAATGCATTGTAAGTGAAATCTCAACCAAGCTATGTAACATTGAAAATGACCCCGGCCACTTGGGCTTTTAGTGGCCTTCTTTTCTTTCTCCCATAGTTTGTAGTTCCCCATTCCTATTTTCTGTTGTAGTTTTAGAGAAAAGCAATAAAAAAAATATATTAAAAAAGAGAATAAAAAAAGGAGGAGAAGATTCTATGTGCTGTCCTGAATTTTTGGGAGCAACACTGAATGGGAGAAACATTCTGTGATTCCACAATGACAGATGGGTTAGACAGCCCATAACCCTTATATAGAGAGCAACAGAGCATTTATGTAGGGGGAGAATTAAGGGGTTCACCAGACCTGTTCTCTGGAAGACAAACAAAGGAAAAAGCAAGGCAATAGGCCTCCATATTTTCCCTAGGATTTCTCAAAACTCACAGCTAAATAAGAGCTTTAGTTTATAATTTTAAAGGTTCTCTTCCACTTTTTAGCCTGTGCTGTCAACATTTACTCCTGCCTCAGATAACATAAAAGAGGTTGAAAGGCGGTTTTCAGTGTGTGTGGAAACTGCATTTTGTCTTCTAAGGCACCCCAATACCTTTGTTTATTTGCAAAGACACACTAAGTGGCAACACTACTGGAATAATTTACCATATTCTAAATTGATCAATGTTAAATATTCAAATATTACTTTAATGGGTGCATCTGAAAGAAACACGGTTGCACATCTTACAGATAATAACACACAACCCCCCCTTATCTTGTCCATTCTTTCCCCAGCTCTTTTCTCTTCACCTGCCAGAACCTGACAGACCTTCAGCAACAGATAAAACTCTTTCCTGTGTCAAGTTGTCAGGTGCTGTGTAATGTTAGTAGGAGAACATGTCAGAAGAGGTGATTTCAAAAACTGCTTCCTGTCTTGCTCTCCTGATCCTGAGTAGGAGAACACCGGTATAAGCCAGAAGAATGTTATGCACCTCGGGAATATATCTAGCTATTTACTTTAATTAGGAAATTTGTGAGGTGCTTTTCCAGTCACATGAGGCACTTAGAACAGTGTACAAGACTCAAAGCATACAAGATTCAAAGTAAACCTTTTTTTAAAAAATGTAATTTTGCATGCAAAATAAAGGGTCAAGATTTTATTAACACCACTTTAACAATGCTATCAGTTTCAAATGAATCTAATGTCATTACCAAGGCTAATTAACATCTCAGCCATGGCCAGAAAGGATACAGCTCTTGTGCACATTAATTTTTTTGGGTGTGTGTGTGAATATTTCAAGTACAGGAACATTCCTATAAAATATCAACATAATGAGATTTGCAGCTCCACTTATCTAAGAATATCATATTGGTTTCTAAATTCGCTAAAGGAACTCTATTACCCATATATAAAGGTTTTGAATTTGGCATCCATCACATGTTCCCAATCAAACTGGTCAAAGTTTACATTCACTAAAACTGAATTCCATGTATCTATAGGGTTTAAGAGCTCCCTCTCGTTTTCATCAACACTAGCATAGACAGAAAATTTTTCTAATAAAAAGAAATCCCAAACTTTGTTTAACTATTGCACTATGGTAGAAGCCGATTTATTTTTCCAGTGCTGTGCTAGAACCATTTTGGCAGCTGTAAGTAAGATATTTATTAGTTCCAGTGTTCTAGAAGGTGGTGGGTCAGGAGGCTTACTAAGGAGTAGCACTATAGCCGGGTTGAAAGGAACTGTATGCCCAGTCAGAATTTCAATTTTGTGTAGAACTTGCTTCCAAAACAGCTCAATATGTGTGCAATATGAGTGCATTATGGAAGTAGGTGGCTCTAGATCTACACAGTTTTCAGCATAAGGGGGAGGCATTAGAGTGTAAATGGGCTATTTTGACCAGCGTCAGGTACCATTGCATTAACACTTTGAGGGCAGCTGACTGTATGTATTAAGAGTCTGAAAGTTTGGCATGCATATGCCATATCTCTTCCCATTGTTCATTGGTTAATGACTGCTCTAAATCTTTGTGCCAGGCACGCTGGTAGGTCTGAAGTTTGCTGTTCTCTGCTGTTGACAGGAGCTGGTAGATTTTAGAAATGAGGCCCTTTTTGCTGTTACTTGTATATAATAGGTGCTCAAAGCCTGTAGGTGGATTGTTGAGATAACTACGGATATTAGGAGTAGTAAATAAATATTGGAGCTGAAAGTATCCAAACCAACGAATACTCATGTTGTACTTTTCTTCCAGTTGCAGCTTAGAAAGCAATGTGTGTTCTCGCATTGCATCAATTAAACACGTCAATCCAGCTGTCCTCCAGGAGCTAAAAGCAGTGTTGTCTTTAGCAGGAGCAAACCAGTTTTGGCTGGTGAAAGTACTTAACAATGACCACTGAGGAACCAGGTGATGTCTACACAAAAATCATATTTTGAATGTGGACCAAAGATAGGGATTGTGGGCTGAGTAACTTTTAAATATAGGTTGTCATGCCATAAAAACTCTGTAAAGTTATTGTGAGGTAAAAAGGATTCCTCTATCCACTTCCAGCCGAGATCCGCTGAGCTGTGGTACTGTTTGAGGAGATTTGCTAACATGGTGGCTTTATAGTAGTTATGTAGGTTAGGAACATTCAGGCCCCCACGTTTGGAAGGTCTACACAGAGTTGCAGCATTTATCCTTGGAGCTCTGTAGTGCCATATGAAGTTGTGCAGACTATGTTGCCAGTTCAACAAAGTTGGCTTGGAAATAAAAAGTGGAATAGCCCAGAAACAATATAAAAATTTGGGAAAAATAAAAGATCTGACAGTGTTAAGTCAATCAGGCCAGGATAAAATTTTGTTGTCCTATTGTTTAAGCATAATGCAAACTTCTCTGTTTATAGCTTCATGATTGACCTTAACCAAGTTCGAAAGATTCAGTGGAATTTTGATTCTGAGGTATTGCAGGGAGGTTTTGACCCACTGATAAGGATAATGCCAGGAGATCCATTGGGTTAGCTCTTTAATTAAACATATAGGATAAATCATAGATTTGGTATCATTGATTTGAAGACCTGCTATAGCCCCAAATTCGAGGAGCATGAATTGTATTTTGGACAGTGTAGATGTCAGGTTACAGATGTACAGTATTAAATTGTCCGCAAAGAGACTGACTTTAAATTTGCGATCCTTGATTTTAAATCCTTGGATTTCAGGCACAGATCTCAAAGCATTAGCTATGGGCTCCATGGCCAGGGTGAATAGGAGTGGTGAAAGGGTAACTTAAGCTCCTTAGAAGATAAGCCATTAACCAATAGCTTTGCTGTAGGTGAAGAGTAAATCGCCTGTATAGCTTTATGGAATGTGGCACTAAATTGCATATGTTGCAGTAATATGTCAAGGTAGTTGAATTCAACTGTGTCAAAAGCTTTGGCAATGCCCAGAGATAACAACATGGAATTTGAGCCTGTCATAGCTTTGCCATAATTAATGATGTTCAAGGTTTTTCGGATGTTATCCGTGATGTCACGCATTGGGATAAAACCAGTCTGGTCAATTTCTATATAATTTCCAATAGTGTTTTTCAGCCACTCTACTAACACTGATGCAGGGAGGTTTTGACCCCTGATAAGGATAATGCCTTATCAGCCGCTCTACTAACACTGATGCAGGGAGGTTTTGACCCACTGATAAGGATAATGCCAGGAGAGCCATTGGGTTAGCTCTTGGGATAAAACCAGTCTGGTCCATTTCTATATAATTTCCAATAATGTTTTTCAGCCGCTCTACTAACACTGATGCAAAGAGCTTGTAGTCAGAGTTTAGCAGCGATATTGGCTGGTAAGACTTAGGATCGGTGGCATGTTTGTCTTTCTTTGGGATTAGGATAACGTTGGCCTTAGACCAGGAAAGAGGTAGTTTCCCACTTTGTAGCACTGAGTTGAAGACTGAAGTCAAAGGCTGAGATAGCGTAGAGTGAAAGAGCTTATAATATTCTGCACCAAAGCCATCAAGCCTGGGGGCCTTGTTGATGTTGGAGTTTTTAATCGCCATTTCAACTTCTTGGACAGAGATTGGATCGTCTTAGTAGGTGCGGTGCTCTTCTGAAAGGTGTTTAAGCTGAGTTCTAGTCTTCAAAAAGTCTGACACCTGCATACAGTCAGGTCGGGTAGAGGTGTAGAGTTTCTCATAGAAGGTTTCTATAACCCATGTGATATCTGTTGCTGAAAACTTCAATAGGCCATCTACATCCCTTATTTGATTTATATGTCTTTTGCTGCGTTGTTTTTTATTTTCCATGCTAACAGACGTAAAAGGCGTGGTCCTTTTCAAGAACTGTCCTGCTTCAGGCAAAGGTGGTTTTACACTGTTCCACCACATCCAGCATTTCTAGTTGCTTCCAGACTTGCAGCAGTCTTTTGTAGATCACAGGGCTACATGTAACTTTATTCTGTCATTCTAAGGCAAAGATGTTGGTTATTAAATCCACTCTTTTCTTATCTTTTTATTTTTTTACAGGCTGCCATTAAGGATATGCACTTTCCTTGTATAACTGTCTTAGAGGCATCCCAAACTGTATTGATGGGAACTTTGCAGTCCAAATTGATTTTAAAGTAGTTCTGTATTTCTTGTAAGATTTCACTGGCTAAAGTTGGTTCGAGCAATAAAAAATGGTTAAGTCTCCAGCATGGTGTTTTAGCAGTTGAATTTGTGTTTCGGATAATACAGTCCACTGGTGCATGGTCAGTTCACTTTTGAACTTCGATAGATGAGGAAAGAAGGTTGTCTAATAAACTCCTGGAAAGAAAAATGTAATCAAGTCTGGTATATAGTTTGTGCTTTGAAGAAAAGTACATGTAGTCCTTGACACTGAGATTCTTAAGTCTCCAAGCATCGCATAGGTCGTGCAAGGAGATTAGGTCTTCCATAGGGGTAGATGTCTGAGTTGTGGCAAGTGTCTGAGATCTTGGACGTTTCAGAAAAGACCTATCCAAAGCATTATTCATTATTCTTGTGCACATTAATATGGGAGTAAGCCAGTTCAGTGGTTGACTAAGAATAGGATTGGGGTGTGTTAAGACCAGGGATCGATGGAGCAGGAGTGCACAGGAGCACAGCTCCGGGAGTGAGGAGCCCAGGGGGCGGGCACATGACCAAGCCCCGCCCCCTCCTCAGCTTCCCCGAACAGTGCAGAGGCGCAGTGTCCCGGGGAAAGCCCTGCTAGGGTCTTTATTGTTTTTAATGTTTTGTTTTAATAGTGATAATTTTATCATTGTTCCTTTTATGACTATGTGCTGCTTTTCCAGAGACTTGTTCAAGGTGGCATATGAATTTTCTAAGTATACCATTTTTTATCTGGGCACATGGCACATAAATACTGGAGAAATTTCACCAACCCTTCAGCAGCTTCCACCCCATCAGTTTGGTGTAGTGGTCAGGAGTTGGACTCTAATCTGGGAGAACCGGGTTTGATTCCCCACTCCTCCACATGCAACTGCTGGTGTGACCTTGGGCGAGTCACAAGTTCTCTCAGAGCTGTTCTCTCATGAGCAGTTCTCAAAAGACCTCTCTCAGCCCCACCTACCTCACAGGGTGTCTTGTTGTGGGAAGCGGAAGGGAAAGGGATGGGTGGTGCACATGTCCTGGGTACCTCAAGTCTACTTGAAACCTCGTGGTTTCAAGGGAGCAGGAAGAGAATGAGGGTGTGTTCTTTACGCTTATTTTTAGTGCACAAAGTATTGGATGGGGAAGGGAATGGAGGAAGAGCAGGTCAGTCTCACTCACCTGTGGAGGGGAGCCTGAGGGGTGGGTGTTGCCTTCTGACACACTTCTGGTAGGTTAGGGGTGTGGCATATGCAAATGAGTTATGCTAATGAGCTCCTGCACCTCTTTTTCTATGAAATGACCCCTGGTTAAGACACTGGCAGAAAATACATAAAATGGAAACCCACTAAAGTTCTTTCGACAGAGTATTCCAAAGGGAGGGAACCAGTACTGGAAGTGTCCCCCTATTTACCCCTGCAGGCTTGATCTCTGCAGGTGAGGATGTGCTGAGCAGGACAAACTGACCTTGGGATTTAGGTAGGAACAGGGCAGCTCAAGAGTGCCACTTTTGCCTCCCCAACAAGATCAGCAGCTTCTGGGATATCAACTTTACTATTTAAAAAATTTGTCCAATAAATTTTATCTACCAGAGATTTTTGGTGGGATGTCTCCTCGGAACAACTGTTCTCCAGAACAATCACCCTTCATTGCTCTATATGAAGAAAAAAGATAAAAAGACTAACTTTTCTACTCCTGCAAAGCACTTACATCAGTAGGACAGAATGCCCCCACCCCCACAACAACAGACCTCTCTGATCTCCCAAAAATACTGTTCCTGAGGGGGCCAAGGGACCCTCAGAAAAAGCTTGGGATGCAAATAATTCTAAAGCAGGAAAAGGGGATTGATGGGAATTATCCTACCCTTTCCATAGTGAAAAATTTGGTTTGGATCCAACCCAAGGTCACTAGAATGGACCAGAAACAGGAGATACAGTAATTTAGCAGTATTCTTAAGGGATCATCCACAATCTTGAATAAAAAATTAGTATGGACCATTCTTAAAACCAAATATCAGAAAAATTAATTTTATTGCATGACTAACCAAAGGCAGAAATAAATTCCACTCTATTCATAATCTCCTCACCAGCTGGGATCTAGCACCAGATAGCCTAGGTACCCTCTGAATATCTACATATAATAAATACTTAAAGTTGGTGTCTTGAAGGAGACACCAAATCTCAGTGATGTCTTGAAGAAGAACTGTTAACTGAGAAGTTGCTGCACTTGTAAGTAGTAGAATATGGGATGATAAATGTTTTCTTTGTCTTTTTGAAAGAGATAACAGCACAGAACTGGGGATTTTCTCTCAGAAGAAAATGGCACAGAACTGGTGATTTTTACCTCAACAGAAAATTCCACAAAGCAGGGAGCACCACCAATAAGGTATATGTCAACCTTACCTTTGATAGAAGCAGCCCCTACAGCAAGCCCTCGAAGTATACCTCACTTTTCTGGAGGATTTATATAGGACACAGATAACATTTATTCTTCAATCACCAACCTGCTAGGGTAAACAAAGCAGTGTCATGGATGAAAGGGGTCCTGTAGAAAGGACACAAAGAACTTGTACAGCAGAGGTTTAAAAAGAAACTGAGACTGTTAATGCTTATTTGTTCCTGGTGCCAATAAATAATGCTTATTTGTTCCTTTTCTGTATGTCAGGATTGTTGCTGTTTCCTGGCGAGATGAATCCCTAGCTGATGCTCTGACTTTGTGGCACCCCATCTGCAAAAGGGCATTTATTTCAGGGATTTTTTCCTTGAATTCAGATCTAATGTGTTTTCCACTTCCTTTGAAAAGAGATTTTGCAGCTGTGCTATCCTGTACTTCATCAGCGACGGAGCCTCCCATTTTTGTGCATTGGTCAGTGAAAATTCCCACAAAATCCTAATGAAAATAGTATTCTGTTTTTGAATGTTGAACTGGACACACCAATTCATAACTGTTATTCAGTAATTATGAAGCACACTAAATGTGTTGTCATGTACTTCATCAGTGATGGAACCTCCTTTTTTTTGCAGTAGAGTTATGACATCATCACATTGTTGTTGTTGTTTTTAAAGGCTGTATGCATTGTGGGGAACAGCATGGTTGCCACCATTTCCCCTGCTTTTCCTTAGTTGCCAACTAAGAAAATGGCTGGCAAGCAACAGACTGGATACACCAATTCATAACAATGTTATTCAAGAATTATGAAGCACAGTAAATTTGCCTTCACATACTTCATCAGCAACAGAACCGTCTTTTTTTGCGTATGCGGTAATGTTATAACATCGTAACATTGTAAAAAAAAAAACCAAGACACTGGGAGCTATAGGGGAAGGGTAGGGGGAGAATGAAGAAACAATACAAGTGCATGGCATCAAAACCTATCCATCCCTCCCCCCCAAGGAACTTCGTGGATGTGTAATTGCATGGTGAAGGCTACATGAAACTGTGCTGCCTGTTTTGTCCCAATGTTATAAAATTGCTATGTTATAATGGAAAACAAATCTACATCATAATACAATCAACATTACACTTTAAAAATTACTGGATTGCTCAGGGGACAACCTGAGGGGGGATGGGAGGGGGATGAACACGCAACACTGACAATACAAAAGGCCAGCGAGAAACAAAATTCAAAACTGGGAATTTATCACTGTAAAACTACAAGTTCAGATCCAAAGGGCGGGGGGGGGGGGGGGGAACCTGCAGAAAAGTGGATTCAGAAAACGTGGGGTAATGGGGCACTAAATTTGAATCTGCTTTTGAGGAGGCAAAAAGTTTTTCAGAAAGTTTTACAAACTTCAATTATTTCAGAATGCCGATGTGGAGGGTTGCCCTTGTGTGGAAATGGTCCCAAATGCAGTGGCAGAAACTGTCAGTGAGGGGAAAAAATTAGCTCAGTGGTTATTCTTCTTGATCCTTTTATTACTCTTCTTCATTTCATGTCTTGCATTTAGACTTTGAGGCTGTCTCTGTGAAGACATCTTTCAAGAAGAAACTAAAACTACACAGAGTTGATACCCAATTAACTGATTAACCCAAAGGGAATCGAAAATGAAGGCTAGCTTTCCGTGCCTGAGGCATCTTTCCATAAATATTCCATGAGCATTTCATAAAACAGATTTATACATTATGTAAGTATCCATTGATCATTAAAAGAGGCACTATACTGAAACCTGAAAGGCAGGGTTCAAGCTTATATATGTCATTAGTGTGCAGCTGTAGCGCACGCACTAATTTTATTGTAATCTAATACAGCTCAGATGTGAAAAAAGAACAAAGTGAAGAATTGTTGTTTGTATTGTCTATTAATGTTTAAAAAGAGATCCAGTGGATGGTAAAGATAATAAAGACCACAGTAAAACAACATATACCTGGCTCCTAACGTTTGCTTCCCAAGGGATCCAAACAGATAAAACATGGTGGAACAGTGAAATAATATATGATAAAATTCTTTTTCCATGCTTTCTCCACTCCAGATCTACCTACTGCCATAACTTCTGCTTCCATAGGCTTCCTAATATGTATTTGTGCACATCAGGCATTCTAAAGAGGGAAGGAGGGGAAATTTTGAAGTAGAGAAATGCTGGGCAAGGAATGATTGCACACCTCACCTGTGTTTGTCTGATCCCAACTGATCCGCTGAAATTGCCTTTTCCAGTTTTCAAAGGGCCACTGGAATGGATTTACATGCATTTGCATACAATATTCAGTTTATCCCTCAGATATATTTCTGTCCTGAACATCTATATTTGTGTAACTGTACAGCGAACTCTGTTCTTTCATAGGAAGCTAGTACCAACCTGAATTTACAGAAATAAGATATTAGAGGGTAATGATTTTGGTGACTCATACTTGAGATTTTCAGTGGCCCTAGCACATTATCTGAAAGTAATGGTCATTTCCTTTTTCTAATGATTTGCTCTATCTCAGGTGATCCACAGGGATCAGTACTGGGTCTGATGCTTTTTAACTTGTTCATTAACGATTTGGAGTTGCGAGTAAGCAGTGAAGTGGCTAAATTTGTGGATGATACAAAACTGTTCAGGGTGGTGAAAACCAGGGAAGATTGTGAGGCACTGCAAAGGGATCTGTCAAGGATGGGTGAGTGGGCATCAACATGGCAAATGGGGTTCAGCCTGGCCAAGTGCAAAGTAATGCACATTGGAGTCAAAAATCCTAACTATAAATACACGTTGATGGGGGCCAAACTGGCAGAGACTGACCAAGAGAGAGATCTTGGAGTCATAGTAGATAATTCACTGAAAATGACAAGACAAGGTGCAACTGCAATGAAAAAGGCCAACACTATGCTGGGGATTATTAGGAAGGGAATTGAAAACAAATCAGCCAGTATCATACTGCCCCTGTATAAATCGATGGTGCGACCTCATTTGGAGTACTGCGTACAGTTCTGGTCGCTACACCTCAGAAAAGATACTATAGCATTGGAAAAGGTGCAGGGAAGGGCAACTAGAATGATAAAAGGGTTGGAACCTTTTTTCTATGAAGAAAGGTTGAAGCACTTAAGACTCCTAAGCTTGGAGAAATGACAACTGAGTAGTGACATGATCGAGGTTTACAAGATTATGCATGGGACAGAGCAGGTAGAGAAAGAAGTACTTTTCTCCCTTTCTCATAATACCTGGGGGCTCAATGAAATTGATGAGCAATTAGAACAGATAAAATGAAATTCTTCACCCAAAGAGTGATTAACACATGGAATTCACTGCTACAGGAAGTGGTGGTGGCTACAAGCATGGATGGCTTCAAGAGGGAGTTGGATAAACATATGGAGCTGAAATAATATACCAGCACTATTTGAAGGGTCAATCTATATACCAAGGACATTTTCAAAGCAATCCTGAGCCACGCGCATGCTGCAGCAGCCAGCCACAGCACAAGGGCGCCATCATTAATCAGCTCCCTAAGGGGCAAGTTAATGCTGCAGCAGAGCAGAGGGAATGTGTAGCTGGCTGCTTGTGATGGCCCATTCATGGTGATTCTGCTGCAGCATGGCCTCGTGGTGTGTTGAGGCAGGGGTGGTATGAGGGGCAGGGCACTTCGGGGTGAAGGGAGCTGCAAGTCCCGGAGCAGATGCTGTTGCACATCACAGCTAGAGGGTGGAGAATGGTGGCTTGGGAGAGTCTCATTTCCTGCTTCCCCCTGACAAAGACCTGCAGCAATGCCAGGCACACAGTAGCCATCATTTGTTGTTCCTGCATGTCACCATGTCCCGTGGCCAGCCCCGAAACCCCACCCTCCTGAATACATGGAGTCCACCCACTGCAGTTGCTCCCCCCACCATTGGCTCAGGGAACCTCCATGATCCCCTGCCCCTTCAGTGTTACTTGGACAAATGCCTTCCCCCCAGGTGCCAGAGGACCCCCTTTCTAGTGCAGACACACAGTTAGGGGCCTCATCCATTCGCTCATTTCCTTAGTGACCCCCTACCCTGGTTGCTTGCATCGTCCCCCTCTCCTCTCTTTCATGCACACAACAATCCCATGAGGTTTGTT
Source organism: Lepidodactylus listeri (assembly GCA_029233225.1). Taxonomy (NCBI): domain Eukaryota; kingdom Metazoa; phylum Chordata; class Lepidosauria; order Squamata; family Gekkonidae; genus Lepidodactylus; species Lepidodactylus listeri. Next base: position 14,281,860 of record JARCFY010000015.1, on the reverse strand, counting down.
AGGCTAAGGGTGTGCTTTTGGACCAAGGCCACTCAGCTAGCACAAGTGGGGAATGGAATCTGGGTCTCCCAGGTCCAGTCTCATGCTCTCACTGCTGTGATACTGGCTTATTCGTCCAGACCACCCTTAGACCCCTCCCCCCTTCACACAGAAGTCTGCAAAGTGAGCGAAGGAACCTGTCTGTACTCCTGGGTCCCCACTATGTACGGCAGATTACAACCATTGGGACCTGCACAACCCTCCCCAGCCACCCACAGCACCCGAGAGCCCTCACTCTGAGATGTGTCCTCAGGAAGCCCTCAGGGGGAGTGGCAGGTGGGGTGGAGGGGGAATGGGGCAGGGAGGGGTGTAGAGCTCCTGTCGGGTAGCTGAAAACAAACAGCAGAGACACAGTTGCAGCACAACGTAGACTTTATTGCACAGGAATCCATGGCAAGGGGTGAGGACTCCATCCACTTTCACCCCAGAGACTGCAGGTCCCTGGCATGGCATGTGCCTAAGTGGAATGGCATCACAGGTGGAACTTGGAAGGGCTTTCCCGGTGCGATGCTCCACTTCAACAGGAGGGCTGGAACAACAGAGTGTGTGGGAGGGCAGGACACGCCACACCCACAAGTCCCTCTGTTGAATCTCCACCTGCATGAAAGAAAAACAGCCATGGCAATTGGGTGCAGAGGCCATGCCAGACTCAGCCATAGATGTCTTGTCCTAATGGGGTCTGCAAATGGAGCTCCATGAATCCCCCTTGAGGTGCATGATGGAATTAGCCAACTCACACTCACAAATGACAGAAAAGTTGGCGGCTAGCAAGGAGCTCGATGCTAGTGCTCCTTGCAAAAGATCATATTAACTAGTAGTGGCTGTTCTGCTTGGTAGTTCCTGAAGAATGGATGAATCTTGGCTTGAATTGAATCTTGGCTTATTTATGTATCAACCAGTGTATGCCACCCTGAGCCTGCTTTGCGGGGAGGGTGGGGTACAAATTTAAGAAATAAATAAATAAAGTGCTCTCCGATTGTTTGCAATTCATCCACGGCAGCAGCTGAAGCTCGCGCCTCTGATTCTGCTAGGGAATGAGTTGAAGGGACACTTGCCAAGTTGGTTTACCACACACAGTGGAGCAGCTGCCAGACCCTGCTTTCCACGGACATGTCCTGTGCTCTGCCAAGGGTGGGAACCAAACTAATGACAGAGCATCCCCCCCAGATCTCTCGGAAACTTCTTGGGGAACTTTTCCAGTGGCGTATCAGGGGCCATGGTGCTGCACGGCTGTGGCATGAACTCAATACTGGGCTTGAGTGCAAGAGATTCTGTCATGGCATCCAGGCTCAAGCAAGGGGAGTGGGTGAGCAGGTTTGGGATCCTTGTCCTTGCTTGCCTGTCAGTGCGTGGTTGCCCCTGTGGGTCAAGCCTCCAAAGTTGGGGAGCCTGTGAGGGCTCTGAAATGAAAAAGGTCAGTCACAGAGCATGGACTTTGCTTGCCTACTTGGTTGTCAGTGCTAAGTGCTCACCCTATAGTGCTAAGTGCCCTCTCTATTCTTCTGCCACCACTGAAGTGCCTCACCACTCACTCTAAGTCTGCATGGCAGGGAGCTCTGAGACAGAGTCCCATGCCACATGCCCTAACTACTGAGTTGTAAAATATCCTGGCAGAAGTATTTGTAGGAGGGGGGAGACCTGATTGGGTGCTGGGGCTTGATTGCCATAGTGTGGGGATGATTGGCCAAGTCTGTAGTTGGCATCCTGAGCTCCTCCAAGCCTAATGTGCATGGCTGCAGCAGCAGGGGATGGCTTGATTATCAAGTTCAATGTGTGCCTATGGGCCACACCTTGTTTTTTGTTGGCATAACATTCCACATCTGGAAAGGGGCATTCCCAGGCTGAAATGGCTCAGGAAGCCAACTAACTCTGGCCACACCCTGGAACCCACCCACAACCATGCCAGTACAGGGGCCTTCATCTCAGAGGTGCCAATGGGTGGCCACTGTGGCCCACCGCTGGTGGCCACAAGCAACAGACCACTGCTGGACTTCTGGTATTGATGGTGGGCACACTCCAATGGAGCTCCATATGGCCCACAAACCCAGCAAACAGGAGGGGTTCAGGCTGGATTCTGCCCCCCCTGGAGCCCTTGTAGGGGGGCCCCAGCCTGGGGTGTGAGAGGCGCCTCTCCTGAGGTGCTGGCCAAGGGATTGAGGTGCCTCTTTGCCCCCACAAGGTCCCGTCACTGCAGAGCCTTTGGGCATGTAAAGTGGCACATTGGCCAGCAAGCAAGTAATACAGCAGAGAAATGAAATACTCCTACCTGCGGTGTAAAGGTGATGAAACGTGAGTTAGCGGGTCCATTCAATTGGATATCCAGGCACCCTGTAGCCCTGAAAAAAGTGAAGGAGGGGGAGGGAAAGCGTTTGCCCCCCCATCCTATATCTTCAAAAGTTTGTAAGTGGAGGGGTTTCCGGTCGGAGGAATGGCGGTCTGACGCGCTTTGCAAGTGGACAAAGCGGACGGCGGCTCTTCTTGACAGCTCGGGTGGATAACCCCACCTGACGCAACCTCACACAGGTAGTGTGAGGACTAGCAAGCAATATAATCCAGGTTTGAGCAAGCTCGGTGAAGGAGAAGTCTTGGAGGAGACTTTTACAACACCTTGAGCACTGCAACCGAAGAAGATTCCTGCAAGTATCTCTAAGGAGCCGAGCCGAGCTGATTAAATCAGCATAAAATCGCCAATTCCCCTGATTCCTTAACAAAGAGGACAAAGTTTAAACATTGGGACCACATCTGAAGCGAAGTAACAACACAAGGTAACGGAAAAAAAAGTTTTTGCCTTACCATTTACCGCGTTTTGAAAGACGAGAAGCAGAACTGGTGAAGCAATAGACTGTTGTAGATTGGATGAGTGCAGTTTTGAAATGTTAAAAAGCTGAATTTGGACTTAAAAACCGTAAAAAACAAGTTGTTTAACATTCCTGCGGTTAAGAAGAGTCGGGAGGGGGAGCCAAGCATCGCGAGACAAGGAGGGGAGGAGGGAGCCAAGCATCACGAGACCAAGCTGTGAGGACTAAGACAGGAAGTGATGTGTGGAGAGCAGACAAGCAAGCAAGAGGAAGGGAAAAAAGGAAACTACGGCAAGCCAGAAGCAAGGTAAAAAGACTGTAACCTTTGACACGAACCATAGAGGAGTCGCGCCCGCCATTTTGGATTTATAAAATTTTTAAACAGTAATATCTCAAAAACTATATAACTTAGAAGGCTGAAACCAGTGGAATTCGACTTGGCAAGACTAGCTTGTTTGAACACACTAATCGATGTTTGATTTGGAAAACAAGATAAAATCGATCTTTTTTAAAGAGACAAGACAGACCGCGGACTAAGACCGAGAGCAGCTACATGGTCCTCTCCTACAATGGCAGCAAAAAAAGAGAAAGAACTATTAGCCGTTATGGAAGCAATGGGGAAAAAAATGTTAGACGCTATAGGAGAGGTAAATGCTAAAATGTCAAGTGCAATTGGAGAAGTAAATATTAAAATAAATGGCATAGCTGCACAAGCAGATAAAAACTTCATAGATTTAAAATCGGAATTACAAAAGTTAACCACAAGAACACAAGACATAGAAATTAAAGTAAAAGAACTGGAAGAAAATACTCAAAAACAATGAAAGACAATGACAGGATGGAAAAGATGATGCATTATAGAGACATGCAAAACCATTTGAGATTTAGAGGCATTGAGGAAAAATTGAGTGAAGACATCTTTACAAGAATGCAAGAGGCATTAGCAGATTTTTTACAAGAAGAGGAAGAGGCTGTTAAAGAACACATGGATCTTGTTTATAGAGTCAATTCTACATATGCAAGAGATAAAAATATACCAAGAGATGTAGTAGTTCAATTCACAATGAAGAGGACAAAAGAGCAAATTTACAAGAAATGTTTTACAGATCCTTTTGAAATAGATGGAAAGAAAATTATTGTAATGAAAGAACTGCCCAGAGCAATACTGCAAGAAAGGAAAAAATTCAAGCGTCTGACTGATAAATTGAAGGAGAAAAAAATTAGATTCCGTTGGGAAATACCACAAGGACTAAGCTTTTACTATAGCAACACCAGAGCAGTGATTAAAAGTTCAGGAGAAATGTACGCATTTCTTGGAGAGAACAAGGAAGACTTCGGTGATATTTAAGAATACAACAAGATGGATTACAAAGTACTTACATGGAATGTAAATGGACTCAATTCACCCCAAAAATGTAGAATGGTAGGTCATTGGTTGGAGAAAAAAAAATGTAGTGTAATTTGTATACAAGAGGCTCATCTTAAGAAACAAGACCACAAATATTTAATAAGGAAGAAGCTGGGAGAAGAATTTTTTTCATTGGCAAGTAATAAAAAGAATGGTGTTGTAACATATGTTAAAAAAAAGACTTGGAACCTAAAGTAATATTTAAAGATAAAGAAGGAAGATATTTAGCTATTGAAGCTTCTTTACAAGGACAGAAAACTTTGATTGTGAATATTTATGCCCCCAACGGAGCCAAAGAATTTTTTTTTAAAGAATTACAAGTGGAATTGGACAATGTAAACTATGATCAAATCATGATGTTGGGGGACTTTAATGGAACTGTGAATAACAAAATAGACAGGCGCTCTAAGAGAAAAGATGAGGCATTGGGGAAACTTCCAAAAAAATTTTTTGAACTGATAAAACAAGAGAAGCTGGAAGATATTTGGAGGAAGGTCAATCCACAAGGAAAACACTTTACTTTTTATTCTAATAGACATGATTCACATTCAAGAATTGACATGATTTGGATGACTACTAATTTAACGCTTAAGACAAAAAAAGTTGAAATTCTACCTAGAATAATTTCAGATCATAATCCTTGTCTATGGACTGCTGGGCAGGTAAAAAGACAAGGGAGATGGAGAATAAATGAGGACTTACTAGACAACCAAGAAATAGTTAAAAAACTACATGAAGAAACAGACTTATATTTCCAAGTGAATATACAGAAAGAAGTAAAAATTCAAACCGTATGGCATGCATACAAAGCAGTGATGAGAGGATTATTGATATCATTAAATGCTAAAGACAACAAAAAGAAAAGACAACAATATGAAAATATCATACAAGCCATTAAAACAAAAGAAAAGGAACTGAAGAGTAGACCAGGGAGAAAGAAATTGCAAAAGGAAATCTGGATGCTACAAGATCAAGCAAAAGCTATTTTGAACCAAGAGACTTACTGGAACTTGAAAAAACTTCAACAGAAAGCATTTGAAGGTGCAAACAAACCTGGAAAATATTTAGCATGGCAATTAAAGAAAAAACGTGAAAATAAATTTATCGCTAAAGTGATAAGGGACAATATTGAGATAATAGACAATAAAGGAATAAAGAGAAATTTTTTTAAATATTATGCAAAACTTTTTAAGAAGGAAAATAAAGACAGAAGAAAGATTAAAGAATACCTACAAACATTAAAGTTACCAAAACCAACAGAGAAAATTAAAGAACTATTTAACAATCCAATATCATTACAAGAGATTAAAAATGCAATAAATGACTCAAAATTAGGAAAAGCACCTGGATCAGATGGATTTACAGCGAAGTTTTATAAAACATTACAGGAGTCGATCTCACCAGTGTTACTGCTATTAATGAATGATATAGGAGTCACAGGTGAGGTCCCAGAAACTTGGAAAGATGCAACCATCACACTTATCCCGAAAGAAAATCAAGATTTAACCAATGTCAAGAATTATAGACCAATTTCTTTACTAAACAATGACTACAAGATTTTTGCCAAGATTATAGCTGATAGACTAAAAGAACATCTTAAAGAAACTATACAAATAGAACAAGCAGGGTTTTTACCTAATCGCCAAATAAGGGACAACCTAAGAGTAGTAGTGGATGCTATAGAATACTACGATAAACATCCAGAAAAGGAAGTGGGTTTTTTCTTTTTAGATGGGGAAAAAGCGTTCAATAATTTAAATTGGGACTTTATGTTTGAGGTTCTAGAACATCTTGAAATTGGAGACTATATGCTTAACCTCATTAAGTCAATATATAAAGAACAGAAATCCTCTTTAATAATTAATACTGAAAAGATGGACTATTTTAAAATTGAAAAAGGAACACGACAAGGATGCCCACTTTCGCCGTTGTTATTTATTTGGATTCTGGAAGTTCTACTGCTAAACTTGAAAGAAGATAAAGAAATTAAAGGCTTAACAATAAAAGGTTTTTCTTTTAAATATAGAGCCTTTGCAGACGATGTGATGTTTATAGCTGAAGACCCTATGACTACATTACCATATTTGTTACAGAGAGTAAGAGAGTTTGGTGATTTGGCGGTATTTTATGTAAATAAGAACAAATCTAAAGTGATGTGTAAAAATATGTCAAATAATAAGCAAATTGAGTTACAAAATCTTATAGAATGTGAGGTGGTGAAAAAGACAAAATATCTAGGTGTGAACCTAACAATGAAAAATATTGATCTTTATAAAAATAATTATGAGAAATTATGGCAGCAAATTATGCAAGATATTAAAAAGTGGAATGTATTAAATTTGTCATTGTTGGGTAGAATTGCGGTGGTCAAGATGAATGTGTTACCACGATTAATGTTTTTGTTTCCAACTATTCCAATTGTGAAAGATGTAAAAACATTCAAATGCTGGCAGAAGGAACTGTCGAAGTTTGTGTGGGGAGGGAAAAAACCAAGAATTAAGATGAAAATAATGTGTGATGCCAAAGATAGAGGTGGGTTCCAGTTACCAAACTTAAGGCTATATCATGATGCAATATGTTTGACTTGGGTAGGGACATGGATTATGTTACAAGATAGAAAGTTATTGGCCCTAGAAGGTCATGACTGTAGGTTTGGGTGGCACACGTATTTGTATTATGGTAAAACAAAAATGGACAATATGTTTAAACATCATTATTTGAGAAGAACGCTAATGGATACGTGGACAAGATATAAAAATTTTTTTCCAGAAAAAATACCTATGTGGATTGTACCTGCAGAAGTTTTAAATTCATCATCACATTACAAAGGACAAGACTGGTTGAAGTATAGAGACTTGTTAACAAGACATGGTAAAGACTTTATATTGAAGGAGCAGCATCAGATGGACTTTGACTATGGTTGGTTAAGATATAGACAAATATATGATATGTATAGAAGTGATAAAAAATCTGGTTTTAGAGAAAAAAATAATGAAATAGAACAAGTTTGGGAGGAAGATGGGAAAAAATGATTTCTAAAATGTATAAAATTTTGTTAAAATGGTTTAACGCTGATGAAATGGTAAAAGAACAAATGGTAAAATGGGCGATAAACTTCAACAAAGATATTGAAATGGAATCTTGGGAATTTTTATGGAAAAATGCCATGAATATATCTACATGTTATAATTTAAAAGAAAATTGTTTTAAAATGATGTACAGATGGTATATGACACCAAAAATATTGCAAATATTAATCAGAATATGTCTAACAAATGTTGGAAATGTAAAAAGAAAGAAGGTTCTTTTTATCATATGTGGTGGACTTGTGATAAAGCGAAGACTTATTGGTCTATAATACATGCAGAAATGGAAAAAAATTTGAAATGTACATTTAAGAAGTTGCCTGAAATGTTATTGCTTGGACTTAAACTAGAAGAGATAAATGTAAAGAAAAGGACAATAATATGGTATATGATAACAACAGCAAGAATGGTGTATGCACAAAATTGGAAAAATGAAAAAATACCAGAAGTGTGGGAATGGTTGAAAAAATTGTTATATATGGCTGAAATGGATAAATGGACTAGAAAGTTGAATAATCTGTACTCAGAGACCTTTTTAGAAGATTGGAAGGATTTGAAAGAATATGTTGAAAAATATTGGGACATGAAAAACTACATTTATACATGGTTATAATAGCAAAAAGGAATAGAAATTGAGTATATGAATGTACTAAGGATAATTAGACAATGAAGTTGTTTTTTAGAATTATATAAGAATATAGAAAATAAGAATTGGTATATAAGTATTTTAAAGATATATAACCGTTACCAGAAATGTAAACATAGATATAAGTATTACTATTTTGGATAAAGTGGAAAATGTGTTATGCTTCAGATGTGGTGGGAAACCACCAATACAAGATAAAAACAAGACTATACAAATAGAACAAAATGTTATATAATATGGAAAAAAGGATTTGTATAAGATAAATGTATTAATTTTAATGTTTTGAAAAAATAAAAATTTCTTTACAAAAAAAGTGGAGGGCTGGGACAGTTGCCTCTGCATATGCAACTCAAGTGATGTGGAATCCTGTTTAAAACAATCTTTTTAAAGGACTTTTTGTGGGAAGTAAACAAATGGCTGACAGGGGAGAAAAAATGGCGCTCAGAGGTAAAAGCTCTCCAAAAGCTACAGCTCCTTCCCTTTCTGTTCCTAAACAGGAAGCTGCTATAGACTTTTAAAACATGTTGTCAGTAGCACTGCACCCTCTGCTGGACCAGATGACTACAATTAATCAAATCACTGATGCTCTCCAGAAAGAGATTAAAGAATCAAACTTTAAGATAAAAGAGGTGATTAAATCAACTATCAGCTGAAACCAAAACAAAAATACTGAATCAAAGGCTACAAGTGGTGGAGAAAGAACGAGCAACTGACAAGGATCAATTTTTGAGACTGCAAATGGAACGAGCATCTTATATTCTGCAATTTCAAGGTGTCCCAGAACAAAAAATGGAGAATTTAAAAGAAATGTTAAGTGATGCTTTGGCTACAATAACAGGTTTACAAGTGGATTATCTACAAAGCAACATGGATGTTGTCTATAGGACATACCCTGGTTTTGTGAAGAAGAATAACCTGCCTGGAGGAATTGTGGTGAAATTCTCTAAGAGAACAACAAGAGATGTGGTGCTCAAGGCCACTAATGAGACAACCTTAAATATCAAAGATATGGAAATTAGGGTACTAAAAGACATTCAGTTTGAGATAAGAAAAAGAAGGAAGCAATACAAAAATTTGATAAAATTCCTGCAAAAGAACTCTACCCATTATAGATGTATTTTTCTGGAAGGTTTGGTTTTCAACTATAATGAGAAAAAAGAAAAGATCACCTCTCCTAAAAGTGCAGAGACTTTTTTGGATTTGCATCAGAAGCTATCAAAAGAGAAGAAGGCAGCAGAGGAAGAAGAAGAGGGAAAAGGCATTACACATGATTTGGAAAGATTGCAAACTTCATCGAGTAGCTCTTCAGAGGACTCTGACTCAGCAAAATAAGCAACTGACAGCCCAAAGAGAACCGGCTAAACCAAAAAGAAGAGGGAGGAGGGGAAAATGTTTTTTTTTTTTTTTTTGGTTTAAGCTAAAATTTTTAGTTTTGTATTTTACCACATGCTTGAATATGCACATGCATAGCCAACATTACTTTAAACTTATTATCACGTTTCAGTAGTTTGTAACTTGTTACAAGGGGAATCTCATTTATATGTATTTGAAAAGCAGTTTTATATTCTTTGCTTTAAGAAGGGATAGTTTTGTAATTTTAGGAATAGTCTTTTATAGTTTTAGAAAATGTAATAACATTTAAAAAAAAAAAAAAGCAGCAACCGCTGCTGGGGGCCTACACCATCATATGTTTCAGTTACATCAGCGTAAATGGGACTTATGCTGGTGTAGGGGTAAGTCGGCTCCCAGAGAGCTTTCAGCCTCCCCCCCCCCCCGTACCAATTTTCTCTTAATGTTGGGCTGACTTACCTTTTCCCCATCGTTGTTCCCATTGTTGCATAGATACCTGTTCTTTAAATTTCTGCATCCACTTAATCATACATTTTTTCATCATCATACATTCTGTTCCTAGCTGGAGTAGAATCTTATATATCCATCATAGTAAATGCTCTTTTTGTTTTATAATCAGCTGCTCAAATTCAGCCGTAGCTCTTAGAACTCCACCTTCAATACTCATGATCTCCTTTAGTCTTGAGACTGATTGCTAATATAGCAGCCATTGAATGTTTACACCTTCATCTCTGACATCTTGCCAAGACTTGATTTTCCCCTGAGTATTTATCATCATGTCATATGTTAAAAAATCATTTTTTCTCACATTCTTATAATGATAACCTTCAAATCAAATCAAAATCTTTTTTATTACAGTCTATGACCAGAATAATAAAATTAACAATAAAAACAACCAAAATATGAGATATAACAAATCTTGTTGCTAGTACCTGGCAACAAGGATGAACACTAACTTACAATATTAAAGTAAAACCTCCCAGTCCAGTCAGGTCAAGGGATATCATGGTACAGTGCTTAATCAGGCCAGTGTATGTCTTCTAACACTTATAACTAACTAACAGTAAATGTAGAATGAAGACTGCCCAATCCACGATAAAATAAGTCTGGATTAAGGTATTAGATGTCACAATTGGTATTTCCACCTTCATTGCTTGGTGAGATCTTAATAGAACAAAGTTTAATTGCTTGAAAGCAAAACTTGGCTACTTGCCAAGCTGTCTCACTACACACATCAAACAGAAGCGAATGAATCCTAGCTGAGTCAGAAGTATCTGTAGATGGTTGGAGTAATGGGAAAATATATATTGAATGAATCCCACTGTAGAAGGGGCAATGAAGGAACACATGCACTGTCGTCTCTATCTCTCCTCTATTGCAGGGGCAGAGTTTCTTTGCCCAAGGGATCCCGCAATATCTGCCCTTGATAACTGTCGATGGTAAAGTGAAAAATCTGGCAAGAGTGAAGGCTCTTCTTTGGTTATTATTTTCCAGAGTGCATAAATAAGTAGCCAGAGTAGAGAGGTAGCATCTATCAGGTGCTACAATATAGTTAGGAGATCTTACTATGTTGGACTGGCGTTCAATACCTTCAACTCTCTGCCTCAAAACTTGTCTGGCTATATCTCCACCCATCTGAAGGAGAATGGAAAATCCAAGTTGAGTGATTTTCACTTGGATAGCCTTGAGTCAGCTGGATTGAAAGTCATCTTGTAAGATAAGTGGGAGGAGGCCACAAGGGTTAGAGTTTATCTTAAGCCATAAAAAAGCGAAGTCAGTGAAATTCTGGCGGTTACCTTTAGCGACCCTGTCTCCAGATGGATCATAGAATTTGAGATACATCTGGGAACTTGCAAGACTGCTCTCAGAATACTTGCACCTGTTCAAGAGGAATGAAACATGAAACTGGAGGACCTAGAAATGTCTCATATAATAACTGAGAGAATGTCTTTGCTTGAAAGAACTTAAGGGCAACTGGAGAAAAATAGCTCCCCTTAGTCCAGAGAAATTTAATGATATTAAGAGCTGACCTTTCTCCCTTGGCCGCAACATAATCACTATGGAGTGCTCTAGAGACAGTAGCCTGCACTATCACCCCTAAATATCTGAAAGAGTTGACTTGTTCTAGCTTCTGGCCCCTTATAGACCAGATTCTTTGTTTAGGATGCTTGCCAAAGGACATGACCTTAATTTTATGATGGTTAATCACAAGCTGTTGAGCATCACAGTAGAGGACTATGATGAGCTCTTCTTAGCCCTGTAGGGGTCCTGGAAAGGATAATAGCATCATCTGCATACAGTAGAATTAGAATGATAAGGCTTCCAGTTCCAGTCGGCTCACAGTAAGAAGCTCCGGCTTGTTAAGGTTTTATAAAGTTTTATTTCTTCCTATCATTCTAGACTGACATAATATATTACTTGGATCACTAGCCTGCAATGTTTCGGCATCTGTTGAGGCTTGGGAAGACAAGCGATAATAGATATATTCTTTGCTCTCTCACGTCTTCCAGTTTTCAACTGCCTGCCTCCCAGTAAAATATGCCTTACAACAATTAAATTAATTGCTATATAAACAACATGAGACATGCCAGCTAGGATTGAAACTGAAAATTCCTGCCTGTGATTAAATCATTGAAATTTTTAAATCGCTCCTTATGCTGTAAGAGACCGCTGGCAGCAAGGAAATCTCAAAGAGCCTGGAGATGGCAGGGATTATACTTCAATTTGCAACATTTTCACAACCACCTGCTGGGATAACATTGCCTTAGCTATGTAGTAAGAAGAACAGTAAGAAAAAGGGTAGGGAGGACACTGGTTCTAACTTACTTCAGTCACCCTCCTCCAAATCTCTACAACAGCTGCACGTAGACGATCTCATTTGTAATGAGCTGTTGAGTAAATCTACACTCCTCACCTGTAACAGATTCAGCCCTCTTGATCAAGATGAGGACTCGATTCCTGATCCAGCTTTTTCTCAACAATCCTGCACCTTGCTAGAGTTGGAGGAGGAGAAGGAGACTGCCACCAGGGAAGACATAGTTGATCAGACCTCTTGCTCATCAACAACTACCTCTAAGCCTCCATTAGCTCCTCCCTCACAGGGCTTTCCCCCCTAAAGCTGAGTTCCTTAAAATGATTGATGACCAATGTCATCTAACAGCTGAAACAGTGGTGGACATTTTTCAGCAATTAAATAAGATCTTGAATAAACTTGATGAGCTGTCCTCACTGTTTATGAGCTCATCCAAGGACTTTGTCCCAGTCAAGGACACTTCCCTAGTGGCATTAGAGTTGGCATCTGGTTCTACACCCCACCCCCCATCCCTAGAGAAGAGGATTCATCCTCTGGCAGAGGCTACGGCTCCTAGAACTAAAATGGAGAACACTTTTGTACTAACTAAAAATCAAGTAGTTTTAGTTATTGCTAAGATTCCGATTAACTTTGGAAGATGGTCAAGTAGAAAAGAAATCATTTGCTCCTTAAGTCTCCTCCTGAGGCTATCCTCTCGAGACATAGATTTGAAACAAATAGTAAAACTACCTGACATCCAAGAAGGCAGGAGGCTAATGCTTTCCTTCAGTTATTCTGCCATTCCCTGCATGTTGCATAAACTGAGAAAACACCTTGCCTCCTTTCAAATTCGGCCCGTTAGAGTGTTCCAAGAGGAAGGAAAAAGACTCCTGCTGGCTTCTCAAAAGGCTTCATCAGTACCTTTCAATAATGCCTCAAAGTCTTCTAGATCATCATCAGTTGGCCTTCCTTTAAGGATGTGTGCACCCAGACAACCGGGTAAATTTGACATTTTCAAAATGGTAGTTATCTTAATCCAAGACTCTATACATCTGGCAAGAGTATTGATTACATCAAGCCTTCCAGTTTTTAATGACAGGGTAGTCCTCTCCCTGAACCAGGGTTTATGCCAGGACTCCTCCCAAATGAATTTGGACACTGCTGTTTCTGTCACTAAGAACTCTGAATCTCCAACATCTTCATCAAAGTCCTGGCTGTTGAAAAATCAACTGAATAACTTGCACCTTAGGCAGGAATTCTGCTTAAAACAGGATCCCCTCAGACCCTGGAGCCTATTAAAGACTATCCTGAAAACTGCCCACCTCACCCTAATTTGGAATTTTCTCAGTCAGAGAATGTCAACAGGTCTTCTCAATTTTCTGACAGGGAGGTTTCAGTTTGACGAGGCTCGAGCTCCTGTTCCTCGATTTCTTCTTCCCATCTGAAGGTTCTTTCCTGGAATGTCACCGGATGGTTCTGATGTCTCTTTTATCATGCTGAATTCCCCTCCCCCCATTAGAATTATAATATCATTGTGGCACAGGAGACGTGGACAGCTGCAGACCTGGCCCTTGATGGGTCCCATGTTTTTAAGGTGGCCCCTACACCAGCAAAAGGCCCAGAAAGATTAAAGTGTGGTCTGGGCTTTTCAACGTTCCTCGATGTTAAATGCCTAGAAAAACCACCCCTCTCTCAGCTGGCTATAGCAGTTCTTCTATCTTGGGAGAGTGGCAGTTTGATTATTATGATAAGCTTCTATTGAGGACAGAAACAGACAGTTTGAAGAGTTCAATAAATTCCAACATGTAAATCATATTTTTAAAAGTCCATCTCTGATTATGTGACTTCTTTCTTATTATCTTTTAAACCAATACCTTAATCCATAAGTACTTGTACTCCATCAAAGTCTTCTGATTCTAATTTTACGATTCTTTGCCTTGGGTCTTCAATCCAGTCCACAACCCAGACCAGACCTGCTGTTTGGTAATATAATTTTATATTTGGAACTGTTAATCCTCCTCTCTTTTTCTAATCTTGTAATATTTCGAAGCTTGCTCTTGGTTTGTTGCCATCCTCCAATTATATATAATTCTGTTTTCACCATGGACTCTCCTGAACATTCCACACACTCCAAAATCAGTTGGCTCCCTGATGTGTCACTCAGAAGCTGTCCCTATCCACTAGCTCTGAGTACTCATGTGCCATTGGCTGGGTGCTGGGTCTGCTCCTCTTCTCCGCCCCCTACTTCAGCCACTGTGCCCTGTCAGAATTTCTGGCAGACTGCTTTCTCTCTTGATGAAGACACTTTTCCTGCTTCCCTCCTGTGTGGGACTGTCACCTCGGTGGCTGTTGGTAGGTGTAATGAAATGGCAGTTACCTGTGTTTGTAAGATGGCTGCTGTCTGTGGTAAAATGTTCTCCCATAAGGTTCAATTGAGCTGTAGTTCCAGAGAGGGGCCTGCAGGTGTATCACTCACTGGGTTGAATGGGGCTTCCTCATCTGCTGGCTTACAGTTCCCGGCTGCCCCAAGGCCAAAAAGTGCAGGAAAAGAGGGTGACGTGGCAGTCAGGGCTTCAATGCCCTCCAAACCAGCTATTCCCTCTTGGGGAACCACTGTTGCCAATCTGCAGGTGAGGGCTGGAGATCACTCAGAGTTACAACTACTCTCCAGATGGCATTGATCAGTTCCCCTGCAGAAAATGGTGGACTCTGTGTCCTTATGCCAACTCCAGGTGGGGAATTCCTGGAGATCTGAGGCGTGGAACCTGGTGAGGGTAAAGTTTGAGGAGGCTGGGGCCTCAGACAGGTACAATGCCATAGACTCCACCCTCCAAACCAGCTATTCTTTTTTGGGGAACCACTGTTGCTAATTTCCAGGTGAGGGCAGGAGATCACTCAGAATTACAACTGCTCTTCAGGTAGCAGAGATCAGTTCCCCTGGAGAAAATGGTGGACTCTGTGTCATTATACCCTGCTGTGGTTGCCACAGCAAATTGACACTGAGTGCCCAAGGCCTTGGCACTCTCCCAGAGTCTCTTTCTAGAGCCCATTGTATTTATTTCCACAATGGGCCTTATTCCTAGTTCCATATAAATTGGTTTGCCACTCTTTCAATATTCTTTCTTCTATGTATAAGAGTTACATTTGGAACAGAAAGTTTATTTTTGGCAGTACATTTATTTTGATTGCACAGATTCTTCCCAGCCACAAGATTTTTGATTTTTTCCCCATCTTGGGTTGGGTACAGTTTTAATCCCTACTCATCTTGCATTCAGGTCTCTTAAAACCACTACCATGATAACTGCCTGTCATTGCTACTGTGCTATTAATTGGTTTATAGTTCCATCATTAACAACATCCTGACCACTGGATTATCTAGAATCCTGGAACTATAGTGTTCACTGAATATTCTACTCTGCCATACAGATGCTCTGGCTTTCATATTATGGGGCAGCTGATAGTTCTACAAACCACAATACATCTTTAGAGAAAATGAGAGAAGACTCGCTGGATAAATCAGAAGCTCAGAAACTTCTGCAATAATGAGATAAAATTAGAGGAGAAATCCCTATGAAGAGATTTGAACATGCAAAAGACCTATAAAAACACATCACTGTAATCGTAACAGCAACAGCAAGCATTTTCATAATCCATCAAGATAGTCAAAGTATGTATTATGGAAATTTAGAGACTGGTTAGAAAATCATTTCTGTATAGCAGACAAACAAGGTGGATTTAGAAAAGGTCGCAGTACATTAGATCACTGTATGATTTTGGACCACCTGATCGCCAAATATTCATCTAAGTCAAGTGTATCCCTTTATGCAGCCTTTCTTGACCTTAAATCAGCTTTCGACACAGTCTCTAGAGTAATTTTATGGGGTAAATTAAGTTCTACCAACATTGACAGGCACCTACTCTTTCTTATCCAGGTCCTTTACAACCAGGCCTTGATAAGGGTAAAATATACCCCCCAAGGGCTCCTGACAGATCCCATAAGTACAGACAAAGTGGTCAAACAGGGTTGTCTCCCCCCCCTTCTTTTTAACTTTTATATTAATGACCTGGTGGTGTACATTAACAAGCCAGAGTGTTATCCTCCAAAACTTGGTAACAACCATGTTGGTGTCCTTCTATATGCTGATGATGCGGTTCTCCTATCAAGAACACCTATAGTCCTTAGAAGAGCACTTAAATTATTTTCTGAATATTGCCATGACAATAGTTTAGAGATAAATTACTCCAAAACCAAGATAATGGTTTTTGCTCAAAGGTCATCAAAATCCTATCACTGGACTCTAAATTTCTCCTCTATAGAGTAGGTTTCTAGTTTCAACTATCTGGGGGTTTTGTTCCAGGAAAATGGCTCAAGATCTAGCAATATAAGCATGGCAACACTAAAGGCCAGCAGGAGTGCTGGAGCAATCCAGAAATTTTATTGGCATAAAGGGGGTAAATGCATAATAGCAGCCCTCCATTTGTTCAAGGCCAAATCTCTTAGCTAACTCAATTTTGGTACCCCCTTTAATATCACTTCAAGTTTTAAAAAACTGGAGGCTGTTCAATCTGAGTTTCTGAGAACACCCCTCCAAGTCCCCCATGGTACTGCAAATGCTTTGATCAAAATAGAAACAGGCATGATCTCAGTGGAGGCAAGTCTTTGCATGTTGGCCATTCAATATTGGCTGAAACTCTAATTTTTTCCTAGAGGGTTGGCGAGTTTAATTTTCCAGGATACCTTTGTCCCGCCTTGGCTAAGGGCCATTGGAAAAAAAAACTTTCTCAATTTTGCCTCTCAAAACAATTTTTTAGCTCTCTCACATATGACAAAGTGAGAGTTAGTGAGACAGAGAATCCAAGACATAGCTAGACAGGAGGATATTAACAGCTCATGCAAATGGCGAGCCCTCTTAGAACCACTGTATGAGGTAGTGCCTAGGTCCTATCTTTTTTATTTAGAAAATCATGAGTTAAGGAGAACATTTACCCTCATGAGATGGGATGCGCTCCCCTCAGCGGTTACAGAGGGGAGGTTTAATTTAAAAAAAAACCTGTGTTGATCGTATATGTCCCTGTTGCAATGACAGAATTGAAACTTTAATGCATGTTATATATGACTGCAGGGCATACAGCCACTTTTGTGACATTCTCCTGCTCTCTACAGCTACTCTATCCTCAACTAGTCAAAAGAGGCAATTACTGAAGAACCTCCTAGAAAGTAGGTGCTCTGAGGTTATAGCTGAACTTGCCCAATTTGGCTGGTTAGCTGTAAGGACTATAAAGCTGCTAGTGAAAGGTGAATAGATGTATTGTCATAGGATTTAACATGTTTTACTTGCTAACACTATTTGATACTTTCATTATATATATATCTCACTTATGCTTGTGGTTTTATGGATTTTTGACTAATTTAGTTTGATTACTGTATTAGAGTGCTGGCTTTTGCTGTGAATAAATCTGTTGTTTGAAGAAGTCAGAAATCCTGTATTTATGAATATATAAATTACATGCAGAGTGCCAGGGATTACACAACAGGGGGGAGTCTGACCCAGGGTCAGATCCCAGCTCTCTTCAGGCCTTTTAACCACAATCCCTTCAGGATGTGCTCTTTCTCTGCATGTGTCCATATGTTACCACATGCAACCCTCCAGCTCTTTTCTCCTAGGACCAAGTTCCCTGTTGGATGGGAAAACAGCACATAAAGCAGATTTCCCCCTACTTGCATTAATTTCAGTTAGCAAAATTGTGGGCTAAGGTCAACGGTGAGAATCTCTGAAGTACAAACTGAGCAGTGGCATTTCTGCAAGGACAGCAGAAGCAGCCCACTGTACTAGTGGCCAGCAGCAGAACCCAACCAGTGCCAGCCTATTACTGCCCAGCAGCAGCCCCAAAGGTCTTCTCTGATGTCAAGCACAGCCACAGAGTCACAATCCAAGCAAAGGGGAGGGGCGGATAAAGCAAGGTAGTCGCTCAACTTGCAAAATTCCACCAGGCTTTCCATTAGGAGCCGCCACTGATGAATTGTCCATCAGAACATCACTTGGCTCCTATGATACACTGTTGGATAGTGCCTTTCACTGTTGCATTGCATACTGAATGCTGCCAGAATTTGTAGTGTCTTTATTAGAACGTTGTAATCTACATGTTAATTTTATTGTATTTATTGTTTTATCACTTTTATGCTTGTAAGCCGCCTTGAGCCAGCTTGTCTGGCAAGGCGGGATATAAACTGAAATAATAAATAAATAAATCTCCTCATCAGGCATCTGGGATAATGTCCCATAATCCTGTTTCGAAAAGGTGACTTTTCATTCATTTTCTCCAAATTAGATCATTGTTCTCTGTGAGCCTATCTATCAAGTCTTGTCTTGTCAATTCAATATGCTTGTTATGATCCAAGATCAGCATAGATAGCAGTAATTATGTCAAGGTATATATATGTTACAGATCTGAATGTGTTAATTAGTACTGTAAGGATACATTGCTATATATCTGAATATGTTAATTAGAAGTGTAAACATGCATTAAAATTGTTAAAATGAAGGAGTAATCTTCTGACTAATTAAACATGCCAAAGCACAAAATCTTGCTACCTTGAAAGTAATTTCATTACAACAGTCAGCAATCAGAAAAGAAGTGTAAAAATGATTACATCTACCTGGATACTTAGATATAATTGGAGTGATGTACATTTTCCTAATATTCTGGTAATACTTGTAATTGCTCAATTGTCTCTAGTGATCCAGATTGATAAGAACAGAGACACTGCCTACAGAGGGAATGTATATCTCCCCTCAAGAAGGGCTGATGGGAGAGCATGAACTCTGGCCAGGGTAAAAGCTCTGTAGTATTTGAGGAAATCCAGGTGAAAAAGGTAACTCGGAGTAAAATTTTTATTACTATTCCCCACTGATGTAACAAAGCTGGCTCATGATCTGTCTCTGTTTAATTGTTGCTTTAGCTTTTTGGTAGCCAAGGTGCAAAAGTGCTGTTCTGTAAAAACTCAGAAGTGACCATTTATGTTGCCCCCATAGACGGAAGAAAGAGTCGTATAACAGTAGTTGGGAAACTAAAGGCCACTTTATTTATTAGCAAGAACAATGGCAAGGGCAAGTAGTATGCAGCAGCATGGTCAAGGCCTGGGGTCACCAAATCCCACCCTTGCCATAATATGGGCAATGCACCAGGCCCCCAGGGTGAAGCCCGCTGTAAGCAGCTCAAAACTGGGCAACCCAGCCATGGACTATGCCATGAGAACCCCTCACCACAGCCGCACAGCCTGTGTAGAGGATCCATCAAGGCAATCCAAAAGGCAGTCTGCCCTCCTCATCCCTAGCTGCATGGCCGCAGTGATGATCCTGACAGACCTCTATATCCTCCAGGGTTGCTGATGGGTGCTTACCAAGCTGCAACAGATTTTCCTAAAACCAAACTCAGTCCTACCATAAAGTGACAAACCTAACCAGCGGTGCCACCCTTGTCAATTCCTCAGCCCACTGGCCACAGTGCAGGGTAGGCAAAAAACACTCCTCATCTATAGCCAATCAGATAAGAGGTAAAAAATTTCTATCCAGCCCCCCATATAAAAGGGGATGACCAGTCTAAAGCCTGCACTACCTTCAGGGCAGGCGGGTGGGTCAAGCATGAGGTGAAGACTAACTAATTGGAGGTGGGGCCAGCCATTAAAATGGCACTGGCCCTGCCCCCTTCAAGGACTCAGCTGGAAAGGCAGCCGGACTCCTCCCTCCTTACATGGAAGCAAAGTCATCCTCCAGCAGGACGCCATTGGCATCTGCTGGTGGGGCCAGATTCTGTTGTTGTCACCCACCTTGAACAGAAAGTATCTTAGGGAATTAAAGCGATTAATCCAGAAGGAGAGAGATTTATCTTAAGGCAAAAGGGTATAGCATGAAACCATACCCATGTTTCCAATGTCACTAGTCCTGCCTCTAGCCTAAGCAAGGCGTTGCAAATACACCGAAGTACTCCAAATAAAGACCTTAAAATTTTTGTCCGGATTGTTTCTAATTTACAGTTATTATTGTGCAAGGAAACCTGTGTCCCATACATAAGTTGAGGCACCACCTTACCCTGAAAGGCTTTCAGAGCATATGGGATATGAGATCCCCCTTTTGTATAAAAAAACCCTTAATGTAGCTGCAGCCAATCTTTGGGCGGATTCTGTGGCCTGAGAAAGGTGAACTATCCATGAGCCAGATGAATGGAATGCAACAACTAGGTATCTAAACATTTTAATTGGTTGATCTTATGACCATCTATTTGCCACCTATTCTCGGTGGGCCTTTTGGTGAAAACGAATACCTTGGTTTGAGCAAAGTTAATGGTTAGAAATTCCTGTTTACAATAAATCGTGAGTGATCGAAGTGTTCTTCTCAGCCCTACCTCAGTATACAACAAGATAGCTCCATCATCCATGTATAGAAGAGTAGAAATTGATCTACTTGCTATGTTGGGTGGGTGGAAGTCAGGGTTAGATAAAGTCTGCCCCATAGAATTTATATAAAAATTGAATAGTAAGGGAGCAAGGATACGACCTTGCTTACTCCCCTTCTTACTGGGACCTTTTGGGAAAGATGCCCTTGTGGACTGCATCTCACTAACAATTGATTGTCCTCATGAAGAGTTTGTACATATGAGGGCAAGCAGTCTGTTGTCTATTGTGGATGATTCAAGTTTTAACCAGAGTTTGTTATGCGTGATACTATTAAATGCCATCCTGTAATCAATGAAGGCTGCACACAATGCCCCATGTGGTCTAGTGGTATATTTCTCTACTAGATGGTGGAGAATCAAACATTCGTCCAATGTGGAGCTTCCACTTCTGAACTACCTATCAAGTGACCATGCTGTATACTACAGAAGGTTACCATCCTTGTTCCTTTGTTCTCACCTTCTCATGCCAAGAGCCTCTGGTGATCTTTCTACCTTTAATCAGAGATGTGCTTAATCTCTGGGCCATCATAACCCCTGCTGGCAGAGTAATTAACATAGCAACAGTGCACAGCTTGATTAAAGAGTAGATAAAGGTTTATTTAGGAATTAATATACTTAATAGGAAAGAGGAGAGACAATAGGTTCCTAACTACATCTCTAGCTGAGGGAGAGGATAAGACTGAATGCAAAACTTTTGAGAAGGGGGAAATTGCCCTAAAAGTAGCAGACAGACAAGGAATGACACTTAACTGGTGAGAAGGTGCTGACCTCAATATCTATGCATATATATCTAATTCTCAACAGTCCCCTTTGCCTGTGGATATTTATTTCTGCAAACAGAGGGCACACTCTCCCCAAACAGGTTTTTCTACAGACTCAGGGTGCAGAAACATCCAAAATATATACTTTTAAAAACTCGGGGTTGAATCCCCCCCAAAATACAATTTGAAATGGCCACTTCAGGGATCTACTCAAGGCCCCAACGCATCGACACTGAAAGCTAGACTGGCTGATAGCCAGACAGAGACAGAGATAGATAATGAGTGGGGGAAGAGGCAGGAAGCAAAAGCAGTACTGGGGCTGGGATTGGGGAGGAGTCTACCTGTAGTATGAATGGCTAAATAGCAGGGGAAAGTTTTAAGAAGACATCTCAACCTGCAACTACAAAGCCTTGCAAGCAGGAGAGAAGGATGGTTCTCATCCCAGTCTCTTTAACTGTGGGCTTCACTGTCCTTTAAACCATTCTCTTTGTCTTCTTTCTCCCTCTCCCCCACCAGCTTGGGCACTGCTTCTTCTCACTGCTTCTCTTTTCTGACTGACTAGAAGCCAGAGGGAAGTTATAAAAGGACAGATGAGGCATCATTAATGGATGGGTGGGCTCAGTGACTGAGAGGTAGGAGGCAGGTGGAAAGGAGGCAGGATTTCCTCCAACCAGTATCGGTTTCTACACACCATATTTTAAAACATTCCTTAGTAACCCTGACAGGACAGCATGTGCAGTTACCATGAGAGATTATCCATGGCCGACTGTGTAAACTTATAGCAACTGCACCTTATATAAGGTAATAACAGCAAAAATTTCCTGTTATTTTTTAAATGTATTATCATGTGCATTTATTATATGCATTTGGTATATAATAATTTGGCTTTTTTTCTCTCCCTTTTGGTAATTCCAGAAAGCAACACCTGACTCTAAAGAAAATCTTTTTTCATATATTTATTTCTGGATGTGTGTTGTCTTACAATAGTGATACTGACCACTGAGGAAGGCCCTAAGGGGCCGAAACGCACATGGTCTATTGGTCATAAGATATACCCATCAATTGTGTATGTAAAACTATCAGGTCTGTGTGTCAAAGGTTTTAAGACTCTGATATTTGGACCATTTCTTTTAACCTATTTTATCTTTTATTAATGTGTACACCATAATAAATATTTGTATTTTTATAATAACATTTTGTTAGCTTGACCCTCTTAGATCACAGCCATTTTTTGGGTTGAGTTTTCCCCCTTTTTTCTTGGGAGTGGTACAGGACACCTATAGCACCTCAAGACCTGCAGTGCTTAGTAAGGCAATCTTTGAAAACTTACCTCACATAAACAAAGTGGGTGTAATTCCCAGGCAAACTCCTCTTGGAAGCCAACTTCAGTCGGCTGCACAAGGGAACTGAGCAAGGCTAGATGACTCTTTTCCAGTGTTTAATAAAGAAAAAGAAAAAGGGAGAAACAAAGGGAAAAAGAGCAAAGTGGGCTCCAATTGTCATTCCTTTCCCTCCACAGAAGGCTGTCACAGAGCTGCCTCCTCCCTTAAGAGGGCACCACTCAGAACAATTGAAAAAATCTCTGCCTTTTTTTGGTCAGAAACAACAATCCCTCATCAGTACCATACAGAACAATACAATGCCAAAAATACCTCACAAAAGAGGGCACCCTCCCAAAATGAGAAAATCCAAAAAGCTAACAAATTGGTTACTGCAAGAAATCCATTTAAACAGTAATCAACTATTCTATGAAAAAGACATTAATAATATGCAACATTTTGTTATGGGTCTCCACTTGTCCTATCTAATTGTCTTCTTGCTGCCCCCTGCAGGGTCTTCTTCTCTTCTTTGTACACCAGACATTGCCTTTTCCAACATATCCCAGGCCAGAAGCAGCTTTCTGAAGAGTAGAGCACTTGTTTTGTGAAAAAAAGTTTCAGATTCTAGATTTGTGGGTTGTGAGCAAAACCATCTGTTTTTTTCACCATCAACAAGCATTATTCCCACAGATGCCAGATAATAATGAGGGCAAGATGTACTGTTTAACATTCTTCCTTGGTGGAGGGAGCCAAAGTCAAAGGATTATGGGAAACAGGACATATGCAAAGTTGGCTGCTTATAAAAGCTGGTAGGTGCATATGAATCACAGTCTTCTCTTCCTGCTGACCCTTGCAATTGTAAAGTTGGTAGTATATTGGTGTTTGAGGCATGAAATGATCCCAATTTGGTATGTTCTTCATTCATCTGTATTTTAATCTTGAAGTCATAGTTAAGGATTTATGATCTGTAATAACACAGGCTGACTAGATCTGGAAACCTCAAAAGACGAGTTTGAAGAAAACAGAGTAGACTTTGAAAGACTATGAACGAGAATGGTGGATCTCAGTGATTTTTATCAGTCAGGCACTTGCAGTTATTTTCCTTGCCATCTTTGTTTTACTTTGGCCAACATACAAAGTATCTGTGTATCTCATAACTATATACTAATCTATAGTGTGCCCAAAATTCATCATATCTTGATGCTTGAAATACGCTGTCTAGTTACCAAGACATTACAATAGTCAAAGATGGGGCTTCTAGGTAATGATGCTTCTTTCCCTCAGTTGCTGTATTCCAGGTTCTAATTTGAGGACACTTTTGGTTTAAAAAAGTAGAAATGATAGTAATGGACCAAGGAACATAAGAGATAATTAGGTAGGAGTGTCAATAGAAAGGTTGGGCCCACCATCCAGCTGTAACACAGCATCAGAACTTAGAGCATTCCATGCTCTTGGTGCAACCTTAGACATGCTAGTTTGTGGCTTTTCTGTCCTTAAAATGAAGGTAAGATTAGATAGCTTTGAGATTTCATAGCTCCCCAAAGCAAGGATTTGCAGATATTTCAGTGCTATAACATTTTATTGTGCAGAGATCTTTTTCTTTTGAAAAGCTTTGCAGAGCTAATACCTAGTGAAGACCTGACATAAATCACAAATAAACAGCCAAGTAAAGGCTGTTGATTTTTCCCTCTCTTTCTTGGAATTGTCTCTTCACAGCTCATCAGTTTTTATAGCCAAGATTTAGGAGAGTTAAAGACCTGACTCAAGATAAAAGTTCTGGATATTGTGTTAAATCTAGGGAGCTACTCTTACTGTACCCCTTCTTGGCTGAGAGTCAAAAAGAAGGGGATTTGGATACTTTATTTTCATCTCAAGGGCTGGTTGCTTGTTGTTCAGTTGTAACACAGGACAACTCTGGGAAACAGTTTCCCTGAACTATCAAATGGCTTGACATAAATCCTAATAAGGCTTCCATCCTATGATAAAAGTCTGTTTTTCCACCAGGAACTTGACTGGCCTCCCTCACAGAATAAGCAGCAACCTCAATGCCATGTTAAAAAAGGACTAACGTACACAATTTACAATATGCATACAATTACACGTTTATATGATACATACTTACCAGCAGAGCACTCTGTGTGCTTTATGTCTATTGTGAATAGAAAATCTGAATTAAAAACTAGCCATTGTGAACATTCAATGGATTTTGGGGAATGGACACAAATGAACAGTGCCAACACAGGAATTTGCTTGATTTTTACTAGTTTATTTGTCGATGTTACAGTGCTATCAGGCAAACCACCTTATGTTTTACTCCCACAATTTTGTAACTTCTCTTTTATACTGATTAATGCATATATTCCTCCAAGCACATATAAATCAGCACTGATGTACCACTGGGGCAGATTGAACATATCCGTCAGTCCTGCTTATACTGGCCAGTGATCTTAATGCTTGAACTGGTGCAAGCTATAATGAGCTCTTCCTTAAAAGCTTTAAAGACCAGTCAATAAATAACTTTTGCTTGGAGTCAAGAAGATCTAAAGACATTACAATCAACAGTGCTGGAAAAAGGCTAGCTTCTCTAATTATTAACAACTAGCAGTAAAGCCCGTTGTAAAAGCAATACAACAGGCTCTAGAAAGATGTGATGTGTAACGAATGCATAGGCTGGAAGCAGGTTAAGTACACATTAGCAGTATGTAATAGAAAGGCACAGATGTGGAAGTAAAGTGTTACATATCTCACGTTACACAATAACTGGTGTCCAAGGTCACACAATGTGGGCCAGAAAATGCAGCACACAGGGCTCTGTGGAGTAATTTCTACAATTAGGCAGTCTGCAAAGTCATTTTATGTTGGACATCCCTGTCATTCAATGTGGTCATGATCGCACTGTCCACCCTGTTATAGAACAGGTCTCAAGGGAAGTTGGGTTGAAAGCGAGTGGTTGTGATGAAAGTCTCAGTAGGTTATATCAGAATGATGAAGAGGAGTATGGGCATATGAGTTCCATGAGTGACACCTCTTTTATACAATACAGCTTTTATACAAAACATTTATATCCTGCACTCCCCGCGAATGGGCTTTAATTTTTGCTTTAAATTTTTGCTTTAATTTTTAAATTTTTAAATTTTTGCTTTAAATATGTATCTGGATGTCTGTCTCTGTCGGTTTGCCTCTCTCTTTGTAACTGGTTTTCACACTCTGGGTGTAATTAAAGGTTTAGCTTGGAGGCTAAAGACCTGAAGGAATCAATCCCCTGAGGGAATCAATCGTCACCTGGTGAGGAAAGAGAAGGCAGTAGCTGTGTTCACCAGAGTGAAACAACCATCTTCTGAGGAAAGTTTTGGCGGGTGCCACTTCTGTGGGCGGGACTCAGGCAAGGCAGCCAGTGGATAGGGACAGCTTCTGACTGACACATCATGGAGCCAACTGATTTAGGGGTGTGTGGAATGTTCAGAAAGTACCACTCCACTACTCAATTATATATAAGGAAAGATGGGCTCCTAATTATTAATGGCTGTCATGCCTGCTCCTGACCCAGCCCCTGCAGAACAAGATCAGGCTCCTTTAACGGACCTGGACGTAAGTCCTGAGGAGTCAAGCTGGCAGCAAGAGCCACCTGAGATTGATCAGGCTATACCTGGACCGAGTGAACTCCCTGAATCTCCACCACCTGTCAGCCGGCTCCGTGAAAGGAGACGCCAGGAGCTAAGAAACAGGAGAAGTGAGGCACGCATATGGGGGAGACGAACTCTAAGTCTGGAGTATTAGCAGAAGCAGGACTGTGTCTGGCAGCTGCTAATTGTGTAACAAGCCGGCACGCTATATCAGCAGATCACTGGCCCCTAGCAAAGCGTGCTGGCAACAAATGATCGTCCTTGACGAGACCTCGCCCTGCACCCTCCTGACTTCTGTGCGTTCCTGTGGACCCTTGACCCAGCTTTGGACCTCGGACCTCTGACTCTGGACTCTGGACTTTGCTTTGTGGACTTTGACTTTGGCATTTTGGCTCTGTTCCTGTTGCTCTCTCCGGCTATCTGACTCTTGGCATTCCTGTGACGACGCCTCCCTACTTTGTCCTTCGGCTCTGACAGTAATTTACGGCTTGATTACTGGACTGTTGAATAACCTTTGCTCTGCAACCTGTTTAACTACCTGCCTGCTGAGAAACTCCTGGCTGACCGCCTGACCGCTTGCATCTTCTGCCTCGACCCAGAGGCTCTGTCGTGACAATGGCTGCCCAAGGATTGATAGCAAGGAAGACTTTACCTGTATTTGTTGGGGAAAATACTCTCTCAGTACCTATTTGTGCCTTTTATCTGAGCTTCTAGGATTGTAGTTTTAAATAGTCTCCAAGCTTCCCCAATGGTTTGACCCTTTCTACTTTTTCTTTCAGTTTCCTCTTCACATGTCCCCTCATTTCAGAGACGTTACCCCTTTTAAAGTTAAAAGTGGTTGTGATGGTCTTTTTGGGTAATTCCCTATTTATACAAATGTTTTATTTATTTATTTATGTATTTAGAGATTTATATCCCACCCTCCCCGTGAGCGGGCTCAGGGTGGCTTACATGGGCCAGCGGCCAATCAAAAACATTAAAACCTATAAAATCAGTAAAACATTCACAATAAATACAGTTAAAATAGATAAAAGCTTCCATAATATTACTTCTGATGGCATCTTAGAGGGAGGCATGCCCCCCCCCCACCGTGCCAGGACTGTACAGGACCAGGGTCATCATAGATGTTAAAATGATGGGTGGTATCTTTGGTGGCGGCTCCTATTCAAAAGCCTGGCGGAAGAGCTCCGTTTTACAGGCCCTGCGGAATTGCATCAAGTCCCACAGGGCCCTGATCTCCTCCGGGAGCTCGTTCCACCAGATAGGAGCCACCACCAAAAATGCCCTGGTCCTTGTTCTGGCCAGCTTGGCGTCCCTGGCACCAGGGACACATAGTTGATATTCAGACCCCGACCGTAGTGCTCTCTGGGGTACATGTGGAGAAAGGCGGTCCCTAAGGTATGTTGGACCCTGGCCATATAGGGCTTTATAGGTAAGAACCAGCACTTTGAAGCGAACTGGAATCATACTAGTTTGAAAGTGGCCAGAACAGAGAGATTCTAACTCCTTAAATTAACTGAATTTTCTACAGAACTGTAAAATATCCCTTTTAGTTACATACAAATGAGTGCAAGTTCTTCACAAAGGTGGACAACATATCATTATTTCTGTGTTCCATTTTTTAAAAAATCTTTATTTTAAATTTTTATGCCATAGCATACAAAATTTCAAAAACTACTTCATTAAGGAAAGAAGAAAATACACAGAAAGTACAAAAAATGGACCGGTCATATATCCAGATAGGGATGCAAAATGAGGGGCCAGGGTCTGACAGAAAACTGAGTGAAGTCTGCAAAGTTCCAGCTGTCTCGTGCCAATTTCACAGAGACAAATGCCAAGGCAAACTCAGTGACCAGAGAAATCTAGATAGAGCTTGTTTAAGGTTCTTTTCCAAGTTTATGTAACACCTCAGGCCTTGTTTTGTTATGTACTCCTATTGGTTTTGGGTACTTTCACACACACTAAATAACGCACTTTCAATCCTCTTTCAATACACTTTGCAACTGGATTTTACTGTGTGAAATGGCAAAATCCACTTGCAAACAGTCGCTGAAGTGGATTGAAACTGCATTATTAGAGAGAGGAGAGTTTTCTAGTTAAATAAAGATCCTCTCTTTAAAGATTTCAGGCTGTACCTAAACCATTCACACATGGACCTAGCTGTTCATCCATGCAGAGGTCAAGCACCCAGCTAAGCTAGGAGGGGAATAATTATTCCATAATAGGGATGCCCCAAACTTTGACATAAATTAGTTGGCCAAGTAAATTTACCATAATTTAAGTGAACTAATCTGGTGAGCCCATCCTGGGATGAGTTATTAATATGGCAGATATATGGGGAGTAGTCTATAGGGTGGCAGCAAGTTTACTGAAATAAAAAGGGTAATGGGCCAGGGTTTCCCTGAAAGTAGCCTCTGTTGTTGTTCAGTCGCACAGTCGAGTCCGACTCTTCATGACTCCATGGTAGGGCTGCCAAGTCCAACTTGGGAAATATCTGAGGACTTTGGGGGTGGAGCCAGGAGACTTTGGAGGTGGAGCCAGGAGAAAGGAAATGACATCATTTTGTGATGTCACATCCTGTGATGTTGCTTCCACATGCTGACACATGAACTCATGAAGTTTCCTAATACTGAGCTTCTGCTGCTGCCTTGAGCTTTATAGGCTTGCAAGCAGCATTACCCAGACTGTGACTTTTATGCCACTGTTTTTTGTCGCTGAACAAGAGTCAGTGTTATGTAGCAGTCAGTTTGTTTGGCTGGGATCTGGGAGAGCCTGGCTCAAAACCCTGCAGTGCCATGGAATCATTTTATTTAATACTGAATCAGGCCATTGGTCCATCAAGGTCAGTATTTACTCAGACTGGTAGTGGCTCTCCAGGGTCTCAGGCTGAGATCTTTAATGTCACCTATTACCTGATCTTTTTTTAGCTGAAGAGGCTGATACCTCCTGCATGTCAAGCAGATGCTCTATCACTGAGCAACGGCCCTACTGAATCCTTCCTCATCTCGGCAGAATATGAAGCACTAAGTGCTACACAAGTGCTAAATATGATTTTCATATCATAAGAACAGGAGAGAAGCCACAGTGGATCGGGCCAACAGTGGCCAAAAATACCAGGTGCCCTCAGGAGGTCCAGCAGTGGGGCCAGAACTCCAGAAGCCCTCCCACTGTTGCCCCCCAAGCACCAAGAATGCAGAGCATCACTGCTCCTGACAAAGTCTTCCATTTAGACCTTGTGGCTAATAATAGCCACTGATAGACCTCTGCTGGATGGGGACAGAGAGAGAGAGAGACAGAAAAAAGAAAGAAAGGGGGAGGGGGAGAGAGAGAGAAGGAAAAGAGCTGGCAGACCCCAGCAGCTTACCCCAGCAGCTTACTCCAGCAGCACGCCACATGCAAAAGCACGCCCTTCATCAGAAAAAGCCTAGTCCCTCCTTAATCTCTGGGCGGGGCTCTCTTGCTCTCTCTTAAAGGGGAAATGTCTGTTGAGGCTTTTTACTGCAGGGCAGGCTCTCTGCAGACATTTCCCTTTTAAGAGGCCAGGGCAGGCTCCGACGTTTCCCTGATGGCAGCCATTGCCTCCCCCGGTGGCCAATTTTGAAAAAGCGGGGGTAAGCTTTAAAAATCGGTGTTTCCCCCGCCCTACCGGGGGACTTGGCAGCCCTACTCCATGGACCACATCACGCCAGGCCCTCCTGTCTTCTGTCGTGTTCCGGAGTTTGCTTAATTTCATGTTTGTTGCACTGATAACACTGGCTGAAGACAGACTGGTATTCTGCCACGCCTCCATGGCACGGCAGACTAAAGTGGGGGGAATTTCCCCCGCGGTGCGGCGTTTGCACGCTGCCAGAAGGAAGCCGCCCGCAGCGTTCAGACTGCGGGCGGCTTCCTATGGCGGTGTGTGGACGCCACGCGGCTCCCCCTCCCGGCGCGCGTTCACACCCGCTCCAGCGAGTGGAACGCGTGCCGCCGCAGCAGAGCATCACTTTGAAGTGGTGCTCGGCTGCTGCGGGAGGAGTGCGGCACTGGACACGATGCGTCTGGGCCGCCTCCTTGGGGCAGATGTGGCCGTCTGAACGGCCGCTCTGCATCCGCTTTTGAAGTGGAGGCAGAGCGGCCGAGACTGCCAGTCTGTCCTCAGCCACTGTCTAACCATCTCACCCTTTGCCGTCCCCTTCTTCTTTGACCTTCAATATTTCCCAGCATCGAGGCCTTCTCCAGTGAGTGCTCCCTTCTCATTTCAGCTTCAGCTTCAGTATCTGGCCTTCCAGGGAACAGTCAGGGTTGATTTCTTTTTTTTTTTGTAAAGAAATTTTTATTTTTCAAAAAAAAAACATCGAAAATAATACATTTAACCTTATACAAATCCCTTTTTCCATATTAAATAACATTTTGTTCTATTTGTACATTCTATTTTTATCTTGTTTTGGTGGTTTCCCACCACCTCTGAAGCATAACACATTTTCCATTTTATTCAAAATAGTAATACTTATATCTATGTTTCGTTTCTGGTAACGGTTATATAGCTTTAAAATACTTATACACCAATTCTTATTTTCTATACTCTTATGTATTTCTAAATAAAAACAGTTTCATTGTCTAATTTTAACTAAAGCATTCATATAATATATTTCTATTCCTTTATGCTATTATAACCATGTATAGATATAGTTTTTCATATCCCAATACTTTTCAACATATTCTTTCAAATCTTTCCAGTCTTCCAGAAAGGTCTCTGAGTAAAGATTATTCAATTTTCTAGTCCATTTATCCATTTCAGCCATATATAACAGTTTTTTCAACCATTCCCACACCTCTGGTATTTTTTCATTTTTCCAGTTTTGTGCATACACCATTCTTGCTGTTGTAATCATATACCATATTATTGTCCTTTTCTTTACATTTATCTCTTCTAGTTTAAGTCCTAGCAATAACATTTCAGGCAACTTCTTAAATGTACATTTCAAGATTTTTTCCATTTCTGCATGTATTTTTGACCAATAAGTCTTTGCTTTATCACAAGTCCACCACATATGATAAAAAGAACCTTCTTTCTTTTTACACTTCCAACATTTGTTAGACATATTTTGACCAATATTTGCAATTTTTTTTGGTGTCATATACCATCTATACATCATTTTAAAACAATTTTCTCTTAAGTTATAACATGTAGATATACTCATAGCATTTTTCCATAAAAATTCCCAAGATTCCATTTCAATGTCTTTGTTAAAGTTTATCGCCCATTTTACCATTTGTTCTTTTACCATTTCATCAGCATTAAACCATTTTAGCAAGACTTTATACATTTTAGAAATCATTTTTTTCCCACCTTCCTCCCAAACTTGTTCTATTTCATTATTTTTCCCCCTGAAACCGTGTTTTTTATCACTTCTATACAAGTCATATATTTGTCTATATCTTAACCAACCATAATCAAAGTCAATCTGATGCTGCTCCTTCAGTTTGAAATCCTTGCCATGTCTTATTAATAAGTCTCTATACTTCAGCCAATCTTGTCCTTTATATCTTGATGTTGGATGTAAGACTTCTGCGGGTACAATCCACATGGGTATCTCTTCTGAAAAAAAGTTTTTATATCTTGTCCACGTATCCATTAGTGTTCTTCTCAAATAATGATGTTTAAACATATTGTCCATTTTTGTTTTGCCATAATACAAATATGCATGCCACCCAAATCTACAATCATGACCTTCCAGGGACAAAAACATTCTATCTTGTAACATAGTCCATGTCCCTACCCAGGTCAAACATATTGCATCATGGTATAACCTTAGATTTGGTAGTTGAAACCCTCCTCTTTCTTTGGCATCACACATTATTTTCATCTTAATTCTTGGTTTTTTCCCTCCCCACACAAATTTAGACAGCTCCTTCTGCCAACATTTAAATGTTTTTACATCTTTCACAATTGGAATAGTTTGAAACAAAAACATTAATCGTGGTAACACATTCATCTTGACCACCGCAATTCTACCCAGCAATGACAAATTCAATACATTCCACTTTCTAATATCCTGCATAATTTGCAACCATAATTTTTCATAATTATTTTTATAAAGATCAATATTTTTCATAGTTAGGTTTACACCCAGATATTTTGTCTTTTTCACCACCTCACATTCTGTATGTTTTTGTAACTCGTTTTGTTTCTTATTTGACATATTTTTGCACATTACTTTCGATTTATTTTTATTTACATAAAATCCTGCTAAGTCACCAAACTCTTTTACTCTCTGTAACAAATGTGGTAATGTGGATAAGGGGTCTTCCACTATAAACATCACATCATCTGCAAAGGCCCTATATTTGAAAGAAAAACCTTTAGTTGTTAAGCCTTTAATATCTTTATCTTCCTTCACATTTAACAGTAGAACTTCTAAAATCCAAATAAATAGCAGCGGCGAAAGTGGGCATCCTTGTCTTGTAGTCAGGGTTGATTTCTGTTAGGATTGACTGATTTGATCTCCTTGCAGTTCAAGGGACTCTCAAGAGTCTTCTTCAGCACCATAATTCAAATGCATCTATTCTTCAGTGCTCGGCCTTCCTTATAGTCCAACTCTCGCAGTCATACATCACTACTGGGAATACTATGGCTTTGACCATATGGACTTTTGTTGGCAGGGTGATGTCTGTACTTTTTGTTATACTGTCTAGGTTTGCCTCCGCTTTTCTTCCAAGGAGCAGGCGTCTTTTAATTTCATGGCTGCGGTCACCATCTGCCGTGATCTTGGATCCCAGGAAGGTGAAGTCTGTCACTGCTTTCACGACTTCCCCTTCTATTTGTCAAGGAGTGATGGGGTCGGATACCATGATCTTAGTTTTTTTGATGTTGAGTTTCAAGCCAACTTTTGTGCTCTCCTCTTTCACCCACCACAAGAGGCTCTTGAGATCCTCTTCACTTTCTGCCATTAGAGTGGTATTGTCTGCATATCTGAGGTTACTGATGTTTTTCCCAGCAATCTTAATTTTGGCTTGTGAATTCCAGGCCGGCATTTCACATGATGTACTCTGCATATAAATTAAATAAGCAAGGTGACAATATACATCCTTGTCGTACTCCTTTTCCTATGCTAAACCAATCAGTTGTTCCATATCCTGTTCTAACTCTTGCTTCTTGACCCTTATACAAGTTTCTCAAGAGCCATGTGAGGTGGCCTGGTACTCCCATCTCTTTAAGGACTTGCCACAGTTTGTTGTGATCTAGGCCGAGGACAGACTGGCAATCTGAAGCGGGGCAGGCACGCTTCGCAAACGGAGGAAAGGAGCCCGTTCAGACATGCGCATCTGCCCGTCGGCTCCGTTGCGTACTTACCCGTCTCCCAGCCGCTTTCCTTCTGCTTTACCCGGACACCAGTTTTTCCCGGTGTTCAGGGGCCTTCCTCCGCATGCCTCCCGCTTCCAAACAGTGTGAACTGGAAGAAGCGGGAGGCATCCGGAGGAAGTGTGAACGCACCGGCAAAAAGTTTTGCGCATTTGCGCATATGCGCATTTGCGCATATGCGCATATGCAATATGCGCATATCTAATATGCGCATATGCGCATATGCGCATTTGCGCATATGCGCATATGCGAAAAACATCAAAGGAAAACAAAAAAAAGTGCAGCGGCCCGCACGAGCCGCGCGGGCTGGCTACGCGCCAGTGTGAACCCTCCGTGGGCAGTCTGAACGCTCCATATCGCCGCTGATCCGCATTGCTCTGGCCAGTGTGAACGGCCAGCTCCGTGAGTTTTTTCCCCCGCTCCAGTTCCCTCCGCTTTGCCTCCGCTTCAGATTGCCAGTCTGTCTTCGGCCCTAGACAATCAAAGGCTTTAGCATAGTCAATGAGGCAGATGTTTTTCTGATACTCTCTTGCTTTCTCCATAATCCAGCAAATGTTGGCAATTTGATCTCTAGTTCCTCTACCTCTTTGAAACCCAGCTTGTATTTCTGGCAGTTCTCTATCCATGTACTGCTGAAGCCTAGCTTGTAGGATCTTGAGCATGACCTTGCTAGCATGTGAAATGAGTGCAATTGTGTGATAGTTTGAACATTCCTTGTCATTGCCCTTCTTTGGGATTGGAATGTAAACTGACCTTTTCCAATCCTGTGGCCACTGTTGTGTTTTCCAAATTTGCTGGCAAACTGAGTGCAGCACTTTAACAGCATCATCTTTTAAGACTTTGAACAGCTCAGCTGGGATACCATCACCTCTGCTAACTTTGTTGTTTGTAGTGCTTTCTAAGGCCCATTTGACTTCGCATTCCAGGATGTCTGGCTCAAGGTCAGTGATTACACCATTGTGGTCTTCAAGGACATTGAGGTCCTTCTTGTATAGTTCTTTTGTGTATTCTTGCCATCTTTTCCTAATCTCTTCTGTTTCTGTTTCCCTACTGTTTTTGTCCTTTATCATGGCCAGCATTGCATGGAACGTTCCCTTGCTTTCTCCAATTTTCTTGAAGAGATCTCTAGTCCTTCCCATTCTATTGTTTTCCTCTATTACTTTGCATTGTTCATTCAGGAAAGTCTCCTTATCTCTCCTTGCTGTTCTCTGGAAATCTGCATTCAGTTGGGTAAATCTTTCCTTTTTACCTTTGCCTTTCGCTTTCCTTCTTTCCTCTGCTATTTGTAAAGCCTCATCAGACAGCCACTTTGCTTTCTTGCATTTCTTTTTATTTGGGATCCCATGAAGAAAGAAAAAGAAAGAAAAAGTAGGCTGTAGCCCAGGGGTAGCCAAACTTTGGCTCGGGAGCCGTATGCAGCTCTTTCACACATATTGCGCAGCTCCTGGCAGGGCAGCTGAGAAAGCTAAATATCATTATCAAACAAATATCACTGGACAAATAAATATCATTATCAATATCTGCTTTTACCCCTTTTTAATTATTTTGGCAGTCTCATTTAATGTTAATAAAAAGCAAATTTTCATATTGTCTGAATAAAAACATATATTTGTTTATGTCTTGTGGCTCTCAAACATCTAATGTTTATTCTATGTGGCTCTTATGTTAAGCAAGTTTGGCCACCCCTGCTCTAGCCTTTCACAAACCAACTGCTCTCCCAACCTCTCAGTAGTGTGTAGCCTAGGAATGTAGGCAAAGTGGGTACATATCTGGACATGACATTGTGGTATTGCATAACACCAGTCCCTGCCCATTTCCATTTTAGTCCCACTTTTCCAACAAGCAGCAGTGGGAGTTCAAGTCTGGGAGAGGAGGTCTCACCATAGCAGGCAACCTGGTCTCCCTATATCTAAAGACAAGTGTTACAGTGGCCTACAGCAGTCATCTTCAAATCATGCGCTGGGATGCTCAGGTGGGTTGTGGAGCCCCATATGCTGGGTCACAAGATCATCTGGAGCTGCCATTTTTGCCATGACCTGCTACTGAATCTCATGCATGGAAAGGGAGGGAGTTGTACCTGCAGCCTTACTTTTTTGCATGCCTGCCGTGAGAAGAGGTAGAACAGCAGGATGAAGTCACTCCATAGTGTTCTGTGACAACCCAGCCTCCCCCATATACACATAAAAGCTCTCCTTGTTGGCACAGACTGGCCTGGCCACAATACCCACAACATTTGATCTCCAAGGTGCTTTCTATGTACCTGTAGAAGAAGAAGAGAAGAAGAAGAGATTGGATTTATACCCCGCCCTTCACTCCCCAAGGGAGTCTCAGAGCGGCTTACAAACTCCTTTTCCCTTCCCCTCCCCACAACAGACACCCTGTGAGGTAGGTGGGGCTGAGAGAGCTCTTTCCCAAGCTGTCCTTGAGGGAACAGCTGGTACAGAGCTATGGCTTGCCCAAGGTCATCCAGCCAGGTGCAAGTGGAGGAGTGGGGAATCAAACCCGGTTCTCCCAGATTAGAGTCTGCGCACTTAACCACTACACCAAACTGTAGCAATGTGAAGGCTATGTTTGCATTATCTCTTTCCCCTTGCCTGATTAAGCCGCCACCCAGGCCTCTAGTACTTCATATTGGCCTTTGAGATTTCTCTATCCCAGGAAAAAGCTATAGGCTCTGGACCACAAACATGGATGATGTGCACTGGACAACTGGTGGGGCTGGCCAGAGAGAGGGAAGACAAAGGTGAGCTTCTCTTGGAAGGGGAATGTCTGGACCTGCCTGTGGTGGCTTGTTCTTCTCTACTTCTGATGTTTGGCTTGTGCTTTCTCTCCCATGCTTAGGGGAACTGGGGCTTCTTCAGCTATGGGATGAAATGATGAAATGCACACCAATTATGAACAAGTTAGCAAAACTGAATCCGTATAGTCTGTCCCTTCTCTTTCACAGTCATGCAGCCGCAATTGCCGAGGCTATGGTAGGAGAAGAATGATGTGAAAGGGGACAAATACACGAAAGGTTAAAAATGGTTAAAAGATAATCCTAGTCCTGCTGAAAGCAGGAGGATGGAGGAGTCAGCCAATAAATTTTTGACTAGGATTATTCTTAGCAAATTAAAATGACATTAAACATGATGCTGGATAATAAGAAGGAGCAGAGTTAATCATCTTTGTTAAATCCTCGCAGCTATGTTTGTTAATGAGGAGCCATGTGAGGTCACTGTTATAGTATTATTATTTTTTTATCATGGCCCGCTATGTTTAGACTACTTCTCCATGAGATGTAAATAAGATGAATTCAATTTAATTATGTTCTTTTACACCCAGTGACAGTGTGGTGTGTATTTTATTTTATCTCCCCCTCCCAAATTCCTAAATCCTTTTATCCACCGAAAAGTCTTACACCAGGGAAGGAAAGGCGATTTTAGGAAATCTGATTCATTTCAATTAAAACCCTGAGCACTAATCACATGCTTGACACTCTAAACATTTCCAATTAATGTCTAGCTTAAAACCATATGGGCTACAGATTCCATTTGAAAGTTCTATCTGTGCCCTGACCTGGATAGCCTGCGCAAGCCTGATCTTGTCAGATCTCGGAAGCTAAGCAGGGTTGACTCTGGCAAGTACTTGGATGGGGGACCTCCTTGGAATACCAGAGGTGGGGGGCAGGCTTTATTCAGCCACTCTTTGAATATCCTCCAGGACCCCAGTACGGGTTAAGTCACCAGAGTTTGCCATAACTTCCAGGTGCGCACATGCTTACACACTTGTACACAAACACGCACATATAAAAATACAAAAAGAAAGAAAGAAAGATCTATCTGTGACAGGTAACCTCAAAAAAAACACTAACGTATGGCTGGACACAAGTGAAGGCATGTGTCAATTTGAAACCAGGGACAGAGATTCAAAGAACAGACTATTAGCATTTTAGATTAAAAGGATATGGAGCTAGCTCACACTAACTCAGCTCAGAGGGAACACTGATTGTGAGGCACTCCAAAGGGATCTGTCAAGGATGGGCGAGTGGGCGTCAACGTGGCAAATGGGGTTCAGTGTGGCCCAGTGCAAAGTGATGCACATTGGGGCCAAAAATCCTAACTATAAATACATGTTGATGGGGTCTGAATTGGCAGAGACTGACCAAGAAATAGATCTTGGAGTTGTAGTAGGTAACTCACTGAAAATGTCGAAAAATTGGAGTTGTAGTAGGTAACTCACTGAAAATGTGCGACTGCAATTTTAAAAAGCCAACTATGCTGGGGGTTATTAGGAAGGGAATGGAAAACAAATCAGCCAGTATCATAATAAATCAATGGTGTGACCTCATTTGAAATACTGTGTGCAATTCTGGTCGCCACACCTCAGAAAGATTATTACAGCATTGGGAAAAGTGCAGAAAAGTGCAACTAGAATAACAAAAGGGTTGGAACACTTTCCCTATGAAGAAAGGTTAATGTGCTCGGAGTTCTTTAGCTTGGAGAAACGATGACTGAGGGGTGACATGATCAAAGTTTACAAGATTATGCATGGGATAGAGCAGGTAGAGAAAGAAGTAATTTTCTCCCTTTTTCACAATACAAGAACTCGGGGGCACTCCATGAAATTGCTGAGCAGTCAGGTTAGAACAGATAAAAGGAAGTACTTCATCACCCAAAGAGTGATTAACACATTGATTTCACTGCCCCAGGAGGTGGTGGTGGCTACAAGCATGGATGGCTTCAAGAGGGGATTGGATAAACATATGGAGCCAAGGTCCATGAGTGGCTACTAGCCACAAGGTATAGATAGGAGCTCTTGGTCTGGGGCAAGTGATACACTGTATTCTTGGTGCCTGGGGGGGCAACAGTGGGAGGGCTTCTAGTGTCCTGACCCCACTGGTGGACCTCCTGATGGCACCCGGTATTTTTGGCCACTGTGTGACAGAGTGTTGGACTGGATGGGCCATTGGCCTCATCCAACATTGGCTTCTCTTATGTTCTTATGTTCCGCTTGGTAGTGTGGCAGAGTAGTTTAGCTGTACTTCTGAGAGAGAATAGAGTACCCAGTTGATAGGCCTGTCTCTTGCAATGAGCAGACCTTGTGCGATTTTTGGTCTGGGAAAGGGCAGGCTGGTGCGGGTAGAATCCTGTGTATGTGTTAGGTTCCAACCTAGTTGCTAATCACTAAAAGCTGTTTATGCTTATAAGTATCAAAGAAAATTCAAACTACTCTTTAGATTAATGTGCTTCAGCCATTTCTCCTTTGTCTACCTGGAGACCTGTGCTGCTAATCTGTTCATAGGAACCAGTCAGTAAATAAATAAATCTTCTTTGTGGTTAATATGCAATTTCTGCCTCAGTAAACTCCATATTCTACTTGTGCACCACAAAACTTACCTCACAGCAGCGAACCCAAAGCCTAAACACTTGCTAAACACCTGGTAACTGAGGGGAAGGTTTATAGTTTAAAATAAACCTGGTTTCCCCAAAATCATAGGAGGCTGTGTGGGTCCCCTCAGTTGATAGAAATGGCCTGTCACAGAAGCACTTTTTTCTTGCCCCAGTGTGACAAACAACAGCGCTATGGGACTTCTTGGGGTTGGAGGGGGAAAGGTATGCTGTATGCTGTGGTGAACCTGAATAAGGTCCCTCACACTTCCCGTGTAAAGGAAAGAAAAATGCTGGAACCTTAATTTACAGAACTCTCTGAGTTGTCTCCAGTGTTCCCTCTAAGCTGAGTTATCGTGAGCTAGCTCACAGTTTTTTAGCCTCCGGCTCACACATTTTTGCCTTAGCTCAGGAAGGATGGCTCCAGAGCAAGCTAATTTATGCAGTAGCCAAGTCGCTCACTCACAACTTTAATGCCAGTAGCTCACAAAGTAGAATTTTTGCTCACAAGACTCCACAGCTTATTTGGTCCTTTTCCCTGGATATAGTTCTCCATTTGTATACCTGCTGTGTGTTTCTAGCAGATCTTCATTCTGTCATGCGTCCCCTGACAGCTTTCACTGACCCTCAGGATGTTTGCCACCACCACTCCATGGAATAACACTTCCTCTTAGTGTGACTTTTTGGCTTTTGACCTTTTGTTCTATACCACACTTCAAGCTTTCCTTAATCCTCCACCGTATTTGCTTGCTACTATAGGGAACTAGTTTATGTTTCCTGCTTGCTTCCACTTGTTCTTCTGGCATCATAATCCTTTCAAATCTTATGTGTGCCGCTGGAGGACTTCAGTTTGTATTTGATGCAGCTTGACTGAGTAGATGGGGTCTCAATTACTGAGCTGCAAAGCCACTCTCAATCTTTCTACTCTTTTAGTACAAAAAGCTAAAACTGTTTCTTAAATTAGAAGAGAAAGGAGCAAGAAGGCTCCCCCGCTGCCTTTTGCCCTGTGTCCCTTGTCCTCTTGGTAACCAGTTCTTTGTTTCATTAACACAAAGATCATGATCAAAGCACAGATAAAAAGGCCCTCATGCCAATCTGCAGCCAGCTGAGTAGCTCATGGGGGGGCTGACTCTCTAGCCAGCCTCCTTTTCCTGGGAAGGAAGGATAAACATGTGATATGCATTGAGAAGAAGCATATGGTTTAAAGCAGCAGTTTTAATTTAAAACAAATATGGTGTCAAGTTTGTGATTAATATCTTTCCCAGTGAAATGAATATGAAGGCTGGTTATTATTTTTGGTTACTTTCTGTTTAGATGGAGCCGAACCTGCACTGTGAGTGAATGAATAATGGTGATGACGGAAGGCAGTTAAAACAGCTCAATGAAATGTTTTGGGTTTTATCCAGGGCAGACTCCTATCATTCTGACCTGAAATATGAGCTTTATTTATACTCTGGGCTTCTGATCTCTTCTTGTGATTGGCTACTGCTGTTCCACCAATGAAGATGTTTTGTATCACTGACATGTTACAATCTGGAAAGCTCGGTCAGATCAGGTTACAACTCTGAGACAGGCTTTACAACACGTTCATCTCTAGGGAGAAAGGAAATGCTAAGGCTGACTGGGTTACCCGAAACAATTCTGAATGCACTGTCATAGTTACAGCTTATAAACTTCATCACCAAAGCATGTTTGTGTGTGTGTGTGGGGGGGAGGGGTTTGAATCAAAAGGAGGTCTGGACCCTGATGAGTGGACTGGTAACTGCCATTTCTCCTGAGCCCAAGGAGAGTTCATGTTGGCCACAAAATCAGCTGAATTTACATACTATGTTCAT
Organism: Lepidodactylus listeri; assembly: GCA_029233225.1. NCBI lineage: Eukaryota > Metazoa > Chordata > Lepidosauria > Squamata > Gekkonidae > Lepidodactylus > Lepidodactylus listeri. Next base: position 14,241,036 of record JARCFY010000015.1, on the reverse strand, counting down.
ATTGCTTGGTGTTGGCACTATTTGAACCAGGTAAGAGTAGATGGTAAGAACAAAGGAAAGAGTTGAAGATGAAGCATTAAAGTGTGAGAGATGTAAAAGCAAAATATGGAAGTTCTGCAGGGGCAATTGTAGCTAGTGAAGTTTCCCAGAACCCACTTTTCCAGGTAGAGTTGCCAGGTGAGACTGACAAGCCGGTGGGGGACTTTCCAGGAACCTCTGGAAGAGGGGAGGGAAGATGCAGGATTGAACTCCAGAGGGAGTTCTGGCCATCACATTTAAACCTGTGAGGCTGGTTAGGCTGAAAGTATGTGACTGGTCCAAAATCTCCCAGTCAGCTTCCACCGCAAGATGGGGATCTGAACCTGGGTCTCACAGATCCCAATCTGAAGCGCTAACTGTTACATCACAATGGCTTTCATAGGGTGGCTGCTGATGAACAGTAGCAAAGCAGCTGGGCCTAATTAAGTCATGCAAATCAGATGGTATCAAGTCACCCAGAGGGTGCTGCCTAGGGATGCCATCCTTCAGGTGGGACCTGGGGATCCCCTGGAGTTACTGCTCATCTCCAGACTACAGAGATAACTTTCCATGGAGAAAATGGATGCTTTGGAGGGTGGAGTTTATGGCATTGTACCTCACTGAGGTCCCTGTCCTCCCCAGGTTCCACCCTCAAATCTCCAGGAGTTTCCCAGCCTGGATCTGGATCTGCTGGTGGTGGCCAGGGGGGGTACTTGGCAATCCTAGGCTGCTGCCAGTAAAAACCCTGCTTTTTACTGACAGAAACAGTTAGAACCTCCCCACCTCCCCCAAACATTCTAATTTCCTCACAGTGGATGCCTGGAGCTAATGCCATTTCAAAAGGTATTGGGGGGGGGGATGCAACAGTCCCTGAAGGTTTTTTTTAAAAAAATTTGGATTTTTCTGCAGCCCGAGGAAGGGGCCTGACTATGTAGGAAAAGCTGTTTGGGGAGAGTGAGCTCTCTTTTGGCAGATATAAGTATCCACACAGAAAAAAACCCTCTCGGAATTAGAATATTGATACAAAGCTGCCTTAATCAACATTTGAAAGGGCAGTGCAATCCAAGATGGCAACGGAGCAGCAGCAAATTACTCAAGGCTCTATCTTTTAGTTGTTAATACAAAATACTATTTTTGAACACACTGAAGTCTAGTGCCAGCAAGATAACTTAAGGACAATTATATCACCCTGGAATACCTTGAAGATAGCCAGAGGAAAAACCACAGGAAGAATCAGCATTAATTAAGCCTATCTGTTAAGTATAAACCAGCCAAAGTCAGCGGCAAGACAGACACATTAGAAGCTATGGAATAGCTTTAACTTGGGGGATAGGAGGAGTGAAAGAAAGAAAGAAAGAAAATGAAGAACTATAAGAAAAGACTCAGGAGGCGCTCTGAGTCACCACCAGCCTCTACCCCCAAGTCAGCGAAACAGTTGTGTGTAGATGACGCGTTCTGGGAAGAATTGGTGAATGGGATATCTTTTACTTCCCCCTAATAAAAGAGCTAAAAATAGGGATGGACTAAAAGAGCAAAGTACTCAAATGCCACACCCCTATGAGAATGACACAACAGGGGCTGGAAGAGAGGAAGCTTTTTGCCACCCAGCAGCTAATCTAAAGACCATTAATGGTAGCATTTAGATATGGTAGCTCTGTGAGAAAATGTGTGAGAAACACTCAATGATTATCTGCTAAAATTTGCAGGGGACCAATGTTTCACTGCAGACACTGTGGCAGCTTTTTCCCAACAACTTAGCAAAATCTCCACTAAAGTAGGTGCCCTAAAAGATGTGTTAAATGAATTTGGAAAGCCAGGTGTAGTCAGTCAGAGAGCAGTGAACACAACCATGGCCTCCTCTGCAAAAATGCAGAAGAGTGGAGGATTGCCTTCAACTACTTGCTGATCTCGGTTTGACGTCTTGCCCTCAGCTGTACTTTTGGGAAGATTCAAAAAAATCCCCTACAGAGAGAGATTTTGCCCATGTGGGATGGGGGAAATCGAATCTATTGGTCATGTGCTTTTGCACTGTAGTTTTCATAACGATATTCATCTTGCTTATATTGAAGCGGTGATCGCCCCCTTCCAGGATCAATCCGAGGAGTTCATTATTGATACCTTGTTGTCATCTCAGAGAGCTGAGATTCTTGAGACTGTAGCAAGTTTTTTATATGAGGTCTCTAGGAAGAGAGCCTTGTATTAGGTTGGACTGGAAATCTTGCTTTACCTGGCTATTTTGTGGTATATCGCCGGGTGCATTGTATTGTTTTTATGCCAATAAAGGCATTGTTATTGTTGATACTTGCTGATCTCAAATTAACAAACCAGGGCAACTAACTACAAGGGCAACAGGCAGTTTAACCCTACAGAACAACCAAATAGTATTGCTAATTGCTCGGAACTCTCTAAATCAAGGTTGTTGGGTGAACAGAAGAGAAATCACCTGTTCACTGAGCCAGCTGCTCCGTATAGAGCCATATTTTGTGGAACTTGAGAAAACAGTGAGACTCCCTGCCACTCCCCCCTATAGGAGAGTATTATTAACATTCAAGAAATCTACTATCCCTCTTATGCTGCTGAGAATGAGAAGATTTCTTGCTCTCTTTCATATAAGCCCTGTCAGAGTCTTCACAGAGGAATGGAAGAAACCATTACTGACAGGGGTGGGAAATATAGTACATCTTGTAGAGCCTTCCAGATCAGATCGAAAGAGACCTAAAGGATCTTCTTTGATGTACACCCATGGGACAATCCTGAAAAGCCCACTATTGAAGGGGGCAGAGCATCCATGACTAATTCATCTAATCTTAAGGAACCATCAAACATATTTGTCTCAACTCATATACAGTTAAACAGTGAGACCAACATTTGCCCCCCTGCAACTACTGTGAAACAAGAATCGGCTAACCTTCTGAGCCTTTCAGAATCCAGCAGTGGGACATGTATGCAAACTTCAACTCTAGATGGTCCCTTACTCGCCTCATCCCCATCAAATCTACAAACCGGCAGGTGGACACTAACCCTCCAACAGAAGTATACACATTATCTGATTCCAGCTCTTCAAACTCAAACTCAACTATTTTACTTAAACCTTAATTTCAATAAAACAGCAGAGAATTTTGGTACCAGGACATAAAATACCAATTTCTAAAGATGCTAAGACTCAAATGACAGAAAAACTGCTGCAACTGAGCCCTGGCCAAACCAAGCTAAAGCTCCTGCTGAGATAATTGTGCTAAGATTTTTTTTAATAAATATTTACTTATTTAATTATTCTTTATATTTTATTGTATAAATATGAAACCATGGCATCCGTTAACTTTTGTTTGAAGTGAGAACAATAGTCTTATTCAGAAGATCTTTTCCACTGGACCTTAGAATATGAACTCAGGTTCACCCAGTCCTTAGTAAAATTTCCCAGGTTTGAAACACTCTACCACTAGTAATTCTGAGAGCTTTGGACCCTTGTTTTCAAAGATGAAAAAATAGTATTTTATTACTGTAGTTTGTATATAATTGTATCTCAAATAACTATTCTGGTTTTGCATTATTTTTGTGTTTAAACTGCATTTTGGAACTTTTTAAAATTTACAATTTTTTTTCAGTGTGTTGAGACCAAATTAGTCAATGGTTTTATAAATTATTTCTCTGCAAGATTCAGATTGAAGAAATAATTTGAGATGGATCCAATTGCAGATGCCAGTTTGTTGAATAAAGCCCTGTTAGGTCCTGTGTTCAAATTCCCCCCCCCCCCTTCTCTCGGTTCATTTAACTTATTTTTTTTGTTATAGCTTTTATATTACATGGTGATGAGATGTAAATTTCATAACATTTTCCTATTAATAAAGTAATTAAAAAAAACAGAAGAGGTGGGATTAGGCAGCTAATTTTTTTTTAATTGCATGCCAGCATTTCAGTGTTTCAGTGCTGGAGGGTGGCAGTGCTGGAAAAAGGTCTGTCCCCTTGGGAGGCCTGGTACCAACAACCAATCATTGCCTTCCATGATATTCCTTCATTCACACTCTAGAGCACATTCTAGTATGTTCCTGGGTGCCATTTTCAAATACAGTTTGCAGTTTGTGCAGCTAGCCAGAAAACATGCAAGTGAAGCAAACAAGCAAGTCTGCCAGAGTTCGTGGGGCCTTCTCAAGAGAACAGGAGACCACCAACTTTCCTTCAATTTGGGATGAGGAGAAAGTATAGATAGCACTCCATGTGTCCCATAGGAACTACAATTCCTTTGATTGGATCACAAAGGAAATAGTGGCCCATGGCCACAACATGACCACAGAGGAACGCAGGACCAAAACCAACACCATGCATCTGGAATACAAGAAGGTTGCAGCCCACAGCAACCAGTCTGAAAACAATAAAGCAACCTGCCCTTTTTATTCAGAGCTGCTTCACATTCTGCATCGGGATGCCAGCATGAAACCGAGGAGACTAGTTCGAAACTTGAAGTTTCAGACCCCAGTGAGACAGCCAGTTGTGCCCATGCAGTTGCAGGAGGGATCCGAGGAACTTTTCACACATGATCTGGCTTCCATTAACCATGACAACATATGTGAGTCTTCTGCAGGAAATGCAGGTACATTTACTGTGGGATTGCCAGGTCCCACCTGGAGTCTTGGGGAGGGCAGGGTCATCATAGGAGTAGCAGCCATGTACTTCAGGGCATAAGAGAGAGGGACTTGGTGGGAGAATAAATTTAGCTGGTCCAAGAGGTCTGCAGGACCATTGTAGACATATCTTGCAATTCAAAAGAGCCCCGTCCCACCAGGAGATTTTTGGGATGGAGCCTGGGGAGGGCTGGCATTCCTAAAAGAGACATTGTCATGATATGATGCCAATTGTCCATGTGAAGAAATGCATTTTCTCGGGGGGGGGGGGTTGGCAAGGAGCAAAGCCTCCACTTTGCATTTTAAAAGGTTTTTATTTCTAGGTAGAGGAGGAAGATTGTACCTCAGCCCACCTTCATACAAAATCAGCATGTTCTCCAGGGGATAAAAGAGGGGGGCTGGGGGTGACAAACTTCAGGGGGCTAAAGTCAGCTGCAGGGTCCAGTAAGCCAGTCACATGGTCTACACCAGCTGCAGGTTTAAAAATCAACCTGGAACTGTTCTGACTGTGGCCATTAGGGGCACAGAAAGGTCAGTGGTGATGCCAGTTTCTAGGTGGGGCCCATAGGCGTCAAGTACGGGGGGGCTCAAGGGCTTCAGCCACCCCGAAATCTCCTGGGGGGACTGATCCCCCCCGGGAAAATGGAGCACCCTCCGCCACACCTCCCCGGGCCCTTCCTAGGGCCACTCCTGCTTCCTCTCTCTCCCCCCCTCCCTGGCCTGGCCACTCCGTCCCTCCCTCCCTCCGTCCAGGGCCAGCTAAGCAAATGCCCAGCTGGCCCCTGGACGGACGGAGGAAGGGATGGAAGCAGGAGTGGTCAGGCCGGGGGGGAGGTGGTGGCAGCAGGGACATGGTCCTGGCAGGCACGCGCGCTTCGCACACGCGCACAGAAGAGCCCCCTCCCCTGGAATTTTAAAACTCGATGCCCCTGGTGGGGCCTAGAGTTCTTCCATTGACCTTGCAGACTTATGTTGGTCTTCTACAGGGAACTAATCATGTCCTTGGGTGGCCAGGTCATACCAGCCCAGCAGGAGGAATGGGGGGACAACAAACTTGGAGAGTATGTAGAGGAGCATTCGGGGAGTTCGGCTGTGAGTTTGGTGTCTCTAGCTTGCACAGGATCTGTTCTGTGCACTTCTAAACCCCCTGAACCTGCACCTCTCAAAATGATCGACGTTTAGGGATGGGCACAAACCAGTTCATGAATTAAAGTCTGTCACAAATTTTGGCCAGTTTGTTGTTCATGAAGTGATACTTGTGGAAGAGCAACTGGCACACACATTTCACGAACTTTGGTTCAGGGCAGTTCGTGAATGGATACATTTCCAGACAGACTACCTCTGCTCAATGAAACTGTTTACAATACTCCAAGGCAATGGGGGTAGTGGGGGAGGAATTGTTCAGCCTTGGAAACAGCAATAGGAGCCCTCCAAAACTTAACATGCACTCCTGGCTGTCAATAGCAGAGTTCCATCCTGCTCTATGGGATCAAAAAGCTATATATATGCTCAGCTCAGCCCCACATGCTTCTGTTTGTCAGCTTTTTGCAGAGAGGCAGGGAACTTGTTAATAACTGACCAACAGAGCACATTCATTTCCTCCTGATTGTGAACTCCTCTATCCAGCTGGGTTATTGTTTTAATTTAATTTAATTTTATTATTAAATTTTAATAATACATCCCCCTAAGGAAAAAAAAATAACTTACATATCAGAAAAGGGGAGGCAGAAGAGAGTCTTACCTATATCTCTCTAAACTCCAGAAAGAATTGTAAAGGTCTGGACAGCAATTTAAAAAAATATGGGTAACTTTTGAAAGAGATTTTGAGGTGCAACATCTATTGGAATAATTTGATACCACAATCTATATGCATTTTTAAAAAGCAGGCATAAAACATTACAACTCAGAGCAAGTCAAATACAAAAAACAATTCCCCACGCAATACAACACTCACCTGCTGGGGGAAGAGCACAGGGGGGAAGGGAAGACAGCAGTATCAAATAGCTCCTGGCAGAGAAGGCAGCTTATTTTCTGAACACAGCTCTGGTTAAGATGAACCCATAAAGCTAGGGGAGCTACCTAATAGATTTGCCTAAATGCTGTCTCCACTTCCTGCCACAGCATCGCCTATGGCAAGTTTAACTGACCTATTCCTAGACAGAGACCCCTGCCCCTTCCTATAGCAGGGAAAAATTCCTTACAAACCATTTTTCAAACTCCCCAAACCAAATCAGTAGAAATGAGTGAACAGCATAGCAAAACAGCTCAGGGGGAAAGGAAAACAAAATTACCTTTTACCCTACCCCTGGAAGAAGGTCAAGGAACCAAACTGGCTGTGATTTGGTTGTTAGGCTATGAGCCATCCCATCCCTCTGAGCAGAGGGGCTCAGCTACTGGGTTCCTTGGCTGAGTGAGGACCCACATTTTATACCCTTCTGATTGTGAACAGGTCTCCCTGCTGGGGACTGGGTGTTAGGTGGACTCAGGGCTCTTTGCCACCATTGGCGGCACAATCTTTCCATTTTATTCTATGGGGCCATAGGATACAATAAGAAATTGTGCCACTGCAGCAGCGCAACTCTAGAAAGATGGGTTTTGAAACTTTAAAGCCCTTCTCTCTTTGCTTCTCCTTCCAGCCCGCTGAGAGCTGGGAACAGGGCTTGCCGCCACTGCCATATGTACCTGCTCCGGGGCTTGTTACTGCTGGAATGCAGCTCCGGCTCGTTCCGGCTCCAAATGACCCCTGGTTGGGAGGGTATCAGTGTGGAAGACCTTTGGGGGAGGGGGTTGTAACTGGGATCCCAGAAATGTAATCCACCCCAAACTTAAAGCAATTGTAGAAGAGTCAGTCCTAACATCCACTATGGAAGCAACCCTAAAGGTACAACTACTACTTAGGAACATACTTGAAATAGTCCCCATGCATTATTTCAGTGTATGAACATATGTTAACATTTCAATCCATAAACACTTGGTTGAGCTAGAAACTGTACAGTTTTTATTATGCAAGAAAGTGCATCACTAATCACTTTAAATGGGAAACTCTGATTTCCACTGGTCTTGTGTGGCTGGGGTGACCACCAAGCTGTCATTGGGGGGTAACTTTGGGGAGGCCATGTTGGAAGTCTGTTGGCATGTCTGCCTTTCTGTTGTTGCATCACTTAAACTGGAAAGCTCTGATTTCCATTGGTCTTGTGTGGCTGGGGTGCCTGCCAAGCTGTCATTGTGGGGTAACTTTGGGGAGCCCCTGTCAGAAGCTTTTTTGTCATGTCTGCTTTCAGTCCTTCCAAATCTGCCTTTGTAGAATTGTGGGTGGTTCAGTCAGCCTGACAGGTGTTTCCTGTGCAGAGAAGAAGAATACTTTATGGTGTGTCAGCCCTTAGGGAGCTGTGAGAGTTCTGGGCACTGGTAATGCTTCTTTTCCTTGTCTGGTGATGGTGGGGTGCCCCACCAAGCTTTTGTGTTAAATTTGGGGAGCCCTTGTCATAAATCCTGTCATGTCTACCTTTCTGTTCTTCAGAACCTGCCTTTGGTGACTTGGAGAAGGGCTGTGCGTGTAGGGGGGGGGATCTTGCTTTGCTTCCAGTGTCTGGCTCAGGTAAAGTTTCCCTGTGAGTTTTGTGTCATTGGCTTGTTTCTTAGCTGTTCCATAAACTCCTGTAGCAGCAGCTGTCTTTTCCAGAGAGAGTAGTGGGGAGACAATATGGGGGGGGTCTGTAACTGGGACCCCAGAAATATTATCCACCCCCAACTTGGAGAGGTTGTAGAGGAGCAGGTGGCAGGGTGAGGTTCCATGTGCATTTGTTGTGTACAGCTTACAGGGCATCCATTCTATATTCTTTTGAACCTGGTGCCTGAGATTTTCCCCCAAAAGCACTTTCCTGACTTGACCTTAGTCCTGTTGGGTTTGCAGTGCCACAGTGGCACTGGTTCTGCTGAGCACATTGCACTAGTTCTGCTGAGCTTCCAAAAATCCCCACCAATTTCACTTTCTACTTCAGAGATTCCCAGGGACATATATTCTGTTCTGCTGGTCTTCTATTGCCTCTACTTTCTCCTCCTCAATTGGAAACAATGGAGGATGGGGGAAATTTCCTTGGGGCTGTAACCCAAACCCCGTGAATCCAATCCTCATCAAACTTGGAGGGCAGGTAGAGGACAGTCAGTGGGAGATTCTCTGTGAGTTTGGTATCTCTGGCTTGCACAGAATTCATTCTATACACTCCTGAATCATCTTAACCTGCTTCTTTCATTTTCCCAGAAAGCACTTTTCTGGGAGAACCTTCTTTGGGAAGCTGTAACTCGGACCCTGTTAATCCAATTGTCACCAGACTTGAAGGGCAGGTAGAGAGTGTCAGCTGGAGACCTTCGGTGTCTCTAGCATGCTGGAGAGGCATTCTACCTCAAACTTCCCAAACTGAACTGGTTCATCTAGGGTCAAAAAGTTTGTGGTTTGTGAACGGCGCACACCACAAACCATGAACTGAACCACATTTTCCCAGTTCTTGCCCATCCCTACCAAGGCTCAGGAAACTATAAAACAGATCCTGTGCAAGCTAGAGACATCAAAGTTGCAGGGGACCTCCTTTGAATTCTCCTCCACATGCTCTCCAAGTTGTTGTTTTGCAGTTCTATAAACATTTTGATTTAATAGAGACCATCTGGAAATGTCTCTGCTCATGAACTGGCATGAGCCTCCATGAAAAGTTTGAAAGTTCAAGAAAAGTTTGTGCCAGTTTATCTGCCACCAAATTTGATTTCACAAAGCACAAACTGTCCAAAATTTGTCACAAACTCCGTGAGTCAGTTTGTGCTCATCTCTACTCTTAACTGGCATTCTTCTAATGAAGATGCTGGGGATGAAGTAGGAGACTTCTGAGCCACAATAGGCATTAATGCCAGCTGGATTTTAAGGGCGCGATCACATGGAAACATCTGGCAAGCATCCCGCACCCATCGGCAACCTGTATCGCCCCGCCGAAGAAGCGGAGTTAAAAAACACCTGCAAAAGTGCAGTATTTTCCCGAAAACGTGGGACGCGGGCAGGTGTCAGATTGTGGAAGCGCTGGTACCCATTCGCATCCAGTGCCCGTCTGCGTCCCATCTGGAAATCTCCTAGGATTAGAATTGATCTCCAGGTGAAAGGGATCAATTCACCTGAATAAAATGGCCACTTTGGAGGATGGACTCTATGGCATTTGTCAGTTGACACTGCCACTATCCAGGGCGGAAGTTGGGATTTCCAGAGTAAGGCGAGCCAGCTCCCTCCCCCACCCCCGACGGAATGTTCTCCTCCTCCCAGCCACTGAAGCTTCAGCTGTCCTTGGGTGCTTGTTACTTCACACAGACTTGTTTTGATTCACATATTGTTTCCTACAGGTGCAAACCGATTCTCCTTTCCCGCTTTGTAGCCTGGGAATAAAACAAAGTAACTGTTTTGGGCGCCTTTTCCCCAGCCAATGATTGGGGGTTTATGTATGACAGTTTGGTTTGATTATTCTATAATTGCACTAACATGATTCTTCCACTCCACTACTAACTCAACATGTGTATCCCGAAGATAACCCTCCAATAAAGAAGATCTTGTTTAAGAACCCTTTGCTTGGTGTGGTTGCATCCCAGGTAGTGTCCCAGCATTACACTCCATTGAAGTCCCTCCCCTCAACAAACTGTACCCTCCCAAGGCTCCACTCTCAAAATCTCCACATATTTCCAAACCTGGATCTGATGACCCAAACGATGGCCTGGCAGCAAAACTAAACACTGACCAGGGTGCCAAGGTTTTCCTGGTATCCTGCCTGTTCATACTCCTACTTCACTCTCATAATCACTGTTTCAGTTCTCTCTACAGCGAGAGCACTGTGCTTATTACAGTCCTCTAAACTGCTGCTCTGTAAAATCCACCATCTACATCAGCTGACTATAAATTTATAGATACAGACAGATAGATATTAATCACCATGGCTTTCCACCACTGCCATTTTCCTGCCTTTGAGCTCAGTGCTTTCCCAAGCACTTTTAGAAGAAGAAGAGAAGAGAAGAGAAGAGAAGAGAAGAGAAGAGAAGAGAAGAGAAGAGAAGAGAAGAGAAGAGAAGAGAAGAGAAGAAGAGATTGGATTTATACCCCGACCTTCACTACCTGAAGGAGTCTCAGAGCGGCCTACAAACTCCTTTCCCTTTCCCTTCCCACAACAGACACCCTGTGAGGTAGGTGGGGCTGAGAGAGCTCTGAGACAACTGTCCTTGAGAGAACAGCTGGTACAGAGCTATGCCTTGCCCAAGGTCATCTAGCAGGTACAAGTGGAGGAGTGGGGAATCAAACCCGGTTCTCCCAGATTAGAGTCCGCGCACTTAACCACTGCACCAAACTGGCTCTCATTTTATACAGCTTCCCACAAATAAAGTATCAGATCAATTGACTGGAAGACCCTAGCATGAGTTATCACTCCACTTACAAATAAAATGAAAAGGCTGGAATAAGTAAAATCATTCTGTCTAAATAAAAATACCTAGACCTGTCATTAATGTTGTATTCTACCCATGAGTAATCCTCTCCACAGAAAACCTGCCTCACTTCTGTCGCCTTTCATTGTTTGTTGCTCCTGATTCCACACTCTAAAGTTCATTAAAATTGCAGCAAATGTCTGTTCAAGGCATCAGTGTCACACAGTTAGGAAATTTATGCATTGAAGTTTCTCTTTTGTTCACTAGTACCAGCTTTCTTTTTCTTCTCACAATAGGTAAACCAGTTTTATGTTTCTGTCATTCAAAAACCATTTTTCTCCTACCATCCAGCCAATCCATTTTCCCAGTACGTTGCCTCCCCCCCACCCTTTTATTTCACTGTACTTTCCTTGCTTGCTTTGGCTTTCTGCTAAATTCATCACAACCCTGTTTTTATACCTTCCATGGTGTATTCTGTGGCTCAGTAAAATCAGTAAAATTCTATCTGCCAGCCTGTGTGTGTTCACACAGGGATTACATATGAATGCTGCTTGGACCCACCTGTGGGTAAAATTGGAATGCTGCCAATCTTGTGCAGAATGTGTGGAATGTACTTTTAATGCTTAAGGTGGAATGTCTATTTTAAATTGACTGTAATTTTAACTTTGTTGTGAGCCGCTCTGAGCCTGCCATTTGACGGGGAGGGCGGGATATAAATTCCAAGAAATAAAAGAAAGAAAGAAAGCTGCCTTAGAGAAGCATCCATGCCAGCACTTTGATGTGTGCATTTTGCGTGGCAGCTTGCTGAAATTTGTGAGTGCTCACACAAAGACAAAGAATTCTGAACTTCCAGGGGTCCGTTGGGGCTGGAGCGAGGTGGAGCAAAGCTCCGCCAGCTCAGGAGTGGCCACTAGGGCAGCCACCGGTTGAATCAGATTCTCTAATCTGATTCAGCCTGCTGCCGAATTGCCGCCGAAATTCGGTGGCAACTTTAAAAGCAACTGGAGGGGAGGGGGTTTGAGGGAGAGGCTCCAAACTTGCAGGGTAGCTGCTGGGGCCTCTTCTCGAAATACCCACCAAGTTTCAAGAAGATTGGACCAGGGGGTCCAATTCTATGGGCCCCCAAACAGGTTGCCCCCATTCCCTCCATTGTTCTCTATGGTGGGAAAAAAGTTAACATTTTTTTCCCACCATAGAGAACAATGGAGGGGATGGGACAACCTGTTTGGGGGCCCGTAGAATTGGACCCCCTGGTCCAATCTTCTTGAAACTTGGTGGGTATTTCGAGGAGAGGCCCCAGCAGCTACCCTGCAGGTTTGGAGCCTCTCCCTCAAACCCCCTTTCCTCCAGCCCCTCATATACCCTATGATTTTTTGCCATTGATTTCAAAGGCCCGTAGGGTATAATGGGGCTGAAACTGACATTCCCTTTCTGACACACTTCTGGTGATGTCAGGGGACGTGACATATGCTAATGAGTTATGCTAATGAGTTATGCTAATGAGCTCCTGCACCTCTTTTCCTACGAAAGGACCCCTGTGAACTTCTCTGCTGTTAAGACAACTGCTGCCAGACATAAGACTGTAAAGTCTAGAGGAAGTTGACAAACTACTCTTAACTGTATACCCCACTATGTGTCTCCTTGACCTGTGTCCATTGTGGCTAGTTAAAGCTGGTTACGCTGGGTTCCGTGATGCCCTAGGGGAGATTATCAACAAATCCCTCTTGGAGGGCCAGTTCCCTGGGACACTTAAGGAGGCCGTGGTCTATCCTCTCTTGAAAAAACCATCTTTGGATCTGGCTGAACTGGCTAACTATTGGCCAGTTTCCAACTTGCCCTATTTGGGCAAGCTAATCAAAAGGGTCATGGCAGTCCAGTTGCAGGGCTTTTTGGATGACACTTCCACTCTAGACCCCTTCCAGTCTGGGTTTTGCCTGGCACACAAGATGGAGAAAGCACTGGTCACCCTCACAGATGATCTCCGGAGGCACCTGAATTGAGGCAGATCGGCAGTGCTGTTGTTGGACCTGTCGCCAGCATTCGACACAGTTGACCATCAGCTACTGATCCACTGCCTCACCAACTCTGGAGTTCAGGGGCTTGCCTTGCAATGGCTCGCATCCTTCCTTCAGGGTTGGGGACAAAGAGTGGTGATAGGGGAACAGCTGTCCCAAAGGCCTCTACTGATTTGTGGAGTGCCTCAAGGGGCGGTACTTTCCCTGATGCTGTTCAATATCCATATGAGCCCCCTTGCCCAGATTGCTTGGAGGCATGGGCTGGGGTGTCACCAATATGTGGATGATACCCAGCTCTATCTGTTGCTGGGCAGCCAGTCTGACTCTACACCAGAAGATCTGGATTGGGCATTACAAGCTGTGGCTGGTTGGCTTAGACTGAGCAAACTGAAACTGAATCCAATGAAGATGGCGGTCCTGTGCCTGAGCCAGAGCAGTCTGAGGGTAGGGATCCCACTTCCGACCTTCGATAGGGCACCGTTGGTGCCAGCGCCAGAGGTTAGGAGTCTGGGAGTGCTCCTGGATGCCTCTTTTATCATTTTCGGCTGATTTGGCAGTTGGTTCCCTTCCTCAAATACAACAGCAACAGTGATCCACGTGATGGTCACCTCGATATTAGACTACTGTAAAGCTCTCTACATGGGGCTGCCCTTGTCCCAAATCTGGAAGCTACAGCTGGTGCAAAATGCTGTGGCCAGGCTGTTGATGGGTCTCTCTATGTGGGAGCACATCTACCCTGTGCTGAAAGCATTGCACTGGCTGCCAATAGCATACAGATTTGCTTCAAAGTGCTGGTTTTCACCTTTAAAGCCCTTTATGGTCAGGGTCTGGCATACCTGAGGGACTGTCTTTCCCCACATGTTTCCCGGAGAGCACTGCATTCAGGGGCCTAAAACCGGCTGGCCCTCCCAGTCCCCAAAGACACCAGGCTGGTGATAACCAGGGCCAGAGCCTTCTCAATGGTGGCTCCATACTGGTGGAATGAGCTCCCAGAGGAGATCAGGGCCATGTGGGAACTTTTACAGATCCACAGGGCCTGCAAGACAGAGCTCTTCCACCAGGCCTTCGATTAGGAGCTGCCTCAAACACGGAGGAATGACCCTGTGCCCTGCCTTTACCACCTCTAGCCTGTCTCACCACACAAATTAGTTGTCCAAATTGAGCTGATGTGAGAATACAATCAGGACTGTCACCTAAGTAGTTAATCTAGAAATCTCTGCTCTTGCACTATCTGAGTATTATTCTGGCACTTTATGGATAACTGATTTGTCTATGGCTGGTTTTATGAATGATTTTTATTGTATTTATATCTGCATTTTTATGTAAGCCACCCTGAGCCTGCCTTGGTGGGAAGGGTAGGGTATAAATTGATGGATGGATGGATGGATGGATGGATGGATGGAAGGAAGGAAGGAAGGAAGGAAGGAAGGAAGGAAGGAAGGAGCCAGCGGTGTTTACAAAGGAATGAATCATTAAAAGTGGCAGGTGAAAAGTTACCTGGTTCAACCACACATGTTCTTGACTGCAAAAAAAATAACTCCCCCCCCCCAATTGGCCAAAATCTGTCCTTCATATTTATGATGGATCTGTTGGGAGGTGTGGGCAATCCTCTCAAGAGAGCCCAAAGTTTATAGTGGTCAAAGCACAGAGATATTGTGTGTGTGTGTTAGATGCTATGGAGTTGCTTCCAATTTATGGCAACCCTGTGAATTAATGTGCTCCAACATCCTATCATTAATAGCCTTGCTCAGGTCTCATTTTAGCTTCTAGGTACAGTTCATGCTTGATTTGATCTAGGTATTAAAGGATACTATATTTGATCTCTCTCCATTGAAGCTGCATATTCCACAGGAGGGCAACTTTCATAAGGAAAGGCCCCTTCTCCCATCCTCGAAAGTCACACAGTCCTTATTCTTGCTATGTATGCCAGATTTTGTAATATACATGAGAAAAAAACCAATATTAACAGATGGAAAGAGCAATATATATATTCGACTATGTTTGTCTCCTGGGCTTAGGGAAGAAACAAACAACTCTGAATTAAAGAATTAAGACATGATAAAAAGAGATTATGTACAACTAAAATATGCCCAAAGCATATCATTGATCTCTAGAGGAACCAAAGAACAAAGGAGAAATGATTCATAGAGTATGTGGTGAAGTGTTTATGAGCAGATTACTTTATGCTGTCTCTTTAGGGTTCCCCCCCCCCCCCTTGGTAGTATTAGGTAACCTTTTATTCATTTCAGTGGTGTGGTGCAGACCAAAATTTTGGAAAAATGAGGCACTTAATAGTTCTGTTGCTCCATTCCACAGAGCTGAGGTGTATGGAAACATGGCGCATTCTTTGAAATACTGGATACCTGATAGGGGCACTCTGACGAGATCCTTGTAAAAACATCAGGGCGCTCTTATGTGCCTGGGCTCCAGCATAGTTCAAAAAACCTTGCACCTAATATTCTATCAAAAACCTGCCACCATAAAATCACACACATGGATGCTTTAGCTTCTCTTCCTGTAATGGTCTTCTCATACACTGAATGACAGCATCCAAAACTCACACTCTTCAGAGGATATTGTGTGGCTGCTACAACAGAGTGCTCTGAATTACTTGTTTAGGAAACACTGCTACTGTCTTTGCCTGGCCTAGGTAAATTGTTCATGACAAGAAAACTTTTGCTTTGAGGAGTGAGATTTCACACCAAAGGTAGCCCTCAAGTAGTCCTCAAACCACAAGAAAATGAAGTCCTGGTCTCATTCTCCTGATGTGGGTCCAGTGCAATGCTCCCTCTAAGCTGTGGAGTCTTGTGAGCAAAAATTCTACTTTGTGAGCTAGTGGCATTAAAGTTCTGAGCACGTGATTTGGCTACTGCATAAATTAGTTTGCTCTGGAGCCATCCTTCCTGAGCTAAGACAAAAATGTGTGAGCTGGAGGCTAAAAAACTATGAGCGAGCTCACACTAACTCAGCTTAGAGGGAACACTGGTCCAGTGTCAAGTAAGAAATGACATTTCATTTTTGGATCATTTTAATCTTAAAATATATTCTTTTCTGTATTATCGTTATGACACAAGTTCATTTTGTACATTATGTTACTATTAACCTTAGTCTCCATATATGCTCCGAATGAAAAACAAATATCTTCCATACAAGAACTGCTCATAGTCCTAACACAATTTCAAGAAGAACTACTCATAGGAAGTGATCTTAACCAGGTTGTGAATCCTGCACTAGACCACTCCTGCAATCCCTCCCTGACAACTTCGCCTTCTGCACACAACACACACTTGGCAGCAATACTAGAAGACTTCCATCTAATTGATGCATGGCGTCACTTTCAACCAACAACACAAGACTATTGGAAAGTATTGGAGTCGGGAGGCCGGTAACAGTGAAATCAGCATAGTTATTTATTGCGGGTCAAGATGGAACATGGGAAACCCCAGGCTCAGAGCCCTCTTTTATGTCGGTCAGAGATAATCCCCCGACCTCGCCCCAATGTCCTGATAGGACCTTAAGATAGTGGTTACAGTTCATAGGTCCCCTGGGGGAAACCTAGGCTCATGATTGGCGGTCGTTTAGGATCCGACCGGCTATTGTTCTACCTGGCCGAAGCTCAGGTAGATTCTGGCCATGTGCGATGACCACTGGCGGTCACCATTACGAGAGTCCCTGGCGACTGCAGTCTTGATACACAACAACTATAAATATTTCTCACTGCGTCACCACACTTACTCCAGAATAGACTTCATTCCTGCATGTAAAAATCTAATCAACGAAATAACAGAGCCTAACATTGGTAACATCACCTGGTCAGACCATGCATGGATAACTTGATCTCTACACCGAGACACTGAAGAGACCACACACAGAATCTGGTACCTTAACAAAGCTCTACTTTATTCAGAGCAGCATTCAGCAGTGGTGGAAGCCCAAATTAAACAATACCTTCAAAACAACTCTATGACAGACATCTCCTGTCTTACTCTCTGGGACACTCTGAAAGCTGTTCTCAGAGCCAACATCTCTATGGCATCTCACCTGAAAAAGCAAAAAGAAGAAGCAAAATCCAAAATTAAAGAATATATTAAATACCTAGAAGATCTTCACAAAACAAGAGGAGGCAACAGAATATATAGAAAACTCCAAACAGAGCATAAGATATTAGAATCACTTGAAGGTTCCCAGTTTCAGAAAAACTTATTGTACCTGAAACAAAAATATTGGAACTCTTCCCCAAAGTCTCTCAGACTTTTATCATGGAGAGTCAAAATGCAGCAGCTCTCAAAAATGGTGTCCTCACTGCGAGACAATATGGGTAAACTACACACCAATACCAAAAAAGTGTCAGAATTTTTTGCCAAATACTATCAGATATTATACACCTCCAAAAATCCAAACACAACATCCATATCCAATTATTTACTTTCAAATGTACACATAAAGAAATTAAAAGAAGTCCATCACTCCTTCATATCTAAGCCAATCAAAAAAGAAGTCCTTCAGGTAATCAAGTCCCTGAAAAACAACAAATCAGCAGGACTGTATGGCTATCTGCCAGAGTTCTACAAAAAAAAATTGCCTCTATACTAGCACCTCTTCTGACAGAATCCTGAAATGAGATCTTGACATCCAGCTCTCTACCACCCTCCTGGTACACTGTGTCAATTGTTCTAAACCCCAAACCACTCCAAATCGCAAATTTTGTCTCTCAATCTTGCCCCCGATGGTCTTCTTCAATTGAAATCTAATCATTCATATCATTGGGCAGATAAACCAAAATCATATCTGGAAATACAAATCACACCCTCCACAAAGGACCTGATGAAGCTGAATTATCTGTGTAAAGTTCAAGTGATCACGGCAGACCTGGAAAAATGGGACAAAATGAAGTTTTCCTGGCAAGATAGATTTCACCTCATTAAAAATTTTGTTCTCCCCAAAAATTTTCTTTCCTGTGCCATATCAATTGAAATACCAGCAAGTATCCTACAACACTGGCAATCGGTGATCAATATCTTTCTTTGGAATGGCAAGAATTCCTGAGTAGCTTTCAAAAAACCACTCAGGGAGGACTTGGTTTTCCAGACATAAGCATATACTACAGAGCTATACTTTAATCAAATGTCATCAAGATACTCAAAAACAACAATCAGCTGATTGGCTATTGATGCTGGACCCACTACTGCATCCGCTTATGCTAAATGATGCTCTTTGGACTACTCTGAAATTATGCCCCACTGATCTTAGCAATAATATCTTCATTTCAAGTATCCTAAAAACATGGGATACCTTTGAAAAAGTCTGGGCCCCAAGGTCTCAAGGTTCTCCTCTATTTTTCATCAGCCATGGTTTCCTCCAGGAAATGATCTGCACATTGCAACAAGATGGAGACAAGCCAATGTCTCACGTATAATGGACATCACATTGAACAAAAATACACCTTGAAGAAAAACTGAAAAATAACATTCCATGGTATTTTTACCTGCAAATGAAGCATATGTTTACTCAATTGCACCTTTCAGCTGCACTAAATTCCCAGCCTACTAAATTTGAATTGCTAAAAGGAGATCTATCAGAGTCAAAAGGTGTCATCAAGAAAACATACCTCATACTATTCCAAAAAGGCTCATCAAAAATACTAACATACCCAAAAGCCTGGTCAAGCAACTTCCCTGGGACAGAGGTCAGACTGAATGGCCTGTAGTTGCCTGGGCCATCCCTCCTCTTTTTTCTGAAAAGTGAGATAACATCTGCCCTCCTCCAGTCTTGTGGCACATCTCCTGTCCTTCAAGAGGTCTGGAAAATGGTGGACAAAGGCTCTGCAAGCTGTCTAGAAAGTTCTTTGAGCACTCTTGAGTGCATACCACTGGCCCGGGGGATTTGTACTCATTCAATGTAGCCAGGTGCTTCTTAATTACCTCTTTGTCCATGTCAACCAGCAGCCCAGACACCATGCGTTGCCTACTACCATCTCTAAATGAGACTGTTCTCTTCAGATAAAACACTGAGGCAAAAGAGACATTAAACCTTTCTGCTTTCTGTCTGTCCCCTGTCAGTTTCTCCATTTTCACCCAACAGTGGGCCCATCTCCTCTTCTATCTTGCATTTGCTCCTCACATATCTGAAGAAGGTTTCCATGTTGTAGTGAGCCTCCCTGGCCAGCTTTAGTTCACTGTGAGCTTTGGCCTCTCTGATGGTTGATCTACAGTGCCTAGGAACCTGCAGATACTCTTCTCTAGAGGTATGTCCTTGCTTCCATTTCTTGCACATTTCCTTTTTCTCCCTTAGCACATCACAGAGTTCTCTGTTCATCCACACTGGCTTTTTAGATTCCCCACCATGTTTCTTTCTTGTTGGAATACCGACGGCTTGAGCTTACAAGAGCTCTTTTTTAAGGAGAGCACATTCTTCACTTGCTCCTTTCCCTTCCAGAAGTCTTACCCATGGAATAATTCTCATCATGCCCCTGAGTTTATTAAAATCTGCCCTACTGAAATCTAACATACACGTGTGACTATGAACTTCCTTGGTCCCTGACAGCAAAAGGAATTCTAGAAGGACATGGGCACTTCCCCCTAGGGTGCCCACCACCTTCACCCCATCTACCAGCTCTTGCCTGCTAGTCAATATTAAGTTGAGTATGTCTGAGCCCCTCATAGCTTCCTCCACCATTTGGTGAAGGAAGTTGTCAGCCAGACAGGTCAGGAATGCACGTAATTGTGGGAGCTTTGCAGAGTTTGTCTCCCAGCACCCATCAGGGAAGCTGAAGTCACCCATAACTACGAGGTCATGTTCTTTGGATACCCTGTCAAGCTGTTCAAGGAGGGCAGCATCCACCTCTTCATCCTGGTCAGGAGGTCTGTAGCAGACTCCAACCACAATACTGTTTGTCCTTCCTTCCCTTATCCTCACTCAGATACTTTCCATGGGTTGTTGCCCTCCCCCTCCAGTATTTCTTGACAACCAAACCCTCTCCTCACATACAGTACCACTTTGCATCCTCTTTGACCCTTTCGGTTTTTCTTGAACAACTGGTAACTATCCACTACTACATTCCAGTCCTGGGAATCATCCCACCAAGTCTCTGTAATGCCTCCCAAATCATATCCCTCTGTCTGCATTAGCAGCTCAGGCTCTTCCTTCTTATTGCCCAAGCTTTGGGCATTGCTACATAGACACCTGAAGCCCCGCACCTTTGGTACACCCAGCCCTACCAGGTGGGCTCTGTTATTTGCTCTCCTTCATTTAAATCCCTGTTGATCATCTCCTTCCCCTTGTAGTGTCAGCTTGCAATGTTAAATGGAAGAGATGCATAGACTTTGCATCCATTAGGTTTGTACTATTCATATTACTGCATCATCCACAAAGGTTGCATTAGCTCAGCAGCTTCTTGGCAGGCAAATTATTTACCACAGCTCAGTAACTACATTGTGCCACTATCACATCACATACTAAGAGGTATCTTATCTTCCCAGTCTTGAGAACTGGGAAGTTAACAGTGATTTGCTGTGGTGTTATAGGTAATGCAAAGTTTTGTGGATGACTGATGGTTGTGATTTCTCTATAGCTATCTGTGACACTGCACTTTTTTTGGAGGGGGGTATTTTTTGCATTTTGTGTGTATGTGCTTGTGCCTGGAAGTCATGGTGACCTCTGACATCTCCTACCGGGGCATGGAGGATGTTCAGAGAAGTGGCATGATAGCTCACCTCTGGCCTCCTGGCCCTGGTATTCTTTGGAGATCTCCCATGTAAATAATTGCCAGGGTCAGCCCTGCTTAGCTTCCAAGATCTGATGAGATCAGTCTTGCCTGGGCTATCCAGGTCAGGGCACAGACTGCACTTTTAAAAAGCTCAGAAGTCTTGTGTAAACAGGTAATAAACTGTGAAGGATTAATTCCTCAGAGAGCCAGAGAGCCTTGAGTTACAGGCCCGCTCCAAGAGATCTGATTGATTAACATCACTTGAACAGAGAAAGAATTCTGGACTGGATGCTGAGGAAAATTTAGTCTGAATTCAGCCCTGACTGAGAGTGGTTTAATACAGATGGAGTTCTGGGGTGGTTGGCAAGAAAGAGTGGGTAGTTAGGTGAAGACTCCCATTTGGGCCAAGAAAAGGGGATAGATGTCAAGAGAGAAGAATTTTCCTACCCAATTAAAACAGAGAGATAGCTGTGAAGAGTGGAGAGATCCCTAGTATGATGTGGTTAGACACTGACTTTTGGAATCAGAAGGGTCAGTAAAGCTCAAGAAGAGTACTGATGTGTTTAGTGAAGGAGTTTAGGTACAGGATAGAGTATCCTAGCTTTCTGGAAACCAAAAGAGTCAGTGAATACTGGTATGTTAAGAAAACACTGAAACAAAAGCCTCTCATCTTAAAGATTCTAAGTCACTGTGAAAACCTTAAGAAAATTTCATTTGGTTAAAACATATGAACTGAAGTCTGTGCATGTACTGTTTGACTTCAAATTTCTTTATTGAGTTACCTCAGAAATTTTATCCCTGATTTTACCTGACCTTTTCCTGTCCATATTGAATAAAATATTTTGATATTTTTGAATTTCAAAAAGCCTCAAGGGCGATTTTTGTGGTATAAGTTGAAGGGTGATCTTGACCCTTCCCTCAGATTCCTGGGCTGAGCCAGCAGCAAAATTTCAGACTGTGTCAGAGTGGGACTGTCATAGTTTTGTTAGGGAAGAAGAAAACAGATAACTAGAGTGGCTCAGTCAGACAGGGAAAGAAAAAAAGTCAGGAAAATCTTGCCTCTGAGGGAAGGAAGTGGAAGAGGTGTGTCATATTTGGTGGCAGCATCATGATACAAAAATAAAACCCACAACTAGTTTGTCTCACCATAATAACAAACTATTATAAGAAAATATTTTATAAATTTGTGAGGAATTACCACATAATTCCTGTCAGAAATGGCACCACTACATAGACTGAGAGAGGTGCATGGATATTATCAGGGAGAGAGAACACCAGCTGAGAACAATTCTAGTCAGGAGGCAGAAATTATGAGAATGAAGATTGTACTGGCAAAAGAAGAAAGCAGGGCAAACTGTACACACAACTAGGCTGTCATTTGGACAGAGCCTCAAACAGATCTGTTGAGGGAAGCAAAGTACACACATTTGAAGAACCGATGCAATTAATTGGCTTAGGACAGTTTTACAGAAAAGTTCCCACATAACTTAGATGGTTTCTGAGGGATAAAAAGTTAAAACGGTAGATGAAGCTGCCACTTTATTAGATGAGATAGAAGGGGACTTGGGAGGATCTCTCTCTTCCTACCCACCCCCATCAAGAAAAATAAAGTTTGGGGCACCTCAGAGAAAACTGAGCCATCTAAAACCAATCCTGCCAGGCAAAACACTCTTAAGCTAAATAGAAAGAGAGGGATAGTGTGTTTTAACTACCAGGAAGAGGGACACATGAAAGCCTGTTGTCCAAAGTCAGACAAAGGAAAAGTGCAGTCTATCACACCATCCTTAACAGTTCTACTGAAAGGTGGGGCTATCGTCATCGTCATCATGTTAATGAGTAGCCATGATCTATTCCAGCATTGAAATATTTCATTTTTGGTTATTGTCATCTCTGCAGTTATTAGAATCTTTTTGTTCTAGATATTTATTTCTTATTTGCAATTCAGATTATTTTAGTATGCTTTTACTCCTGATGGACACATGAGGACTTCCCCTGATTATTTACACTGGAGATAAGAATGAAACAAAGCTTGTTTCTGATTTATATGGGGCTTCAGAATAAAGTGAATGGCATTGCACATGTCTGCTCAGTCTTGCTTATTCCATGCTAACATGCTGCAATTTGATGCCCTCTCCAAACACTGCCATACAAAATTGCCTATGTAATCATTCACCCTGAGACAACTCCTCTTTCACTCAGTGTAATGTGATCAAAGAGTAAATTTGAGGCTGTTGTAAATGAAAAGGGATTAGATGAGCCCTTAGATTACCACCAGCTCTTTCGTGGCTTCTGCTTCACTCTGAGGTAACAAATCATGAAGATAATATTGCAGTATTTTTAGTAGGAGTCTCCAATTCACAGCATGCACTCAAGAGTGACCTATGATATAAGCAAAGGATTGTGACTAAAAACATCATCAGATTCCCTGCCTGGAGCAAATACATATATGGCAAAGTAAACATCTGGATTCAAGATAATTATGAAGTTACAACCTTAGAGGAAACCTCATGATCATGCAGACAAGTGTGAATGGATAAATATAATTTACAGTGACAAATATATGCACATATGTTTGATGTATATGTATATAAGTTATAGCTGGGCAGAGTTGTTAGGTATAAGATCTGACCTGGACGGTTCACATTGTGCTCCTTATTGTAACGTGAATGTAAATCGTAAAACAATGCAAGGGAGTTAGATATTTGCCATATGCATTATCAGTACAAACAGATCAATGTTCATATATCACTATTCTAGAAACCATATTGTAGCCTGGTCATGGATACAAATGACAGATGAGACCAGTGTAGGCAACACTATTAAAACAGGAGGATCTGATTAAAATTGCCCGGGTCAAATATCTCACCTCTATAAATAAAGTTGCAGTTCTTGACAACAGATATGAACTTAATACAACCCTAGATAAATTTTCTTTTGCTTCCTAGGAAAGGAGACTTGTAATTTTAGCTCTGAGAACAAGTCAGTTTCTGGAATCTTTCCACAACATTTCAAAACCCAAGGCATGGAGCTAAACGGTATATCTCAAGAAGGTAACCTAATAAAGACATGTGCATTAAAAAATATGGAATCCATTTAGGGCTGCAAGTAGCCTCCCTAAAGACTGATCAGAGACTTTAATGGCATATAAAGACTCATTTCACATAGGAGCCCGGAACAGAACCTCCATGTTATGAGGAGCTCCTGGGTGACCTGAGCAGCAATTGTTTCTGACAGACATTGCAGTCACTATGTAATAGCCATTTTCAGCCTTCTCTTCCACCTGCTCATTTATTGCCTTACCTTCAGGCTTCTTCTAGCAGAAGTAAAGAGGAACAAGGGCAACACAGCAGCTTCCCTGGTCTCTGCTACTGCAAGCTTGTGCAAAGTATTGCTGAAGCGTAAGCAAGAAGCAGAAGCAGTAGTACGGAGAGTTGGGTAGGGAGTTCTCTGGGACAGGCTCTACCAGCTGTCAGAACTAATGGCTGCTACAATCACCCACAGAATGTTTGCCCTACAGAAGATTTATGCACAAAATGCAGCCATTTTCTGGGAACCAGGCCTTAATATAATGCCTGAGATAGATGACGACAACGATGATGATGAAGATGACAACAACGATGATGACAAAGATAATGACAATGATGATGACAAAGATAATGACAATGATGATGACAAAGATAATGACGATGATGACAATTTATACCCCACCTATTCCCCCTGACCAGAGCCACTAAGTCGGCTAACAGATTAAAACATATGTAATAAAAATCATCTTAAATAACCATTAAAACCAAACAAAAACACATCATTCTAACAGTGAAAACCAAGCTAAAATACATGCACAGTACAATAAAGTACAGGCACATAAAAACAACAGTTAAAACATAAGGCAGGGAGGAGGGATCACTGAGGGAACACCAGACAGTACAACAAAGTCTTCACCTGCTGGCAGAAGGCAGCAACAGAAAGGGACAGATGAGCCTCTCTGGGGACTGAAGTTGGGCCATGAGAGATTAGTGTAGCAGTTAGGTAGATTCATAATGTAGTAGGTGGTTTTTCCGGTATGCTGGTCCACGCCATGTAGGGCTTTGAAGGTCAACACCAGCACCTTGACTTGTGCTTGGAAACAGATCAGAAGACAGTCTTAGCCAAGACTGTACTCTCAATGACCCATTCCAGTCGACATCCTGGCTGTAGCATTTTGCACAAATAGAAGTTTCTGAAGACTTTTCAAAGACAGCCTCAAGGGTACAAAGTGCATTGCAGTGATCTCATCTAGATGGGACTCAGGCACACACCACAGTGGGTCAGATTTTTTCTGCCCAGGATAGGCTAACCAGTTGAAGCTGATAAAAGGCACTCCTGGTCACAGCTGCCACCTGGATCTTAGAGCACCACCAGACTACAGACCTGTTCCCACCCAGAAAGGGTGAGAGCTTAAATCCTGGTTCAGACTTTCTGCTCCTCCATACCAGTTCCATCTTGTTGGGATTAAGCTTCAGTGTATTAGCCCACATCCACTCTAAAACTGTAACAAGACACCAGTTCAGGGTTCCTACAGCCTCCCTGAGATTGGGCAGAAGGGTGAGATAGAGCTGAGTGTCAACCTCATCCAGTGGTTTCATGCAGATGCTGAAAAGCATAGGGGACAAAATAGAACCTTGCAGGGCCCCACAGGCCAAGGGCAAAGGAGCTGAGCAGCAGTCCTCCAGCATCCTCTTCTCCAACCTGCCCTCCAGGTAGGTACAGAACATTGAAAAATGGCCAACCCAGAAAGGCAGTCCAGAGGATACTATGATCAATTTTATCAAAAGTCACCATTTCACATGGCCATTCTTTACACATTACTGTTCTGAACTGGATATTATTTGTAGTTGGCCCAATTTAGAGTAAAGTGATACAGGGACGGGATACAGCAAATTTTCTTCTGTTAATGAGCCGTCACTGAAGCACTATGGTTATTTCAAGCAGTCCCGCTTTCCCCTTGCACCATCTTCCTCAGACTTAAAAACCCCCAACATTCTAAGGTGAGCGCTACTGCACTCCTTTGAGAAGCACTGACTCAAGGCAGTCAATGTTATTTTTTTAGTCCAAGGAAAATCGCATGGCAAAAAAGGGTGGGGGGAAAGCAGCATTGTGGGAAGTGCTCTGGACATTTTAAACAGCACACCACAGTGACTCGGAAGCACAATGAAGGGGCTGAAAATGGAAAAAAGCAGTTTCCCTCAAAACAGCTCAACCACACTTTGCTAACCCAACAGAAGCAGGCTTGTATGAACAAGCAAATAAATTCTGCTAGCAGCCGGTTACTAATGTAGGTCTGTCTGAAATGACAGGAAAAAACCATTAGCAACCAGTTACTAAACAGAATAGAAAGGCAATTTGAAAAGGGTCACTGAGAGGTCCAAGGGAATCAACAGCACTGCATTCCCTCCATCCATCTTTAGGTACAGGTCATCCACCAGAGTAAATAAGATTTTTTTCCAGTCTCATAACTAGACCTGAAACCGATCTGGAAAGGATCCAAACAAACCTCAGGAACATTCCTAAACTTCTAAATGAGAACTCTAGCTGGCAGTATATAATATAACATGCCCTGTTCCATTCATACTACTTCTGAGGCATGAAACACTAGCCAGCAGGAATGCACAAGAGTGGGAAAGCAAAGATTGCATATTCCTTTTTTTTTTTACCAGCCCTGCAGTTGCTGCAATAACCCCATTCTTGTCCTCTGCCATTGTTGTTCAACACACACACACACACACACACTCATTAACAGCCTTAACATGGGTAGTCCAGGCTAGCCTAATCTCATCAGATCTCAGAAGCTAAGCAGGGATGGCCCTGGCTAGTATTTGGATGGGAGACGTCCAAGGAATACCAGGGGCATGACTCAGAGGCAGACAACGGCAACCTCAGACAACCTCTGAACGTCTCTTGCCTTGAAAACCCTGTGGGGTCACCATAAGTCAGCTGTGACTCGACAGCACTTTTCATCAATCGATTATAGGTCCTCCCCTGAGTCAGGTTTATTTTGGTGCTCATTCTTTAAGCAGCAGACAAAGTCTGTCCAGTCCTCCTATGCTTTGGGGCGGGAACTTCGGGTTTTTATCTGGTTAGTAATGGGGATGTTTGGTTCCTGTTCTGCTACTGTTCTTAAACTGTCCTTAAAGATCTGGACACCTGGATCCATGTGAAAGTAGTATTGAGACTAGATTACTGTAATGCAGTGTACATAGGCCTTACCTCAAAACCAGTTTGGAAACTCAGCTGGTGCAGAATGCCTTGACTCTTCTATTGTCAGAAGCTAGACAGAGCATGCCTATTACTTTCATTCTGCAGTGACTCCGCTGGCTGCCCATCAGCTACCGGGCTCAATTTAAGGCATTGGCTCTCACATACAAAGCCCTCCACGGTCTTGGATCCTCATATCAGTAAGTCTGCCTCTTCCCTTCTGCTCTGCCATGACAGCTTTGCTCATCAACAACTGCCTGTACAGATGTCTTCTCAGTCATGCCCCCACCTTATGGGATAGCCTGCCAGAGGAAATCAGGAAGGGTACCAACCTCCTGGCTTTTCACAATGAAAAGTACTGGAGTTGGGAGGCCGGTAACAGTGAAATCAGCATGGTAGTTTATTGTGGGTCAGATGGAACATGGAAACCCCGGGCTCAGAGCCCTCTTTTATTCAGGTCAGAGACACACCTCCGACCTCACCCCAATGTCCTGATAGGACCTTACGAGAGTTGTTACATTGCATAGGTCCCCTGGAGGAACCCAGGTACCAGACTGGTGGGCTTTCAGGATCCGGCTGGCTATTATTCTACCTGGCTGAAGCTCAGGTAGATTCTGGCCATGTGCAAACGGCCACGTGGCGGTCGCCATTACATGAGCACATGGCAACCGTGATCGTAATACACAACACACAAATTATGCAAAACTGAATTATTCAAGAGGGCTTTTCTACACAGGCAGCAGAGTCACACTGTAATAATAGAAAAGCGTTAAGAGTCCAGTAGAACCCTAGAGACTAATAAAAATTGTGGTACGGTATGAGCTTTTGTGAGTCACAGCTCACTTCTTCAGATACAGCAGTTTTTCTCCAGGCCAGTTTGGCTGGGGATCCTGGAGGTTTTTTGTCATCTTCTGGGCATGGAGCAGGGGTCACTGGCAGTTGGGGGGGGGGGGATTTGTGAATTTCCTGCGTTGTGCAGGGGGTTGGACTAGATGACCCTTCCAATGCTATGATTCTATGATTTTATTAATAATAAATGGATTTGTCTAACTGGAGAAGATAGGGCCTACTAGAACAGCTCTCCTTCTTCATCCTAAGAAATACTTGCCTGTTTATTTCGCACCAACAGTCAGAATTTTTGGCGATTCCTCATTATTGCTTAAATGACCTGATCATGAAAGTAAAATAGCCGAACATTTACAGCATTTGGAGTTTAAAGGTGACTAACTTACAGGTAATTAACTTTCCTTAATAGGCTGCATTAGAAAGCAAGTTCACAGCATTACATTTGAAAATGTTCTCTGGCCTTTAATGTTATTTGGCTCCCGGTCTCCCACCAATGGCAATAGAGGTCGGGGGGGCATTTTGCTGCCCTGGAAGAGGACGGGACAGCAACAGCGTCATGGTGCAAGGAGCCGTGATGTGGGTGGGGGCGGAGCTGGCTGCGTATAGGCCGAGCTCCACTCCCGCTCAAATTAGTTGCTGCCTCGTGCTTGGGCTAGGTGGAGCTCCAAGCACGTAGGAGTGAGGGCTGTGGGGCCTACCACTGGAATACGGGGAAGGCGAGTGGCAAGTTGGGCAGTCCTCCTGCACTGTCTTTACAGCAGCGTGGGCTAACAGCAGCTCTGACACTCCTCAGTAGCAGCCCATGGATGCGATTTATGGTGGTGGTAGCTTCAGCTGGCCCACGGTGGCGATTTGCAGCATTT
Source organism: Lepidodactylus listeri (assembly GCA_029233225.1). Classification (NCBI taxonomy): domain Eukaryota; kingdom Metazoa; phylum Chordata; class Lepidosauria; order Squamata; family Gekkonidae; genus Lepidodactylus; species Lepidodactylus listeri. The sequence continues at coordinate 14,212,292 of JARCFY010000015.1, read as the reverse complement.
TCCAGTGCTCCTGAATGGCGGGATGGCGGCAGTGACTTCGGCCAGCCCGCTGCAGCGGGTAGCAGCTGAGCGGGCCTGTAGCATCGTCCAACACTCATCGTTTGTGGCCCACAGCTGCATCTTGTGGCAAGTGGCGGCAGTTCAGGCTGTCGGCAGCCCACGACAGCCCTTGGCAATGGACAGCTCGCAGTGGCAGTTTGGATGGCCTGCGGCAGCAGTCGAACACCTTCGGCTCTACACTGGTGTGGCATCAGACAGGCCAAAGAGATAGGTCATGGGAGTTCTAGGGCCATTTGGGAAGGAGGCCATTTTGTGCTGAGCAGGTGGGGGCGGCCATTTTGTCATTCGGCCGGCGGATCGGGAACCCCTATAGTGGGGGGATCCCCCACTGAGCACTCTGATAGTGGCCATGTAGGGCATCGACTGCAAGGACAGTACCCTCCCCGAGCACAGTCAGGGAATGTTGCACAGAGGCGCCCTCTGTGTTGGGAGTTTACCTCACACGGAACATGGGGCAGAAAGTCCTGTTCCTTTTGGCGTGAGTGTTCCCTGTGTGCGGGGCTTCATGCATTTTCAGGCTGCCCCAAAACAAAGGGAAGGTATGGAACATGTGGTGGGGGTGGGGGTGGAGGTCAGGGTACCTCTGCTGTCACAGGGGCCCAGCCTAGTTAGGGTGAGTGTGCTGGGAGGTTTGTTAAGGAACTATCCAAACAAGCAAGACAGTAGGTACTTGTTAGACAGTAGATTTTCGTTGGGTTTTAGAATTTCTTATCAAGGGGAAAGGAGGCTATTTCAGGGCTCCTAATTTAAAGTCTGTGAAAGGGCTGGAAGTCATAGTGCGGGGAAAAATTGGTAAGGAGTGTAAGGAGGGGAGAGTTTTGGGGCCTTCTTTCCCCCTCCCCAGTGCCCAATTTGCGGGTGTCTCCTTTGGTTGTTGTACCAAAGAAGCCCCCCCCCCCCGGGGAGTATTGCCTCATTCATCATTTATTGTACCCAGGGATCATTTCGAGCAGGAGCTCGGGGGAGTGCAGCTCTGGGAGTTGGTGCCAGCCCCCCCATGGGAGAATGCCTGCTTGTGTCATGGCTGCAGTAAAATGACCCCGTCCCCTGGAAAGGTCCTTGTTCCTCTGACCAGCCCTCTGAAGGCTTCAGCCACCACTGAAGCTATCCTCCCAGAATAGTGGTATTTCTGTGACTTGGATTAGTAGCTGTCCCCTCTCTTGCCAGCTCTCTCTCTCTCTCTCTCTCTCTTTCTCTCTCTCTTCTTTCTTGCCTTTTGACATACTTCCAGTGATGTCAGGTGGTTTAGCATATGCAAATAAGTTATGCTAATGAGTTATGCTAATGAGCTCCTGCTCCTCTTTTTCTATGAAATGACCCCTGATTGTACCCATGGGGCAGATCGGTGAATGATGCTATATCTGATGAGCTGTGTTCGGTAAGGTATGTCCTTTGACCATGCCATGCTGGTAGTGCGTAGTTGTGGTCAGGGTGCAGAATTAGCAATATGCGATATTAAGTCAGCTTCCGGCTTCTGCTGATCCATCCAGCAGATTTTGAGTTACTAGGCTTTGCATTTGAGGAATATTTTTATATAGATAGGTCTCTCCCCATGGGCTGTTCGGTGTCCTGCCCTACATTTGAGAGGTGCAGTTCCTTTTTGGAATGGACCTTGTGTTTCTAGACAGTTGGGCAGTTCAGCTCATTATCTAGATAACTTTTTGTTTGTGGGATGAAAACGGACTGGGCAGGGTGAATATTTACTGTCCAACTTCATGGAGTCGGCCGCTGAGCTAGGGGTTCCCCTTGCATAGGAAAAAAATGAAGCCCCGACGTCTATTTTTACTTTTTAAGGTATTGAAACAGACACAGTTAAGCAGTGCTCTAGGCTCCCTTGGGACAAATTGCAGGGCCTTCAGATTCTAATTGAAAAAGTTAGGGTACTTAGAAAAATATCATTGTTGGAGTTGCAGCAATTGATGGGCCATCTCAACTTTGCATGCAAAGTGGTGGCATCAGGCCGGGCTTTTGTTTGGCGGCTTTCTGATGCTATGCAAGGCCTTCGCCTCCCACATCACAGGACTAGGGTGACTAGAGGGATCTGGGAGGATCTTTTAGTATGGAAGGAGTTTTTAGGCTCATTTAATGGGGTGTCATTTTGGAGGGAGGATTTACAGGTTGAAGCGGAGTTGCAGGTTGCATTGGACGCTGCAGGCTCTTCTGGTTTCGGGATTTACTTTAGAGAAGAAGAAGAAGAGATTGGATTTATACCCTGCCTTCACTCACTTAAGAGTCTCAGAGCGGCTTACAAACTCCTTTCCCTTCCCCTCCCCACAACAGACACCCTGTGAGGTAGGTGGGGCTGAGAGAGCTCTTTCCCAAGCCGTCCTTGAGGGAACACCTGGTCCAGAGCTATGGCTTGCCCAAGGTCATCCAGCCAGGTGCAAGTGGAGGAGTGGGGAATCAAACCCAGTTCTCCCAGATTAGAGTCCGCGCACTTAGAGGACACTGGTATGCTGAAGATTGGCTGGTGGATTGGTTCCAGGCAGGCTGGGTAAAAGACCTAACCTTTTTGAATTTTTTTCCGATTGTCACAGCAGTGGGGATTTGGACAGCGGATTTTGCTGACCATACAGTTCACTTCTGGGGCATTTTCGCAGTGGCTTTTTTCCGGGGCGAGCACCGGAGTGAGCACCAGAGTTTCTGGTCAGTTTCACATCAGTTGCTCCGTGCTCACAAACTCCTCTGGAGTTTCACCGCACTGCTCAGGAGTATCCCTGGAGCAAGAAAATCCTGTTCCTGGCGGTGTTTCCTGTTTACTCCGTTGGAGAAACCTAGATGAGAACACACCCACTCGCCCGCCCTCCATCTTGCCCGCCCCGCGGTGGGCGTTTCTTGAATTTTTTTTTTTTTGAAATGAGCCCTCCTAACGTTATATCGAAATAAGGAGGCAGGGAGGCAAGATTGCAGCACAGGGACTGCATTGGCGAGGTGGATTTGCCATTTCTTGGGAGCAGGAGCCGGGCGCCATTGGCCCGAGAGCTCCATGTGCTTGCTCCCCGGTAACTGCTGCCCTTTGTTTGGGCTTCCCCGGCAACAGCCCGTGCAGAGCTGGTGGTGGATGCTTTCCTCTAGCAATCCGTGGAGAAGCCGCGGCAAGCGGGCGGGTGGGCTGGGGAAACTTGCCTTCCTTTCCGCTCCCTGTGTGCGGTCCCACGATCCTGAAGCAACATTTTCCCCCCTCCTTTTTTTTTTTTTTAAAAAAAGGCCCTTATAACGTTATAACATCATAATGAAATTTTGATGCAGCAAGGGAAGACGGCACAATTGTTGTCTTTATATAATAAACACACGTTCACATCTACTATGGGGGGGGGGTTAATTTGCTGTTTATTGGCAGCCCCTGCAGAGCAGGCTGGGCGCGCTTCTTTGCAGAAAAGTCACAGAAATGGATTGAACTGTTTTCAAGGGGCTATAACTATTCCTGCGGAGCGGGGAGACTGCTCTGCGTGTCATGCTGCTCCTCCTCAGCTGCCGCCACCACCACCACCACCATTTATGTAATTTATTTTTTTTTTACTTTACACGGGCCAGCTGACGCCATGTTGCCCATCCTCCATTTTGTTGCCTTGATCGGGTTAAGCACACGACATTTCAGTTCCCATCGGAGAATCCACCCATGGGGGGGGGGGTCCTCCTTGTAGCCCACCAATCGTTTTGCACCAACCCAGAACGGCGGGAAAATTTGAATACTGAGGAGGGACTTGATGAATTCTGGGAAGAGGAAGGCGGGTGATGCATGGTCATCATTGCACTATGACGTTATAACGTTACCACGCATGCATTTAAAAAAAGAAAAAGAAAAGCGGGGAACGAGGGAGGAGCTGGGGGGGAGGAAGGGGAGGAAAGGGGAGGGGAAATGCAAGGGGCGGGCACAGAGAGCATCGAGGCAACCCAAATGGGAACAGAAAACTTTGGGGGGGGGGGAGAGGAGGAGATTGCTATAGTGCGAAAACGGCAGGTTTGCTCAGGAGGAGTCACAGAGGGGGAAATGAGGAGGAACTGAGAGGCAACTGGCCAGTCTGAAAAGGCCCCTGGAGTGACAATCCTGGCCACAGTACACGTGATAAATTCGCTAACATCCAGGTCCCCAAGAGTCATGGCGTTGGTTAGGTAGTTTACCTTACTATGTTTGAGGAATGATATACTGTTCCGTTCTAGGCATGTTCCGGGTGCAAGTAATGGGGTTGCTGATGCTCTTTCTCAAAAAGAGATGGGGAGGCTCCGTCAGCTGGCCCAAGAAGCAGACCAGACCTGGTAAGGATGCCTCCTGGTTTCTGGCGGATTGGAGGTTTGAAGCAAACGGGCCATAGGTTTAGTCCTTGCCCCTTCAACCCGAGATCATACATGAGGGTGGGGCAACAGTTTGTTGCCTTCAGGCAGGAGGCTGGCCTGAGACAGGATTGGCCCATCCAAGTCCCCCACCTGATGCAGTTTTGCATGTATTTAAAAGGCAAGGGCTTGTCAGTTCGCTCCATAAAGGGCAAACTGTCCTCCCTAGCTTATGCGGGCAAGGCTGCCGGGCATGAGGACAGGACAAATGATTTTCGCATTAAAAAGATGTTAGAAGGGTGGTCACATGAAGCGGGGCAGCCTCAGGATTCTCAGGCAGCCACAGGATTCTCAGGACTCCCACTGTGCTTAGGGGGCTCAGGGCACTGTGGCCTAACCTGTGTGCTGATGAATACGAGGCTTCTCTTTTTCATTCAGCATCTTTAATAGCCTTCTTTGGGGCTCCGCAAATTAGAAGAAGAAGAAGAAGGAGATTGGATTTATACCCCACCCTTCACTACCCAAGGGAGTCTCAGAGCGGCTTACAAACTCCTTTCCCTTCCCCTCCCCACAACAGACACCCTGTGAAGTAGGTGGGGCTGAGAGAGCTCTTTCCCAAGCTGTCCTTGAGGGAACAGCTGGTCCAGAGCTATGGCTTGCCCAAGGTCATCCAGCAGCTGCAAGTGGAGGAGTGAGGAATCAATGAAAGTCCACGCACTTAACCACTACACCAAACTGGCTCTCCAGTGAGCTCATGCCATTAGTGAGCTCATGCCAGCTTCGTGGCAGGATACCATCAGGCATGGCTTCAGGTTTGTGGCTAAGGTTATTTAACTCACACTCTGCTGAAAAAGAGGAACAGTCTTCTATAGAAGCTAAACAGTTAAAGAGATCCAATCGACATTCTGTTTCCACCACCATTTTGTCTCAAACCATTTAACGGTGCACCTCAAAACAGGTGAAGTACAAACCAAATTCTTTTGTTCACTTTCAGTTCTGGGACTTCATGGTTATTAGCCCTAGCGATGAAGCATATTTTCAATACATGTTTTCAAAACAGGAAGTGTGTTAGCCAGAGGTACTGCCTCACTGTAGGGTAGCCCCAACCGTAGGGACACCCCACACTTGACCTGAACCAAAGTCTCACAAAAGACAAGCCAATGGAAGACACTCTTGTTCTAAAATACAAAGCAAGCCACAGCTCTGGAAAGAGGGTCTCCCTTTTACCCAAGGCAGCACTCAAAGCAAATCTCCAGTTCTTCCCCCCCCACCCACACACACACACACCCAGAAATATATGCATATGAAACAATGGCAAGTTCCATCAGGTATCTGCATTTCTAAAGCTATTCAGTTGCCATCTGGCTCAGAGCCTTTCTGTCTCCAACTCTGCATGTAGTCCTTTTTGTGATTCCTATACCTATGTGAAAAATCCTTTGTCTCAACACCTGTCTCTCCTGCTCCATCCCTCGGGATACCGAGATAACCAATCAAACATTCAACTTATTAACAATCCTTCCTGGCGTCTATCAGGGACCCATTTCCAACCTTTTGTGTAAATCTGGGAAACCAATCTACCTTGGCTAAACTATCAGTGGCCATTAAGACCCATTCAACTAGCCATGCAGCATTTGGCTAGACTCTGCCCCACTGGGGCCCTATTGGTCACACCTCAATTACACTCTGCCTGATACTACACCTCCATGGACTCCTTATTGGTCTAGAAAATCTACTGTTCTCATCTGAGACCAGCCCCCAAGGCCCCCCATTGGTCTGCATTATTTTTTAAAGTCTACATCCGTCAAAGCACATGTCCTCAGATTTTGTCCATCTGCCCCTGATACCAACCTACAGTTCACCCCTGAACTTTGGTTTGGGCCATAATTTCATCTCAGTGGCCCTCTGCATGTCTGGACAGGTTGTATCACCCCGTAACTGTCCCCTCTACTCCCTATCAATCACCTCTGTTTTTTAGCTATGTATTGCTTGCTCTTTTTTGAATGTTTAGTATGTTTTTAATTAGGGAAACACTTTAATTTAAAAAAAAATTACTCTTCAAATTTGGAGTCTTCCTACTATACCAGACCTTGGTATAAACTGGTGTACAGTTCCCTTCTACCTTCTGGCCTTGACTGCTGCCTAACTAATTTCCCCAAAGAACAGGGCAGGCAATTGGTAGTAACAAGCGCCAAGTAGAACTAACATTAGGTAGAGCTAACATCACTATCACAGAACTGATCTTAAGGGTTTCTTTACACCAGATTCACTGAATAAGCAGGATTTCACAGTCCAAGGCAGACTTCTCAGAAGTGCTGCCTGTTCCACGTGCAGGGCCAGCTAGACAGGCCAAATTAGGAGTCTCAATGAGTGGATGAGACAATGGTGCAGAGAGAAAGGGTATAAGATTTTTAGGCATTGGGATTAGGGTTGCCAAGTCTCTTAACCTTACCGACGGGGGGGAGTCCTCTGCATGCCGGGTGACATCACCGGAAGTGATGTCAGCACGTCAGGGGCGTTGCCAGGGTGACGCTCTGGCAATCGCCCCAAAACTCTATGGTATCATAGAGGTTTGGGGCGATTGCCAGAGCGTCGCCCTGGCAACGCCCCCGACGTGATGGTGTCACTTCCAGTGACATCGCCTGGCGCGGGGAAGTCGTCCAGGCTGGACGACTTCGGGGTGGGGTTTTCCCCGCCAGCCGAATGGTGGCCGGCGGATCGGGAACCCCTGTAGTGGGGGATCCCCCGCCCCCCGGGCTGACTTGGCAGCCCTAATTGGGATGCTTTTTGGAACAAGCAGGACCTATATAAAAGAGAGGGCCTCCCCTTGTCCCAAGAAGAAATCAGGCTGCTGGCACTTGAAATCAAAAAGGTCGAGCTGGCACTTAAAATCAAAAAGGTCGCAGAGCAGCTTTTAAACTAAGTCATGGGGAAAAGCTGACAGGACAGGAGATGTCTCTGATTTGGGATGGCTCCTGTCTAGATGAAGGGGCAGCTGCTACTGTTATACAGGGAAATTGATTAGGACTGACCACTGACAAGATGATGAACAATACTGACTGCCTGAAAAGGTCTAGATGCCACAGGAGGAAGGCTGAAGGCCTAACATGTCTGGGGAATTATAGATGTTTATATGCAAATACTACAAGTGTTCAAGATAAAATGGGGGAGCTGGAGTGCTTAGTTTCAGAGGAGAACATAGACATTGTGGGCTTTTCAGAAAATTTGTAGGATGAGGATAATCAGTGGGATACAGTGATTTCCGGATATAAGTTATATTGGAAGGATAGGGAAGGAAGGGTCAGAGGTGAGTGGCTCTGTATGATAGAGAGGGCATACAGTCCAGTAAAATTGTGAATCTAAGAGAAACAGAGTTGCTTGCAGAAACAGAGTTGCTTGCAGAAACACTGTGGGCAATTCTTGAGAGAGCTCTCTCAGCCCCACCTACCTCACAGGGTGTCTGTCGTGGGGAGGGGAAGGGAAAGGAGTTTGTAAGCCGCTCAGAGACTCCGAATGAAGGGTGAGGTATAAATCCAATCTCTTCTTCCCCAAGACTATAAATTTTAAAATTCCATGGTCACTACTACCCAGGATGCCCACTGATTTCACCTTGTCAACCAAGTTGTTCCCTGGTGGTGAGAATCCAAGTCCAAGATTGCAGATCCCCTTGTTTCCCTCTCCACTTTCTGGAAAATGAAGTTGTCAGCAAGACAAGTCAGGAATTTATTGGACCTTTCATTTTAGCAGAGTTGGACTTCCAACAGATATCTGGGTAATTGAAATCGCCTATGGCTACAGTGTCCCGTCTCTTTGAGAACTTGTAGTGTTTTCTAGGAGTGTCTCATCCAAGTCCTATGTCTGGATTGGTGGTAGCAGACCCCTACCATATTATCACTATGATTTCTTACTCCTTTTATTTTTACCCAGAGACTCTCAACTTGACTTCCATGCTCAGATTCATGTATTTCCTAACAAGCATATACCTCTTTTACATATAATGCTACTGACTGGAAATTTTTCAGAATGTGGAAAACTTCTAATATCTTAAAAAAAACAAACCTAGAGCAGTTCCAATCTAAACTATATGTAATAGCAAAAAAAATTTGACCAGAATAATTGTAAATTTAACAGCAATTGAGACAAAGACAAATATGCATATCATGATATGTGCAAACTGGTCTAGAGTATTAGTATGCAAAAAAAATGGGGGGGGGGACACCTTACACCGGGTAATAGTGATATTGTATGCCAGTTAGGATAAAGAAAATGTATGGGAATGTTTCAGCCAGGTGTTACCATTGTTATCTGGGTAAATCAAAATTTATGCACATATATAATGAAATTGCACATATGCCATTATATGCTGGAAGAATGGTGCTGGAAAATTTAAAATGTTATTGATTGTGAAATATCTTTTGTCACCATTTTTAATTCTTCTGAGTTATTTAAATGTTAATGTCATTAAGAAATACAGAGCTCTGGCTAGGAATCCGTTCATTCCTCTTCTTTATATCGGACCTGTCCTCCAAGGAAATTAGGATGATGTAATCCCAGTTTTGCCCTCACAGGAACCCTGAGGCCATTTCCAGATGTCACAACAAACCTCTGTTTGTTCATGATGGCCATGACCATTGCTGGTTTGCCAGGTTCATTCACACTATCTATCTCACTGTCATGTAAGGAGTGTGACAGAAAACTTCACTTAGGAGGCATTCAAACCTTACTCAAGCTTGCTCTTTATCAAGGGTGTTACAAAATCAAAATACAAGCATAAAGAACAAGATTACTCCAGTTATTGGATTACTCCAATATTAAATGGAGAAATCTATATTATATCGTTTATTTACTGTAACCTCAGCTATCACATTTCTTTTTTAATACCTCGCTCTTCATTACCTGAAGAAGTCTCAGAGTGGCTTACAATTGCCTTCCCTTCTCCTCCCCACTATAGACACCGTGTGAGGGAGGTGGGGCTGAGAGAGTTCTGAGAGAACTGTGACTGACTCAAGGTCACCCAGCTGGCTTCATGTGGAGGAGTGGGGAATCAAACACAGTTCTCCAGATTAGAGTCAGCTGCTTTTAACAACTACACCACACTGGTCACTCACTGACCTGACCTTCTTTCAAGGGCAGCATACATGGCTCTCCCCTCAGAGCAAGCCTGTGTACAAAAGGAACCCATTCTCAAAGGAACCTATAGGCGTAAAAGCTCATACTGTTTAAAAGAAAAATAAGTATGATGCATATTGTGGAAAATCTGCCATGGGTATTCTATGACCATCTGTGTATATGGTTGTATCTTTATTTGGTGGGTATCCTTGACAAATAATGGTGGTCCAAAATGCTTTGGGTACATCTCAAGGATCAAATCCATGTTCTGATACACTTTTTAAAAGTTTTCCTACTGCTTTTTCTGTGGAATTATTCAGATTTCCTGTTTCTACATTTTAGCTCCAACTTAAACATCCAAAAACTGTAGTCTAAAGCCCAACACAATCTAAGCACCTCACACATCAAACATCTGTGGGTTAAATGACATAATTTCCCAAACAGAAGTGCCCATTTTTGCTCACTTACCTCCCACTTGCTTCAAAGGATTAGGAGACCCAAGAACAATAAACAAGTTATTTTTGGTGATATTTTAATCTAAGGGTGGTTTTTTTTTTCAAATCAACAGCTATACAAACACTACAGAAACGAAGACAAAATTCTCTGGAGAGAAGGAGAAAGAAGCCTTGGGAAAATGGGTATAGATTTACTCATGCAAAGATGGCACACACTCTCGTCTCCTGCTAGTTTTTATTACTCAGCACAGTAATCCCAGCGTGGTACCTGTGTGTGCCATGATGCTCACCAATGTACTTCCTGGTGCTCATTTGCTTCTTCAAAAAAGTGTCTGCTCCCCAAAGCAAAGAGCCAATTCTGACTCCCGCCTTTCTCATTGGAGCAGGAGGGGCTTCAGAAGAGCCAGGAGTCTTTGTGTCTGCAGGCAGCACTTTTTCAGAAACTGCTGCTTCCATCATAGACGGTCACTTGACTTGGTATCTCCCAATATTTTGACTGGCCCAGCCTCCTTGCAGCCTTTCATTGTGGGCCATGCAGAAGGGAGGAAGCAAAGGTGTGAGGAATGGGATAACCATCCCGCAAGTTTCTTGCGGGTCGCCACTTGTCTTACTGAATCTCACAAGTCTTTGAAAGAATATATATAACAATAGTTTTGAGGGAACTCAGACGAGTAACAGAATCTGCTCCTAATTCTCTGCCCTTCTCTACTGCAGTTCTTCATTCTTACTTCCAGTTTATTACTTGAACTTTCAGCTAGAGTTTTCTGCCTACATGCTTACATTGCAGTCTATTGGCACCTTTCTTACTGGCCTGACCTTGAACTTCACAGTATTTATACTTTTAACCAGGGGTGTCAAAAATATGGCTCATGGCTGATCTGGCCCATAGGCATAGACTATGGGGGGGCTTGAGGGCTCGAGCCATCCCCGAAATTTCCTGGGGGGGACTGAACCCCCCCCGGGAAAACATAGCACCAGCCGCCGCGCCTCCCAGGGCCCTTCCGAGGCCGGCAGCTGCTGCTGCCGGTGCCTCCCCCCCCCCGCCTGGCCACTCTTCCATCCTTCCCTCTCCCTCACTCTTCTCCTGGCAAAGGGAGAGGGAAGGAGTGGGGGGGGGAGAGAGAGGCCCCTGCAGCAGTGGCTGGCGGGCCTCAGAAGGGCCCGGGGAGGCGTGGAGGTTTCCCGGGGGGGGAGGACATCGCCCCAGTGAGCACGGGCACTAAAGAGCCCCCGCCCCCCAGAATTTACAAAAGTCTATGCCCCTGATTTGGCCCCTGCATGGCTTGTATCTGGCCCCCTGCAACTAGCTCCCTCCTGTTTCCTTCTTCGGAGCTGTTGTTGCTGCTGCATTGCAACTCACTTTTGCCCAGCTCTCTCTGCTGCTTCCTGCTGCCTTCCAAGCCAAGCCTCCCTTCTGTTCACTGGCTAAGAGTTCCTCTTTGGGAGGAAGAGAGGGGGAGGCAAAGAGCGAGACAGAGTCCTGCCCAGGAGAAAGAACAAAGTGTGAGTCCCATGGCTCCTTTAAGACCAATAACATTTTATTTCAGGTATAAGCTTTCCTACACTTCTAGGGAGGGTGGGAGGGAAGAGGGATTCTTCTGACAAGGACAATTCTCTGCTATTTTCTTAAGAGACTTGATACCTCTCTGTGTCTGTCTCGCTGTTTCTCTCTCTGTGTGTCACACACACAAACATGCACATGTGTATGTGTGTTAAAAGGAAGGGTCACATTGGGATAAGGGGAGAGGAGAATTAAAAGGATTTGGGGGGGGGGCTTATTCTGAAAAGGATTTTTTTTTTTTTAAGATTAGATTTTTCTGGGATTTTCTTTCCAAAAGAGCCTGATTAGGAAACAGAACCCTTGGATTGGCTTCCATTGTTTAACAATCCAATTCCATCGGATTCCATTGGTTAAGAATGGAAGAAGATGGCTAAGTATGTAAAAATACATTTATGGCTGAATACGTTCAAGTTCGACACGTCTCCCTTTCTCCCCTCCCACCTTGCAGGCTGCTTTTCTCCATCCCCCCTTTGCTTTCATCACTAGTACTTGTGTAGATTTTGCCCAGTCTGAAATCAATACATTATTTCACTTGGAGAGATCCCCCTCTCCATTTTAAGCAGATGAAGGAAAAAAGGAAACCTAACTGTACAGCTTGCAAGCTTTATTAGTGGAGAGGAGGAAGAATGCAGTAGCATCATTACAAAACTTGTGGCACAGCATGAGATTTCATGAGTCACTGCTCACTCCTTCAGATAAAACTAGAATGTGAGTCCATTGGTCCTTAAATATTGGAAAGGGGAGTGATTTCAGGTGCCAAATGACAATAGCAGGCATTGGTAATCAGACAGGAAACCTAGGTCTCAATTCAGCCCTGGAGGATGCATTGAGCTTCATTATCAGTTGCAATTCAGCAGTCTCTCTTTCTAATCTCCCTTTGAAATTACTTTGTAAGACAACTGCTACTCTTAGGTCAGCAATGTTCTGGAAGGGTAAATGTTTCCCAATGGTTTTTGAATGTTGTGGTTTCTAATGCCAGACTTATGTCCATTTATTCTTTGCATCTTCCTGGACTGAATCCTCCTGGACTGAATTGAGACCTAAGTTTCCTGTCTCATTACCAATGCTGGTATCTCCTCACCTACTAACCCTTTGCATATCACACATAATCCAACCAAACCTGCTGTTGTCATTCACCTGCTATTGCCATTCAGTATCTGAAATCATCTCTATATCTCTGGTACCTCATGCTACATTTTATGGTACGCATGGTCCAGCCCGCCAAAGTGACATTTATATTAGATCTGGCCCTCATAACAACTGAGTTCGACACCTCTGCTTTAAACCAGTCTACCCTCTTGGCTCAAGTCTCCTGGTTTCGGTCTCTCGTCCTGATTAGTCCCCTCTGGATGACATCCTGGATTATGCTGGATTTGTACCTGCTCAAACATATGACAGGACGTTACCCTGAAAAATAACTGTGTCCCAGTCCTAAAAAGAGTAACTGTGGGACTTCACTATATCCCCTATGTTCTGGTCTGTCCAAGTCTCATTTACTGTCAAGTTGGACAGCTGCCATCAGCCCACACAGGTATCAACAACGAATAAACACTGCATTTGGCAACGCAAACCCGTTCTGCAGCCCACCATCTGAGTTCTCTATGAATAGCAGTCTATCGTTCTCACAGCTGAAATCCCATGGAATCCATTAATCATCATAATGCCACTTCCCCAGATTTTGGTGCAGTCTCCCTTAGCATGCCCTACATTTCAGTTTTCCTGTTCATCACAATGCATCAAGTATTAGGGCAGTCGGGACATAACATTATATTATTTGCCTTTTAATAAAATATGCATTTTATTCTGATGATGCCCCAGGAATGAGCATCCATCCTTCAGAAGAGGTTACATTCCCCAGCATCCCTATTCCTTTCTGTTATCTCCTGTACCCTGGAAGGCAAACACGATGCCAGCCACAGATGCACACCATCCCTTTCCACCCACCATAGGCTGAAAGAGGAGGAGGAGTAGAAGCAGCCACTGGGGTGTCCTGAGGAATTCATCCATGCAGCGGCACTTTTTACTAGGTGCATAGGCAGTCTGAAGAGAGAAACCTTGTTCTCCCTGGGGCTCTTTGGAACATGTATTTATTCATTTGTTAATTTCAAACATTCCACCCTACTGTTTCACCAAACACGAGTCCAGAGCAGCTTTCAAAAATCAATCAAGTCCCAAGCAATAAGGTAACAAAATCACAGTTAACAAAATAATCACCAGTGGAGGCAGTACCAGAAAATTATATCAAAGATCCAATAACCCATGCACAATTACACCAGCTTTAACTTATTTATTCATTTTTATGTTATTTATTTACGTTATTTACAATCCGCCTTTCTCACTTGGACTCAAGGTAGATTACACAGAGTGAGTCAATACAATCAACAGGAAGGGACATTGAATAAACAATGTAATAGGATTAGGGTTGCGCAACCAACCAGAAATCTAAAAACAGAACTGAAGCAAAACCTAAGTATTAACATGTCACATTAAATGATGCAAAAATTACAGAATAGGATCCTACTTACAGCAAGCTATACAAAGTTATGTACACCACAATCCTTAATATTTTCTTCCAAATAACTTTGTAAATCACTTATTACAGTGTGACTCTATTGCCTGTGTAGAAAAGCCCTCTTGAATAATTCAGTTTTGCATAGCTTGTAAAAATCCAGGGTACCATTCCTGATTTCCTCAGGCAGGCTATTCCATAAGGTGGGGCCACAACTGAGAAGATATCTGTACAGGCAGTTGTTGGTTTTGCCCATTTGCAGGCTGATACTTGCAGAAGGCCCACGCAGATGAGCAAAGCAGTCATGGCAGAGCAGAGGGGGAGAGGTGGTCTTACTGATATGAGGATCCAAGACCGTGGAGGGCTTTGTATGTGAGAGCCAATGCCTTAAATTGAGCCCAGTAGCTGATGGGCAGCCAGTGGAGTGACTGTAGAATGGGGGGTAATATGCATGCTCTGTCTGGTTTCCGATAATAGGAGAGTCATGGCTGAGTTTCCAAACTGATTTTGAGGTAAGACTTATGTACACTGCATTACAGTAATCTATTCTCAATACTACTTTCACATGGATCCAGGTGTCCAGATCTTTAAGGACAGAACAGTAGCAGAACAGGAACCAAACATCCCCATTACTAACCAGATAAAAACCCGAAGTTCCTGCCCCAAAGCATAGGAGGACTAGACAGACTTTGTTTGCTGCCTGAAGAATGAGCACCAAATAAACCTGACTCAGGGGAGGACCTATAATCGATTGGTGAAAAGTGCTGTCAAGTCACAGCTGACTTATGGTGACCCCACAGGGTTTTCAAGGCAAGAGACGTTCAGAGGTGGTTTGCCATTGTCTGCCTCTGTGTCATGCCCCTGGTATTCCTTGGATGTCTCCCATCCAAATACTAGCCAGGGCCATCTCTGCTTAGCTTTTGAGATCTGACAAGATCAGGATAGCTTGGTACAACCACAAATAGGCCCTCTCATCAGTAACCACCTGCCTAAAAGCTGAAGGTGGGTGCACATGGAATGGAACCTCCAATGATTGTTTATACTGGAAAGCAGGTTCATGCATAAGAAGTTGGTTCTTCAGATGTTTGCATGTGTGCCATCTCCTTTTTTGGGAAGGAAGGAAGGAAGGAAGGAAGGAAGGAAGGAAGGAAGGAAGGAAGGAAGGAAGGAGAAGGAAGGAAGGAAGGAAGGAAGGAAGGAAGATTGGGTTGATAACTCAATGTATTTATTTATAGCCATGGCAAGAATGCAGTGAGCTAGCTCCCATTTCCATGGACATTTGGAATGTTGTGCCTCTGTGTGTATAGAAATAGTACCTACAATAAAACCTGGTTTTAACTGTGATAATGAACGCTCATAGAGTGGACAGTCCTACATTTATTGTCACTTCAAAACTGCCATCTTTTAAAAAAAGAACTCCTTCAGGCATGTAGCAAGGCGTGGCATTTTGACTTGGGCTTCTTTTGTATCTACTTCCAAACCCACCTGGAGTAAAACAAATGCTGACTTCTCCAATCTGTCTGGAATGGCCCTTAATGCATTTTTTCCTTTGTACTCTTTTGAGGTCAAAACTCAGGTGTCAGCCCAATGCCATGGAACTCAATACCCCCTTTATATCCTCTAAGGATACGTTTGGAGTTTTTAAATTTGAGGGCAGTTTGTAAATGGAATATATAAAGTGTCTAATTCAGGCTCTTAACATCCGAACAGACAACCTTCTTGAGAAAATAAAAACGTGGAGAGATTTCAAGGCTCCTTTAGAAAGAGGAAGAGCCCTGTGTTGCCAACATTTCACCTCGCCTCCCATTGGCCACTGGGGAAACTGCCTTCGCATCCTATTGGCCCGTCCTGCTGGCTCCTTCGCTCTTACACCCCCACTTTTGACACGTTGCTCCTTGGGAGTTGTAGTTCTCCGCTGGCCTTACTACAACCATAACAAAGGGAATTAGAGCTACAACTCCCAAGTTAGGAGTCCGAAGAGGCCGTGGGGCATTAGCAGGGAGTCTGAGGAGGCTGTGGGTAGGGTTGCCAAGTGTGGCAAACTTACCGGCGGGGGGGGGGGGTATCCTTTCATGGCCGGGAGCTTTCCCAACGTGCGCGGACGACGTCACTGGAAGTGACGTCATTACGTGGGGGAAAGTCGTCCAGGCTGGTCGACTTCGGGGGTGGGTTTTCCCCCGCCGGCCGAATGCTGGCCGGTGGATCGGGAACCCCTGTAGCAGGGGATCCCCCGCCCCCCGGGCTGACTTGGCAGCCCTAGCTGTGGGGCATTAGCAGGCTAACTAATCAGCTGGTGTTAAAGAGGAAGCAGCCTTGGCACTGAAATGGATTAGTGGAAAAGGGAAGGAAAAAAATCCTGAATGGGTGCGTTCAGACGGGTGTGCTGAAGCCGGCTCAAGATGGCTTGTTCCAGACAAGCGCGATCACACTCACCCCACATAATCCCGCGTCGAAGCGCATCCAAGTGGCTCCCCGGCGTCTACACTACCGATGCGCAGGAGCGGAAGCTGGGGTTTTTTTGGGGCTCCAGCTCTTGATCACAGAAGGGGAGGACACCCAAAGCAGGGCCTTAGAACACAACCTTGTTGGTGCAAATATATACTGTACAGACTCACTTCCATGAGAAAGAGATGGACGTAGGATTACCAGCCGGGGAGGGGGGGGGAGTTCTAGAATTACAACTGATCTCAAGACCACAGAGATCAGTTCCTCTGGAGAAAATGGCTGCTGTGAAGGCATCACAGCTCTACTGAGCTCCCTTCCCTTCCCCAAACTCTGCCGTTCCCAGGCCCCCTCTATGAATCCCCAGGACTTTCCCTACCCAGAGCTGGCCACCCTGCTACAAAGATCAGTTCCCCTAGAGTAAATGGCAGCTGTGGAGGACAGAATCTATGATATTAGAGCTCCCTCCCCTCTCCAGACTTTCTCCTCCCCAGGCACCAGCCCCAGACACCCTTGCCTTCAAACACAGGAACTTTGGAGTCTGGTGCCTGTTCTGCTGCAGTTGTTTCTGGAGTGCCTGTCCCTTATCGAAGTGCTTCATCCTTCTTACATCTGCAGATGGTGCTGCATCCTGAATGAAACAGGTTCAAAACAAGCTGGTAGGTGGGGGAGGGGGGAGGGAGAAGGGTGGCAGCACACCTTCCCTGAACTCCAAGCAGTGATTTTGCCACTTGGAGTTCAGGTGCTTGCTGCTTGAAAAGTACTTTTAAGTATTGAAGTCAGGAGACGATGAATCAAATGCAAGCTTTTATTTCAGACATCATTCAGCTCTGGGACAGCTCTAGCAAGAACGGCACTCAACTTGTAGGGTTTCAACAGCTTAACTAATACGTTGTAACTATTTACATGCAGTCTCATTGGACCGAAGCAGGGCTCTGTGATTGGTTCCCTGGATTGGCCTCAGGACCAATAAGGAGTCTTTATTAGGCCGCCAATAAGATTGAGGGGATTGAACTACCATAACCCTGACAATGCAATGCATCATAACAAATACCACTTAAAGGGAACCCTTTAAATGCTGTTTTTCAAGTGGGGGCTGCCTGCACCTGAACTCCAAGTGGCAAAATCACCACTTGGAGTTCAGGGAAGATGTACGGCCACCCTCTCCCTTGCAAGAGGTGAGGGAGAGGGGCGGCTGCCAGCTGCATGCCTTCCCTGGAGTTCAAGGAGTTCCTTGGAGTTCAGGGAAGGTGTGTAGATGGCAGCCGCTCCTTCCCTCTCCTCTTGCAAGATTCAAAGGGCCCACTGAGCAGCTGCAGGGCCCTTTAAATCTTGGGGGAGAGAGAAGGGTGGCTGCAAGATTTAAAAGGCCTCCAGCTGATCGATGGGCCACGTGCTCCCACTGATCAGTTGGAGAGCCCCTTTAATGTCATAGGAGGGCAGGGAGGTGGAAGCAGCAGTTGTGGGGTGTGCCTCCCATTTGAGTGGGCGGAGCCCCAAAATGCCCCAGTGTAGCTATGAACAGGCCACTGTGTCCACCACTACATTCCTTACGCACAGTAAAGAAGCTGGAAGTCAGTTCAGTATGCATGCCCACGCTTCAATACCTGGAATTAAACTTTGTTGGTCTTAAAGGTGCTGCTGGACTCAAATTTGTTCTGGAAAACAGTTAAGTGCTGGCTTGCAGCAAGCCCCTGGCTCCAGCACTGTGCACCAACCTCTGCAGCACTGGGAGAAGGGCAAAGAGCTGCAGACAGTGGGGCTGAGCACAGGAGGATGCATTTCTTTGCTTTCAAAATTGGAGAGGGGGAGAAATCTACCCCCTGCCCTCCTGCAAGCCCCTTTGCAGTGCCTACAAAATGGGAAAAGTGAACCTGGCCCCAATTTTAGCCCTGATAATTGTGTTTGCGCACAGCCTGTTTACTTGGGAGTAAAGAAGGGAGAAAGACACACTACAACACCCACTCAGTGGCTTCTCGGGCAGGTGCCTAAGAAAGGAGAAAAGGTTTGTTTTGTTTTTCCACCATCCTCAGCCTCCTGTGGGCTGGCGAGTGAGGAGGCGGAGAAGACATATGACACACTTTGGAGGAAAAAAACTGCTTATTTTATACATGCTTAGTTAGTTGGAAGGGGGAGATTGGGACAAGAAGGCAGCCCCCAAAATGTGTGATTAAAGGGGGAGATTGGAGTAGGGGCACAGTGAAATTGATAGGGGACATTGCAAAATCAACAGGGGGTGCTACCTGTGTTTCCCCCATGCTGGCTACAGCCCTGCCAGGAGTGGACGCCTCTGGACAGGGCTCTGCTGGCCTCTGGCTTTGGCTGCACCCAGGACTCACCTGTGAGGCCCAAAGTTGCCCTCTCCCCACTCAGTCAACGATGGCTGAGACGGGTGTTGCGGAGGCAGCAAGGGTGGAGGGGAGTGAATGCCAAGGGATGGGGGGTGAGTGGGAAGACAGCAAGGGTGGGGGTGAGGGGAGACAGCAAGGGGAGAAGTGAATGCCAAGGGTTGGGTGTGGGTGGAGAGACAGCAAGGGTGGGGAAAGTAGTGGAGTTCCAAGGGTGTGGGGGTAGTTGAGAGGAAGAGGGAAGGAAGTTGAGATAAAGGGAATGTCTTCCTTCCTTCTTCCTCTTCCTCTATCAAACTTCCCTCTCTTCCTTTCCCTTATCTGTTAGTCTACCCCATATCTTTTGCCCCCATTCCTTCTCTTGTCAATCTACCCCCTTCTCTTACAACCTACCTCCCATTTCCCCCTTTCTCCCATTCCCTTCCCAACAGCTGCCTTCTAAACATGCCTTGCCTCCCTTTATTTTTCCCTTCCCTCTCCAGCCCCCCCCAGCCAAGGCCAGGGCACTCGCCCAGAACCTCTTTCTAGAGCCCATTGTATTTATTCCCATAACGAGCCTTATTCCCAGTAAATTAATAAATTACAAGAAGAAACATGTGTACTGGCACCTGACCAACTAAAGAAAGAAAACTTGCTGAAGTGGGTGGCAGTTAATCATTGTCACAAGTAGGCAGATCATTAGGGGATATTTGAAAGGACCTGACCCAAAGGTTTGCCATGGTCAGTGAACAAAGTCCCAACACTTTCAGGCTGAGGTAACTGTGAAAGCTTCCATGGGAGATTCATTTTCATTTTTATACTGTTGCCTCCAAGTTCCCATATGCAGAGTTTCCAAAATCTATGACGAAGTCTCATTTGCAGCAGGTCCCAGATATTCTAAGTACATATGATGATATGTGTGGGAGCAGTGGGAAGCAGGATTTTTGTGTGGAGCTCCAGTGCTACTGTTTTTCAAAATCCCTAATCATGTAGAGAGAGAGAGCTCTGTGCATTTATATTTGCATCTGTATTTGTTCACACGTAGCATCCGTAAAGGTCCTTTTCAGAAGTTGCAACTATGTGTATTGACGGTTCACCAATGGGAGCATGTAGGGCCTGTAATGTTCCTGATATACATCATCATCATTTTGTGTCAAGGGGGCAATGCACAGATGAAAATACAGCTCCAGTATACACTATATGAAACCAGGGATTCAAGTAGTGTAGACAGAAGCTGTAGACACATAGAAAATATGCACACTACCATCTTCACATAAAAGAGTAACCACCAGGGGTCATTTCGAGCAGGAGCTGGGGAGAGCGCAGCTCCAGGAGTTGGTGCCAGCCCCCTTCCCCCGCGCAGGGGAATGCCTGCTTGTGTCATGGCTGCAGCAAAATGACCCCGTTCCCTGGAAAGGTCCTTGTTCCTCCGAACAGCCTTCTGAAGGCTTCAGCCACCACTGAAGCTGTCCTCCCAGAATAGTGGTATTTCTGAGGCTTGGATTAGTAGCTGTCCCCTCTCTGCCAGCTCTTCCTTCCTTCCTTCCTTCCTTCCTTCCTTCCTTCCTCCCTCCCTCCCTCCCTCCCTCCCTCCCTCCCTCCCTCTCTCCCTCTCTCTCTCTCCCCCTCCCTCCTTCCCTCCCTTCTTGCCTTCTGACATACTTCCGGTGATGGCAGGTGGTGTAGCATATGCAAATAAGTTACGCTAATGACTTATGCTAATGAGCTCCTGCACCTCTTTTTCTATGAAATGACCCCTGGTAACCACACAGATTTAGAGCATCTCCTGTTAGTGAGCTCCCAATGTGCATGGTTGTAACATCTGAAAAGGACAACTAATAGAGACTGTACCATAATCCTGCATACTTCCACAAACCTCCATGCGTATTCATTGCACATGCCAAGCATTTGAAAAGAGTAGGATGGCAAGATGTGCACACAGGAGTCCGTAAAGCACTGGCAATGTGGGT
Source organism: Lepidodactylus listeri (assembly GCA_029233225.1). NCBI lineage: Eukaryota > Metazoa > Chordata > Lepidosauria > Squamata > Gekkonidae > Lepidodactylus > Lepidodactylus listeri. The sequence goes on along the minus strand of JARCFY010000015.1, from coordinate 14,191,590 downwards.
GATAGAAAGGAAGACAGAGGAAGCAGGAAGGACTGCAAATGGAGGAGTACAGACGACTCTGTTGAGTGGCATCCAGAACTCAAAGGTTCGTCTTCTGGTCAAAGACCACAGTCTCTAGTACAGGGCCTGAAAACAAATAGTTTTTGAGAACTTGAAGATTATGACAGTAGTTTTGTGAATAGTCAGGGAGGATAAATACTGCCTCTAAATCAAAATTTCAAAATTAGATAGGACAAAGATTAAAGCAAAATTGTTGTGCACTGCTCTCCTACCCCTGGAAAAAAAAGCAGAGCTAATATAGTGATCTCACAGTTCTAGCAGTAGATATTGGTTCTTCTTATTTGCTAAGTATTATTTAAAAGCAAGTGCAGCGCAATGCAAATAGCTTTGCTGTCAGGATGAACCTTAATAGTAAAAAGGACATTTCTCATTTTCAAACGCCATTAAATTTAGCTGTCAATTCTAACAAGTAAAGTATTTTTCTTCCTTTGTATAAATAGTCTTTTAAAGTGGCATTTAGCATTCTAGGTGATCACTAGGTAGAAGTTTTCCCCTGGTACAATTTGGAGCTTTTTGCTATATTTTTTGTTCTCCTTCTTCCATGGAAACTCTCTTCTTCCCTTGATACTTAATGCACCCTACAACTAGAATTTACATACAAAAGTTGCACATTGGGAGCTGTCTCGTGCAGAAAGCTTAATGCCTCTCACACTCTTGGCTTAACCTGCTTCATAAGATTATTGTGAAGATAAAATAGATTTCTGTACTCTTCCCCAAGATCCTTAAAGGAAGGGCAGGATTAAAATGAGACAGACAGACCGACCACTAATACCAAAAGGCTGTTTTGCTGGGACATACTAGTGTGTGAGAGAACTGCTCACATAGCATGCCTTGTGACGTGTACTGGACTCAGGAGACCAGGAATGGTGAAATCATGAAGCCTTTATTGAGTGATTCAGCACAGGGGCGTAGAGTTTAAAAACTCCTGGGGGGGGCTCTTCCGTGCGCACGCGCAATGTGTGCGCACCCGCCAGGACCATATTCCCGCCGCCGCCGCTGCCTCCCCCCGCCTGACCGCTCCTGCTTCCATCCCTCCCTCCGTCCGTCCAGGGGCCAGCTGGGCATTTGCTTAGCTGGCCCCTGGACGGACAGAGGGAGGGTCGGAGTGGCCAGGCGGGGGGGAGAGAGACGGCAGCGGCGGCCCTAGGAAGGGCCAAGGGAGGCGCGGCGGAGGGCGCACCGTTTTCCTGGGGGGGGCTCAGTCCCCAAGGGAAATTTTGGGGGTGGCTCGAGCCCCCCCGTAGTTGACGCCTATGATTCAGCATGCCCAGTAGATGGTCAGAACAAGCAAGCTTCCAGGGCTCCAGGGCCCTCATTATATGCTGGCCGGAGCCACACCTCCAGCCGCACCCAAAAGACCTGATAGGGGCTTAACATATGCGCATGTTTGTCATAGGTTCCCTGGAGGAGCCTTTGATTGCATTGGCTCCCCAGGGAGAACCTAGGTCCCACATTGGTGGAGGTTTTGAATCTGGATGTCTATTGTTCCTCCAGATTCAAGCTCCCCTCTCTGCCTGATCATGTGCTTTGGCCATGCGGCGGGCGCCATTACCTGGGAGCACATGGCAGGCTGGTTAGAACACAGAGCATACTACATTACACCTTGGCAAATGAATTAATTAATAAAGAATCAAAGTCTCCCCAAAAGCTCAAAATCCTAGTCCAAAGAGGAGGCTGCCTACAGTGTCTATGCCTGATCCAGTTCCTTGGCCTGGATTCAACTACGGCCCATAGTGCTGCTCTGTGTCTACCGCAGGTGTGAATGGATCATTCAGTTACTCCCAACGCAGCAGAATTACCTGACTTCAGAGGAGGAATGTCCAGATCAGTGACTCATAAAACACAAGGAATGTGGTCCTCTGAGGGATGATAGATATTATTTTTATACAATATACAAATACAATTACGGGGGTTAAAATAATCTGGAAAAGGGTGCCTCTTCCTTAAACAAAATCTCCAGTGTTTGCACAAAACGCTTGCTCACTGCATTTGCTTCACAGCCTGTGTTTTCCGTAGATTCCTGTTTAGAAATGTCAATCCTTGTTGCCCCTAAACCTAAGAGTTCAAGAAAGAATGTGGTGACTACTGAGCCAATTCAGATCTGTGAACACTGGAGACCAATCTGTCTAGCTCTCTAGTTGTGCAGTTTTCCCACCCAATAACTCACAGCCAGAAAGGGCAGCATGAGCATAAAAGCAATGCTAAAAGGCAAATACACTCATCCATAACAAACAAGTTAATAAAAAGATGTGTGCCTCTATACCTGCTTAGTAAACCATTTCCTGGTCTTTGGGGGGAGGTTTATATAGATGAGAAGAATTTTTTTTTTACAAGTTTGTTTCTTAATTGTACATTTGTGTTTCTTGATTATACATTTGTGTTTCCAAGCATTGATTGTACATTCGTGTTTTCAAGCACTCATTTATTTCATTTGTGAAAGAAAATGGTGGAATCTGAGACAGGAAGAATCAACCACTGTGTTATATAACACCACAGATGTCTTACATATATATATTTTATTAAGGTTTTTTACAACAACATGTAGTAATATCTTACATTATTATCACCAATACACAATTAGAGCCATTCATTCAGTCCAACCAATTGTATAATTTGGACCAAATTTCCGTTGTGTCTTTTTTGGCATATGCATTTAAAAGAAAACCTAATTTGTCCATTTCCGCCCAGCTTGTTAATAAGCTAATTAGTTCTTCTTGTTTTGGGAGCGTCGCTAATTTCCATACTTTAGCCCGTAATATGCGGGCTGCAGTCATTATATAAGTCATTAATCTCTGATTCTCTTTAGGCAGTCCATCTGGTATCATATTCAGCAAAAAGATTGTAGGGTCTAAAGGCAGTTCTATTTCCAGAATTTCTCAAATCATATTTTTGACCATTTCCCAATATTCTCTAACCCTTTTACATGACCACCACAAATGGAAAAATGTACCAACAGTGCTTCCACAACTCCAACATTTGTCCGATACATTCTTATAACACTTATTCAACTTATCTGGCGACCAGTGCCAGCGAAAAAACATCTTATATATGTTCTCTTTATAATTAGTAACTTTTAAAAATTTAACAGACTTCCAAATCTTGGACCATCTTTCTATATCTATGGTGCTACCTAAGTCTCTCATCCATTGGATCATTGTTGGTTTAATGACTTCCTCCTGCATTTCTAAATTTAATAAGTAATTATAGATTTTATTAATTAGTTTATCATTATTTTTTAGCCATAACTTATCTAACTCATTAGGTTTCAAACCGAAGCCAATTTTAGTATCCTGTTGATATCTGGAACGTAATTGCATATTTTCCCACCAGGACAGATGTAATCCTAGCTCTTCTTTTAGTTGTAAATCTTTTTTCATGGTTCCTGTATTTTCTAGTAATTTATCGTAGCTAATTATATTTTGAATGTTCATTAATGTAGGCTTAGTGAAGGCTTCTAATGGTGAGACGCAACCGGGTATTTTAGAATAGCAATTATCTTTCACCTCCATCCAGGTATTCATCAAAGCTGCTCTCAGTTTATGTGTATTAAAGTTAGAATGTATTTTGTGCTTCCCGTACCAGACATAGGTGTGCCAGCCCATGTACAGGCCGTGTCCTTCCAATGCAAGGATTCTAGAATTATTTAATACTACCCAATCCTTTATCCACACCATAGCAGCTGCTTTCCCATAGAGTTCCCAGTTAGGTAGTCCAATTCCGCCTCTTTCTTTTGAATCTTGAAGAAGTTTTAACTTAATTCGCGGTTTCTTTGGAAACCATATGAATTTCCTTATTGTGTCATTAAATTCTTTATAAAACTGATCTTTCTTTTTTAATAGCGGTATGGCTTGAGCCAAAAACAGGAATGTGGGCAAAATGTTCATTTTAATTGCTGCCACTTTACCCAACCATGACAAAGATAGGTTTTTCCATTTATTTAGATCTTCTTTGACTTTCTTTAGTAGTTTAATATAGTTATCCTCCACTAATGAACTTATTTTATTAGTACAAATTATCCCTAAATATTTTATTTTTTTAACTATCTCAATCCCTGTATTATTTTGGATTTTAGCTTTCAGCTGATCTGAACAGTTTTTAGTTAACAATTTGGTTTTATTCATATTAATTCTCATGCCGGCTACCTTCCCAAAATCATTAATTAATTCTAGAAGCTTTCGCATGGAGTCTAGGGGATCTTCAATAATAAACATTAAATCATCTGCGTAGGCACAGATCTTAAACTCTTGCCCCTTACATTTAAGCCCCTTGATCGACTGCTCCTCTCTCACCTGATCACATAATGATTCCAATGCAAAAATAAAGAGAAGAGGAGACAGGGGGCATCCCTGTCTTGTACCCTTCTCAATTGGAAACTCTAGAGAGATATCTCCATTTATTCTTACCCTGGCAGATTGTTTTTTATAGATGGCTTCAATCATGGTTTTAAAATTTTTCCCTGGGTCATATTCTTTTAATTTGGCTAACAAAAATTTCCATGACAAATTATCGAACGCTTTCTCCGCGTCCATAAACATCAGGGCCATGGCTTTCTCAGGGTGTGCCTCATAGTACTCCAGAGTGTTAATCAGTGTTCTAATGTTTTCCCTTAGTTGTCTCTTGGGAAGGAAGCCTGCCTGATCTTGATTAATTATTTGAGCCAAAACTTTTTTAAACCTATCTGCTAAGATGTTTGCAAAGATTTTATAGTCTGCGTTTAATAGGGAGATTGGTCTATAATTCCCGATTTGGTCTAATTTATCCTTGTCTTTTGGTATTAATGTAATTAAAGCCGAGTTCCAAGAGTCAGGGATATCTCCCTTGTCACCAATATTTTTCACCAACTCTTTATATGTGACCAAGATTTGTTCCTCAAAGATTTGGTAAAATTCACCTGGCAGTCCGTCAGGTCCTGGTGATTTATTTATTATTTTTGTCTTTTTATAGCATCTATGACTTCAAACATCACGATAGGTTCACTCAGTTTTCTCCTCTGCTCTTCAGAAAATTTTACTTTATTGTTATTTTTCAAATATTCCTCAATTTGTTCACCCTTTTCACCTCCCTGTTTATATATTTCTCTAAAATAGTTTTCTGCTATTTGCTTTAAATCCTCCTGAAGATATTTATTATCTCCTTTCTCATTCTTAAGGGATATTATTGATCTTTTAGCTTCTTCCCGTTTTAGTTTGTACGCTAGCCGTCTTGAGGGTTTATTGGCATTCTCGAAAAAAAAGAGCCTGTTATATTGTATTTTTTCCCTATCTCCCTACTCAGTAGTAAATTTAACTTATGTTGTTTATAGATCAACCTATGTTTACATTTTATATTCCCTTGCATGTTCATTCTATTATCTTCCTCTAACTTAATCTGCCTTACTAAGTATTCATACTCTTTATTTTCTTGCTTTTTCCCCCAAGCTGTATAACTAATTAGTTTACCTCTAATATACGCCTTGAACGCATCCCATACTATATGCACAGATGTTTGAGGCTGCAGGTTTCTTTTAAAGAAGTCCTTTATATCTTCTTTTAAACTATCGACAAATGTCTGGTCTTTCAGCAGATATTTGTTCATTGTCCACCTAGTAGATTTTTTCATCTCCCTGAACGATAGTACCACAGGGTTGTGGTCAGCAAAGGTTAGTGGCAAAATTTCTATATCGTTCATCTCTAACATTAATGCCCTTGATATCCACGCCATATCAATACGCGACCACGAATTATACCGTGCAGAGTAATATGTAAAGGCCCTTTTAGTTCTGTATTTTGTTCTCCATGCATCTAAAATGTCCTGTTCTTCTGCCATATGATAAAAGCTATTTGGTAGGGTTTGACCTTTTTTCTTCACTTTATTAATATTTTTTCTATCTAAATTTCTATCAACTACCGCATTAAAATCCCCTATTAAACACAAACTCTTGCAGTTTATTTTTTTCATCACTTCCGCTAATTCTTTAAAGAAAGGTAGCTGATTGGCGTTAGGTGCATAAACATTTATAATCACATGTTCCCTACCTTGTCTAATTAATGAAACTGCTATAATTCTCCCATCTTCTGATGCATGAATCAATTTAGGGTGCAAATGTTCCTTTACATATGTCACTACTCCCCTTTTTTTTCCCTTATCATCTGCTGCTGTAGATGCAATCCCCAGCCTTTTACAATTAATATGTTTTATATGTTCTTTCTTAATGTGTGTTTCTTGTAAACAGATGACTTCCGCTTTTAATTTATATAATTGGTGAAAGATTCTTCTTCTTTTTTGCGGTGCGTTCAGGTCATTGACATTAATTGAGATGAGTCGAAAATCTTTACTGCTCTGCGGCATCCTTTGTCTTTGAGCCTCTGGTCCTAGATTTCACTTGATACCTTGTTTGGATCTGCCAAGGGGTTAAGTCTTCTCTTTTTTTTTTACCTTTCCTCGTTCCTTCCTTTTTCCTCTTCCTTTCCTCCTCTTCTTCTTCTTTCTCTTCCTCTTCCTCCTTCTCTTTGTCTGATTGGGGTTCCTCTTCTTCCTCTTCCACTATTCCAAATTCTGGGCCGTACGTATCTAGGAAATTATCTAATTTAAAGATAGAGTCCAATTTGTGTCTTCTCCCCTTATATTCGAAGATCAGGCCTTCCGGAATGTTCCATCTGTAGTCTATGCCTTTCTCCTGCAGTACAGCAGCCAGTTGGAAATACGTCTTCCTCTTTTCTCTCACTCTCCAGGGTACTTCTTTCAAAAATCTTATTTCATGCCCCTGAATGGAAGTTTTCGTGTCATAGGAAGCTTTCAGGATTTTATCTCGTAGTGTCCTTTTGTGGAATCTGATATGAATCTCACGGGGTACCTTGAATTTTCTTGCATAGGCTGTATTACGTCTGAACATAGTGTCAATTTCAGCCATTATTTCTTGTTTTGTTCCTACTTTCAGCTGGTCAGCGATAGATTCAATAATCTCTTCTTTCCAGTCAGTGCTCAGGTCTTCCGGGACATTCTGACATTTTAGGATTGAAGCTGCCTTGTCCATCTCCAGATTAATCAGGGATTCCTCAAGGCTTTCATTCTTGGCTTTCCATTCTTGAAAATCCAAGTCCAGCTCTCTCACCCTAGCATGTGTTTGCCTGCCGCCTGCCATCGTTCTTTGTATGTCTGCTTTATTAGCGGCCACCTGGGTCTTTATTTCTTCGATATCTGTTTTAATTTGGGAAGCCAGCTCATCCATTTTACCGTATATTGGAACCAACTCTCTTTGAATGATTGGGGTCAACTCTCTTTGAATAATCACTGGAATCCTTTCCTCCACTTTCTCCATAAGGGTTGGTAACGTGTTCTCTATAACAGCTTTAACTGCGGCTGCCACCGAGTCGTCTATCATCGCTTTCACCTCTTTGGAAGTTTGCACCGGGTTGCTTGTTGCAGGCTTCATTTGGCTTAGTAGATTCAGATGGGCTGGTGAAGGTAAGGAACTCTTCCTGCTCGCACCCGAATGGCCCGAGGCCATGTGTTATTTCTTTTCTTTTTTCCTTCTGGTTTTTTTTTCCCTTTTTAAATTTCCCCCCCCCTTTATATGTTGTTTGTAGTTATTCTATTCTTAATAAATTAAATTACTAGTGTTAGTATTATTAATATGGGTGTTTTATTATTCTATTTTATTTGTTTGGCTAATTAATAGAATAAATAAATTAATTAGATTAAATAAATAGACAATTAATTTATCTCCGCCTATCAGTAGAATTAAGCACCCTAATTAATTATTAAGTACCCTAATTAATTATTTAGCTCTCTATAACTCCCACCATCTGAATTAATTAATTAATCAATAGATTAAATTAATAATATGGGTATTTTATTATTCTATTTTATTTATTTAATTAAGTAATTAATAGATTAAATAAATAAGCAATTAATTTATCTCCGCCTTTCAGTAAAGTTAACTACCCTAATTAATTATTAAGTACCCAAATTGATTATTTAAATCTCTATAAATTTCCCTTTCCTTTACTAAACTGTATCTACTCTCTGTCTTCAAATACTGTACTCTTATTACATTTAAATTACACTGCTCCCTTAAGTTGCTTCACAAAGATCTTTCTAATAATCACAGTTACATAGACTTAAATCAATACAAATTACAAATTACTTAATAGCCTCTTATATCCCCCAACACCCTCCAGCCACCGTCTTATAAGTTCCCAATGCTTCAAATATTGCCTTCACACCAAATTTACAAGTTCAGTTCAAATCGTGTCGTCAGTTGCCACTTCCTACTTAATGTACGCCATTTGCTTAATCTCTTCTCCAGTCAATATAGTTGCTGTACTCCAAATGCATAAGTGCTACTCCTTTTGCGTTGCTAGTCTCTCTACGCCTCTCTCCTCTGCCGCCGACATAACGTTCTCCTTCCCTCTCCTCTGATTCCACCGCGCCGCCTCCAATCGTCTGCACACGTCACTTCGCCATGCCCCACACCGAGTCACCGAGCCAGCTAGTTGTTCTCCTCCCGTGTAAACCTGCAGAAGCTCATAGGCCTCCTCTCTTCCGTTCCTCTTCTCTCCAAAGGGCCGACCCACCAAAGAACAGGGAGATTACAAGCAGAGAAAAGCAAAAAGAAAAACAAAAAGGTTAGTGCAGCGCAGTACCGCAGTTTTTTTTTTTTTAATATAAATTCCCCCTCCCCGGGTTCACCAAGGATTGAACTATCTCCTGGCCGCTAAACCCCGGGTTCTTTAATATTAATTCAAAGTTCAGTACTTATAAGCTATGGGCTATTTAGAAGTTTATTTATACTCAGCTTTTAGCTTTCAGAAATTCCAGTGGAAGTTGGGTCCTCTTTCTGGCTCCATTAGGTTCCTCTCCCTCTTTTCCACGCCGCAACCGAACTCCTGGTGACGGCTGTATTCCACCTCGGACTCCGCTTGAGGCAAAGGCACCGTCCCGAGGGGGGTTGCTTACCCCCCTGAGCTGTCCCCCAAGCCTCCTGCTTCTCTCCTCCCTTCAAGTGGTAAGAAAGGCAGTGTTTTTTGCCTAGAAATCTGCGGGGTTTGTTAGACAGAGTCTGGAGCTCTCACTCCCCACGTCTGTCCCGAGGGTGGGCGGAACCGGAACTCCTCAACACCACAGATGTCTTTATCTATAGAAAACCAATTCATTTTGTAGTGGCATAGAAACATGGCTCCCTATCCATCCTTATCTATTAAAACATCCCAGGGAAAACAGAGAACATTTATCCCTTTCCTCTGTCAATAAGCCATCAAGGAGAAGGTCCATTTCAGTGCTTATTACACGTACACAATTCCTACTTTATCAGAGAGTGGCACAATAGCAGCAACTTTCTGGAAGATAATTATTATCAAATAATATAGGGTTGAGTCTGTTACCCTGAATATCATTCTTCGTTATCTGATTCCACTGTGTTGCTACACTAAATTATTTACAACTAACATGCCCGTAAGGAACAGAAATAACTGTAGATCTAGAAGTCATGTTTGGCAGTAGTCTGTAAAATATAAACAAAACATCAGACACACAATACAATACCCATGAGGAAAGTATCAAGGCTCAGATGAAATCTTGCTTTAGCCTAAAACTTTTATATTGGAAATTAGCACTGAATGCATTTCCTTAGACAGAACTACTGGAAAATGCTTAACATATACATTTTTTAAAAAGAGTAGATCACTGTGACGGACTGAGTTCTGAAACCTCATAAGTGCTGTATAAACATGTGATGAACTGTGAATGGTTAATGCCACACAGAGCCAGAGAGCCTTTGAGTGACAGACTGCTCAAACGGATTTTATTAGGTAGTGTCAGTGGAGAAGAAAGAGTTGGGAACTGACTGCTGAAGAGAGTTTTACTTTAACATTGACCAAGGACTGGGAAGGTTGGCAAGGAGGAGCGGGAGGATTGCTGAAGACCCCCATTTGGGCCAGAAAAGGGGGCAGAGATTCTAGTATAGAGAAGTAATCCCCTGCCCCGTTGAAAAGGGAGAGAGCTTTAAAGAGTGGAGTGATCCCTGGTTTATTAAGAGAAGGATTTTGAGTACTTGGTAGTGTATCCTTGCCTTCTGAAACAAAGAGTCGGTTAAACACAATAACGTATACTGGAGTGTTTAGCAGACACTGAAACCAAAGTCTCTTATTTCAAAGATTCTAAGGTTTTTTTTGTAAAGTTTAAAACTCCCATTTGCTGGGAATGTATTAACTGGAGTTTGTAAAATTACTCAGAGTTTGTGAAATTACTAAGTTACCCCAGAGTTATTATTGATTCACCTTAGACTTTTTACCCCTGATTTCATCTGATCTTTTCCCCTCTGTGTTGAATAAAATATTTTGTTTATTTTTGAACCTTCAAAAGCCTCTCGTGTGCCATTTTCAGAAGTATAAGTTAAGTAAGTAATCTTGTCTTTTCCCTCAAGTCCCTGGGCTGAGCCAGCATTGAAATATAATAACATGACAGAGTGGGACAGCCATAAGCCTTCAGATAAGAAGAAAACAGATACAGGGGACTACTCAGCCAGAAAGGAATGAAAAAACGGAGGGAAAATCCTGTATGTGAGGGAGGGAAGAGGGAAAGATCACCATAATCACCAGTGTGTTTACCCATAAAAATTTGGCATGATGCACCTCAGCTACGTGATTTAAGTAACCAATTCGGCTGAACCGCATTTTGAAAAATGAGAAATTAAAAACAAGTCTTATAGTCTACAACATTATACTGTTCCTAGGCATGCAAAAAAAAAAAAAAGCCTTGTATACTCTTCAAATGTCTAAGTACTCAATGGTCTGAAGAGATTCTTCAGTAACAGCTGGTTCCCTTGCTCAAAATTGCTTGCATTTTTGCAATGATTGCTATGCAATTGCTGTTAGGTGGGTGTTTGTGAGCAGTGGGATGTCCACAAAGTGTGTGCCTGTGCATTCCCCCCGCCCCACACATATAACAATACTTTCCCCCTCCCCTGGCAGTTCCTTCTCTCCCCAAGCCATAAACTCTGTCTTTGGAGGTGAGTAACCAGCTGCAGGTAATGGCTCAAAGTGGGTATCTACATTTATATAAATTGCTTCCCAGTCTGCTCCTGCAGATTATAAATTTCTTCACAATCTGCCCCAGTAGGAATTTATGGAAATTGTAAGGGTCTCCCAAACTGAATCAACATGCACGCACACACACACCCCTACAATTTCCAACAATCCAGTAAGATCTGAGCATGCACCAACAGCAGCTCAGTGAGTTGATGGATGTCACCAGTTCTGCAGATATGAACACACTTAAAATATTTGTTTTTATTTGCAAACAAATCATCTATGCAAGTATATGAGATGTTTGACTCAAGAGAACATGGGCAATGCATGCACAGTAAATTCAATTTTCAAATACATTAAATGTGAAGATAAAAATATCACTCCTTTATGGTTGTCTGGCTTTTACATACTTAAAGCTCCAGTATAAGGTTCCCCCCCCCCCCCATGCGATGCTTCAGCTGCAGGATCTGATATCTCCTGTCACTGTGTTCAAAGGATGTGCTTTACCACTGAACCAAACAGACATTCATCTGAAGGACTGTTAAGTAGCCAGCCTTGTGAAAACGAGTAAAATAAAAATAAGACATCTCTGCTTCATCAAGGAAGAATGACACATTAGAGTTAAAACTAGATTAATTTAGGACACCGTAATTAGATCAATAAGTCCATGACTGTTATTAACAGTGGAAGGAAAGTATTGTTTTAATCACTCATTAGACGGGAAGAACTACTGCCCATTGGCAACTACTGTTATGTGCTAGAAGTCAGCTTTGTGTCATGATGTTTGTTGTTCCGTTGCACAGTCAAGTCCGACTCTTAGCGACCCCATGAACCACATCACGCCAGGCCCTCCTGTCTTCTGTCGTGTTCCGCAGTTTGCTTAATTTCATGTTTGTTGTATTTATTTCTTTATTTATTCGTTTCGATTTATATCCCGCCTTACCAGAACTGGCTCTAGGCGGCTAACAACATAATATAAATATACAGTTAAAACACATAAAATTCCATAAATCACATTAAAAGCTAAGCGATCAATCACAGATGGTAGCAAGTACAAAAAACCAATATCCAGTACCAGTATCTACTTTATTTCCTGCCAGGAGACTCCCACCTCAGATGTTCTAGCGGCGATTCACCATGCCGCCTACTAAGGGCCGTTCCCCCCGGTGGCGGCCCCAAACGCCTGGCGAAAGAGCTCCGCTTTGCAGGCCCTGCGGAACTGCAAGAGATCCTGCAGGGCCCTGATGTTCTCTGGGAGCTCATTCCACCAGTAGGGGGCCGCCACTGAGAAGGCCCTGCTCCTGGTAGCCGTCAACCTGGCCTCCCTCAGGCCCAGAAGGGTCAGGCGATTTTGAGTGCCTGATCGCAGCACTCTCTGGGGTATATACGGGGAAAGGCAGTCCCTTAGGTAGGCAGGCCCCAGACCATATAGGGCTTTAAAAGTTAAAACCAGCACCTTGAACTGGATCCAGTACACTATAGGCAGCCAGTGCAGCGCCCTCAACACAGGCCTGACGTGGTCCCTCACCAAGAGGCCCATCAACAGCCTGGCCACGGCATTCTGCACTAGCTGCAGCCTCCGGAGCTGGGTCAAGGGCAGCCCCATGTAGAGAGCGTTGCAGTAGTCTAACCTCGAGGTGACCATGGCATGGATCACTGTCGCCAGGTCGTTGCATTCGAGGAAGGGAACCAACTGCCTAATCAGCCGTAGATGGTAAAAGGCTGCTCTGGCAGTGGCTGCTACCTGGGCCTCCATGCTTAAGGAGGCATCCAGGAGCACTCCCAAGCTCCGGACCTTCGGCGCTGGCACCAATGGCGCCCCCCCGAAGGCCGGTAGTGGGATCCCTACCTCCGGTCCACCCCGACTCAGGCACAGGACCTCCATCTTCGTTGGATTCAGTTTCAGTCGACTCAGCCTAAGCCAGTCCGCCACGTCCTGAAGCGCCCGCTCCAGGTCATTCAGGGTGGCCCCGGACTGGCCGTCCATCAACAGATACAACTGGGTGTCATTAGCGTACTGATGGCAGCCCAGCTTGTGCCTCCGAGAAATCTGGGTGAGAGGGCGCATATAGATGTTGAACAACATGGGAGATAACACTGCTCCCTGAGGCACGCCACATACCAGCGGGCGCCTCTGGGACAGTTGCTCCCCTAGCACCACTCTCTGTCCCCGACCTTGGAGGAAGGAGACAAGCCACTGTAAGGCAAGCCCCTGTACCCCTATGTCGGCAAGGCGGTGGATCAGTAGCAGGTGGTCGATTGTATTGATAACGCTAACTGTCTCATCCTTTGCCATCCTCTTCTTCTTTGACCTTAATCTTTCCCAGCATCAGGGGCTTCTCCAGTGAGTGCTCCCTTCTCATTTGGTGGCCAAAGTATTTCAGCTTCAGTATCTGGCCTTCCAGGGAACAGTCAGGGTTGATTTCTGTTAGGATTGTCTGATTTGATCTCCTTGCAGTCCAAGGGACTCTCAAGAGTCTTCTCCAGCACCATTATTCAAAAGAACCTATTCTTCAGCACTCAGCCTTCCTTATAGTCCAACTCTCACAGCCATACATTACTACTGGGAATACCATTGCTTTGACCATATGAACTTTTGTTGGCAGGGTGATGTCTCTACTTTTTGTTATGCTTCTTAGTTTTTTTTTTGATGTTGAGTTTCAAGCCAACTTTTGCACTCTCCTCTTTTCCCCTCAGAAGAGGCTCAAGATCCTCTTCACTTTCTGCCATTAGAGTGGCATCATCTGCATATCTTAGGTTGTTGATATTTTTCCCAGCAATCTTAATTCCAGCTTGTGATACATTCAGGTCGGCATTTCGCATGATGTACTCTGCATATAAATTAAATAAGCAGGGTGACAATATATATCCTTGTCGTACTCCTTTTCCTATGCTAAACCAATCAGTTGTTCCATATCCAGTTCTAACTGTAGCTTCTTGAACCTTATACAGGTTTCTCAAGAGACATGTGAGGTTTTCAGGCACTCCCATCTCTTTAAGGACTTGCCATAGTTTGTTGTGATCCACACAGTCAAAGGCTTTAGCATAGTCAGTGAAGCAGAAGTATTTTTTTTCCTGATATTCTCTTGCATGAAAGTCATTAGCATATTAGGCCACACCCATAATAGGACAGCTCATTAGCATATTAGTCCCCCATGTTACCAGAAATGTGTTCATCCAGGACTTCGCATTCCAGGATGTCTGGCTCGAGGTCAATTGTGATTGTCAAGGACACTGAGGTCCTTCTTGTATAGTTCTTCTGTGTATTCTTGCCATTTTTTCCTAATCTCTTCTGCTTCTGTTAGGTCCCTACCATTTTTGTCCTTTATCATGGCCAGTTTTGCATGGAACATTCCCTTGATTTCTCCAGTTTTCTTGAAGAGATCTCTAGTCCTTCCCATTCTATTGTTTTCCTCTATTACTTTGTATTGTTCATTCAGGAAAGCCTCCTTATCTCTCCTTGCTGTTCTCTGGAAATTGGCATTCAGTTGGGTAAATCTTTCCTTTTCACCTTTGCCTTTCACTTTCCTTCTTTCCTCTGCTATTTGTAAAGCCTCATCAGAGAGCCACTTTGCTTTCTTGCATTTCTTTTTCTTTGGGATAGTAGTGATTGTTGCCTTCTGTACAATGTCCATAGTTCTTCAGACACTCTATCTATCAAATCTAATCCCTTAAACCTATTCTTCACCTCCACTGTACATTCATCTGGGATGTGATCTAGGTCAAACCTGAATGGCTTAGTGGTTTTCCCAACTTTCTTCAGTTTAAGTCTGAATTTTGCAATGAGGAGCTCATGATCTGAGCCACAGTCAGCTCCAGGTTTTGTTTTTACTGACTGTATAGAGCTTCTCCATCTTTGGCTGCAAATGATATAATCTGTCTGATTTTGGTGTTGCCCATCTGGTGATGTCCATGTGTATCGTCACCTCTTAGGTTGTTTGAATAGGGTGTTCCCTATGACCAGTGTGTTCTCTTGAGAAAACTCTGTTAGCCTTTGCCCGGCTTCCCTTTGTTCTCCAAGGCCAAACTTGTCTGTTATTCCAGTTACCTTTTGACTTCCTACTTTAGCATTCCAGTCCCCTATGATGAGGAGGACTTTTTTTTGTGTGTTTAAGTTCTATGAGGTGTTGTAGGTCTTCATAGAACCGGTCCACTTCAGCCTCTTCTGCATCAGTGGTTGGGGCATAGACTTGGATTACTGTGATGTTGAATGGTTTGCCTTGGATTCGGACCGAGGTCATTCTGTCGTTTTTGAGATTGTATCCCATTACTGCCTTTTGCACTCTCTTGTTGACTATAAAGGCCACATCATTTTTTCTATGGGATGCTTGGCCGCAGGTAGATATAATGGTCTTCTGAGTTAAATTCGCCCATTCCTGTCCACTTTAGTTCATTGATTCCCCAGATGTCGATGTTCAGTCTCACCATCTCATTTTTTACCACATCAAGCTTACCTTGATTCATATATTCCAGGTTCCCATGCAGTATTGTTCTTTGCAGCATTGGACTTTCCTTTCACGATCAGACACATCCACAACTGAGCATCCTTTTGGCTTTGTACCAGCTGCTTCACTCTTTCTGGGATTACTTGTACTTGCCCTCTGCTCTTCTCCAGTAGCATATCGGACACCTTCTGACCTGAGGGGCTCATCTTCCAGCATCATATCTTTTAGCCTTTTGTTACTGTCCATGAGGTTTTCTTGGCAAAGATACTCGAGTGGGTTGCCCCTTCCTTCTCCAGTGGATCACATTTTTCTGAGTTCTGTGCTATGGCCTGTCCATCCTGGGTGGCCCTCCACAGCATAGCCCACAGTCTCATCAAACCACAGAAGCTCCCTCGCCATATCAAAGCAGTGATCCATGAGGGAGTTGTGTTATGATGGTTTTATTTAATTTTGCGGCATTTATAGTCCACCTTTCTCAAGAGGACCCAAGGTGGATGTTCAAATACATTGACTAGAAGCTCAAGACATTTTAAAGATTTGCTAAATTATACCTCATTTTGTAACAATTCATAATCTATTATAATCAGGGCTATTTTGGGGCAGGAACGCACAGGAACGGAGTTCCGGCTGGCTCCTGAGTTGGCCACACCTACAACCAAAACCTCTGGCATGCATGGCTACTGAACATGCTGCCCTCCCCACCTTACACACAAGAGGGAAAGGCGACATGTTAAAACATGTCTTTCCCTCTGGTGAGCCTGTTGGGATTTCCATGTCAATTTCACTCCCTGCCAGTCAGCTGAGAGTGAAATTGACAAGGAAAAGCCTCTCTCTGCCTTCCCTTCTCTAGCTGACATGTCCCAGCTGGAAAAGGGCAGGCAAGGAACCTTGAAAATGCCTTTCTTTCCCTCCCCGATCTGGGGGAGGAAGAGAAAGGCATTTAACCATGCCCCTCTCCCCCGCACTTTCCCGAGTCTCTCTGCACTTTCCCGAGTCTCTCTGCAATAGTGAAGTGGGCTGGAGAAGCTTGTGGGGGGGGGGAGAGGCAAGCTTCCATGCCTGCCCTGTGCTTTCCCAGCCCCCCCGCCTAATATGCTAATAAGCTGTGCTGTCAGGATGTGGCCTAATATGCTAATGAGTTTCTACTGTTGGATGTGGTCTATTATGCTAACGAGTTTCAGCAGGGCTTTTTCTACAAAAAAAAGCCCTGATTATAATAATTGCTTTGTCAATCATTTACGGACTTCCCTTTCATGCGAGAAAAACTATTTCAGATTAATATTAAGTAGTGACATTTGCAGGTAATTCGGGATAGGTAAGGTAGACTCTTGTTTAAAACAAGTTTTTCCAACTTTTCAATACACAAAACTTTCAAAATGAAGCCAATTCAAAACCTGAAGAGGAATGTGTCTTCTTGCTAAAGAATGCTGGTGCAAAATGGTCAAAATATTCTTTCCTTTCAAAACAATGGGAATGAGAGTTGTTGTTGTTAGTTCAATATTATAATCAACCCTGAGGACCAAATTGCCTTGTAACATCTTGCCATGTGGTAATAGGGATTTTGCCACACATCACATACAAAGCATGGTAAGATGTGTGGTGGAAGTGATAAAAGCATCATTTGTGCATCCTCAGTATTTGTAATCACCTAAATAAGGTGCAGGATTGAGACGTTCAGGGGGGAGGGGAATTTAGGAGCAGCAATCACCTCACTGTACAAGAAAGGGGAGAGGTACCTGGAGCAATTACAGCGGTGGCATCTGTAGAAAATATGTGGGTTTTGATGGATCCAGCGATCTGCAGAAGCAAGGTTCACTTATCTTTCCTGCATTTCTCCTCTTCCAGCATTCCTCTCCAACTCCAGGACTGCTTATTCCCAGTTGCGGGACCCATGTGGGATAATAGTCATGTAGGTCAGCAAGGGACGTTCTTTTTCCATTATCAGGGCAGAGGTAAATGCATGGAAGATCTGCAGCCACCAGCGCCTTCTGCAAATATATTGCCGGATCCAGCTCTATGGCTGTGATCTTTATGAAAGAGGAGAACCAGTGTCTCGGCCACAAAGCTCCATCTCAGCTCTTTTCTCATCGGTATGTAGGGAAACATACCTGAAAAGGAAGCGGTCTGCGGTGAGAGCTTTTGAGGTAGGAAATGTCCTGGGGTGGAAATCATGGGCTTAGGATGTCAACCTTAGCTCCAGTGTAACTGCCCCCATGTCATGAGAAAGGAAGATGTTAATTTATTGCCAGTAGGATGTGATAATCACTGGTGAGCTATTAGAATGAAATATGCTTCCTGACACATGCTGGTTGCCTACTTTATGTAATAGTGCTACATTCAACCATTGAATTAATTTGCCATGTGACAGGTAGAAAAACTACTCCTAAATCTCTGAGTGCTTTACATCATGCACGGCAGCTCTTTTTCTTTTCCTTTTTTTACAAGGGACATTTGCTTTAAACAGTCTCTATTGTGACTGGGAATAAAAAGAAATCAGCTTAGTCACAGTTTATCTCTTAGACAAATATTTTGTGGCACACTTATCTTCAAGGGGTCACTTTGGGATCCTGTAGCTCCAGTTTAAAGTATTACTTCCCCCATTGCTTTTCTCATGAGCCATAAAGCTGAACTGAGAAATACAGGACCCCGACTCACAGGTGAGATTGCTCACTGTGTCTTGGAGCCAACAGATGCCGAGCCTTTGATCAATATTATGGCACACCTTTGAGATTTCCCAGAGCCAGAGAGAGATCCTTTCAGCCTTCTAAGCATTCAGAAAGTGAAACCAAGATAAACAGCTTGTGCTGTCCATTCAGCCTTTCTAAGGTTCAAATTAAAGGAATGAAAATATTCTGATCCTTTCTCCCAATGCCAATTTCAAAGAGTTTTTTTGAAATTATTAGTAACTAGGGGTGTCTGTGTGTTGCTAGTCAGTGTGGCTGCCCCTTCACCTTCCAAGTCTGGAAGCACTTCCAGATGATAGCACTTCCCACTTTGCACACTGCCAGCTGTGTAGGGCCTAGGGCTGCCAAGTCCAACTTGGGAAATATCTGAGGACTTTGGGGGTGGAGCCAGGAGACTTTGGGGGTGGAGCCAGGAGAAAGGAAGTGACATCATTTTGTGATGTCACATCCTGTGATGTTGCTTCCACATGCTGACACATGAACTCATGAAGTTTCCTAATACTGGATCAGGCCATTGGTCCATCAAGGTCAGTATTGACTACTCAGACTGGTAGTGGCTCTCCAGGGTCTCAGGCTGAGATCTTTAATGTCACCTATTACCTGATCCTTTTTTAGCTGAAGAGGCTGATACCTCCTGCATGTCAAGCAGATGCTCTATCACTGAGCAATGGCCCTACTCAATCCTTCCTCATCTCGGCAGAATATGAAGCACTAAGTGCTACACAAGTGCTAAATATGATTTTCATATCATAAGAACAGGAGAGAAGCCACAGTGGATCAGCCCATCCAGTACAGCCCATCCAGTACAACACTCTGTGTCACAACAGTGGCCAAAAATACCAGGTGCCCTCAGGAGTTCCAGCAGCGGGGCCAGAACTCCAGAAGCCCTCCCACTGTTGCCCCCCAAGCACCAAGAAGGCAGAGCATCACTGCCCCAGACAAAGGGTTCCATTTAGACCTTGTGGCTAATAATAGCCACTGATAGACCTCTGCTGGATGGGGACAGAGAGAGACAGACAGACAGACAGACAGACAGAAAAAAGAAAGAAAGAAAGGGGGAGGGGGAGAGAGAGAGAGAAGGAAAAGAGCTGGCAGAGGCACTTACCCCAGCAACCTTGAAAGCCACATGCAAAAGGAGGCCCTTCAGTACAAAGAGCCTAGTCCCTCCTTAATCTCTGGGTGGGACTTTCTCTTGCTGCCTGTGCTCTTAAAGGGGAAATGTCTGGTGAGGCTTTTTACTGCAGGGCAGGCTCTCTGCAGACATTTCCCTTTTAAGAGTTCAGGCCTGGCAGGGAGAGGGCAGGGCAGGCTCCGACGTCCCCCTGCGTTCCTGCTGGCAGCCATTGCCTCCCCCGGTGGCCAATTTTGAAAAAGCGGGGGTAAGCATTAAAAATCGGTGTTTCCCCCGCCCTCCCGGGGGACTTGGCAACCCTACTTCCAGATGATAGCACTTCCCACTTTGCACACTGCCAGCTGTGTAGGGCCCTGATCAGCCATGGAAAGAACATCAGTCTTCTCTCAGCTTCTGAGCTGCATAACCATCTGAAGAAGCACCATCAGGCGGTGCTTCTTCGAGGGGAGGGAGAGGCTATTGCTGGGGTGCCTAAGCGGCCACCACCAGCCAGGCAGAAGGTGAGTCATCCTGCCACTGCCTCCAGCATTGCCCCTGAGCGTTCCATGGTAGGGATGGGGAAGGGATGCCAAACATCTCTAATGGAGATGCTTGGTGACGTCGGCATTAGAGTGCCTGGGGAGGGTCACTCACCTCACTGCTGAAATGCTTGCTTTAGATGGGCACCCCTTCTCCACAATTGAAGACATTGGTTTCCATAGGCTGCCCCAGGAGGCCTATCCCTGTTCACATGCCCCTGTGCACACCATGCTGAACAGGACCACGATGCCCTCATTATACAGTGCTGCCCGGGACCATGTGAAGGCACAATTGTTCTGCATTTGTGGGAGAACTGTGAACTTCAAGTCTGACATCTGGGCCTCCTGTCAGATGCATAATTCGTATATCTCGTTGACTGTGCACAGGTGGCAACCAAGTGACATTTTGGGTGGGGGGAACTAGTGTTAGGCAGGGTCAGGGCCACTAAGCTGGCTATTGCCAGGCTCTGCTCCATGTCGGGAAACCTGATGGGCAGACAACATCTCAGCCACCACTGAGAGACAGTGGCATGTGTAGGCAGGGACCTCATTATGGGCACATGGTGACCAATGTTGACTCGAACATGAAGTCAGTGGCAAGGTGACTGGGCCTGATGTGCATTTGCTGCATGGCCCGCGTTCTGCACCTGGTGGTTAAGGATGCCTTGGGGTTGGGTTCTGCAGAGAATCCCAGCTTGGGTGCTGCAACTCGTGAGTTCCAGCATTTCCTCCAGAAATGCCAGTACATTGTGGGTCACTTCTCTTGCAATGCAAAGGCCACCTTTCTGCTGCATGAGAAACAGATGCTGACAGGTGTGCCAATGTGCTACCAACTCAGTGATGTCAGCACTTGCTGGAACTCTGCCTGTGTCATGCTTGAACAATTGGTGGAGCAGGAGAGATCCCTGATGGCCCTGATCTCTGCGAGCGGGTTCATTCGGGAAGACAGTTGGCTCATACAGAAGGACTGGTTGACCAGCTCTCAGTCTGTGGAAGTTCTGAAGCCCTTTAAGAGCTACAGAGAGATGCTCTCACCTGACATGGCAAGACTGGCTCTGGTCATCCCCATGATCCACATGGCTCACGAGGACTTGGCCTCATTTCTGGAGCCCACTGCAGGGCATGCAGACATGCTTCCAGCAGTGTGTGCGCTGGTGAGAAGGCTGCAAGAGGGACTTGAGGACCATTTTCAGCTTGTCATCTGGCTGAAGGTCTAAGTGCTGGTGACCAGTGTGGGCCAACAAGTTCACTCAATGGCAAGACGAACTCTCCCAGCCAGTTGAGTGCAGGTGGGCCAAGAGGGGCATGTTGGCATGAGCTGAGGAAGAGCGGGGTGAAAGCAGCTCCACTGTTCACCCCCTCTTCCCCTGCTAGGCAGCATCCTCCCCATGGCTCCTGCCATGACGACTGTTAAGATGGCAGTCGTTGGGCAGATCCTTGGACCCACTGGGAGAGGCAGGCACATGAGTGAGGACACAGGGGCTGCGATGGTAAGGGAGTACCTTTCAGAGCCCTAAGAGTTGCAGGCAACCTGTCCACTGAACGACTGAGCCATGAAGGAGGAGGTCTGACCGGACCTCTCTGCTGTGGCCCAGAAGCTCCTCCCATGTCCTCCGATGAGCGTGCAGAGTGCATTTTTTCCCATCTGGGCGATGTTGTCTGTCCTTATCGCTCATGCCTGCCCCCCTGTTCAGCTGAGCAGTTGGTCTTCCTGAAGGTTAACTTGCCACTGTTTGGCTACCTGGTCTTGGATGTTGAGGGTAAGTGAAGTGAGCACGTATAACTGTGCTTGCATTTCCTCTTGGTCTGAGCTGGGAAGCTGGGGTGAAACGCTCTTCCCAAAATCAAAACAAGAGAGACAAGAGAGAGGTAGCAGCCAGGGCCTTTAATCATTTTGATTGGCACAGAAATGCCCCACCACTTGGCACCACTTGATTGGCACAGATATCTCCCCACTTCCGTCCATTCCACCTGCACCAGAATACCTTTACAGAACCCGGGTCGGTCACAGTGCAGTGCAGGGTGAGGTTGAGGGTGGTGTGTGTGTGTGTGTGTGTGTGTGCACATGAGTTACACCACCAGCCACCCCAAAGCCAAAACTGCATTCTGAAATTAAAGCAGCAGCACAAAAACTGTTCTTCATCTTGATGGAGATGAACAAGATAAGATAGATGCCAAGCAGCCAGACAGAAACCAGCAGAACCCACTGGAGCACCATAAATAATGAATCTAAACTGGAAAATGATTTTTCTTTGCAGGGGTGGGAGGTGGGAAAGGGAGAGCCCGTGGGGAAGGGCAGCTGCCGCACCTAGGCTACGCCTCCTCCACCGAGGCAGTGATGGCTGGTGTTGTACTGCTGCCGAGAGAGGAGGCTCAGTGGACAGACGCTACCCCTCCCTCTCACTTTCTGGGGCATTACTGGGCAGGGCTTCTCCATCTTGTTGTGATGATTCTGTGCTTAAGCTGACATCAGCCCTCCTGTTGAGCTGGCATTTGCCACAATGGCACTGGGTTCAGCTAGTAGGTTAGCACTGTGTTCTGTTGATAGGTTTTGCTGCTGGCCTCTAGCACTAAAACACTGCACTGGTTCTGCTGCTGGCCATGCAAACATGCCCCCTCAGTTTGTACTTCAGAGATTCTCAGATCTGATCTTACTCCAGTTGGGTTTTGGCACTGGATCTGGTGGGGACATGGCACTGGTTCTCCTGCTGGCCTTGAAAACACGCTGCCTCACACCATGCCACACCTTACTTGGTTTCTTTTGCAAAGATTCTCTGGGAGAAATTGCTGGGTTGTTGCTTTATCTGCCTGCCCTTTTCCCCACAATAAGAACCAATGGAGAATGGGAGTAACCTCTTTGGATGCCCCTAGAATTGGACCCCCTGGTCCAATATTTTCCAAACTTGGGGGTTCTTTGGGGGAGAGGCTTCAGCTTCTACAGTACAAATTTGGTGTTTCTACCTCCAACCCCTTCTCTCCCAGCCCACTGAATACTCCTTGGAAGATTTTGCCATTGACTGCAATGGCCCCATAGGATATAACGGAACTGAATATTTTTGGGAATACCAAATATTTCCAGATACCAATACAATACTGGTATTAGTATTCAGGTATACTTGGAAATACCAAAAAAAATTCAGCTTCATTATACCCAAATCCAAAAAAACCCCATCCCACTCCCCCCCCCCCCCCGCACACCTCTAGGCACGAAGGGCTTTTAAGGATTTCCCAAATCCTTGTTTCACGGGCTAAGTTCAGGTCCTATCTACAAGGAGAAAAAATATGATGCTATCACCCCCATGGGAGGAATCCCTAATCTCAGGGGGTGGTCTTACACCCTTCACAAAAGTCTGAGTATCTGGCAGATAATGATGCTACATACCCGTCTACAAATGTCCAGGGCTCCGTTGGAGCGGGAGCGCACAGGAGTGCAGCTCCAGGAGTGAGGAGCCCAGGGGGCGGGCACATGACCAAGCCCCGCCCCCTCCTTGGCTTCCCCGAGCAGTGCAGAGGTGCAGCGCCCCGGGGAAAGCCCTGCTAGGGTCTTTATTGTTTTTAATGTTTTGTTTTCATATTGATAATTTTATCATTGCTCCTTTTATGACTGTGTGCTGCTTTTCCAGAGACTTGCTCAAGGTGGCATATAAATTTTCTAAGTATACAATTTTTTATCTGGGTACATGGCACATAAGTACTGGAGAAATTTCACCAACCCTTCAGCAGCTTCCACCTTATCAGTTTGGTGTAGTGGTCAGGAGTTGGACTCTAATCTGGGAGAACCGGGTTTGATTCCCCACTCCTCCACATGCAGCTGCTGGTGTGACCCTGGGCCAGTCACAAGTTCTCTCAGAGCTGTTCTCTCATGAGCAGTTCTCAAAAGACCTCTCTCAGCCCCCCCTACCTCACAAGGTGTCTTGTTGTGGGGAAGGGAAGGGGAAGGGATGGGTGGTGCACATGTCCTGGGTGTCTCAAGTCTACTTGAAACCTGGTGGTTTCAAGGGAGCAGGAAGAGAATGAGGGTGTGTTCTTTACGCTTATTTTTATTGCACAAAGTATTGGATGGGGAAGGGAATGGAGGAAGAGCAGGTCAGTTTCACTCACCTGAGGAGTGGAGCCTGAGGGGTGGGTGTTGCCTTCTGACACACTTTTGGTATGTTAGGAGGCGTGGCATATGCAAATGAATTATGCAAATGAGTTATGCTAATAAGCTCCTGCACCTCTTTTTCTACGAAATGCCCCTGAAAATGTCTATAAAGGCTGAGACCTGATAGAATCTGATGACTACTCCAGATTTTCTGATGCTACCCACAGAATCAGCCACAGAATGCAAAAGGCTGTTTTTGGATGTTTCTGTTTCCATTTAAAATGAGTGCTTCCTGCAGATATCGAGTGTAGTTTGCACTTTGCTTCTTCTATTGAATTTTTTATTCATGCCCTGCCTCAAAAGATCTCAGAACCTCTGTTTCAAGTGTCTTTTAAAAGGATGTTTGATGGCTTGGTGACACTTTAATAGATCAATATTTGTACAGAATCCCCCCACCATTTAATCAATACTTATTCAGAGATAAAATAAAAGAATTATCCTTCTGGTCACACACGTGTAACATCATTTCATGACTGGAAGCGAAATATGCCCCCTGCTGCTCCACAAACCATCTCAGGCTCTGGCTGATCTTAAACAAAGAGCTCCTGTTTGCTCAAGAGGCACTGCCAGGTTCAGAGAGAGGTTAGGAGTTCTCCCTATATCAAGGTCATATTCTATCTAAAGGGCCAAAGCAGTCTTAGAGATCGGGTTGCAAAGGCTGCAGCAAACGCTCATTCCAACTCAATCATTTTCAGCACAGAACCAAGTAACACCAGGAGCCTTGGGGGTATTGCCCTTTTCCAGATGTGAACTGAACTGCTCCCCTAGCCCTTGACTACTGTCGGGCCTTCTAGACTTGTACTATGAATTCTGTGGGACAAATTTGGAAGGACATGGTTGTCAGACTGCACAATCCATTTCATGCTATAGGAATGTTCCTAAGGGCCAATGGTCCATCTAGCTAAGGAGCACATGTCCAACAGAGGCCAGTAGAGACCACTGCAGGGTAAACCTGAGAAGGTTATTAAGAGAATTTGTCCTGGGCTATATTACATCCCAGTATGATTTTATTGTGGGATTTATCATATTGATACTTGCATTCCATGTTGTATTTATACTGTAGCACTGAAAGGCACCTTGAGAGAGATAGTCGAGTATGGCATATAAATAAGGTTGCCAGCTCCAGGTTGGGAAATTCCCGGAGGTTTATGGGGTGGAGCCTGGAAAGGATGGGTTTTGGGGAGGGGAGAGACATCAGCAAGGTATAGTGCCATACAGTCCACCTTCTAAAGCAGCCATTTTCTCCAGAGGAACTGACCTCTGTTGCCTGGAGATCAGTTGTAGTTCCAGGAGATCTCCAGCCACCAGCTGGAAGTTGGCAACATTAGATATAAATTGCATAACTAAATAAATATAATAATATATTGTGCTTCATTTATATTCACATTCATTTTACAATTGGTGGGTAGATTAGAGGAATACCACAACCCACCAATTCTCCCCTGCAAAAACTTTTGATGGCCTTTTTTCATCCAGAAGCTTCTTTCCAGTTTCTAAACCATCTGGGGGGAAGCAAAAATGGCTGGGGAAGAGGGAGCATTTGCAAGGGAGAATCTATGGTTAGAAGAATTAAGCATCCTGCACCCATCTGCCAATTCTCATCACCAAATGGCTTCTCCCTCTGCATTGGCATTACAAGGAAAACGACTGGCTGGGAGCACTATCAGCATCTTCAAACATTATGTCCACGTGAGGTGGGACCTCACTGGCTGCACCTAGCAGGAGAGCATGGTCTCTGTGAGGCACCTGATATATGCACTTAGTAGGGTAGCCATTTCATGTGAATTGTGCAACTTCACACATTGTCTAAGGCTGCCACTGCAGCACACCTTGGCAAGTGAAGTGATATAGAAGAAGAAGACGAGAAGAGATTAGATTTATACCCCGCCCTTCACTCACTTGGAGTCTCAGAGCGGCTTACAAACTCCTTTTCCCTTCCTCTCCCCACAACAGACACCCTGTGAGGTAGGTGGGGCTGAGAGAGCTTTTTCCCAAGTTGTCCTTGAGAGAACAGCTGGTACAGAGCTATGGCTTGCCCAAGGTCATCCAGCCAGGTGCAAGTGGAGGAGTGGGGAATCAAACCCGGTTCTCCCAGATTAGAGTCCGCGCACTTAACCACTACACCAAACTGGCTCCAAACTGGCAAATATAAAGTTTAAATGCCTTCCCTTCCCTCCTGGAGTCGTGCCACAGCTGTGGCGCTACTCCACAAGTGAAAGGAAGTGGTTTAACGTTCAAATGCCTTCCCTCCCCAGCTGGAGTCGTGCTACAGATGCCTTCTGAACTT
This sequence comes from Lepidodactylus listeri, assembly GCA_029233225.1. Taxonomy (NCBI): domain Eukaryota; kingdom Metazoa; phylum Chordata; class Lepidosauria; order Squamata; family Gekkonidae; genus Lepidodactylus; species Lepidodactylus listeri. Next base: position 14,165,314 of record JARCFY010000015.1, on the reverse strand, counting down.
GCTGAGTTGCGCTGAAGTGGCGGCAGGAATTAGTGAGTAACTACACCTGAATAAAAGCTGAATTATATTGCCTTTTATTCAAGTGGGGCCTCTCTGGTAGCCGAATACAGATCCCCCAAAATACCGATAAAAAATACCAACTGTAAACTTGATTTTAGAAATGCTCCTAGTTAAACTTGGGTGTAGGTAGAGCACAATGCAGGTGAGAGTAAACACACAAACAGAAGGGGTAGAATGGAGGAGATCTACTCATCCCTAGGTGTAACACTCATGCAGCTCAGCTCATGGTTATGCTGTGCGGCAGCACTTAAACTCCAGGAAACACAGAAGGCTCACTTGGTATTCACAAAATACTTTGTATGGAAGATGTGTCATGCATTTGAACAACTGCAGTAAGAAGGGACATCAGCAACGACTGATTATAATCTCTAATTTCTCATTAACTTCTTGGTAATTACTAGTGTAGTAGCCAGAGTTCATAATGACTTAGTTTAGAGTACAAACTGGTCCAGTTTATAATGCACGGATGTATTATTTATATAGTATAATTTCCCTGAGGAATTCTATGTCTTAGAAATGGGGGAGGGGGGATTCTGAGCACATGCAGTCCCCATTTAGAGGATGATATGTCTGACACCAGCTGTCAGCTAATGCTGCCATCTCCTGCCCGGGAGGTGGGATACGTGCCCCTTATGATGTCGGGTGTGTGGAATGTTATGTTATACTTCTCATGGCTTGCTTATCGCTCCCCGCGCTGTTCTAGGGTTGCCAAGTCCAGGTTGGAAAATACCTGGGGACTTTGGGGGTGGAGCCCAGAGAAGGTGGGGTTTGGGGAGGGGAGGGGCATCAGCATGGTACAGTGCCATAGAGTCCACCCTTCAAAGCAGCCATTTCCTTCAGGGGAGCTGATCTCTGTCAGCTGGAGATCAGTTGTAAAAGCGGGAGATCCCCAGGCCCCACCTGAAGGCTGGCAACCCTACACTGTTCTGACCTTGGAAGACTGCTGGTGCCTGCCTATGTAACATTTCTTTTGTCTGCCTCTGGTTCTTCCCGCTTTTTCCTTGGGAACCTTGGACCAGTATTTGAGCACCTTTTTATTCGATTGTATGATTGGTTACAAGCCATCGCCAGACCCCTTTTGAATTCTGTATAACTATCCTACTTGGGGTCGTTAGCCGTTACTGACACAAGAAGTGTAGATGACCATAGCAAACCTTTTTCAATAAAGGATTCCTGTTTAAGAACACTTGTTGATGACTGACTCTGTAGGACTCTCATGCCAGCCACCTTGTTGACACATGCACAAAAGATCTCTTGCTGACATGTTCCATTTCCCCTGAGTCTTCCCCAGGTCCATGTGATCAGGTATTGCAGGTTCTGTGCTGAGAAGTTAATCCCCAGGTATGCAGGGGTCCATTTGGGTTTGGAACTGTGGAGTACAGGGTGAGGAAACGTATGCCTTATTCCCTGCTCTGTTTTCCTGACCTGAAATAGAACTGGGGGAGCAGTATGTGTTATACTGGGGAAACGTAGATGTAGCCCATCAGCATATGCGGGGCACCCAACAGGGCAAATGGCACCCCCCAAAAAAAATTCAGGTTGGGGAGGGAGTGCATTTTCCCCATGTGCCAGTCCATGGTCCTGGTTTGAATCAGGCCCTGGCAAGCCTAGGAATTAAGTTCCTGGCATAGAACTCAACACAAATATCTGGGAAGGACCCAGGGAAAAAATATAATGTATTATTAGGCCTTATGTTGCCTCCAAAGCCAGCTACCACACTGCAGTGTAAAAACAAATTTCTATGCAATCATGGAGTCTCAGATTCCTTCTTAAACTGTGCACAGATGTGCTGGCACTTATTGGTAAGCAATAGAAAAAATATGTGAACTGCAGCAAACTGCACCTAGGCAGAATTTTTTTTTTCATGCTAACCCCTCACTCTGGCTGAAAAGTGGGATGATTTCTGGGAAATGGTGGGCACTTGAACTATAAAGCCAGCAGACATTCTTTACTCTAAATTCTCTGGATTAAGTCGGCCATGAAGAGTTTTGAGGTGCCCTAAGGGAGATTATCAACAAATCCTTCGTGGAGGGATGGTTCCCGGGGGCACTCAAGGAAGCGATGGTCCGTCCTCTCCTAAAAAAGCCATCTTTGGATCCGGCCAATTTGGCCAACTACTGGCTGGTTTCCAATTTGCCCTATTTGGGCAAATTAATTGAGAGGTCAGTGGTGATACACCTGCAGAGTTTTCTGGATGACACTTTCATGTTAGATCTCTTCCAGTCTGACTTTTGCCTGGGACACTGGACGGAGACAGCACTGGTCACCCTTACTGATGACCTCCGGAGGCAGCTGGATCGGGGCGGTTCAGCAGTATTGCTGTTGTTAGATCTGTCAGCCGTGTTTGACACAGTTGACCACCAGCTGCTGACCCACCTTCTTGCCAATGTGGGGATACAGCGGCTTGCCTTACTATGGCTTGCCTCCTTTCTCTAAGGTCAGGGAGAAAGGGTGGCACTAGGGGAACAGCAATCCTGGAGGCATCCACTTGAGTGTGGAGTGCCCAAAGGGGCAATGCTTTCCCCAATGCTTTTTAACATCTATATGTGCCCCCTTGCGCAGATTGCCCAGAAGTTTGGGCTGGCGTGTCACCAGTACGCTGATGACACCCAGCACTATTTGATATTGGGCAGCCAGTCGGGCTCCAGACCAGAAGATCTGGACCAGGCATTGCACACCTTGGCTGGTTGGCCAAGGCTGAGTCGGCTGAAGCTAAATCCAGCGAAGACAGAGGTCCTATGCCTGAGTCAGGGTGGTTTGGGGTTGGGGCTCCTGCTCCCAGCCTTCGATGGGGTGCTATTGGTGCCTGTGTCAATGGTTAGGAGTCTGGGAGTGCTCCTGGAACCCTCCTTGGCAATAGAGGCCCAAGTAGCGGCCACTGCTAAGTCGGCCTTCTACCATCTATGGCTTGTCCAGCAGTTGGCCCCCTTCCTTGATCGCAATGACCTGGCTACAGTGATCCACATGATGGTCACCTCGAGGTTAGACTATTGTAACGCTCTCTACATGGGGCTGCCCATGTTGCAAATCTGGAGGTTGCAGCTGGTGCAGAATACCGCAACTAGGCTAATGAGGTGTCTCTCTAGACAGGCACTGCACTGGCTGCCAATAGCATACCTAATTTGCTTCAAGGTGCTGGTGCTTACCTTTAAAGCCCTATATGGCAATGGTCCAACATATCTAAGGGACCCCCTTTCCCTTTATATATCCCAGAGAGCACTACGGTCGGGCTTACAACACCAATTGCCCATCCCAGGCCCGAAAGAGGCCAGGCTTTCTGTCACCAGGGACAGGGCCTTTTCAGTGGCGGCCCCATACTGGTAGAATGAGCTCCCGGAGGACATCAGGGCCCTGCGGGACCTTTTGCAGTTCTGCATGGCCTGTAAAACGGAGCTCTTCCACCAGACTTTCGATTAGGGGCTGCCACTGACGAACGCACAACCATCGGACACGTCATAGGAAGCTCTCAAGGCCCTTAGGACATACTGTTGGACTGTTTTCCATCTTTGATTGTATATTGAATGCTGCCAATATTTGTATTTGTATTTGTATACTGTTTTTATTGTATTTTATATTGTATTTGTGATTTTACTTTATTTATTGCTCTATTGCCTTATGTTGTACGCCGCCTTGAGCCAGTTTGTTCCGGCAAGGCAGGATATAAATAGAAATAATAAAATAAAATATAATAATATATTCCCCTGATCCAGCAAGGTAGTAACTTTCTCAAAAAAAGAGATAAGGTTAGTCTGACATGACTTGTTCTTGAGAAACCCACACTGACTTTTCATGCTCAAGGACTGATTGTTTGATGATTTGTTCTAAAACTTTTCCAGATATAGATGTCAAGCTGATAGGTCAGTAGTTACCTGGATTGTCCTTTTCCCCCTTCTTGAAGATGGGGGGGGGGGCAACATTTGCCCACCTCCAATCTTCCGGCACCTCACTTGTTCTCCAAGAATTCTCAAAAATGATGGACAGAGGCTCAGAAATTACTTCTGCAAGTTCTTTTAGTACGCTTGGATGCAATTCATCTGGTACTGAGGACTTCATTTCATTTAAAGAAGCTAGGTGTTTATGTACTACTCCTATGCCAATCCTAGGCTGCAACTCCCTTTCCTCATCATGTTTTCTGTTTTTGCCATGTTGAGTACCATTTCCCTCACAATAGAAAACTGAGGAAATGTAGGAATTGAGCAGTTGCCACCCCAGCTGGAATAACGAGACTGACAATAGTTTGGAATTAAACAAGGGCCACTTTATAAACTGTTTAACAGAACATTACAGCAATGGGAAAACTAAGCAACTCGACAACTCACTGGAAACTGACCTTCTACACTCATTTGAAGGCCTCTCTCAGGAGGAACAGGCAAGGATCACAGACAGACTGGAGAACCTAAGAATGAGACTAATGAGAACAAAGACTCACCAAGAGACTTGGGACCCGGTAGCCAATCTCTTTCTGCCTGCTGAAGAGAACTCTATAACAAAGAATGGACTAGCTGAGCCAATACCAACTCCAATAGCAACAGATGGTAAGAACATTGGCTCTGAAGGGAAAGAATTCAGAAATCATCCGGAGCCTAACTTCAGAGGATCTTATGACCCATCAGTGTCCACCAATACCCGAAATATTAAGGTTCATCCCTGCTCACGCCAGAAGGGGGAGAAGAATGGTTGTGTTTTCCTAGATGCAGAAGGAGACTTGAACACCATTTCATCACTAGGATGACTACAAAAGGGTATTAAGCAAAAGGCTTACAGTACGCCCCATAAAAAACAGGTTCTATCATTTTTGTCATGGAACCTAAGAGGGTGGCACTGTAGAAGGAGGGAGGTTAGTGCAATGGAATTTTTGCGTAAATTTGATATAATTTTAGGGCAGGAAACATGGTGCACAGAGGATCTGTCATTAAATGGTTACAAGACATTTGTTTTACCCACAGAAGCCTCAGTGCATGGCAGAGCCAAAGGAGGGCTATGTATTTTGATTTCCTCCTTGTTGGATATAACAGTAGTGGTACTTCCTAAATATGAACACTTTGCACAAGCCTTATTAATTAAGTGCCGGGATTTATTTTGTTTAATTGTAAATGTATATCTACCACCTGGTGGGATCAACGAACAAATACTGGTAACTATACTTGGGTTGGAATCCTATTTACAAGACCTGAGGGTAGCCTATCCCACGGCTTACATTATCATGGGCGGCGACTTCAATGCAAGGATTGGAGCTGATGATTTCAGTCTATATGACAAAAGCAATTATTGCTCTTCAAGGGCCCAAAGTACAGTTCTACCTCTAAATAGGTGTTCAAAAGACACAACAGTCAACTATGCAGGCCGTATGTTAAGTCAGGTAATAAACAGAATTAATCTTTTTATATTGAATGGGTCCTTCCCAAGTGATCACCCTGCAGAGTTTACATTCTGGTCTGGGGACAGAATGAGCGTTATAGATTATATCATGGTTTCAGAAGAGGTAGTCCAATATATAAAGGATTTTGAAGTTGCCCCTTTCTGTGAAAGTGATCACCTGCCCCTTGTAGTAAAAATAGATTTGCGAAAGGTAGACTTGTACTCAGTGAAATCCCACTGTCTCAGTCCAGGTCCTCTGAAAGCATTATACACAACCGTCCCAAATGGAAAGATTCTGTGGAAAGAGCCCTGTCTGAGACGCTCCACTCTGAGCTGCTTAACACTATCTCCCAAAGTCTAGTAAAAAACAGACAAGATAGAGTCCTGCCTGGAGAACTATGAACAAATTTTGAGGGAGTTACAAAAAGGTCTGAAGGGCTCCAACTCAGAGCACCCAAGGTCCAGGCCAGATTTTAATAAACCATGGTTTGACAAAGAATGTAGAAATTCAAAGAAACTTCTTAGTGCAAACTATGCAAGATACAGACACAATCCAGAGGCTGTATCTCTATCAACCTTAAAACACTTAAAAGCCCAGTACAAGGCTCTTATCAAAAAGAAGAAAGAGGAAGACATTAGACGGTCCTGGGAGGAACTTAATAAGGCAGTTAAGGAAAAGAACTCAGCATGGTTTTGGAGACTGGTCTCTGGCCTTTCGGACAAGCCAGCAAATATTTCGGGTAATATTATCTCTCCTGGAATCTGGGAGACCCACTTTGGGAACTTGTATAAAGAGATAATCACAAGATCTTCCAATCCTAGAGAAATTGATAATCTTCCGAATTGGCCTTCAGTTAATCACTCAGAGGTGAAACAGCTTATCAACACCCTGAAGTCTGGTAAAGCACCAGGTCTCGATTTAATTCCCCCCAAGTTGATTAAAAAGAATGCAGAATGGTGGGTGCCAGTTTTGGCATCCCTGTTTACACTAATTGACCAAACAGGGAGAATCCCTGAGGACTGGAAAGTAGCAGTTATTAGCCCATTTTATAAAAAAGGTAATAAAGAAGATCCAAACAATTACAGGCCAATTAGCCTGCTAAGCACAGTTAGTAAACTTTATGCGAGGCACCTCCTATGGAAATTCAGGGACTGGCTGGAAAACGACTCCTGTCTGGCAGAAGAGCAGGCTGGCTTTAGAGAGGGGCGTGCCACTTTAGACCAGTGTATGATATTGGATCATCTGGTTGCCAAATATTCATCCAACTCAAAGGTGTCTCTTTTAGTTGCCTTTTTGGACTTGAAGTCAGCTTTTGACTCAGTCTCCAGAATCATTTTATGGGAGAAACTAAGAGCTTCAACTATCGACAGAAGGTTACTATTTCTTATTCAGGCTCTTTATAACAACACATTTATAAGGGTTAGGTACTCTCCCCAAGGTCACTTGACAAATCTTATTAGAGTTGAGAAAGGAGTTAAACAAGGATGCCTATTGGCACCACTTCTCTTTAACTTTTATATCAACGATGTGATAGCCTACTTAAACAGGCCTGAGTTTCATCCCCCAAAGCTAGGCAACAGACACATTGGGGTGCTCCTATATGCAGACGACACCATCCTACTTGCTAGGACACCCATAGGTCTTAGGAGAGCCATGAGTTCTTTTGCCCAGTATTGCCAGAATAACAAACTAGAGGTTAATTATTCAAAAACTAAAGTAATGGCCTTTACTAAAAGATCCTCCAAAACTTTCCTTTGGCACTTAAACTCTGTTCCCATTGAACAAGTTACCTGCTTTAAGTATCTAGGTGTTAATTTTCAGGCGAATGGTTCAAGAACTGTAAATATAAATTCTATTGCCACAAATGCCAAAAGGAGTTCGGGAGCAATACAAAAATTTTACTGGCATAAAGGGGGCAAATGTCTTGTAGCGGCCCTTAGACTATTTAAGGCCAAATCCCTTAGTCAACTTACCTTTGGTGCTCCCATCAACATTACATCTAAATACAAGAAACTGGACACAGTGCAATCAAAATTTTTGAGATCCGTCCTACAGGTACCGAATGGCATTCCAAATGCACTTATTCGAATTGAAACTGGAATGATCACTGTGGAGGCAAGGTTATGGATCATGGTGATTCATTATTGGCTGAAATTAGTTTTTCTATCCAAAGGGCTCACATGTTTAATTTTGCAAGACACCTTTATACCTCCCTGGCTTAAGGCCATAGAAGAAAAACTCCCTCACTTTGGCCTCACAAAACAATATCTATGCTCTCTTGCATATGATAACGCTAGAGAATTGACAAAACAGAGGATTATAGATATTGATAGGCAGAACGATATTGGCAGAGTGGAGAAATGGAATAGACTTCTGGACCCTTCTAACAGAATTAGTCCTATGGCTTATCTCCACCAATTGTCAAACAATGAATATAGGAGAACGTTTACTCTGATGCGTTGGGATGCCCTTCCTCTAGCAGTTACAGAGGGAAAGTATAAGAAAATCCCATTTGAGGAACGCATTTGTCCCTGCTGTAATAATGGTATTGAAAATTTAGAACATATCATTTTCGATTGTAAGGCATATGATAATCTCCGGAACTCACTTCCATTTTCTAAATCTTTACCTCTTAGTAGCAGGCAAAGAGTCCATATTATGAAAAATCTCCTGGCAGACAGATATCCAGAGGTAACACTTTTAGTGGCTAGATACGGATGGCTAGCTCTAAGAACTAGAAAATTTATAATAGAGGAAATCAAATCACCTAATTGTTAACTGCCTGTCTCTTAAGAATCTAAAATGCATTTTACCGTTTGCCTTTTGTAAATTTTTAAATGCATTTTATTCCTGTTTTAACCTTCTTTTATTGTCATTTGATTGCTCTTTTAAGCCTCTATTACTTTTAGGCGCAGGGAGAATACAACTTTTATTCTCATTTTACAAGTCTCTTACAATGCCATCAGGACTGGATGCCCCATAAGTGAAATGTTACTATTAGTTGTGCTCCTGTTCCATTTAACCTGTACATGTTATATAGAAAATGTTTTATTAGCCACAAAAGTTTTTATGCAATTCATGTGTAAAACTATTTTTATCTGGTCTATGACTGTTATAATAAACTTGACTTGACTTGACATCTGGCTCATAACCGGCAGCCCAGCAAGCTGGTTGCCACCTAGGGGTGCCTACCCCTGAGGCCATACAACCTGCAGGAAGGAACCTGGCCTAAGAAGTTCCCAGAGGCAACCATCAGTCCCCACCTTGGACCGTAAAATCTGAGGGCAGTTCCTGATGACCTCCTGTTCCCAAACAGGATATGTTGTGAGGTGCTCACCAGTTCTGTTTTCTTGCTTGCACAAACCTGCCAAGTGACCACCTACTTAACAGTCATCCACCACCTATGTCCCTTAATCCACTGCCCTCAGTGTAAGGTAGGCAAAAACATCCCCACCTGTACAGCCAATCCAAGTAGAGGCAAAAAATTCCTACCCGGCTCCATTGGCGACCAGCAACAGCCTACACTAAGAACAGGGTGGGCGGGTGGGCGAGCACGCAGAGCAACTGGCAAAGGTGGGAATGGGGTGCAGCCTCTTTCAATGGCTGGCCCTCCCCTGCCAGCTCCGGAATAGGTGGCATCCACAGCAGTTGCTGCCCGTCTTCCTTTGGGGTGGCAAAGCAGCTCCCGGGCACCATAGGCTTTGCCGAGCGCCCAGGAGCTCAGTTCTGTCCTCTCTTCATTACCTGTCATGATTTCACTTTCCCGTCCCCACAATGGGCCTGCCATCTCCTTGCTCTTTTTCTTACTATGCACATAAGAAAATACCCTTTTTTGTTGTTTTTAGCATCTCTTGCTAGCCTAAGCTCATACTTTAGCTTTCCTACCTGTCTCTCTACAAGCACTGGTTATTTGTTTATAGTAATCCTTGGTTATAATAAGGGCTTCCTTTCATTCCTAAATTAGTCAAATCTTTAGAAAGCTATTCATGGAGCTACCTTGGTTTCTTTAGGCTCTTCCCATTTTTCCTTCTCATAAAAATCATTTGTGATTCTGCATTCAATATTTCACTTTTAAGAAATTCCCACCCCTCTTGAATTCCCTTCTCCTTAAGTATTTCTGACCATGGGATTCTACTCAGCATAACTTTTAAGTTTGTCAAAATTTGCTCTGCCTGGAGTCCAACCCTTTCCACACTAGACCTTAAATCCTGTTTCAACCTTGTCCCTGAACTTACGTTCTACACTACACATGCGTTTAACCCTGTAATTATATCGGGGTATTTTTACATTCGACATTATACTCAAGTTCACCTCTGTAATTATCTCGAGGTACTTTTTGTTTCCACATATCATTGAGGTCACCCCGGTTTCGCCCCATACTTGCCCCGGGATAAATGGATGCTGTTACAACCAAGGATAAATGCAAGTTATTGTGTCATGAGTTGAACTCTGATAAAGCCAGGGATGAGATCCAAGTGCAGAAAGGACCTAAGTATAACTTTCCCCCTCCCCGTGACTGTAAATTGTAAAATTACATGGCCACTACTACCCAGGGTGCCCACTACTTTCACCTTGTCATCCAGTTCTTCCCTGTTTGTGAGAATCAAGTCCAAGATAAGCAGATCCCCTTGTTTCCCTTTCCGCTTTCTGGATAGGGAAGTTGTCAGCAAGAAAAGTCAGGAATTTATTGGACCTTTCATTTTTAGCAGAGTTGGACTTCCAACAGAGTCCTGTCCCTTTGAAAACTTTGTAATCTGTTCTAGGAACATCTCATTCAAGTCCTCTGCCCAGCTTGGTGGTCTATAGCAGACCCCCACCATATTTGCACTATTGTTTCTTACTCCTTTTATTTTTACCCAGAGACTCTCAACTGAATTTCCATGCTCAGATCCACGTATTTCCTCACAATTATATACTTCCTTTCCATATAAAGCTACTCCTCCCCCCTTCTTTATTTGTCTATTCCTTTTCAAGAAGTTGTACCCCTCAATCCTAATTTTCCAGTTGTGAGTGTCAACTGAATATCCCCTGAATAACTGTGGATGTGTCAGCCAAATATGCTCAGCATACTGAAAAAGGGAAATTATAGCTTTCTATAATGCTACAATAGAGATTACTTGGCTACTTTCTAAAGCAATATATGAGACCAGATAAACTTATAATTTTCTCTTGCAAAAAAAATAACAATTCAGGAATCAGAAAAAAGCTGTCTGTTGTAACAGGAATAGCTATTACCTTCTGCTTCTTCATGAAATGCATTTCTTTCCGTTCTTTTTTCTGAGATGAGAGATTGCAACAAATATCAATAGCTTCATTCCCAGAAGCTATCCATCAGCCATCAAGTTTATAGAAAGGCTTTAAAAGAGAAAAAAGGCAAGTCTCAGGTATGGAAATGCCTTTCTGTTATGGTGAAATATGTTGTAAATTTTTCCGAAGCTGGGGAATTCAGACAAGATTTAGCAGCAGATAGGATCTCAAAAGCCCACTTAACATCACCTCCAGAAACATTACACTAATGTGTTTTAAAATATGATTTACTGTCTGAGAGCAGTATGCGAGAGGGAAACGGAGAAAGGCATGAGATATGTGTTGCAGGAAGCAGCAGACTCCTCCCTCCCAAGGGAAGCACACCTTGACGAAAGAATAACATTTCCTGTCAGATACATACCCACTGCCAATAGGAAGGGGTCAAGGAACCAGTCTCTCTTCTTTTTCTTCTTCTCTAATAAATTTGTTTATGGATATTACCATTAGTCAGATTAGATTCATGACTAATCTAATTAGCGGTAATCTAATGGGGGGGAGAGAGAGGGGTGGCTGAGTGGAATGGCACCCCCACTTCTACAAGCGCAGTAAAATGTTTCCTTTCTCACCCTCTGCTGGGCCAAAATTGATTTTCCCTGTAACTGTTTTTGAGCCTTTTAAAAGCAAGCAAAGGAGTTCCCTCATCCCTTCCCTTAAATGGGATATTTTCCTGCCTGTTATGTATTGGCTATGGACACTGCGGCATGTCTGGGCATGTTCGCCTGTAATGGTAAGTGATACCAGCTGAGCTTCAGTCCTCAGAGAACAATAGACCCCGGGATCCTGAAGGTCCCCCTATCAGAGGCTGAGGATATTCAAATGGTCCTATGATACCCTCTGGTGGGAAACTAATCCTTGCTTACCCAATCCCCCACGTGGGGCGAGGTCAGGGTGCAGTTTACCTGTAAACAGGGGTCATTTCATAGAAAAAGAGGTGAAGGAGCTTATTAGCATAACTCATTAGCATAACTTATTTGCATATGCTAAACCATCTAACATCACCGGAAGTATGTCAGAAGGCATGAAAAAAAGGAGAGAGAGAGAGAGAGAGAAAGAAAGAAAGAAAGAAAGAAAGGGGACAGTTACTAATCCAAGCCTCAGAAATACCACTATTCTGGTATTCTGGGAGGATAGCTTCAGTGGTGGCTGAAGCCTTTAGAAGGCTGGTCAGAGAAACAAGGACCTTTCCAGGGGACGGGGTCATTTTGCTGCAGCCATGACACAAGCAGGCATTCCCCTGCGGCGGCGGCGGGGGGGGGGGGGGCTGGCACCAACTCCCGGAGCTGCGCTCCCCTCAGCTCCTGCTCGAAATGACCCCTGCCTGTAAATATAAGCAGGCTCCCCAATCCCTCTCCCTCAAGTTCCATCTTGACCCGCAATAAATGACCATGCTGATTTCACTACAACTGCAAATAAGGTTCCCCACCAAGCTTGGTGCCGAAGAAAGGAACTAGAAGAAAATTAGTGATTAACTCAGAAATCCCCTTTACTGGCTGCCCTTACTGTCCCTTGGCTGGAAGCTCCGCTTGTCTCCCTCACTTACAGTCCCTGCCTCCCTCTTCCCAGGTACCCACATCTTCTCTTTGCAACTGGATTTCCCTGCCCTGCAGCCCTGGCCAGCCCCATCTCTTCATCTCCCAGCCATACTGTTCACCTCTCCATACAACTTACCAAATTCAAGTTGCAGGTGGGGGAGATGTGAGGCAGAATGCACCAAATAAGCGCGGTCTGTGAAGAGGCGAGGCAGAGGGTGCTGGGCTGGGTGGGGGAGGCTGCTGCAAGGTGAACAGGGTGGCACCAGAGGAGGAGGAAGAGCATGGCATCCCAGCGACCAACCTGGGGAGAGGAGGAGTGCAACTTCCTAGCAAAGGACTGTGGCTCCTCCCAGGACTGCAGCAGCCACTTGTGTGATAAGCCAGAGCCAGCCTTCAGCCGGGCAGCCACTACTCTACGCTGGGGCTGCCTGGTGGAGGGGGGACCAGGAGAGGAGGGGCCAGGGAGGGGGTGGGGCATATTTGGGAGAGGGTGTTGCACCCTTGGCTACGGACCTGCTATCCTATCAGCAGTCAGTACTCAGTCTCATGCCCTAACACCCTACCCTGTCACACTCTAGATCTAGCATCTTTGGCTTGCATCTCTTCATGGGTGAGAAGGAATGCTCACAGCATTACAGGCTGAGAATGCAATCCTCTAAGGCCCAAGAACCTGCTTCCGCATTCAGATCACTATTTAAGTCACTCACCATTCCCTTATCTGCTGGTAAGTAGTGCAAAGTAGAAATGTAAAAACATAAGAAGAATCCTGCTGGATCAGACCAGTGATCCATCTAGTCCAGTATCCTGTCTCACACAGTGGCCAACCAGTTCTTCCGGACAACCAACAACAGGGCATGGAGGCCAAGGCCTTTCCCTTGGCCTCCACGCCAAGGGATGTTACCAACAAGATGTTGCTGCCTACCACTAAGATTCGCATGCAGACTGCCTATTGATATGGAGTTTCACTTTAGTTATCATGGCTAGTAGACATGGATGGACCTATCCTCCATGAATCTGTCTAATCAAATAATAAGAAGAGGCCCTTTCACAGATTCAGGGCTACAGCAGGGTCTTATTTCAATATTCTGATAAATAAATACATTTTTAAAGTTGACCTTGCCTTTCCCGCATAGGATCAAGGCAGTTCATACCATTCCAATGCCCATGGCCTACACCACTAGATGGAATCAAGGCTCTTGCCCAAGTACCCATACCAGGTGCATTTCAGACCTGACTGGAACCATATAGGCAGGAGTCCACGTCACCATCCACAACGAGTCACAATCCTCTGAATTAGAGCAAAAAATTCGGTTGTTGAAGATTCATATAACAGACAAATTCCAGCCATGGATGTTCAAAAATAGATACAAAGGATTTCATGATTTCATTGTAGAATTTCTTCTCTATCTTTATTTATTTCCAAAATTTATAATCCATTTTTCAAAGAGTTCGGATCACATCCTATAACTGAAACCTTATCAAGGGGTCTGCAGCCTCTGCATATCACTCATCACTTGGACTTTCAAGGTTGATTTGTTTCTTAATAGGGTGAAGTAATTGCAATATGGCAGGGCATTTTTTTTTGTAGAAAAAGCCCAGCAGGAACTCATTAGCGTAACAGGCCACACCCAACAGCAGAGACTCATTAGCATATTAGGCCGCACCCCTGACAGCACAGCTCCCTCTGAGGATTGGCTTCCTCAGGTGCTCTGCGGCTTGCAGGGCATAGGGCTGCCAAGTCAGCCCGGGGGGCGGGGGATCCCCCGCTAAAGGGGTTCCCGATCCGCCGGCCAGCATTCGGCCGGCGGGGGGAACCCCACCCCCGAAGTTGTCCAGCCCGGACGACGTAATGACATCACCGGAAGTGATGTTAGCACTTTGGGGGCGTTGCCAGGGTGATGCTCTGGCAATCGCCCCAAAACTCTATGATACCATAGAGTTTTGGGGCAATTGCCAGAGCGTCACCCTGGCAACGCCCCCAATGTGCTGACGTCACTTCTGGTGACCAGAGAAACTCCTGGATGGAGGAGGACTCCCACCCCGCCGGTGAGTTCTGTAGACTTGGCAACCCTAGCAGGGCACATGGGGAACCCGAGGGAAGGAAGGCAGTTTCTGGATCGGCTTCCCTGCAGCAGGAAGGGAGGCTGTTTAAACTGCCTGCCCTCCCTGGATCGGCTTGGCTTCCCCAGGTGCCCCGCAGCTTGCGAGGCACCTGGGGAACCGGGGGGGGGGGGCGGGGAGGTTAACTCAGAAGCCAGCCGGAACTCCGTTCCTGTGCGTTCCTGCCCAAGAATAGCCCTGCAATATGGTATTACAAGACCTATTTCACAAAGGGAGTATTCCCCATGTAGGGACAACTGTTACTTACTGTATCTGGAGAAAGTGTTGGGAAGTCAAAGGTTCTTTGATACAATTAAAATACCAGCTTTCAATAGTTGGGGTACATTCACCATGTGAAATATTCCCATGTAAAATTGATGATGGGAAAAAATAAACTTGTTATCCATTTAATTACCATTTCAAAAAATAATGTGTGAATCAGCATTTAGCATGAAGTAGATTTACTCTTTAAGAAAAAACTTAGGCCCCTAATCCATGTCATCTGGCAACACTTCTTCCTCATTACTGAACACTTTCCTTAATCATTGTATTTGTGTTTAAGGCACATTGCTATTCAGGGAACCGGGTGTTGATTATATGCTATTTTTGCCATACAGGAGGTGCCACGGTTTGCCGTACAGGAGGTGGCGGGAGGCTGGAAGGAGGCCACCAGGCTTGGGCAGATCCTAAAGGGAAGGTGGGGCATTGCAGGTCAGCCGAGGTTCATCAATAGAGCTGCTGCATGTGGTCTGGGGCAGGGCAGAGCACAAAGTGAAGACTTTTACAGCCCCCCCCCCTCCAGACTTTAGCCTCTTTTGTCCCCAGAGGCAGTTTAGTAGTGTCCTTTGTTCACTCTGGCAGTGCCTGACCACATGGCTCCAGGCTGAAGTGGTGGAGGCAGTGTGCGACAGCCTGCTCTGTGCTAGCCTAGGGGCTTGCAGCCACCCCTGGGGAGCCTGCGAAGGTGCCGCCATGCACTGGAAGGAGAAGGGAGCTGACCAGACAAGGCCTCACTCAGAAGCCATGATTGGGGGCTGCCGGGGGGGGGGTGTACCATGGCTTTCTGTTGCCATCGTGTGGGCTCCTGTGGCTGATTTTGTTAGTGGGGTGGCCATTTTGGCTGGCTCTGCAGCCTCCGGCTGCCTTTCTGGCTTCCTCCATCATGCATGGGGGCCAGGCCCAGTAGCTCGGGGAGGCACTCCAAGCGGTAGGTACGGGCTGCCACCATCACTGAGTCAGCTGGCTCAACTCCATGGTGAAGAGGCCAGAGAAGGGATACATTGGAGGCTTGCTGCCACGGCTCCCTCCTGTATTGGGGCATTTGGGGCAGGGTCCTTACTGCGCCTGGTGAGGTTCCTGGGGTCCCTGTGGTGGGGCTTGCACTGCTCCCCCTGATTTTTGTTACCTCAGCTGACTGCTGGGCCTTCAGATGGGCTCACTGTCTGCGTTTCTGGGCTTAAGAACATATGAGAAGCCAATGTTGGATCAGGCCAATGACCCATCCAGTCCAACACTCTGTCACACAGTGCCACAGGCTCTCCCAAAGTTACAATGGGAGACATATGATTTTATACTCAGTATGACACTTGCACATAAATCATAATTATTGGTTCCATCAAACTTTGTCATACGTCATTCATAACTATCTGATTGGGTTCAAACCAGAGGGTTGGGCTTTCTCAAGTGAAGATGTTTCTTTTTTAGCTAAACAATGGTCCTTCTCTTCCCAGGCTATGAAGTTCTAAAATGTATCTATTGTAGCAGATATAGGTACAGAGTGCTGATGTTCTTCATTTATCTAAGCTAACTGACATCAGATATATGCGCAGTTGTAGCTGGCCAGAACAAGGCCACAGATCTTGGCTGAATAGCAACTTGTCAGCATCTAGCCATTTCCCAGAATGAACCAAAGTTTACTTCTGAATATGTATTCATGATTGATTTCTGTTTCTGCGGTTAGGATCATCAATGGCACTTAGCATATGTATGTCTATCTATGCCAGAAAGAAGCCAAATGTGCTCACCAAGGTTAGTCATGTCAAGAGTACGGAGTGTAGAACAGTGTTTCATAAACTGCACTTTTTCCAATGCTATAATATCTTTTCTGAGGTGTGGTGACCAGAATTGCACATGGTATTCCAAATGAGGTTGTACCATTGATTTATACAGGGGCATTATGATACTGGCTGATTTGTTTTCAATTCCCTTCCTAATAACCCCCAGCATAGCGTTGGCCTTTTTCATTGCAGTCGCACACTGTCTCGACATTCTCATTGAGTTATCTACTATGACTCCAAGTCAGTCTCTGCCAGTTCAGACCCCATCAATATATATTTATAGTTGGATTTTTGGCCCCAATGTGCATCACTATGCACTTGGCCACACTGAACCCCATTTGCCATGTTGATGCCCACTCATCCATCCTTGACAGATCCCTTTGGAGTGCCCCACAATCCTCTCTGGTTTTCACCACCCAGAACAATTTCATGTCATCCACAAATTTAGCCACTTCACTTCTTACTCCCAACTCCAAGTAATTAATGAATAAGTTAAAAAACATTGGACCTAGTACTGAACCCGGCAGTACCCCACTGCTTACCACACTCCTCTATGAAAATTGCCCATTTACACTCACTCTCTGTTTCCTTTTAATTAGCCAGTTTTGATCCACAAGAGGACTTGTCCTTTTATCCCATGACTATTGAGCTTACTTAGGAGCCTTGGATGAGGAACTTTATCAAAAGCTTTCTGGAAGTCAAGGTAAACAGCATCTATTGGGTCCCCCTTGTCCGCACGTTTGTTCACCCCCTCAAAGAACACTAACAGGTTAGTGAGACAAGATCTTCCCTTACAGAACCCATGCTGAGTCTTCCTCAATAGTTTTTTTTCATCAATGTGCCTACTAATTCTCTCCTTAATAAGTTTCCACCAAGTTACCCCATACTGATGTCAGGCTGACTGGCCTGTAATTTCCTGGATCTCCTCTGGAACCCCTTTTAAAGATGGGAGTGACATTAGCTACCTTCCAATTCTCAAGAATGGAGGCAGATTTTAAGGAAAGATTACATATTTTTGTCAGGAGATCCACAAGTTCACATTTGAGTTCTTTCAGAACTCTCAGATATATGCCATCTGGGCCTGGTGATTTATCAGTGTTTAAGTTGTCTGTCAGTTGTAGGACCTCCTCTCTCATCACCTCAGTCTGACTCAGGTCTTTCAATACCACTCCCAAAATCAGGGGTTCTGGAGCGGGCAAGCACAGCCTAGGGAGGGGAGGGACCTCAGGAGGGTATAATGCCATGAAGTCCACCCTCCAAAACAGCTGTTTTCTCCAGGGAAACTGAACTCTGCGATTTGGAGATCAATTGCAATAGTGGAAGATTTTCAGATGCCATCTGGAGGTTGGCAGCCATAGCTTAGGGTCATATTGTAAATCAATGAATAAATTTGGGGCTTTACAAACTTTCTCTGGTGGCAGAATAACAAAGTTATGAACCACCTGAGTAACCCAAAACTTTCTAAATATGGCCATTTTAGTTTGAAGATTATCACAAATGTCAGGTGAAGACAGACAGACGTAACTGTAAGAGTGAGCTGAGCACCATGCAGAAGTATTACTGTTTAGATACACTTGGAACCTTTTTCCTCAGATCAGAGAAGTATCTGTTTGTCCATACCAACATCAAAGCTAACTCACTTCCACTTTTCAAACCAAACAATGTACAGTGCTGATTGGTTGGCCGTTCCATCAGTCAGAAAGCCAATGTCCTACTTTCTCTGAACAGACTTCTTAAGTGATTAAATATTAAAGTTGTTTAAAAGGCCTGAACAAATGTTTGTGCAGGTTAACCTGCCAGACATTTAAAGTTTGGCTGAGGACAGACTGGCAATCTGCCCCGGGATAGGTCCTCATGGGAAGCGGGGGAAGGGAGCCTGTTCAGACATGCGCAGCTGTCCCTCGGCTCCCTTCCGCACTTACCCGCTTTGAAGCCGGTTTTCTTGCGCTTTAGAAGGACACCGGAAGAAACCAGTGTCCAGAGGCCGTCTTGCGCTTGCCTCCCGCTTCCAGGCAATGTGAACCGGAAGAAGGCGGGAGGCAAGTGGAGACGGCAGTGTGAATGCGGCGTTTTGCCAGTTTGCGCATGAGCGCTCATGCGCATATGCGCACATGCACAAATTGCCGAAACAGCCCTATCATAAGCTGTGGAGGCCGGCCCACCTGGGGCCATTCCGCAGCAGTCTGAACACTCCGTAACGGCATCTTGCGCAATACCCTGGCCAATGTGGACAGCCAGCCCCGGGGGATTTTTCCCCCGCAGCTTTTGCCTCCGGATTCATCCCAATCCAGATTTCCAGTCTGTCCTCAGACTTTGTTTGTTTTAAAGTGGACGATCCATCTGATATGGAGAAATAGGAGGAGGCAATCAGGATTTGATCTATGGCTATACATATTTCCTTGCAAGAACTGGGGAGGGTGGTAAAGCATAACAGTCCACAGCCAACCCCTACACTCCTTCTCACGGAAACATCTGTCTTCACCCTTTGAGTCCAAAATAAAGTGTCAGTTAAATAATTTTCACCTGTTTCTGGTGCATATTTTTAAAACCTCATTTTAATTAAAAATACTGCCAAATGAATGCCTACTCAGCGGAAAGCTTCTGTTTCTAATCTGTGTCCATTATGTGCTAATTGAATACAATAAATATAGATAAGTATATTCTAACAAGTTGAGAATGTGTCACCGTCCAATTCTTCTGACAGCAGCCTTTGAATTTTTTTCTGTATTTATAGACATATTCATCATCACCTTTCATTTCAGAGTATTTCAAGAGGCCCAGAGGTTTTAATGAGCTCAGCCCAAAATGTGTGTGTAAAATTCCAAGTGTATGTCTCTGTAATGGCCTCCTAATTAGTTTTATTACATCTTCTATATTGATTCTTTTGCCTGATATGATTAATTATGGACGAAAGCGACACAAAACTTATTTACCCCTGTGCTGAAAGTGTTCCCTCTCTCAGATTTAAATACGCAATGAAAGGAAGCATGTTTAGAATACTGTACAATCATATATGAACTTTTAAAATATATACTGTGCAAATAATAGCCTTTTAATTGCTTATTGATCCTTTTCCTCACATAAATCAGCAAAAAGTTTCATTTGTGACTGTTTCTATCACTAAAGTAAGGTACAAGAACAGATTTGATACACACTTTGCTACGCATAGACCTCTGTGGCTATACTCTACATGTTGCAATTGTGTGCCTCACCAGATTCCAGAGAGCTGTAGAAACAAAATGAGATATTCTAATCTTTAATAGTTCACAAAATAGTATAGCGGTAGGGGTATTTTTTATTGGAATCGAGTGAAGGAAATTGTATTATTTATAAGTTCTGAAGGATTCCTAAGAAGCATGAAAAACACTGGAAAATGCTGAAGACCTTAAATTACTCAGATATTTCCCATGGTTTTACCAGGGCAGATTCCAGAGGTTTCAAGGATCAGCAGTGCATACCAGCTGGGATTACTAACAAATAAAGACAGGGCTAAAAAGAAGCAACCCTAAAAAGATACATCTTAATGGCACATATCACAGTGGCCAAGGTTTCATTACTGTCGTGCAATTAATAAACAAGAGCTCTCTCATACCTGCATAGAACTGAGAAAGCCATGAGGCCAAGGATTAAATTGGTGACGAGCAACATCTGCCACTTTTTAAGTCTCTCATGTTGAGATCCTACATCACTGAGCTGTGGTTGAAACCTTCCATATTTTATTCTTCTAGTGCTTTGAATTGCTTTTCTTCACCCCTTTGTCTGTCGTTCTGGGAAACTGAGCAAATTCTATCTGTATGCAAAGGATTTAGCTAGGGGTCACCCATCCTGAACTGTGGCTTGGCTGCTAAGTCACGCCTTCAGAAAATACTGTGGGCCTTCATAAATTACTCAAGATGGCACCTCCAGCACAGGATCTTAAACTGTAATTTAAAGGCATGTCTTAAAAGCAGGAAAGGCAGAAATTAAAAAGTAATTCATCCAAACAAACTGCCATTGCTCAGAGCTTGGGGGTTAAAGCAAAACCTGGAAAATATATAGCAGAGCTTGCCATTTTGAACAAAAAGGTTTCCAAAATGGCTGTCCACTGCTAAGCATTCAGCCTTTGAAAAGCTAAACCCTTTTAAAGCTGTCTTTTTTATGTTTGTGGGCACCCCAAAATGGTAATTTAATTTGGCTGCATTGTCTCCCAAGCAGCTTACAATAAATTTTTTAATCATGAGGAGAAATAAGGAGAAGGAGGGGTAGTAAGGGAGGGAAAGGGTAACACACAGTAGAAAGAGGAGAGGAATGTGAAAAAGGCAAGGGGTGATGGTTACCAGAACAGTTGCACATACTTGGGCTGTCTGTTAATAGAATGTGTGACTCAAGAAGGTTAGACCAAAGATATCATGGAAAAGATGGTGAGTTGTGTAGATGTGTGTTCATGCATGTGTGTTTGCTACAGGAGGAAGAGACAGGATGCCAGAAAGGTATTCTTGTATGGATGCCAGCCTCCAGGTAGGACCTAGGGAACCCCTAGAATTACAGCTCATTTGTAGACTGCAGAGTTTAGTTTCCCTGGAGAAAATGCCTGCTTTGGAGGGTGAGTTCTATGGCTTTGTACCTCCCTGTGCTCCCCAGGCTCCATCCCCAAATCTCCAGGAGCTTCCCAACCTGAATCTGGTAAGTCCACCCCCCTCCCCCACTGGTGGTCGGGAGGACCTGGGGACGCTATATTCTTGAGAGGGTCCATGAAGTTTTATTCTTTCAAAAAATTCTCTCCCCTACAACAATTTTCTGGAGGACAGTGTGCAGCTTCTGGTCAAATCCTGCAGGGCAGTTCTTACATTCACAATGTCAGAAATATTGGACCCATTGGACCCATTCCAGAGATCCAGTTTGGTGTAGTGGTTAAGTGCGCGGACTCTAATCTAGGAGAACTGGGTTTGATTCCCCACTCCTCCACTGGCGCCTGCTGGATGACCTTGGGCAAGCCATAGCTCTGTACCAGCTGTTCTCTCAAGGACAGTTGTCTCAGAGCTCTCTCAGCCCCGCCTACCTCACAGGGTGTCTGTTGTGGGGAGGGGAAGGGAAAGGAGTTCGTAAGCTGCTCTGAGACTCACTTGGGGAGTGAAGGGCGGGGTATAAATCCAATCTCTTCTTCTTCTTCTTCTTCTTCTTCTTCTGGCTTCTGCCCTGGCCATGGGATGGAGACGGTGCTGCTCACCTTAACAGACGATCTCCATAGGCAGCTGGACTGAGGTGGGTTAGTGCTGCTATTGTTACTGGAGCTCACAGCAGCATCCAACATTGTCGGTTATGATCTCTTGACCCGCCACCTCACCAATGCAGAGATTCATAGGGTAGCCCTGCAATGGCTTTCCTCATTTCTCCATGTTCAGGGACAGAGGGTAGCACTGGGGGGAGGGACGTCCTCTAGGTACCCACTATTATGCGGGGTTCCTCAAGGAGCAGTCCTTTCCCTGAAGTTGTTCAACATCTATATGCACCCCCTCGCCCATCTGGCTCAGAGTTTTGGGTTTGGGTGTCACCAATATGCAGATGACACTCAGCTGTAGCTGCTCTTGGACAGCCACCCGGATAGCGCCCCGCAACAACTGGCTGAGGGTTTGGAAGCTGTGGCAGGATGGCTAAGGAAGAGCAGGCGGAGACTGAAGCAGGGGAAGACGGAAGTTCTGTGGCTGGGGAGGGAGGTTTTGGGGTTGGGGTTCAGGCTCCCAGCATTTGATGGGGCGTCACTGATTCCAGCACACTCCGTCAGGAGTCCGGGTGTGACTCTGGACGCCTCCTTGTCTATGGAGGTGCAGGCCACAAATACTGCCAGACTGGCATTTTACCATCTACACCAAGCACGACTGCTGGCCCCTTTCTTACTGCCCTCCGACCTAGCCATGGTAATCCATGTGACAGTCACCTCCAGGCTGGACTACTGTAACTTGTTGTATACTGGCCTGCCCTTGAGACTGACCTGGAGGCTCCAACTGGTCCAGAATGCGGCAGCATGAGTCCTAGCAGGAATGCCATGGACAGCACATATACAACCTGCGCTGCGCCAGCTACACTGGTTACCAGTGGAGTACTGAGACAGGTTTAAGGTGTTAGTGTTGAGTTTCAAGGCCTTGAAAGGTCAACAACCCACATACCTTTGGGACTGTCTCCTCCAATATGTCCCCAGAAGAGTGCTGAGATAAGCTGATAATAACTTGCTGGTGATCCCTGGCCCTAGGGAGGCCTGGCTGTCCTCGACTAGTACAAGGGCCTTCTCAGTCCTGGCCCCGACCTGCTGAATGACATCGGGCCCTGACATCAGGGCCCTGACATCAGGGCTCTGCTGAATGACATCAGGGCCCTGACAGATCTGATGCTGTTCTGCAGGGCCTGTAAGGCAGAGATGTTCCACCAGGCTTTTAGTTGAGGGCAGCAATGGGAGCTTAAGACCCTCTCTCTTTTCTTCTATGGCCCCCATATACCCTGGCCTGCCCTGCTGTGCAGGATAGCAGTGTAGCCAATAAAAGAGGACTACTGAAAGCCAGTTTGGTGTAGTGCTTAAATGCACAGACTCTAATCTGGGAGAATTGGGGTTGATTCCCCACTCTTCCACTTGCAGCTGCTGGATGACCCTGGCCAAGCCATAGTTCAGTCGGAAGTGTTCTCTCAAGGACAGTTGTCTCAGAGCTCTCTCAGCCCCACCTACCTCCCAGGGTGTCTGTTGTGTGGAGGGGATGGGAAAGGAGTCTGTAAGCTGCTCTGAGACTCCTTTGGGTAGTGAAGGGCGGGGTATAAATCCAATCTCTTCCTCTTCCTACTTTCTTGCCATCTTGATTGGTTTTAACTGTTTATTTATTGTTAGAAATTTTGATTATATATAAATAAATAAATAATATAAATGATAAACAATAAAATCAATCAATCAATCAATAAATAAATTTGAATGTGAATTCTTCTGGTTCTGTGAACTGACTAAGAGGCTGGATTCATCTATGCATCTGAAAGGAAAATATTACCTCATGTCCCTTTTGGTGACACTTTATACATATATTCCTACAACGAAAATACGAAATGTATCATCAGAAGTAGCCCTGACTGAAACTATCAACCCATTCATATGCTGTAAATAAATCCTCCCCATGAAGCAGCCATGCAGAGGAAGGAATGTGTAAGCCAGGCCAATCACACACTGACAAGCACCGCTTTCCAGTGAAGATTCTTGAAACGGGAGGACTGAAGAATGTACTGCTGCACTCATACGGATCGCGGCAGGGAAGCGGCACCTGTCAACAGGGTCACAGCAGCTCATTCATTACTTCTTTCATGAGGCTGTGTACTTGGGGCTGCTCCATATGAAGAATTCTGAGGTCATGTGGACTAGCTGTATCTATAGGTCTTAAAGGGGTCATGAATAAAGAAAAACATTGGATGTGATCCAGCCAAACAATTTTAAGACCCACTGATTTTACAGTGGGAAAGATAAACATGTACTTACCCCTCTCTCTCTCTCTCTCTCTCTCATGGACACTATGGGGTTTGAAATGGCTTAAATGTTGCTGGTCCTACTCACTAAGTGCTGATGGGTAAGGAGAATCTGTCACTCATGTAAACAGGGCAAAGGACCAATTCTTCATTCAATGGAGCTTTTGATCTTTCATGCTTGACCTTGCTATTGGTGACCTTTCCAAGAACTACATCTGATTGATTTGCTTCCAGGAGGGTGTGTTGGGGATTGTCATGTTAATTGTGGGTCCTGAAAGAAAATGACTCATCTTGTCAGATGAAGACTCCCTACTGCTAAGTGTCCCCTGTGCTAAAGGCACCTCTCTTTTTTCCAACAAACCAGCGATCTGTCAGTCCGCTCCAGGAATGAAGCAATGAAGGAGAGGAAAGCCATCATGGTGGCCACCTATAATACACAACTGCAGTGAAATTTCTCCCATTAAAGCATAAGTGTTGACACTTAATTTGCTTGAGCTAATGGATCACTCTCTTTCCATCTAAACTGATAAAATTAATGAATCTTTGCAGAGATAGATGGCCTTAGATTTTCAAGCAAACAGGTTACAATAGAAGGTTAAGAAAAGAGAGCAACAATACAGCATCTTCAACTGTGCTTTTTACTACTGTGTTCCTGACCGTCCCATGCTTCACCTTTTTATGCTACTGTATGAAATGTTACAATAACCCCATAGTGGTAGCAGTTTGGACAAAACTGCTATTTGTTTGAGAATGAGCATTTTAAAGATAGGCCCTCCCCCTCCCACAGAGGAATGAGTGGTTAACTTAGGGTCAGCAGTAGAAATATGCCTAGTCCATTAGAAATAGAAATCAATTAGATATACTTATAGCTACAGAACTGGCTTGCATCAGTTAAAATGCATTTGTGACCAATTTCTATCCCTTTTGGCATTCTCTACTACAAGCACAGGGTATGTTAAAGCTAGTTTGTTAAAAGGTTAAAGCAAAAGTAGTAACAACTAAGAACTAAACAATTAGGCACAAGTATGGGAGACAGCACAATTTATAACCAAATACAACCAAGGAAAACACAATTGGGTGCTCTTCTCACTATGTAATTCCAGAGGACTTGGCAAAAAATGTCAGTTACAAGATTCTCATTTGGTAATGTGAACTGAAGAAATTTTAATACCCGTGTAAAGAGAAAGAGAGAGACTGTTCATTTCTATGTGAAGGAGGCTGTAACTCACACCATGTGAGTGAAATGTGATATCTACTCATGAATTGTGGCTTACTACATGAATCAGACTGTTTTTCTCCATATTACCATAAAGTCACGCTTTGACTCTTTGCAATGGTAAAGAACGGGTCATTTCCTGCCGGAGCGCACTGGAGGGATGCTCTGGCAGAAAGGAGCCCAGGGGGTGGGCACAGGTAGCAAGCCCCACCCCCTGCTCTGAGCAGCCCTCAGTTGGGCCACAAGGAGCTTGTCGGGCTCTGCCTCGTCCCCCATGAGACTACCCCCAGTGGCCATGATAACTGCCCTCGGCCGGAATGAAGCCTGGACTTGGATGTTTCGGAAATGCTGGTGATACGTCTCTGGCATGATTTCAAGGTGGTCCAGCATGGCTGCCTTCAGTTTGCTGCAGTCCAATGATTCAGCTCGGTCCAGAGCTTTAAGTGCGGCCTGGGCCTCACCAGTCAGATAAGGGCCCAATATGTGAGCACACTGAGCCCAGGGCCACTGGGCTGCCTCGGCTGCCCACTCAAAGGCCTCAAGGAAAGCCTTGACATCATCATCTGGCCCTAATTTAGTAAGGGAAGGCCACAGGCTACGGGTAGGCACAGCTGCCCCACTGCCCCCTGCCACCCCTGCCTGGAGGGGTTGCACCGCCATGACCTGCCATAGGTCCTGGATGAGGGCAGCCTGTGAGGCCTGTTGTTGCTGCACTAAGTCCTGCATGAGCTTTGCCTGATGCTCGGCACAATGGGTAAAGTCCATTGTGGTGGGTGTCAGGGAGGCCGGATCACCCTCATCACATTACTCTGTTGCCAGTGCATCCTGTGGCATTGGCTGAAACTTGGGTGGGCATAGCCAGTGCCAGGTAGTGGTCCAGCCCTGGGGAGTCAGAAAGTGGGGTAGTGGGGCACATCTGCCTACCTCCTCCACCACCGTGTCGAGCTCCGCCTCGTCCCCCATGAGACTACCCCCAGTGGCCGTGATGCCTCCACACCACGACTGGCTCTGGGCAGGGCAGGTTTGGCTCAAAGGATGCAGCAGGGCCTCAGAATTGGCAGAGGACGGGGTTAACTTCACCCATAGTCACCCACCTGCCTCTGTTGGCAAGCTCCTCTGTCACCTCAATCTCTCTTTCTCCTTCTCACTTTGTCTCTCTCACCTCCTCTCATGCTCTGCCTCCGGCACTTCCTCCCAGACCCTGCTTTTGCTGCTCCTTTTTATTAGCCCCCTTTCCTTCCCAGAACCACCCCAGGTGCAGAACCTCTCCCTTCCACCCAGCCCTGCCCCCCTTAATATGGGAAGATGCTCTCCCATTGCTCCAGAGGCATCTGTGCCTCTTCACCTGGCTTCCTGGGGGCACAGCCCTTTTCTCTCTACTCCTCCCTCTATGCGGCCAGCTGCAGCGTTGCTCCCCATCTCTGGTGCTGCGGTGGCTCCTGGAGCGGTGGCTTCCTGCGTGGCCTGGAGATGGCTTTGGGCTTGTGCCGGCTGCGCGGGGCCCGGGCACGGCTTTGGGCTTGTGCCGGCTGATCTTCAGCCCCTGCTGGGAACACGATGGCATCTGTCTTTGGCCCCCCCTTGGGCCCCATTCTCCTGGGGAGAGGTCATGGCAGGCAGAGGTGTTTTCCCCAAGCCAGCTCCAGCTGGTGTCGATAAGTGAGGGTTGGGCATGGTGGGGGGGGGGTAGCAGTCCCAGATGACCTGGGACAGGACAGAACTGGAAGAAGCAAAGTAAGTTGCAGAGGGCCCCCCTGCTTTCCCCAGCCTGTGGCTAGGTGCAGGGCCCAGAAAAAGGCCTCCACACCCCCTCCCTTGCCTTTCCTGAGCTGCACCTATGCAAAGGGCACAGAGGAAGGCCTCCGCACCCCTCTCCTCCCTTTTGCTCACTATCAAATATTAAATCACAAACAATTTCACTATTAAATGTGAATTATAAAATTTATGCATCTATACTGGCTTCTAGATTAAAAGGAGTACTTGTACAAACAATTCATCAAGACCAAGCAGATTCTTGCCTCAAAGGCAAATAAGAAACAACGTAAAGATCATTTTGAATGTACTTGAGTTTTTTGAAGCACATCCAGAGAGACAGATGGCATTAGTTTTCTTAGACACAGAGAAAGCGTTCGATAATATTAGTTGGTATTTTTTGTTAGAACAATTAGATATTTGGGAATGTGGAGAAAACTTTTATACAATGGTTAGAACAATATATGATAAACAAAAAGCTAGGGTTCTGGTGAATGGAATTCAACTCAAAACATTGAGATACAAAAAGAGACTAGGCAAGGATGTCTACTTTCTCCCCTACTCTTTATTTTTGTCCTTGAAGTATTGAATGATATAGTCAGAAAAGATCCATTGATTAAAGGACTTAAAGTAAGAGGAGAAGAATTCAAATTACAAGCTTTCACAGATGATCTTGTATTTATCATGGAAGAACCACTAATCTCTATTACCCAACTTTTAAACATATTGCAAAAATTTGGAAGGGTAGCTGGACTGAAAATTAATTTTAAGAAAACCAAAATCTTGACAAAAAAATGTATTAAGGATCAAGTACAATTACAAGAAATTTCAGGCATTGAAGTCCAGAAAAAAGTATTTAGTAATAATTTTGTCAAATAGATGTAGTTCATTATCAGAGGATAATTATAGGAAACTCTTGTTAGAAATTAAGAAAGATTTGGAAAGATGGCAAGATCTGCAAATATCTTTTATGGGAAGAATAGCTACAGTTAAAATGAACATTTTACCATTACGTATGTTTCTTTTTCAAACTATCCCAATTTTGAAAAATCAACAATATTTTAGAGATTTAGACAAACTTGTATGACAATTTATATGGTAATCTAAGATAGCTAAAATAAAGATGAAAGTACTTCAAGACAGGAAAGAAAGGGGAGGGTTTGCTTTACCAGACTGGTCACTATACTATAAAGCAGAATCTATGGTTTGGATAAAAGACTGGATTTTGTTGAAAAAAATTAGGACATGATTTATTAATGGAATGGCATGCCTTTTTATGGTATGACAAAGGTAATATACATAAATATTTCAAACAACATATTCTTAGAGTGTCACTGATGAAAACGTGGGAAGAAATAAAAAAGTTCTTCTATATAAAAACACCAAAATGGGTCTCACCCCTTGAAGCAGTTGTAAACCCCACATTATTTACCAAATATACAATGTGGAGGTATGAAGATTTACTAGAGAATAAAAATAACTTAAAATCACCTGAAACTTTACAAAAACAAGATACGAAATTGACATGGTGGGAAAGAATACAATTAGAATCAAGGTACACAAAAGATAGACAAAAGGGTTTCTATGAAAAATTTACAGAATTGGATAAAATATGGCTATATACCGAGGAGAAACTTATAAAGAAACTGTATACTTTTTTTTGGTTAGAAATGAAAATGCAAGATGAGATAGTTAAACCATCAATGGTGACTTGGGCACAAAATATAGGACATAACATTGATTTAGACCAATGGTCTAAGGTATGGAAAAGTAATATAAAATCTACTAGAGCCATCTCATATAAGGAAAATATATACAAAATGTTCTACAGATGGCATATGTCTCCAGATAGATTAGCTAAATGTTATCCCAACATGCCAAACAATTGTTGGAAATGTAAACAAAATGTTGGGACCTATTTTCATATGTGGTGATCATGTGTTAACAGTAAAAAAGTACTGGGTATGGATACATGAGACAATACAATAAATAATAGACGTCAACATACCTTTTAACCCAGAACTATTTTTATTAAATATAAATCCATATATATATATATATATAAAACTAGATGTACATATGAATGTACATGTTGTAACAATGGCTAGAATACTATATGCAAAATTTTGGCAAATTGAGACAATACCATCAAGGGAAGAAATAATATATAAATTACTGGAAACGGCTGAAATGGACAAATTAACATTATTGTTACAAGGTAAAAGGGAAGATACATTTGAGAAATCATGGTCAAGATCTTATAAGTGGATTGAAAACTCCAGTGAATGTACTCTATAATTATTAGATATCTGCAGTAGCAGATTATGTTAACTATTTGAAGGCTCTCTTGATTAATATGTTCTGTAAGCAATCTTATATGTTATCTGAAAACAATTAAAATAATTATTTAAAAAAATGGGCCTAGTCAAAGATGAATCAGAGAAATGCCTATTTAGATGCCCACGTTCTGACTGAACACATGAAGCTGCTTTATACTGAATCATATCTTTGGTCCATCAAGGTCAGTATTTTCTACTCAGGGTAGCAGTGGCTCTCCAGCATCTCAAGAGGAGGTCTTTCACATGACCTACCACCTGATCCTTTTAGCTGGAGATGGCAGACAATCAAACCTGGAACCATCTGCATGCCAAGCAGATAGTCTACAACTGAACCACAGCCGATTCCCATACAAATTTCACAGTCTTGCCAGAAGCAAAGCCTATTTTCAGCCAAGAAGCTTGATTTTGTTAGCATGAAAACTTTTAGTCATTGGTACTATGGTTTCTCTCTGTTAGGGTCTAGAACTCCTCTTGCTTGCCAGTTATATTGCCTCAGGACAGTCAACTGTCTGCCCTGCACTGCAGCCCATCTCTGATAATTATAAGATGTCTCTGAATAATATCTGAGAAAAATTACTCCATCACTTGAACATGTCCTGTGAGCATTTGGTACTATCTACTGCCAGGCAGCAGATACTGAAACAGAGGAACCTCACCCAATATGGCCCCAGCTATTCTGTAATGTTTTATATCTTGTATCCTCTTTTATTCATTTTTGTGTAAACAGCACCGATCTCATCTTGTCAAACCATATTTCTTAGTTGTTTTCAGGGAAGAAATATAAATCCTTTCCAATTATACAGGGAATTAGCACTGAGGTAGTGAAAGGAAATGGTGATAGACTACTTAGGGGAAAGAAGACATATTATAATTTCAAAAAAGGGGGAATTTAAAAAAAAATTTTTTGCCACCACAAACACTAATAACACTGCAAACACTAACACTACAAACACTAAACCACTAAACTAAAACATAAAGTATACAAGGGTCATATAATCTGGTTGCAATTTGCTTAAGCAAGGATTTCTTCTCAGTAAAATTAATGGAATAGAACTTGTTTTTCAAGGTTACTAGTCACAGAATGGAAATTAAAGATTTAAGTTAAGTAAATACAGATTTAAGATTCTCCAAAATTTCCAAATTTCAAAGTTTTATTATTTCTTTTTTTCCCCTTTATGTCCTTTCTCAAAGTCCCATTTGACTTTCAAGAGTTTTGGGGCAACTACTGCTTTTTCTGAATCAGAGTCCTCTTCTGGAGTACTACTTTCTGAGCTTTCAGGACTTTCTGGACCATGTGTGCTATTTTCTTCTTCTTGCTCTTCCTCTTCTTCTGCTACTTTTTTTTCTTTCGCTGAGCTTTATTGTTTCTCCAAAAACCGCTTTGCTTTTACGACAGAGAATCTTTTTTTCTTCTCTTTGTAGATGAAAACAAGTCCCTTGGTAGTATCCATCTGTAGGGGATGTAATTTTTCTGTAGAAAGTTAGTTAGTTGTTTTCTCTTTTTTCTTATCTCAAATGGGATGTCTTTTAAGACTCTAATTTATTTTTCTTTGATTTGTAGGGTTGTTTTATTAGTGGCCTTGAGCACCACATCTCTTGTAGAACTTTTAGAGAATCTCACCGGTATCTCCCCAGGCAGGTTTTTTTTCTTGATGAATTCTGGATATGTTCGATAAACCATATCAATTTTGCTTTGAAGTATATCCACTTTTAGGCCTGCCATTGGGGCCAATGCTTCACTCAAAATTTCCTTCAGATTCTCATTTTTTTGCTCAGGGACACCCTGAAATCTCAGAACATAAGCTGATTTTTCCATTTGGAGACTTAAAAGCTGATCTTTGTCAGAAAGTCACTTTTTCCACCACCTCAAGTATCTGCTCAATTGCTTTTGTCTTGGTTTCAACCTTTTTCAGTGATTTAGCTGTCTCCTCGGTTTTTTTGTTAGTCTCTTTAAGTTGTTTTTTAAGTGTTTAAAAGTTGTTGTTAAGATTAGACATCTGATCCAGCAGAGGGTGCAATGCTGTAGCCAACATGTTAGGAAAGTCAGTAGTCACTTCCAGTTTGGGTGCCGGAAGTACTGGTTTAGTAGATCCTGGAGAGGGCTTTGTGCTCATCGCCATTTTTTCTACCCAATAGAAAAGGAGGAAAATTGATACATTAAAAGAATGAACTTTCCAGGAAACCTGAACAGTTATTAAGAAACTTTATGCAGAAACATTGTAACAGAAACTAAAATACTTAGTTAACCGCCTCTCACTGATAAGAACCAAGAATTTGAAAAAAGAAGCTGCTACAACAGCATCTTATCTGTCAACTGAAAAATATACCGCTTTACCAACAATGTTTACCTCAGCCTTTCCAATTCCTGACTACCTAGACCATCCCTGCCTATAAGTGAAATCTTTATTATTGTTCATTGTATGCTGTCTCCAGTGCAGTTTCAAGGGATCTACAAAAAGGGCTCCTGTTTTCTCCTGACAAGTTCCTGGGTTGGGCAAAAGCCAAATCAGATTCTGTCACAGGGTGGGACATTCAGATTTATAAAACCACAGATATTATCATGCTACTGGGGGCCAGCTTAGTACCCGAAGGGAACTAAGATTTTTGGTGGGGAAAATCTGCCTCACAGTGAAGAAGAAGCAGGGGTCTGTCATAGCTGCCTATTATCTAGTAACTGTTTAGTTCTCTATTGTTAGGGAAGCCAACCAGATGCCAATAATGTGTACACCTGTAACTCTTGCAAAATGCAGCTAAAGTTTTGGCTGCAATTTCCTAACTTTATCCCAAAGCTTTTGTTTTTGGAATTCCTGGCCATTCCCAGACACAGCACACATTCTTGGGGCTGAACAAACTGCATGGAGTCAAGGCCACAAGGGGCATATTAGAAATTCAATATTAGCTTTCTAAAATAGTTAATAATTAGCCACAACTCTCTTCTCCATCACAACAGTTGGTGACATGAAAATGATTAAATTTCTAATGAACCAATTAGAGTTACTGAATACATTAACAGGGGTTTTCATTAACTGTTTATTGACTATTGCAAGACGTGTCTGATTATACCAAAAAAAAAAACCCCAACCTCTGGGTTATCAGGGACATTATTCATTTGCTAGTGTACACATGTGAATAATAAGAAATTGTAGAATTTCTTTGTAGAATCTTGGACTGTTTCCATGGGAGTGGCTTAACATCAAGATAGATCAAAACAGCAGTACATAAAAATCAAAAAGGTCTGTTTGGGGTGTCTTGAGAGCAATCAGTCTCATGTTTCCCTGGGTTTTTGGCTGCTGAGCTGCAGCTGAACATGAGTTTTCTATTCTGTAGCCCTTTTTTCAAAGGAAAGTGCCAATTTAAATTACTCTTTGTTTGCTCATTTTGTTAAATGACCACACTTTTGACATAGATGGAAAACCGTATCATGCCAATTAAAATGAAAACTGGAATTAACATTCAGAAGCTGTTTGGGGTTTTTTTAATGGGAAAGAATGAGTTGCAAGGAGTTGAAGAGTTTCAGATCCCAGTATCATGTGTTTCCAAAGCAGAATATTTGCAGTGCTATCCTATATAGAATTATAGCCTTTAACGTCCATTGAAGTTAGTGGGCTTAGAAGTAATTTTGTTTAGGATGGCGCTGTTAGAATCCTTCTCAGCCAAACTCCCAACACCTTGGCTTTACAAACCAATAGGTCCAGAGAGCTAGTGAGAACTCCTGAAAATGCCTTCTCACCTGCCAGACCCAGCTCCTACCGTCTTTTAAAGGAAGATACCATGGAATCGACTGGAAAACTTCTGCATACATGTCCTTTACTACTGGAATGATAGTTCCTCCCCTAAGTGGTTTAGGAAATAAGCTGTGAATTGGGGAAATCCCTGGTTTAAATCTCACTTTAGCCATGTATTCTTTAGGTAGCTTTAAACATGCTATTATCTCTCTGCCTCAGCTCCTCCATTTCTTCCTGCAACAAGGCACGGGAACTTTTTTCCCTTCCTTTCACCTTCCCTCCTTTCGTAACATCTAACCTGAGGAAGAGTTCTGGAGAACTTGAAAACCTCCTGTTGTTTTCTGTCATGTTCTTTGATGGCATTACATGGCTTTTGCATTTGGATTTTTGTTTGGCCCAATGCCTGAAACATCTGACCTACTGTGGAAGGTAGTAAAGACTTTTGAGGTCAGGTCTGTGAAGTGCTTCTTTCAGGACAGACTGCTAAGGATTACATGACAGCAGGTGACTTTGTGACAGTTATATATATACGCAGGATTTCAGGATAGTGCATGTGGTTCTCTCCTCTCCTCTATTTATCTTCCTAACAATCCTGCAGGATCAGGATTAGAGGGTTACAAAGCCAAGGTAATCCAGGGGACTTCATGGCTTACTGTGAATTTAAACCTGTGCCTCCCACACCAGTAGTTTGTAAGGAGGAATGCAGGAAATATCCTGGCCTCCACTGGTGCTAGGAGACAGGGAAGGCAAAGCCCTCACTGGTGAGGGACAGAGCTGCCAGGGCCATGGCTTGCAGCCTCATGTATGCACATAATGTCAGTGTGACTAGTGTTGAACATGAAGCCTTCCCATGCTCGCACAAGGCTCCAGTAGCTACTCAGAAGCTGTGCACTTGATTCTGCTGCAGCCATGATTCTGGAAGGTCTGTTGGCCTCTATGGTTATCAACCAAGGTGAGGCCTAGAGTTATCCTGGAATTACAACTGATTTCCAGGCTATGGCAGCTTTGGAAGGTGGGATGTATGGCATTATTTTTCCAGTGAGCTCCCTCTCCCTACGAAACTTCTTCTCGAGACACTGCCCCTAAATCTCCAGGAATTTAGATGGCAAAACCAGGGGTCATTTCGTAGAAAAAGAGGTGCAGCAGCTCATTAGCATAACTCATTAGCATAACTCATTAGCATATGCCACACCCCCTAACATGCCGGAAGTGTGTCAGAAGGCAACACCCACCCCTCAGGCTCCGCTCCACAGGTGAGTGAAACTGACCTGCTCTTCCTCCGTTCCCTTCCCCATCCAATACTTTTTGCAATAAAAATAAGCGTAAAGAACACACCCTCATTCTCTTCCTGCTCCCTTGAAACCACCAGGTTTCAAGTAGACTTGAGATACCCAGGACATGTGCACCACCCATCCCTTTCCCTTCCCCTCCCCACGACAAGACACCCTGTGAGGTAGGTGGGGCTGAGAGAGGTCTTTTGAGAACTGCTCATGAGAGAACAGCTCTGAGAGAACTTGTGACTGGCCCAAGGTCACACCAGCAGCTGCATGTGGAGGAGTGGGGAATCAAACCCAGTTCTCCCAGATTAGAGTCCAACTCCTGACCACTACACCAGACTTATGGGGTGGAAGCTGCTGAAGGGTTGGTGAAATTTCTCCAGTACTTATGTGCCATGTGCCCAGATAAAAAATTGTATACTTAGAAAATTTATATGCCACCTTGAGCAAGTCTCTGGAAAAGCAGCACACAGTCATAAAAGGAACAATGATAAAATTATCAATATTAAAACAAAACATTAAAAACAATAAAGACCCTAGCAGGGCTTTCCCTGGGGTGCTGCACCTCTGCACTGCTAGGGAAAGCTGATGAGGGGGCGGGGCTTGGTCATGTGCCCGCCCCCTGGGCTCTTCACTCCCGGAGCTGTGCTCCTTTGCGCTCCCACTCCAACGGACCCCTGG
The DNA here is from genome assembly GCA_029233225.1 of Lepidodactylus listeri. Classification (NCBI taxonomy): domain Eukaryota; kingdom Metazoa; phylum Chordata; class Lepidosauria; order Squamata; family Gekkonidae; genus Lepidodactylus; species Lepidodactylus listeri. The sequence continues at coordinate 14,130,439 of JARCFY010000015.1, read as the reverse complement.
GCAAAACTATTATTCACCTCCTGTCATAGATTGAAAGGGTATCCAAACAACATGACCTGGTAGTTATGGCTCACTTTAACTTCCCTGATGTTTGCTGGGAGACAAACTCTTCAAGGCATCCACAGTCATGCAACTTCCTGAGCTGTCTGGACAACAACTTCTGTCACCAAATGCTGGAGGAAGCTACAAGAGGCTCGGTCTCAACTTAATATTGACCAACAGGCAAGAGATGGTAGATGGGGTGAAGATGGTGAGGACCTTAGCGTGAAGTGACCATGCTAGAATTCCTTTTGCTGTGTTAGATTTCAGTAGGGCAGATTTTAATAAACTCAGGGGCATGATGAGAATCAATCCATGGGCAAGACTGCTGGAAGGGTAGGGAGCAAGTGAAGAGTGTGCTCTCCTAAAACAAGAGCTCTTGCAAGCTCAAGCCATTGCTGTTCCAACATGAAGGACACATGGTGTCCAAGAAGCCAATGTGGCTGAACAGAGAACTTTGTGATGTGCTAAGGGAGAAAAAGGAAATGTTCAAGAAATGGAGGCAAGAGAGTACCTCTAGAGAAGAGTATCTGTGGGTTGCTAGGCACAGTACGTCAGCCATCAGAGAGGCCAAAGTTCACAGGGAGCTAAAGCTGGCCAAGGAGGCTCACTACAAAAAGAAAATCTTCAGATATGTGTGGAGCAAACACAAGATAAAAGAAGAGATGGGCCCACTGTTGGGTGAAAATGGAGGACAGAGAGAAAGCTTAATGTCTCTTTTGCCTCAGTCTTTTCCCTGAAGAAGAGAACATGCTCATTTAGAGATGGTACCAGGCAAGGCACTGTGTCAGGGCTGCTGGTTGACATGGACAGAGAGGTAGTTGAGAAGCACCTGGCTGCACTGAGTGAGTACATATCCCCCGGGCCAGTGGTATGCACTCAAGAGTGCTCAAAGAACTTTCTAGAGAGCTTGCAGAGTCTGTCCATCATCTTCCGAACATCTTGGAGGACAGGAGATGTGCCACAAGACTGGAGGAGGACAGATGTTATCCCAATTTTCAGAAAAGAGAGGAGAGATGACTCAGGAAACTACAGGACAGTCAGTCTGACCTCTGTCCCAGGGAGATAATGGAGAAGACTTTAAAAGGATTGATCTGTGAGCATCTAAAGGACAACAACCTGATGATCTGGGGAAGTCAGCATGGATTTGTCTCCAACAGGTCCTGCCAGATCTTTCCTTCTTTGATCAAGTGACAAGCTTACTGGCTTAAGGGAATGCTGTTGATGTTGTTTACTTGGATTTCAGTAAAGCTTTTTACAGGATTCCCCAGGATGTTCTGATGGGTAAAGGACTGTGGACTAGGCTCTTGGATAGTTAGGTGGCTAGGGAACTGGTTGGAGAACCACACTCAAAGAATAGTTGTCAATGGCATTTCATATGAATGGAGGGAGGTGTCCAGTGGGGTGCCACAGGGCTTGGTTCTGGGCCCAGTACTTTTCAGTATTTTTTTATAAATGATCTGGATGAAGGTGTGGAGGGGCTAGTCATTAAATTTGCAGATGACACCAAATTGGGAGGAGCAGTGAACACACCAGAAGATAGAGATAGAATTCAATGAGATATGAACACACTGGAAAAGCGGGCGGATGTGAACAAGATGAAGTTTAACAAGGACAAGTGCCGAGCTCTACATCTGGGTAACAAAAATGAGGAACACACATACTGGATGGGGGAGACACTTCTGGGTAGCAGTGTGTGTCAACAAGATCTTGGAGTACGGGTGGATCGTAAGTTAAATATGAGCAGCCAGTGTGATGTAGCAACAAAAAAGGGTAATGCAATCTTTGGGTGTATCAACAGAGGTATAACATCCAAATCTCAAGATGTCATCATCCCACTGTACACTGCATTTGTCAGGTTGCACCTGGAGTATTGTGTGCAGTTCTGGAGGCCTCACTTCAAAAAGGATGTGGACAGAATGGAGTGGGTACAGAGGAGAGTGATGAGGATGATCGGGGGCCTGGAGACCACGCCCTCTGAGGAAAGGTTGAGGGACTTGGGAATGTTTAGTCTGGAGAAGAGGAGGTTGAGGGGGGACATGATTGCTCTCTGTAAGTATTTGGAGGGTTGTAACTTAGAGGAGGGCAGGGAGCTGTTCATGTTGGCAGCAGAGAATAGGACTTGCAACAATTTAAATTAAGGGTGGGAAGGTGCCGGCTGGATATTAGGAAAAACTTGTTTCCTGTAAGAGTTGTGCAACAGTGGAATCAGCTGCCTAGGGAGGTGGTGAGCTCCCCTTCACTGGCAGTCTTTAAGCAGTGGCTGGACAAACACTTGTCAGGGATGCTCTAGGCTGATCCTGTATTAAACAGGGGATTGGACTAGATGGCCTGTATGGCCTTTCTAACTCTGTGATTCTATGATTCTATCAATAAGAGCACAACCTCTCCCTCTTTCTTCTGCCGTATGTAGTGGCAGACATTGGGATACCCCCTGCACCCTTGCCCAAGTGTTACCACTGGTCTTCTCAACCTGAGTTCAAAACTATAACCACCAAACCACTTTGGCCCTCAATGTCCTATATCCTGCACCTTGTTTCCCCCTCCTTATTAGGGATTAATAAGCCTAGCACTCTTGTTGTTCTTGTCTTAACTTGACTGGAGGAACACGAAAGGACTGGTGGTAGCACTACCTGGTTAAAGCACTACCTGGTTTAATCCTCCTTTGTAATTGTAGCTAGGCAGCCTCTTGGTGAAGAGAACCTCCAGCCTGGGTTGGACAGTAGGGAGGCTCTTTTTGACACTCCATCCTTCAAAGCAGCCATTATCTCTGGGAGGACTGATCTCTGTCATCTGGAGATCAGTTGTAATTCCAGGAAATATCCAGCCCTCACCTGGGGGTTGGCAACATTAGTTCCCTTGGAGGAAATTACTTAGGAGGGTGGAGTCTAGGGCAATATATCTGTCTGAAGTCACTCCCCGCCTCAATCCCCACCATCCCCAGGCTCTACCCCTCAAATATCCAGGAATTTCCCAACATGGAGTTGGCATCCCTATCTCCTTCCCACCCAACAGCCAACTCACCTTTATCTTCTCATCTGTCTTCAGCTTTCTGTCTCCTTCCCCCTTGCAGCTTCTACTGAGGAAAACTATGGTCTTTCTCCACAGTGGGGACTAAAGCAGTTTACATTCTCTCCTCCTTTTTATCCACACTCTAGACAGAAGAGTTATCTCTCCCTGCAGAAAATGGCTGCTTTAGAGGCTGGATTCTGTGGCATTAGATTCAGCTGAGGCCTCTCCCTTCCCCAAACCCAGCCCGCTTTAGACTCTACCACAAAATCTCTAGGAATTTCCCCGTCTGGCACTGGCAGCCTTTGTCAGGCCTGGCCCTAAGGATCCCTCCCTGAAAGGTCAAAATAGGCCTAGGAAGGGCCCTTCTCCATTCCCCTGCCTTTTACTGACAGGACCAGTTAGAAGCCTCCCCCCCCCCCCCCAACACCGTTCTAACTTTTCACTGTTGATGTGGCAGGGCCTGGAGAAGATCTCTGCAGCAGCCGCTTCATAAAGTATTGGGGGGAATTCAACCCTCCCCAAGGTGTTGTTGTTGTTGTTGTTCTCCTTTTGGGATTTTTCTGCAGACCCACAGAGTCTACTGAGTCTGTAGAAAAACCTGTTGGGGGAGAGTGAGGCCTCTGTTGGCAGAAATAAGTATCTGCACACAGAAGGGACTGTTGAGAATTAGTATAGAGATGTGATTTTGACACTCTCCTTACTTGGATTAGTCATTGATACTTTTTCCCTCTTCTGTCAGACATTATGCTTCCATATCCCAATTATCAATTTCAGAAGCTGGCCATGCAAGGTCGTTACACAGCACAACGCTGTAGGGCAACATATGATGGCCCAACACTAGAGTTCAATGGGCCCATTGCCATCTCATCACCTTTTGATCAGCAGGTGTCAGGGTTGGGTGGTCCAGAGCAAAGGGTCAGCCAGGTGCTCCTGCCAGCTGTAAAAATACTTTCAACAGAGATGGCAGCTTGTGCTTAGAAGCTGTGAATCTGCAAATTGCATTTTTAATGTCCTGACCCTTCCGAATGAGTCCAGGAGAGCTACACACAAGATATGTTAGAGAGGTGCTTGCACAATTACATTTGCAATCTGGAATCACTGCTGTGTGGTTAGTCATTCTGAGTCCAGTAATGATCTGGCAAACGGACATTAAACACATTTCATGTTGACTCTAAGGCAGCTCCCATTTATGTTACTAATTACTTCTGTCAGACTTGAGGCACCAGGATTTCATCTGCAGGGGCAACAGGATCCTGTATGCTTTGCAATTTGTCTACTCTCAAAGCCTCTATAAAAGCTTGTTTAGCAGTCTGTTTCCATTGAGCTGGGGGGGGGGAAATCTGCTGCTAGTGTAGGAACGTCAAGAGGGTTTTTATTTGATTTAAAAGTTAGTTGAAATTCTTTCTGATAGATCCATATCTGTATTTTCCTTACAGAATGAAGTTCAAAAGTTCCCTACCAGGCTAATATTTGCAACACTCTTGTTTGTTTTCTATGAGGCTAAGGAACAGCAGTTCACATTTTGGGGGAAATACAGAAGTTGTTCAGGACAGGGATGTTGCAGTTGGCCTACTGGATCAGTACAAAAATCCATGTAGTCCAGCATTCAGTTCTTAACAGTGGCCAGGGAGATGACCTTGGATATCCACAAGAAGCTCATATAGGCAAATAGCCTTTCCAGTTGTCACCCCTCCTTGCATCTGTCATTCAGAAGTATACTGTTTTTGTAAATGGGGGTTCCATTTATCTATCATGACTGGCTAACTGTTAAAAAAATATAGTCCCATCCTTCTAACGCCCCCTTTAAAGGTCTCTCATAGCTATCACCCTGTATTGGGTTAGCAAATTCTATGTTAAAGAACATTGTTCTGTGTTATATGAAAATTAAACACTCCCCCGCCTTTTGTCACTCATTATGATCCTCCCATGCCTATACCATCAGTTTTTAGCTTTCAGGAATAGAGGCTTATCTCAGACGTGAATGATTGTGATGCAGCAAATGCTACGAACACAAAAATAACTTACCAAATAAACAAGGTCTTGAAATACCTGAAAAAAAGATGTGCTGTGGAGAAACAAGTGAGGCATTTGGCAATTTTAGGGTGTTTTTAAGAGAAAGATATATAATTACAGAAGAACACACAACCATGTGGTGTCTGCTTGGGTTTGTTCTGCTTCCTCCCCAGGCCCCCATAAATGGAATTATTTGGGGGGGGGGGGTTGGGGGGGGACTATTCAGGGCAGCAAGGTAGGATCATACAAATGTGTGTGCTTTCCTCCTGTCAAAGGCAATTTTCATTTTCATTTTATAGTCAGTTAGAATTTGGGCCTCTGACTCTCCCTGCCCCTCTCCCCCAAGACAGCTCACTGAGATGTTGATGAGATTGCCATACCACCTGGAGATGGGCAGATCCATTGTTACCGAAAGAAATTAAGGACCACCAGTGCAGTTAGTTTGCATTTACCAACCTGAAAGGATGGTGTATATTGTCTGGCATTATAAGGAAATTCTCAGTTACCCCCCCCCCCCCATATTGTTTTGGGCAAGAGAAGCACAGGTTCTACCCTTAAATGACCTTAAATGTGCCTTTTCAAATGCCATTTCCATTGTACAGATGAGAGTTAATCCAGGCATTTAAAAATAGCAGAAGGACCCCCTGATCCAGTGTTGCGTCCAATGGAAGCCCAGTGTACTTTGGCCTTCTTCCAGCAATAGCAGACAGGGAGCTGGCTATTCTACCTGTGAGCCCAAGTCCTGTGCTGATCTTTGGCTTCAGAAGCAAAATTCAATAAATATAATTCAGTCCCATTAACTTTTCTTTTAAAGGGGTGAAGGGTTTACCAGTGATTTCTTCAGTCCTGCTTTGCTAGAATAGGAAAAAGGTGGTTATATGCAAGTAAGAGGAATGTGAATTTTTAATATATGTTTTTATTAAATTTTCATATAACAACAACCATTTCAATCTGTAACATAGCAACAAAATCAATATACCGTATTTTTCGCTCCATAAGACGCACCTGACCATAAGACGCACCTAGCTCTGCTCGGTGCTGTGGCTCGGGAAAGGTGAGGAGGGTTTAAGACGCACACACTTTTCCCCCCACTTTTTTTGGGAGAAAAAGTGAGTCTTATGGAACAAAAAATACGGTAAGTCATGGAATGTGAATTCAGAAAACCTAGCTTCAGTGTTGCATCCTTCACCAACCCACCCACTGGACTTCCACCAAATTCACCACCTTTTTCTGCAGGGCAGGACCTGGAAAATGGAAACATTACACATCGAAGTAGTCTGATCCACACCAGTGCATCCCCTCCAACAATCCAAGCAGACCTGACCTGATGAGCAAAACACCAAAGGAAGAGGCACTATAAAAATGGGAAAGTTAAACTTGATACATGATTATTAGGATTAGTACAGACAGGGGTCCTTTCGTAGAAGAAGAGGTTCAGGAGCTCATTAGCATAACTCATTAGCATAACTCATTAGCATATGCCACGTCCCCTGACATCACCGGAAGTGTGTCAGAAAGGGAATGTCAGTTTCAGCCCCATTATACCCTATGGGCCATTGAAATCAATGGCAAAAACTCATAGGGTATATGAGGGGCTGGAGGAAAGGGGGTTTGAGGGAGAGGCTCCAAACTTGCAGGGTAGCTGCTGGGGCCTCTCCTTGAAACACCCACCAAGTTTCAAGAAGATTGGACCACGGGGTCCAATTCCATGGGCCCCCAAACAGGTTATCCCATCCCCTCCGTTATTCTCTATGGTGGGAAAAAACATTACTCTTTTCCCACCATAGAGAACAATGGAGGGAATGGGGGCAACCTGTTTGGAGGCCCATAGAATTAGACCCCCTAGTCCAATCTTCTTGAAACTTGGTGGGCATTTGGGGGAGAGGTCCCAGAAGCTACCCTGCAAGTTTGGAGCCTCTCCCTCAAACCCCCTCCCCTACAGCTGCTTTTAAAGTTGCCACCAAATTTCGGCGGCAATTCGGCGGCGGGCCGAATCAGATCAGATAATCTAATTCGGCCCGTGGCTGCCCTACTGCCCCTCCTGCGCTCCGGCCCCAAAGGACCCCCTGAGTACATAAAGCAGAAGTAGGTCTTAAATAGTTTACATGGTAATTTGCTATGGAGAAGCAGCTGATATCCAGCCTGATATGCCACATTTTGGAATGTTGTTCACTTGAAAACTTCCTTTATGGATCTGATGAAGAATCAAAATGAACACCTATCCAGAGTCTTGTTTATTAATTTTGTGTGTTAATATTTGTAATTTTCTATAAATGCTGTTCCGCTAATTTTTTTAATTGGTGATTCAATTGTTAGTTATTTTGGTTTTGTCTTGTCCCGCCTAACAACAAATTGAAGGAAGTAGCAGTAAAAAAAAATGAGACTGCAAAACTGGGGGGGGGGGGGGGGGGATAGCTCTCAGTTTCTAGAATCTAAAATGTAGGAAAGCAACACTGGAAGATGGCAGACCCCCAAAATAGTGGGAAACTATGTTGTGAGCTGCCTCAAGCAGGTCTCCAACAAGGGGGCATACAAATGTTTGCAATAAACATATGGATACATTTGCCCAGACACCTTTCAGACAGCAGTGTGTTGAGTTTTTTCTCCCCGCCCCAGACCATACAGCAATCTTCCCTTCTTGCAAACTAGAAAACCCCAACCATTTGTGTAACGAAAAAGAGAATAGTATCGAATCAAACTGCAGAAGGAAACTGTTGGCAAGGGCACAAGATCTTTTAGCAACTGGAAGCCAAGTCCCATGACAAACATCTTTAGAGAACTGCTGGATTCATGGAGGATATTTTAAGGAGGGAATTCTCTCTCCCCATTTAATGAAATCACCCCTGTAGATGTAATGGGATTTCCTTTTGTCTCAGTAAGATTGGCTGTTTGGGACCTCAGTAAAAACACTACCAGATGCTAAATCCAAGATGAGCTTCCTTTGGGGTCCTAGGAGGCATTTTTGTATAGTTCTGTTAAAAGATGCCACTATTTCAGAGAAAGGGAGGCAGACACAGGCAATTTTGTTAGGCTTGATATTGCTCCCTCTTGGAATTTGTATGCACTGAAACAGAGCCCACATATATTTGCTGAATTGTTGCGTTAAATATCCTCTTAAACAGCCAAATGCAACTCATTGTGGGACACTGAGAAAACCAATTCAGCAGGTGGACTAGAAGTTGGATTGCTCTTGCAAGAAGCATTAGAGGGTAAAAAAAATATAAGGAAGCACCTGGGAAACTAAGCAATTAGTTAAAACATCCAGCAAATAAAGACTTCGGTTAGGCTTAATTGGTATGAGTGGATGGAGGGACACAGGTAGTAAGAGGGAAATTGGAGATAATTTCCACTACTAATTCTACCAAGAAGGGGTGAGATGACATGCTACCAGGCTGTGGGATGGTACAAAAAGGAAACTGGGAGGGAAGAAAGGCCTACACATTGTCCATTGACCCTGCTTGCAATAGTGCTACCTTTCCCATCTTAGTATTATTCTTTATTGCATTCTTTCCTTTCTTGCAGGAAGATACCTCCTAATTTTCTACATACATACATACATACATACATACATACATACAGGGGTCATTTAGTAGAAAAAGATGTGCAGGAGCTCATTAGCATAACTCATTAGCATAACTTATTTGCATATGCCACACACCCTGACATCACCGGAAGTGTGTCAGAAGGCAACACCCACTGCTCAGGCTCCACCCCAAAAATCTCCAGGTATTTATTTATTTATTTATTTATTTTTATTTTCTTAAATTCATATCCCACTCTCCCCACCAAAAGGCAGGCTCAGAGCGGCTCACATCATTTTAAAATAACATATCAACATTAAAATCATACATCAACATTAAAATACTATCCACACAAGATTGGCGGCATTCTAATTCAACCCGCAGGTGGGTCCGAGGAGCATTCCCATACATCTCTGTATGTACATGACGGTGCCACGGACGGGCAGCAGGTGGCAATGCCGATAGACGGGTTGGCCAGATGGAACTGGGCCAGGGCTGAGATGTTTACCTTAGGCGGCCCCTACCCAAAGGCCTGGTGGAAGAGCTCCGTTTTGCAGGCCCTGCGGAACTGCATCAGATCCCGCAGGGCCCTGATGTTCTCCGGGAGCTCATTCCACCAGTACGGGGCCGCCACTGAAAAAGCCCTGGCCTGTGTTGTAGTCAATCCGGGGATGGTCAGGCGGTGTTGAGTCCCAGACCATAGTGCTCGCTGGGGTGCATATGGGGAGAGGCGGTCCTTCAGGTATTTCCCAACTCAGGTATTTCAGGTATTTCCCAACTCAGAGCTGGTGAGCCAGCTTTACACTTTGACTAAAGACACTTTAGGGCTGAGGACAGACTGGCAATATGGAGCGGGATGAATGCGGAGGCAACTGCTGCAGGGGGAAAACTCCCCGGGGCTGGCCGTTCACACTGGCCAGTGTATTGCGCAAGGATGCTGTTACGGAGCGTTCAGACTGCTGCGGATGGGCCCCACGTGGGCCGGCCTCCGCAGCTTGTGATAGGGCTGTTTCGGCAATTTGTGCATGTGCGCATGTGCGCTCATGCGCAACCTGGCAAAACACCGTGTTTGCACTGCCACCTCCGCTTGCCTCCCGCCTTCTTCCGGCTCACACTGCCTGGAAGCGGGAGGCAAGCGCAAGACGGCCTCCGGACACCGGTTTCTCCTGGTGTCCTTCTAAAGTGCAAGAAACCCGGCTTCAAAGCGAGTAAGTGCGGAAGGGAGCCGAGGGACAGCTGCGCATGTCTGAACGGGCTCCCTTCCCCCGCTTCCCAAGCGGAACTGTCCCGGGGCAGATTGCCAGTCTGTCCTCAGCCTAGGTTTCCTTTGCTCTTGCAGGGAAGCTACCCAACAACAGAAACATGAAAATACAGGTCCAGTTAGTATGCTTTTGCTTTTTTCCATAGCACATCACCATATGTGCCTGCTCCTGGGCTTGTTACTCCCGGAACAGCATTCCTGCTCAAAATGACCCCTGCATACATTATTTATGATCCAGAGATCAAACAACATTATAACAACAAAATCTGCATCTAGTACACATTGCATATAGGTGTAAACATTAAGAAAATTAAAATTTAAAAACCTTTCTATACTTACTGCCTGAATGGAATCAGCACAAAAAAAAGCTGTACTTCCTTGCTCCCAGGAGTTTTATCATTCCTCTTTGTCCTTCTACTGACCAGGTCAGGCTTGGTCAAAGAAGCTTTTCCTGAAGTCTCCAGGAGTTTCTTCTTGAAGTCTTTCTAGCACTTAATATTCCCAAATCTCTATTCCTGCCCCGGGGGGGGAAGGACTTGACCATCCCATTGTCTCTTGCAAGAAGAAGAAGAAGCGAAGAGATTGGATTTATACCCACTCTTCACTACTCAAAGGAGTCTCAAAGTGACTTACAATCTCCTTCCTTTCCTCTCCTCACAACAGACACCCTGTGAGGTAGGTGGGGCTGAGAGAGCCAGTTTGGTGTAGTGGAGAGCCAGTTTGGTGTAGTGGAGAGCCAGTTTGGTGTAGTGGTTAAGTGCGCGGACTCTAATCTGGGAGAACCGGGTTTGATTCCCCACTCCTCCACTTGCACCTGGCTGGATGACCTTGGGCAAGCCATAGCTCTGTACCAGTTGTTCCCTCAAGGACAGCTTGGGAAAGAGCTCTCCCAGCCCCACCTACCTCACAGGGTGTCTGTTGTGGGGAGGGGGAGGGAAAAGGAGTTTGTAAGCCGCTCTGAGACTCCCTTGGGGAGTGGAGGGCGGGGTATAAATCCAATCTTTTCTTCTCTTCTTCTTCTTCTTAAGAAGTGCTTTTTCTAGAACAGCTCTGAGAGAACTGTAACTGACCCAAGGTCATGCCAGCAGCTGCATGTGGAGGAGTGGGGAATCAAAACCGGTTTTCCCATATCAAAGTCTACATTCCTTTTTTTAAGCTTTATTTATAGTTTTTCATTACGTTTATACAAAAAACAATGAACCAGTATTAAGTGTATATTTGTTTCAGTCATCTTTCCTTATTTTTATCTAACCATATATACATATTTTTCCATCTTCACATATGCACATTTTGGTCTTTCCCTTGTAAGAAAGTATTTAGCTTGTCTATTTCAATAATATCCAACACTTTCTGTATTAGATCCTCTTCTGAGGGTAGTCTATCTAATTTCCAACATTTTGCAACTAAAATTCTAGCCGCAGTTAAAATATAGCATATCACATATCTATCCTTTCTCTTATATAGATCCGGCAACATATTCAACAAAAATACTTCAGATGTGAATGGTATGGCATTACCAACAATACCCTCAATTATTTTATGTATTTTTAGCCTAAAGTTTCTAATTTTAACACAACTCCACCACATATGGTAAAATGTTCCCACGTCTTTCTTACACTTCCAACAGTTATTTGTGGCATTAGGGTAACATCTGTCTATTTTCTCGGGTGACCAATGCCATCTATGGAACATTTTGTATACATTTTCTTTGTATGGAATTGCTCTCATAAGCTTTGCTGTTTTCCATATCTTTGACCATTGTTCTAAGTCTACACTTTTTCCAAAATCTTTCATCCATGCCACCATAGTGACTATTTCATTTAACATATAATCCTCTATTAGGAAATTATATAGTTTCTGAATCTGTTTGTCACTTGACGACAGCCAAATCTTATCCAAATTATTTTTAACTGAATAGAAACCTATTTCCTTATCTTTATCATATCTAGACTTTATTTGTATCTTCTCCCACCAAGTTAATTTCATCTTTTGCCATATCTGATTTTCTTCTGTCTTTAATTTATTGTTGCCATCTAACAACCCTTCATATGTTTCTCTTTTCTCTTTCATCATTAGAGTGTGTTTAACATAGGCCTCTAACAGTGATACCCATTTCAGTGGCCGAGGATTGACTGGCAATGTAAAGCGGGGGCAAAGTGGAGGGAACTGGTGCGGGGGAAAAACTCCATGGAGCTGGCCGTTCATACTGGCCAGAGCAATGCACAGTGGTGCCGATACGGAGTGTTCAGACTGCCGCGGAGCCGGCGCGCGTGGCTCGCGCGGCTCGCACGCGCCGTTGCGCTTTTTTTGTTTTCCCTTTGATGTTTTCCCTTTGTTTTTCCATAACTTTGTGCCAGTGCGTTCACACTGCCGCCTCCGGATGCCTCCCGCTTCTTCCGGTTCACACTATTTGGAAGCGGGAGGCATGCGGAGGATGGCCCCTGAACACCGGTTTTACCCGGTGTCCTGTTAAAGCGGATGGAAAGCGACTGGGAGACGGGTAAGTGCGAAATGGAGCTGAGCGACAGATGCGCATGTCTGAATGGGCTCTTTTCTTCCACTTCAGTTTTCCCCCCGCACCAGTTCCCTTCACTTTGCCCCCGCTTTACATTGCCAGTCTGTCCTCGGCCTCTGTGTTTGGCTAAATGTAAAGTGTGTCTCCCAAATGTTGGCAGGGACTGTACAGAATAACTTGAGAGCTTCTGCCTGGAATCCTCCTGAGACAATATACCATAAGAGGGAGGAGTCCCACAGCCATTTAACTTCCTGCTTTCTGCTTGCCACTGCTTTTGTGACTAACTCAGCATTCAAACATGATTTTTTGTTTTTAAAGGTATTATTTCAGTGTGCATGAAATTTGCACATCTTTATTTTCCAAACTGACATTTTCTAAGATACTGTTACTTTTCTGGGAATGATTCCATCAACTCCAGAAACAAATTACAGTTTATGACATTTCAACATCAATCATATATAGCACCAAAGCCTTGGAATCTATGGAAGTGCCAATTGCTTTGCGGATCTCCATCACCTGCTCTCTCTCTCTCTCTCTCTCTCCCCCCCCCCCCAATCTGTGAGTCAAGCCAGAAAGAAGACATCATGGGTAATGGAATACCAACTCAGTGCTTTTTCAAAGGTGCCTTTTTCTCTATTTGTAAAAGATATAATCATACAGAGCCAGGAGATGAGTTCAGGGCTACCCTTATCACATTTAATCAGTATGAATTCCACACAGCCTTTAGGAATTTGAGATTTGTAAGCTTTTCTTGTATCACATTTTTTACTGGAAATCCCTCCAGCTGGCTAGATACAGTAATAGGTACCATTTAACCAGCTAATGAAATTCATATGTAACTGTTGAGAAGATAATTGACACATTTTAGATTTTATGATACGTGCTGTGCCTTTTGCAGTTGGGTGTGCGTAAGCTGCGGTGGCTGGAGTAACACTTAAAGTAAAGGTAAAGGAGTGAGCGAAACATTTTATAATAGGTACCAAGTATCCATTAACCGAATAATAATGATTTTCTTCTCCCCAGATCTTCATGATTTTGAAGGGGAGGCAGTGTCTCACTTGGTTAATTAAAGTAAATAACTAATAACCAAACTGTATTTGTGAGGTAGAATCTCTGGGAGAGTTTGCTCATTCTGACATTTTACCATCTCCTACATTCTTGAATCTGCAGTCCATTATACAGTTGTCCAAATTTCTACTTCAACATGACTTGAGCTATGATCAACCACTACCATGTGAGGCTAATAACTTGGTGAGTTCTCTATGAATGCATATGTCAATCATTGTCATCATATACACAAGAATTTGAAAGGGAGAGGAAACTAAAGGAAGAGAAAAAAGAGTATCACCACTACCATTGTTTGGGAGTCCACTTCCTCTGCTTAAAATAGGTAACTGATAGGTCATTCTATACAGAGATGTCCCCCTCAGTCCATTGCCTTTAATGGACTGAGAAAGGTGTAACTCTGCCCAGGATGGCATTGTTATACTTTTGAATGTCATAAATATGCCAAATAGTACAAGGGTGTAACACTGCTTAGTGTCAATCCTTGCACCAATTATTCACTTCACATCAGTTTTTTCGGTGACCGGGAAAAAACTCATTGGAAAAAACCCCACAGGAAAAAAGCCCACAGAAAAAACCCACTGACATAAATGCCCACAGGGAAAAAAGCTCACATGAAAAAATGTCCACATGGAAATAAGCCCACAAGGAAAAAAGCCCATAGACATAAAAGCCCACATGGGAAAAAGCCCACATGGGAAAATACCATGTAAAGTGCCATAGATATTTATAATTGTGGATAACCATTCACATCCATTTATGAGAATGAACAGGTATTACCTATAATCCTATATATATAATTGTCTTACATGTTAGCCATTTCCAGCTCTCCCATTGGCTGTGCTATGCACTCCATCAGCCATTGGCCATTCAACCGGCACTCAAAAGTACTCGCGTGCCATTGGCTGGGTGCTGGATCCACTCCTGTGGGACTAACTTATCCCTCAGTGGCTGTTGCTAGGCAATGAAGCTTGGTTCTGTCAGTAAAAAGACAAAGGAAGGAAACCCTTTCCAGGCCTCTGTGAGGAACTCATTGGGGCCAGTCCTGACCAAGGTTGCCAGCTCCAGTTTGGGAAATTCCTGGATATTTTGTGATGGAGTCTACAGAAGCCAGTTTGGGGAGGGGAGAGGACTCAGCTGAATAGAAAGCCATAGATTTCACCCTCCAAAGCACTTATTTTCTTGGGGGGTGAAGAGATATGTTGTCTAGAGTTCAGTTGTGATATCTGGTGATCTTCAGGCTCCACCTGTAGGTTGGCTACCCTAGGCATGGCAGTTAGCGCTTCAGAGCAGGGTTCTTGCTGTAGAATTTGAGAAGGTCACAGACTTTCAGCTTAACAGGGTTGTTGTGCAGATCAAAAGGGGGAGAGAAGAATGATGCAATCTGCTTTAATCTCCACTGTGGAGAGACTGTACTTTTCCTCCTGGGGAATCATTGCTGCCAATCTCCAGGTGAGGGCTAGAGATCATGCAGAATTAAAACTGCTCTCTAGATAGTAGAGATCAAGGCCAGATAATGGTAGGATGATGACTAGCTTGGATGGAGATAGGGTTGCCAACTTCAGGTTGGGAAATTCCTGCAGATTTGAGGGGTGGAGCCTGGAGAGGGTGGTGTTTGAGGAGTGAGACCTCAGACAGGTACAATGCCATAGGCTCCACCCTCCAAAACAGCCATTTCCTCCTGGGAAACCATTGTTGCCATTTTCCAGGTGAGGGCTGGATATCACTCAGAATTAAAACTGCTCTCCAGATGGCAGAGATCAGTTCCCCTGGAGAAAATGGCTGCTTTGCAGGGTGGACTTGGAATCATTATACCCTGCTGAGGTAGCTTGGGTTCCCGTTTGGAGGAGAAAAACCATACTTTTCCTAGATAGAGGCTCCAGGTGTGGTGGGGAGATGGAAAGCTGAAGTCAGAGGGGTAGATAACGGTATGTTGATGTTTGGCTGGGAAGGAGATAGGGTCACTACCTCCAAGACAGGTACAATGCCATAGACCAGGGGTGGGCAATTGTTTTGGCTCGGGGGCCGCTTTGTGGGAGCAGAGGTTAGCGGAGGGCCGCACCTTTTAAAATGATTGCATTCATTAGTTAACTTTGCATTTCAGAAAAGATATAAATTGTATCATAAAAATCAACAAATATAAATTAAATAAAATAGTGGTAGTTTTATTCAATTTATTTATTGTACTAATTCCATATCATCTATACCTGCAAGCACATTTAATTTTAGAATCAGTTTAATGAGACAAATGTACCCTATCACACTTTTCTACAATTTTTTTGAAATCAGGATTGAGATTGCTTGTTGAGATTCTCATCACAGCCTGCAAGTTAATGTCTGTCAAATGTTTGTTAATGTCTATATTTACTCTTGTTGATCTTCATGCAAGAGCAACTTTGCTCACAAATATATGTAGACCCAAATATAGAGAACATTTTCCCAGCAAATTTCTTCATACATGGAAATTTTTCAGCAGACAAAGATTTGTAAAAGTCAACTAATGTCACAGCATTAAACATTTCTTTCACAGTGTGATCTGACTGCATGTCAATAAGTTAAAGCTGCAGCTCCTCAGGTGCTGACAGTGGCCAACTGTCTTGGCGGGCCGCCACAAACTCTGTGGCGGGCCACATGTGGCCCCCGGGCCGCCATTTGCCCACCCCTGCCATAGACTCTACCCTCAAAACCAGCCATTTCCTCCCTGGGAACCATTGTTGCCAATCTCCAGGGGAGGGCTGAAGATCACTCAGAATTACAACTGCTCTTCAGTAAGCTCTGTGTCATTATACCCAGCTGAGGTCACCACAGCAAATTGATGCTGAGTGCACAAGGCCAGGGCACCCACCCAGAGCCTTTTTCTAGAACCTGTTGTATTTATTTCCACAACGGGCCTTATTCCTAGTTAATAATTTTGCTATGTTATTAGTAAATTACTTCATTACTATACAAAAGTGGCCTTATGAAGGGTGATTTAATGCTCTTGAGTGTAAAGGCTTGGAAGGGAAAATAAAAGGCCTGGGCCACACCAGGCTAATCCTTTTAAATCTCTGGTCCCATTGTGAAACTAAAAGATCAGTCCCTTCCAACTGCAGGGACTGGTGTGTTCCATCAGAGTTCTTCTTATGTTACCCAGCCTCCTCAGCTGCTGCCACTGCCTCCTCCTCTTTCTCTTTCCTAAATAGTAGAAGTAGTTAAGGCCTCATAGATCTATGAAGCTTAGTTTAAGAGAACGAAACCATAAGACAACATTAAATAACAAATAACAACCGAAGTGGCCACCATGTTCTGTAGTGCTCTTAATTTCCTATTCCACAGCAGTTATCCCAGTGTGTGGCAATACTCCCTCTAAGGTGTGGAGTCCTGTTAGCAAAAATTCTATGTGTGGAGTCTTGTGAGCAAAAATTCTACATTGTGAGCTACTGTCATTAAAGTTGTGAGCGAGCAATTTGGCTACTACATACATTAGTCTGCTCTGGAGCCATCCTTCCTGAGCTAAGACAAAAATCTGTGAGCTGGAGGCTAAAAAAATGTGAGCTAGCTAGCTCACTCTTACTCAGCTTAGAGGATACACTGGTGTGTGGTCTCTATATGATGGAATGAAGAGGGATGTCGCTTGCCACAAATGAACACTGGCTAATGCAGAGGCAGGTTGCCTAATAACATAGCAAAATCATTATTTAATTATACTTGATAAAATCACAACACAAATTGTTGCATGTGAATACAGATAATACCTGTTCATTCTCATAAATGGAGATGAATAGTTATCCACAATTATAAATATCTATGATGCTTTACATGGTATTTTTCCATATGGGCGTCTTTCCGTGTGTTGTGATGTCTGTTATGTGCTATACCACACTGCGCCAACATTAAGAGACCCAAGTCCTTCAGACCCCTCTGCACATTAAACTGCACCACACCAGTGGTAGTGTATTATACAGTTTATTTTATAGTGCAATTATTATCCAAAGAGACAAAGTGCTTTGCCAGGACTCCATACAACAAGAAGAGAGAATACTTCTGTACATTGACGACATATATACAAGTCAGTAACCAATCAGGTTAGTGCTGAGTCATGTAGATACCATCCATCACTGTCACACAGTGGAACAAGTCTGTACTAGTTTTACTGCCTCTGTCCCAGTCACATGACTCCTGCTGGCTGTCATCTTGATCCTGCGGATCTTCCAGCTCTGTGCATATAGACTGAGAGTCTCAAATACCAACACTGCGTGGGCTTTTTTCCATGTGGGCTTTTATGTCTATGGGCTTTTTTCCTTGTAGGCTTATTTCCATGTGGGCATTTCTCCACATGGGCCTTTTCTCCTGTGAGCATTTATGTCAGTGGGTTTTTTCTGTGGGCTTTTTCCCTGTGGGCTTTTTCCCTGTGGGCTTTTTTCCTAGAACCAGTTTTTTCCCCTTCCAGGTGAGGTACATTCTGCCTCTACCCATTCTCAGATGTTTTCATTGGCTGTTCACATGTTTGGAAAATACCAAGATTGCTGGCCATATGTAAGGCCTGTATGTTTGTTCTTTTCAATGTGTTTTTTGCCATGGAAGCTTGCTGGGTGACCATGGGCCAGTCGCACACTCTTAGCCTAACCTACTTCACAGGGTTGTTGTGAGGATTAAACATAGGAGAGGAGAAGGGTGTTAGCTGCTTTGAGTCCCCATGGGGGAGAAAGGCAGGATATTAATAAAGTTAATAAATGAAATAAGGTCCAGATTTTCAGCTGGGAACATATTGTATTTGTTGGCAGGCAATTAAGTTGATTCTGTAAGCAGCCTTGTACTTCATAGGAAAAGCAGGATATAAATATGCTATATAAAATTAACAGATATATCCTAACACATCATTATTTTGCTGCCTGGCATGGAAAGTGGAATGTTCATCCCATGACCTGGAGACTTCATCTGTTTCTATATTATGAGGTGAATGTCTCCTTTCCTATATTCCAGCTATCCTTTCAAAGAGAAAATTAGGGGCAAGAAAATAGCAGGAAACCAGCTCTCTGACAATCATACAAGTTTCACAGATATCAAGAGATGTATATTCCTCCATGGCATAGTTCTGCAGAGGAAAAATACAATATCTTAGTCAGTTCATTGTCTGACTGAGTTGCCTAGGAGACTCCAGCCTGTAACAGTTCTCCTTTGACCAGTAAGGGATGGGTACAAACTGGGGAAATGTAGCTCAGTTCATGGTTTGTAGCATGCCCAGTTCATGAGCCACAAACTGTCACAAACTTTTAGGAGCTAAAGGAACCTGTTTGGTTTTTGAAATCTGTAATGTTGTAGATTGCCCCCGTGGTATTTTACAAACACCAAACTTGCAAGGAATCTTTGGCTAACTCTCCTCTACCTGTCCTTCAAGTTTGGTGAGGATTGGATTTACATGGTCTGAGTTATACCCCCCCAAGATGATTCCCCCATCCTCCATTGTTTCCACTAAAGGAAAAAAAAACACAAGCAAAAAAGCAAGGGCAATAAATCAGAACAGAATTAAAGTCCCAGAGAATCTCTGCAGTAGAAACTGAAGGTGGGAGTCATTTTTTCAAGCCCAGCAGAACTAGTGTCATTGTGGAACTGCAAACCCAACAGGACTAAGATCAAGCCAGAGAATCTCTGCAGTAGAAACTGAAGGTGGGGAGGGCATTTTTGCAAGCCCAGAAGAACAAATACAATGTATAGCGTGCCCAGCAGTACCACTGAAATCAAAGAGTGCACAGCAGAATCCAGTGCCATTGTGGCAATGAAAGCTCAACAGGACTGATGTCTAGTACAGAATCACACCCCAAGCGAGGGGGGGAGGGTTGCAAGCCCAGCAGAACCAGTGCAATGTACTAGTGTTTAGCAAAACCCAGTGCCATTGTGGCAATACCAGCTGAAAAGGACTGATGTGAAGTACAGAATCATGATCTAAGCAAGGAGGGATTTGCAAGCCCAGCACAACCAGTTCAGTGTACAGAATTCCCAGAAGAACCCAGTGCCACTGTAGCAGTGCATATAAAAGAGGACTAATGTCACACCAGAGAATCCCTGCAGTAAAAACTGAGGGGGGGCATTTTTTCTAGCCCAGCACAACCAGTTTAATGTACAGAATGCCCAGTAGAACTCAATGCCACTGTGGCAATATAAAAGGACTGATCTCAAAGCACAGTGTCACAAGAAATTCAGGTGGTGGAGGAATTTTGCAAGCCCGGCACAACCAGTTATAATGTGCAGAACGTCCAGCAGAACCCAGTGCCAGTGGCATTGCAAGCGTAAAAGGATTGTCCTCAAAGCACAGAGTCACAACAAATTCAAGCAGTGTGTGTGTGGGGGGGGTGCAAGCTCTGTGCAAGAAAAGGGGGAAGGGAACACAAAGGAACTCTGGCAAAGGGGAGGGGGGAAACCCTCTTGAAACTAACAAGAGTGTTTTCAAGGCTGGAGAATCCCCCCCCCCTTTGAAATGTGTAAACATTTTGTTTGAATGGAGACAGTCTGTCTGGAAATGTGTCCATTCATAAACCAGCACAAACCCTCACAAACTACTTGAAAGTTCATGGAAAGTTTGTGCTCATTGACGTGCCATCAACTTCTGTTTGTGAACCAAGAATCCCCCAAAATTTATCATGACCTTAAATTCATGAGCCGGATTATTCTCATCCCTATTGAGCACAATAATCTATTCTTTGTCTTCTGCATGAGTCATGTTTGCTGACTTTTGAGCCTGCTGTGGCTTAGAAAGTTCTGGATTGAACAGTTCTTTTTTAAAAAAAAAAAGTTTGAGTAGATTTTACTTTGCTTTAAAATGAATTTTGTTAATACTTGTTCTAGCCCAGCTTGAGCATCATTGCAAACCTGACAGACAGCTGAACAAAGTTTGAGTCCAGTGGCACCTTTAAGACCAACAAAGTTTAATTCTGTGTATAATCTTCCCTGTGCCATGCACACTTCTTCGGATACATCGGAACAGACTTCCTCAAGCCTTACAGATGGGGGGGCTAGTTGCAAGGAAGGACTAGTTAGAATCAAGACGCATAAGTAACTGAGTGATAAGTATAGCTAAGACTGGATTAAAGCAGTTGGTAAGACTTGTGGATAGCAGCAACTTAGCATATAGATAATAAAAGAGTTAATAGATGTGAGAACTAAGTCTCAGTCCAGTGGCAAAGACCAATAAAGCTTAATTCTGGGTGTAAAAGAGAGCCAATATCTGTTGAGTCCTGGGGACTCCATTGTTCTGAGTGTTGTAATAACTTAATTCAGCAGTCTCCCATTTCTGTCCGTTTCTGAAGTTCCTTTGCAATAAAAAAAGCTACTTTGAGGTCCCCCATTAAGTGTCCTGGAAGGTTGAAGTGTTCTCCTTCAGGTTTCTTAAGTCTTGTGATTCTTGATGTCCAATTTGTGTCCATTTATCCTTTGGTGTAGGGTTTGACCTGTTTGCCCTCTGTAGAGAAATGAAGGGTATTGTTGACATTTAATGGCATACGCAATGTCGGAAGATGAGCAAGTGAAGAAGCCTGAAATGGTGTAGTTGATGTTGTTCGATCCAGTGATTGAGTTGTCTGGGTGTATGTGGCAGCAAAGTTGACATTAGGGCTTGTTGTAAGCTCTGATCCCAGTGTCCATGTTCAAATTAGACATTGTGTTATTGTGAGTGAGGACTTGTTTGAGATTGGGGGGCTCTCTCTGCCCAAGAAAAGGTTTGCCCCCCAGTACTTGCCCCCCAGACAGTGAAAGAGAACTGTCTTTATCCAGTAGAGGATGTAAGTTGCTGGTGATGTGTTGAATTGTTTCGAGTTGAGAGCTGTATTTGACCACTAGGGGTGTTCTGTTATTGTCTCTTTGGAGCATGTCTTGCAACAGGTTTTCTGTAGTGTAATGTAGTATGCTCTGTGTAGCAACCAGCCTGCCATGTGCTCCCAGGTAATGGCGCCCGCCGCATGGCCAGAACACATGGTCAGGCAGAGAGGGGAGCTTGAATCTGGAGGAACAATAGACATCCGGATTGAAAGCCTCCACCAATGTGGGACCTAGGTTCTCCCTGAGGAGCCAATGCAATCAAAGGCTCCTCCAGGGAATTTATGACAAACATGCGCATATGTTAAGCCCCTATCAGGTCTTTTGGGTGCGACCGGAGGTGTGGCTCCGGCCAGCATATAATGAGGGCCCTGGAACCCTGGAAGCATGCTTGTTCTGACCATCTACTGGGCATGCTGAATCACTCAATAAAGGCTTCATGATTTCACCGTTCCTGGTCTCCTGAGTCCAGTACTCTTTGTGTAGGTACCATTCTGGCTTTGTTAATCTGTTCCTTGACTTCATTAGGTGGATACTTTAGTTCCAAAAAGGTTTGTTGTCGATCCCTCAGGTGAGAATCTCTGTCTGTAGGATTGGAGCAGATGTGGCTGTAGCGTAGAGCCTTGCTGTATACAATGGATCATTTGGTATTTTTAGGGTGGTAGCTGGAAACCTGTAGGTATGTTTGTCAGTCAGTAGGTTTCTGGTATATGCATCCATTGTGTATTTTTACAATTGTGTCTGGAAAATGTATTTCTTGCATAGATTGGTCATTGTCAGGTTGATGGTGAGGTGAAAGGTGTTGAATGTCTGGTGGAATATGTCAGGGCCCTGGACATATTCTATTGCTTTAGACCAACATGGCTACCCACCTGAATCTATCTTGACAGATAGTTGTATGAGTCTACCATAGGCATGCAGTGATAAAGAAAATTCTACCTGTGATTCTGCAGTCTCTCAGTGCAGTTATCAAAGGTATAGGAACCTTGCTGGAACAAGAGCATGGGCAACCCCATTCATCTGCCTGGCTTACAGAACTTTGTACCAGTATATGTGTAGACTGTGTCACATATGTTTCTGTTTATAGGGGTTCGATAGAATAGGAGCAGTTTCCACCCTTGCTTGTTCCTAACCTCCATTGTCTTCCTCATAGGATACACATTGGGAGGGTGCTGAGGGATTGTGCAATGCTTGCACAGGCGTAATTTTATAAGGCAGAAGGGACATGCTCTGCAGGTTGCACATTTCCCCTCATCACAAATAGTGTCATGGGATGAGGGATGAGTAGGGATGAAAAGGAGCCAGTGGCAGCAATTCTCCCTCTCTGCTCCAGGCAGTAGCAGATGAGGACTTGCCAGCTCAAATGACATGTGTGGAGCAACCAACCAGCATGAGCAGACCATCCCAAGTGACTGTGTTTGATGAAACCGCAGCTGTTCCTGGGACTCCTCCCAGCTCTGTCAGGTAAATATCCCCAGGCAAGGCTCAGAGCAAGGAACTGGAGTATGCTATGCCTGTGTATTTTCACTGCACTACACTTTCCCCAGCAACATTTGCAGCCCTAGTCTATATGGCTGGTAGTGATACCAGGGCTGATGGGCTGTGCTCATTTTTGTTCAAGTCAACTAACTCCTCCCAAATTGTATGAGTTATATAGTCCCACCTCTTCCTTCTGTTTGCTGCTCTGCATATTATTGGCCAAAGTATGAGCCTTCTGCCTTCTTACCAGATCACCTTTGGAAGAATCTGAACCCATGACTCCTGCCTGCCACATGGGTGCATTTCCCAGTAAGATACTGATGGGTTGGTGGGTGGGTTTCCTTTAATGTTCAGATGAGTGTTCCTTTGTTGCTGCCCTAATGTCCACATCTCTCTTGCCTAACAAACAGATGGCATTCCAGTCCTAACCAGTGTTCCCTCTAAGCTGAGTTAGAGTAAGCTAGTTCACAGGTTTTTTTTGCCTCCAGCTCTCACATTTCTGTCTTAGCTCAGGAAAAATGGCTCCAGAGCAAACTAATTGATGCAGTAGCCAAATCACTCACTTACAACATTAATGCCAGTAGCTTACAAAATAGAATTTTTGCTCACAAGACTTCACAGCTTAGAGGGAACACCCCCACCTCCATGACCTGAACCCTTGCACAGGAAGGGTCATGGGAGTTCTATCAGGGTTCCGAGTGGCAGAGGCATGAGGTGATATGGCTTGAATGGCCATGTTTCCTTCCCTGTGTATGCACCTGTGGAAAGGGAACATTATTACAAGAGGGGACTCTTGCTTGCTTCTTTTCAGCTCCCTGATGTGTGTATATTCCAGGGTTCCTACTGGTCACACCACTGTCCTCTGCATTGTTGGTGGGTGCTAGGTTCCCTTTGTCCTCTCCCTCCTTTGGTGTGTTCTGAATGTGGGAGGCAGTGGGCTGATACCACATCATGTCAGTGTGTATTGTGTGGCTGCTTCCCTGCCTGCCTGTCACAAGGGTGTGGACTGTACGCTGTGCCATTATCAGTGGGTGTTGGCTGGGTTGCCAAGGCCTCCAGTGCAATTGTCATGCATTCTGCCCCTTGGTGAGAGATCTTTCTTTTGCCTATTTTCCCTCTGCTGAGCAAGCACAGGATACTGACTACAAGTGCCAGAACTGTACCAGCATCCGTGATGCACTGAGCTGGAGGTCTTAGGATGAGTCTGACCCTTTATTAACAGAGCCAAAAAATACTGTTCCTCACTTAACTCCACATTTCCAGATGTGGTGATTTGCTAAAGGTTGCTTTTAAATCCATCAGAGAAAAATGAAGGAAGGGTCAATGAAAGCAAACAGCTTCCATGGCGGGGGGGGTCTTTAAATTGTTCTACATGGTGTTGCCAGAAGTGCTGCCTTTACTCTCGGGTAGCCCCAATAGCAAGGGGCACCCCACTTCTAACCTGAACCAGAGACCCACAAAACTCAGGCCATGGAAGGCACTCCTGATTCTGAAACACAGAACAAGTCATAGCTCTGGAAACAGGGATTTCATATTCAGGTGACAAACCAAGACAGCCCTCAGCAGACCTTCAATCTTCCCCCCCCCCCACCCAGAAAAGATTATGCTTATGGAGTAACAATGGGTTCCACCAGGCAAAGTATCTACATTTCTAAAGGCTATTCAGAGGCCACCTGGAGAATAGCCCTGTCTCCAAAACCTCACCCAGTCCCTTTTTGTGTCATCTTACGTCTATGTGTGGTACTTGTCCTTCCTTGCTCTTCATCCCCCAGGATACCAAGATAAACCAATCAAACATTCAAATTATTAATGATCCATCCTGATGCTAATCAGGGACCCATCTCCCTCTTTTGTCTGTATCTGGGAACCTATTCAACTGCCTTGGCAGAACCATCAGTTAAAATCCATACAGCTAGCCCCAGTACACCCGGCTCCAATTGTTAATCCAGACTCTGCCCCCTCTGAGATCTCATTGGTCTCATCTAGGCCTCGCCCATCCTGATGCCACACACCCCTGGGACTCATCGTTGGTTCAGGTAATCTATTGTTCTCACATGAGACCAGCCCCCAAGTCCTTCCATTGGTCTGCATTGTTTTTCCACGTCTATATCCATGAGTACATGGCCTTAGACCGTGTGCTTCTGCCCTGATGCCAACTGGCAGTCCACCCCTAAACCCTTTGGGTTTAGGTCATAATCCCTTCTTCATGGACCTCTGCACATCTGGGCAGGTAATACTACCCCATAACTGATCCCTCTATTAAGCTATCAATCACCTCTGCTTCCTTAGTTCTCTATTGTGTGTGTGAATGCTTGATTTTATGTTTGTATATTTAAGAATCCTTTAGTAAAGAAATCACTGCTTTAGTAATCTAGCCTCTGTATCTATTTCTGGGTTCTTGGGAAAAACAACTCCAGTATACACAGGTCGGATCCCATACTTATGCCAATTGCACATTGATATCATAATTCCCCAACCTTTTGTTAAAGAAATATAGCAATTTGGCTAAAAATGGCAGCTGCCTCTATTTGGCATCACCCAAGCATTGCCGGCTGTGCCATTGCAGTTTGGCTTCATCTGTGTATTTCATTCTCTTGCAAAATGAGGGGAAATTCTATTATTTGACGACCAGTTTGTTTCTGGGAAAGGAAAACATTTTACCGTATTACTATCTCTTGAATGTCAGCTGCTGTACTCCATTTGGGAGTAATGTACTCTAATTATATCACTCGTCTTCCAAACACATTCTCAGAGTCTGCTACATGTGGCATTTACAGTTGCCATAATAACACAACAGAGCACCATGAAGCATAACATAAGCGCACCTCTGACCAGCAAGTGACCCACTAATTAGTAGATGTGTCTGGTTAACAAAAGTAGCGCTTCAGATGGGGAGGTGTGCTACCAAGGGGAACTCTGACCCTGGTAAACTGGGAAATCTATGCCAGGAAGTGTTTACACAATCATCAGCTGTGTTCCCTAAACAAAAATAGAACAGAAAATCCCCCTTTTGTATTAATATTATTTGGGGAGTGAGATGAGAAGGCCCTCTTATTTCACACGCAGCAATTACTGAAGAGGTTGAATCGTAACTACAGAATTAGGTTGGGTGTTTGGAAACTATATCAATTAGCTTCCTTGTGGAGAGGAATGTTATTGCAGACTCTGTCTGCTGTTTGTGCCTTGAGGCCAATGTTTCCTTCTCAGAAGAAAAAAAAAATAATTCAGAGAAAAGTGAGGGGGTAGGCCAATGAAAAAAAAAACTTGAAGGTTATACATTGTTGATCTGAATCTGAACTGAACTCAAGTTTGTTTGGATCTATTATTTGGCTTAAAGTTTATTAAAGACCGAATCTTGCATTTTGTCTTTACCTCCTCTTCAGGACACCTTAACTTTCATAAATGGGCAAACCAGAAATCCATTTAGTCTAGAAAAAACCCCAGATACTATAGCGAAAGGATATGAACAGCAGAGACATTTAAGAATGAGATGTTCTATCTGGCATTTCCTGTGGTTGGTTTTCAGAAACAGTGATAATGAAATTCTTCCCCTTAATAGATTTGTCTGAAATCCTTCACAGTGTTGGTGCTTATCTTTAAAGCCCTATACGGCCAGGGGCCTGCATATCTGCAAGACCGCCTCTCCCTCTATGAGCCCCAAAGGGCTTTACGATCTGCCAACGATCATCTTCTGGTGGTCCCCGGCCCCAGGGACATCCGTCTCACCTTGACTAGGGCCAGGGCCTTTTCAGCCCCGGCCCCTAACTGGTGGAATGAGCTCCCATATGAGATCAGGGCCCTGCGCGATCTTTTACAGTTCCTCAGGGCCTGCAGGATGGAGCTCTTCCACCAAATCTTGAAAGAGATGACATCTGTAAGGTTTTAACTTTAACTATAACTTGCACCGGATGAATGATGTTGTTGTATTTTATTGGAGTCTTAACTGTTTTAATTTTTGTAGACTGTATATTGTTTATGAAATTTGATGGAAATTTGACAGCCTGAGTCTGTTGTACCGGGAGGGCAGGATATAAATCGAATTAAATAGATAAACAAACCCAGCCTGGTAGAACAAGCTCCCACTTGAAATCAGGGCCCTGTGGGACAGGGCCTGTAAAACAGAGCTGTTCTGCTGGGCTTTCAGTTGAGGCACTGGGGATCCAAACCTATCTTGGCCTCCCTCTGCTGACAGTGCTGATTTTTTAATTCAGTGAGCTAACCAGCTGTGCCACTGAAATGCTCTCATCTGAGCTTTGTTACTAAGGCAAGCTCGCTCTGGATGTTGTATAATTAATGTTAATATTAGTTTTACCCTTAATTTCTATCTATTGTTCAATTCTTATTTATTATTACTTTAGTCATGATCTTTGTGTGACTCTGTAACCTGCCCTGAGCCTGCTTGCTGGGTGGGCGGGATAGAAATTGAATAAATAACAACAACAACAACAGTCTTGCACAAATTCAGAGAACTACTTGCCACATTGTGATTTTGTCAGTGGTGGGGTCTCGCAAAAGACTCGTCTGACTAGAATATTATTGTGAGTAGGGTGTGAACATATGCCTAGCAGACCAGAAGCAGATATGAAAAGCAACCGGTAATGTATATCAACATTTGAGATTGGTGAGTCAACACATTTATAAATCTACTAAGTGACAGAAGACATCTTGAGTCACAAGCAATACTCCCTCTAAGCTGTGGAGTCCGGTGAGCAAAAATTCTACTTTGTGAGCTACTGGCATTAAAGTTGTGAGCCAGCGATTTGGCTGCCGCATCAATTAGTTTGCTCTGGAGCCATCCTTCCTGAGCGAAGATAAAAATGTGTGAGCCGGAGGCTAAGAAACTGTGAGCTAGCTCGCACTAACTCAGCTTAGAGGGAACACTGGTCACAAGTCATCTGAGGGAAAGCAAAGAACTGGTCTCATGACCACTCAGAACTGCTCTGCTGAGTCCCAACCAAGTCAGTGGAAGCTCTGCTTTCTTGACTACCTTACTGCCTCAGCCTTGACAACATGTCACTTCATGATCATCTATCTGCTGCCTGTTCGGGTTTCTTTCTGGCATAATACACCCTGAGGGAAGAAATTATAGAATCTGGGTTGGTTAACAGAAAAGGGAGGTGACAAAAATAAAAAAGAAAGAAAGTAGCAGTGCCTCTAGCCCACTGCTACGTCCTAACTGGGCGGTGTGTGTGTGTGTGTGTGTGTCAATAGGCAAAAGAAAAAAATGTTATTTTGAAACAACTCCCCAGACCCTCCAATCACTTTTAGCCATTCATAGGTAGAACTATAAAATGCAAGTAGGGTTTAAATCAACAAGGAAAGGTGGGGAAACAAAGCGGGACACGCATATACAAAACTAATACATAGACAACGCAACTTAAAGTCGGAACCAAAGAACTGGTAAAAGTTTCTTATTATCTCTCTGAGGCCTTCTAGAAGTCTGTCTCATGCAGTCACGGCTACATCTTGGTCGGCTCTCCGTGGCGCTGCTGCTGCTGCTGCTCTTTGGGTGATTGGTGCTGCTGCAGAACTCCAGAGTCTGCAGCTCTCTTAAGGCTCCATCTCAGGCTATGCTGTTCTCTTCTCTAAAAACTTCCCTCTTCCCCTTCTCCTCAAAAATACTGGAAATGTAAAGGTGCAGATGGCACCTTTTACCACATTTGGTGGACCTGTAAAAAGGCAAGACAATTCTGGAAAGCTACATGTGGAGATTCAGAAAATTTAAAAAATCTTCTTTGAAATGAAACCAGAGACTATGTCATTGGGAATTCTACCAGACAATATTGAAAGAACACTTCATGAATTGCTTAGATACATATTGACTGCAGCCAGAATAATATGGGCAGCCAAATGGAAAGCTGAGGAATGCCCAAACAATGAAAACTGGAGAGATAAAATGGCAGAATATGTGATCAAGGGCAAATTAACAAACTATAAATAAAAGACCAGTCAGAGAATTTGGGGAGGGGGGAAGGAAAATTATTATGCTTATTATAAGTAAAGATGAAAACTTTGTATTAAAGTTACTATAATGCTTTTTATTTTTCCACCAGTATAATGATAGCTTAGGCAATAATATAATTGTACTAATATAATTAAGGTTGTTATAGATAATGCTACAATGATAAAAATATAAGGGTTTTCTGAAATAATGCTATATTCAAGACCTTAACAATAGTTTTTGAGGTATATATGAATCTAGTTTATTGTTATCCTTTTGTTCTTAGAAATGCTCATAAATTGTACTTTTTGATTATAGTTTGATTATGACAGACAAAGTAGTATGAAGATGTAATGGAACATCTATATACTAATAGCCAAGTGGCCACCCCCATGTAGATATCTAAATCTGCAGGGGGGCACTTGGGGGACAGGGAGATTTTCCTACACGTGGGGGACTCCCCCCATGTGCAGAAAAATCTGAAAAGTTAAAAAAAAACCTTCTGGAGAATATTTAAATCCCCCCAAAAGTAAAACAGCGTTCTCTGCGCATGCGCAGGGAATGCACTTACCTCTGGGAACTGTGGATGCTGGTAGGGGTGGGTGTGGGTGGAGAAGCCTTGACAGGCCTTGCCATCACTGGGGGGAGAGAGCTTGGTGGGCCCAGAGGCTGGAAGCCATGTGGGCCTCACTGTCACTGGGGGGGGGGGAAGAGCTGGCGGGCCCAGCAGCTGGAATCTGTGTGGGCCTCGCTGTCACTGGTGGAGGGTGGGGGCAGGGGGAAGAGCTGGCTTGGTGCTTCTCAGAGCTCCCAGTGCTTCTCACAGACTCCCCCCCCCCCCCGCCATCTACCTCTTTTCCCTCTTGCAGAGTGAATTTCCTGATTATTTCCACAAAATTGGCCAGCTGATGATTGGGGCAGAGGCTCCCCTCCTGCGCCTTTCCTCTGCACTGGGGACAGGAAGGTTGGGTAATCCCTGACTCCCCCCAGCTGCAGGTCAGGCAGGCCCGGCAGACGTTGTGACCGCACTTGACGATGCTCACCCGGGTCCCAGAAGAGCTCCAGGCAGACGAAGCAAGAGGCCTAATCACACAGCTCTTCCAGGGGACCCCCCACCACCATGGCTGCCTGGAAAAAGGGAAGGGAGCACCAGACAGTTTAAGCTTCATTTTCTCACTTTCCCCAGCAGCGAGGGGGCATTTCTCTTCCTGCAAATTATGCTGGTTCGACAGCCTGGCAGGAGAGGTAGGGCAGCCTCTGGACTACGGAAAGTGCCTTGGGGTGGAAATGCCCCCCCTTTAATTGAATCGCTGGGGGGAGGGAAAGTGCCCGGAAGGTGCAGCGGAGTCATGGCACCCCCATGGGGTTTCCAAGGCAAGAGACGTCCAGAGGCGGGTGACCACTGCTGGGCTCCACATGGCACCCCTGGTATTGTTTGGAAGTCTCCCATCCAAATACTAGCCAGGGCTGACCCTGCTTGACTTCCGAGACCAGAGGAGACCATCGGGCCAGCCTTGGGCTATCCAGGCCAGGGCTTGCATCCCAGGTCACCGGGGCTCACCTTTGCAGGCCTCTCTGTGGGAAAGGAAGAGTCATTTCCCCTTTGCATCCCTGGCCCCTGGTGAACAGGCTATTCCTGGGAAGGTGAGGTGTCTCAGGGTTCACCAGCCCAGGAAATCTCTGCTGCTGCTGGATGCCTGGCCCCCTCCCACCAAGGGCTGAACTGAAAGGAGCCAGGAAAGGTCTCCAAAGGGCAGTCACTCTGGAAGAGCTGGAGGAAGCAGACGGGAGCAGCGGAGCCAAACAGCAGTGGGGAAAACCAGACACTTATTTATACCCCGCCTGTTTCTGCGCTTGCCAGGGCCATCAAAGGGAGTAACAGGCAGGCATCCATGTCCAAATAAAACCCAGGCCGGTTTCAGATCCACCCTACTACTCTTCTCTTGCTGGGGTCTGTGCGGGTGCTGGAAGACAGGCAGGAAGACACTACCCCCCCATGTCATCCTGCCTCTCTGACTCTTGCTCTGAGGTTCTGAGCTGTTCCCAGGGCAGCTATGCAGGCATATGACCTCAGTTGCAAACCCTGTCCCAGTTGCGGACCTCGGATCCATCCAGAGTGGGCTCCCCCACTCCAGACAGTTGAAAGAGGCGAGTCATGTCATCTCTGAAAGCTTCCTCTATGTCAGGAGTGGGCAAATTGCGGCCCGCGGGCCACATGTGGCCCGCCACAGAGTTTTTTGCGGCCCGCCAAGACAGTCGGCCATGTGGTTTCAGTCAGGCCTCCGTTGGGCCCAGAGTGCAGAGAAGCGGCGCTCTGGGAGTGACGTGTCCAGGGGGCGGGCACATTACCAAGCCCCACCCCCTGCTCCCAGCAGCCCTGTTGGGCGACGAGGAGGCAGAAGAAGGAAGGTAAGTTACCTTCCCTCCCCCATCCTCTTCTTCCCAGGGCTGCAGTGCTCCGGGGAAGCCCTGCCCGCCCCCACCCTCGCCTTCCCCAGGCTGCGCCAAAGCGCAGTGCTCCGGGGAAGCCCTGCCTGCCCCCACCCTCGCCTTCCCCGGGCCGCGCCAAAGTGCAGCGCTCCGGGGAAGCCCTGCACACTCCCACCCTTGCCTTCCCTGGGTTGCACGGAGGTGGAGCAGGCAGGCAGCTGCTTTCAGCGATCTCTCTCTCTGTCCCTCTCTCTCTCTCTCTCTCTCTCTCTCTCTAACTCTCTCTGTGTCCCTCTGCATGTGTGTGTGTCTCTGTGTCCCGCTGTCCCTCTCTCTCTCTCTCTGTCCCTATGTTCCCCTGTGTGTCTCTCTCTATCCCTCTGAGTCTGTCTCTGTTTGTCTGTCTGTCTGTCTCTGTCCCTCTCTGTGTGTGTCTTCCTCTCTCTCTCTCTCTCCCTATGTTCCCCAGGTTTCTCTCTCTGTCTCTCTCTGTCCATCTGTATGTGTGTCTTCCTCTCTCTCTGTCCCTATGTTCCCCTGTGTGTCTCTCATTGGGGCTTATTTCCCTCCTCCCTGCCCCGAAACTTGGTGGTGCCACTGCAACTGCGCAGCGCAGGGATCCGCAGGTGCCCCCACATGCTGGGCGTTGGAGCAGGGCCAGGCTAGCCATGGAGAGCCCCAGCCTGGTGGGTGTGCACATCGCTCTGTCTGCCGGTCCCTGCAGCCCCCCCCCCCCCCCGACGGCCTTCTTGCTGCCCACAGCTTCCATTGTGAGTAAGGAGTCGCATGCTGGATGAGCATTCTTGCAGCAAATGTCTCTCAGTGTCACTTATCTTCTCAGTGATTAGACTGAAACCCTCAATGTTCTTTGGGATAGTTTAGAAACTAGGTAGTCTTCAAGGTTTCATAGGATTCTGCCTTAATCTTGATAATCTTAATGAGGTGGCCCCCACACTGTGGACTGGCCTGTCTGAGAAGGTCAGGAAGGCTCCCGCTTTCTCCTGGCTTTCCGCAAACTGTGCAAAACTGAATTATTCAAGAGGGCTTTTCTACGCAGGCAGTGGAGCTGCACTGTACTGAAGGTTGCTTAATAGGCATCACACTGACAAGCATAACACTAGCCATTTTCCTATGGTGCAATCCTCTTATTTCTGGACACGAAGGAGATATCTCATGATTTTGTTACAAAAATGGGATGTGAGGAGTGGAGATATGAGATTATGTTTGCAGCTGATGTATTTGAGAAACTGAATGAACTGAATGTGACATTGCAGGGAAAGGGGTTGTTTGCACATGAAATGTGGAAGCATGTAAAATCATTCAAAGCAAAACTAGGTCTATTTGCAAGGCAAGCAGGTGAAGGCAATTTTTTGTCATTTCCCTTTATTAGGAAAACAGAAAGTGCCTGAAAGTGTTTCTGCTAAGATTAGGGATCATCTGCAGAGTTTGGAGGACGAGATCACAAGAAGATTTCAGGACTTCAAGAAAATTGAGCCTAAATTCAATGTGCTCTCTTATCCCATCACTGCTGATATTGATACAGCACCTGAGGAGCTGCAGCTTGAACTTACTGACATGCAGTCAGATCACACTGTGAAAAAAATGTTTAATGCTGTGACATTAGTTGACTTTTACAAATCTTTGTCTGTGGAAAAATTTCCATGTATGAAGAAATTTGCTGGGAAAATGTTCTCTATATTTGGGTCTACATATATTTGTGAGCAAAGTTTTTCTTGCATGAAGATCAACAAGAGTAAATATAGATGCTCTTTGACAGACATTAACTTGCAGACTGTGATGAGAATCTCAACAAGCAATCTCACTCCTGATTTCAAAAAAATTGTAGAAAAGTGTGATAGGGCACATTTGTCTCATTAAACTGATTCTAAAATTAAATGTGCTTGCAGCTATAGATGATATAAAATTAGCACAATAAATAAATTGAATAAAACTACCACTATTTAATTTAATTTGTATTTATTGATTTTTATGATACAATTTATACCTTTTCTGAAATGCAAAGTTAACTAATGAATGCAATCATTTTAAAAGGTGCAGTCTTCTGCTAACCTCCGCTCCCACAAAGTGGCCCCAGAGCCAAAACAATTGCCCACCCCTGCCCTATGTAATGAAGGAAGCTCCATGGGAGCAGAAAACCGGCACCGCAATGAGAGGGTGGGCAACACGCCCCTCCTCCCCGCAGTGCTAATTTTTTTGTTGGCAAGAGCTGTTCCTGGGAAGGATTCAAGTTGCACAGCCCAGTCTTCTCTCAGTATATACACACACACTCTCGTTTTTAACCAGGCAGGTATCAAAGCTTGGGGGTGGAGGAGCTTGGGGGACAGAGAGATTTCTCTGCATTCTTGGGGGACTCTACAGGTGTGCAGAAAAATCCTAAAACTTAAAAAAAACTTTTAGGGGGATATTTAAATCCCCCCAAAAGTTAAATAGCATCCCCTGCGTATGCGTAGGGAATGCTCTGGGAACTCTGCAGTGGCCCGGTGGATGAGAGGCGCTGAGGCCTCGCCGCCAGTGCCCGTGTGTGGGGGAATCGGCAGTCCTGGTGTGTGTGGGGGAGAAAATTGGTAGGCCTGTTGGCTGAGAGCCGCTTAAGCTTCGCCGCCAGTGCACCTGGGGGGGAATTGGTGGGCCTGGCAGCTAGAAGCCTTAGGCCTCACTGTCGGTGCGAGGGAGAAGGATTGGCAGGCCCAGGCCATGGGTGCTGGGTTGGGGTGGGGGAGAAGACTCACCTGTGGCTGCTTCCTCCACGTGGTGGAGCTCCTTCTCTCCCCCCCCCCCCCCGTGAGTATAACAAGGACAAGTGCCGAGTTCTACATCTGTGTAACAAAAAGGAAGAACACGCATACTGAATGGGGGATACACTTCTGAGTAGCAGTGTGTGTGAACAAGCTCTTGAGCAGCCAGTGTGATGCGGTGACAAAAAAGACTAATGCAGTTTTGGGGTGTATCAACAGAGGTATAACATCCAAATCGCAAGATGTGATAGTCCTGCTGTACACTGCATTGGTTAGGCCACACCTGGAGTATTGTGAGCTGTTCTGGAGGCCTCACGTCAAAAAGGATGTGGACAGAATGGAGCGGGTACAGAGGAGAGCGATGAGGATGAACAAGGACTTGGAAACCAAGCCCTATGAGGAAAGGCTGAGGGACTTGGGAATGTTTAGTCTGGAGAGGAAGAGGCTGAGGGGGACAAGATTGCTCTCTTTAAGTATTTGAAGGGCTGTCACTCAGAGGAGGGCAGGGAGCTGTTCCTGTTGGCAGTAAAGGACAGGACTCGCAATAATGGGTTTATGTTGAGGGTGGGAAGGTACCAACTGGATATTAAGAAAAACCTTTTTCCAATAAGAGTTGTTCAACAGTGGAATCATCTGCCTAGGGAGGTGGTGAACTTCCCCTCTGTGGCAGTCTTTAAGCAGTGGCTGGACAAACACTTGACAGGGATGCTCTAGGCTGATCCTGCATTGAGCAGGGGGCTGAACTAGAAGGCCTGTAGGGCCTCTTCCAATTCTGTGATTCTATGATTCTATGTTTTGCTTTTCTGAGGCCTTTGGCAATATGGTGCTTTCTTTTTTCCAGTTCTTAAGAGGGGGCGTTGGGTTTTTTGTGTTTTGTAAGCTGCCACAAGATTTATGAGATAGCACTGAAATGTGATTAAGTAGTAAATCGTTTCCCTAGGAAGTTCATTTGAGATAGAGGTTTTAACAAACCCACTAATTTCTAAAGGGCTACAGGATTTTTTGACTTTTTAAATTTAAATTTTATTTTTGCATCACCTCTTATTTTTTAGAAGTATAGTATGGAGCATATTCAGCAAGCAAACTCTATTTCGATTGCAGGACATTGTTAGGATTTTAAAATATTTATGGTAAAGAAATAAAATTGAAACTGCTCTTTTTAAAGAAGAAGGAGTTGGCTGCCCCTGACCATAATGATGAGGAGGAGTTCAAATGTAACTGTAAATGTAAAACTTTAAAACTCCCATAAGCTGATCTGAAAGTCAGCCAGAGGTAGGAGGTTGGCAGTACAGAGAATGGGAATTACTTCTGTACAAAAATTTATAAGGAGTAAACTACATTAAAGGGGGGAATGGAGGAAAGGAACAAAATTTGCGAAGTGTGTCTGGACTGAAGTTTCAAAATCGGGTTCCCACCCTCCCAGCAAGGTCAATGGTGGGTGGGGGCCATTTTGCTGCCTCAGAGGAAAGCGTCACATTCAGGGCAAGGGTGGGGCTGGCTTTTTATAAGCCGGCCTCCGTTCCTGCCCAAAGCAGTTGTTGCTGTGTGCTCGGAGCCTGATGGACACCCGAGCATGCACTGGGAGCAGACCGTGGCCTACCTGGGAGGCCTGGAGCAGCAGTGGCAGTGGTTGAGTGGCGGCACAGATCTCAGCAGCAGTGCACGATCGGCAGCAGCAGATCCAGGCTGCAGGGTGGGGCAGCAGTGGCCAATGGCACATTGGGTGGCTGCAGCGTGGGTGGTGTGGAGTGTGGCTGCAGCACCTCAGGGGCATCTGGGGTGATGGATGGTAGCGGGGCCTTAAGGGAATTGCCCAAGGAGTTGGTGGACTTCAGCGATGGAGACACCAGTGGGGGCTTTTGGCAGGGACGGCTCTGCGGGACAGCTGCAATGAGGAGTGGTTTTCGGCTTAGGGCATCGGCCCGGTCAGCAGGCTAGGGGGCGCTGGTGGTTGGTGGTCACCAGGGAAAGTCATTTGTGGCATGATTTAGAATAAAAGAAAAAGAAAAGAGAGAGAAGGCAGCATTTGAGGTGTTGCTGGGCATGGCGGCCATTTTAGTCGGCAACAGTTTGCTGGTGTTGCTGGGCAGAAACCATTTTAGTGGAAAGTTTTGAAGGCTGTTAGACGCGGCAGCCATTTTATAAAAAGCTTTCTGGGTTGCCATTTTGTGACGCAGCCATTATCAGGCACTGAGTTTAAGGCAATCACCATTTGGAGCAATAGGGAATTATTACTATGCTGGTATAATAAAACCATTGCTGATACATCGCTGTTAAAAAAAATGGCTCCCAAAAAAGGTCAGGGCACTTCCAAGGGGAAACAGGCTGCCCCCAAGAGTCCTACTAAGAAGCCTGTAACAGTAATATCATCTGATGACCCTGTAAAAGCTGCTATATTGGCATGACTTGAGGCACTTGAAAAACAGAGAGGTAGGCCCCCGCCATTGACTGGAGCTCCAGTTGGAGCAACAAAGCCTAAGCAATCTTCTGCATCTTTCCATGCTCAGGTTTGGTGCTGTTGGAAGATGCTTGTTTGGTGCTGTTGGAAGATGCTCAGGACACTTCGGCAACTACCAGTACGGCGACAGGGGAGTCCAGGCAATGAGGCGGGGAGCAGGGCAGAGCAGAAGGCACTGAAGGGCACCAATTGGAGTTATACTAAGGTCCTCTACAACAGGAAGGTAAGGAAGGTGCTGCCTGTCATATATTGCCTTGGGGTCCATCAAGTCATGGTAACCCTGGGTCGTCATCTAAACACATGGATAACTCACAAAGTATGGGGGCACCTTGGGGTTGTGGCCCTTGGCCAGGGGGACCTACAGACATGCAGATGCAGTACCCACAAGGGTAGTTGGCCGGGGTGGGTTTACCCTGGGTGCACAGGTTATACATATGAACAGGTGCCTGCTAAAGCTTTGCCAAGTGATGTGGCGTTGCCCTTAGGTGATCATCTTTCCACAATCACCAGGGGAAAAAATCTCAAAGGGGACTCAGTTGATGTCCTTACACTTTTATTTAGGGAGCTTGACAAAAAAGATAAAGAGGACCTTGATGAACATGACAAGGAACGTCTCAAGAGGCGTAAAGGGTCTGGGCAAATTGGTACCCCGGTTTCCTTATGTACACAGGGGTGATAGTACGGCATCAACCTTGGAGAGCCTCATCACTTCTTCATTATATGGACATCATATACAAAGCATACACTGGTTTTATGGGTGGTGCTTGGATAGAGTATGATGAAGGTTTCTGCATGAGGGCTGCAATGAATCCTGCTTTAAGGTGGGATCAAATACACTCACTTCTCTGGCTGCAATTCATGTCCACAGCATGGCTGTCAGCCAGTGAGCATTCCGACAGTGGTCATGTGGTGCATAGGTCACAAGGGCAGCCCAACACTCGAGTCCAGCTTTTGCAGCCTCCACAGAGATGCCCCCTATGTTGGGAATTCTCTTCTCAAGGTACTTGCAGCAGGAAATCCTGCTCCTTTCAGCATGAATGCCCACTGTGTGCAGGATCCCATGCGTTTTCAGGGTGCCCTGAAATTAAGGCTAGATTTGGAGCCCGTGGAGGCAAACACGCAGGTGGCAGTGGGGGCCACAATACTCAAGCTGGCAAAGGGTCCCAGCCCAGTTAAGGTGAAGGAGCTGGGGCGGCTGCTTTAAGATTATCCATACCAGAGGGATAAGAAGTTTCTTTTGGAAAGATTTACTCAGGGTTTTAGTATACCTTTTCAGGGAGACAGGAAGCCATACTGGGCCTCTAGTTTGAAGTTGGTAAGGGTTTAGAAAGCATAGTTAGGGGGAAAATTGACAGAGAACGCAGGGAGGGTAGAGTTATTGGTCCTTTCACAACCCAACCCAATCCAAATTTGAGGTTGTCGCTATTAGGGGTGGTTTCCCAAACCCCCGCCCGGGTGAGTACCGCCTCATTCATCACTTGTCCTACCCAAGAGGTGGATCAGTGAATGATGCAATACCTGAAGAGCTTTGTACAGTTAGATATACATCTTTTGAGCAGGCAATGTGGATAGTCCACAGTTGCTGACGTGGGGCAGAACTCGCAAAATGTGACATTCAGTCTACTTTGAGTTATATTGAGTTCCTGGGCATTGAAATAGATATGGTAAGGCAATTAACTAGATTGCCATCTGAAAAATTGCAGACACTATGAAGGCTGATTGACAGGGCCAGCAGAATGAGGAAGATAACTTTAGTTGATTTACACCAGCTTGTGGGCCACCTTGCAAGGTGGTGACTCCAGGGCAGGCTTTTGTTAGGCGTTTATGTGATGCTATGAGGGGCTTGCCACACCACAGGGGCCGGGTGTTGGTTTGGTAGAGGCAGAGCTGCAGGTCACATCGGATGCAGCGAGCTCTTCCGGCTTCGAGGTTTACTTTTGCGGCCACTGGTGTGCCGAGAACTGGCCGGTCGAATGGTTCCAGTTGGGTTGGGTCAAAGACCTTACCTTTTGGAATTTTTCCCAATTGTGGTAGCAGTGGAAATTTGGCCTAAGGATTTTGCCAACAGGGGTGTCCACTTTTGGTGTGACAGCATGGCCACAGTCCATGTTATTAATTCGTTAACACCTAAGTCCCTGAGGGTCATGGGCTTATTAAGGGAATTTACATTACTTTGTTTGAAGCACAATATAATTTTTAGGGCTAGGCACGTGCCGGGGGGTTGTAATGGGGTTGCTGATGCTTCCTCTTGAAAACCGATGGAGAGGGTCCCACCAGCAGGCCCCGGAGGCAGACCAGTTCCCAGTAAGAATGCCTGCAAGCATGTGGCAGATTGGTGGGCTGAAGCTGAATGAGCAATCGGCTTGTCCATCACCCCGTCTACCCGGAAATCATACAGGAGGGCTTGCCGACAGTTTATAGCATATAGACAAGAAGTTGGCTTCTCACAGGACTGGCCCATCCCAGTGGCCCAGCTGATGCAATACTGTGTGTCCATGAAAGGTAAGGGCTTGTCCACTGGGCATGAAAGGTGAGGGCAAGGCCGCTGGGCATGAGGACAGAACTGGCGATTTCTGTATTCAGAAAATGCTGGAGGGTTTGTCCTGGGGGGAAGTGAGGTTAGGAGACACACGGGAGCCCCTGACACCTGTTGTTCTTAGGGGTCTCAGAGCACAATGGCCTGGAATCTGCTCATATGATTATGAGGCAGCCCTTGTGCATGCAGCTTCTTTGGTCGCATTCTTCGGAGCTCTACGCATCAGCGAGCTTGTGGCAAGTTCTCGGCAGCATGTCTCCGGCAGGGCCCTTGAATTTAGGGATGTTAGGTAAAGTGGGGGTTGTGTCATAATAAATATTAAAAAACCAAAAACGGATCAATTGAAGGAATAAATAAATAAAATCAAGTGGGTAAGGACACTACAATTGAGCTGGGTTTCTACTTGGAGAGGGAGTTATGCCCAGTGGTAGCTTTGCAACATTACTTGGATAGGGGGCATGAGGGAGTTGGGTTCCTGTTTAGGCATAAGGATTGCTCCCCCCTCACAAAATTGCAACTTTGGGCCATGGCAAAAATGGCCCTGTCACAGTTAGGGTTAGGGGGCTGCCATTTTGGGACCCATTCCTTCCATATTGGTGCAGCTTCTACTGCGGCTGCCATGGGGTATACAGACTGTGAGATTAAGAACATAGGTCGCTGGCGTTCAAGTTCTTACAAGAGATACATGCGTTCTTGCAAGTTTTGAATTTTCTGCAGTTACTAATTTAGTTCTTTTCCAGGGGCTGTTGTGTGGCAGTCGATACAACAAGTGTCCATCTGTGGACCCAGTATGGTGTTCTGGGCTGCTCACTGGGCCAAGAGGACACAGTTTGAGTTACAGTTGGGCCTTAGCAAGTGGGCACGGGTTGAGTGGTGGGGCAGAAGGGGCTTGAGATGGCCTAGCCTCCTCCCTTTGTTGTTTGAGGAGAGATGTGAACCTCCTTCACATGTCTTGGTTGTGCACCTGGGGGGTAGTGATTTGGCATTGAGGAAGGGAAGAACCCTTGTCATTCAGGCCATGGCAGACCTTGCGAGGATAAGAGCAAGGTGGCCTGGTGTTCAGATAATTTGGTCAGCCATAATGCCTAGACAGGTATGGCAGAATGTTGAAGACCCCAGGTGTTTCGACAGGGTGCAGTGTGAAGCCAACTGTCAAATGCAGAAGGCTATGGAGGGTGGTTTGGGTTGGTTTTTGCTGCATCGTATACAGGCAAAGTTTCCGGACCTGTATAGGGATGTCAAACAAGGGCAACGATCTGTTTTTGGTAGTTTTGAGGCAAGGAATTAGATTTGCGCTGGGCTGCTGATGGGCTGCGTCAGCCAAAGCAGAGGCTTGACCTTGAGGTTGGCAGAGTAGTGTGGGTGAGGGAGCGGAATGGTGAGCACCATAAGCCAATTGCAGTTTGGGAATAAGGGGATCATCAGGAACAGACTTCGGGTTTTATGGCCCAAGGCTGGGAGGGATGTTCACCTCTGGGAACCTCTTGGGTTTGCTCCTCCCTGCAAGCTGTGTGGCTTTAGGGGGTAGGGCTCCTAGGGGGTTAACAGTGGGCTGGGCTGCTGGTTGCAAGCCAGATTATGGTTTAAGACTGGGGCTGGTGGCTCACCCTGTATAAGGCAAGGAGGTTAACCAGCCTTGCCTGGTCCGTACCCGATTAATTCCCTTGCTGCTCAGTTTTAGAGTTGTTAAATAATTAATAAAGTGGCCCTTGTTTGATTCCAATCTGTTGTCCATCTCACAATTCTGTTTGGGGGGGGGGGGGCAAATGACATTTCAAAAAACATTATTTCATTTTTGTTGTTGTTTTGGAGTACACTGGATTGGACTGATTAATTACATCCTCCCCCACAAAAAAAGAGATTTATATTCAAATGCAATCAACTTGCAGATTTGTGGTCGTACGATACAGCTTTGTAGTGCTGGTGCTTAACCAGGTGACCAGGTTCCTCAAAAGACCACCTCATTTGACTAGGGCTGGAGTCTGGAAAAGTGATTAACTATAGGAAGGCCTATCTGCTTCTTTCTACCCAGGGGATGCTGGAGCAAAACTAAGATTCCAATTAAAAACCTGCTCATTTGCTCAACATCAGGCTGAGTGGCATAGCAGAGAGCAGGCCAGGGCCGTCTCTTGAGGCACTCATAAAGCTGTCAGTAAGCCCTGATGGTGTGAAAAACCATGGCTTCTAAAGAACTTGCTTCTAGTTAAATTAAAGGGGGGGCAGGAAATACCGCAATCCTCTTCTGTTCAGTAAAACCTAACAAATCATCTGGGATCATATGAACAGTAAATTTCACAGCCTTTTAGCAATAGTTATGGAACAGAAGACCATTTACCAGCAAAGGCTGTCAAAGCCCAACACTGTGTAATGGTGACAATCTATCGGTGAAGAGTTTTTCAAATAAGTTCTCTGCAATAAAACTGGAGAGGTTTGCCGTCATTGATCAAAGCAATACAATGAGATTGTGCACAGACATGGTAATGGTGCCAGCCAACAAAGAAATATATGTATTGTATTTTATTTTGCTTGAAAAGCAGGTCTGTTTAATAGAGGTAAGCACATGTGGAAGGAATGCAGGGTTAACAATTGTTTTGAGCTCAGTCCACAAACCAGTTCTGCTGGAGACTTTGGATTAAGCCTGTCAGGGGGTGCGGGTGTGTTGAGCTGGCATGTTAGCACCAGAGCAGAGTTTAACAGAAACATGCACAGTAAAGTGCAGAGCTTACGTCCCACAAAGTCCAATGTCCACACAGCCAAGTAGGGAAAGAATATATACAGGGTTTATTTACAAAGTCCTGTTGTTAAATGCAGGTATACGCTGTTCAGCAAAATCATTACACAGACTGACAAAGCGCTTCGCCCACCCTGGAATACATAGAAGAGAAAGATCCACTGTACAATAATCACATATATACATTGACCAGCCAATCAGCACTGGCTGCTGAGTCATTCTGACTACTGTGTAAATATGCCAGTCAGAACTGGTTTGCCCCAACTAGAACTGCTAGCTGGGAGCTGTTAGCTGTCACTAAGCTGTCACTTAGATCAGCATCATCTGGAATCTGGAACTCATATCTTCAAGCCCTGTCAAAGCCAACAAAGGCTGAAATCAGACAGGCAAGTTCCTCTGACCTCAAGGCGGCTCCCTATCAGATTCAAAGTGCATGATAAGATGGCAACATCCTTCCACCCTATTACTGCCTCTTTTAGGGTGCTAGGGAACACCCCCTCTATGAGGAATATGTTAATAACCTCCCTTAGTGCCTCTCGTAACCTATCCCAGCTAGCCTTAATTAACCAAGATGGGCACGGATTGAGACTACAAGTAGTTGGGCGGACCAATAGGAGCAATTTGTCGACCTCCTCCAGGCCGAGTGGATCGAAATAATCCAGAATGTGACCGGAAGATGTGCATGGAGCCTCAAGTTCCATTACTGTATCAATTGTGGCAGGGAGGTCTGCGAAATAGTTCCCAAAAGCCTCACAGCCAATATCCAGTTCCCTATCATTTGGTCTGCATTGCAGCAAAGTTGTCAGAGACCGAATTGTCCTAAATAATTGGGCTGGGTGGGAACTCGCAGATGCAATCGTGGCTGCATAGAAGACTTTTTGTGGCCTTGACCACCATCTCATAGGATTTCATAAACATCCTATAAGATGCTCTTGCTGCCTCATCAGGAGCGCGACGCCACTGTCTCTCTAGCTGTCTAAGCTCCTGCTTCATCGTCCTCAGCCCCAGGCTACCACGGGGTGAGTTGTGAGTAGGGTTTTAGAGGGCGCCGGGGAGTGATCTCGTCAATGGCCGCCAAGAGCCAGTTTTGCCAGTCCTCAACTAGCTCATCCAACGAGCCGCCAGGGGGCATCGGATCCCGCAAAACCACCTGGAATCATATGGGATCCATTTGACTTCACAGGTGAGCCAAAAAAAAATACTCGCCACCCAAACAGGGTTGGAGTGACATGTTCACCCGGGCCCTCAGAACATAGCCATAATCCAGTCCACCGTAACCCCCGCCACAAAAATCAAGTCGAGCATGTGCCCGGCTCTGTGAGTGGGAGCCGTAACAAATTGGGAGAGTCCTAGTGCCGCCATGGACGACACCAGGTCCATTGCTTGTGTGGAGGTCACATCCTCGGCATGGACGTTGAAATCACCCAAGACTAATAGCTGAGGGTACTCAAGCACCCAGCCTGATACAGCCTCCAGCAGGGATGACAGGCTGCTTGTCGGTGCTTTGGGTGGTCGGTACACCAGCCAGACAGCCAAACTCTCCCCGGCATCCCACACAAAGCCGGTACACTCTATGCCCGCTAGATTCAGTGGCGGAAGTGTCCTGATGGTGTAACTCTCCTAGATGCACAAAGCCACTTCTCCCTCCACCCCTTAGTCCAAGAATGGTGAAGGACCAAGAACCTGGGGGGAGCCAACTGGGAGAGAGCCACAGTGTCCCCATCTTGCACCCATGTCTTGGTCACACACACCAGGTCCATATCCTGCTCCACCGAAAAGTCGTGCAGGGTCATGGTCTTATTGTTGATGGACCTGGCGT
This sequence comes from Lepidodactylus listeri, assembly GCA_029233225.1. Lineage (NCBI taxonomy): Eukaryota > Metazoa > Chordata > Lepidosauria > Squamata > Gekkonidae > Lepidodactylus > Lepidodactylus listeri. Next base: position 14,087,075 of record JARCFY010000015.1, on the reverse strand, counting down.
TACACAACACCAGTGTCGGAATGGGGTTTTCTCTCCTGGCCCCACAACCTACTACCTTTGGGATGGGACACAGATTGCAAGGGGACCAAGCTCACCAATGTCTCTGTTCCCTTCCCTTCCACTTCCATGCTTCCTGTGAAACTTCAGTGGCAACCTATATATTGCAAACCATGTGCAAGACCATATTTTGTGAAAGCCTATCTGGAATGTTTAGTGTTTATAAGATATCTTTTTTGCTCACGCCCTTAATCAAAAAGCATGGCACAGACAAACAGCATGCATATGTGAAGATTGCACAGTTGCTCTAAATACAATTTTTTTATGATACTCAGTACCCATTCCCTCAAACTGAACACTTGTTTGCTGCCTGGGGTGGTCTGGGGAGGAAAACCAGCCTAGGAAAAGTGCTATACCTGGTCTCCAGCCATGCTCTTCCCACAGTACACTATCCCACTGGAGGGAAGACTGGCTGGTGGCAAGTGCTATGGATGAACTTGCCCAGGGCCATCAAGTGTGAACCTCATCTGTGCAGAGTGGCCCTGGGTGAGGCTTCTCTCATCTTGTGCAGGGTGGACATGTGCAGGTCAAAGTGAAGAGTCACTTTGCTCACACAGAGCAGCTCTGGACAAGGTATCTAACCCTCTTTTAAACCCACCTGCACTTATGCCCATCATTACTTCCATTGGCACTGAATTCTATAACTTAACTACTTATTGAGTAAAGCACTTCCTTCTTTCTGTCATGAACCTATTGCCCATCAACTTCATTGAGTGTCCCCAAATTCTATTAATATGGGAAATCATACTCTACTTTGCAGTTTACTTGTTTCCTGTTTGATTCTAATTTCAGTTAGAAAAAAAATACTGTTGGATTACCATGAGTTTCTTTGGGAATTGCTTTGGACCTCATAAGATTGCATACTTTATGCCTTGATTCTTCAATCTATGTAGTCTGTTCCTTGATTGAACACCAAACTGCTCTCAGGCTGTTCATCTTACTTTGACATGCTCCGTCCAGCTGGACAAGTTCCCATGCAATGTCAAGTTTCTAATATTGGAAAGTCCATGGGATAATTGTCCATTAGTCAGTATTTAAACTGGTTTTTAACTGTGGCTGCCAAATAATATGCATGGCAAACTCATCACAGGGGGGGGGAAATCATATCCACAGAACCACAATTTCGATCTACTATTATGTATAAAACATATTTATTTACAAAGGCAAACAAATTGAAAATGTTGTCTGCAGCCAAAGTAAAAAAGCCACACACATGACAAACCCTTGCTCTTTAAAGTATCCAGCCACTGTGGAAGTTTCAGTATTTTCCATTTCTACTAGACCTTGTTGAGATCAACTTCATGGATCACAGTGAGACAAAAAGAACTTTACAAGAGATGTGTTGCACCTACACCGAAACTTCTTAATGGTCATCCCAAAGTGGCCAGTTGTGCTTCCTAAATTGTCAGAGGCACATGTTCCTGGTTTCCAGAGACAAAATGTGAGGGCGTGCCAATTCACATTCATCAGCTTAAGCTTCCCCCCCCAAAATCATTGTTATTCATTAGCACTGCTACATGCCTTTATCAAATGAAGGTGATTCCTCCTTCTTCAGAGGCCTGTGGTAACAGTACCTTAATTTACCTCAAACTAGAGATGCCAGCTCCGGGTTAAGAAATTCCTGGAGATTTGGAGGGTGGAGGCAGGGAGGGGTTTATTCAGAGAGGGAAGAAAGCTCAGCAGGGATGCCTCTAAAGCAGCTGGTTTTTTTTCCAGGAGAACTGATCTCTGTCATCTAGAGATCATTTGTAATTCCAGGAGAACTCTAGGCTCCATCTAGAGGTTGGCAAACCTACCTTAAACATTGCCCCCACGGTCGGAATGAAGAGACCCAATATGGATTTAACAAGGGCCACTTTATTAACTGTTTATAACTGGACAACCGGCGAGGGGATGCCCATCTGTGCAGAAAGAACATGGCAGGTGTCAACTCCTGACCACCTCCCATTCCTCCATGGGCGAGACACCTCCCCCAATCTCAAACCTTCCATGTGGCTCTCAAACAGCGGCCCGGCATATTAAAAGAACCCCTGGTCTGCCACCCCAGAAGCCTCATGGCCTGCCAAGATAAGCCGAGCCTGGGTGTTCCAAGGAAGGTCCCCATTCCCAGCCCTAAGCCACAAGGCCCGAAAGCTGTTCCTGGAGGGCCCCCTTACTTCCAACTGGAAAAAATGCCCAGGTACTCACTATTTCTGCTTCCTAACCACACTACACCACCACAGCAAAGGTCAAACCTCTGCTTAGGCCTTAGCCCCCACCTAGCTGCCTAAAGCCATACATACCCTTCGCCACAATTCTTCCAAGAAAATATCATTGTCTTGCTTGAAAGATGCACCCCATCATCCCTATACAGGTTTGTCAATTTGATCCATATATTGGGGTGCAAAAGGAAGAGGCCTAAGCTGCTTTCCATGGCATTACATAGCTGGCGGTTGGCATTTTGCTGTGCCTGGTCCAAACACCTAGGATCACCCAGACTGTGCCAAACCTAGGGTTGCCAGCCTCTAGGTGGGGCCTGGGGATCTCTTGCTTTTACAACTGATCTCCAGCTATCAGAGATCAGCTCCCCTGGAGAAAATGGCTGCTTTGAAGGGTGGACTCTATGGCATTGTACCATGCCGAGGCCCCTCCCCTCCCCAAACTGCTCCTTCTCCTGGCTCCACCCCCAAAGTCCCCAGGTATTTTCCAACCTGGACTTGGCAACCCTAGCCAAACCCTAAGGGGCAACATTGCAGATAAGACCATCTGCACCACCTGCCACAGACCCTTGATGACCACCAAATCAGACTTGGCCTGGATGACCAGGGCCTTACCTTTAAATAAATCCAAGTCATTACCACCCAGGGGTATAATTAACACATGAGGAGGAGGACTACACCACTCCTCAAACAACAGTGGCATGAGCCCAGGCCAATGCATGCTTCTCCTGTCCAACCATTCGACATCAGCCATCTCACTAAGGCCCATCTGGGACCTGAAGTGCATCCTCTTAGCCTGGTGAGCGGCCCATAACACCATGCTGTGACCACATTTAAGCACCCAGCTCTTCACCCAGCAACTAGAAGCACCTGAAAGAAAAACTGAGTTATCCCCAAAACAGAACTGAGTGAACCTCACATGATAAACATTACCTTTGCCCAGCAAAACATTGGTAGAGCTAAACCAACAAAGATTTCACATGTTGCAGGTCTAGGGTTGCCAAGTGTGTAATACTCACTGGCGGGGGGGAGTCCCCCATCCGCCGGGAGCTTCCTCGGCGTGCGTGCTTTGCGCGCGCGCCCGGCGACGTCACCAGAAGTGACGTCAGCACGTTGGGGGCGTTGCCAGGGCGACGCTCTGGCAATCGCCCCAAAACTCTATGGTATCATAGAGTTTTGGGGTGATTGCCAGAGTGTCGCCCTGGCAACGCCCCCAACGTGATGACGTCACTTCCGGGTGACGTCATTACGTTTGAGAAGTCGTCCTCACTGGACGACTTCGGGGGCGGGGTTCCCCCCGCCGGCCGAATGCTGGCCGGTGGATTGGGAACCCCTGTAGCGGGGGATCCCCCGCCCCCCGGGCTGACTTGGCAGCCCTATGCAAGTCTGGACGTATGATTTATAACAGGATGACCGCCACCTACCAAATTTTCTGAGTGTCTGCGACAGGATACCACATCACCATCATGGTGGAAGTAGCCCCTATTCTAAAGGAATGTGTGCCAAACTGAAAACCACCCAGACCCAATGCCTCAAGAGTTTGTTTAGTAACTACCCAGAATTGAAATTTTGTAATCAGGGAACTGAAATAAGAAGCCTTCCCTCCCTCCGCTATGGGCCAAGTAGGAACGAAATGCTTCACTGGGACATAAGTCCTGATCTGAACAAGAGCCCAATGTTTTCACAACCCCTTTTTGTCACTGGTCCATTTTGGACCACCTGACTCTAATGTGTATGCAATCCCTACTGTTCTGGATGTCTTGAAGACACAGGGCATCTCCTGACTTGTCCGGACCAAAGAAGTGGCATGAAAAAGTGAAGCCTTATAGGCATCTGCACAAAAGAAAGCCCACTGGGCTCTCAGACCTTTTAGGACTGCTGGGGGAAAGGGTTCCCTCTTATCTTGTGGCTTGCCATCTTCATGGGCCCAACCTTCAAGCATCTTTTGGGTGTGAAAGTCAGCCCTGCCATCATGAAACCCCCCAGCCTTGCTTGCAAAAGCCAGGGCCGACAGCTTACCCTTGACAGAGTGGACAGACAGTCCCTTACCTTTTAACGCCATGCAGAATTGTATGAGATGTGGGACGGGGATGGGCCAAAGCTGACAAAGTCTCACCCTCTGCCTATATGCTACAAATGGTTCACCAGTTCTCATGTAAACCTGTCAGATGCTGGGGGCAAGGGCTAAGCCCGTTGCCCTGTTGGCCTCAGCCCTCCTATTCGCTACAGTTCTGCTGGCATTCTTACCAGGAAAGGATTGGCATCCAGAGCCAACTGACGAAATCTTTCCACCTGTTTCTGAGATAGATAGGGCTGCCAAGTATTGAAAACTCACCGGCGGGGGGGGGGGGGGTCCTCCTGCTGCCGGGAGTTTCTTCTGGCACGCATGCTTTGTGCGCGCACCCATCGACGTCACCAGAAGTGACGCAGCAACCAACACAACGTGCTGCATCACTTCCTGTGATGTCATTACGTCGTCCTTGCTGGACGACGTCGGGGGTGGGGTTCCCCCGCCAGCCAAATGCTGGCCGGCGGATTGGGAACCCCTTTAGCAGGGGATCCCCCACCCCCCGGGCTGACTTGGCAGCCCTGGAGATAGAACTTCAGTGACCCTGTTACTGACCCCTGGCACATGCCTGGGCTTAAACAATATATTATGCTGTAAGGATTGAAGGGTAAAGGCTCCAACCAGTGCCATCACCACTGGGTGACTTGGACATTAATGAATTAATGACATGGACTGTTGCCAAATTGTTGCACCAAAAATGAACAGTCTGACTGACAAGGTCCTCTGCCCAAATGCACACTGCTACTATCAGGGCTCCGTTGGGGCCGGGGCGCGCCGGAGTGCCGCTCCGGGAGAGAGGAGGCGGGGGGCGGGCACTTAAAAAAGCCCCACCCCCCGGCCTCCCCCCCATCAATGCTCCCCCCGCCCCCATCAAGACTCCCGGGGCCAGCGAAGCGCCGCCAGCCCCGGGAAGGAGAAGGTTTTCCCTCCCCCCTCCCACTGCTCCCGGGGCCGCTGCAGAGCGCCGCCGGCCCCGGGAAGCCCCTTCCCTCCTCCCCCCCGTCAAGACTCCCGGGCCGGCGGTGCTCCACCGGCCCGGGAAAGAGAAGCCCTTCCCTCCCCCTTCCCAGAAGAAGCCCCCTCCCTCCCCCCCCAGTGAAGAAGCCGGGCCCCAGTGGCCTGAAGCCACTGGGGCCCAAGCAAGGGGGGGGAGGAAATGCCGGCCCCAGTGGGGTGAGAAGCGTTCCTTCCTTCCTTCCTTCCTTCCTTTCTTCCTTCCTTCCTTCCTTCTCTCTCTCTCTCCCCCCACCTACCTACCTACCTGTTCCTTCCCCTCTCCCTTCCTTCCTTCCTTCTCTCTCTCTCCCCCACCTACCTACCTTCCTGTTCCTTCCTTTCCCCTTCCTTCCTTCCTTCTCTCTCTCCCCCCCACCTACCTACCTACCTTACTGTTCCTTTCTTTCTTTCTTTCTTTCTTCCTTCCCCCCTTCCTCCCTTCTTTCTTCCTCCCTCCTTCCTTCCTTTCTTTCTTCCTTCCCTCTCTCTCCCCCACCTACCTACCTTCCTTCCTGTTCCTTTCCTTCCCTCCCTCCCTTCTTGCTACTGACACACCTGACGTCAGGGATGTGTGGCCTCATGACACTTCCGGTGACGTCAGGGGGTGTGGCATATGCAAATAAGTTATGCTAATGAACTCCTGCACCTCTTTTTTTATGAAAGGACCCCTGGCTACTATTATAGGGGAGAAAAACTTCAGAAACTGTCCCAATGGTGGGACTGCTGGGGGCGCAGGGGATCCCAGCAACCGACAGCCTGGCACCACGTCACCCCGAACACCAAGCCCCGAACTTACCGGCCCTCGCGAAGAAGAGCCGGGAGAGCCGGGACAGAGTCTTCTCTCCACCCTCAGCAGCAGCAGCGAGGGGGGGTGGCGGCAGTCACAAAGAGCAAGGGGGGAAGGGTTGCTGGGCCGGGCTTCGGAGACTGGGAGAGACACGACAACGGCCCGGGGAGGGCCGACGCCGAGGGTGGCAGTCCCGGACATCATCAGCAGGGCCGAGAGGAGAGGAGGACCAGGCGCAGGCCCGGCGTGAGGGCCAGAACACGGGCAGCACGCCCGACAGTAGGGAAGGAGAGACAGGGCGGACCCGGAAGTAGCCCCCGGGAGTCAGCGTTTCCAGCTATGAAGGGGGGTGGGGTGAAGGGGGGTGGAGTGAGCATAGGGGAGGTGATGGGAGCTGGCAGGATAAAAGAAGGGCAGCCACAAAGGGCCGGGGAGAAGAGGCCTGAGTGCGGATGAAGCATAGTCCCCAGAGAGAGAGAGAGACGAGAATCCCACCAGGAGGCATTAGGGAGTGGGAGTGGTGACTTAACTCTCCCCTCCTGTGCCATATCTGAGGCCCTGGCTGCCTGGGGGCAGGCGCGGACGAGGTGGCGACGCAAGGCGCGGCCAGCGAGTCAAGCGAAAGTGAGGCTAGTAGCAGCGACTCGTGTGACAGAAACATCAGGTCGAGCATTCAGTCAGCCTGGACCAATTCAACTGGCCAATCCTCTGCACACCAGTGTCCCCTAAAGTAGACACAGAAGCCGGAGGAACCCGCAGCATCACAGCTGACTTGCAGTTGTGCCTCTAATTTGAGGTCGTCCCTCCAGAAGGACACACCGTTATAGGAGGACAAAAATTCTTGCCAAAATAGCAAGTCCGCTCGAATTTCCCTTGTCACTCTAGTCCTATGATGTGGCTGCTTCAGGCCCTTCATAGCCTTGCACAAGCCATGCACAAATGCGTGCCCTGGAGCCACCACTTTGCACACAAAGTTAAGGTGCCCAATCGATTATTGCAATTCACTCAAGGACGACTTAGAATTTTACACATACTTCTTTAACCATCCACTGAAGGTTATCCAGTTTGCCAAATGGCAAATGTGACACTTGTCTTACACTGTCAAACTCAATGCCAAGAAAGGTCAAAACCATACTAGGTCCCTCTGTTTTTTTTCGTGGGCTAGAGGAACACGAAGTTCATAAGCCAACTGCTTGAAGTTTACCAACAACCGGGCACAATTATTCGACCTGGCTGAGCCAGCAAATAAAAAATCGTCCAGATAATGAGCAGTGCTGGACAAGCCTGTGCATGCACGTGAAGCCCATTCCAAGAAGGAACGGAACCATTCAAATGCAGCGCAGGACACAGAGCATCCCATAGGGAGGGCCCTATCCATATAAAACTGTCTGTCAAAAGAAAAACCCAGCAAATCAAAATCATACCGGTGAACTGGAAACAGGCAAAAGGTTGACTAAATGTCACATTTGGTCACCCCAGCTCCAAAACTGCTACGATGAACCATACTGATTGCCGCATTGTAACAGGTATACCACACAGAGCAGAGCCTCATTGTAACAGGTATACCACACAGAGGAGAGCCTCATTGTAACAGGTATACCACACAGAGCAGAGCCTCATTGTAACAGGTATACCACACAGAGCAGAGCCTCATTGTAACAGGTATACCACACAGAGGAGAGCCTCATTGTAACAGGTATACCACACAGAGCAGAGCCTCATTGTAACAGGTATACCACAGAGCAGAGCCTCATTGTAACAGGTATACCACCACACAGAGCAGAGCCTCATTGTAACAGGTATACCACACAGAGGAGAGCCAGTTTGGTGTAGTGGTTAAGTGGTTAAGACTCGGATCTGGGAGAACTGGGTTTGATTCCCCACTCTTCCACTTGCACCTGCTGGATGACCTTGGGCAAGCCATAGTTCTGATAAGAGCTGTCCTTGAAAAAGAGCAGTTTCAGTCAGAGCTCTCTCAGCCCCACCTACCTCCCAGGGTGTCTGTTGTGGGGAGGGGAAGGGAAAGGAGATCATAAGCCGCTCTGCGATGCCTTTGGGTAGTGAAGGGTGGGGTATAAATCCAATCTCTTCTTCTCTCGTCTCTTCCTCTCTCTTCTCTCTTCTTCCGGGACTGCATCATTCACCAGGCTCCCATGTGAGTAAGACAGATGGTGAATGAGGCGATATTCCCCAGGAGCTTTTTTGGGCAGCACACCCAAAGTGGACACCCTAAGGTTATGAATGGGTGGGGAAGAAAAAGGGCCCGACACCCTACCCTCCTCACATTCCTTCATAATCTTGGCTCAGACAACCTGCTGCATGCTCCTAACTGATAGCAAATTGGGAGCCCAATATGGCCACCGGTCACCCTCATATGGAACGTGAAAGCCAAACTTGAACCCATATAACAAATATTACCTATCCTGAAACCTAGGGTAAGAGTGCAGCCAGCGCTCCCGCACCAAGACCTGAATTGGACTGGGCCCCTTTGTCAGATGGGGCTGGCCCTCTGCCCCCTCCTGGGCGCTTGCCACCTCTGGCATCCTTCGTGCCAGGTTTGCTTTGGCTTTAGGGCAGGATGGAAATGCCTGGGGTCCAGAACAGAGAGGGCACTCGTGATGAAAGGTATATGTTTTCCTGCTGCAAAAACCCTGCGAGGTGGGTGCTTTTTTAAAAAAAAAGACATTTTATTAGTTTATATAAAGGGAGTGTTGAACACGCTCCACCATCTCCTCCTCCTGCTGTTCCACTCATCCAGCATCCGCACCCCCTGGAACCACTGGCTGGATGATGACGCACTGCAGCTGCCCCTCCTGAGCCTGGAACAGCTCAGTCGGTGACATAGTAGACCACTGTTCCCCACCACCCCCGTGGAAGGGGGCCCACCTAGCTGCTGCTCAATAGCAGCCAAACGATCCAGAATGGCCTTGTTCACAGGGTCCCTGGGAGAGGCATCCAAGGGTGTGGCTGAAGAAGCCCCCATCTCTTGGCTGCTTAGGGGCCAGCTGTTTACCCTTTGCTGCACCTTGGGCTGGCCACTTAGGGGCAGGCTGCTTCCCCTTTGATGGACCCTGTCCCTTCTTAGACCCCATGGCCAAAAAAAACTAATCTCCCAAGCAAAACACAAAAAGGGGGCAGGGTTAAGCCAAAACCAGCTGAAAATGCCAAGGGCAATAGCCTGATACCAAAAAGGAAACCTGGGGGGGGGGGGGCACCACAAGTTTTTGGGACTAGCCTTCAAAGGATTCCCAACCCCTCCAATCCAAGAAATAATGTCTACAGAGTTCACTCTCAAGCCCCCCCCCCCCCACCCAGCAAAACCCCTCCAAACTGTAGATTTGGTGTGAGAGCCAGTTTGGTGTAGTGGTTAAGTGTGCGGACTCTAATCTGGGAGAACCGGGTTTGATTCCCCACTCCTCCACTTGCACCTGCTGGATGACCTCGGGCAAGCCATAGCTCTGTACCAGCTGTTCCCTCGAGGACAGCTTGGGAAAGAGCTCTCTCAGCCCCACCTACCTCACAGGGTGTCTGTTGTGGGGAGGGGAAGGGAAAGGAGTTTGTAGGCTGCTCTGAAACTCCCTTGGGGAGTGGAGGGCGGGGTATAAATCCATTCTCTTCTCTTCTTCTGCTTCTAGGTGGAAATTGCTTTCTGTTGCTCCCTGAGGAATCAGCTGGAACTCCCAGGGTGCTCCAATAGGCGCCAAAGAAAGCTGTCGGACCAACACGTGCTGCCCAGGCCACAGGGAAAACATTGCCTCAAAGGCCTCCAGGCCTCGAGAAGTGCCGGTGCCACTTGGCTGCCCAAATAACTCTGGGCTTCTGGGCCACTGCAGGCTGCTGCTCTGAGCCACTGAGGGCTGCTGGCCACCTTGACCAGGCTGCCGCAGGCTGCTGTTCATCGCTTCTGGCCATTGCTAGCCCGCTGCAGGTTGCTGGGCTGCTGCCAGCCTGCCGCAGGCCTCTGAAGCACTGCTCAGCTGCTGCCGGCTGCAGAAACGCTGCCAGGCCACCTCAGGCTGCTGAGATGCCGCCGGCTGCCAAGATGCCATCAGGCCACCCAAAAGCTTGGCAGCCCTATCTACGAATGGTGTGTTTCGCCCAAGCACAACACACAGTCTTTTCGGGTGATGGGTGGTGCCAGGCCTAAATAGGCCAGCTCCATCCCCACCCAGTCCTGTGATGTGAATATCATGATATTGGTGTCCCTCTGCCTCCTCCCCACTGCGGAGGCAAATTGGCCCCCTCCCACCAGCAGCCAGCTTCAGTGGGTGGTAGGTGGCCACACTCTTTTCACTGGAAAAAAACTATTAGTACCTAAAGGTGGGAATCATTGCAGATACTACTTTGCCCCCCCACTTCAGAAAAAGGCCCCTTCTTTGAAAGTTTCATTACATGGAAAACTTGCTTTTAATTAATTACTCATATAGTTCTTGTGACAAACTTATAATGGTGCTCTCTGAATAGATACTGAGCCCTGTATCTAATGTATCCAAGGCTCTCTTGAGCCTCTTCGGGTTTTGAATAAGAACAATATTAACTAAATGCCCTTGAGGAAAACTGCCTCCTGAAAAACCACTGCTCTACACTCACGTTTCAGACATTTCACAGTACTATCAGACCCTAGGAGGCAAGTCATCATTGAACCAATAACCCAAGGATTACAGGAAAATCTCAAAGAGACCCAAGTCATCTGGGAAAACTCTTCCCCCAGCACACACACTGTGCAACCTTCCCATTGTCTTTAATGTGGCTGAAGGACATTATTACTCAGAATGAAGAAGAAGAGAAGAGATTGGATTTATATCCCGCCCTTCACCACTCAAAGGGATCTCAGAGCAGTTTACAAACTCCTTTCCCTTCCCCTCCCCACAACAGACACCCTGTGAGGTACATGGGGCTGAGAGAGCTATGACAGAAACTGCTCTTTTTCAAGAACAGCTCTGACACAGAGGTGTCGACTTTTAAAATCCCCGGGGGGGGGGGGGGGCTCTTGTGCGCGCGCGCAAAGCGCGCGGACACGCTGCGACCATGTCCCCGCCCCCCCCGGACTGGCCTAGCCTGGCCACTCCTGCCTCCGTGGGGCCAGCTGGGCAACTGCCCAGCGTGCCAGGCCAGTCCCGGGGGGGGGAGGCGGCGGCGGCAGCAGCCGGTGGGCGGACAAACGAGGTGGCCTCCCCCCTGCCTGCTCCCCCCGCCTATCCCCGCCACCTCCCCCCCCCGCCTGCTCCTGCCTCTGTTCCTCCGTCCAGCACGCTGGGCATTTGCCCAGCTGGTTCCTGGACGGAGGGAGGGAGGAACGGAGCAGGGGGAGAGGCGGTGGCGGCGGCAGCCGGCCTGGGCGCTCCATTTTCCCGGGGGTGGCTGAGGCCCCCCCAAGAAATTTCGGGGGTGGCTCGAGCCCTCGAGCCCCCCCCCCCATAGTTTATGCCTATGCTCTGACAGAACTATGGCTTGCCCAAGGTCATCCAGCAGGTGCAAGTGGAGGAGTGGGGAATCAAACCTGATTCTCCCAGATTAGAGTCTGCGCACTTCACCACTACACCAAATTACTAGCTGAAGCTACTGCAAAATGTGTGGAATCTCCTCATGGTTTGTTCGTTACAACTCTGCTTGAAACAATCTTTGTCTTGTTTTGTGAGCAAACCCTAACCAAAGCTGTTTTAGCCAGAGAGCTTTGTAACATGGGGGGGGGGCGGGGGGGGGGAGGGGACAACAGCAAGGCCACTTTAATTTTAAAAAATCCTTACGAGGAAAGGTCTTCTCCATAAACCCCTTCGATTCAACCCATAGGTAGACAAAGCCAGGGGTAGTGGCTCTAATTAGTGCTACCTGTCTTTTATGGGGCACCAAACACCTTTCTATGCCTACTTGACAATTCTTACAGCCTTCCGCAAGATCAAAATGCAGGCCTCTCTGCCCATTGTTCCATGCTGCCTGCTGCTTTTGGAGTGCCAAATGCATATTGCTAGCCACTCTGTCAGCCTTTTGGTGGTGCCAGGTGTTTCCGTCAGTTTTCTGTGTAATTCAGCCTTTCTTTCTTGGGATGCCAAATACATCCATGTGTTCATTCTGTCACATTCTGAATCCGAGACTTTATGGGGATGCTAAATGTCTGCCACTGCCAATGCAAGGAAGAATTTTAATTGTCGGTAAAACTGAAATTTGATGTAAGTCATCTGGATGAGGGATACAGTTCTGAAAAAGTTCATCCCAACTACACTAAAAACAAAGAAGTTAACCTTAATGCTATGTATTGCCACAGTAATGCTGTTTTCAAATAAATAAAAGCAAAATAAAATAAAAACAGAACTGAACTGAACTGAACATCCTTACTAGAAACAGATTCATGTGGTGTCTGTGCTACAGTATGTACCGGTACCTGTTCAGTTCATCAGCCATGTATTGTTTTAGACATGTCACCAAAGGGAGGACTGTACCCACTTTCTTGGAAATTATCTTTATCTTACAAAATCCTTTAATGTTCATATCTGTGCTTCCCAAAGATCCTTTGGACTAGGCAGGAAGTTTGATGTCCCAGAACAGCTTCTCTTCCCTTGACCTTCAGCCTTGATAAAAACAGATATCTATTGCAGTGAGGTAATTTCCTGTTCTTATGCAGCAGTATTAGCATCATCAAAGGGTGAAAATTTGAGACCCTTGGAATGATTTTGTAATCTCTTCAATAGTCACAGTGGTGTGAGGCGTAGACTATGACACAGAGAAAGAAAACAAGTGGTGGTATTTCAAAATCAAATTCTCCAAAAAATATTGAGGCAGACTATATTGCTCCACAGCACCTCTGGAGGTCTGGAACTGTGAACACTGTGGACCATAAAATAGACATAGAAAAAACAAGAGAGGTACATAGATTCAGATGCAGCATATATCTCCTCTCGTCCTGTTTGACCACTGAAGGGTTCAACAAAACTTTAAAGGGAAGGCCATGGCTCAGTGACAGAGCATATGGTTTCCATGAAGAAGGTCCCAGGCTTAATCCCCAACATCTCCAGCTCCAAGGTTCAGGTACTGGGTGATGTGGAAGACCTGTGGTTGAGACCTTGGAAAGCCTCTACCAGTCAGCACAGACCATACTAACATTGATGGATCAACATGCTGACTCAGTATAAGGCAGCTTCATGTACTCAGTGATCAAATTCTGCCTACATATTTTGAAATGTTCTGGAAAACAATGAATAACAGAAAATTGTGTGGAAGTTTTAACTGGAAGTTCTATTTCATCGGATTCCAAATTTAATCCAAGATTTGGAGATCTTGGCTATGATCCAAACCACAGTTCTATTTATTATGGCTCAGCAATACAGTAGTCTAGAAATTTGACAGTGAAATAATGATGATGATGATCATGGTGATGGTAACAACAACAACCCCCTTGGTGGAGGTATATATTTTATCCAGTGTGTTCCAATCACAATTAGATTTTTATTGAACACGCCAGAATGTTCTAACTTGCAAATGTTTTGAGTATATGCATTGCATATGTCCCTTTCCTTGTCCCTGTCTGCCTTCTGCCCAACCAATTAGACAGAAAATAGTATTAACTTACAAAAGAGATGTTTTCCTTGGTTGGGTTAAGTCAGTGCTCTAAATTGGATCACAAATACTTTGCACTGTTTTACACTGTTGCCTGAAAATTTTGTTCAATCCAGGTAGTGTTGAACATGCTCCAACCTGATAAATGCAGTCATGAGGTGATGCACATTGGAGCCCAAAATCCTAACTAAAAATACACATTGGTGGGGTTCGAACTGGCAGAGACTGACCAAGAGAGAGATCTTGGAGCCGTAGTAGATAACTCAATGAAAATGTTGAGACAGTGTGCGACTGCAGTGAAAAAGGCCAACGCTATGCTGGGGGTTATTAGGAAGGGAACTGAAAACAAATCAGCCAGTATCATAATACCCCTGTATAAATCGATGGTGAGACCTCATTTGAAGTACTGTGTACAGTTCTGGTCACCCCACCTCAAAAAAGATATTATAGCATTAGGAAAAGTGCAGAGGAGGGCAAATAGAATGATAAAAGGGTTGGGACACTTTCCCTATGAAGAAAGATTGAAGCACTTGGGGTTCTTTAGCTTGGAGAAACGATGGCTGAGGGGTGACATGATCAAGCTTTATAAGATTATGCATGGGATAGAGCAGGTAGAGAAAGAAGTACTTTTCTCCCTTTCTCACAGTGCAAGAACTCGTGGGCACTCCATGAAATTGCTGAGCAATCGGGTTAGAACAGATAAAAGGAAGTACTTCTTCACCCAAAGAGTGATTAACACATGGAATTCACTGCCACAGGAGGCGGTGGCAGCTACAAGCATGGACGGCTTCAAGAGGGAATTAGATAAACATCTGGAGCAGAGGTCCATCAGTGGCTATTAGCCACAAGGTATAGGGTCTAGTGATGCTCTGTATTCTTGGTGCTTGGGGGGGGGGGAACAGAGGGAGAGCTTCTAGTGTCCTGGGCCCACTGATGGATCTTCTAATGGCACCTGGTATTTTTGGCCACTTTGTGACAGTCTTTTGGACTGGATGGGCCATTGGCCTGATCCAACCTTAATGCTTTCAGTTGTGTTCATGGCCATGTTGTTGGTTCCAACATGGACCACCATGAATGGGTAATGCTCTGTAGGTTTGATGGGTTTTGGGATCCTGTCAATAATATCTTTAATTTTTGCCCCTGGCAATCAATTCACCTCTTGGGCCAGGGGTTCAGGCCTGGACACATGGCGTTCCCTACCCCGCAGCAGGGAGTCACCCATAACCAACACCTTCGTTTTCCTTCCAGTGCCATTTCTCCGTATCTTCCTGTCCTCTCTGTTTTCCTTTTGTTTGTGATGCTTCCATTGGCACTGTTTCCATCTCTGCCTCCACTGCAAGGGCTTGGAATCGATTCCTCAGTTCTAATTGCATGGAGTGCTACCTCACTCAACGCCTTTGGGGTCATGCTGTAGCGCTCTGAGGTGTCTTGTTAGGGCAGTCAACCACACTGTTGTCCCTTCGACTGGTCTCTCTTTCCTTATGCAGGACATCAAGGTTTCTGTTAATGAACTCCGCCCCTTCCTTGATCTCACAGAGAGTAGGAATCCTTTCCTCCAGGCTCCGAACCTTCTCCTCTAAGAGTCCCGTCAGCTTGCACTTCTGACAAATGTAGCCCATCTTGTCCTCATGGAGGAAGACAAACATGGCGCACTCCCTGCGGGTGACTGGAAACAGTCTGTGAGCATTCATCATCACTTCCCCAAGTGGATTCATTCACCTAGAGATACCTTGTTGTGCTGATATACCCTGTTGTGATAAACAAACAACATCACATACAGCAGAATCTCAACCATGCTGAATGGAAGGCTGTAGACAGTCTCAGGAACAATCCAGATATCATAATTAAAGAGGCAGAGAAAGGTGGAGCTGTTGTCATCATGAATAGATCCAACTACATCAAGGAGGCTCAAAGACAACTGTCAAACACTGCTTTTTACAAACAACTGGACTCAGATCCCACAGAGCAATACAAAAAAGAACTAAACAAGATCATAAAGGAATTGCTCCTGCACATTCAGGAACGAATCCTTTCTGACACACCACAGGAACCTTGATTAGGTACATTTTACCTTATACCAAAATATACAAACCTGGTAAACCAGGCTGTCCCATTGTCCCCAGGCATAATGTTCCACAAGTGTGACATACATTAGCACTGTGGAGGTATCTGGATATATGGACTTTGTTCTAAGACCCTATGCCATCAATGCTCCCAGCTATGTGCACAACTTTCTGAGGAAAATACAATCTTTGGACAACTTCCAGAAAATACTATCTATCTATCTATCGATCGATCTGATTTATACCCTGCCCTCCCCGCCGAGACAGTCTCAGGGCGGCTTACATAATTTTTTAAAAAACAATTTTAAAAAACATAAAATCTAAAGTGCAATACATACATACATTCCTATGAGATGGCAATCATAATCCAATATTTTCATAACAGGAGTCAGTTAGTACAGATTTAGATGATGAAAAAGATTCCAGGGAGGCTCCGAGTTATATCAAGATGTTAAATATGGTCAAATGCCTGGTGGAAGAGCTCCATCTTGCAGGCCTTGTGGAACAGAAGCAAGTTCTGCAGGGCCCTGGTGTCCTCAGGGAGCTTATTCCACCAGCATGGGGCTGCCACAGAGAAGGCCCTCGCCCTGGTGATGGCCAGTCTAACCTCTGTAGGGCCAGGAAGCACTAGGAGGTTTTGTGTCCCTGAATTCAGCGCTCTCTGGGGAACATGTGGGAAAAGGCGGTCCCTCAGGTATGCTGGCTTCTGATCATAAAGGGCTTTATAGGTGAGAACCAGCACCTTGAAGCAAATTCAGTATGCTACAGGCAGCCAGTGCAATGCTTTCAGCAAAGACTGGACATGTTCTCGTGGAGAGAGATCCAGCAACAGCCTGGCCACTGTGTTCTGCACCAGCTGCAGCTTCCAAATTTGGCACAAGGGCAGCTCCATGTAGAGAGCATTACAGTAGTCTAATCTTGAGGTAACCATTGTGTGGATTATCATTGCCAAGTCACTATGTTCAGGGAAGGGAACCAACTGCCTAATCAGCCAAAGATGGTAAAAGGCTGACATGGCAGTAGCTGCTACCTGGGCCTTCATCATTAAGGCAGCATCCAAGAGCACTCCCAAACTTATAACCTCCAGCGCTGGTGCCAAAGGCACCCCATCAAAAGTTGGGAATGAGATCCCTAAACCCAGGCCACCATGACTTAGGCACAGAACCTCCATCTTCGGTGGATTCAGTTACAACCAACTCAGTCTAAGCCATCTAGCCACAGCCTGTAACGTCAGGTCCAGATCTTCTGGCCCAGAATCCAACTGGCTGCCCAACAGCAGATACAGCTGGGTGTCATCAGCATAGTGGTGACAACCCAGTCCATAGCTCTGAGCTATCTGGACAAGGGGGAGCATATAGATGTTAAATAACGTCAGGGATAGAACCGCCCCTTGAGGAACTCTGCAAGCCATCAGGTGCCTTCAGGATATTCGGCTACCAAAGTAGCCCTGCCCAAATAAAAGCCAATATTATTCGGCTTTTTTTTTCAGGCCTCCAGAGTGAAGGGAAGAAGTTTAAAATTTAAACCCCTCCCGCCCTGGAGTTGGGCCGCAGCTGTGATGCAACTCCAGAGAGAAGGGAATGGAGTTTAAACTTTAAACCCCCTCCTTCCCCTCCCAGAGTCGGGTCGCAGCTGGGGAGGTTAAACTTTAAACCCCTTTTCCTTCTCTCTGGAGTTGTGCTGTAGCTGCTGCCTGACTCCAGGAGGGGAAGGGAGGGGGTTTAAACTTTAAACCCCTTCACTCGCTGAGTCAACTCTGTATGACTTGCTGAGTGGAATTCTCCATTATACCCTATGGGGACAGTCCTCATAGGGTATAAAGGAGCCGAATATATTTGGGTTTTCCAAATGCTAGTCTGAATACCAGTACAATACAGATACTGTTATTCAGGGACATTTGGGAATACTGAATATTTTCAGGTCCCAAACACCTGAATCCAAATAGACCTGATTTTTTTTTCTTGCACACCCCTATCAGTTACTTAGGCATGTTGACTCTAATTAGCTCTTCCTGACTACTAACCCCCCCATCTATATGTAATATTTGAGGAATTCTGTTTCAATGAATCTGAAGGAGTGTATATACTAAGTCTCTCAGTTCTCAGTTGTTCCCAGAATTGAACTTAATTTGTCTTGTGAGTGCCATTGGACTCAAACCTCATTCCCACATCTGTTGTTTAACTCTTGTACATATATGCTAATTCACTGCCATTCACAGATCTTTCTTACATCCAATCTCAGCTATAATCACCCAGGACTTACGCATCTTGACTCTAAATGACTCTTCCTGGCAACAACCCCCTCCCCCCACCCCCTATGAGTAATGGCTGAGGAGATTCTGTTCCACTGTATGTGAGGAAGTGTGCTTGCACACAAAAGCTTATGCCATGAATAAAACTTTGTTGGTCTTAGAGGAACCACTGGACTCAAACTTGGTTCTGCTGCTTCAGACCAACACGGCTAACCCACCTGAATCACTCAGAATGTTGTTATTTTAAACTACAAACAAATCATCGATATGATTGTATGGAGTGCATGACTTAAGGTGAGGGGAAGCAAGCATTTAATTCTCAAAAGTCTTATTTGTAAAAACTAAATTATTGCTTCTTTTAACAAAGAAAATAGAGAGTGGGATTTATGTGTCTCTGTGTGGCAATTTTTATGAAATGTACTTCCCCAAAAGAATGTCAAAACGTGGGGATAAAAGACACTTATCAACTCCTGTGTTTCTTCTTCAAACCCTTCCTAAATCTGAATGAGTCAGTCATGGGAGAAGGGAGACTTTCTTAGCTGCTTCTTATAAGATGACAAAGATGATGAAGGAGTGACAGCTCATACAAAGATCTCGATGAATACAAGACTTGGTGGGTAAGGCCATGGGGCAGATCAGCCTAAAATCCCCTGTCTTGTTGATCAAACTCTTTGAACTGGCATTAGTTCAGCTGGAAAGGGCAGCTTCCCTTAGCATTCAGGCTGTCTCCCCAGGAGAATAATTAGCAAATACTGAAAGGGTTAACGCTCCTGCCTTAGCCCCCATTAAGCCATCCCCACTGTAATGTAGACTGCCACTGAATTAGCCAATAATCAGATTAGGATAAAATTGCTTTAAACTGACATTCTGAACCAAAGATTCCTGTCATCTTTCTCTAGACATGGAAAGAGGCTTCACAGCTTACTTTGCTCTTGCCCACCATGGGCTCAGGTTTTTTTTTTTTAAAGTTGACTTTTTATGGTACTTTACATGGCGGTTGGAAGTTTCATGCTAGAAATCCCCAGTGTGCAGAGGAACAAGCCCAGAGGATAAACAAGAAGGGCCATTGGGGTGAGCATCAGAAATATTATCAATGGGTGCTGTTTTAGAACTCCCTTCTAATTTAGGTTAACACAGGAAAACTACTGAGTGATCCCTTCAGTGTGAACAGGACATATATTGGTTGTTCGTCTCTCTTATTTAATTGACAATAGTGCCTTCACAGACTGAAGTGGGTAGACAAATAGTTATGTGGATCATATATTACGTTGTCTTTAGGTCAGAGGGCATAAGAGTAGCCCATGTGGTATGAATCAAGATGTCACAACTTCCTCCAAAGACTTGCGTCAGTGGATCATTGCAGCATGGAGTCAAGGGCTGCTTCCCTGAACATAATTGTCAGAGTCCCACAGCAATCAGTCCCAGCAACGTTCCTTAAGCTGGCTCAGTTTTATTGACACCAGGAAAGGCAGGTCATCTGTGCATACATTTTGTGTCAGGAATGGCTCTCCAGGCGGGAGTTGGAAAGTTATACAGAATTCAAAGGACACCCAGGTATGGAAGAGAGCCAATCATAAAAAGCAAATAAGGCATGCCTAAAATAACGAATACAGGTTCTCAGGGGAATAGGAGCAACCAGACACCAAGGTCAGACCCAGGCAGAAAGATAAGACACAGAGCAAGAAACAAAAGTTAAAATACCAGGAGACATATGCCTTCAATACAGGCTTCACCTAGCTTCCACCAACCATCGCCCACCCGCTATGGCAGCATAGCTGACATTCTGCTCCTCCAAAGCCCCCCCCCCCCAGGTTTTACCGAATACAACTTGTGAAAAGCACAAAGCAAAGCAGGAGCATTAACATGAGACTTTTCAACCCATTCATTCCCTCCGGGACCAAAGTCCTTCCACTGTACCAGATAAAAAACCCTTCCCCGTTTCAATTTAGAGTCCAAAATCTGGGCACCTTCGAAGTGGGGTTCACCATTCACCATCAGAGGAGGTGGGACTGGACAGCGGAGTCTCCATACATTCGGCCCAGGGTCCTGCTTCAGCAGACTGTAATGGAAAATGGGATGCAAGTTCTTGAATGATTCCTGACACTCTGTCAGAGATCAACAGCAATCAGTCCCAATAATGCTCCTTAAGCAGGATCTGTTTTATTGAGATCTCCTCTTGGAATTAGGAGGTTTATTTGTTCTAGGATAATGAAGACCGCCTTGTTTTCTTGTCCTCCTTAGATCAACTGGATGTCTGTTTCAGAAATGTTATAAAACATTCTATGAAGCTGCCAATCCCTTGGATATTATGATGTTTCAACTAAGATGTGGTCCTGGTGATCTTGTACCTCAATGTGAACATCTGAGGGTCAAAAAATGAAACCCAGACCCTGTCCATTAGCCTTTCATTGGGTCAGACCCTAACACTGGATGTTGAAAAGAAAATGAAGTTGGTGCTGATGGGAGCAGGGATGAAGAGGGCAGGAAGACTGTCCCTGTCACGAAATTTTACCCCTTCCCCTCAATGAACATTCATGTCTAAGAAAATCAACTTTGATGGATCCACTAAACATTTTCTGGTAGGCAGCTGAAGGAAAGAACCCCTTTGTTAGTTGACTGTACACATCATGATGATAATTTTAACCACGTATTATTTCTGCTTTCTGTTCAGAGTGCTTAATGGTACACAGCCACCTTTCCAACAGTAATTTCCCTCCAACTCTTACCTACAGCTTTAAAAACACCAGGAATGCAAAGCTGAGCTGCATTATCATGATTAGCTCACGAGCTGCAATTTCATTCAATATTACAAATATCTTTTGAAGAAATAACAGAAATCAGATTCATTAAGGTGGTTTAGAATAAATGGGGTTATATTGTTTGCACTGCTTGTTAAAAAAAAACTTATGAAAATGTCAATAATAGTTAAGTAATAAAATACATTATCTCTTTTGTCTCATGGAACAACTAAGAATATTACTTGTCTGAAAATGTTTTCCCATGTGAAAATCTTTCCAAATGTAAAAAAATAGCATGCCATTGTTAGCCTGACTGCTCTTTTATGTTATTAATATTTGGGGGAATATTAACTCTTAACAATTTGCAGCAGGCGTCGCAGATCTCCACCTGTGTCTACAAAGGCTGCGCTTCACCGAGGCTTCCCAGGAACTGACACAAGACTCTAGATAAGAGTTATAAATGTAACTCTTTAAATTGTAAATTGTTTACTCTAAAAAGGATAGAAGATTCATAGGCAACATTACACGATCATACACACAGTTACACAGATCTAAGAAATTAGGCAGAATTACAGAGACGTTTGCATGAGCAGGAGAATCGATGGTATCCGTCGAGGGTGATATTTACCTCTATAGAGATCTAGCGAAGTCTGTCTGGAAAAAGTGGGGAAGTTGTCTTCGGACAAAGGACAAAGCATTGTGGTTCTGAACCAGCAGAGGCTACATGGCAGATCCAAGTGGTGCACCCAAGGGTCCGTGAGGGAGGGAGGAAGAACAAGCAGGAGCGGGGGGGGGGGGATCTGACTTGTGACTCTTGGGGAGCAGTATTTATTGGGGGGGTGTTCCCGGAGGTTGGCAAGGTATGAGACCTTCCCAGGAATGCCTATAGATGGTCCGTTCTCTGTCCCTAGCCACTAAGAGGGTCCTATGGGAGTGGTCAATATTTAGATCTACCTGATGGTCAGGACAGGATGTTGACATCAGCTGCATCTAGCATGGTCTTCTAGATGAAAGCGGGTCCCGGGTGGCAGAACTGGTCCAACAGGAAGCATCCCTCGTGTGAAGTCCTTTGATGTGCCAAATGGAGGGGGGAAGTTGCAGGAGGGGGTTCAAGCCTGTGTACGTGTATGGAGTTCGTACCTTCATGGAGTTAGTGGTCTGTGTCTCTAGCCAAAAAGCTTCTCACGGCTTTGTGTGTGTGTGAGTGTCTTTGTGCTTTGTGACAACCTCCAGGCTGGAGGTGGTAACCTCAGAAAATGGAGCTTTAAACCTTCGTTGGAAGCATCTGCTATCATTTTCCCACTGGTCACCATGTGCACTATTTTAACTCACATAACGGGCAGCATAGTCCATTCACTGCTCTCATAGATCACCAGAAAAAGTCCAAAAGAATGTTGCTCTGGTTTACATCATACAGAGGGGTTCCATCACACCTGACAAGTAAAATCTTCAACAGTGGTACTTGTTGCATATTACTGGAAATTAGTTTCTTTCACTTTGGCTTATGTAGATTTGTGACAGAGTGTGAAACAAATTTCCATTATGAAAAGTTGATGGATCATGTGACATGCTCAGTTCTAACATTGCTAGCAAACGTGGCACAGTTGGGTGTAATGGAGTGGATACTATACACAATGCCCCATACTGGAGTCGTAGTTTGTACCAGCACAGAAAGTTAAGTTATAACAACCCATTTAGGGGTCCCATTTCTGTCTTGAAGTAGGAACTTGAAAGATAAGACTTTATTTCACAAGAAGGCCTCCAATGCGAGGTCATATATGTAGACAGTCACTGGACTAAGAGCCTCTGGTTTAGTTTTTGGCTGAGACTCTAAAAAATCTTGACGGTCAAGTCTACAAAATATATTAACTGAAAGTAACAGGGGATGCTAAAGACAGACAGACAGACAGATTTTATTGTATTTAGCCATAGGCCATTACAAACCCAAAAAAAGTACATAAAAATAGTATAAAATAGACTATAGTCTAAATATTATAAAACCATAAAACCCTGGTCTAAAATATTATAAAACCATAAAACCAAAGTTATGAACAGTTAATTGAATCACAGCATACCCACTAATTAACTAGTTCCCCTAAGAACAGCGTTGGCCCGTATTTTCTTTGCAGCCAGGGCAAATAAAGCCATTCTGTAGGATATATTGGCATTGGAATCAGCTAACAAAAATACAATCTTCTCATGGTCTGAGTAAAAGCTTAAAACTGGTAAAATACCAGAGAGAAATTTTAACCTAGGTTGGGTATACAATGAACAATCAAGGATATAATGGGGAAGATCCTCAATAACAGGAGAGCCACAAATGCATAAGTGCTGTTTCTTGGGTGTTCTATTGTAGCGGCCAGCTAGTACGGCTGTTGGCATTGATTCAAAGCGCAGAGATGTAAAAGCTGCTCTGAGGTTATGACTATTTATATTAACCAGGTAGGGGGATCTAAAATGATCATTCTTAAATAATTTAAACCAGGTAACAGACTGTGATTTTAGAATTAACTGCCTATCTAACAGAGCATCCTGCTTAAATACCCATTCTCTAAGATCTGAAATGTTTGTTGAAGGACTAAGAAGGTCATCAGGGATGGTGGGGATGCTAAAGAGCAATGGGACAGATTATGTGTAGTAATGAGTAGATCTAGGATACATTTTCGTACTTTGTAGATGAACATTTGCTAGGAGAGCAGGATGTCTGTGAGTCATCTTAGAGGTCAGTTACTGAAGTTGCCACAGGATATCTTTCATGATTGGTCCTTCAAATCACTACAGTGAGACCTCCACCTCGACCTCATTTCTAAATTTTCAGAAATTGCCCTTCTTACACACACACACACACACACACACACACACACACACACACACACGCCTAGTGGGGAAGGCAAAGAGTGACTCCTACAAAAAGTTTCACCTTTTTTTCAACACTAAAGAAACAGTCTTAACGATGTTTCAATAAATGTATGCAATCAAGGTTGTTTAATTGCAATTCACAGAGTCACTTTATCAAAACAACAAAAGCATAATGTGTTCTTTCATTCCAACCTGGCCCTTTCCTGTCCTCTAATCTCTAAGGTACAATAACAGCTTTTTTGTTCCTGCCTTCACCTCTGCCACTGGAAGGCAGGGGGTACAGAATCACTTTTAAAAACCGCCACCATGTAAGCGAAAACATACAAGGGGCCTTTCTTACTAACTTTCAGATATTGTCCTTCTGTTGGAGTCACTAGGAAAACTTGCACAGTGTGAAAGTCTGCAAAAAGATGTTCCCAAAGAGTTTTTAATATGCAGTCACATCTGGTGTTTTCTGAAATGTACAAGGTACCCAGAGCATGCTCAGGGGACCACTAGAGTGTGTGTAAATTATAAGAAAAACTGATCATGTTTTTCTTCTGCAGGACGTAAAATGAATGCTGGAGTGTAACTTCTCTTACTATTTCTTCCTGAATTTTAAGGGCAATGAAACGTTTCTAAGAAAGACTAGAAGTTCAGCTTCATTTGAGTGCTAAAGTTTCAAAAGTCTGAAATCCTACTTAGCACTGTCAAAAATTACCTACACTCTGGCTGTGATCACGTGCTCCTTTAGATCTGACATAGGTGTGAATACCTGATGGATCTAAAGGGAGTGATCACACAGCAACATCTGGGAAGTGCCCTGCAGTCGTTGGCAACCCATGCTGCTCCACCATGAAAGTGGAGTCAAAAGACACCAGGGAAAGTCTGGTCCTAATGCTTGCTGACGGGCCACAGACAGGCTTTCCCCTGTCTGATCGCTCAAGCATGCTCTCATGCTGTTGGGATGGTCTGATCATGCCATCCTGACTCCATGCCATGTCCCCCTCTGAAGTATGCACATCATCACATACTCCATAGGGGGCCCTCAGTGCAGAGATGCGATTCCTCGATTCCTCGTTTATGCACAAGGATAACAAATGGCAAAAAAAACCCAACTCACCCACAGTTGTGTCTGATCACACAGTGACAGGCAGCTTCAAAAGGCTGTGTGATCTCACAACTGCATGTCCAATTCCTCTAGAGGAAATAGCCTCTCTTCCCCTCCACTTCAACTGGCACGTGTGACCACAGCCTCTTGTCCAAAACACAATATAAGGAAACATATGTATTCACACATTCCTTTTTCTTTCTGGTTGATTTTTTTCATCCCAAAACAGAAAATGTGTAAAGCCACTCTAAATTCTATTAAAATCAGTGAACTGGATCTATACTTACATAATCAGAGAAAGTTTGTGGAACTGATTGTTTTCCAGAACAATGTATCATATGACATGAAGGGTTGCAAAAAGGAGGGGGAAATCATCCAAACTCCTCTTCCCTCATTCGTGCACAAGTAAGCCAAGCTCTGTGAACAGGGCAAATCTTGCACAAGACTGAAGGGAGAGGTTCAACAGATTCTCCAGTCTTGCTCCATCTCTCCCATGTCACATTCTGGAGGGTCTCTTGATCTTCTGTACTGACTTGTTGGCATGCTCAGGGACTGCTGGAGGAAAGGGAAGGTGGTAAAAACTATGTCTATAAATTGGTTATGTTCATGGAAGCCTTGGACCAATGTAATGGCATTTCCTGTTTTCAGATCCACAAGCTAGGAGTATACTTCTCCCTCACTTTCTTTTCCAGAAGTTTTCAAAGTAGTCAAGCCACTGTCTGCCATATTTTAATCAGAATTACACTCCATGCCATCCTGGACTCCTTCCTTACCTGTTGCCCACAACTCTGAATCAGATTGCTGCAAACCCCTTTTATGAGAACATAAAAGAAGCTAATACAAGAAAATGGACTGTAGAAAATTAAAGGGAGGTTCAGTTTAACTCCCTCCGCAAGTCAGCTTTTAGATTTAAATGCCTTACCCACCCAGCCAGTGGTTGGGGGATGGAAGAAAAGTCAGCAAAACCGAAAAGCCAGAAAAAAAGCTGAAGAAATTTGGGGAACTCTCATTGGTAGCTGAATTTGTATTCAGTTTAGGAATACTGAATAAATACTGATCAGGCATTTTTTTCAGGGTTTTTTTCGGCTCAGGGAAGCTGAATGCACACCCCTATATAGAACTGATCCTGTACAAGATAGAGACACCAAACTTGCAACAGACTTATGGCTGACTCTTTTTTACCTGCCATCCAGGTCTGGTGATAGGATTGGATTCATGTGGTCTGAGTTACAGCCTCTTCAAAGAAGGTGCCCCCATCCTCCATTGTTTCCAATGGAGGGAGAAAACAGGGGGGGAAAGCAAGGGCAACAGAAGACCAGCAGAACATAATCAAAATCTCTGAGAATCTCTGCAGTAACAACTGAAGGGGGGTGCATTTTTGCAAGCCCAGCAGAACCAGAGCAATGTGCCCAGCAGAGCCAGTGCCACTGTGGCACTCCAAACCCAACAGGAATAAGGTCAAGCTAGGAAAGTGCTTTTGGGGAAAATGTCAGGCACAGGTTTAGAAGTGTACAGAATGTACCCCCTGCAAGCTACACACACCAAACTTGCAGGGAACCTCACCCTGCTACTCTAAAATATCTTCAAGTTGGGGACAGATTACATTTCTGGGGACCCAGTTATGAACCCCCCAAAAAAGGTCTTCCCAGTACTCTCTCTGGAAAAGACAGCTGCAGTTACAGCCAGGAGTCTATAGAACAGGTCAAAACCAAGCCACTGACACCAAAGTAACAGGGAAACTTTACCTGGCAGACCCCCCCCCCCCGACAGACACTGGAAGCAAAGCATCCCCCCTGCACTTGCAGCTCCCCAAGTCTCCAAAGGCAGATTCTGAAGGACAGACTGGCAGACATGACAAGACTTCCAACAGGGGCTCCCCAAAGTTACCCCATGTTGACAGCTTGGCGGGCACCCCAGCCACTCCAGACAAGTGGAAACCAGAGTTTTCTACTTAAAGATTGTACAATGTCTTGCCCAACCAAGTGTTTATGGATTGATATGTTGATGTATGTTCATTCACTGAAATAATGCACAGGGACTATTTCAAGTGTTTATTTATTACATTACATTACATTTATTAATCACCTAATCCCCACAATTGTGGGGCTCAAGACGATGTACAAAAATTTGAAAACCATAAAGACATAAAATTGCACCCAACATATTACACAATAATTAAAAGCAAGGGGTGAAAATTCTTGCAGTTCCCCCCCATATCTGGTCTGTGAGTGCTTTGGAGGGCACATGGAGGGAGTAAATTCCACAAAAAATAGGGATCCAGGTAGGGTGCCAGCCATGATGTCGACCATTGCAGTCCTCAACCAGATGCCTGGTGGATACGGTTGCCAGGTCTTACCCGACTTACAGCGGGAGGGGAGGGGTGTTCTTCCCGGGGTTTCTTTGGCGCACATGCAAAATGCGTGCATTGCAATGATGTCACCGAGAAGTGATGTCATCGCGTCAGGCACATTGGGGGTGGGAGTGGGACGGGGGTACAGTTTAGACATGTATTTAAGCAGACCCCTGAGCCCTGTTCAGTAGCCTGGAATTGTGCCATCAATAAACTTAAGAGCTGATTTCACTGCAACGCGTCTCTGGACCCAGTACTTTATAGATGTGTTGCTTGCTTTTTGCATCTGCACAGTCAGCATCTATCTTGAAGTGATGACAAGAACTGATTGCAGTTAGCCACACAGGTTTATGGACAGACCCCAAGTAATGGTGCCAGAAAGCACACAGAGACATCAAAGTAGCAATTCTCAACTTAAAAACCTCAGACATGTTTTCTTCTCTTTTAACAATGGGCCTCTTCATAATTGGAGATTATGGTAGTGTCAGGGGGTGGGGGAATGCCAGAAGGTAGTATGCAATTGCACAAACAGACCCACCACACATACTCTACAAACAGATGCAGACAGTCAATTGAATTATCAGATCACTAATTATGAACAGTGACCTGGATACAAGCAGAACCACTAAGCAATTGAGCATTCCTGATATTGATACCAGAGTTAGCTTTTCAGCAAAACTGGGTAAAATACATGTACAAAAATAAGTTTTGACCAGGGAAAAAAAGGTGAACTGAAGTTTAGGCCAGTTATCTGGAACCAAATAGAAACACCCAAATTGATGATTGATGCTTCAATAGGAATCGTATATCCAAAACATTTGTATTTTGAGTACACAGCAATTAAGATTTCAAAGTGGTTTTTAAACATATCGATAAAATCTTAAACTATATAAAAGGAGGAAAATCCCTGAGGCATAAAAAAAGGATACTCTGAGATTATTTTCTGGTTATTTAACATTTGGCCAGATTCCAGAGCCAGTCTGACTACTTTTATTCATGCTTTCTCTTGAAATATCAGCATTTATATTCCCACATGAAGCTCTTTATCACAACTTAAATAAAGGAAGAGGGTGAAGAAAAATATCTTCAGTTGGAAAGTCTCCTGCAGGTGTGATTTGTATAAGGGGAGCCAAACAGGAGAGGAAAAGGGGTTAGTTGTATATACAGCCAAGTTACACACCGCACAACTAAGTCCAGGACAGGGCCTGCTGGGATCCATAAACACACATTTGGGAGCTGTGGGGGGCACATTAGGCCCTAATTGTGTCTTGTTTAACTTGGCTACTTGAATAGTAAGCGTAAAAAACCCAAACCGCTTTGGCAGGCTTTGTCAAGCTTACACCTAAGTTGTGTGCCCCCCCCCCCCGCCCCAGCAGGACAATATTCTTACTTTTTGGAGGGCCTGCTGACTAAGATTTTTTTTTAAAGTTCTGTGTTGTTTTCTTGGGGGCGGGGTGTAATTCCTGGGCTGGAAACCTAAGGACACCGTGGCAGGAAAAATACTGGATGTTAATACAGCGAGAGACTGTTCTCTTGCCTGGCGAGTGGTCATTTTTGCCTCAGAGCACGTAAAGCTGTCTTATACCAAGTCAGTCGACTGACCCCTCTAGTCCCGGATAGTCTGAAAACTGATGGATTTCAACAGTCTTGGGCTATTGTATTTTCAAGTCTTCTCCCTAGGATTTTTTAACTGAGTGCTGAGTCTTGAATGGAAAACCTTGGGACAAAAACTACATGCTCCGCCACTGAGCTGTGGGGCTCTTGTGGGGTCTGGCATATGAAACATGGGGAGCAGACTGGCTAACACATGTTTTGCTATCCTGGGTCCAAAACTTTCATAGGACACAGCTCCTGTACAGCAGTTAGAGTACAGAGTGTCAGACCCTAGTCTGGGAGACCCAGGCCTGGATCCCCACTCTGCCATGGAAGCTTGCTGGGTGACCTTGGGACAGCCACACAATCTCAACCTAATCTACCTCACACAGTTGTTGTGAGGATAGAATGTAGGAGAGGAGAATGATGTAAGCTGCTTTGGGTGCCCAGTGGGGAGAAAGGCATAGAATCCTAGAATCACAGAGATGGAAGGGGCCATACAGGCCATCTAGGCCCCTTGCTCAATGCAGGATCAGCCTAGAGCATCCCTTACAAGTGTTTCTCCAGCCGTTGCCTAAAGACTGCCGGTGAGGGCTACTTGGGATAAAAGAACCAAATAATTAAGACAAGTAGCAGCAAGCAGTGGACACTGGGACAGAAGCTGGCACAGCCACCAAGATGCCAGCACTGGATCCTACCTGCTGCCACCTTGGCATATGATAGAGTTGCCAGACAACCAGCAGAAGCAGGGGTCCCCTGCTGCCAGGCCTTGCCCCCAGCTGTGTTGGTGTTAGTGGCGCTCAACAGCACCAGCAGTGGAGACTCCAGTACACGAAACCAGTCAACTGCACCACACCATATACAGTGTATATACAGTTTATTTACAAAGTGAAGTATATTCTGATGTACACCAGCAAAGTGCTTCACCAGACACATGTTACAGAGAGAAGAGAGTCTTGTAGCTGTAATAAAACAACACTCAAGTGTAAACTTATATCCATATATGGCTCCCTCATGAAGACCCAGTGACATGAAGATATTGGGGCATTGCTAGTATTGCCAGCCTAGTACTGCCTCTGGGAGGCGCAGAGTTTAGACAATTGGCATTGCGCCAGACCTGTAATCTCACTTCCAGCACAGACCCAGAAGTGATGTCACCTTGTTAAAGCAACACTCTTGATTCATCCCAAATTTAATAGTTTTACCATAGTCTGCTGTTTATCAGAGAGTGTCCAGTTAATCCTAGAGGGTCACCCCAACACTATGAAGTCACTTCCAGGTTCATGCTAGAGGTGGTGTTACAGTATTGGTACAATGCTGATTTCCCCCAATTTCTTCCCAGTTTTGCTCCTCTGTTCCACCAAGTAGCAGTGGGAACAGCAGGTGCCAGTGTGGGAGGTTTTCCACTATAGGGTGACCTGGAAAAGCTGGATGGTGCAGTCCCCCGCCACATGTGTGTACATAATTCAACATCTTCATAAGGCTCAGATGGCGTACACAGGCTGAAAAAATGCTTGCATTTGTAGGAGTTGTGTTACAGGATTTTGGCAAGCAATAAAAATTCAGTTAAATATACATATAAGACATTCATTGTACAGTATCTTAATATGCTGGCAGTTCCAAAACTGAGGTAGTCATATGTGATCAAACGTTGCAATGCACTACCAACAGCCCAGATGAAGGACCGTTTCCTCAAGATACCTCTTGATCAGCGCTTTTGTGACTGTTCTTTGGAAGTGGTTGATTCATTGTCCCATACCTTTTTCTACTGTCCAAAGTATGCGACAGCCAGAGAGCAATTTCTTACAAAATGGCTACTCCACCATTCCTAACACTTCAAGATTAAGATTACTTCTGAGTAGCCTTTGCAAAAGCTGCATTGTGGACATGTCAAACTTTTGTTTTACTGTGATTTTTAATTCTTAAATTTGTTTTATAGTGTGTGGCCTATGGACTGTTAAACTCAAATAAATTTGAACATTGTACAATAGTGATCCCCTTCCATGAGGTCTGGTGATGGTTCTATCAAAGAATTATTGGGAATGTCCAATTTTATGAAAGTGGTGGATACAACAATTATTGAAAAGTACTGTTGAGACTCATGCTTTCAGATCTAAGGAGGGCAGTGTCTACTGCTCTTAGTTTGGGAATTAAGGCAATATGATGGTTTATCTCTTTCCCTGAAATGCAAGCATTAACACCTTCCCCTGTGTATGTTCTATGTGTATGCACCGCAAGGTCTAATAGAGAGGAGGGAGCCTGCCATGATTCAGTTGCCAGTTCTTAGCTAAGCCGTTTCAAGTGCAGCCCTACTGAGCAAAGACACTTGACACCTTTCTGTGCATAACCCATTACTGACCAAATGAGCAGTCATCATCCTCAGCTTTGCTGAATGGAAAGGGGAATTGTCACAGCATATGTCCAGGAGGGAAAGTCAGCTGACTGGAAATAAGGTATTATGGGAAGAGCAGAAGCCTCAGGGAAGAAGTCAATATATTGCGGCTAGCAAAGAGTTGTTGAGCTTTTGTTGCGGCACAATACAAACAGCTAACAGGGATTGATTGCAAGACATGTGGTCACTCAGTAAAAGCACTAGGGTATTCTTGGTATTGTACATGGAGAGGGAAAGAAGGTGGATGAAAAGCCTGGGTCTGCTTATTAGGGATGGGCATGAACCGGTGCACAAAGCAAAATCCATGCCAAATTTGGGCTGGTCTGAGGTCTGGGAAGTGATGTCCAGTGAAGCATGTACTCCACAGACATTCCCTGAACTTTGGGGGTGGTTTGGGAAATGGAAATGTCTCCCGGAAAACCGGGCATTGAAGCCAGCAAACTCCCAGACAACAGTAGGGTGAAATTCTCTCAAGCCTTGGAAACACCAATTGGGGCCCTCCAAAGCTTGACAGGCACTGTCTTTATGGGATCTGAAAACTATAAAAGGAGTGGGTGCAGCCCCTCATTCCTTTTTTGGGGGTTTGCAGCATATAGGAGAGGATCAATATTGTCTTTGTGAATTTGCGATTAATAGCACGTGGCTTTTATAGGCATCTGCTGCAAGGTCTTACTTGCAGCCAACTGCTTGGGAGTAACCCTTCAGCTACTCATCATCAGCAAGCAGCTTTGGGTCAGGAGATGTGCGCTTCATCTTCTCTCCAGAGCTCCATTCTAAGCCCTTGTCTCCAGTGCTCAAAGGGTGTGGGTGAAACTGGAGGGCTGGTAATGACCACCTGGGTGTCATCTGTTGGCATGGGTCTGAAAGGTGCTGGTGGATCTGAATCAGCTGTCAACTGTGAAGTCTGACAGTTCATCCTCTTGCTTGCAGTTCATCCTCTTGCTTGCCGGCTTCTGCTGCTTCAGAGCTGGCTACACAGGACTCCTCTTTTCTTGAGGAGTCCTCTCCTCCTGAGTGACCCACAACACTGCAGCTCTTGATGGCCCTTCCTGCCACTTTCTTCCCACTGCTGCTGTCAGCTTCCTCCACACTCTGCTGTGGCTTGGGGAAGGCTGGGCATGCCTGCCTCATTTTGACGCTGAGTAAGAGATACCCCAGCTTAGGAAGGATGGCTCCAGAGCAAACTCATTTATGCAATAGCCAAATTGCTCACTCACAACTTTAATGCCAGCAGCTCACAAAGCAGAAATCTTGCTCACAAGACTGCATAGCTTGGAGGGAGCATTGGTGTGGATGCCACCCCCAGACATAACCAACCTGCAACATTCTGTACCACCTGGAATCTCCAAGTTGACTTCAAAGGTATACCTATGTAGAGTGCATTATAGTCCAGATGTTACAATGGTGTGAATCCAGGTGGCCAGATCAGCCATGACATGGTAGGGGGCAATCTTTTGGGCTCGACTGAGTCGGAAGATCGTTTTTTTTTTTTTTGCAGCTGCATTAACTTGCTTCCCCAGCAGTGATGTTGGATCCAGTATAACACCTAGACTTTTAACTGAGTCATTAAGGGTCAGATGAACCCAAATGAAAGTGGGAACTTCAAGATCCTGCCCTCCCAACCAGCATTACTTCTGTCTTGTCAGCATTTAGTTTCAATTTGTTCAGTCTTAGCTATTTATCCACAGCAGATAAGCAGTGATTCAGGACTTCTACTGCAACACCAGGTTTGAATGAAGTAAGACAGAGCTAGGTGTCATAGCATATTAATGACAGCCAATCTCCAAACTATGAATGACTAGGAATAAGGCCTGTTGTGGAAATAAATACAATGGGCTCTAGAAAGAGGCTCTGGGAGAGTGCCCCAGCCTTGGGCACTCAGCGTCAATTTGCTGTGGCGACCTCAGCCGGGTATAATGACACAGAGTCCACCATTTACTCCAGGGGAAGATCACTGCCATCTGAAGAGCAGTAGTAATTTAGCGTGATTTCCATCCCTCCCCTGGAGATTGGCAACAATGGGTCTAGCAGATCCTGCTTACCAGCTTGTAATAAACTGGTATAGTGACAGCTGTTTCAGACAGCCCTTCCCCTACTATTTTGGAGTCGTCTTTGGAGCGGTTTGCCATTTCAGACTGTCGGGGGGTTTTCAAGCCTCTTCACCACACACACACACACACTAACACACACAAACACACAGACACAAACACACACAAACACACACACACACACAAACACACACCAATGCAAACACACAAACACGGAAAAACACAAACACACACACAAACACAAACACACACACAAACACAAACACACATACAAACACAAACACACAAACACACAGAGAAACACACACACACACACAAAGAACACACACACATACACACAAACACACACACACAAACACACAAAAACACACAAA
Source organism: Lepidodactylus listeri (assembly GCA_029233225.1). Taxonomy (NCBI): domain Eukaryota; kingdom Metazoa; phylum Chordata; class Lepidosauria; order Squamata; family Gekkonidae; genus Lepidodactylus; species Lepidodactylus listeri. Next base: position 14,053,660 of record JARCFY010000015.1, on the reverse strand, counting down.
CACATACACACACACATACAAACACACACACATGCACACACACACACTTGTCATCGGAGGAAGCGCTTCGGGCACTTCACATAGCACCCTATAGCGCTTCAGGACCAGTACAAAAACCAGAAGAATGCTTGGGAGGAGGTTTCAAGGCAAACCGGCTCAGGAACGCTTTCTCAATGGGAGAGGCACGTTTCTGTGTGAAAGGGCCAGAATGTTCCATTAGGGAACCGGTACTAATACAGTACTGTGTAAAATGCCTGACAGAAACTGTTACTGAAGAGTTCCTGAAACGGAACATAATGGCTGTGTGAAATTCCCCACTGTGATGTAGCTCATAGTTTTTAGGCTCTGGCTCACACAGTTTTGTCTTAGCTTGGAAAGGATGGCTCCAGAGCAAACTACTTGATGCAGTAGACAAATCATTTGCTCACAACTGAAATGCCAGTGGCTCACAAAGCAGAATTTTTGCTCACATGACTCCACAGCTTAGAGGGAGCATTGGTTGAGAGTGTAATGTGAGTAGGCAAAGTTAGGAGTGCGAGGATAGGGCTGTGAGGAAGCCGTCCCCCCCCCCCGTCACTACCTGTATGTATAATAGAGTGCCCCCTTTCCCATTCTGCCTTCTGCCCTGATCCACTTATACACTAACATTAATGGCTTGAACATGCTGCATCATGCAGGAGGCTTGAGGACTTTATGTTTCTTTGCAGTTGGTCTTCCTTGGCAGTAGGCTCACATTGTGGGGAGGCAGGCTCTCACCTTTTCCTCTCTTGCTGCTCCCCCCTCCCCCAGCCAGGCCCAGCCATTCCCTCCCCTCCCCTTCTCTTTACCCCATTTGGAGGTGATGGGAAGGGAGAGAGGGAAGAAAATGGATCCCTGGCAGTTCTGTCTGTCAGAGGGAAGGTGCTCTGCTCTCTCTGTCAGGCAGAAGTGCCTGGATTCCCTTCCCCCCACTTTCTTTGCTCTGTTTGGAGGCGATGGGAAGGGAAGGCAAATGGCATCCTCTCTCCTGAGGTGAAGCCACATTGTGAGGTGAATTTTGGCGGGCAAATCTTTGGTGGGCGGGCTGCAGGGAACCCAGCCTGGGGCACCCTTTCCCTTCCCCCCCTTCTCTTTGTTTCACAATGTCTTCTGAGAGGAAATTTGGCAATTTGGCAGTGTGCGGGGGAGGGGTTATGCTGATAGTCCATTGTGTTTTCACTGACAGAAGCAGGCCCCTGAGGGGACAGTTAGGGAAGGGAGAGAAGGGACCCCGGGCAGTTTTCTCTGTCAGAAGGAAGGCGCTCTGTTCTCTCTGTCAGGCAGAAGTGCCTGGATTCCCTTTCTCTCCCCCCCATTCTCTTTGTTTCGTTTGGACAGTTAGACCCACCTGGCAGTGGGCGGAGGAAAAACATGGACCCAGCTCCCAGTCAGTCCTTCCCCTTCGCTGGCTCCCTCCAGACAGAGGCCAAGACACTGGCCAGTGGTTCTGTGGGCAGGACTGAGGGAGAGAATGCAGCCAATGGCCAGGGCCCCCCTTTTGAGAGGCGTCCAGCCTACTGATTTTGGCGCCCCATGGAATCTTGCCCTTTGGAATGTTAAAACGGTTTTATATGATAGGAAAGATTTGTCTTAAGGGCTTTACATACAGCTTGAAAAGCATGGGGATAGGATTGCACCTTGAGGAACCCCTTAGGAAAGGCCCATCAGCATCATTCTAGACATTTCCTAGCTCTGTTCAGGTCATCCAGCTCTGTGGTAAACTAAGGGTCTGGATTCCACCTCAAAGACAGGAGAAGTCAATAAGGCATGACCTTGTCAATGGCATCAACATTCCAAACTACCTCTGCAGCCTCAACAGAGCATGCTTTGGGAATCCTAAAATCCCCCAGTGCCTTCTGAAATCCAGAAAAATCTGAAATCCAGATCCTTGAGCCTCTGTGTGTGTGGGGGGGATCATTTGAACCAGGCCCCCTTTCCAGTGAGGTGTTGGGGGCACATTCACTCTTGCTTTGAGTAGCTAGTGCTCAAACCATGGTTCAGGCCAAATCTCCTGTCCTGAAACCAGACCTTCCCTCAAAGTCTCAGTGCCAAATATTAAGATGGGTAGCAGTGTTAGTCTGTCTGTAGCAGTAGAAAAGAGCAAGAGTCCAGTAGCACCTTAAAGACTAAAAAAAAATGTGGCGGAGGATGAGCTTTTGTGAGTCACTGCTCACTTGTTCAGATACAGCTAGAATGGGAGTCCATCTGTCCTTTTGATTGGAAAGTGAAGTGATTTCAGATGCCGAGTGACATTAGCAGGAAAATTAGAATAGCAAGCAAATGACAATAGCAGGAATGATTGGATTTAGGTGAGATACGCAGAGGGGTAATAGGCATGGGGAAATCAGCATTGCTAATGAGACAGAAAACTTCAGTCTTGATTCAATCCAGGTGGATGCATTGTCTTGAGCTTCATTATCAGTTGCAGTTCAGCAGTCTCTCTTTCTAATCTCCTTTTTAAATTCCTTTGTAAGGGAACTGCTACTTTTAGGTTAGCAACTGAATGTCCTGGAAGGTTAAAATGGTTCCCCCACTGGTTTTTGAATGTTTTGGTTCCTAATGCTCTTCCACCCTCTGCATTCGACAAACAGGCCAGTCTCTTCAACAAAAAAATTAATGGACCCTCATTATGTCTCTGAGTGTGTGTCTCTTTCTTTCTGTGGCTCTCAGCCAGTCTATCTTTCACTGTTGATGTGGTGAGGCCTTTTGATCCCTGTGGTGGCCATTTCAAAAGGTCATGGGAGGAGAGGAGAGGAGATTGGATTTATATCCCACCTTTCACTCACTTGGAGTCTCAGAGCGGCTTACAAACTCGTTTCCCTTCCTCTCCCCACAATAGACACCCTGTGAGGTGTGTGGGGCTGAGAGAGCTCTGAGACAACTGTCTTTGAGAGAACAGCTGGTACAGAGCTATGGCTTGCCCAAAATCATCCAGCAGGTACAAGTGGAGGAGTGGGGAATCAAACCTGGTTCTCCCAGATTAGAGTCCATGCACTTAACCACTACACCAAACTGGCTCTCAATGGTGGGAATTCAACCCTTCCCAAGGTTTTTTCTAAAAAACCTTTTTTAATTTTTCTGCAGGCCCACAGAATCTTCTGAGTTTGTAGAAAAACTGTTGGGGGAGAGGGTGCCTTCTGTTTGTGGAAATAAGTATCCTCAGGCAGAGGGGACTGTTGAGAATTAGATATATAGTATATAGATACTCAAAGCTTGCCTCCATATTACTGCCCCTGAATAGGATTTCTAGGAGGTGGGGGAAGAAGTATGTGGCAAGGCTTGCACCATCGTGCCAAGGTGAGAGACTGCCTCGAAATATCAAGCTAGTCACTGCTGGAAACAACATGCTGGGTTAGACCTTTGGCCTAACGCAGCAGGATTCTTCTGATGTTCCTTTTTTATAAAGAACTTGCCGTCTGAATAAAGTCATATAGCCAATGTATAACATAATGCATAATTTTACTGAAGGAAATAGCACTTTCATTGGGAAAAAGAAAAGGTGGGGTGGTTTAACCATTCCCCTCACTCAAGCCCAAATGGGACCACCCTTGGCTGCTATTTAGCAACTTTTAAACAGAATGGAGGCCCAGTTACAGATCTCTGTCTTGCATAGTTGGTCTAAGTAAATGGTGTAATTGAGAGCCTTTTGAGTCCCCCTACTGAAATTCCGTCTGTTTCCAAGGAATTTGCCCCTATTCAGTAGAATTTCTAGTTGCAGCACTGCAGACATTCCTAGGTAAAATGCTGGGTAAAATGCACCTTGGCTGGTTGCCCAGATTGGCACCTACTTGAGGTTAATGCCTAGTGCAGACATAGCTTGAGCACCTTTCTTTGCCAGAGAGGATAAGGCCACTGCCAGCTAGAGGTCAAAGGCACTGAAGGCCTCTTTGTGGGAGCTCTGTTCTGGGGGAGAAATGCTCCTTAATTTAAGACTATATCCTTCATTGAAAATCCAGACCATTTGTGAACCTGTGTCCTTCGCATGCTCCACCGTGGCAAAAACACATTTTCCATATAAAAGGCTGACTACCAGAAGCATCTCAAGACAGATGTAGCCTCAGGCTGAGTGTTCCTTTTAATGAAGTGCTTAGTATCCTCTAGAAATGGTCTGTCTGCTCCAGACACAGACAGGCCCAGCTGCGTGATCTCTATAACAGATACTCCTTCCTGTAGGGTTTTCTCCCCTCTGGAAATAGACTTCCAGACAGTTAATGATTCAGTTGAGAGAAAAAGAGAATAATAAAAATGGAGGGGGGAAGCTATCTTACTAATAGATTCATAATCAGCTGGGTGAGGCTAGGGTGCCAAGAGGTCAGGCCTAAAATCTGTGAATCATAAGGGATATCTTGAGCACACACTGTTCAGCATAGTAATATTCTATTACATTTCTTAATCTACCCTTCTTCCAATGGGTTCAGAATAGCATACATGGGTTTCTCCTCCTCTATTTTATCACCACAACAACCCTGTGAAGTAGGTTAGACTGAAAAACTATGGCTTTACCATAGAGTTTTGGGGAAAGCCTAGAGTGTTACCCTAGGGTTGCCAACATCAAGGTGGGGCCTGGGGATCTCCTGGAATTACAACTGATCACCTGGCAATGGCAATCAGTTTCCCTGGAGAAAATGGCTACTTTGGAAGGCAGAGTCTATGACATTTATACCCTGCTGAGGCATTTATACCCTTCCCCAAACCCATGCCGCCATCTGTGAACCTCCAGGAATTTTCCAATCTGGAGTTGGCAACCCTATGTTAGCCAGCAAGGCCTATTATATGCTCTTATGAACTTTAAAATCATAAATTTGACCTTTGGGGTTGGTTTTCTGCCTAAGGCAAAGGCAATCTCTATTGCTATGAGAGGCTCCAGCCCACAGCGGGAGACTTCCTTCAGAGTTCACACTTGCATGGAGACCAGAATCCATATCAAAGAGCTCTCACATCTACTTCACATGTTCTCAACAACAGGAAGACCAAGACTCCATTTCAAAGAGTCCTTTCCTCCTTTACGCTGGCCCCTTCACACCTGCCCCCAAAGTTCCAGTAAGAGATTAAGTTGCCCAGCAACTAATCGTCGACCATCAAGTGACCTGGCCGAAGCCATCACGAGACCAGAGATTGGCACCAAGAAGACCGACCAGATGGCCCAGGTGTTAGATCCTGATTAGCACCTAGATTTGCAATATTGTCCACTCCTTCCTGCCCCCTCCTCACTATGACACTGACCAATAGAAAGACTAGAAAGGACGGACAACCTAGTGGGTGTGACAATGGGATGTGGTCAGCGCAGCCCGCCCCAATGCCAACTGATAAAAAATCTTGCACAACAGAGACAGCTTAGCTTAGCTTACCCCTAGCCATCTTCGACCCCTATCTTCTTACCAACCTCTCATGTCCAGCTTTCTGTACCCAATACCTTGCCTCCATCTTTAATCCCTGGTTTGCGCAGCCAGGACTGGAGCGTGTATCTGCAGGTTCAGATCTCGTTCCCCCTATTTTTGCTATTCATCCCTCCCTCAATCTTCTCATGGAAGTGAATCACCCACCATCAAGACAGGTAACGTACTCCCCCTCAACGATACTCTTGCTCATGCAACAGTGCTATTTTCTGTCTGATTTCCTTAGATCTTGTGTGTATGTGGCTTTATTATTATTCCTTGTATGCTTGAACAACATCTTGCAGTAAACATCATTCAAAGAAACCACTCTGCCTCCACGCCTATTTACTGGGAACTCCTGGAAGAGGTGGGACCTTGGTATAGTTGGCAAGAACCCGTTATTACGCCAGTTGCTGAACGTAAATTAAAGCAATTCGGCTAACACCTACATCTCCATGATATTATGACATCACTTCTGTGTTAGTACCCAGGGTTGCCAGTCTCCAGATGGGGGCTGGAGATCTCCTGGAATTACAACTGGTCTCCTGGTTACAGAGATCACGTCACCTGGAGACAATGACTGCTTTGGAGGGTGGACTCTATGGCAAAATACCCCAATGAGGTCCCTCCCCCAACCCTGCTCTCCCCAAGCTCCAATATTTCAGCTTAAGAGCTCTGCAGCTGGAATAGAATAATGCCTACTGGCACAGGCTTGATCAGAGAGAGAGGGAAAATATATACTTTAAATGTAAAACTCATTTCAATGCATAGTGTGACCTTAATCTACAGTGATAGTTCGACAGTTTGCAGTAAAGCTACTCAACTTCTTTGCCAAATAGCTGTGGAAGCAGCATCCATTGCTGTTATTAGCCATTCATTTACCATTTCTGAGGTGAAACCTGCTTTATACCCTTTTTAAAAACGCCACTGAAACTGTGTTGGAAATCAGGACTGTTTCCATTTTATAGCTGGGTCTGAGAAATAGCTTTTTGTTCCGACCCTTTCACAAGTACATGATAGTATATGATTCGAACCCAGCACTAAAGTCTTGTGTTCTGCTCTTTGGCCTATATTTACTCTTAATCTCTCAGTATCAAAATGAGGTCCTTGGGTGGATTTAGTTTCCTCATTACTCCAGCCATTGCCAGTTGATGCTCCCCATCTCTCCTGTCTGGCACTTACCTTGTTGCCACTCTGGGTCTTCTCTCCAAGCCTCTGGGATGTTAAATGTACAATGAACTCGTCTGCGCAACGCCAGCCAGAGGGCCAAAGAAATCCATGGGTGGGATTAACAGAAGGCATTAGCTATCGTGGACTGTGCATCAGAAACACACAGTGATTGTAGGTGAAAGCCAGTATCCCATTTCCATTCCCTCACAAAAAACTCACAGCCCTCCCCTTTACAGAAAATATAACTTTCATTAAAATGTGACTACGTTTTCACATGCATACCTCTTGAGTTCACACAGGGTGGGTGCCTTCCACAGAAAACTGCATATGGGAAACTGAGCAGACATTTTGGGTTTGTATTCATTCCTTCTGGAAAAGGAAACCAGTGTCCTTACAATTTAAAATGAACTTAGTCAGTTTCATGACTTCATTTTTCTAGCTTTGTGTGTGTGTCTGTGTGTGTGTGTGTGTGTGCATGCGCTATGACTCTACAAAAATGAAGGAGAAAACACAAAATCTCTTCTCAGAAAAACTCAAATCCTTTTACATAGCTCCTTGCGGAGCATATTTTCATCTCCCTGCTCAGATTCCCTCTTCATTTTCAGACTGAATAGACAATGATTAAGTCACAAGATCAAATCTCTGGATGGATTGCTCACTAGACCAGCAGGAAAAACTGAAATTGTATCTAGGACAAAGAGGGTAAGGGGAAGTGGAGGGCTACTTTATTTTACTGCAAAAAGTTTAATCCTCAGACTAAAAGAATCACATGAGAGAAAAACAGCCTCTTATCCATGTGATACTGCTGACCTCTGACTTGATTTAGAGAGTGCAACATCGTCCCAGGAGAGAAATCTGGGTCAGCATGTAACTCCTCTACCTACAGAAGTAATAAAACAAGGGAGGATGGGGGGGAGAGCAATGAAGGAAGGAAGAAGAGCAAACAGGCCTCATTGTAAGAGTAAAACACTCCGGCTTTGGTGCAGCATAGTGAGCACTAAGAGACAACTGCCTTCTGACCACACAGGCCCAAAATCATACATAAAATACCCCCCCCCCCCAATTATCCAGGGTCGAAAGGACTAGGCCCTATATGTGTATTTTGCCCCACACGCAGGGGTCATTTCGTAGAAAAAGAGGTGCAGGAGCTCATTAGCAGAACTCATTAGCAGAACTTATTTGCATATGCTACACCACCTGACATCACTGGAAGTATGTCAGAAGGCAAGAAAGGAGGGAGGGAGGGAGGGAGGGAGGAAGGAAGGAAGGAAGAGCTGGCAGAGAGGGGACTGCTACTAATCCAAGCCTCAGAAATATGACTATTCTGGGAGGATAGCTTCAGTGGTGGCTGAGGCCTTCAGAAGGCTGGTCGGAGGAACAAGGACCTTTCCAGGGGACGGGGGGTCATTTTGCTGCAGCCATGACACAAGTAGGCATTCCCCCGCGGGGAGAGGGGGGCTGGCACCAACTCCCGGAGCTGTGCTCCCCTGAGCTCCTGCTTGAAAGGACCCCTGCCCATACGTCTATTGCAAAAGCTTTCCCACTGTGTGTACGTTGGTGTGATGATAAAATACTAGTACTGAGTAAAGACCACTGTCATAGAATCATAGAATCACAGCGTTAGAAGGGGCCACACAGGCCATGTAGTCCAACCCGCTTGTTCAATGCAGGATCAGTCTAGAGCACCCCTGACAAGTGTTTGTCCATCTGCCGCTTAAAGACTGCCAGTGAGGGGGAGCTCACCACCTCCCTAGGCAGCTGATTCCACTGTTGCACAACTCTTACAGTAAAAAAGTTTTCCTGATATCCAGCTGGCACCTTCCCACCCTTAATTTAAATGCATTATTGTGAGTCCTATCCTCTGCTGCCAACAAGAACAGCTCCTTTCCCTCCTCTAAGTGACAGCCCCTCAAATAACTTAAAGAGAGCAATCTTGACCCCCTCAACCTCCTCTTCTCCAGACTAAAGATTCTCAAGTCCCTCAGCCTTTCCTCAGAGGGCTTGGTCTCCAGGCCCTCAATCATCCTCATCACTCCCCTCTGTACCCACTCCATTCTGTCCACATCCTTTTTGAAGTGAGGCCTCCAGAACTGCTCACAATACTCTAGGTGCGGCCTGACTAATGCAGTATACAGTGGGACAATGACATCTTGCGATTTGGATGTTACGCCTCTGTTGATACACCTGAAGATCACATTAGCCTTTTTTTGTCACCACATCACACTGGCTGTTCATATTTAACTTACCGTCCACCCGTACCCCAAGATCTTGTTCATACGCACTGCTACCCAGAAGTGTACCCCCCATCCAGTATGCGTGTTCCTCATTTCTGTTACCCAGATGTAGAACTCGGCACTTATCCTTGTGAAAGTGCATCTTGTTCACATCCGCCCACTTTTCCAGGGTGTTCAGATCTCGTTGAATTTTATCTCTATCTTCTGGTGTATTCGCTGCTCCTCCCAATTTGGTGTCATCTGCAAATTTAATGAGTAGCCCCTCCACACCCTCAACCACATCATTTATAAAAATATTGAAAGGTATTGGGCCCAGAACCGAGCCCTGTGGCACCCCACTTGACACCTCCCCCCTATTCAGATGAAATGCCATAGACAACTACTCTCTGAGTGTGGTTCTCCAACCAGTTCCCTGTCCACCCAACTATCCTAGAGTCCAGTCCACAGTCCTCTAGTTTACCCATCAGAACATCATGGGGAACCCTGTCAAAAGATTACTGAAATTCAGGTAAACAACATCAACAGCATTCCCTCGATCTATTAAGCTCGTCACTCGATCAAAGAAGGAAAGGAGGTTGGTTTGGCAGGACCTGTTGGGGACAAATCCATGCTGACTTTCCTAGATCACCAAGTCATAGGGTTGTCACAGGGTTGTCACCAAGTCACAGGGTTGTACCAAGAGATCTCCCACTATTACAATTGATCTCCACACAACCACGAAATGTTCCCCTGGAGAAAATGGCTGCTTTGGAGAGTGGACTTTATGGAATTATACCCCACTGGATTCCCTCCCCTCTCCTCTCCAAACCCTGCCCTCCCCAAACCCAGCCCTCCCCAGGACCCACCCCCCAAATCTCCAGTCCAGAGCTGGCAACCCTGTCTCCCATACATCCAGGATAAAGGAAACTTTCATTGTTCAGCATCCTGAGGAGTCCAGATTTCATGCTAGAAAAAGAACAAGTTTCTAGTTCTTGTGGCCACTAAAATTGCTCTGTCTTTTTCATCAGTTCCTTGATAGCAGCTTCACAGCAGTTTGAAATGTTTTGAGTTATCAGTGAGAAACTGCTTTTGTTTCAGCCAGTTTGCTACATTGCTTTGCAGTGCTCAGGAATGTGTGTCATACTTGCCATAGGTAAGTGTTTGTTTTCCTTGTCACAGTCTGTATTTTACCTGGATCTTAATAATGGCACCCGGTGGTTTTTGGCCACTGTGTGCCACAGTGTTGGACTGGATGGGCCATTGGCCTGATCCAACATTGGCTTCTCTTATGTTCTCTTATGTTCTTATATTTCACTGTTAAGCACAGGAGGGTCCATTGTGGTGCTGTTTTCACTCACAGGCATGGACAGAAGTTTGAAAACTCGTAACATAAAATTCAAAGACAGCCAAAAGAAGATTGAAGAGAGCTTTCAGGATTAAGGGATAATCTTTTAGTGTTCCGCATAACTCCTCATCCCTCTCTGTGAATAAAGGAAGCCACAGAAAAAACAAGCAAGTATATGCAAATTCCAAAATTTGAATAAATTATTTGATCTTTTTTGTGTGGAATCCGATTTGGGGGGGGGTGTGGACAGTATATAGTATTCTGTTCATAGGTTTTTTTTAAAAAAAAATGTTCTAGGCTGTGTAATTCTCTGATAGGTATATGTTAGCGACTGAATTTTTATAGTCACAGTATTGGGTTAAGGTCCAGTGTTCCCTCTAAGCTGAGTTAGTGTGAGCTAGCTCACAGTTCTTTAGCTTCTGGCTCACACAGTTTTGTCTTAGCTCAGGAAGGAGGGCTCCAGAGCAAACTCATTTACGCAGTAGCCAAATTGCTCGCTCACAACTTTAATGCCAGTAGCTCACAAAGGAGAATTTTTGCTCACAAGACTCCACAGCTTAGAGGGAGCAAACTTGCCACTGAGTTGAATCATCCGAAAAAGTACTTGAACTACTTAGATGACCCATTCTTTTGAGCATCTGGACAAGTTTATTTCAATCATATGGTTGTCCCATCTGATAGAATGCTTTCTAAGTGCAGATTTACTGTAACACTTTTGATACTCCAGTATATCATTTCAAAGATAAATGCAAACCTGTTTTCTCATCAACCTCGATTCAGGTCATTTTCTGAAATATAGTTTGCTACCTAGTTGTTTTGAAATTGACATGCCATTCCACGAACAAGTTTTTGCCCAAGTTTCCCATCATCTGTGGATTTAGTAGACTGCAGCTTCAAGGATAAAGAAATTTCATTCTTCTCTGGGTTATTTAGTGTCTTATCCAGAAGACCTTTTGAGGAGACAGAATTTAAAGTCTCCTGCATAGAATCTCTGAAGCTAAGTTGTTCAAGTTGAGTAGAAATGTTGATTCACTTGTTGAAATATTTCAATAACTGTTTTGTAAAGTCAGTGAACACTGGTCTCCAACAAACTTCAATAAGTAAACTTTTAAATAATTTAAATCCAGTTTGCATTCCTCAACATTGCCTAACTGGGCTGATTCCTTCTCTTCAATTAACTTTGGAGAGTTGCAAGTATCCTGGAAATGATTACTTAATGAAGATTGAGATAAAGAATTTTGTTCTGTTTCTAAAGCTTCATATTTTATTTTTTTTAATTCCTAAAGATTTTCCTTTTGTCCTAGTTAGAATTGCCTACCAAAGCTATATATTAGGCCAAGACTGCCTCCTGCATTATTTTGAAATTTCCTCATGATTTTGAATGGCACACTCCTCCCCTTCAATTAGTCAAGCATTATACTTGGACATCTTCTTTGCTCTTTTTCATTCTTCCAAGCCTAGAAAGAAAAAGCACCTTTTGGCTCTGGACCTAGCTCTTTGCTCTGTAATGAGGGACAGAATCTCGCCCTGAAATGTGTTTAACCATAGCATATTATGAGTGTGCAGCTCTGGAACACTCATTCTGGGCATAGGTCATGTATGTTTGCTTCCTTCTATGGATTACTCTGGATCACTTTGCCTGGGTACTTAGACTCCTATCCTCGGAAACAGAACTTTGTTGGATCTGTTTCAATACATGGCTATACATAGCTATAGCCAATTGTACGCCCTCGCCTATCTTATGTCTTGTGCCCCCTCCTGAGCGGAGTAACTTACACAATGCTCGAAAATTTGGAGTGAATGGTTTCTGATGTAGACTGCTAGTGCTGGATGTCATTACTTTTTTTTTTTGAAAATAATTTTTATTGAAGAAAACATTTACCAGAAGAAAAAACAAAGTTGCTCAACATATCAACATTGTCAATGTAGGAAAGTAATTACAGCAAATAAGTAATTTGTCATAACAAGTAAGTTCAGCTAACAGATTAACAGTACGTGACTTGTATCTGATGACTCTACTCAGCCCTAGTTAAATGAAAAACAAAAAAGAAGAAAAACGTCCAAAATACCTTCACCTCATAGAATATGAGGTAGTAAAAGTCAGAGAAGAGTGTGACAGAAAGGCGATAGATAGATAGATTCAGAAATAAAGCCAAGAGGAGTAGCTAGGGTCTCAGGGGAGTAAGTTGTTTTCAGTCATATAGTGTAGGAAGGGGTACCAGGTGCACACGAAACATGAGGAAGTCGCATCTGAAGAGGTGCTGGGAGGACTGGATGTCATTACTGTAAACTTTTGGTATTGTTTTAACCAACCAAAATTGCCAATTGTCTACTTCCGTTGTTTGTATTCTTAAATAATAATTTTTAAATAAACAAAAAAAGATAAATGCCAACCTGGCAGTCTAATAAGAGCGACTTGTTTTGATGTGGTGGCTGTTCTACCTGGGTTATGCTCCTGCAAGGACATAAAGGACAATCAATGCAGAGATGGAGTTCCATAATATGGGGTCTGCGGGTGACCAATGTCATCAACAGTGCCATTCTATGCCAGAGTTACACTCTTCTATGTCCTTTGACTTCAGTGGACTGAAAAAAATATAACTGCACTGTCAAAAGTCCTGATCATTCACAAGACGTGAAGTGTGGAAGTAATTTGGGAGCACGCAAAGCCTGTTCCTCACAACATTAGGCAATATTTACAAACATTTTTGCTTTTGTGGATAATTGAAATGTCCTGTTAGCAACTCGTTTAGGATTCTGGTGACATATTTTCAGATTTCTCTGAAGAAACACACCAATATCAGCCTTATTCCAGACTACAGCATGACAGGTTTTAATAGAGGAATTTTTAAAACTCATTTTTTTTAAATATAAACTTTTATTGAATTAACAAGAAAAGTACAATTCATGAGCATACAGAATGTAATACTATTAAATGTCTAGACAGAGAGAAGCATCGTGCATTATATGAAGAAATACTATACTCCAAGTATTCTGAAACATGTAAAGTTAAACATTGAATTGACAATATTCTTACTGACAAATGAACTTTTGAGCAGTTAACAAATATTTTTTTAATTACCCTTTTTTTTAAAAAAAATATTTTCACTGTAAATTACCAGGTTAAACAGAACTGTATCCCCCCCAAAAAAACAAAAAACAGAGAGATTTTTAACTTTAGAATACAGTGTAATCATTAACAGTTTAATTTGTACATTACTCATTACACAGATTTAAAATAGTTGAAATGTAGCACGTCTGACTCAGAGTACCTTACAGAGACAAATATATGTACGTCTATGAGGTGGCTGGATTATTAACTATTAAAGTACAGTATATTCTTAACACTTTATATTTTAGCCATTGCATAGCTATAAAGTAGTTGGTAATTAACATGTTTGAATCACAGCAAGAGGATCTTGTGGTTATTCAATTGCCAAAATAGTGTGATTTGTAATCTTTAATGCTCTATTTCTTGGGTTGTTGCGTTGGAATCACCGGTTTAGAAGGGGGGCCCATTTGGAGACTACGGCTGAGGACAGACTGGCAATCTGGAGCGAGATGAATGCGGAGGAAACTGCTGCGGGGGAAAAACTCCCCAGGGCTGGCCGTTCACACTGGCCGGTGTATTGCGCAATGGTGCCAATACGGAGCGTTCAGACTGCTGTGGAGTGGTCCCAGTGGGCCGGCCTCCGCAGCTTGTGATAGGGCTGTTTCGGCAATTTGCGCATGTGTGCACATGCGCACGTGCGCACATGCGCAAACTGGCAAAACGCTGCGTTCACACTGCCGCCTCTGCTTGCCTCCTGCCTTCTTCCGGTTCACACTGCCTGGAAGCGGGAGGCAAGCGCAAGACGGCCCCTGGACACTGGTTTCTCCCGGTGTCCTGTTAAAGCGGATGGAAAGCGAGTGGGAGACGGGTAAGTGCGAAACAGAGCCGACGGACAGATGCGCATGTCTGAACGCGCTCCCTTCTTCCACTTCCAACGCAGGGCTGTCCCGCTTTACATTGCCAGTCTGTCCTCAGCCTACATAAGAATCTGTATCTTGCAGTTTTTCTGAGAGCTTTTCCATTACAAAGTAATCCCATAGTTTTATATACCAATGGGAGACTGCCACAGGGCTTCCCAGAAAAAGTGTGGAAGATAGCTTGGTTCTTCTATGAGCTTCCAGTCTGCTATGTAATCTTTCTTGTATTGTTTCACTGTTTGTTAGTATGGTGGTGTCATAATAATGTTTGATGTCTGGGGCAGTGAGTCCTTCTTCCCTTTTTGGTTTTTTAATTGAGCTAAATTTTATGCGCAGTTTTTTTATGATGCCAAATAAATGCATTTAGGTCTAGTTGCCATCTTTTCAACAGCTCTAACGGTAGGTTGATGGGTATCGCCCTAATATAAAATAGAAGCTTCGGCAAAATGATAGATTTAATCAGTCCAATATGTTCTGTTATTTAAGAGTTGAACTGTCCCATTTAGTTAATAGTTGTTTAATTTTTAGTTATGTTGGATTGATTTGATTTAATTAACTCTGATAAGTTTAAAGGAATTTCTACTCCTAAGTACTTCCAAGTTTTTTCCACCCACTGGTATTTGTATTTGTTTTTTTAATCACCATTTCACAAGGAACTGAGGCTTTAATAGGGTATAGTAACGATTTGGAATGGTTAACTCTGAGCCCCAAGATTGAGCCAAAAGCTTCCATATGTTGTATTATTTGGAGGGAGATATCTAATTTAGTTAAATATAATACCATGTCGTCCGCGAATAGACATATCTTAAAAGGTCCACTATTTGTTGTAACACCTTGTATTCGTGGGTCCTCCCTCACTAGGTTGGCTAATGGCTAAACAGCCAGAGCGAATAGCATTGGAGATAGAGGGCAACCTTATCGAGTATCTCTTTTTATGAGTATTACTTTTGAATCATCACCATTAGCTCTTAGTGTTGCTTTGGGAAAACTCATGAGGAATGTTATTTTTAAAAAAATCCCATACATGCAAATTAAATGCAACTATATATGGCACACATGGAAATATTTGGTCCTGAGTTTTAAGAACATGTGCATTCTAGGGCAAAAATATAGATTATTTAAAATGCTCCACTTAAAGTACAAAGGGACTGATCAAACTATAAGGAAACTCCTGTTCCTTAGGTTAAAGGAGTTGCTTGGTTTAATGCACAGCTAGGGTGCATTCTCCTGGGGCTGCGGTGGCTCAAGTGGTTAAGACGCTGAACTGCAGACCAGAAGGTCAGTAGTTTAGCAGTTCAGGACCCGAGTACTGCATGACGGAGTGAGCTCCTGTCTCTGGCCCCAGCTCCTGCCAACCTAGCAGTTTGAAAGCAAAAAATTGCAAGTAGATAAATCGGTACCACTTCGGTGGGAAGGTAACAACATTCTGTGTGCCTCAGCGTCTAGTCAAGCCAGCCACATGACCACAGAAACATCTTTGGACAGCGCTGGCTCTTTGGCTTGGAAATGGAGATGAGCACCACATCCTTTGAGTTGTATTCAACTGGCTTTTGAGCAAGGGAAACCTTTACCTAGGGTGCATTCTTGCCCTCAAATTGAAGTATTCCACTATCCTGCTGGCCACCTGTCCAAAGGAGCAGTTACAACAACAGCGCCACAATAATTAAAAGTAATAGAACAGCTAATTTGTTGTTCCAACTAAAATCTCAGGAGAACACTTTTATAATGATTACCAGCAGTTATTAGCCTATTGTAAGGCAGGCATTTCTCCCTCTCAAAGCCTCAACATGGTCAGCCTTTCCACAGATATAAAGGACTGAAAGGGACCAAAAATGAGAACAGAAAAATATTCAAGTAGAATGTTTTTTGTTCTTCAAATTCCTGTATTTCTGTTCTTGAAATGTAAAATACCACCACTGAAAGTTACACTGCAGCCTCAAGCTCTGCTGGAATGGAAACTGAACTCACATTCATGATTCTTTGTATGCAAATCCTACACTAAATGTGCAGTCCTCCTCATAACATTCTGCCACAGAATGCTTCTCAGCACTGACCATTCCCAGCGCAGATTCACAGCTCAGACCAGGGTGTGTTTTGTACAAACCAGGCTTTTCATCCATTCTCCAAGTATAAAAAGGAAGGAAGGAAGGAAGGAAGGAAGGAAGGAAGGAAGGAAGGAAGGAAGGAAGGAAGGTGAATAAAAATTAACCTCAATAAATGAGACAGGCAAAATCCTTGACACACTGAAATTTACCGTAGGAAACTTTCCTAATAAATGCTAGTTATAGCTGTAGAGGGTTTCTCTGTTTCAGTCTCTCTTGTGCCTAGTTAGTGCAAAGGAAGCAGGTTAGCACATTACTAAAGTAATTTAAAAACACATTTTAATAACACTAAATTTCAAGCTGCCCCTCTCTCATTGCCTTTTCCCCCTTTGACAGAACCATTGAAGTTATCCATGAAATTATGAAAGATGCAAATCCTTTATCAACAGCTTGCAGTTGTTGATGTGTAAGACCCTTTGTATGTAAATAAATCAGAATGCTGCCTTCCGGGGGGGGGGGGGGGCGGGATTAAAAATGCCAAAACAGCATTTCTTGGCAGATAAACAGCAGTGGCGCTGCCTTTTAAAGGTCCCAATAATTGGTTTGCTCAACCAGAGCATCCTTCGATGCACTTCCTTAAGTCTGAACAAGAAAGAAGAGAAGGAACAGAATTATGATGCCAATGATGCAAAGCAGAAATGATCATGTGCTTTTTTTCAAACTATTTCCTTTCATTGTGAATTAACATCTGACCAGACAACAAAAACATCAGACAAACTAAAGAACCTCTTCCGAAAAGTTCAAGAAAGTCGCATTCCCACAAAGGGTTGTATGCACCCCCCCCCCCCCCAAGAACCCACCCACCCTATTCTCTGAGTTTTATTGAACAGGAGAAAAGTGGGGGGGGGCCTTGATCTCCAGAAATGTTCCTGTATGCTGGCTCCCGGTGATAAGAAGGTGATATTTCACTATTGGACACTAATCATATTTGGGCATATTAAATCAGGATGATCCAGAGGCTTTATACAGCAGGTATATTCCGAGTTCAAAGCAAGAGCTCATTACTGTGTTTTTAAAAATCCTCTTAACTCAGAAATGGGAGACAAAGGAGAAAAGAAGAAAGCACTCATGGGGAAGGAAGGGAAAGAAGAAGTGTCATTATCCCCGTTTTGTTCCCCCAATCCAAGCTTGTCAGCGGCTGCGGGTAGAATAGTTTATAGGTCACTGAAGGGGAGGGAGGGAGTGCACGCACCCAAAGTGAAGCCGCACGATGCAGTCATCTTTGTAAGTGCTCTTGGACCTTTGAACTCACTGCCCCCTGTTAAAGAAGTTAAAACATAATAGGCCAACTGGAAAGCCATTAGGGAACAATGCTAATTTACACCAACTGAGGATCAAGAACAATTAGTAAAGCTCTCATGCTGATGGTGCCTGGTTATATCCTTTTCTTCCCAACCCACAGAAGAAAGAAGTTTTCCACTCTAGTTTAAAACAGGTATCCTGTTACCAATTAAAGAGATTTGTTGACGCAAAAAGCCATTTTACACATTAAATTTTCAAGATTTTCAAGATTAAATTTTCAAGATTTTTTTAAGGGCACACCTAGAAATTGTAAAGGGTGGACACAACAAACACGAGTGCGCTTGCTTTTGATCGCCCCGTGATTTTTCAAATGGGCAAATTAACTCCCAGCCAGTTATATACATAAATCAAGATAGGAGTATGGATATCCTTTTTAATCTCAAATGCCTCTATTACTCCATGGAAAGAGAAGCACAGGGCAGAAGGCAATAATACGCATTACCTTTATCTAAGGGTAACTGAATGGCAGTCTGCAAATTTTTGCATACATACTGATTTCCTGATGCAGTTCGGTATTCCTCAAGAACACAAACCAGCTACAGAAAGTGGCAGCTTAATTGCCATAATTGAAGCACTATAGTAATATCTTCCTTGGATGTATATTTTAGTGATGGCTAGCATAAAACACATTCACTACCCTTCCCAAAGAGCAGCATTCGTGTCAGCAAACCTATGGGGAAATGGCTGTTGTGTGGCAGATAAGAGAAATTCTCTCTAAAGTGAATTTCTTCTCTTGTCTACCACATGTAGCTAGATACCTTGCAGTGTATTTGCCATCCATCCATCACATGGAGGGATGGACGGGGCCATGGATCCAGGATTCCCCCCCCCCCCCCGCTATACTTCAAACACTTTTGAAGAAACTGGCCAAGGAGAAAGAGGCTGCTATTCTTCTTTGTTTCTTTGAATATTCCAAGTTTTGTGTACCCCTCACTATCAGAGCCTCTCTGTAGCTCCTCAACTGTTCATTTCTCCTGCTGCAGGCACTCTATGTACATAGTATATCCTGCCATGCCTCTTTGGTTGTCTTACAATCCCACTCATTGAGTAGAAAATTGGTTTTACCAAAGCCCCTGCCTACAGCAAGCTGGAGTGGTAGGGATGAGATTAAAAGGGATTATGTCTTACTTCTTTATAATGAGGACTGATAGCAGTCACAGGCATTGCCGCAATATGTTTTCCATTTCTGAACAGTTATTACGCAAACCCACTGT
Source organism: Lepidodactylus listeri (assembly GCA_029233225.1). Lineage (NCBI taxonomy): Eukaryota > Metazoa > Chordata > Lepidosauria > Squamata > Gekkonidae > Lepidodactylus > Lepidodactylus listeri. The sequence goes on along the minus strand of JARCFY010000015.1, from coordinate 14,034,952 downwards.
CATCTCGCTCTCTTAGACATCCCTGCCAACTTCTCAGAAAGTAGAAGTTTTGAGGGCTGTGACATTTCCCACAAATTAGCATTTTATGTTGATTCCTTATTATAATAAGACACATTCCTTTAATGTTTGGTTTTTCCTACCACTTTGTGCCTTTCTGCAGAAAAGTGTTCTATGGTGGTTTACAACACACAGCAATACATGAAACTGAGGTAATAGACAAAAATTATTACAGGGAAGCTGCAGTTTTTACATTCAAGCAACCTTTGCTGTGAGGGCTGACCCACCTTTGAAAAGGAGGAGGAGGAGGAGGAGATTGGATTTATACCTCGCCCTTCACTTGGAATCTCAGAGTGGCTTACAAACTCCTTTCCCTTCCCTTCCCAGTTTAATGCAGTGGTTAAGTGCACAGATTTTAATTGGGAGAGCTGGGTTTGATTCCCCACTCCTCCACTTGCAGCTGCTGGATGACCTTGGGCAAGCCATAGTTCTGTCGGAGGTGTTCTCTCAAGAAGAAGAGATTGGATTTATACCCCACCCTTCACTACCTGAAGGAGTCTCAGACCGGCTTACAAACTCCTTTCCCTTCCCCTCCCCACAACGGACACCCTGTGATGTTTTATAAAAAGATATTAAGCAAATAGGATTTTGCTAAGCCAAGCAGCAAAGGTATGTTAGCACTGTAACAGGCTGTCATGAGGAGGTATGCACTGGAAACACCTGTGGCTGAAAAACATGGCTCCCAACGTAACATGTCATGTAATTTTGTTTCAGTCATATTCCAATAGACCAACAGAGCAATTGAGGGGGGGGGGATCAGAATAGGGAGCCAACTGACCTCCACACCAGCAGAACTTGGAGTTATGCTGGTATAAGGGAGACTTACGCCAACAGAGGACACAAGCAGCACTGGGCTTGGCGGTTACACTGGTGTAGCTGCACCACAGCTGCACACCAGCAGATTACATGCTTGGGTCCCTGTGCTGGCAGAAATGTGGCCATTTCAGGGGGCAGGACAGAAGCCAATTAGCTCCCTAAACCATTCCAGTGTGGGAACACCCCCTGGAGCAGGCACAACTTTGCAGTGGCAAAAATGATGGCACAGCCCATTGGCAGCAGTGGAAGCCCTCTGTTCACCTCTCCCCATACAGGTGCAGCCATGCCACCAAAAGACCAAGCACCTCAGGATACTCACCAAGAGTGCACCCAATCACTGCAGCACCCACATGTGGTCCCCGATCCCTCCCTGCACCCAATGGCAGCATGTCCTGCCCCACATATGGTCCTGCCAGTTCATGTCACAACTATAGAGGTAGGGCACATGGCATGGGATTCTATTAGACAGCTTTCTGCCGTGCAGACTTAGAGCAAGCATGCACCCACCTTGCAGGTGACCCACACAGGGTTGGGGTACTTGGCACCTTTGAGACAAACACCTGGGGTGAAGAGAGAGCTGGAAAAACAAAGTCCACACCCTGTGGCTGACCTCTCCCCATTACCATAGCCTACAGGATCCACTCTATGTCCTGGGCCAGGTACTGTTCAATATTTTTATAAATGACCTGGAGGAAGACACAGAGGGGATGTTTACCACATTTGCAGATTACACAAAGATGGGTGGGATTGCTAATTCTGCAGAAGACAGAGTCAGGATTCAAAATGATCTAGATAGGCTGAAACAGTGGGCTGAGACAAATAAAATGAATTTCAGTAGAGATAAGTGCAAAGTCCTACACTTAGGTACAAAAAAATCAAAGGCACAGATATAGAATGGGAGGGACTTGGCTTGACAGCAGCACTTGTGAAAGTGATCTAGGTGTTCTGGTTGATCACAAGCTAAACATGAGCATGCAGTGTGATGTGACTACGAGGAAAGCTAATGCAATCTTAGGATGCATTAACAGAAGCATTTTGTCCAGATCATGGGAGGTGGTAGTTCCACTCTATTCTACTATGGTCAGGCCTCACCTGGAGTACTGTGTCCAGTTTTGGGCACCACATTTTAGGAAGGATGTTGACAAACTCGAGCATGTCCAGAAGAAGGCAACCAGGATGGTGAGAGGGTTGGAGTCCAAGTCTTATGAGGAAAGGCTGAAGGAGTTGGGTATGTTTAGCCTGGGAAACAGAAGGCTTTGAGGGGACCTGATTGCAGTCTTCAAATATTTGAAGGGCTGTCGTATAGAAGATGGAGCAGATCTATTCTCTCTTGCTCTGGATTGCAAGACTAGATCTAATGGGTGGAAATTACAAGGGAGTCGATACCAGCTAAATGTCAGGAGGAACTTCTTAACTGTAAGAGTGGTTGAGCAGTGGTGGTGTTTGCTCCTTCGCTAGACATTTTCAAGTGGAGGCTGGATGACCACCTTTTGGGTATGTTGTAGGGCTGTCTTTCAGCTATGCTCCTGCAGAGTTCAGGGGATTGAACGATGACCTGCAAGGACCCTTCCAACTCTAATATTCTATAATTCTATGAAGTGGAGTTGGAGCTCTGTGCTGGAGACATGGATGAACGCAGCAAGGTTCTGAGTCCAGGAGCTGACAGAGGTTTAGAGGGAATGAGGTCAGGTGGTAGGAGGTGGGGCTTTGTGGGTGGGTGGGAGCTCAGTTGACCAGTCTGTTTCCCCCTTGTGCCCAGGTGCCTATTCCCTGATGTTTGTTGCTGATTGGTTGACAGGTTGTGGGTCCTGACCCCAAGGAGATGGATGGCAATGGTGGCCTCTGTGGTTGTGCAGATGTTGGACATCCTGGGCTTCCTGGCCCCACTGCTTGAGGGGGAGGAAATGGAGATGGGGGAGTTGACATATTTGGATGCCAGCTTGGATGCCACAACAGACAGAAGTGCAGGTGATGGACAAACCTGTGGTGCCAGTTCTGGGGCCACAGCTGCTGCTTACGCAGGGGAGGAGAGACCCTTGCCTGGTCCCCAAGCTTGGGGTCCTCGGCTAGCACAGCCTGTGACAAAATGCATTTTCTCCTGGGAGGTTGGCAAGTAGCAAACCTCCACTTGGTGTTTTAAAAGGTCTTTTCCTCTTCTCTGGACAGAGAACAGGCTGGAAGGGGGAGGGGGAAGTCTATTTGATTGTGCCTCTGCCCACCTTCTTACAAATGCTAATTGATCTAGCAGGAAAGACAATGGGATGGTCAAACTTCCTCCTTCTTCTCCCCTTCTCCAGGCAGAGAACAGAGTTTGGAGGACTGGGGGCTAGAACAACTCCAGGGATAAATCTCCAGGAAGGGGCTGGAGGAAATGCTTCTCTGACATGGCTTGACTAGATCAAGTGGGTGTAGAGACAGAGATGGTAAAATCTCAGTGCAACAGGAAATAGCTCTCTTTTCTTTGGGATGCTCAGATGATGAGAGGACACGAGACTCTTAATTCCTCAGATAGCCATATTGACCATGTGCTCACCTGGAAGACTGGGAGCAAGCTTCCAGGTAATTGAGACTCTGTAGAGAACTATAACAGCTAAGCTAGAAGAGCCTCTCTTATTTTACCATCAGGGCATGTCTAGCGTGAGAGAAAGAGGATTTGCATTTTCTTTTCCAATTTCTTTTGTCTTCCTTGCTCAAATCTGGTACTGTGCTAAAAGTACGCTTGTAAATATTTTCTTTTTAATGAATGCTTTAAACTGTTGATGCTGGGAGTGGTTCTCTGTACCACATAGACCTCCACCATTTTGGACACACTATTTTAAAAGGGTCTCCGGGGGGTTGGCAAGCAGCTATTCCTCCAAGGGTGTATAAGGCATTAAACTGTCCCCATGGTAGCCAGGCATTCAGCAATGGGAGACAGAGAGGCAAGACAGACCACAATCAGCTGGGCTCTGAGAAGGAGCAGGAAAGAGAGCTGCTGGAGTGATGCATGTGTTTTTTCCCCTTTCTTTAGCTGCTCGGGGGAATTAGTTAAGTTTACTGTGTGGGAGTACAGTGTTTGAGGATGTGTGGGTGTGTATAGCTTGTTGTAGAGTGGTTCTTGTTTGAGGAAGTGTGGTGTCTGTTTGCCTCTTTTGCCTGGGTGTAACTGGGTTTTAGCAGTTTTGCCTGGGGCTGACTCCTGGCCCTGTCCTCTCCTGGGTAAGCCTTTAATTGTATTAAGGCTCCTCCTTGCCAGAAGTGTGAGGTGAAGGGTGAGAGCTCAAGGGCTCTTAGTCTGGGGGTCCTGTAGAAAGCTGAGTACCTGTTACATTCTACATTAAGTTTGTTTTTGCCTTTCATAAGTAGTCTTGAGAGGCAGTTTTGCAGGGAAATTAGGAAGTGCCAGTTAAACTGAACTAATTTTGAAGTGGATTGCCGTGGCATGGCTGGTGAGGGAGCTGAGGCAGTGATGTGCAAAGTCTGTGGCATGTTCATATTCTTACATCAGGGTAACAGTAATTACACCTGCAGCAATTGTAAGTTGGTAGCCCTACTGGAGGAGAAGATAAAGGGAATTGAGGCACGCTTGTCCACACTCCATTTTATAAGTGAAAGTGAAGAGGTAATGACGAGCACATGAAGCACTCTTAAGAGGGCAACAGGAGGAGGAGGGAAAGGTATCTCAGCAAATGGAGGAGCACCCGACACAGGAGGAGGGCATGTGGAGGAATGTAACCCACAAGAGCAGGAAAATTAGAAATTCTGAGCCTCTGTTGCTAAGCAATCGGTTCCAGGATCACTCCAAAGATATTGATTCTGAACCACTGGAACAAGGGCTCCTCCCCCAGCCTCCCAGAAGAAAATTTCTCAGGCCCCCATGGATGAGAGGACTTGAGCTTCTGCTCCCCAGTATAGGAGATGGTGCATGCTGGTAATTGGGGATTCCCTGCTGAGAGGGTAGAGGCTAAAGTGTGCCAGCTGGACTTATCATCTCGAGAGGTATGCTGTCTACCGGGTGCACGCATCCAGGATGTGACAGAAAGGGTAGGAAGACTCATCAGGCCCACAGATTATTATCCTTTCTTGCTCATCCATGTAGGAACAAATGCTATATCTCGGCACAGCCCAGAACATATTAAAAACTACTATGTCACACTGGATAAAAAGCTGAAGGATGCTGGGATCACAGGTTGTGTTTTTGTCAGTTCTTCCTGTTGAAAGCCGTGGCTTAGAAAGGGAAAGAAGAATACGGCAAATAAATGACGTAGATGGTGTCATCAGGAAAGGTTTGCTTTTTTGGACCATGGCTTACACTTTCAACATGAAGCTCTTCTACTGGGAGATGGTTTGCACCTCACAAGGGTAGGAAAAAATGTGGGGGAGCGAGACAAAAATTTGAAGCCTAGTATGATGCCAATAACTGGAGATAAGAACACTAAAGATTTGCAGGAAGTGGCAGATATGGTAAGAAAAATTATCTTGTAGGTAAGTACAGAAATGCAAACCTCAGGGCTCATAAACCATGGATTCCAATGTCTCTATATTAATGCACAGAGTATGGGAAACAAGCAGGGGGATCTTGAAATTCTAATACAGGAAGAGAGCTATGACCTAGTAGGCATTACTGAAACTTGGTGGGATAATATAATTGGGATATTAGGACTGAGTGGTACAACTTGTTTTAAAGAAACAGACAAGGAAAGGGGAGGAGTAGATCTAAGCATGGAATTTCAGTTGAGAGTCTCATAGTAAAAATAAAAGGAGAAAGAAATAATAGTGGTATCATGGTGGGTGTCTGCTATATAGCCAGGCAGAGGACTTGGATAAGACACTCCTAAAACAGATTACAAAGATGGGACTCGGTGGTCATAGGAGATTTCAGTTACCCAGAAATCTGTTGGAAGTCCAACTCTGCTAAAAATGAAAGGTCCAATAACTTGTCTTGCTAACAACTTCATTTTCTAGAAAGTGGAGAGGGAAACAAGGGGATCTGCTATCTTGGATTTGATCCTCACCAATAGGAAAGATATGGTTGACAAGTTCTGGGTAGTAGTGACCATGTAATTTTGGAATTTACAGTCTTGGGGAAGGGAGAAACTGTATGTGGTCAGACATATAGGTTGGACTCCAGGAAAGCAAATTTTGACAAATTTAAAGTTATGCTGGGTATAATCCTGTAGTCAGAAATACTTAAGGAGGAGTTCAAGAGGGTTGGGAATTCCTTAAAAGCGAAATATTGAAGGCACAATCACAAATTATTCCCATGAGAAGGAAAAATGGGAGGAGCCTAAGGAAGCCAAGATGGCTCCATAAATAGCTTTCTAAAGACTTGAGAAATAAAAAAGACTCATTTAGGAAATAGAAGGAGGGCCTTATAACCAAAGATGAATATAAACAAATAGCCAGTACTTGTAGAAAGAGAGTTAGGAAAGCTCAGTATGAGCTTAGGCTAGTGAGAGACACTAAAAACAACGAAAAAAGGTTCTTTTCTTATGTTCAAAGTAAGGAAAAGAACAAGGACACAGTAGGCCCACTGCAAGGACAGGAAAGTGAAATTGAAACAAGTGATAAAGAGAGGGCAGGACTGCTCAATTCCTACTTTTCCTCAGTCTTCTCTTGTGAGGGAAATGGTGCTCAACATGGCAAAAACAGAACACATGATGAGGGAAGGGAGTTGCGGCCTAGGATCAGCATAGGGGTAGCACATAAACACCTAGTTTCTTTACATGAAACAAAGTTCTCAGGGCCAGATGTATTACATCTAGAGGTACTAAAGAAGTGACTGAAGTAATTTCTGAGCCTCTGCCCATTATTTTTGAGATTTCTTGGAGAACAGGTGAGGTGCTAGAACAGTGTTTTTCAACCTTTTTCGAGCTAAGGCACATTTCTTTCATTGAAAAAATCCCGCGGCACACCACCAGCTGAAAATCTGAAAAAAAGCTTATATTAACAATATAAGTGTTATATTGTTAATATAAGCGTTTTTTTAACACTGCCCCTTTCTGTCTGTCTGTCTGCCTGCCTCCCTCCCTCCCTCCCTCCGGTGACTGGGTGAGGGCGGCTCCATCTTGCCAGGAGAGAAGGGAGAGGTGAGCAAGAGCACTGCTAGGCCCAGGGCGGCTCCTACCTGTGGGATTCAGGGGGCGGCGCGGGGGGGATGGGACGGGGATGCGGCGGCCGGTCCGAAAGCGGCACGGAGCCCGACGAAGGCCGAAGCAATGCCTGGCGGGGCACAGGGGCCCCTCCCCATGGCCGGCTGCCTCCCTCACAGGCCGGCTGACAGACGGGCGAGGAAACACCGACGGTGGAGCGGGCCGAGCCGGGCCAAGCAGGTGCAGGGAGCCGTGGTGGCGACGTGCGCACTCCTGGTCAGGGCCGCCGCGGGAGCGAGCAATCAGGCAGGAGAGGCGCGGGGTGGCAGTGGATGGTCAGTGAGAAGGGAGGGAGGGAGGCAGGGAGGGAGCAGCTGAGGGGCCTCTCAGTGGGGGAGCCGGACTCTGAGGAAACAGTGCCGGGAGCGAACAAAAGGAGCCCCGGCCATGGGGGGGCGGGCAGGAAGAGAGAGAGAGACACTCCGGCAGCCTCCCGGGAAAGAACAAAACAAGCACACGGAACCCCCCCCCTTGCGGATCTGGCATGAACAGATATAAGGAACGTAGTCTTAAAAAAACCCTAACCGTTTGGGGGTGGGTCGGTTTGTAGTAGCAGAAGCTAGAGACCACTTCATGGCAAGAACTCACCGCACAGATCACCAGCCTTTCCCGTGCCACCAAGACGCCGCCTCTTTTGTTGCTCTTGCCATAGCCAAGCATGGCTGCCCCACTGGAATTCGCAGCCCGGGGTGTGGGGGCGGGTGGGGGGGAGAACGGAGCGTGCGGGAGAGCCAGGAATGCAGCTTCTGCCGAATGGAGTCCCCTTTTGTTAGGGATGACGTCTCAAACGTCAAAAGTAGTAGGCGAGCTTTGCTCGTGACTTCGAGGCGTTGTGATTGGTCCTAATGGAAGGTATCCTTGGTCTTCAACCAGGCCCAGAAGAGCGAGCGGCGATCCTGTGTCCTGGACGCCGAAGGCCCAGGGAGGGCGTTTCTTTCCAAAGATTTGTGGGCCACTTTTCTCAGGCCGGACAGGATGAAGACATCAGCATAATAGTGTGCCTCTGTTTAGGATAGCTATAAACACTACCCTAGAGTGGTTAAATTAATATTTTTAAAGCTCTTCCTACTGGTATGGAAGAGTACTACATGATTACTCTGCCAGGCGCGAGACTGCACAGGCACACAAATTGGATAATTTCCCACGGCACACCTGACAATATCTCGCGGCACACTGGTGTGCCGCGGCACAGTGGTTGAAAAACAGTGTGCTAGAAGACTGGAGGCAAGCAAATGTCCCCATCTTTAAGAAGGAGGGAAAGAGAGTCCGGATAACTACTTATCCATCAGCTTGACATTTATACCTGGAAAAGTTTTTGAACAAATTATCAGTCAGTCCTTGAGCATTTAGAAAGGATGGCTGTCTTTTCTAAGAGCCAACAAGGGTTTCTCAAGAACAAAGTCATGTCACACTAACCTTATCTCTTTTTGAAAAAGTTACTACCTTGCTGGATCAAGGAAATTCTGTAGACATAGTTTATCTTGATTTCAGTAAGGCTTTTGATAAGTTTCCACATAATATTCTTGTTGGCAAGTTGGTAAAATGTGGTCCTATGGGTCCTATGACTGTTAAGTGGATCTGTAACTGGTTGACAAATCACAACCAAAGATCGCTTGTTTCTTTCGAGAGGAGTAACAAGTGGAGTGCCTCAAGGATCTGTCCTGCAACCTGTTTTGTTCAACATCTTTATAAATGATTTGGATGAAGGAATAGAAGTAATGCTTATTAAATTTGCAGGTGACACTAAATTGGGAGGGGTAGCAAATGTGGTAGAAGATGGAGTAGGGATACAGGATGATCTTGACAGGCTGGAAAACTGGGCTAAAACAAATAAAATGAATTTCAGTGGGGATAAATGTAACATTCTGCATTTAGGTAGGAAAAATCAAATGCATAATTATAGGATTGGGGAAACTTGTCTTGACAGTAGTATTGGCAAAAAGGGTCTAGGAGTTTTAGTAGACCATACACTGAACATGAGTTAGCAGTGTGATGCAGTAACTAAAAAGGCAAATGCAATTTTGGGCTGCATCAACAGAAGTATAATGTCCAGATCACATGAAGTGATGGTATTGCTTTACTCTGCTCTGGTTAGACCTCACCTAGAGTATTGTGTTCAGTTTTGGGCACCACGATTTAAGAAGGATATAGACAAACTGGAACATGTCCAGAGGAGGGAAATGAAGATAGTGAGGGGTCTGGAGACCAAGTCCTGTGAGGACAGGTTGAAGGATCTGGGTATGTTTAGCCTGGAGAGGAAATGACTGAAAGATGATACGATAATCATCTTCAAATACTTGAAGGGCTTTTATATAGAGGATGGTGCAGTTGTTTTCTGTTGCTCCAGAAGGTTGGACCAGAAATAATTAAATCAAAAGAGTTTTCAGCTAAACATTAGGAAGGACTTCCTTACAGAGTGGTTCTTCAGTGGAACAGGCTTCCTCAGGAGGTGGTTGGTTCCCCTTCTTTAGAGGTTTTTAAACAGAGACTAGATGGCAATCTGACAGCAATGCTGATTCTGTGAATTTAGGCACATCATGAGAGGGAGGGCAGGGAGGGTTGCAGCAGTGCTTAGTTCTTGTGACCCTTTCTGACATGCCCAGGAAAATGCCGATCACCACTTTGGGGCATGGAGCAGGGGTCACTTGGGGTGTGTGTATGAATTTCATTCATTGTGCAGGGGGTTGGTATAGATGACCCTGGAAATCCCTTCCAACTCTATAATTCTATGGTTTTAAGGCCTCAGAACGGAGAAGGGGAGCTGGGAATCCTGATCCTTCCAGTAGGTAAATCAGATGGTTGTGATGGGCTACCCTGAGAGTGAAACACTCTTCAACGGGTTGGGAACCTTTGGTTGGCCAGGGCTGAACAAGGCCAGCAAGACAGAGCAGACACTGTCCTCCACATGGGCAGCAATCAAGTGGGAGTGGCTGGAGAGCAGTCAGGAGTGTCTGGAAGCCATTGCCAAGGGACAGCAATGGATGGAGGGTCTCGCAGCATCTGTGACCACAGCTGTTGGGCACCTGCAGGGGCTTCTAAGCATCACGAGGGAGGAGGGGAAGGTACAGGTGCACATTAAGAGACTCCTAGGGGACCTCTCAGAGTCTCTCAGATGTGCCCCAACACCCCTGCCCCACCTCCTGCAGTGCTTGAAGTGGAGGTGGACCACAGGGGGATGTTCAGGTGACCTCAATGGTGTGCGAGAGCATCTAGCCACCATGGGTGGGGGTGAGTGCAAGGCATTGGGACATGCACACCCATGTCCATCTTCAGCCTGTGGTGCCCTGGCCACACTGTCCGTGGGGCATCACTTCAGGGGCTGCCAGGGCTCATGGCTGTTGCTGTCCGAGTGGACACATCTCCCCTGGACTTCATAGAAGCATGGGTGAGGTTGGTTGTCAGATCCTAAGAGGGACACTCCAGGGTATTTGAGGATGGGGTTTGTGGAGGCTGAGACTGCCATGGGTTGAGAGCCCAGAGACTTCACCCTCCAAAGCATCCTTTCCCACAAGGCCCACTGATCTCATAACTCTGGAGGTGAGCTGACAATCCAGCCCAACCCCTTGCCACGCCTCAGGAATGGCACCCCGAAGTGCCTCCTCGTGACTAGCACCTGACAGGGGCATGGCAGTCACAGGTCTCTTTTGGAGATGGCACAAGGGGGCTGCCCTCCTCCATACTGCCCCTCCATGACCCCTGGTAGTGACTCTGCCCAGCCTCTGCCCCCTCCATTTGTCACTCCCGTTGGCCTCAACTGCCCTGCCTCTGGAGCCGGACCGGCCTCTGGAGCTGGCCTCCCCTCACAACAGCACTGGAAAGGAATGCTGTGGTGGGATCACCATGGCTGCCACCACACCAGCAGCCTGCAGTGCTGTTTGGGCACCTTTTGCCTTCCTTGGCTGCCTTAACTTCCCCTTTCTGGAGCCGACTGGCAGAGCCCAGTCCTGCACTATAATTCAAGTGGGTTAGCCTTGCTGGAATGAAGCTTCACCTTGCTTTCTATAGGACTGATACGATTATTTATTTTTGAATATGTTTGATGGTGTGCAGTGCTGCACTGGAAGGGAGAAACACACAGCCTTCCACTCAATTTTAAAATTTCTTTCCTTCTCCATAAAAAAATAGCTTGATAAGAACTGGAGGTATAACTTATGTTTTACTTCCCCCCCCCCCCCCCCCTCAGTGGCTTAATGTGAGCTTTCCCCAACTTTTAGTCCCCCTTCCAATTTTCCACTGGTAAATTAGCATATTTTGTGACTAAGACTCTTCACAGTAGATTAGTTAACATTATGTTTGTATTAAAACCTAAGTTAATATCCTAATTCCCTGAAGAAGGCTTCTGGGGATTTAGTGCTCTTTTTCTTTCTTCTGAGAGACCTTATCAGTAACTGGAAAAACACCCAACCATAGCTGAAAGGTTTATACAGCCTCCTATGGTTAACCCTTGGGGGAGCTGTCATCATACAAATATAGGAATGCCGAATTTACATGATTCTTGGGTTTCAGCAGCTTTACATTTTGCTCTTAACAGGAGCCTCATATAAATATGGTGAAAGAATCTACACCAAAGCCAGAGCTGCCATGAAAATATCCCACCTGTGACCTATAAGATCTATGCTCTGATCATAGTAGTGTGACAGCAGCCAGGGGTCACTGAGTGGAGAGGGAAAGGTGCTCTGTACATACTTACAAACTCTGCTTCATGTGAGGTGGGGCTTAAACATTATTGTTTCAAATACCTTCTGAGCTACGCTTTGGCAAACCCTCAGAATTTACCCAGTAGAATGTTTAAATTCATACTCTAGTCAGATAAGTCAGATAAATTTACTTCCCCTCCCCAAGAAAGTATTTAGTTATCAACAAGGGTCCTTTCGTAGAAAAAGAGGTGCAGGAGCTCATTAGCATAACTCATTAGCATACCTCATTAGCATATGCCATGTCCCCTGACATCACCAGAAGTGTGTCAGAAAGGGAATGTCAGTTTCAGCCCCATTATACCCTATGGGCCATTGAAATCAATGGCAAAAACTCATAGGGTATATGAGGGGCTGGAGGAAAGGGGGTTTGAGGGAGAGGCTCCAAACTTGCAGGGTAGCTGCTGGGGCCTCTCCTCAAAATACCCACCAAGTTTCAAGAAGATTGGACCATGGGGTCCAATTCTATGGGCCCCCAAACAGATTGTCCCATCCCCTCCATTGTTCTCTATGGTGGGAAAAAATGTTAACTTTTTTCCTACCATAGAGAACAATGGAGGGAATGGGGGCAACCAGTTTGGGGGCCTGTAGAATTGGACCCCCAGGTCCAATCTTCTTGAAACTTGGTGGGTATTTCGAGGAGAGGCTTCAGCAGCTACCCTGCAAGTTTGGAGCCTCTCCCTCAAACCCTCTCCCCTCCAGTGGCTTTTAAAGTTGCCGCTGAATTTCAGCGGCAATTCGGCAGTGAGATTAATCAGATTAGAGAATCTGATTCAGCCCATGGCTGCCCTACTGGCCAGTCCTGAGCTGGCAGAGCTTTGCTCCGCCTCGCTCCAGCCCCAACGGCCCCTGGTTATCAAAATAAAACATAATCCACTAACCGGCACGTCTCTGACAAACCTCCATTGTGGGCCCATGGTTAAATAGGGAGACAGCATGTGGAGAAAAGACACAACGTTTTGTGGGTGGAAAATGTACGCAGCTTTATTGATTACAGACTGAGGAGCATTGGCATAGTGTGGGGGGGGGATGGATCCCTACATGGCGCGACCCACCTGCTGCTGGATGAAACTCTCCCCCCCCCCCGCTTGCCTGGTGGGGAGGGTACCATGGAGTGACAAAATTGTGAGGGCCACGTGGACTGGTGCCACTGAGTGGTTCCCTTTCCCACCTGGTGGTGAGCCCGCAGACAACGTCCAAGCTGGGTGTGCCGCATCCTGGCTCAACCCCCCAAAAACCCCATAAGGGAGTCCCCAAATGGGGGAGGTAGGCATGTACATAAGAACATAAGAGAAGCCAGTGTTGGATCAGGCCAATGGCCCATCCAGTCCAACACTCTGTCAAACAGTGGCCAAAAACACCAGGTGCCTTCAGAAGGTCCAGCAGTGGGGCCAGAACACTAGAAGCCCTCCCACTGTTGCCCCCCCCCCATCTCAAGCACCAAGAATACAGATCATCACTTGCCCCAGACCGAGAGTTCCTATCTATACCTTGTAGCTAATAGCCACTGATGGACCTCTGCTCCATATGTTTATCTAATTCCCTCTTGAAGCCGTCCCTGCTTGTAGCCGCCACCACCTCCTGTGGCAGTGAATTCCACGTGTTAATCACTCGTTGGGTGAAGTATTTCCTTTTATCTGTTCTAACCTGACTGCTCAGCAATTTCATGGAGTGCCCACAAGTTCTTGTATTGTGAGAAAGGGAGAAAAGTACCTCTTTCTGTACCTGCTCTATCCCATGCATAATCTTATAAACCTTGATCATGTCATCCCTCAGCCGTCATTTCTCCAAGCTAGAGCTCCAAGCCAATCTCTCCCCAAAAAGGATCTGTCCCAATGCCCAAACTGCTCGAGCTGTGACAAAATATTGCACATTATAACATAAAAACATGAGAACAGAAAAGAGGGAAGGTTGGTGGGAGAGCTGAAAGAAGCTCTGAGGAACTCTGGCGGCAGCAGTTTAAATCCACTTCAAGCTCTGGCCTCAGCGCTGAGTCAGGAGCCCGTCCCAGGGTCTCATGCTTCCTAAGCCAGCACACTTGGTGCTGTGGGTGGCTGCCAGCTATTAAAACTGCCTCTGGGCAGACCACCTACCTGCTGACTTGCCATGCAGCATCAGGACCTCCAGCCTCCTTCATGTCTTTCCCAGCCTGGGCCACAAATGCAGCATTTGATAAGTCATAGGTGCTTCCTGCCAGTCGATCTGGCATGGATGTAACATTGGCTGCATTATGTTGTTGTTTCTGTTTAAATATATACATATTAATGTCAGGGTTCAATAAGTAAACATATCACAGCTCTAACTCACTCACAGAACCAGCAAATGGAATTTAATCCAAGGTGGGCTGCTGTCAGAATTATGAACACTGCCTTTGCACGTGGATGTCCAGCGCCACTGACATTGTGCACGTATTTCTACCTCCAGAGTCCTGAAAAACATTAATCACAGAACTGGCCAGAGCCCAGCATTTGTCTTAACCTCCTCCAATGTTGACCTGCTCCTGTGCTACATTTTTAATTAGCCTTGGAACAGCAAAGAAAGGTATTTTCTCCAAATTCAAGACATATTTTATAAGAATGACGACAGACTAATTAAGTTAATTCTTAAGACACCTCTTTGTGAGATGAGGCTAAGGTTGGCTTCCTCTTCGGTGTGCAGTGATGGGCTGATTAAAAATAATTACTACTTTGCCAAGGACAATTACATGAAGTTAATTAAAAGAATAAGGTTTTGCCTTAATGAAGCTCATTGGATTGTACTTGGGAGTCAAATCCCTGCCTCAAAACTTAAATGTAATTTGTCTCCTTCTTTACACATGTTTGGGAACTGCATGAACACCCGTGCAGTCATACACAGTTTCTTCCTTCTCCGAACACAGAAAGAGAGCAGAGGAAATTCTTGTCATGCATTTGAGGCTGTTGTTTTTCAGAATCAGTTGATGGATATGACCATCTATGAGAAGGCAAATGATGATTTCTCTCTCAAAGTATTTGAAGGGCTGTCACTTAGAGGAGGGCAGGGAGCTGTTCCTGTTGGCAGCAGAAGGGATAAAATGCAATCATGGGTTTAATTTAAGGGCTGGAAGGTACCAGCTGGATAGGAAAAAAAACTTTTTTACAGGAAGAGTTCTGCGACAGTGGAATCAGCTGCCTATGGAGGTGGTGAGCTCCCCCTCAGTGGCCGTCTTCAAGCAGCGGCTGGACAAACACTTGCCAGGGATGCCTTGAGCAGGGGGTTGGACCCTTGCAACTCTGTGAGTCTATGATTCTATAGTTATTTTATATTCTGCCATCTTCTGATCAAACTGGAGAAAATTGTTTTTCTGATACGGGGCTTTTGCCTCTCTACTGATTTCTGCTAATCTGATCATTTCAATTAACTTGCTAATTTTTGAATCTAGAGCATCTTCCATTTAGAGTACTAAACAGTTACTCCAGCATTTCAGTGTAACAGTTCTACGATTCTAGGAACTCAGGAATTCCTAGACAGCTCCTGTTACCAGATGATTTCCTATCCAGCACTGGAAAACAATAGAACTTTATTTTGCTGTACGCCCACATGCCTATTACAAGTCCAATGAGAGTTATTATCAATGAAGCATTGCTTGGCTCTTATGCAATTCCCATCCATTTCAGGGGTGGTTGTAAAGGAGAAATACTCAGTGGATTATACCCTTTTGCTTGTCAAATCTCTGCTCATAAACTTTACTCTCATTTGTTCACCCAACAAGCGGACTTTTCTGAGGCCAGTGGGGTAAGGTTATTGAATCCATTATTCTACAGGTCAAATATATGAGGCCAATTGAATGTTATTTTTCTACTTGTAAAATGCCGATCACATTGATATTCTCATTGCTCACATTCCAGAATGTGTCAGAATGTGCACAAACCTAATAGCCATATTCCAAAGACATAAGGACACACAAAAGGATATGATGATTTCCACTAATTCCCCTACATATGGAATCACTGCTGTACTCCTACCAGTTGTCACCTGAATCCACAAAGCAAATTACTGCATCAAAGTTTTCTAAAGTATGTGGTTGGATACAGGCCATTTAGTTTGGATTTGGTTTGGCTGTGTGAGGCTCCGTCACTTTGCTAGGGGTTGGAGTTACCCTTTGTTCCTCCACCAGGTTGAACAAACCCTGCAGCCTTTGCCCATATACTAATCTGAATGGGGCTAAGATGGTGGAAGCCTGAGAGTTCTGCCATACTGCAAATGAGAGAGGGTCTAAACACAAGTCATTTTTTGCCTCTGTCTTCACTGTGGAAGATGAGAAGTGCTTGCCCACTCCAGAACCACTGATTTTGGAAGGGGTGTCGGAAGACCTGAGTCAGATTGAGGTGACGAGAGAGGAGGTCCTACCACTGATAGACAACTTAAAAACAAATAAATCACTGGACCTGGATACCATAAATCTGAGAGTTCTGAAAGAACTCAAATGTGAACTTGTGGATCTCCTGACAAAAATATGTAATTTTTCCTTAAAATCTGCCTCCATTCCTGAGGACTGGAAGACAGTGAATGTCACTCCCATCTTTAAAAAGGGTTCCAGAGGAGATCCGGGAAATTACAGGCCAGTCAGTCTGACGTCGATACCGGGTAAGTTGGTAAAAACTGTTATTGAGGAAAAAATTAGTAGACACATTGATGAACAAAATCTATTGAGGAAGATTCAGCATGAGTTCTGTAAGGGAAGATTTTGTCTCACTAACCTATTAGTGTTCTTTGAAGGAGTAAACAAACATGTGGACAAGGGGGACCCAATGGATGTTGTTTACCTTGACTTCCAGAAAGCTTTTGATAAAGTTCCTCATCAAAGGCTCCTAAGTAAGCTCAATAGTCATGGGATAAAAGGACAAGTCCTTTTGTGAATCAAAAACTGGCTAATTAAAAGGAAACAGAGAGTGAGTATAAATGGGCAATTTTCTCAGTGGAGGGAGGTAAGCAGTGGGGTACCGCGGGGATCAGTACTTGGTCCGATGCTTTCTAACTTGTTTATTAATGATTTGGAGCTGGGAGTAAGCAGTGAATTGGCTAAATTTGCAGATGACACGAGGTTGTTCAGGGTGGTGAGAACCAGGGAGGATTGTGAGGCACTCCAAAGGGATCTGTTGAGGATGGGCGAGTGGGCATCACTTGTAAAAGAGGTAGGGATGACAGGTATTATTCCAGAATCCTGGAAGGATGCCCTTATCACACTAATTCCAAAAGACCGAGATAAATTAGATGCAATCAGTAATTATAGACCGATTTCGTTGCTGAACGTAGATTATAAAATTTATGCAAGTGTTTTGGCCGAGAGACTTAAAAAAATACTAAAGCAGATAATCAACAGAGATCAAGTGAGATTTCTTCCTAGAAGACAATTAAGGGAAAATTTGAGAACTTTAATGGATGTCTTGGAATATTATGAGGCTCATCCAGAGAAATCTGCCATTTTGATGTTTATGGACACGGAAAAAGCATTTGACAACATTTCCTGGAAATTCTTATTATTTAAATTAAAGGAGGTTAACCCTGGGGATAGCTTTAGAACCATGATAGAGACAATACATAAGAAACAATCTGCCAGAATAATGATAAACAGTGACGTGTCCCAAGAGATAAATATAGAAAAAGGTACTAGGCAGGGTTGTCCGCTCTCTCCTTTACTTTTTATTTTTGCCTTGGAAACTCTTAATTACCAAGTCAGAGAAGACTCAAAAAGGGCTCAAATGTAAAGGTCAGGAATATAAGCTTTGTGCCTATGCTGATGATGTAATGTTCATAATGGAAGACCCGGAGGAATCTTTAGGTAGACTGTTAGAAGTAATCAGTGAGTATGGAAAGGTGGTTAAAGATTAATTTGCAGAAAACTAAATTACTTACTAAAAATTGCTCAAAAAAATTAGAAAATAAAATCCAGACATCTTTTAATATTTCAGTGGTAAAGAAAGTAAAGTACCTAGGTGTCATTTGTACAAACAAAGTGAGTTCGTTAATTGAAGATAACTATAAAAATTATTAAACAAAATTAAAGAAGACTTAAATAAGTGGAAAAATCTAAATTTATCATGGCTTGGTAGAGTAGCAGTGATTAAAATGAATATCCTTCCTAAATTCCTATTTTTAGCACAAACAATCCCTCTACTGAATGAAAAGGCAGCCTTTTATAAAGAGATTAATAATCTAACGAGAAACTTTATTTGGTTTCCAAGAAAATCTAGGGTTAAATGGAAATTACTTCAAGATAGGAAGGAGAGGGGAGGAATAGGAAATTTCCAAATTGGGAAATTTATGGAAAGGTAGCAGCCCTAGTTTGGATAAAGGATTGGATAAAGTTGGAAAATCAAAGATTGTTGGCTTTAGAAGGCCATGATTTTTACATGGGCTGGCATGCCTATGTGTGGTATGAGAAACATAAAATATATTCTAATTTCTCTACACACTCCCTTAGAGTAGCTCTTATGAAAAATTGGATAAAAATTAAAGAAAAATTTTACACAAACATACCTAAATGGGTGTCCCCGATGGAGGCTTTTATTAAACCTTCCCTGCTAAATCAAAATAATTTGGTTAATCATGGAGAATTACTAGATAAGGATGGGAACATCAAATCGGAAAGTCAATTGAGAGACGAGCTGAGAATCCAATTGTCCTGGTGGGAAAATATTCAACTACAAACCAGGAAAAGAGAAGATAAAAAGATTGGGTTTGGTGAGAAGCTAAATGAATTGGACTCTACCTGGTTAAACAGTGATGATAAGCTAATTTAAAAAAAATGTATAATTTAATGATTAATTATGAAATGCAGGAAGAGGAAATAAAATCGGTTATGATAAAATGGATGAAGAATTTTGGTCATAGTGTAGATACGGATAGGTGGTTAAAAACTTGGAACTCTCTTAAATATCTGAAGGTGGTAAATTACAAAGAAAACATATATAAACTTTTTTATCGCTGGTATTGGTCTCCTGATAGACTGAGTAAATGTTTTTAAAGTGTTTCTAATTTATGTTGGATGTGTGGAACCAATACAAGATCTTTTTTTCATATGTGGTGGACATGTGAGGTGATACAAAAATTTTGGAAGATGATTAATAAGTTGATTTTTGAAATTTTGGCTTATGAATTACCTTTAGAACCTGGAACATTTTTGTTGAATATGTTACCGGATGGTCTGAAGAAACCAGACCTAAAATTGTTGGCGTATATATTAACTGCTGTGCGTATATTACGGGCCAAATGTTGGAAAGCTTCTACGCTACTGGAAAAAGTAGATTTAATTAATAAGTTATTGGACTGGGTGGAGATGGATAAACTAAGCTATTTAATTACTATGGACAATAGGGTGGATCCAACTTCTATATGGTCCAAATTCTATCTTTGGTTGGAATAATATGTATATTATTTGTATAAAGGAATATTATTAATTGTTCAACTTTAAAACTTAATAAAATGTGTTAAAAAAGTTTATAAAAACATTTAAAAACATTTAAACCGATCAGACAATTTACAGCTAAAGTGCTCACAGTAATCATTAAATCAGATGGTGTGCAATATAATACAGCACCAAAGTTCCTGACTCAGTGGTCTTCCAACTTCTTAAGATGGAACGGTTCGATCACAGACTACGGCCAGCCCTGTGCTACAGATGTTAATAGTGGCCATTGATGGTGGTGGTGGGTGGCTCCTAGTTGAAGGCCTGGTGGAAGAGCTCTGTCTTGCAGGCCCTGCAGAATTGCACAAGATCCCACAGGGCCCTGATCTCTTCCAGAAGCTCATTCCACCAGTAAGGAGCCACCAGTGAAAAGGCCCTGGCCCTAGTAACAGTGAGCCTGACATCCCTGGGGCCTGGAATAACTAGTCGATGTTGTGACCCCAACCATAGTGCTCTCTGGGGTATGTGTGGGGAAAGGCAATCCCTCAGGTATGTCAGACCCTGGCCTTATAGGGCTTTATAGGTAAGTACCAGCATCTTGAAGTGGATTTGGTATGCTATTGGCAGCCAGTGCAGTGCCTTCAGCACAGGCCGGATGTGCTCTCGTCTAGGGAGATGCATCAAAAGCCTGGTCGTGGCATTCTGCACTAGCTGCAGTTTCTGGATTTGCGACAAGGGCAGTCCCATGTAGAGAGCATTACAATAGTCTAACCTCGAGGTGACCATCACACCAGTGAGTGGATGGGCAGCATGTGGGCTATCACATGCTCCAGAAAGAACATACTAACCAGGAACTTGGTCTGACTCTTTAAACCCAACTCCCATAGAATATTTGTATTAACTAACCTATAGCCTTAATTTGTAACTGATTGACTGTTTGACTGCTTTGATTGGATTAACTGTAAATTGATTTCTGATTTTATTTTATATTGTTAGTGATCAATTTATTGGGGTATTTATAAGTAGGGTGGGTTGTGGTGTTGGAGGGAGGTAGTAGTTAATTAAAATGTGGTCCCCTAACCTGTCTAAATGTTTTCCCCCTGCTGATTGTGATTAGATTTACTAGTCAGTTAATTAATTGGGTCCTTTAACTGATTAGAGTAGGTTTTAGTTTGTTGTTAATTAATCGGTTGAATTGGGGGGGTGAATGAGTTAGTGAAACAAGGGAGTACAGGGTTGGGCTGGGGCTAGTTTTCTTTAGAAATAGTTAATTGGGTTTAGGTAGCTTCTGTACTTTGAGTTTTCTGTTGGATATTAGCTGGGTCACTTGGGAACCAATAACATCTAGCAGGGAGGACATGCAGGGGTTGGGGATATCAGTGATAGAGGGGCAGGGGAGAGATTTATTTATTATTTGCATTTATATCCTACCCATCCCACGGGCAGGCTTACGGCAGGTAACATCATTTGAATAAATACAATTTCAATTTAAAACATTAAAACACAATAACACTTTATAAAAATTAAAACAATGGGTATAGCTTGAAACAGCATCAGTTGGCTATAAAGTTCTGGCCGGATAAAAGGCCAGTTGTCAGTGGTCGGTAGACAGGTGACAGATGGGTGACAACAACCTCAGGGAGGCCATATATAGGCACCCACTGCCTCAACCAAAGGCCTGGTAGAACAGCTCCATCTTGCAGACCCTGCAAAATTGAAGAAGTTCCCACAGGGCCCTGGTCTCAATAGGGAGCCTGTTCCACCAGGCTGGGGCCAGGTCAGAAAAGGCCCTGACCCTGGTTGAAGCAAGATGGGCATCCTTCGGGCCAGGAACCACCCGGAGGTGTCGATCCTTCAAGCGTAACGCTCTTCGAGGCATACATGGGAAGAGGCGGTCCCTTAGATATGTTGGTCCTAGTCTGTATAAGGCTTTGAAGGTCAAAACCAGCACCTTGAAGCGAATCTGGTACTCAACTGGCAGCCAGTGCAGTTGGCAGAGCACATCACTAACATGAGCCTGCACAGGCATTGACGTCAGCAGGCGGGCCACCACATTCCACACCAGTTGTAACTTCCAGATCGAGCGAGTTGCAGTAATCAGGTCTGGAAGTGACCATTGTATGGGTCACGGTTGCTAGGTCTTGTGGGGAAAGATAGGGCTTCAGTAGCCTGATCGGCCTAAGATGGAAAAACACAGATCTGGCAATTGCAGCAGTCTGGGCCTCCATGGAGAGAGAGGCATCCAGTGTCACTCCCAGACTCCTCACTGTCTGGGCTGGCACCAAATGTGCCCCTTCCAGTGTGGGGAGCCTGGCACCCACATCCAACTCCCCTTGACTCAGGTACAGGACCTCCATCTTCAATGGCTTTAACTTCAACTGACTCTGCCACAACCATCCAGCCACAGCATTCAAAGCCTCAGCCAAGTTTGTAGGAATGGAAGCTGGATGGCCGTCCATTAACAGATACAGCTGAGTGTCATCAGCATACTGATGACAACCCAGCCCATAACTCCAGACCAACTGGACGAGGGGGTGCATATAGATGTTAAATAACATTAGTGAGAGGATTGCCCCCTGTGGCACTCCACATTCCAGTGGGTATCACGGGGAGACCCTCTCACCAAGTGCCACCCTCTGTCCCCGACCATGGAGGAAGGAGGAAACCCATTTCAAGGCTGTCCCCTGAACTCCTACATCGGCGAGGCAGTGGGTCAGTTGATCGTAATTGACTGTATCAAACGCTGCCATTAGATCTAAAAGTAACAGCAGCGCCGATCTGCCCCGATCCAGATGTCTGCGGAGGTCATCTGTAAGGGCGACCAGAGCCGTCTCTGTCCCATTACCAGGGCAGAATCCAGACTGAAAGGAATCAAGGATGGAAGCGTCATCCACCGCTGTCTCAACCACCTTATTCAGGAATGGTAGGTTTGACACAGGGTAGTAGTTGGTTAGGACCATAAGATCCAATGATGGATTTTTCAAGAGCAGACAAACTACTGCCTCCTTCAAAGCCTCTGGGAAAGTCCCAGTAGAAAGGGACAAGTTGACAGTTTCTCCCAGATGGAATTAGGAGATATTCCACTAAATGGAATGGAAGTGATTGGAGCTATGGTATTGCTTGGACCTCTTCCCTCCTATGTCCCATCTTGAGAAATGTCAGTTGTGGAGCTAGGAATGATTACCCATCTCCAGCACTGCTGTTGTTCAGTCCCAGGTCTATAAACAATAAGACCTCCATTCTGTGAGAATATTTTGCAGAGAAAAATATAGACCTGGCTTGTGTCACCAAGAACTCAGTGTGGGAGGGTGAAACTGTAGCCCTAAACCAGCTTGTCCCACCTGGGTTCTCAGTCCTGCATCAGCCCCGGACAATCGGGGGGGGGGGGGGGAGTGGTGTTGCTTATCCAAGAATCTTTTTCCTTTAGGGCTTTGAATGTGTCGGCCTGCTGTGAGAGGCCAAGGAAAGTTTGGCTATCTGGCTGTGCACCAGCAGATACCTTCCTGACCTGTTCGATGCAGTATTTGGGTGGGCACTGGAGTACACCAGGCTTTTAGTCTTGGGGGACTTCAATGTCCTCATTGATGATGTGGCATCTTCTCAGGCTAAGGACCTAGTGTTGTCCATGGAGGCACAAAACTCTCCCAGTTTATATTGGCCCCCAAACATCAAGCAGGCTATGTGCTGGATTTTATTTTTGGAATGGGGATTAATGTGGATCTGGTGGCTGCTGAAGCAGTCCCATGGTCAGAACATTTTGCCCTAAAGGCACACCAGGGCATGCCAAACCCTCCCTGTTTAGGCTGTGAGCGCATTTATGCTTGCCCGCGAAGCAAATGGACCCTAATAGGCTTCAGGCTGCTCTGTGGGATCTGTTGCCCCCTGGCGAATGGTTAGAAGAGCTGGTGGAGGACTGGCACTCCTGGCTCTTCAAAACCATCATCAGTATCACCCCCTGGCACCCTCTCCACCCTCAGACCAAAGCTGCCCTATGATACACTCCAGAGCTGCAGAGGATGAAGCAACAGTTGAGACAGCTTGAGCGAGTGTGGCAGCGTCCTCATGACAGAGCAGCAAGAACATCTTACATCTCAAGGTCTATGAGATGGCACTGAAGTCTGCAAAGAGAGTTCTATGTAGCCTCCATTGTGTCTGCGAAGTCATGGCCAGCGCAATTATTTGGAACCATTCAGTCATTAACCTCTTTGTCACAAGGCAAACCAAACGTTAGGGAATTGGAGATAGGCTGCAAGGCTTTTGCGATGTTATGTCACTGATAAAGTCTTCTCACTCCACCAGGGCTTCCTGACCACTGTTAATACAGTAAAGGAACTGTAAGCCTGTTATCTGCCTTCAGGTCCTATACTGGACCACTTCAGCTGGCTCTCTCCGGAAGATGTTGAAAAGGTCCTGGCAGCTGTGAGGCCAACCACTTGCCTCCTTGACCGATGCCCATCCTGGCTGGTCAAGGCCTGTGGGGATGGTATTCAGGTCCCCCTGTGAGATATCATCAATCTGTCCCTTTCATCTGGAATGTTCCCAGAAGGGTTAAAGGAGGCATTGTTTCTCTGGACCCAATGGTCCTAGCCAACTACTAAAGGTAAAGGTCTCCCTTGCTCAAAAGCCAGTTGAATCCGACTCTAGGGGGCGGTGCTCTTCTCCATTTCCAAGCCAAAGAGCCAGCACTGTCCAAAGACTTCTCCTTGGTCATGTGGCCAGCATGACTAAATGCTGAGGCGCACAGAATGTTGTTACCTTCCCACCAAAGCAGTACCTATTTATCTACTTGCAATTTCTTGCTTTCGAACTGCTAGGTTAGCAGGAGCTGGGGCCAGAGACAGGAGCTCACTCTGTCATGTGGCACTAGGGTCTTGAACTGCTGAGCTACCGACCTTCCAGTCTGCAACTTAGCCACCATGGCCCCCTACAGCCAACTACTGCCCAGTTTCAAATTTACTGTTTATGGGTAAGATAGTTGAGAGGGTGGTGGCCAAACAGCTCCAGGTTTTCTTGGATTACGCATCTATCCTTGACCCCTTCCAATCTGGTCTCCGCCTTGGTCATGGGATGGAGACAGTGCTGGTCACCCTTACAGATGACTTCCAGAGGCACCTGGATCAGGTTGGGTTGGAGCTGCTGCTGTTGTTAGATCTAACGGTGGCATTTGGCATGGTTGACTATGATCTTATGACCCACCATCTAACCAACATAGGGTTTTGGGGGACTGCCCTTCAATGGTTTTCCTCCTTTCTCCATAGTCAGGGACAGAGGGTGGTGCTCGGCAAGAGGGTCTCCCTGCAAAATCCACTTGAGTGTGGTGTGCCGCAGGGGGCAATCCTTTCCAGGCCCGTAGCTAGGGTGGGGCATTTCAGGGCTTTGCCCCCTCAAATGTGAGGCATGCCCAACAACAGCTGCTGCCCCACTCCCCCTCCCTTGCCCCTCTCCCCCTCCCTCCACTCCTGTGACATTAAAAGGGCCCTCCAGCTGATCAGTGGGAGCATATGGCCCACTGATTAGCTGGAAGTCCCTTTAAATCTTGCAGGAAGGGAGGAAGAGGGACAGCTGCATGCTTTCCCTGAACTCCAAGTGCTAATTTCACTGCTTGGATTTCAGGTGTGGGCAGCCCCCACTTGAAAAAAAACATTTAAGAGTTCCCTTTAAATGGTGTTTTTCAAGCAGGGGCTGCCCATGCCTGAGCTCCAAGCAGCTATTGGGGTTCAGGGAAGGCGTCTGGCTGCCCCTCTCCCTCTTCCCTCTCCCTCCCTCTTCCCTCTCCCCTGCTGCCCCACAAAATTTTCCCATGCCCCACCAACCCAAAATTTCTGGCTACAGGGCTGATCTTCTCACCAATGTTGTCCAACATCTACATGTGCTCCCTTGCCCACTTTGTCTGGAGGATTAGGTTGGGGTGTCACCAATATGTGGATGACACCCAACTCTGTTATTGGATGGCTGTCCATACTTTGCCCCGCAGAATCTGACAGGGATGTTGGAGGCTGTGGCTGGTTGATTGCAGCACAGCTTGTTGAAACAATCTAGCAAAGACGAAGGTCCTGTACCTGAGCTGGGGGTGGTGGTGTTGAGGTGGGTATCGGGCTGCCCACCCTGGATTGTGCACCACTTCTACCGACCCTGAAGGTGTGGAGCCTGGGGGTGATTCTGAATCCCTCACTTTCTATGGAGGCCCAAGTCACCACAGTTGCCAGATCTGCCTTCTTCTGTCTTTGGCAGATCAGGCAGTTGGCCCCCTACCTCTGCCCTGGGAGTTGGCTATAGTGACACATGCAATGGTCCCTTCCAGGCTTGATTACTGTAACTCATTATACATGGTCTTGCCCTTGAGACTGATCTGGAAACTCCAGGTAATGCAGAATGTGACGGCACACCTGCTGATGCCATCACCTGAAAGGTCATGCATTCGGCTTGTATTGTGCCACTTGTACTGGCTACCTACTGAGTACCAGATCTACTTCAAGGTGCTGGTATTAACCTTTAAAGTCTTATGAGGCTTGGGGCCAACTTATTTGAAGAACCACTTCTCCCCATATGTGCTCCAAAGAGCGTTGCACTCCCTGGATCAACACCCCTGGCCCAGAGGACGTTTGCCTGGCCTCGCCCAGGGCCAAGGCTTTTTCTGCCCTGGCTCTGGCCTGGTGGAATCAGCTTCCACTGGAGATCAAGGCCTTGTGGGAACTTTTATCATCCCATCAGGCCTGTAAAACAGAACTGTTCCACCAGACCTTCTGGTGAGGTGGCGGGCGTCCATCTCAGTTGGGCTCCCTGCTCTAGTTCCCAATCTACTGAAGTACCCATTGATCCCATCTACATGGCCCTAACAGGGTTTTTTTAATGTAATTGCTGCTATTTTACTGTTGAATTTTACTGTTTTAATTATTTTAGTATAATGTAATTTTATTGTAACGAGTCTCCAACTCTGTTTTGCTGTGATCCACCCTGAGTCTGCTTTGGAGAGAGCAGAATAAAAATCTCAAAAAGAAAAAAATAAATAAAAGTTGAGGTGAAGAAGTGAGGAATGGCCAAGTTCTGACAGCTGCTGCTTCATCAAGCTGCTGCATCCTGCAAATGTCGCTGCCCCTTTCTCTCTAATTATCCTAGATCTGTGTAATTGTGAGTGTGTTTGAGTTATTGTATGCTTGTGAAGATTCATCAGTAAAGAAACCGTTTCATTCTGAAGTTGGTCCCTGCATCTATTTCTGATGCTTCTGAAAGAAACAGGACCCCTGTATACATAGGTGATTGCTCCCATATTTGCCTATTGCCTTTTTATAATGTCTTAATTCCCCAATATTATTAATAATTTGAGGCAATCCGACTAACAATAATTTGTTAATTCAGTAGCTGTTTCCATTGATTTTACTAGAAGACACATTTCTGCTTGTAATTCTCCTACTTCCCACACTGGATGAAATTATCAAGGATTGTAGCCAGTGCTCCCTCTAAACCGTGGAGTCTTGTGCACAGAAATTCTGTTTTGTGAGCCACTGGCATTAAAGTTGTGAGGGAGCGATTTGGCTCCTGCATAAATTAGTTTGCTCTGGAGCTGTCCTGCCTGAGCTAAGACAAAAATGGGTGAGCTGGAGGCTAAAAAGCTGTCAGCTAGATCTTAATGGCAGGTTGTGGCCAATTAACTTCTGATCCCAAACTGAACATTCTTCGGCAAAGCAATGAAGAGCATGGTGGAGGGACAGCTGTTTTTTTAATTATTCTGTAATATTGTATCTGATGTGTTTTAGAATCTACTTTGTGATCCGCCCTGAGCCCGGTTGCAGGGAGAGCAGAATATAAATTGAAATAAATAAATAAATATTGTCTTTTCATAAATCGCTTGTTGCCTGTGTGCCAGCTTTCATTGTAAAATCCCTTGAGCTGTCATGGCTGGTGGAAAAGGTGGCATATAAATATCTTAAGAAACAGACAAGTCACTCTGCAGTGCTTCCACTGATGTTCTTGTGACTTTTCTAAAGTAAACGGCTCTTGTCCGCAATGAAATGAGACCTTGCCAGTCCCAGCCCTGCTCAGCAGGCATAGGCATAAGAAGAAATCAAACTTGTTCACCCCCTGTCATCAGCGGGTTCTTGGTGTCTGCAACTCAAAGGCCTCAGTACAGCTGCTGACAGGTAACACACCCAAAGGGTCCTTCTCCATCCATTCTAAGCTCCTTTGTAATTACTGAGGATGAAAGGGTATTATCCCTATTCACCACTGGGGAGCAGGTGCAGTTTTCAGCAAACCCCAGCAGGCATCTTCCTGGCCTTTGAATGTGTGCAGGCCCCGCATTTGGACCTTGGGGAGATCAGATGTGGCCTCTTGCTGGAGAGGTGTGCTGGAACAATAGTTGGGTTGTCCAATTAATTGACATCATAACAAAGGGGAAGAATATATTTCCGTTCATCATGGGATATATTAGACAGTGGTTATCAAGATTACTATGGTTCTGACGAACCTGTCATCTGCAAGACATGCCAAGCTTGATGGTCCACTGAGAACAGCTTCATAGAGTTTCTCCTGCTGCACCCAGTGACCATGGACCATTCAGGCCTCAGCTGCAGTGTTGTGTGAGAAGGGTGAGTAACTGGATGGGGTCCTGGCTTAATTGGGAACATATCCAGTATCCAGCTGGCAGATACAGTCGCCTTTCCTACACATGACTCATCCTCCCATCCCCTTTTGTTATGAATTTCCAAATCCTGGTTGAAATGTACAAATAGCAAACCTACTATATGTTTGTACTAAAATGACAGCCAGATACTACAAAGCAATATTAACGTAAATGTAACCAGCTTTTGCTGTTTCAGTACAGCATTCTTCATACAGAAGAGGACATATCCCTAGTATTGATAGCAGCCAACTGTATGGTTTAAACAAAACATATACCACAAAGAAAATGTTAACCTCTTTGGTCCTGGTCTATCCATTTGCAGATTTCCCTTATGATGCACATTAAGGGAGAAGTTACATACCACATGCTATGGAGCTGCTACCAACAGTAACAGTCCTAAAGTCATGTTTTGTGCATGTAAGACCATTTACCCAGACACCTGATATCATCATGTGTTGCTAGGGTTGCCAGTCTCCAGGTGGTGGCTGGAGATCTCCTGGAATTAAAGCTGGTTTCCAGGTAAAAGAGATCACTTCCCCTGGAAGAAAGTGGTTGTTTTGTAGGTGGACTCTATGGCATTATACCCCACTGAGTCCTCTCCCCTCCCCAAACCCCAGGCTCCATCCCCAAAATAGCCAGGTGTTTCACAATCCAGAGCTGGCAACCCCATGTAAAAAGAAAAAGAAGAGTTGGATTTATACCCCGCCCTTCACCCAGAGTCTCAGAGTGGTTTACAATCTCCTTCCTTTCCTCTCCCCACAACAGATACCCTGTGAGGTAGGTGGTGCTGAGAGAGCTCTGAGAGAACTGCTCTTGAGAGAACAGCTCCGAGAGAGCTATGACTGACCCAAGGTCACCCAGCTGGCTGCATGTGGAGGAGTGAGGAATCAAACCCGGTTCTCCAAATTAGAGTCTCTTAATCACTACACCAAACTGGTGTACTTCCCTACTCCAGATAGTAACATAGGGTAGGGGTAGGGACTCACATAGGCTTACCAAGCCCCCCGGGAGGGCGGGGGAAACACCGATTTTTAATGCTTACCCCCGCTTTTTCAAAATTGGCCACCGGGGGAGGCCATGGCTGCCAACAGGAACGCAGGGGAACGTCGGAGCCTGCCCTGCCCTCTCCCTGCCAGGCCTGAACTGTCTTAAAAGGGAAATGTCTGCAGAGAGCCTGCAGTAAAAAGCCTCATCAGACATTTCCCCTTTAAGAGCAGAGCCAGCAAGAGAAACCCCCGCCCAGAGATTAAGGAGGGACTAGGCTCTTTGTGCAGAAGGGCCTGCTTTTGCATGTGGCTTGCAAGGTTGCTGGGGTAAGTGCCTCTGCCAGCTCTTTTCCTTCTTTCTCTCTCCCCCTCCCCCTTTCTTTCTTTTTTCTGTCTGTCTGTCTGTCTGTCTGTCTCTCTCTCTGTCCCCATCCAGCAGAGGTCTATCAGTGGCTATTATTAGCCACAAGGTCTAAATGGAACACTTTGTCTGGGGCAGTGATGCTCTGCATTCTTGGTGCTTGGGGGGCAACAGTGGGAGGGCTTCTGGAGTTCTGGCCCCGCTGCTGGACCTCCTGAGGGCACCTGGTATTTTTGGCCACTGTGTGACACAGAGTGTTGTACTGGATGGGCTGTTGGCCCGATCCACTGTGGCTTCTCTCCTGTTCTTATGATATGGAAATCATATTTAGCACTTGTGTAGCACTTAGTGCTTCATATTCTGCCGAGATGAGGAAGGATTCGGTAGGGCCGTTGCTCAGTGATAGAGCATCTGCTTGACATGCAGGAGGTATCAGCCTCTTCAGCTAAAAAAGGATCAGGTAATAGGTGACATTAAAGATCTCAGCCTGAGACCCTGGAGAGCCACTACCAGTCTGAGTAGTCAATACTGACCTTGATGGACCAATGGCCTGATTCAGTATTAGGAAACTTCATTAGTTCATGTGGAAGCATGTGGAAGCAACATCACAGGATGTGACATCACAAAATGATGTCACTTCCTTTCTCCTGGCTCCACCCCCAAAGTCTCCTGGCTCCACCCCCAAAGTCCCCAGATATTTCCCAAGTTGGACTTGGCAGCCCTATCTATACCTGTTTCTAGTTTCAAACCATACTTGTTCTAGTTTAAAAATCACCATCTGCATTCATTAATTGCCCTCTTGTGGTCAAGCTAGCATTACACTGCTTTAAACAGATCCTGTTGCTTACTGCTCTTCAGACCCAAGGGAAAAAACCAAAGTGGAATTTGAAAACAGTGTGAAATGAGTGTAGGAAAAGACTCACATAATGCTATGATGTCAAAGATAGAAAACTCAAAATGTGGATGCCATTTGTGAGCGTAACATATCATTTCATTTAGTGTTCCTTTTGCCATTTAAGAGTCTTTGATTATTATCCTTGGACCCAACTAACATTTTTGTAGTGCATTCTTCTGCTATTGCTAAGAAGTGCAGTCATCAGCTAGTTTTGTAAATAAGCATTGCATTTATATGTACTTGCAAAGATCATAAATACCTGCATCCAGGGTTCCCACTAAGGTGCACTACCATGCACTCGCGCACCCGTTTTTAAACCGTAGTGCAGTGATTCCCCCACCCCAGAGCAGGGCCCCAAAGAATCCCATTACCTCTTTTGGCAGATGGACCCTCCAGAAGTTTCCCTGGCAAGCCAGGCAGATGGATGCTGGGCTGCTGGGGCTTCTGCCTGTGCTCTGATAGGACTGATGTCTTTCTTGCTATCTCCCCGTTCCATCCCATCCCTGTGCCCATCCACAGGCTTTCCTGGAGTGGTAGGGCAGGCAAAAGGAAAGAAGGAAAGCCGGGCCCAGACAAGGCAGGAAAAAGTTTGCAGGTCCTCCAGAAAAGGGGTTTTCTGTATGGCAAGGCCAGATAAAAGAGAGGGGGGGAAGAAAAAGCGGCTACTGCTGTTCTGCTTGTGCTGGGGACTCATAACATATTTTTTTAATGATGGAGGCTGTGGAGGGTGAGTTCAGGGGCATGATGCCAAGGGAAGAGAGTGGGTGTAGCCAGAGGGAAGTGCCTTGTGCTGTATCCAAGCTGGAGGAGGGTCTTGTGGCCTCGTGCTGTATCTGGGGCTTAGGGGTGTCATCGGGGGGCTCCTTTCCCTTCCCTTCCCTTCCCTGCTGCTTTGGCGGGCGAGAGGCATCTCCAGGGCTCTGTGGCACAGGCCTGGCACTTCAGTGTGTTTGTGAGTGAATAGGGGGGAGTCCAGTCTGATTTCTGAGCAGGGGGGAGAGAAATGCATGCATTGGTGTTGGAGGGGGGCTCCTTTCCCTTCCCTTCCCTGCTGCTTCAGGTGGGCAAGAGGCATCCCAGGGGTCTAGGCTCTGTGGCGCAGGCCTGGCATTTCAGTGTGTTTGTGTGTGGGGAGCCTGGTCTGATTTCTGAGCAAATGAGGGGAGGGGGTGCTTCTTTTAGCGGGAGTCCCTATCTATACCTTGTGGCTCATAGCCACTGATGGACCTCTGCTCCAGATGTTTCTCCAATTCCTGCTTGAAGCCGTCCATGCCTGTTGCCGCCACCACCTCCTGTGGCAGTGAATCCCACCTGTTAATCACTCTACGGGTGAAGAAGTGCTTCCTTTTATCTGTTCTAACCCAACTGCTCAGCAATTTCATGGAGTGCCCACAAGTTCTTGTATTGTGAGAAAGGGAGAAAAGGACCTCTTTCTCTACCTGCTCTGTCCCATGCATAATCTTATAATCCCATGCATAATCTTATAAATCATGTCATCCCTCAGGCATCATTTCTCCAAGCTCAAGAGCCCCAAGCGCTTTAACCTTTCTTCATAGGGGAAGTGTTCCAACCCTTTGATCATTCTAGTTGCCCTTTTCTGTATATTTCCAATGCTATAATATCTTTTTTGAGGTGTGGCGACCAGAACTGTTCACAGTATTCCAAATGATGTTGCACCATCGATTTATACAGGGGCATTATGATACTGGCTGATTTGTTTTCAGTTCCCTTCCTAATAACCCCCAGCATAGCATTGGCCTTTTTCACTGCAGTCACACATTGTCTCGATGTTCGACTCCAAGATCTCTCTCTTGGTCAGTCTCCGCCAGTTTGGACCCCATCACTGAGTATTTATTGTTAGGATTTTTGGCTCCAATGTGCATCACTTTGCACTTGGCCGCATTGAACCCCATTTGCCATGTTGATGCCCACTCACCCGTACTTGACAGATCCCTTTGGAGTGCCTCACAATCCTCCCTGGTTCTCACCACCCTGAACAACTTTGTGTCATCTGCAAATTTAGCCACTTCACTGCTTACTCCCAGCTCCAAATCATTAATAAACAAGTTAAAAAGCATTGGACCGAGTACTGATCCCTGCGGTACTCCACTGCTTACCTCCCTCCACTGAGAAAATTGTCCATTTATACTCACTCTCTGTTTACTTTTAATTAGCCAGTTTTTGATTCACAAAAGGACTTTTCCTTTTATCCTGTGACTATTGAGCTTACTTAGGAGCCTTTGATGAGGGCAAGTGATGCACTGTATTCTTGGTGCTGGGGGGGGAACAGTGGGAGGGCTTCTAGTGTCCTGTCCCACTGGTGGACCTCCTGATGGCACCTGGTATTTTTGGCCACTGTGTGACAGTGTTGGACTGGATGGGCCATTGGCCTGATCCAGTCATTGGCTTATCTTATGTTATTATGTTCTTATGACTGGTGAAGGCATCGCAGGAAGATCAGGGAGGGGGCCTGGAGGGGGTCGAGTTGTTGTTGGTCAGCTTTTGCAGGAGCCTGTGGGGAGGGGGAACCCATCGGTGGGTTTTGTGTTGCTCTCCCCAACTCCTATATCCCCCAACTATGCCTTTTGATCTTCTTTTCTCTGCCATTGCCAAGCTTTTTCTATTCTCCTTTCTTCTTCTCCCACTGCATCATGCATTTTAATATCCCCCATTTTCAGATTGCTCTTTATGTTCAGCCCTTCCTTTTCTCCCCCACCCCCCGAACTCCCACCATGTATTTCATTTCAGAATAGCAAGGCAGTGATCCCAGTGCTTCCCTGACTGTAGTCTTTGACCATTGTTTGCAGCATGAATCCTTTGCATGTGGTTTACACAGGAGGAAGGCCATCTCTCCTTCCCCTGTGCTGCTTTCAGTTGGCTTTATTTATTGGATTTCTTCGTTACTGCCCACCCAAAGGGTCTTGCTCTTTTAATGTAAGATTGCAAGCTCCTGTTTAACTGCTGATATGGGGGGGATGGAACTTGGGGGGAAGCAAACATGCATAGGAGCTTTCCTTTCCTTTCTTTTTGCTTTCACTTTTTTCTTTTTTTCCCCTTTCTTTTTTTCCCTTTTTCGTTCCATTTTTCTCTTTCTTTCCCTTTCTTTCTTTCCATTACTTCATGTTTCTGTTTTGTATGTTTGTAAATTGAAATTAAAAAAATATTTAAGGCTCACTCACAACTTTTATGCTCATAGATTTTTTAGCTCACAAAGTAGAATTTTTGCTCACAACTGACAACAGTTTAGAGGGAACATTTGCTTGCATCCATATGCAATTTGCAAACACATGGATAAAATATATGTATTTATATACTTAGACAAATAAATGTGCATGAGACAGATCATAGGTAGGATGATGCCATAGAGTAGAACAATACTTGACAGTAAAATAACAGAATTTCCTTTTATAAAGTTGATATTTAAATATTAAAGCTCAATCTGAACTATGTACACAGCAAGATTCGTGAATAATACTAATCCCATCATCCTGACTGTGTTCTAATTAGTGGCCAATAATACATAAAGCAGCTGCTAGTGTTAATTTAACTAGCCAGTGATTGAAAACAGTAATAATATTATCCAAAGAACTGGAAATCTAATCAAACTCACTATTCTTGGAATTCAGCATGCCAGAGTTATAAGTACTCATACATATTTTTTTTGGGGGGGGGAACAATTAAACCCCTTCTAATGCTGAGATTCAACAGATCATTGTGCTGTTATTATTTTTGGAGAAGTATTCAGCCACCAATACTATGCTTTTCCGTACTGCTAAAAATGAATTGGTTGAAGTATTATGTGCTACCTGATGACAATTCTCAGCTTTTCAGTTTCTCCTCAGCAGGGGCTGGTGCTTGTTTACCATCATCTCGCCTTTTTTGAGAACCGACACAGTGATGACTTCCTTTGCCAAACTACATAAGTACCCAAAAACATAGTTCCACTCCAAAACAAAGACTTTGTGATGTGTTTGAAGGAAAAGATATGTCAACCACATGATTTTAAAAAACAGCAATTTCTCTAATTCTTTTACAATTTCAAAATGAATTATATGGGCATCAACCACAGGGCAGCACTCCATGTTTACTCTGATAATACAAGGAGGCCCTGCAAACATGGACACCTCCTTTCACTTCAACGGAGAGAAGAGATGCCTGTGCAGAAATGAAGACGAGTCATTTTCTGTTGACTTGAAGTCTAGGCAAGAGAAGTTTCCAGTTAACTACAAATTATTATTTGTAATAACAGTATTTGAGAGAGGGAAGGAAAGCACTGTAAATAACACTGCAAAAAGCTGTTGGGTTTCAATGGCAAACTCCAAAAACACTAAAAGTCTAATGAAAAGCTAACAACTTCCTAGGTGAAGAGTGAGTTTTTACCTCATTTACAGTACAAGCCTAAACAGAGTTATGCCCTTCTAAATCCTTTGATGCCAATGGGCTTAGACTCGTGTAAGTCTGCTTAGAACTGCATTGTTGGTCTGATGGAGATTCATACCTGTAACTTCAAAAATTTCACTCAGGAGGGATCTACATAGCTAACTGCGCAAGTCAGAAATAAGATGCTAGAGTTCTGAGATAATAAATGGACTGCAGCATTCCACATTACAAATGGGGGATTACATGTTGAAAGCTCCCCATGTTTAAAACAAAATCTCTAAAAGAAAATAGCTGGACTAGAATTTTTATCTTTGCTAGTTAATGATTAGCAAAGGGTTTTTTAAGGTAAGAAAACATAAAAATGTGATTTTGCCCATCTCCAGTTTGTGCTGGCATGGTCCCCTCCATCATCTCAGGGCCTACCTCCTCAGTATGTTACAGAAGAAGAGGAGGAG
This sequence comes from Lepidodactylus listeri, assembly GCA_029233225.1. NCBI lineage: Eukaryota > Metazoa > Chordata > Lepidosauria > Squamata > Gekkonidae > Lepidodactylus > Lepidodactylus listeri. The sequence continues at coordinate 14,000,191 of JARCFY010000015.1, read as the reverse complement.
GAGGAGGAGGAGGAGATTGGATTTATACCCCGCCCTTCACTACTCAAAGGAGTCTCAGAGCGGTTTATAATCCCTTTCCCTTCCCCTCCCCACAACATACATCCTGGGAGGTAGGTGGGGCTGAGAGAGCTCTTTCGAGAGCTGCCCTTGAGATAACAGCCCTGAGAGAACTTGTGACTGACCCAATGTTACACCAGCAGCTGCATGTAGAGGAGCAGGGAATCAAACCCGGTTCTCCCAGATTAGAGTCTGCGCTCCTAACCATTACACCAAACTGGCTCACATATGCAGTAGACTCACCTCTAATCTCTTTTCATATTTGGCACAAGAGAAAATTGCATTTCTTTCATTTAATACAATATTACTTTTGCTTAGCTACAGTGCTGGTAGAATTATCTAAAAGGTTGCAAGAGCGAAAGATTTTGTTACATCTCTTGGGAGCCTTTTCTCTGGAACTGACCTGAAGTAGAACCTAAGTCCAATGAAGCCATGAAGAATTTCATACGAACTGCGCATAGTCTCTTGTCTCTCACCCTTGTCTAAACTGAGTCCATACTCATTAATGGCAACTTGGAATAAGTAAGTATAGTTTTTGGCCTGTACATAAATCAATGGGAATTTTATTTTGTCTGAAAACATTGCTTGATACTAACTTGAAAATATCGAGTGGGAATATTACATCGTATATTTTTGAATTTCTATACCCCAGTCAACTTAGGGGTCATGCATGGATAAAGCGGGCTTTTGAATGCATAGATTTTGTTGAATGTAGCTGCAGACATATGAAAGTACTTCATGCATGATTCCCCAGCATGATTTGGCAGCCCAGGCTTTATGCATGTAACATCATTTTAAAAACCATGGATCCCATTGATCAGAAATAGGGATGGTTGGATAGCGTTGGTATCCCTCAATTTTCTGCCAGCAGCTGACCAACTAGGGCTGTCAAGTCCCCCGGTAGGGCGGGGGAAACACCAATTTTTAATACTTACCCCCGCTTTTTCAAAATTGACCACCGGGGGACAAAATGGCTGCCCTGCCTTAAAAGGGAAATGTCTGCAGAGAGCCTGCCCTGCAGTAAAAAGCCTCACCAGACATTTCCCCTTTAAGAATAGAGTCAGCAAAAGCTCCGCCCAGAGATTAAGGAGGGACTGAAGGGGCTGCTTTTGCATATGGCTGGGGTAAGGTTGCAAGGTTGCTGTGGTAAGTTTCTCTTACAGCTCTTTTCCTTCTCTCTCTCTCCCTCTTTCTTTCTTTTTTCTGTCTGTCTGTCTGTCTCTCTCTCTCTCTCTCTGTCCCCATCCAGCAGAGGTCTATCAGTGGCTATTATTAGCCACAAGGTCTAAATGGAAGTAAGTGCCTCTGCCATTTTTTTTCCTTCTCTCTCTCTCTCTCTCTCCCTCTTTCTTTCTTTTTTCTGTCTGTCTGTCTATCTGTCTGTCTCTCTCTCTCTCTCTCTCTGTCCCCATCCAGCAGAGGTCTATCAGTGGCTATTATTAGCCACAAGGTCTAAATGGAAGTAAGTGCCTCTGCCATTTTTTTTCCTTCTCTCTCTCTCCCTCTTTCTTTCTTTTTTCTGTCTGTCTGTCTGTCTGTCTCTCTCTCTCTGTCCCCATCCAGCAGAGGTCTATCAGTGGCTATTATTAGCCACAAGGTCTAAATGGAAGTAAGTGCCTCTGCCATTTTTTTTCCTTCTCTCTCTCTCCCTCTTTCTTTCTTTCTTTTTTCTGTCTGTCTCTCTCTCTCTCTCTCTCTCTGTCCCCATCCAGCAGAGGTCCATCAGTGGCTATTATTAGCCACAAGGTCTAAATGGAACCCTTTGTCTGGGGCAATGATGCTCTGCATTCTTGGTGCTTGGGGGGCAACAGTGGGAGGGCTTCTGGAGTTCTGGCCCCACTGCTGGACCTCCTGAGGGCACCTGGTATTTTTGGCCACAGAGTGTTGTACTGGATGGGCTGTTGGCCCAATCCACTGTGGCTTCTCTCCTGTTCTTATGATATGAAAATCATATTTAGCACTTGTGTAGCACTTAGTGCTTCATATTCTGCCGAGATGAGGAAGGATTCAGTAGGGCCGTTGCTCAGTGATAGAGCATCTGCTTGACATGCAGGAGGTATCAGCCTCTTCAGCTAAAAAAGGATCAGGTAATAGGTGACATTAAAGATCTCAGCCTGAGACCCTGGAGAGCCACTACCAGTCTGAGTAGTCAATACTGACCTTGATGGACCAATGGCCTGATTCAGTATTAGGAAACTTCATGAGTTCATGTGTCAGCATGTGGAAGCAACATCACAGGATGTGACATCACAAAATGATGTCACTTCCTTTCTCCTAGCTCCACCCCCAAAGTCTCCTGGCTCCACCCCCAAAGTCCCCAGATGTTTCCCAAGTTGGACTTGGCAGCCCTATGACCAACAGGATTCCAGATATCTTTTTTTAAAGTGATACATAGGCCGAGGACAAACTGGCAATCTGGCCCGCTCTGCCTCCGCTTCTAAAGCGGAGGCAGAGAGGGCGTCCAGATTGCCGCAGCTGTCCCCCGTCGGCGGCCGGCACTTACCCGCATGCGGGCCGCTCTCCACGCGCTGCAGCTGGAGACCTCTTGGAACTGGTCTCCGGCTGTCTGGGCACGCATTGCTGCCGCTTCCTGCCAGTCTGGACAGCTCTCACAGCGCACAGGAAGCAGTGGCGGAAGTCAGGATGCGCCGCAAACAGGCGCACCTCACCGGACCAGCTGGAAGCCGGTGCGCCGCAGCAGAGGAGGCTCCAGAGGACGGCTGGTGGCGTGGACGCGCCGCTCCGCCTCCTATCCGGTAGGGTCCCACAGCACTATAACCAGTGCGAACGGGACGCTCTGCACCCGTTTCCCCACGCAGCTTCTGCCCCCGCAGCTGTCCCGGGGCGAAATGCCAGTCTGTCCTCAGCCATACACTCTGGCTTGGCTGCTGTACCTATGCTTTATTGGGTTAGGATCATAAATTGTGGGTGGAGTCTTTAGCCCGTTGATTGAGTAGATTCTCTGATGTTTGCCTTGAGTTACTTTACTTCAGGAGAAGTTCTGCAAAAATTCACAAATTAGCACATTGCAAATAAGCACATGGGAATGATTCATTTTTTTCAAAGGCATTATAATTATTTTAAGGCAATGGATCGGCATTTTTGAATTTGCTCTAAATTTGACTGCAGCCATATTTTATAGCTTCCCCCCCCCCTGCAACCTTGCCCTATAAAATGAAACTGGAGGCCCCTCTATTGTACTTTGAATCTCACACTTCTAGGGTTTAACAAACCATCTACAATTTCAACTCTTCATAACCTCAGAATAGCTTTATTAGTTAGAAACCAAGGTACCAATTACTGGGTGGATAAATTAAAACTTTAAAGGATTTATTTTTAATAACTGGCAAGGTAAAATACCCCTTAGCATCTAGAGTAGCAGATGAAACTGGAACTATGTTTATATATAACTTTTTATGAAAATAATAATCCTTGAATAAGCCATTGCCAAAAAGGCTAAGTTTCTGCATCCAATTTGTATCACATCTCGGCAGCTGATGTCACAATGCTGGGCTCATATATTATACAATTATGGGAAATATGACTTTCATTATCTTATTAAAGCTGGAGTTGTTATGACACAGACCATACTATCAACAGATGTTTAGTCATGGCAACACTGTCGCTTCTGCAACTTTTCCTTCTTTTGGTGCCCTGTTACCTCTGCTGATAAAGGCCATGCAGGGCTAAACAGGAAGGGCTTCTAGGTTCCTTGGCTGTTTACTGACAAGGCTCAGCTTTCAAGGGAAATTGGGCTTCTGCAAGGTACTGCCAGTTAATGCTTTGTTCCCTGTCAAAAGGCACCTCTTCTTGTCAACAAAAGTATGGAAAACATAAACCAGAGAGGGAAGCGGATAATCCCAGGAAGGGGGAAAAAACGTATTTGGATACGATCCTTACACAAACAAGAACATAGAACAGTTTCTAGATAATGATGGGGGAGGGGGGAGAACCATCATGGCTACTATAGGTTTCATTGGATCTTTCTATAATATATGCTTCTCTCATATTTTGTGGTGTTGTTTCTTTTCACCCATGTTTAGAATCTAGTATAGTATTCTGCTTCAAAAATAGTGGCGCTTTTACATGCACAATAGGTGAAAAATTACATTATGTTGACATTTTGCCTGAGAAAGACTCCTGCATATCATTTCTATAAGCTAGGGGTCACCAACTTTTTTGAGCCAGCAGGCACCCTTAGCATTCTGATAGAGTGGTGGGCTCAGCTACAAAATGGCTGCCACAGGAAGCAGAACCAGCTACAAAATGTGAGGAAATAGAGTTATGCACAACTCTAATAGCAACTCTTCAACATTTCAGGTAGAAGATCTGTTTAGAAGGATGCCTTTTTAAATGAACATATTGTTTTAGAATATTTTCTTGCACACACACAGCTCATTTGCAGTCACACAGTGAAGATCCTTGTACTTTAGCAGCTAGTGCCAAAGCAACCTTTTAAAAAAACCTGCACAGCCAGACCTCCAATGGCCAGTCAGAGGCCCTGCTGAGCAAAATCCCCATCTGTCTCCTTCTGCTTTCTAAAACTACTTGGCGGGCTCCAGGACAGCTGTTGGAAGAGGCCATGGCACCCATTGGCAACACACTGGGGACCCCTGCTGTAAGACATCATTTCATCTGATTTGTTGACTTGTGCTTTTTAAGCATTTTGGTCTGGCAACTCTTTATCTTAACAGCCCAAAATCTTTATAGCTTCCTTCCTGTCACCATATTTAAATACAGGTCCCCTGTCTTGCTCAGGGCTGCCTAGAGAGGGCACTGGAGGGACAAAATTCCAAGAGCTCAAGTCAGCTGGAGGGTCCTTGAAGCCAGAGTCATGTTGCATTCATGGGATGCGTTTAATTTTCTTTTACTTCTAATGTAGTTCTGTACGGTTGTCACTAGGTGTACAAGGAGTGCAGAACATAGTATATGGCACTAACTGTCACTTTGCTAGCTGGGCCCTTCAGCACAGCTTACTGCAAGGTTGAGGGAAACCCTTGCTTCTCAGAACCTGCTAAACTCATAAGCCAAGCCAGCATTGGAGCAAGTGCAAGCTACAGTCATTGGCAGGATGCAGCCTCCTAACAAGTTCATTATCTCTAGCAGGCTATGGTTCCCCTCTTTGCTTAGTTCCATCCAGCTTCATAGTTTGGTTTCCACATCCAGATCTTGCTAGGAGTCAGCCCTGTTAGCGTGTTGTAGAAAAATATTAATAAAAACCCTTTCATTGTCTTTTTCTTAATTTCTCTTACTCTTTTCCACACTTTTTTCCTCCTTCATTTTTCTGTCTTCTTTCACAATTTGCCTTCATTTCTCTATCTCTCTTCTAATTTTCTCACACACACCCTTTTCAGTCTTGGGGCTTTTCCCTAATGCCATTTTTGTAATTGTTTCTGGGGGGGGGTTTGGGGGGAGGGGGGGTCCGTGTTCTGCACATGTTTTGCTCCCTCTAGCGGTTGATTCTACATAAAATAGGTTTATTTCTAGTTTATTTCCCCGCAGTTTAAATCTTCAAGGAAGTAAACTAGAAACAAACCTGTTTTATGTAGAATCAACCACTAGACGGAGCACAACATGTGCAAAACAGGGGGGGAAACCCAAAGAAACAAGAACTTAACAACAAGTAAAATGACAATGCAGAAAAGCCCAACATCTCAACTCCTTCCCACCCATCCTGGCTGGCAACTTAGAACATATTTAAAATTAGTGTAGCAGCAAACCTTTGTTAATATTATGGACAGGGGTCATTTTGTAGAAAAAGAGGGGCAGGAGCTCATTAGCATAACTCATTTGCATATGCCACTCCCCCTAACATACCGGAAGTGTGTCAGAAGGCAACACCCACCCCTCAGGCTCTGCTCCACAGGTGAGTGAAACTGACCTGCTCTTCCTCCATTCCCTTCCCCATCCAATACTTTGTGCAATAAAAATAAGCGTCAAGAACACACCCTCATTCTCTTCCTGCTCCTTTGAAACCACCAGGTTTCAAGTAGACTTGAGATACCTAGGACATGTGCACCACCCAACCCTTTCCCTTCCTCTCCCCCCAACAAGACACCCTGTGAGGTAGGTGGGGCTGAGAGAGGTCTTTTGAGAACTGCTCATGAGAGAACAGCTCTGAGAGAACTTGTGACTGGCCCAAGGTCACACCAGCACCTGCATGTGGAGGAGTGGGGAATCAAACCCGGTTCTCCCAGATTAGAGTCCAACTCCTGACCACTACACCAAACTGATAAGGTGGAAGCCGCTGAAGTGTTGGTGAAATTTCTCCAGTACTTATGTGCTGTGTGCCCAGATAAAAATTGGTATACTTAGAAAATTTATATGCCACCTTGAGCAAGTCTCTGGAAAAGCAGCACACAGTCATAAAAGGAACAATGCTAAAATTATCAATATTAAAACAAAACATTAAAAATAATCAAGACCCTAGCAGGGCTTTCCCTGGGGTGCTGCGCCACTGCACTGCTCGGGGAAGCTGAAGAGGGGGCGGGGCTTGGTCATGTGCCCGCCCCCTGGGCTCCTCACTCCCGGAGCTGCGCTCCTGTGCACTCCCGCTCCAACGGACCCCTGCTTATGGACAGAAGTGGTAAGTTAATATTTCTGCATTATCTATCAAAGTAGTAAAAGGATGCTTCCCCCCCCACACACACCCCATTTACATGCATAATAATAGTATGTTAATCTGCCTTAGTGGTAGTAAATGAAGAACAGAAGTTAGAACTTAGCTTAGTTTCCATTGCAAATAGCACGGGAGGGCTCTGGAGATAAGGTGGACCAGGATATTCCTATTCCTTTCATTTTGGGCCCTGGAACTCCTATGATCATCCTGAAGCTGGTGGCCAATTCTGAGATTCCTAATTTTATTTTTTTGATGAGTTATGCATGCCACAAATCAACAGACAGATGGGCATGATGATTATTTTATTATTATAGGTGCATGGTATCAGCCAACCAAGTGATTTGTTTTGTCATGATATTTGATATAGTTCAGGGTCATATGGGGGAGCCCAGGTAACTTTTCCTTTTGGCTAGCTTCAACGTGGAGGCTTTCTTCTCTCATATTGTTTTTGCAGAACTCCACCAACATTAACAATAGTCCGTCCTTTAGCAAACCACAAACTGCCAATCAGATGCACTGTCTGTCTCTAACATGCTCTTCTTCACATCCACAATCACCCTGATGTGCACTGGTGGGAATTTCATAGCATTTATTTAGCAGTCACCTTTAAAGAAGAAGAAGAAGAAGAAGAGATTGGATTTATACCCCGCCCTTCACTCCCCAAGGGAGTCTCAGAGCGGTTTACAAACTCCTTTCCCTTCCCCTCCCCACAACAGGCACCCTGTGAGGTAGGTGGGGCTGAGAGAGCTCTTTCCCAAGCTGTCCTTGAGGGAACAGCTGGTACAGAGCTATGGCTTGCCCAAGGTCATCCAGCCAGGTGCAAGTGGAGGAGTGGGGAATCAAACCCGGTTCTCCCAGATTAGAGTCCACGCACTTAACCACTACACCAAATTTAAAGTCTTTCTGACATATTACACTAGCTTAATTTCCTACATCAATCTGTCAACTACTTGTGAAAGTTCAGAATAACAGTCCTTATTAATATATTGTGAGCGCTCTACAATGTACCTGCTGAGCGTGTAGAGAAAAGATCTGATTATTCCCCCCAGCAATACTGATTTGTAGAATGACCCTTTTGTTAAATAGTCTCCTCAGAATAAACAATGAAGAATTTTTGAGATTAAAATAGTCTCCTTATTAGCCCCTGGCCTGGCAAATAACAGGAGACCTGGGGGGAATGGCCATCAACTACAGCAGTCTCTCTAGGAACTACCAACATTTCTGGTGATTCCTAGAGAAGCATGACATCACTTCTGAATTTTCTCCAGAAGAAATATCACACAGTCAGACCAGTGGCCTTTAAATTTTTTTCCCCTCATGCTATGACTCTAAGGTCAAATCTACATCCGACTTTCCCGCTGGAATCATTCTAATTTTTTTTAAAAAAAACCATCTATACCTAGGGCTGCCAAGTCCCCCGGTAGAGCGGGGGAAACACCGATTTTTAAAGCTTTCCCTCGCTTTTTCAAAATTGGCCACCAGGGGGACAAAATGGCTGCCAGCAGGGGAACCTCGGTGCCTGCCCTGGCCTTTTGAACTTCTTAAAAGGGAAATTTCCCCTTTAAGAGCTGAGCGAGCAAGAGAGCCCCGCCCAGAGATTAAGGAGGGACTAAGCTCTTTCTACTGAAGGGCTTGTGTGCAAGGTTGCTGCTGGGGTAAGCTGCTGGGGTAAACTGCTGGGGTCTGCGAGCTCTTTTCCTTCTCTGTCTCTCCCCCTCCCCCTCTTTCTTTTTTCTGTCTGTCTGTCCACTGTGGTTTTGTCAAAGGAATAAACTGTCACTTCCAAAGAGGTAAACATCACAAGGAGAGGTTGCCTGTAGAAGGTCTGGGAGTGGGATTGTTTAAAATGTCTTGTCGTGGCTGTTTGGGTCCCCCCAATCCTCATTTCCCTTCTGCAAATAAAAGTTGGGATTCCTCATTTTTATGCCAATTTTCTGTTTCTTTCAACCGTGTCCCCCCCCCCCGCAGTAAAAATCTGCATTTTTAAAAGCATTTGTACATCAAGTAACCGGTATTTTAAGTTAGGGATGGATCCAGCTAGCTTTTCTGCTGGCGAAAAGGGGAGGACAAAGGTTCTCTTTAGCCACCAAAAAGCCTATGCTGGGGGGGGGGAGAGAAGTTATGGGACTTACATGGACAACAGCTGGGTGAAACAAAGGCCAGAAATAAAGCCTGGGAATTGGGCAAGAGAAATGAAAAAGCTGTCTGTCTGTCTGTCTGTCTCTCTCTCTCTCTCTGTCCCCATCCAGCAGAGGTCTATCAGTGGCTATTATTAGCCACAAGGTCTAAATGGAACCCTTTGTCTGGGGCAGTGATGCTCTGCATTCTTGGTGCTTGGGGGGCAACAGTGGGAGGGCTTCTGGAATTCTGGCCCCGCTGCTGGACCTCCTGAGGGCACCTGGTATTTTTGGCCACTGTGTGACACAGAGTGTTGTACTGGATGGGCTGTTGGCCTGATCCACTGTGGCTTCTCTCCTGTTCTTATGATATGGAAATCATATTTAGCACTTGTGTAGCACTTAGTGCTTCATATTCTGCCGAGATGAGGAAGGATTCAGTAGGGCCGTTGCTCAGTGATAGAGCATCTGCTTGACATTCAGGAGGTATCAGCCTCTTCAACTAAAAAAGGATCAGGTAATAGGTGACATTAAAGATCTCAGCCTGAGACCCTGGAGAGCCACTACCAGTCTGAGTAGTCAGTACTGATCTTGATGGACCAATGGCCTGATTCAGTATTAGGAAACTTCATGAGTTCATGTGGAAGCATGTGGAAGCAACATCACAGGATGTGACATCACAAAATGATGTCACTTCCTTTCTCCTGGCTCCACCCCCAAAGTGTCCTGGCTCCACCCCCAAAGTCCCCAGATATTTCCCAAGTTGGACTTGGCAGCCCTATCTATACCTGTTTCTAGTTTCAAACCATACTTGTTCTAGTTTAAAAATCACCGTCTGCATTCATTAATTGCCCTCTTGTGGTCAAGCTAGCATTACACTGCTTTAAACAGATCCTGTTGCTTACTGCTCTTCAGACCCAAGGGAAAAAACCAAAGTGGAATTTGAAAACAGTGTGAAATGAGTGTAGGAAAAGACACCAGTCAAACTACTTCAAAGGGGAGGTGTAGATTTGGCCTAAGTAAAACAAGAAGTGGGGAGGGGAATCACCTATTCCTGCCAGGGGACTGAGCACTCTGGTCCCCTGATGAAGTCCATAATGAGCAGGGTACCATGCTGATCAGCTTTATTTATTATTTATTTATTAATTAAACTTATATCCCGCTCTCTCCACCCAAAGGCAGGCTCAGAGCGGCTTACAACAAAGGTTAAAATACAGTTCATTTAAAATAACAGTCAAAATTAAAACTTCCCGTACTCTATATATCCTCCACTGGCGGCATTTCAGATCTACTCACAGGTGGGTCCCAGCAGGTGGGTCATATGTATTTCCTGTATAACAGGTTGGTAGATGTAATTACCAGCAGACAAAACTGGCAGATAGAACCGGGCCAGGGCTAAGAAGTCTACCTTAGGCGGCCCCTACTTGAAAGCCTGGTGGAAGAGCTCCGTTTTACAGGCCCTGCAGCAAATCCCGCAGGGCCCTGATGTTCTCCGGGAGCTCATTCCACCAGTGCGGGGCCGCTACTGAGAAAGCCCTGGCCCGTGTTGTTGCCAGCCGTGCCTCTTTCAATCCAGGGAGGACCAGCCGATTTAGGGTTCCAGACCGTAGTGCTCGCTGGGGGGCATATGGAGAGAGACGGTCCTTCAGGTATGGAGAGAGACGGTCCTTTGCCCCTTAGTCACTGCAGATTACAACTGCTTTTCCCCAGTTCATTTCATTTACTGGAGAAGAGGCAGTAACAGCCCAGATGTATTCAGTTGCATTCAATGGACATTCACAGATAGCAGTCCTTTACTCCTGCAGTATCTTCTGCAGAAAAATACTTGTGCTGTATACCCTCCGCGTTGCCCGCTCAGTGAGAAACATGCTGTCTCTGGTCACTTCGGAGCTGTCATCCTGTCAAAATGAAGTATTGCATTGCTGGAGTTACTGTTTAGTAAAGGACTGCTGTTTGAGACGGTAGGTGCAAACACACACTCAGAATTAAGTGCTTTGATTTCAAGGACACCTGTTCCCAAGTAAGTGTGCACAGGATTGAAGCCTAAAACTAATATCAGGCACAATCTATCTGAAGTTAAGCATTTTCAGACCTCCTGATTTCAAGGGCAGGGATTAGCTCTTCTAGCATGCATTCCGCTGCCACTGGACACTGAGTTGAATGCTCAGAACAACCTGATGGAACCCAGGATCTGCAAAGATTTAATGACAAGGACAGTGCAATCCTAAACAGAGGCTGTGGTCACACACACGAAATAATCCCCTTTCAATCAACTTTCAGTGCACTTTCCAACTGCGTTTTTACCGTGTGAACTGGCAAAATCCAGTTGGAAAGTGGACTGAAAGTGGATTCTTTAGCGTGTGTGACCGCAGCCAGAGTTGCGCTCCTCTACGTCCTTCAGTGGACTTACAAGGGTGTAAACTCTGTTTAGGACTGAATTATTGGATCAGATTCTCATACTGAACCTTGTGATCATTGGGGTTTTCTTCCAAGTTTGGTAAGATTTATACGGACAAAAGCTAATGTAAATTGTTTTTAGTGGGCGTGATGGGATGGGTCCTACCCGAGTCTAAGTTTCCACCGAGCATTTCACCAAGCAAAGTTTATTCATTTATTCACTCATTTATTAAGATATTTATACTTCTCCTTTCAATTTGAGTCAAGTCTAAAGTCTTCTTTTAGTCTAAGACTCTAAGTCTTTCTCTAGTCCAGTGAAGGAAGAGCCACTTAAGTTGGAGTAAGGTTCTACAAAACCATTCATTTAAGGGATTGCCCTCCCCTCCCCTTAAAAAACTGCCTCCTTGTTACACTGTCGAGCCAGTGGTGGAGAGAACCATCAGGTTGCAGATGACTTATAACATGTATGTAAGGTTATAAAGTCCACACCAACAAGCTTCACGAACTGCAGCAAGTCTTGTCCCAAGATCTCCAAGGGCTTAAGAAGATTCTGCCTTCTTGGCCTGCTTTCCTGTAACCCCTTAACTGAAAACGGCAGGGTTCAAGCCTCATGCATGCATTGTACCAGTGAGCTCCCCTATCCCCCTCCCCCTCCCCCACACAGTAAGCAAGACCATGAAGCACTTTATCACTGCACCCTGAGCTGGTGCAAATCAAAGTCATTCCTTTGAAATCAGCAGTACAAAGCTGATGCAAACCATCTGAAGTTCTGGTCTGGGATATTCATGCAACAACTAAAAGGATCCCACACAACAGGGTTATGGAACTTGTCTCAAATGTGTTACTTCTAGTTTAATCAGTGCACACGCACACACACACAGTTTCACTGAACTGTTGGTTATTGTTGTGGCTTCAGGGATATATAAAAAGGACACCAGAGGAAAACAAATTGCATATACTTTGGGGGTTTTTCTTTTAAAACTTTACTCTTTCTACCATTTATCTACATATCGGAGCAGCTTGCAGGAGGAAAATTTCCTGGCAGGCTGAGAAACAAAGCTACTGCAAAAACCACTAACTCCTGCACTTATATCCCCTGCCTCCCTGTGTATCATCACCTTTCAGCAAAGGGGAGTGCTGTCTGCAGTCCTTGTGGAAAGCAGCTGTCCTCTTTTTCCCAGGGACAACATTCTTGGGTGGCTTCCACGGCTCAGTGTGAATCTCTACTGACACCAAGTGGACATCGTGCATAAGATCATTCTTAACTTTTCACCCGCTCCTTCACACACACCCCAGAACACATTATCATCAAATGCCCATCATTTTTTTTCCATTGGTGTATTTATATGACTCCTTTCCCACTGACCACAGTGTGTCAACTGACCAAATAAACAAAAAACTCTGACCCATAGGTTAACATTTTTTTCCCTCCATAGAGAACAATGGAGGGGATGGGACAATCTGTTTGGGGGCCCATAGAATTGGACCCCCTGGTCCAATCTTCTTGAAACTTAGTGGGTATTTCGAGGAGAGGCCCCAGCAGCTACCCTGCAAGTTTGGAGCCTCTCCCTCAAACCCCCTTTCCCCCAGCCCCTCATATACCCTGTGAGTTTTTGCCATTGATTTCAATGGCCCATAGGAGATAATGGGGCTGAAACTGACATTCCCTTTCTGACACACTTCTGGTGATGTCAGGGGGCGTGGCATATGCTAATAAGGTATGCTAATGAGCTCCTGCACCTCTTTTTCTACGAAAGGACCCCTGGTTTTAAGGTTTTAACTAAGGCTTTTAAAACAGTAACATCTAATTTGTATTCCTTTTTATCTTGTCTGGAGAACTTTTTAGCATATCTTCAGCCATGTAGCCGGGCAGTTTGGCAGTTCTTACCCTGGTGATTCGTCTGTTTGAGTTAACTCCTGGGAGACCGAAATAATTCAGGGATTCTTCTGAAGCAGTCTCCCATTTTGAGCTATCCTGGACTTTGTATTTTCAAGGAAAGAGAAAGAAAAAGTGGGAGTTTTCTTGGGAGTTTGAAATGTACCTTACTCATTTGTTTTTGATTGACTGGTTTTACCCTACCTTTTGATCCAATCAGATCCGAAAGTGGTTTAAATAAAGTAACAGAATGCAAATAAATGTGTGGTGCTTCCGTCCTCTCTGACTATGAGTAAGGTATATTTCAGACTCCCAAGAAAACCTTAAAACCAGGGGTCCTTTCGTAGAAAAAGAGTTGCAGGAGCTCATTAGCATACATATTAGCATAACTCATTAGCATATGCCACACCCCCTGACATCACTGGCAGAATGTCAGTTTCAGCCCCATTATACCCTATGGACCCCCATTATACCCTATGGACCATAGAATTGGACCCCCTGGTCCAATCTTCTTGAAACTTGGTGGGTATTTGGGGGAGAGGCTCCACCAGCTATCCTGTAAGTTTGGAGCCTCTCCCTCAAACCCCCTCTCCTTCAGCCACTTTTTAAGCCACCACTGAATTTTGGTGGCAATTTGGTGGCAAGCTGAATTAGATCAGAGAATCTGATTTGGCCCATGGCTGCCCTAGTGCCCACTCCTGGGCTGGCGGAGTGCTGCTCCACCTTGCTGCAGCCCCAAATGACCCCTGGGTCTTACTAAGTCACTGTGCTTGTTTCCATTCCACTGCATCTCACTTTATTTCAGCGCCTCCTTGGAACAGGATGATCCATTACCAGGACATACCTCCTCACTTTCTTCCTCCAAGGACTGCAGTTCTTTCTCACTGTTCAAAGGTAGAGATGTGGGATCCTGGTGCCACAGCAGTTGAACAATCTATCATGAGGGTGGTTGTAAGAATTACTCAGTAATTCAGACATTGTGGGGTAGGTTTGGTTTTAATTCCCATTATGCCTGATGCTCACTGTGTGGTCTTGAGCCAGCCATTCTCTCATTCATAAAGATACAGCAGGGAAATGCCACCCTCAGCTTGTCGGAGAAAGGGCTGCATGTGGAGAAATGCCCTCCACCATAGAATTCGCTCCAAGAATTCACCTATTAGGAGTGCATGAGCTGAGACCTGGCTGCAAGCTTATCGCTGACCAAGAAGAAAGAGAATACGGGATGAGTCATCATGGCCCTGAGCCCAGAGCACGCCAGTTCTTATTTATTTACTTACTTACTTACTTACTGCATTTATATCCTGCCCATCCCATAACCAGGCTCAGGGCGGGTTACAACATTTCAATAAATACAATAAAATTTAACACACATTAAAAACATACAAAATTCGGCCCACTGGTGCAGCTAGGTATGGCCAGTTATCAGTGGGTGAGAGATAGCAACCTTGGGGGGGGGGGTGAGGCTTCTGTACTATCAGCCAATGATCAGGCCTTTGTTGGTTAAAACATAGTCCTTTATTCAGATACTGGAACAGGTCTCGGTGTTTGTTAGAGATACCAACTACAAAGAGTGGGGGGTTAATATACCCACAAACATAAATGCAAAAATGAATTTCTACCAATCAGCATGCACAGAAAAATGCGGGAAACATGGTGGCCCGTTTGTTCCCACCGAAAGTGTGAAATGCCATAAACATTCCCCTTCTGGCCTGTGTGACCCAAATGTGCTAGGTCCTAGGCATAACAATAAAGCATTGACAATAAAAGAAGCTTCAAGGTTGTAACCAGCCAGATAACACCCTGAGAGACTGGAGGGGGAGGGAACAGGAACAGAGGGACAGGCTCCCGATAACATTTTGTTATATGACGCGTAGATATTCAGGTCACCACCCTCCCGCCTAAAGATGTAACATTAAACAGACCAGCTATCGAGAAGAGAGGGCAATAAAACAAAGAGGCATTCAAGCATTTGGCACTACAAAGAAAACGAAAGTAACATGAGATCAGTCAGCATACATAGCACTGTCAGATTCATTAAAGAGAGAAACATTTAGTAACATTAAACAAAAAGCCAGTATGAAGCAAATGGAGAATCTGACAGGGGGCATATATGGACACCTGCTGCCTCAGCCAAAAAGCCTGGTGGAACAGCTCCGTCTTGCAGGCCCTGCAGAACTGAAGAAGATCCTGTGGGGCCCTGATCTCAGTAGGGAGTCTGTTCCACCAGCCCTGGCCCTGATTGAGGCTAGGTGAACATCCTTTGGGCCGGGGACCACCAGGAGATGTTGACTATCAGAGCGTAATGCTCTTTGAGGCATATATGGAAAGAGGTGGTCCTTTAGGTATGTTGGTCCCAGGCCATATAAGTCTCTGAAGGTGATTATGAACACCTTGAAGTGGATCTGGTACTCAACCAACAACCAATGCAGCTGACAAAGCACATGCCGAACGTGAGCCCACACAGGGATCTGGCTGAGTAAAACAAAAAGTTTGCCATCTAACAATTTGCTAGATTATCACACCTAAGGGACAGAGACTGGGACAGCCAAAAGGTCAAATGGTATTTTCTTCCTTTGGGGCAGGAAGGAGGGAGACACCAAAGGATGGATTATAAATTCTCAGTACCCAAGAAAGGAGCTCTCTTTGTTCAACTTCCCCAGATGGGCACAAGCCATGAAGGACTAAGTCTGTTCTTAGGAACCCCATCTTGCCACATGTTGAGGGACAATAAGAGAAGTCCCAGTGCTGAGGAGGACTTCAAATGCTGCAACTTCAAGAATTTCTAGCTTATCCTAATTAAACATCATTTAGGAAGGATATATATAGAGTATATGTATAGGGGATTGGGTGTTTTCATCTTCTCTTTATATCCTTTCTCAGCTTTGTGCTCTTTGTATGTTTGTTTATTAATCTCTCTTATACTACAAATTATCAAAGCCTGATCTCTGTAAGCACACCACGACTATTTGGTCTGAGGCCGAGGACAGATTGGCAGTCTGGGCCGCTCTGCCTCCGCTTCAAAAGCGGAGGCAGAGCAGCCATTCAGATGGCCGCATCTGCCCCAAGGAGGCGGCCCAGACGCATCGCGTCCGGCGCCGCGCTCCTCCAGCAGCAGCCGAGCACCACTTAAAAGTGGTGCTCCAGCGGCATGCATTCCACCCGCCTCCGGTGGGTGTGAACACGCGCTGGGAGGGGGAGCCGCACAGCGTTCACACACCGCCGTAGGAAGCCACCCGCAGTCTGAACGCTGCGGGTGGCTTCCTTCCGGCGGCATGCAAATGCCGCTCGGCGGGGGCAATTCCCCCGCCTTTATTCTGCTGCGCCATGGAGGCGCAGCAGAATATGAGTCTGTCCTTGGCCTTTGTTTCCAAAGAATGGTAATGAGGAGGGGCAGCAGGTGAGCTTGCCATCCCTTCCAGGGCTTGTGGGACCATTTCCTTCACAGAATGAATAAGATCCGCACTTAAGAAAGAGTGCTATATAAATGTTCGATATTGCTATTATCATCCTCACCATGTAATCACTGTTTCTGTTGCTGTTTCTTGTTCAGTCTGCTTCCACTGTCTCCTCAGACTCTTGCAGCACTTCCAAAACTGCCTCATTGCGGCTGTACTAAATATAAAATTGTTGAATGCTATGGAACCAAACTCTGACCACTTGCAAAAACTTAAGAGTCATAGGAGGAAAGTCAGGAAAAAGGATAAAGTGTTCTCCTATGTGAAATTTAACCATTCTAGTTTCTTCCTGTAAAAGAGCTTAAGGTTTCAGGAGAACCTCTTGCCTTGCAGAGTGGGGTTTGCAGCTTTGTTTACAGTGGCCACTGTGGGTACAGACCTCCAGCTTTTAAACCCAAATAATTCAGCTTTCATTTTCATCCAAGATTATCCTGGTGCCATAATTTTTCCAACCACCTGGATTATTTGTATGATACCATTGATAGTGGATTTTTAGCTACTAGAAGTTCCAATTATACGTTTTACTTCAATGAGTCAGAAAAATGTATGTGGGCATTCTTCTAGATAATAATTAATATAGGTAAAACGCGAACACTTGGAGATGTTGTACTTGAACTTCTCTTCCAGTTGTGGTTTTTCTTAATGCACCTCTGGCAAATAAAAACCCTTCCAGAATTTCTGACTAAGACCTCTACAAAACATGGAATCCCAGAAGGGATTTCTGTGGTACAATAGTCCATGGCATTGCAACCCAGATGTTTTTGGTGTGAAAGAATATGGATGACCTGGGAATTGAAGCCAGGGCTCTTGGCTCCTTTCCAGCTGCTCACCCCAGGTCCCCACTGGTCAATTACTTTACTTGATGCGTCTAATCAACAATATTATATATGTGATGTTATAAACGTTTGTGTTTAATATTAGCTCATAACTCAGCATCCCAAACCAGATGTTTGAGGTGAGAAAGAAATTGATGAGTTATCAGAGGATTGGACCCAGGCCTCTTGCCTAACTTCCAGATGGCCCTACCAGCTGAACTGCAAAACTAGTGGGGTTACCTCCCACTCCCTTCTGGTCAATTTCTTGTCATGAAAGGGAAATAAAAATATTTCTGATCTCTGGCACCCCATCATGTACCAAAAACGTGAGAAGAGTTTTTAGAACGATTTCTTTAAAAAACACATTAAAAGCACAGGTGTCACGTTTGTATCAAGGGAGGTATGGTTTGAATGGGACAATTTAAACTTAACCCTACGCCCTTTATATTGGATGTAATATATATTTTACCACCATCTTCATACAATTGCTGGCAACACATGGATGGACTGCTTACGGATTCCTCTCAGGAACATTTAAAGGGTAGCACTGTAATTCTGATCCATATTAGTACCAATACAAACATGATATTTCAATACAGGAGGGTTCCTATTCTCTCTCTCTCTCTCTCTCTCTCACACACACACACACACCTTTAAAAAACTCTTTCTCTTAGCAGAAGGATTAGGTGAAAATCTGGTCATACAATAAACTGCATAGTTTGTATAAAATGTGCATAAACTTTAACCACAATGATTTTCCACCACTGTTATAACTCATGTTTCTGTGAAACTTGTTTAAGTGATCAAGTAGCTAAGGGGAAAATGCATTCCACTTGTGTGCAAAGCCATTTCTTCCGTTTGCAGCTTCTTATTAGGCAGGTACAGTGCTGGAGAAATACAGACACTTTATCTCTGCATTAAAAAAAATATTTCTTTCACTGAAGCTTCTGAACATCTGATGGAGATAATTAAAACAAGCTGATCTCAGGTGGGAAGAAAGGCAGTTTGGTTACCATTTTCAAAATGACTAATTAAAACCTTTCCACAGATGCAAATATGTGCTTATTTCAGGAACAGATGGAAGCTAGCACTTATCAAATTCAAGTGCTATCTTTTGTCTCACTTTTAGTTGCCAGATTCAAAGGATCTGTGTTTGAATGCTGTGCCAGCAGATTATATCATATGGTAAAGGTTAGTTGGTGTTCTTCAGGAACCCACTCAATGGTTATCTCAAAAGACGGTAACAGATGATGACATCTGCAATGGAACGAGCACAAATACCATGACTGACAACATCTCTCTCTTACGTCCACACAAACGTGCATACATCAAATAGCTAGTATTCCTAGGATAAACAATAGAAAACAGATGCATTAGTTCAGGGGCGTAGAGTTTCCAAATCTCCGGGGGGGGGCGAGGGCTTTCTTGTGCACACACGCTTTGTGCGCGCGCACACACGGGACTATGTCCCCACCGCTCCTCTCCCCCCCCCCGGCCCCAGGGAGGCAGGAGGGCAGGCCGGGGGTGGGGGGGAAGGAGCGGCGGCGACGGCCAGCTGGCCGGCTGACTGGCCACCGGGACGAGGGAGAACGAGCGAGAGAGAGACGCGTGCCTGAGGTGGTCTCCCCGACACCACCCCTTCTCCCTCCGCCGCCTCGTGAGGAGTGGCTGCTTAAAAAAAAAAAATCAAATAAAAAAACTCTCCCTCAGAAATCCCCCCTCCCCCCCCCCCCCAGCAGAGGGACTCTGAGGCGGCGCGGCTGCTGTGGCAGCACCGGCACTGAGAGGACGACTGGATGAGCAGGCAGGCGGCAGGCAGGCCGGCCCCCGGTGAGCGTGAGTGAGGTGGAAGAGGGACGACGACGACGACAATTCGCCGGCTGGCTGGCTGGCCGCCTCGAGCCCGGTGGTGGTAGCAGCAGCAGAATGAGGAGCAGGAGCAGCAGTGCTGCCACCGGCGAGCACTCCATTTTGCCAGGGGAGGCTGAGCCCCCCCGGGAAATTTCGGGGGAGGCTCGAGCCCTCGAGCCCCCCCGTAGTTGACACCCATGCATTAGTTTGTTTTAAATCATGCATCTTGATTTAGGGTTTGGCAGTATTTGGCCTTCTCCCTCCATGAAGTCTGCATTTGTAAACTCAACCCTTGTCATTCATTGCTGTTGTAATTGGGCCGGGATGGGATGGCCAAATGAGTCCAAGAGGTAATAAACATCTCTCTGCAGGAAGGTTGGAAAACTGCCTTGAAAAAGGTAGTCATGTGACCCCTCCTGAAGAAGGCCTCCCTGGACCTCTCTGACCTGAACAACTATTGCCCAGTGGCTGACGTGGCATTTTGGGGCCAGGTGCCGGAGGAAGTGGTAGCCACACACCTTCACGCAGTCATGGAGAAGATAAATGATCCTGAAGGGGGTTGCATTCTTTCAAAGGAACAGGGTTCAGGACTTGAGAATATTGCTGTGTGCTGACTACAGTTCGAGACCAGATTTCCTCTGTGGCATGTAGTGCCTTGCTGTTTCTCAAAAAGCATGATCTGGCCACAGTGATCCATGTTCCGATAATATCCAGGTTATTTATCTATTTTACAAAATTTATATCCCACCTTTCTACCCTCACAAGAGCCCCCAAGATGCTACCAATTAAGACATACACAACAAAATTATATTCTAAAACCATTAAAAATTGTTGTGGTGAGTTTTATGTGGGGCTTCCTTTTAAAATGGTCAGGAAACTTTAGCTCCTTCAAAAATGCAGCATCCAGGCTATTGTCATGGGCAAAATACAGGGATTGTATCACCCCAGAGCTGAAAGATCTGCCCTGGCTGTTTCCAGGCAGAATTTGAAGTGCTCGTCCTTACCTTCAAAGCCTTGGAGCCAGGGTATTTGAAAGGCTTACAAGGAAAATATTTACAAAATGTTTTATAGATGGCATTGGTCGCCAGACAAGATTTCAAAATGTTTTCCTAATGTACCCAACAATTGTTGGAAATGCAAGACAAATATTGGAACATTCTTTCACATGTGGTGGCGGTGTGGGAAGATTCGAGAATTTTGGAGAAAAGTGCAGGAAATAATCGTAGAAATTTTTAAGATTAAGTTACCAATGTTACCAGAACTGTTCTTATTGAATATTTTTCCAGAAAATATAAAAACAGATTGGGAGGTAATGACTTATATCCTTACAGCAGCTAGAATACTTATAGCTAAGAACTGGAAATCAGATAAACTCCCTTCAAGAGAAGATTTAAGATATAAACTGTTAGAAGTTGTAGAAATGGACTAGCTGAGTATGGTTTTGAAAAATAAGCTGGAAGATACGTTTTGGAAGAAATGGGATAAAGTGTACAAATGGCTAGGTATTAAAATTAAGAAAGAGATCACAAAGCTTAGTGGTAAGCCTTAAGAAAAATTGTGTTAAGTTAATTTAAGTATATCAGCTGTATTGGCTTCATTATGTCTTGTGGAATATGTTTATGAAAAACCTAATAAAAATGTTATTTAAAAAAAAGAAAGGCCCACCATATTGGCCAACCCACCAGTTAAGATGCGCATCACAAGCCTCATAAGCCCCACTCTCTGTGCCCCTGCCTTCAGAGATGAGGCGGGTGGCAACGAGAGAGAGGGTTTTTCCAGTAGTGGCATCTTGCCTAGGGGAATGCCTTTCCCCTTGAGGTCTGCCTGGTGCCTATGCTGATTTCTTTCAGGAGCCAAACCAAAACATTTCTGTTCACCCAGGTTTTAAATTAGGGGATAAATATTTGACATTATTTTATTCTAGAAACTGTCATTTTAAACTGTGTATGGTCCTTTTAATGATCTATGTTTTATGTTGGGCTGGGGGGGGGTTAATGCTGGGTTTTAATTAATATATTTTAATGTTTTGTTTTTATTATTTTTTATTTTGCAAACTGCCGTGGGCAGGTTCCTGGACAGGCAGCATTAAAATGTTCTAAATAAATAAAATTCCATAGCCAGGGAGCAAATTCCATCCAACTGGAGTAACATTAAGTGACCCAATCCCATGAGTAGGGGGTAATGATGCTTGTTCTGCCCATGGAAGGGTCCCTATCCACCAGCAGGATCATTACAAATTCCCCCAGTTGCCCTTGGAACTGACCGATCCCCCACATGGCTTGGGTAACACTTCCCCATGGGAAGCAAGAAAAATGATGAGATATGGGCTGGCCAAGGCTATAGAAATATGTATACTGGGAAACACCCCCCCTAGGGTTGCCAGCCTCCATGTGGGGCCTAGGGATCTCCTGCTTTTACAACTGATCCCCAGCTGACAGAGATCAGCTCCCCTGGAGAAAATGGCTGCTTTGAAGGGTGGACTCTATGGCATTGTACCATGCTGAGGCCCCTCCCCTCCCCAAACTCCACCCTCTCCTGGCTCTACCCCCAAAGTCCCCAGATATTTTCCAACTTGGACTTGGCAACCCTACCCCCCCAAAGAAGATAAATTGGAGGATGATCGACTACCTCAGCACTGAAAGCACTTGCCTTGATGGCCTAGTTGCCTCCATTTTTGAACACCATGTCCTGTGGCCGAGGGCAAGACGGAGTGTGCAAGAGAGGTTTGTAGGACAAGAAGTATATTTTGCAAGACAGGAGACTCCCACGCTAGAGCTTCACCCCAGTTCAAGGGGCTACATCAGCAATCAGCACGGACTGTGGACTGCACAATTTACACCTTTATGTAGATATTAATACTGCTTATATAATTTCAGCTTTTAAAAAAGTATATTTTTGCAGAATATGTCCAAGTGGCTTAATGAAGTGATCCATGCCAGCCTCTGCAGAGGGACACACACACAAAAAAAAACTGGCTCACCAGGAGGCTGCACAAGGGTACAATTCCTCTCTTTATGCCAGTGGTGATCAGAGAAATCCTGAGTTAAATACAATCCATCTTGATCAAGTTTTCCTCTAAACCCTGTGAAATTATCATAGCTCTTGAAATATACTGGGTTCAGATGCGTAGAGTGATATCAGCTCATAGTTTATTAAGTGAGTTAAGCCAGAACAAGACAACACTAGCAGGGCCTAAGCCCTGCTTATATGCATGCAAAACACTCCACCACACGTGCACACACTCCCCGTGATAGGCGATTTACAAAAAAAAATTACTACTTGATTGGTTTACCCCGAGTCCTGGTCGGCTATTGTTCTTGTGCTCCAAGCTCAGCCAGTCTCTAGGGTGATTCAATCAGGGATGATTCAATCCCAATACATAACACCTCTTAAGCATCATCCCATTCCTTCTGATACTTCCTCCTCAGTAGTGATCACCAACAGTGCTTAGTTGTGGAGGAACCCTCCAATATCCTTAAAAACCAAACAAACAACCCCCCCCCAACTACTTCAATTAAATTGAACACCAAATCTGCTACAATTTACAAAATGCTGCCAGGGCCGGTGCCAGGTTGTTGGGTTTTTTGCACACTAGGCGAGGCTACCTTCTGACGCCCCCCTTCCCCCGTGCACCCACCAGTTTTCAAACATAAATGCATTTTAGGAAGAATGAAAAACACAAAACTTGAAATTGCTGATTTCCTCTTCTTCTTTTAATTGTGAGAACAAGCTATCTGCTGCAGTATTTTTATCCTGACAAACCAAAAGACTTGGACTAGATTCACTGCAGGTGAATAGCTCTGGGACAGAGGATACTGCTGGCATTAGCTCCTTTCTCTGTAGTTGAAAGGGAGTTGTATGCTAGAGAAGACAAGCACAATGATCTACCTCCAAGGGCTGTTGTTAGGGCTGTAAAGTTAACAAGAGCCTGAAAGATTTCTGAACTGTTATCCCAGCTTAAGCTTTCACATCCTAAAGCCCACTTCTGCATGTGCCGTGCTGCCAATACATGGAGCCACCTTGTACTGAGTCAGAAGGCTGGTCTAGCAAAGTGGTTTTCTTTCACATCACCAACTATCTTACTGATTGACTGAATGATTGATTGATTTGAGTTGTTAATC
Organism: Lepidodactylus listeri; assembly: GCA_029233225.1. Lineage (NCBI taxonomy): Eukaryota > Metazoa > Chordata > Lepidosauria > Squamata > Gekkonidae > Lepidodactylus > Lepidodactylus listeri. Next base: position 13,976,883 of record JARCFY010000015.1, on the reverse strand, counting down.
GCCCTATCCCAGCTTCTGCTGGGCTCTGGGCGATCTACATGACCCAAAGTCATTAAATACAAAACATTAAAATCCATATATAACTTTCATCAGGAGATGAACTGAACCTCAGACCTTCTGCATGCCAAGCAGGTACTCTGCCACTGACCCACAGACCCTAGGGTAGGGTCAAGAGAAGCTTAATTTCTTGAGCAGTACTGGAGCTGAGATCTATATGCAATGCTTGCTGTTACTGACCCCTGGCTGCAGGCATTGCTCTGCCCAGAGGGACCTCCAGTGTGGGGGGGATCCCTGAGCAGCCTGGCCATCCCGTAGCTGGGAGGAGAGGTCTTGTGGATGGGCTCGTGTCTTCCCATTTGCACGGGGGCTTGCCTGCCCGGTGTCATGCCTGCTCCTGACCCAGCCCCTGCTGAACAAGATCAGGCTCCTTTAACGGACTTAGACACACATCCAGAGGAGTTGAGCCAGCAACAGGAGCCACCGGGGACTGGTCAAGCACCTGAGACCCATCAGGCTCCTCCTGGAGAAAGCCATAGCCCCGAGTCATCACCTCCACCTGTCAGGCGTCTCCGTGAAAGGAGACGCCAGGAATTAAGAGACAGAAGGAGTGAGGCACGCATGAGGGCCAGGAGATCTATCAGCCCAGAGTATTAGCAGACGCTGGGCCGTGGCCGGCGGCTGCTAATTGGTTAATAAGCCGGCACGCTTTATCAACAGCCTGTCAATGCCCAGCAAATCGTGCTGGCAATGAACGATCGTCATCGACGTGACCTCGCTCTGCACCCTCCTGAACTCTGTTCCTGAAACCCGGCTGCTGGACTCTCGGACTTCTGACCCCGGACTTGGCATTTTGGACTTCGGATTGGTATTTGGACTTTGGCTTGTCTTTCTGATTTGATTCCTGTTACCTCTGACTCCTGGCATTCATGCTCTCCGGCTCTGACTTCTGGCATTCCTGTTGATGATTCTTCTGCTTCATCCTTCGGCTGACTGATTTATGGTTGTGACTCCTGAACTGTTGTTAATGCTTGCCTTGTAACTCGAGAACTCTTGTCTGCACGCCTGCCGGCTGCAGCTCTGTCCCAATCCAGAGGCTCAGTCGTGACACCCGGGGGCGGGGGCGGGGGGGAGATTGCATTCTGGCCTCATCTCTGGGCTGGCCACGCAGAGCAACATAACACCAAGGGATGGCACAGGTCAGGGCTCGGCACAGTGTTGCCGCTGTCCTCTGCCATTAGCCCTCGGTCCACCATGCCCATGCCTACGCGCAGATCGGAATCCGGACGTCTTGGGGGGCAGGCTTGCTCCTCCTCGGCTGCTTGCCGAGCTCCTTGACAGGACCTCCCACCACCATGTCTGCCTCGGAGAGGTAGAGAAGAACAGCGTTAGTTTCATTTTCCCGCTTTCCTGAAGCAGCGAGGGGGCATCTCCCTTCCAGCAACTCTCAGCCGACGCCCAATCACCAGCCGGGCGGGCAAAAGCAGAGTCACCAGAAAAAGGCCCAGGGAGGAAGACAGACCTTGGCAGGGAAACTCCTCTTTTGCACTCCTTTGGGCGGCATTCAGAGGCGCCTCGAGAGGGGAGACCCTTCCTGTTGCACTCCAGCCGACTGGCCTGTGGGATGTCCCTGGCTGGGACTATGGAGGGGTGTCCTGGCTGGGCTGGTGTGTGTGTGTGAGGTCAGAGGTTTCCAGCATCTACCCCCCAAAAAATTATCCTGGAAAGGTCCCCCAAAGACAAGGAAATTGCTCAGGGAAAATTGGAAGGCAGTGGAGGGTGCAGCAGCACAGATTTTTTTGAGGGGAACTAACCACATCCATCTGCCCCTTTCCATTTCATGCTGGGGGAGAAGGCAAGGCTGGAGGGGTTTGGATAAGAGAGCCAGCCCCTGAAGCCTTACCCTTGGCTCCCGTGGGTGGGGGGTGAGGCAAGCGCTTGGCCTCGGTGTCGCCTTCACACTCTAATTGCCCTTGTTTAGGTTGAGAGCCAGGAGGGTTGCTCACCTCTCCCTCCCCAGCTGCTGGTAAGTGAATGAGTGAGTGCCAGCCAGCTGGCAGCCAGCATCCTGAGCTGAGTGGGCAGTGGGAAAGGGGCTGCAGAGATGGATGGGAAGTGACAGGGGCAAGCTGGCTGGGCAGAGCGTGGCGAGGGCACAGAAGTGCACAATGCTACCTGCCCTCCTGGGGATCCAGCTGCGTCCTCTGAAAGCGTGAATTGGAACCTTCACAGGGGCTGCCACTGGCCACCATCCCCTCCCCACCAAGCCCATTCTCCTCCTTCCTAGCTTGTAATGGGGAACCCATCCTCAGGGGAGCCCAGTGACGGCGTCTCTCCAGAGGTGAAGTGAAACCAGGCCCGGTGCTGGGGAAGCCAGTGGGTGGAGAGGGAGCAGCACGGGATCCTGGGGGAGGAAGGCCCAGGCCAGAGCGCTGGGCTGTAGCAAAGGGAGAGAAGAGGTGGGACTGGCTGGCTGGCTGGTGGCAGGGAGGGCTCGGCCGGTCGCTCCTCCTACCCTGGGAAGGAAAGTGATACACAGCAACTGCTGCTGCAGCACCCAGGTGTGAGGGGGGCCAACCTGGAGGTGGGGGAGCCCAGGCACCCAGGCACCCGGGCACCGAAAGCAGCAGCTGGGGGACTTGGAGGGGCGCTGATTATCTTCTGCGTCCCTCTGAGGTCTGTGCCCTAGGCGGTCACCTAACTTAGCCTAATGGTAGCACCAGCCCTGGATGCTGCAGAATTGCCTTCTGCTTAGTGGAGACTGGAACACCACCTGTTTTGTAGCAAGTCCAGACTTTTAAGAATGCAGTGGTCCCATGGTACTTTAAAAGGGCATGTGTTCTCCAACAGTGAGTGAAGCAAAGCACAATCAGGACATCCTGTCACCTTTACAGCAGGTGAGATGAGCTACTAATAGCAGCAGAGATGTGGCTGAGCTGGTCTCGTGTTTAATGTTCCCTTTTCTCTGGCCGTGCATGAACTGCTGAATTGGCAAAATCTCCAAGTGCAGGGACTGGACCTCCTTGGTATGGCACGCCAGGTCTGAAAGAATGGTTAGCTGGGATAGTTAACAGGTGTTTTTATTGCTAATTGAATCTGTAGCTCATTAGGCCTTCCTGCATTATGCAGATCCTGAGAAATGGTTCATCGTTATTTATTGGGAAGACAAAATGCCTGACAATAACTTGGAAGGAGTCCAGTGTTCTAAGTATTTAGCAAGGTTGCAGTGGAATAAAACTGTAGTTTCTAAAAGAGCTGGCTATAGAAAGGCCTTATTTCGAAGGATGTGTTTTGTCACTGGGGACGTGAAGTACATAGGAAGGAATGTGTTGCTCTGCACCTTTCTCCTGACCCAGGAAATACACTGATCTCAGTGCCAGAGCCAAGATTTCCTATGTAGCTCTAGCACCCCATATACGCTGAGAACTAAGCCAGTAGATACAGTATGGTGGTTTCCAGGCATTGCTGGGCTGCATGTCACAATACCTTTGGGCCACTTCACAGCTTATACTAGTCACTTCCCTACAGGAGACTCTATTTTGCTTTCATTGTTGTTCTGAACACAAAGGCATTTGCAGGGGCAGTGGAGCATCCACACAAGGATTTCTTATGGCTTCCATTCCCCCACCACTACCCGGCTTCTGGGGGGCTTTTTGTTGGAGAAATGAGTATGAAAGACAAGACCTGGGATTTCAGTCGTTATAGGGTTAACCTATGCAACTTGTTGTGTTTCTTAGTTTAATCTGGAAGTGCCTGGCAGCTGGCCAATTAACTCTAAGCCCGGGAAACCTAAAGGTGTACTGTCTTGCTAATTGGTCAATGATATCAGGTGTTTCCTTTCAGGGGTCAAGAAGAAGGAGAGATCCTCCATTGTAATTTCTCTCTCTCTGTAGAAGGATGTCTTAGTGTGCAGACGCAGCACAATGCTGCTTAATAAGTATGTTTTGTTTATTTGTAGCTAATCCTGTTTCCCTTTTTCCTTTAGTAATAAAGTTCTTTTAAACTAAAAGAAGCAATCTCTTCTTTCCCGAAAAGCAAGATCCATTACTCTGAATTTTCTTGAATATTGGACAAAAGTCCTAACACTTGTGAGGGCATTCTTTGTGTTTAGTCAGTCATAGGGACATCACTATAGACACTATAGTGATGAATCTACTACTGATTTTACCCAAGGAGGAACTTGTGGGTGTCAATGCTCCCTAGTCTGAGGGATTGCTGGTAAGGGCCTGCAGAATGCAAAATTACAAGCCCCTGGCCCCTTTGACTATCCCAACAACCAGAAGCCAAGGGGCAAGCTTCTAACCTTTCTGGGACTAAACAAGAAAGGCAACCCTGCAAGGTAGGCCACTTGCAGGACAAGTTTCCACAAAACAATTAACCTAGTAGGTGAACACTTGGTCTCGATACTGGAATTAGGTTGAAGCCACCTACTGAACAAAACACCACAAATGTGATTTAAAAGAATTTATTAAAAGTATGCGGGGAGATTTCAAAAAGATCATTAGCAGTGAGGAATCAAAATAACAAAGTTAAATTCAAGAGACTAGCTACACATTGGTTCAGAATTAGCAGATGTTATTCTACTTAGCTGAAGATGTTCAGCATTCGAAAGTCCACTCAGTCCAGGGTAAGCATTGGGCAGGCAGAGGGCCAGACTCACAGCACACAAGCGTTCAAGGTGGTTCTGATGTCACAAGCGGGAACCAAGGCATGAAGGCTTCCGAAAGGAGAGCCACACTCTAGGTTGCAAAAGCTACATGCTCTGGGGCCTGATAGACCAATCCGATCTCCAGCAGATTATGTCAAATTGATGTAAGCCTGTTACTAGGCATACGACCTAAAGCAGGAGTGTCAGACATATGGCCCAGGGCCAGAACCAGCCCATCCTGGGCTCTTATCTAGCTCATGTGCAACTGGTACAATGGAGAGGAACAGGAGGCGGCTTGGAGGGAGTTTGCAGAGCCGCTCTGTGCTTCAGCATGGCAGAACAACCTCATCTGCAGCTGTCAAGCAGAACCCCTTCACTTCGGTGGCAGCCTCACTGGTAAGCTGGTAGCTGCTGCAGCCCCATTCATGCCAGCTCTGGGTTCCGAGGTGAGGTTGCACACCCCTCCTCTTGGCCTGTAGCTTCAGGGATGCAGTCCCAGATGGCCCCGGAGATCAGCGTTTGCACATGGGGAGCACAAAGGATCCTCTGCTGGAGCCTGCTGGCCGCCAGCGCCACTGCCATATTTGTGCTCCCCATGCGGCAGCTGTGCTTTGGCCCGGGGGGGGGGGGCATTCTGCAGCAGTTTCTTCTACACATCAGGGGCCTAGTCCTGCCACCAAGCATGCAACTTGGTGGCTGGGCCTCCATCCCCCATGGAACACCCGGCAGCTGTCAGAATCTGCTGATTCAGACAGTGTTCTTTCTCTTACAGTTATACCTTACATGTTTGAGTGCTGTTCTTTTGTACTGTTCTATTGCCAACTATGTATGCTCAATGTATAATTGTGACTGCTATGCTATAGTAATTACCTAGGCCGGGAGTTTGTAACTGCTAAGGCGGGAGGGTGACACCTGCAGTGTGTGGGAACAAAGGGCCTCTCACACCGCGGCCTCTACATTCCAGCGGCCCCGGCTGGGACTTCAAGGGAGGATGCTTCTCATCCCTTATCACATGCAAAAGCCTTGAGGCCATTGATTGTTATGTGAACTGGTAACATCTGAGGGGTCTGGTTTTGGGAAGGGAATTTACAGCTTGACACCTCACTTTCTTTCCTGTGAGAACCAAACGGTCAGGATCCTGTTTTGCCTGTCAATTTTCCCCTATAGTGATTGGCTACCTATGGGTAATTCAAACTCCTTGGAATGGTATAATAGACCTGCCTGTATTATCTGTCTCATCTCTGACAATAATCCGAGAAGCTGTACTAATGTAGAGATTGGAAATAAAGAACTTTGGATTACCAACCAAGATCTGATCCTTGACTACTTTGCGCAGAACTCTCACAGATTGTCAGAGATCTGTGACTAGGACTCAGCCGTTCCTGAGCATGTCAGACGACGGCACGGTTCCTACCCCTACTACCCCCGAAGATACACCCACCACCCCGGTGGACCAGGGGAACGGTGGTGGAGGCGGCGGAGGGGAGCCCAAAGTACCGGTGACTACGATTCAGGGGGCTCACTACATCCCGCGCCTACCTCCTCTTCAGAGCGTGACCCCGAAGTACGCCTGGAGCCAGTTCGGTCGTGGGACCGTGGATTCTTGGGTGCACGACCGGAAAGGGGCACGGGTCTCGGTCCCGGGCGATCAACTCGACCGAGGGAGGCCGAGCTACCTGGGAGAAGACCGCGAGCAGATCTACGGAGGAGATCCACGTCGCCAGTCCATGGAAGGAGAGAGGACCGGCCCGTATGGGCCCGATCCATACCGAGAAGACCAGATGCAATCCCTAGACCGGATGATGGGAGATTTGCGGTTCCAGCTTACCACCGAACTACGAGAGTTAGCCCTCGATCTCCAATATCAGTTCCGGGACGCCATGCGGGCCATGCAAGAGGCTCTTCCAGCCCCCGCGATGGGGGTCCAGCAACCGCCGGTGGCTCCCGGGGGAGTTCCGGCTCAGCCACCGGTGCCAGTGCAGCCGCAGCCGCCGCTGCAGGTTCCGCCCGTCGTCCCTCCACAGGCGCCCGGTCCCGTCCCCGCGCCGGCCCCAGCGCCGGCAGGGCCGATCGTTCGCCCGGCCCCCGCCGACCCGTTGACGGCTACTTTCGATGGGGACCCCGAGAAGCTGTGGTTTTTCCTGCTGGAGATCGAGCGGTTCCTGGACAGCTGGGGCCACCTCTACCCCACCGAGAGGGAGCGGATTGACTACATAGGGTCCAAGCTGAGGGACACCGCCAGCGATTGGTATGTGAGCCTGCACGATGCCCCCAGCCCTGAGTTACGTTCGCTGAACAACTTTATGTGGGCTCTCCGGCACCAGTACGAGGACCCCCTGGGAGAAGAGAAAGCCCGGAACCAACTGCGGAAGCTGTTCCAGGGGAGGTCCACGGTGAGGGACTACACCGACAAGTTCCGGCGCATCGCCGCCAAGATCCACGGCTGGCCACAAGAACTTTTCATAGAAAAGTACCGCGAGGGTCTCAACCCCGAAATATACGAAACCATCCTGCTAGGAGGGCGACCGGGAACGCTAGCCACATGGATGAGGGCAGCTGCAGACGTGGAAGAAAGGTTCACCCTCATCAAGATGGGGACGTCAGCTACAGCCGCCAGCAAAGTCGTGCCGAGAGCAAAGCCAAAGTCCGGTGTGCAAGACATCCGAGATGCCCGCTTCAGGCAAGGGTTGTGCATGAAATGCGGGGAGAGTGGCCACTTCGCCTCAGCGTGCCCCAGGGGAGGAGGGAAGGGCCCGAAGACCTCTACCCCGGTGGCTGGAAGCACTCCCAGTAGGGGAAAAACCCCCATCAAACCTCGGGCGCTGCAATTGGAAGGTGCCACAAGTGAACAAGGGGAGCTGGAGCTGATGGAAACACAGATGTCGGGAAATGCCAACGGCCTGCAGTGAGTGGCGCAGAACTGCAGGTCCCCTGCCAAGAAGCGCCATCTCCGGTGAGCATCCCTGGCCCCCTATTGTATATGGTAGTGACTGTAATGACCCCGGGGACGGGCACTCACATGCGGGTCCATGCCCTAATTGACTCTGGGTGTGCTCGGGACTTAATTAGCCCTTTGGTGGTGGAAGGGTTGGGGCCAAAAGTCACCCCTCTGGCCGAGCCCCTAAAATTCACGCAAATGGATGGCTCCGAAATGAAAGAAGAGTGTGTAGCTGAAACTGAGGGCTTGATTTTGGGGACGGGGGAGCATTGGGAGAAGCAAGCTTTTGTCATCACCCCAAATGCCCAATTCCCCATGGTGCTGGGGAGCCCCTGGCTGAGCTCGCACGACCCCTACATCAAATGGAGTGAAGGGAAGATTTCCTGGGTGGACGACAAGTACCTAACACACAAGTGGGACCCTGAATGGGGATCGGGACCGCCAACCCTCCCTCGACCGGCTGCCCTCACCCTCGCACCCTCCACGGTTCCCCGGGAGTATAGGGACCTAATGGGGGTCTTCAGTGAGACCGAGGTGGACGAACTGCCCCCCCCCCATAGACTGTCGGACTGTGCCATAGAGCTGATTCCTGGCGAAAAACTCCCCAAAGGAAAGCTTTACTCCATGAGCCCTCTAGAGCGGGAAGAGCTACGGAAGTTTTTAGACAAGAACTTGGCGCGCGGTTTCATCCACCCTGCTAAATCCCCCTTCGCCGCCCCTGTTTTGTTCCGGAAAAAGAAAGACGGGGGACTGCGCTTGTGCACGGACTACAGGGGACTGAATGCGGTCTCCACCTCTAATGCCTACCCCCTCCCCTTGATAAAAGACTTATTAACTGAAGCGGCTAAGGGGAAAGTGTTCACTAAGTTGGATCTCCGGGATGCTTATTTCCGGGTGCGCATAAGGGAGGGGGATGAATCCAAGACTGCTTTCAACACTCCCTTGGGACAGTTTGAATACCTCGTGATGCCGTTCGGTTTGAGTGGCACTCCGGGGGTCTTTATGAGCCTGATAAATGAAGTGTTGCACAAGCATTTATTCAAGGTGGTGTTATGTTACATAGATGATATCTTGACCTATTCTGCTGATAAGAAAGAGCACATGAAACTAGTCCGGGAAGTCCTTTCCACCCTGTTAAAAAACCAACTGTATGTCAAATTGTCTAAGTGCGAATTCCACCGAGAGTCAGTGGACTTCCTAGGGTATCACATTTCGCAGAGGGGTTTGGAGATGGACCCAGCAAAAGTGGAGGCGGTGGTCCAATGGGAAGCCCCCCGAACGAGAAAACAGTTGCAAAGTCTCTTGGGATTTTGTAATTTTTATAGAACCTTCATAAAGGACTTTGCCACGGTTACCCTCCCCCTAACTGATCTGCTGAAAACCAAGGGGAGGGGTGCCGAAGCAGGGAGGCCTGGGGAGAGAATTGCCTGGAATGGGGACTGCCAGAGGGCGTTCGAGACTTTGAAAACCCTTTTTACTTCTGAGCCCATTTTGGCTCACCCAGACGAGACCAAAGAATTCATAATCCATGTAGATGCGTCCGATGTGGCAATGGGGGGGGCCGTTCTCCAGGAGGGATCGGATGGGAAACTACACCCCCTTGCATATATCTCTAAAAAATTTAATGAGACGGAAAGGAACTGGTCAGTTTGGGATAAAGAAGCCGCGGCTATCCGGCTGGCTCTCACTACGTGGCGGCATTGGCTAGAGGGGGCGCAAACCCCGTTTGAGATTTGGACTGATCATAAAAATCTGGAAGCGCTGCGCACTCAGAGATCGCTGAATGCGAAACAACTTCGATGGGCTGATTTCTTCTCAAAATTTAATTTTGTGTTAAAACACTTCCCTGGAAAGGCCAACTCGTTAGCAGACGCGCTCTCCCGGTTGCCCCAACATGAAAGCCTAAAAGAAGAGGTGTTCGACTCCATGTTCTCCCCCCAGCAGCTGGGAGGGGCGGTAACCACCAGAAGCCAGAGCAAGCGATTGCAAGTAGAAGCCGAGGCGTGTGAGTGGGGGAAAGAGTATTCACCCGAGGAGATTGAGGAACTAGAGACAGTGGCTGAGTGTTCCTTGGGTGAAAATCGGTGTTGGTACCATGGGGATAAATTGGTGGTACCGCAAAAAAAGCGAAAGGACATTTTATTAACCTGTCACTCCTCCAAACTGGCGGGGCACTTTGGGTTTCTGAAAACACTTAACCTAATCCAACGTCAGTTTTGGTGGCCGCGCATGCGGCGGGATGTTTCAGACTTTGTCTCAGCTTGCCAAACTTGCTTGATGTGCAAAAAGCGGGGAGGAAAAGTCCCGGGACTCTTGCATCCTCTGCCCACCCCTTCTCGCCCTTGGGAGGCGATAGCTATGGACTTCATTACTAACCTGCCACCCTCGAAAGGGAAAACGGTAATTTGGGTAGTGGTAGACACGTTTTCGAAGCAAGCTCATTTCACCCCTTTCAAACAACTACCTACGGCTAAGGGGATGGCCAAGGCTTTCTTCAACCAGGTGATAAAATTACACGCTTTTCCTAAGCGGGTGGTATCCGACAGAGGCAGTCAATTCGTTGCCAACTTCTGGCGGGAGCTTTTGAAACTGATGGACATAGAGCCTGCCCTAAGTTCAGGTTACCACCCAGAAACCGATGGGCAGTCCGAATGAACTAATCAAATTCTGGAACAATTCTTGAGATGCTACACCAATTACCACCAGGATAATTGGGTGGACTTACTGCCGTTTGCAGAATATAGCTATAACAATGCCGTGCACTCTTCTACTGGCATCTCCCCCTTCATGGCCGTGGGAGGCTTTGAGGGAAAGCCTTTGCCAACCATCGAAAATGTGTCCGATGCTTCACCTACCGATTTCAAGAGTTGGTGGGCAACCTTACAAAAATCATGGCCACTAATTGCCAAGGCATTAGATCAAGCAAAAGAAGACTACAAGAAATATGCGGATCGTGGCCGAGCTGAGGGGTGGGACCTCAAGCCTGGGGACTCTGTTTATCTCTCCACAAAAAATATCCATGGCTTGCAACCCAGCAGAAAATTGGGGTGGAAATATGTGGGGCCCTATAAGGTGTTGCGAAAAATTTCAGATGTGTCGTTTGAATTGGAGCTACCCAAGTCACTGAGCTCTGTGCACCCTGTTTTTCATTTCAGCTTACTGAAGAGAGATCCTGGGCCGAATGCATGGCATCCAGTTCCTCCAGTTCCTCCTCCACTGATGAAGGAGGGGGCACCGCATTTCGAGATAACTGAAATTCTTGATTCTAAAAGGCGAAGGGGCCGTTTGTATTATCTAGTTAGATGGCTTGATTTTGGTCCTGAGCACAATGAGTGGATTCGTTCTGAACATGTGCATGCTCCTAAATTAATTAAAGCTTTCCATAAAAAGTCTCCTGACAAGCCCAGGTGAAGGGAATTATCGGGGGGCCAGTGTGTCAGAATCTGCTGATTCAGACATAGTGTTCTTTCTCTTACAGTTATACCTTACATGTTTGAGTGCTGTTCTTTTGTACTGTTCTATTGCCAACTATGTATGCTCAATGTATAATTGTGACTGCTATGCTATAGTAATTACCTAGGCCGAGAGTTTGTAACTGCTAAGGCGGGAGGGTGACACCTGCAGTGTGTGGGAACAAAGGGCCTCTCACACCGCGGCCTCTACATTCCAGCGGCCCCGGCTGGGACTTCAAGGGAGGATGCTTCTCATCCCTTATCACATGCAAAAGCCTTGAGGCCATTGATTGTTATGTGAACTGGTAACATCTGAGGGGTCTGGTTTTGGGAAGGGAATTTACAGCTTGACACCTCACTTTCTTTCCTGTGAGAACCAAACGGTCAGGATCCTGTTTTGCCCGCCAATTTTCCCCTATAGTGATTGGCTACCTATGGGTAATTCAAACTCCTTGGAATGGTATAATAGACCTGCCTGTATTATCTGTCTCATCTCTGACAATAATCCGAGAAGCTGTACTAATGTAGAGATTGGAAATAAAGAACTTTGGATTACCAACCAAGATCTGATCCTTGACTACTTTGCGCAGAACTCTCACATAGGTGGCTATCACCTCGTGGGGGGGCAGTGCTGGCAATCGCTGGCTCTACTGGTCACTGGGTGGCCTGGGGCTTCTGCCACATGCACAGCCTTGTGCATGCATTACCCAGTTCTAGGGCTGCCAAGTCCCCCCAGGGGGCGGGGATTCCCCCACTAAATGGGTCCCCAATCCGCTGGTCCGGATCTGGCCAGCGGGGGGAGCTCCACCCCCAAAGTGGCCAATCAGGACAATGTGCCCGGTGTGATGATGCCCCCTAGAAGTGACATCATCATGCTGGGCATGTTGCCGGGGCAATGCTCTAGTAATCGCCCTGAAAACTCTATGGTACTGTGACGGAATTAAAGATCTGGGACCAGCAGCCTGTCAACAAGGAACATTGCTGAGTCACATGACTGAGTGAGGAGGGGGCCACTTGGCTTGGAACATTCAGTGACTGACACTTAACAGGCACAATGGACAGTTTGGGTCTGACAGTTGGAGAGAGAGCAGAGAGTGAGAGTCTGTGAGGGAACAGTCTCTGGGTAGCTCTGTGAGGAGTCTGAGTGTCTCTCTGTAGCTCTGTGTGAGCAGCCAAAAATGCCAGTTAAAGCGGATAACTGGGTGTTGGATAGTCTGGTTCACAGGACAGTGAACTGACTAGTAAAATCAGAACACATATGCAGTCACAAACCTAAAATACATCACTCCTGAGGAACCTGGGATAGGAACTTAAGGGAGGGCTGAGGCAAAGACTGGCAGAGTCTGGACAGCTGGTTGGTGGCCAGTTGGGACGTAAGGGCCAGGAAACCAAAGCCAAAAAGGGCAACCCCTAAGCAGGACAGGAGAGTGTACTGAGGAAGGTGTTGAGTGAGCTTATGTACGGTTAAGGAAACAGCAAACAATATAGCCTACTGCCTAAGTATCATCTAAGCCAAACGTGCCTATACAGAAACAAAGTGTCCACTGTATATACATCCTCCATCCCCTGTTCTGTTCTGGAAATAAAGTACTGTTGTGTTTTGAACCGAACAAAAAGCCTGAGTGCCTGACTCTTAAAAACAAGGAGAAAGATACCTAGCAGTAGTCCTCAACTTACGTGTAAAGCAATTTAAAACAAACCCCGAAGAGACGAGTAAGAGTGAGGAGGGAGCTGGTCAGAACACTAAAGTTGAGCCTGATCAGTCTCCTCAGAGAACGCCACAAAATGGCAGATTAGAAGGCTGCGCGTCATAGGTACCATCAGGGGTCCTTTCGTAAAAAAAGAGGTGCAGGAGCTCATTAGCCTAACTTATTTGCATATGCCACACCCCCTGACGTCACCAGAAGTGTCAGAAGGCCACACATCCCTGACGTCATGGGCAGTGTGTCAGAATGCAAGAAGGGAGGGAGGGGGAAGGAAGGAAGGAAAGGAACAGGAAGGTCGGTAGGTAGGTGGGGGAGAGAAAGAGAAGAAAGAAAGAAAGAAAGAAAGAAAGAAAGAAAGAAAGAAAGAAAGAAAGAAAGAAAGAAAGAAAGAAAGAAAGAAAGAAAGGAGGGAGGAAAAAAGGAGGGAGGGGGAAGGAAGAAAGAAAGGAACAGTAAGGTAGGTAGGTGGGGGGGAGAGATAGAGAAGGAAGGAAGGAAGGAAGGAAGGAAGGAAGGAAGGAAGGCAGAGGGGAAGGAAGGGGGAAAGGAAGGAACAGGAAGGTAGGTAGGTAGGTGGGGAGAGAGAGAGGGAAGGAAGGCAAGGAGGGAGGGAGGGAGAGGGGAAGGAAGGGGGAAAGGAAGGAACAGGAAGGTAGGTAGGCTGGGGGAGAGAGAGAGAGAAGGAAGGAAGGGAGGGAGGGAGGGGCGCTTCTCCCCCCACTGGGGCCGGGGTTTTCCTCCCTCCCTCCCCCCCTTGCTTGGGCCCGAGTGGCTTCAGCCACTTGGGCCGGCTTCTCCATCCCTTGCGGCCCCCCCGGCCTGGGAGCACTGAGCGGCGGGGGGCGCTTCTTCCCTGGGCGGCGGCGCTGCCCCAGCCCCGGGAACATCGAGGGGGGGAGGGGGGAGCTTTTTCTTGGGGCCCGCGGCCCCAGAAGAATCAAGTGGAGGAGGGAGGGGGAGGGGGGAGAGGGAGGGAGAGGGAGGGGGAGCTTCTTCCCGGGAGTGGGAGAGGGAAGGGGGAGAGAGAGTGGGAGAGGGAGCTTCGAGTGGGAGAGGGAGGATGGAGCTTCTTCCCGGGGCCGACGGCACTGCCCCGGCCCCGGGAACATCGGGTGGAGGAGGGAGGGGGGAGCTTCTTCCCGGGGCCGGCGGCGCTGCCGCGGCGGGAAAGGTGAGCAGGGGGCGGGGCTTTGTTATGTGCCCGCCCCCCGGTTTCCTCTCTCCCGGAGCGGCACTCTGGCACACCCCGGCCCCAACGGAGCCCTGGGTACCATAGAGTTTTAGGATGATTACCAGAGCGTCGCCCTGGCAACGTGCCCAGTGTGATGGTGTCACTTCCAGGTGATGTCATCACAGCACACACACACTGTATTCTTGGGGGGGGACCAGGACTCCCTCGCTTTTTAAAAGGTAAGACTTGGCAACCTTACCCAGTCGCCCATCAGAAGAAGAGTTGGTGTTTATATCCCACTTTTAACTACCTGAAGGAGTTTCAGCGTGGCTTACAATCGCCTTCCCTTCCTCTCCCCACAACAGTCACCCTGTGAGATAGGTGGGGCTGAGAGAGTTCTCAGAGAACTGTGACTGACCCAAGGTCACCCAGCTGATTTCATGTGGAGGAGTGGGGAATCAAACTCAGTTCTTCAGATTATAGTCTGGGGCAGCCACAATTGTAAGCCTACACAGCATTCTTATGAACTTTTCTGATGATTTATGAGAGCAGTGAATGGACTATGATGCCAGTTATGTGAGACATGAAAGTACACTAGGTAACCAGTGGGAAAATGGGAACAGATGCCTACACTATAGGATCAAAGCACCATTTTCTGAAGTTGCCACCTCCAGGCGGGAGGTTAACACAGAGAACAAAGACATTCTCACACACAAAGCCATGAGGTTACAGGCTTATATCAGCAACTCCATGCAGATACACACTCCAAGCACGTACGCAGGCTTATGCCCCCTCCTGCAAGACCTCATTACCATTCGCTACATCAAAGGACTTCACACCTGGGTGTGAAGACAGCAGGGTGCTTCCTGAGAATCGGTTCCCATGCCCAGCACTCCTGTGATCCAGAAGACAGGCGCCAGATGCAGCTGATGTCAGCATCCTGTCCTGACCATCAGGTAGATCTGAATATTGACCCCTCCTATAGCACCCCCTTAGTGGATAGAGATATAGAACGGACCATCTGTAGGCTCTCTTGAGGTGGCATCATATCATGCCATCCTCCCAGGTACCACCTCCCAATAAAAGCTACTCCCCAAGAATCACAAGTTAGTTCCAGTTCTAGTTCCTGTCCCCTGCCTGTCCTCTTTCCTCCCTCACGGACCCTTGGGTGCACCACTGGGGTCCGCCACGTGGCTTTCTGCTGGTCCAGAACCACGATCCTTTGTCCTCTTCCCAAAGACTTCTCCCCCTCATTTTCCAGACGGATCCCACTGATTCATATAGAGGCAAATATCACCCTCAACGGAAACCATCAAATATCCTGCTCGTGGAAATGTCTCTGTACTTCTACCTAATTTCCTAGTTCTGTATAACTGTGTGAATGATAGAGTAACATTGTAACATTGTTTTATAAATTATACATTACATTTTTAGTAAACAATTTATCTTTTACACTGTAACTTTAGTCCATGTCAGTTCCTGATAAGGCTCGGTTTAGCGCCGCCTCTGTATACATTGGCAAGATCCGGTAAAGCCAGCTGCATATTGTTTAGAGCCAATATTCCCTGAAATATTAATAAATAAGAGAGCAGTCAGGCTAACACCACCGCATGGGGTGGTACAGCTTGCTGATGATCTCTGGCTTGAACCCACGACATTGCCCCACCATGGATTGCCTGCTGGACTTGGCAGGTGGAGGCAGTCGCTACTGCATGGGTGTCTTCAGCTTATTGAGCTTTCCTGCTGTGCACGTGGCCTTGAGCCTGGGCCACCACCACCCTGCTTCAGCAAGTTGAGAGGTTAGGTCAACTAGTCTTCCCAGGCCCCTTCTATGGTGGCACAGGGCAGGGGCATAGAGTTTTGGAAATCCCGGAGGGGGAGGGGGCTCCTTAGCGCATGCGCTTCACGTGCGCACTCGCTGGGATGATGTTCTCCCCCCCCTCCGGGAAACCGCCCCGCCTCCCCGGGCCCTTCTGAGGCCTGCCAGCCACTGCTGCCGGTGCCTCTCCCCCCCCTGCCACCCCTTCCCTCTCCCTCTCCAGCAGCGGCTGCCGGGCCTCGGAAGGACCCGGGGAGGCGCGGAGGCAGGCACTCCATTTTCCTGGGGGTGGCTGAGCTCCCCCCCCGGGAAATTTCGGGGGTGGCTCAAGCCCTCGAGCCCCCCCATACTCTATGCCTATGGCTCAGGGGCAGGGAAAGCTCACAACACCTAGCTGCTTTGCCTTTTTACCCTGGGGCCTGGGCTCACAGCACTGGTGGAAGGAGCGGGCTGGGGGAGGGGTTTGCCCCCACTCCAAGCAGTGCAGAGGTGTCTGCTCACTGTTGCTTCACTCACCAATCTGCCCATGCAGGTTTTCCTCTGCGTGCACCACCCCCCCAGCCCATATGCCTTGCAGTGAGGATGCACCAAATTGGAGCTTACCAGTTGCTGTCCTTTATAAAGTTTGCATCTCTGGCAGGGGTCATTTCGTAGAAAAAGAGGAGCCAGAGCTCATTAGCATAACTCATTTGCATAGCTTATTTGCATATGCTACACCCCCTGACATCACTGGAAGTATATCAGAAGGCAAGAAAGAAAGAAAGAAAGAAAGAAAGAAAGAAAGAAAGAACTGGCAGAGAGGGGACAGCTACTAATCCAAGCCTCAGCAACACCACTATTCTGGGAGGATAGCTTCAGTGGTGGCTGAAGTCTTCAGAAGGCTGGTCGGAGGAACAAGGACATTTCCAGGGGATGGGGTCATTTTGCTGCAGCCATGACACAAGCAGGCATTCCCCCGTGGAGGGGGGCTGGCACCAACTCCCGGAGCTGCGCTCCCCTGAGCTCCTGCTCGAAATGACCCCTGATCTCCAGTATGGCATATTGGCCCCACCAGATAAAGTGACAGATCTGGCCCCCATAACAAATGACTTTGACACCTGTGACCTAAAGGATTAGACTAAGGTGAAATGGTGGAGCCATCTGCAGTCTTGCTCGCCATTTCCCACTGGTGTAAATCATGACCACTAATTAGATGGAATGCAGTTAATTATGGTTACCAGGGCACCATAGCTCTAACCTTGGGAACAAAGAAGAAGGCAGAGATAAGCATTGCTCCACTCCCTGTATTTGGAATGTTATCTCGTATCATGAAGTCAGTTGCTGAACCTTCACAGTTGTTTCCCATTTGAACTTACTTTCAGGCCTAGAGATCAGAATGAAGCCTGAACCAATGTTTAGCACAAAACAAGATACTGCACTGGGAACTCAGTTTCTTGACAGGGGGCATAAGGGGAAATGGGGAGGAAATGGCACAAGAAGTGGGCTGGAGGTTCAGAAATATGTACCTTCCTGTCCACACTCTTCCCAAACCCTCTTTAAGTAAAATCTTGAAGATAAGATCACACCAAACAGGTTTGGGGAACTGAAGTCTGGAAACAGTGAAAACACAGGAAGTGGGCAGATGCACAGCAATGTTGTACAGCAGTAAAAACCTCCTGCAGTTGGGAAGAAAAGAGGTCCGTGTGGAAGCAGCCTATACAGAACCATACTATGGGTTCCAACTGAGCAAACACTTAACATAGAACTGAAGATGAGCCCATTTCTCTGGCAAATGGACCTGTTTATCATGGAAAATTTTTAGAACTGGATCATCTGAAGTATGAATTTGTCTGACTGTTTTCAATTTGTTTCAGAGTTTTGGGGGGGATGAATATGATGCTTGTTGTGTTTGTTTAGAATATTGGCTGATTAATAAAGACTCCCATTGGTCCTGAAGCCAATCTAGATACCCAATCACTGAGCCCTGCTTGGGTCCAATAGTATTGCTTGTATATAGTTACATTGTTGAAAGTTATGTGTTGGAACAATATAAATGAAAGTGCTGCTCTCATAGAGCTGTCTTTTGAGCTGAACAATGTCACTGAATAAAAGCCTGTTTGTTTGAATTCATCGCCTACTGCTCAGTACTTAAAAATTCTGATGTTAATGATCTATCCAAGGCAGCTTTTTGTTGCAAATAACTATGCTTGCATATTTGCTGAGGTGGCAACTGGTCTTCTGGGCTGGAGACGAGGGCTTTGCCTGGGATTTTTGAGGGGCTGAATTCTAACTTCCATCAGGCACCTAAGGCTGACTTTTATCAGAGATAACCAATGGCCACATTTTCACTCTCTGCAAATAGGGCTACAAGGGCAGCCCCAAATGACCAAGTAATATTGACATTCAGATTCAACACTCCCAAAATGTATAACATAACTTCGGTGACATGAGTTCACTCCCACAGGGACTCCAGTTCAGGTTTTCACCTATCCTGGACATGAGACAAGTCTATTCAGACATATCTTTGGTGCATTCGCAGTAGCAATGCTGATATATTTGGTAAATATAGGAGTCATCATATATCCAAGTGTGGGCCAATTTGCAGATATTTAAATGCGTGGATCGGGCCTACACTGAAAGAAGGGAGGTTTTTCTCCAAAATGGGACCTGCAGAAAAACCTGAAACCTTCGAAACAATGGAAATGGTTTAAATCACCCCAAACCATAGGCGTCAACTACGGGGGGGGGCTCGAGGGCTTGAGCCACCCCCGAAGTTTCCCGAGGAGGACTGAGCCCCCCCCCCGGGAAAACAGTGCGCCCTCCACCGCGCCTCCCCGGGCCCTTCCTAGGGCCACTGCTGCTGCTGTCTCTCTCTGTCCCCCCCCCCCCCGCCTGGCCATTCCGTCCCTCCCTCTGTCTGTCCAGGGGCCAGTTAAGCAAATGCCCAGCTGGCCCCTGGACAGACGGAGGGAGGGACGGAAGCAGGAGAGGTCAGGCAGGGGGGAGGTGGTGGCGGCGGGAACATGGTCCCAGCAGGCACGCGTGCTTTGCGCCCACACATGGAAGAGATCCCGCCCCCCCGCCCCCGGGATTTTGAAAACTTGACGCCCCTGCCCCAAACGGAGAAGGTGTTTTCTGCACACATGCAGACAACACTCCTCTGATTGAGCTGTTGATCAGTCAGGGAAAGGCTCCTTGTATTGCTGGGCCTGGTGCAGCTCCCAGCCTGGACACTGCCGCCTCCCTGTGTTCCTGACCAACATGGAGACTGGCAGATTGGTTGTCAAGTGGGGTGATGGCCCCATCTTGATGGCCCCAAGTGATCCAGGCAGTTGAGGGACACTTTCAGCAGCCCACCGGGAGGAAAAAATGGTCAGGCTGGAAGTGGCCTGCTACCAGAGGAGCAGGGCCTGTCTGAACTGCCAGCAGCTTCAAAAGTCAGCAGTGAAGCAGTGTCAGGGGCAGGGAGTGGCTGTCAGGATCTTAAGATCCTAACAGGGTTTCCATTGTGCTTTCTGTTACTTGCTATCGCTCAGTATGAAATGTAACCATAGCTATCTCCTCATGTCTTCCCCCCTCCCTTTTATGGCTTTGAGATATATTGCTTTTTGAAGGTCTGGTCAATGTAACTCTTTCATCCGGGAGAATGGCGACCCCATATCTTCGCACGTCACCAGAGAACAAATGGCCTTTCCTCCCTTGCATTCCCTCCCACCGTTTCCTGGGACACAGAACTGTCTTATCTTGTTGTGAAGACCTTGAAAGGATATTATGGCCGCCAGAGCTGCTTTGTTATGCATGGGTTTCACACATCTGGGTCGCCCAGTTCAAGAGGGGAATTTTTATAACTTTCGCACCTCACCTTTCCTGTGGGAAGTAAAACGGTTCAGGTCCTTTTGCCCACGTTTTTCTCTTTCTTGTGATTGGTTGAATGTCGGGGTTCAAACTGAACTGGAGGGTATATTAACTCTGACTGTATGTTATGTGGCATCTCTAACAAACATTCGAGAACCTGTCAAGCAGTATTAAGAAATAAAGAACTCTGTTTCATCAACAAAGGTCTGATCTTTTGCTGTTAAGTACAGAAGCCTCACAGATTGTTAGAGATCTGTGTTTGGGACTTTGTCGTACCTGACCATGTCAGATGACGATACTATTCCTGTAACCCCAGACAACCCCGTGATCCCGGACGATTCGAGACCGGGAGCTGGAGCAGGAGCCGGAGGTACCGTGCCATCGGAGAAGCCGGTGACTACAGGCCAGGGCGCTTACTACCTCCCGCGGCCAGCACAGCAACCTCCATTTACCCTGAGGTATTCCTGGGCCACGTTCGGACGTGGGACAGTCGACTCGTGGGTGCACGATCGAAAGGGGTCTCACGTATGGGTCCCCGGGGACCGTACAGAAATAGGTCACCCAAGTTTCTGGGAGGACGACCGAGAGTGCGTTAGGGGCGACTGGCGGTTCCCACTGCCGGACGAGGAGTGAGGCGTTCCCTATGGACCCGACTTGACGGTCGAAGACTCGAGCCACAACCTGGACCGGAGGATGGGAGAGTTACGGGTCCAAATCACCGCAGAGCTGAGAGAGGTGATGATGGACATGCAGCAGCAGCTCCAAGATGCCATTGCTGCGGTGCAGGTACAGGGGCAGCTGCCAGCCGGAGGAGCGGGGGGAGGAGTGCCGGCAGGTGGGGCACCTCCGCAAGAAGTCCCACCGAGGGGAGCCCCAGCCGGGGGCGCCCCACAGCCGGTTCCAGCCCCCATCCCCACGCCGGCAGATTGGATGATCCGCCAAGCCCCCAACGACCCCCTGACGGCGACTTTCGATGGCGACCCCGAGAAGCTCTGCTTTTTCATCATTGAAATCAAAAGGTTCCTAGAGGCTTGGGGCCATCTCTACCCCACCGAGCGGGACCGGGTAGGCTACATCGGATCCAAGCTGCAGGACACCGCCAGTGATTGGTATGTAAGCCTGCACAACCCCCCGGGGCCCGAGCTACGCACTGTCAATAATTTCATGCGGGCCCTCCGGCAGCACTATGAGGATCCCCTGGGGGAGGAGAAGGCGAGAAACCAATTATGGAAGTTGGTGCAGGGGAGGTCCTCAGTGCAGGAATACACTGACCGGTTCCGGCGGATAGCAGCCAAAGTGCAAGGCTGGTCCCAAGACCTTTTCATCGAGAAGTATCGAGGGGGCCTACACCCCGAAATTTACAAGACTATTTTGAGCTGTAGGCATGTCAGGATTCACCGCCAACAGCTGTTGCAGAACCATCACCATCTTCCAGCCCCAGCTCAGCAGGTGAAAGTCAGTTGGCCATTTCCAGCCCTCCAGTATCACCTACACCAAAGGTGGCCAAACTTGCTTGATGTAAGAGCCACATAGATTAAATGTCAGATGCTCAAGGGCCCCCAGGTGACTTTGGAGGAAGAGGTGGGTTTGGGGGAGTGGCCTGAAAGTGGGGTTTCAGTGCAGGATGTGACATCATTGGAAGGGGTGGGGCTTCAGACATGACATCACCTGACCATTGACCTGGAAGTGACATCACACAACATGACATCACAAAGTGATGTCACATCCTTGCTAGGCACCCCCCCCCCAAGTCCTAGGTCAAGACTGGTTCTGCTTAGTTCCTAAGGAAAAGTAAAGAGAAGCACTGGGAAAGACTAAAGGAGGCCATTCCAAAGGCTGGGTGCCATCACTGCAAAATCCCTGCACCACCGGCTTCACCTTTGCAAATGAGAGGCACAAAGAGCATGGCTTGGGAAGAGGGTTTTCAGTGGTGGACTGGTCAAAGGGGAGGGGTGGTCCTTCAAGTATTCCAATGCCACAACATTTACAGATATTCAGTATATGAAGATGTGTGCATGAACACAAAAACTTATACCCAGAATTTAGTTTAATTCTGGGTATAAGCATTTGTGTGCATGCACACTTTAAGACTAACAGTCTTCAAGGTGCCACTGGACTCAAACATTTACAGCATGATACAGTACAGAGTTACTCCAGTTTCAGGGCACTAAAATAACTTTGCACAGTATTATTCTCTTAGATAAAAAATTGAAATCTGAATTTTGCCAACAGGCAAAAGAGTCACAAGTATTTTAAACATCAAGGCAGGGTATCAACTATAATGAAACACATAAACGTATATTAATCTGCATGACGCTGAGTCAGACCATCAGCCTATCAAGGTAAGCACTGTCCACCCAGACTGGCAGCAGCTCTCCAGGGTCTTAGGTGGAGCTACCTGAGTCTTTTAGCCAGAGATGCTCCACATTCCAGTAAGTGTCTTGCGGATTGCTGCTCCCCTAGCACCACCGTTTGTCCCCAACCCTAGAGAAAGGAAGCGAGCCATTGCAAGGCCCGCCCCTGTATCCCCACATCAATGAGGTGGCAGGTCAGCAGCTGATGATCGACCATGTCGAACACCACTGACAGGTCCAACAACAGCAACACTGCCACACCACCCCGATTCAGGTATCTCTGGAGGTCATCTGTGAGGGCGACCAGTGCAGTCTCCGTCCCATGTCCCGGGTGAAAGCTGGACTGGAAGGGGTCTAAGACCAAAGCATCATCCAGGAAGCTCTGTAACTATATCACTACCTCCCTTTCAATTAATTTGCCCAAATATGGCAAATTGGAAACTGGCCGGTAATTAGCCAATTCAACCGGATCCAGATTTGATTTTTTCGGGAGAGGGCAGACCATTGCTTCCTTGAGTGCCCCTGGGAACCGCCCCTCAGAGAGGAACTTGTTGATAATCTTCTGGACGGCACCTCGAAACCCTTCATGGCCAGCTGATCTACTAAAAAGTCCTGAAGGACCTTGGCCTTGTTATTTATAGAGCTGGCGTTACACAACACCAATGTCGGAGGGGGGTTATTTATCCTAGCCCCACTGCCAACAACCATCGGGATGGGTCGCAGGCTGGAAGGGTGCCGAGCCATCCTGTTTCTCAGTGTCCTTCCCTCATTTCTCTGCCTCAACCCACCGCTATACTTCCCCTTCCCCAGGAGCACCAGGATCTATAGCACAGGCATCGCCAGCCGTTCTTTGCAACCAGCCACAGACCATTGGTGGCTGAGCATAGAGCTCACCTGAAGTGCTTTGGCAATAGACAAACACCGCCGGTTCTTCTGGACATCAACAACAGGGCATAGAAACCCTGATGTTGCGTCCTGGCACTGGGATTAGGAGGTATAGGGCCTCTGAATATGGAGATTCCACTCAGTCACCATGACTAGTAGCCATTGGTAGACTTATTCTCCAAGAATCTATCTAATCCCCTTTTAAAGCTGTTTATTCCTGTGGCCATCACTACATCCTCTGGCAGCAAATTCCACATTTTAAACACTCTCTGTGTATAGTACTATTTCCTTAGTTTTGTCCATATTGAATCTACTGTCCATCAGTTTCATTGGATGCCCTCATGTTCTAGTCATTTGGGAGAGGGAGAAAAATTTTATAATTTTATAAACCTCTACCTTGTCCCGCTTTAGTAGTCTCTTTTCTAAACTGAAAAGTCTCAGCCTCTTCAGCTTTTTCTGGTAGGGGATGTGCTCCAACCCCCTTATCATCTTGGTTGCCTTCCTTCGCTACTTTCCTTAGTTCTGAGGTGTCCTTTTTGAGATACAGCGGCCACAACTGGACACAGTATTCCAAATGAGGCTGCACCATAGATCTATACAGGGGCATTACATTGGCCATTTTATTCTCAATCCTTTTCCTAATAATCCCAAACATACAGTTTGCCCTTTTCCTCACTGCAGCGCACTGGGTTGACACTTTAATTAAGCTCTCCACTGTGACCCCAAGATCTTTTTCCCTCTCGGTCTCAGCAAGTTCAGACTCCATTAGCCTATACTTGAAGTTGAGACTTTTTTTTTGTGGAGTTGCTGACATGCATATCATTCAATGAGTAGTTAAAAAAAAACATTACACCTGCTTTGAGGTAGGCAGGTTATGTAAAGGACCTCCTGAATTCCTGAAAATAGTGGGATTCTGCCTAGAAGTAAACACAAGCAGTGCACGTCTCTCTATACACCCCCACACTGCAAAGTGCCCTGAAAAATTGCCTCGATTCTAACTCATCAGTCTCCCACAGGGATACTAGTAATCACATCATCCATAGAAGTGATAACTCTAATGCAACTTTATCCAGCTCAATGTTTTACTTAGCAGAAAGTTTTAAAAAATCATTAACAACAAAGCGCAGGAAATGTAAATTCATCTTCCATTGTCCCTAAGTGAAAGCATTTCTTTCAAAATCATTTTTTAGAAAAGCCATGAAAGAACATAAACTGAATGGTCTGTGTTTGAAGGGTTTTATTTATGCAGCTCACAACGTCTTTAGAACTGCAACTGAACCTGCTTTAATTCCCATGAGGCACTGCTCCTTTATGGCTACATTAAAGCATTTTTCTTCTGCTTCAATTGTCAACCTGTTACATGCTGGATTAAGATTTTGTGGAGCTGATTATGTTCAGGGGTACAAATTCTGAACTGTTCATATTTGAAGTATGGGTTGTACAGCCTTCATGGGATATGTCATCATTTAGAACATTTTTAACCAGTTCAGCACATAAAGAGATTTGTTCTATATCTTTCCAAAGAACCCCAGGACCACTGGAGCTCTAAGCAAATTATTATCATTGTTAGTGCAGCCAAAGTTATATTCAATGGAGGGCTCATTACTTACATCTTTCAGCCATGATGCTGAAGATTGGATATGTGCTACTTTATAATATAGTAGGAGGTACCAAAGAACAGGGGTGAAAGGTTCTGCTGAGGTCAGAAGACAACAATAAAAACATTTTGCCGCAGACAGGTGAAATTTGTGTCTCCACATTCCCTCTCCCTGTGCATAGCTTTCTTGAGAACAGATTAATTTGGTTTTGTGTAGTGGAGCAAACAGCAAACACCCAGTTCCATTTGGCCAAAGGCCTCTTTATTAACAGTAACTGTAGGGCAGGTAACTTGACTATTGGAATGAGGAATAACAATACTTAACTAAGGCTGAGGACAGACTGGCAATCTGGAGCGAGATGAATGCGAGGAAACTGCTGCGGGGGAAAAACTCCCCGGGGCTGGCCGTTCACACCGGTCGGTGTATTGCGCAACGGTGCCGATACGGAGCGTTCAGACTGCTGCGGAGTGGCCCCACGTGGGCCGGCCTCCGCAGCTCGTGATAGGGCTGTTTTGGCAATTTGCGCATGTGTGCTCATGCACAAACTGGCAAAACGCCGCATTCACACTGCCGCCTCCGCTTGCCTCCCACCTTCTTCCGGTTCACACTGCCTGGAAGCGGGAGGCAAGCGCAAGACAGCCCCTGGACACCGGTTTCTCCCGGTGTCCTGTTAAAGCGGATGGAAAGCGAGTGGGAGACGGGTAAGTGCGAAATGGAGCCGACGGACAGATGCGCATGTCTGAACACGCTCCCTTCTTCCACTTCCAACGCGGGGCTGTCCCGCTTTACATTGCCAGTCTGTCCTCCCACTAAGCTGCTTCTAGAGCTCCAGTTCTTCTTTCTTATTTCAAATGATGTCATGGTTTCTTTAAAATAATGAATGCCTATTATTATAGATAGCTACAAAGTGTTTTATTGTGGTCTGGCACTCTACTGGTTTTCCATCCCTATCCACGTTGGCCAGCTCTGCCTCTTGCTTCAGTGGAGTATTGGGTGACATCCTCTGCTGACTCCCTATTTTGTGTTCACTCTGGCCTGTTTATCCAGGGCAAACCAGTGACCTTTATCTAAATTCCTGTGCAATGTTTTATGGAATGCTGCTGAATCTCCCTTTGTTCCCTTGCCCTCTTTGTCATGTCCTGCCATGCCTCCCAAATATCTTGCACCAGCAAAAATGGAGAATTAAGTGGCCTCTCCTACTGACTTTAGTGGAACTTCGGCTGAAATGCAAATAGTTGGACTGAATCATGGTCAGACTAATATAGAAAAAATAAGTGCCATGCCTATTCAATATTATCTTTGATGTAATGTATTGAGCTAAGACCATCCTGACTAATTCAGACAGAGCTTGAGGACACATAACAATAGCTGGCTAGGATCCTAGAATGGACCAGTAGGAAAGCAGGGATCCTAAAGTAAACCACCTGAGAAACAATGGCTGAGGACAGACTGGCAATGTGGGGCGGGAGAGCTCCGCTTCAGAAGCGGGGGAAGGGAGCCAGTTCAAACAGCTGCAGCTGTTCCCCAGCTCCCTTCTGTACTCACCCGCTTGGGAGCCACTTCTCTTCCACCTCAGAGGGACACCAGCAGAAAGCGGTGTCCGGGGGCTGTCTCCCGCTTGGATCCCGCTTCCCAGCTGTGTGGACAAGAGAAGGTGGAATTCAAATGGAGGCGGCGGTGTGAACGTGCCACCATGGAGAGATGTGCATGAGCACTCATGCGCTCATGCGCTCATGCGCACAAGCAGCTCCAATACAGGAGTTGGGGATTTAAAATTTTTAGACTGCTGCCACTGCACAGCAATCTGAATGCTCCATTCTGGCATGCTAACGCAGGAGTCTGGCCAGTGTTAACGGCCAGCCCCAGGCCAGTTTTCCCCTGCGGCTTTTGGTCCTGCTTCCCTTCCGCTTCAGAATCCCAGGCTGTCATCGGCCAATGTACTGTAAATAGCCTATCATTGGGAGTGGTGTGTGTGTGTAACTGTTTGCATACATAAATACCCAGCTTCGGCCTGGCATTCTCAGTCTTCTTTGTCCTTGCTGAACTCACTAATAAACTATGAGCTGATCACTATATGCGTCTGAACCCAGTATAGTTCATTTGACAAAAACATTATAATGGTTCCAACAGAATAGTGGATGTGGGGCGTTAAGGCCATCTAGGACACTTGATAGACTGTCTCTTCAGATGTCACTCCACACAGCAACGTATCAGCCAAGTACAAAGGAGGTTTATAACTAAAAGTGTGGGTGGGACTGAAACCACTGCTATTTTATAGCAGTGGGTGCTCTGTCGCTCATTTTGATCCTGCTGCTTCCTCTTGGCTAGAAGTGATAATCACATTACTCAACACAGTACAGCTGCTCAAAGGAGTCATCTTGTGAATTTTTCCAGCAGTGTCCTCCCCCCCCCCCCCCATGCCTCCTTTTTGGGCAATTCGTGACACTTCTTGATGAAATACTGCTTGTTTATTTACATTGCTCAAAGTTGCCTTCACTCTCAGATGTTTCTTCATATGTCATCCCAATCATTACATAGAGTTGCCAGCTCCTCCAGTTTGGGAAATTCTTGGATATTTGGAGGTGGAGCCTGGGGAGGACACAGTCTGGGAAAGGAGAGGGCCCTTAACAGAGTATAATTCTATACTCCAAAGCTGCCATTTACTTCAGGGGAACTGATCTCTGCAGTCTGAAGATCTTTAGTAATTTCAGGAGATTTCTAGACCCTGCCTGGAAGGTGGCAGCCCTATAATATAATCCATGTAACAAATCCACTAAAGAGGAAAAATCAGACCTGGGTGACTGTGAATCAGACCAGTACATAACAATATAATAGTACCCTGCTGAATGAGACCAGTGGTCCATTTAGTATAGCATCCTGATTCACAGACTAGAAGCAGTCCAAATAGCCTGGTAACTCTTATGCTAACAGAATCACACCTATCAACGTGGTGGACCAATATAGAGGGGGAAATCGCTTCTATTGGTTGTAAGTTGGAGGACCTGATACCCCTGTCGGAGCAGGAAGCCTTCCATGCACTTAAACAAAGTCTCCTTGATTTAGAGAGGCAAGACCTTAGAAGAATGGCGCTCAGACGCTGCTCCCCCTTGAGTATGGGACTCTCAGTCAGTCACATCTCTGCAGGATACCTGGCAACACTGATTCAGCCCCAGCTTCGCAGGGCTTTTATGTTAGCTCGGTTTGATGTCTTGCCCTCAGCGGTGCTATCGGGAAGGTTAAAAAAAAATCCCCTATAGAGATAGATTGTGCCCATGTGGGATGGGGGATATTGAATCTATTGGGCATGTGCTTTTGCATTGTAAATTTCATGATGACATTCGTGTTCTATATATCGATTCGGTGATGGCGCCTTATTTGGGTCAACCTGAGGAGTGTATAATTGCTGCATTGTTGTCTTCCCAGAGTATGGAGATTCTGGAGCCTGTAGCTAGTTTCTTATTGGAGGTGTCCAGGAGGAGAGGTCTATAGCAAGGTAGACCTGGTTATCTTGAGGTTCGCCCCTGCTGCATTGTATGAATTATGCCATAAAGGTATTGTTTGTTTGTTTGTTTGTTTGATTCACAGAGTGGCCAAAACCATTTTCCTGGAAGGGCTAACATACAGTACAGAGAGACTAAGACCTCCCCCTAATGTTGCCTCCCCTGAACACTAGTATTCAGAGGTTCGTTCCCTTTAGTCACCTTGGCTAGTAGTCATTAATAAACCTATCATCCATGAATCAGTCTAATTCCCTCTTAAAGCCATCTATGGCTGAGGACAGACTGACAATCTGGAGCGGGATGAATGCGGAGGCAACTGCTGTGGGGGAAAAACTCCCCGGGGCTGGCTGTTCACACTGGCCAGTGTATTGCGCAAGGATGCCGTTACGGAGCGTTCAGACTGCTGTGGAGTGGCCCCAGGTGGGCCGGCCTCCACAGCTCGTGATAGGGCTGTTTCGGCAATTTGCGCATGCGCTTATGTGCACATGAGCGCTCATGCGCAAACTGGCAAAACGCCGCATTCACACTGCCGCCTCCGCTTGCCTCCCGCCTTCTTCCAGTTCACACTGCCTGGAAGCGGGAGGCAAGCGCAAGATAGCCTCCGGACACCGGTTTCTCCAGGTGTCCTTCTAAAGCGCAAGAAACCCTGCTTCAAAGCGAGTAAGTGTGAAAGGGAGCCGAGGGACAGCTGCGCATGTCTGAACGGGCTCCCTTCCCCCGCTCCCCAAGCGGAACTGTCCCGGTGCAGATTGCCAGTCTGTCCTCAGCCTATGCTTGTGAACATCACTCCATTTACTGGCAGTGAATTCCACAATTTAGTTGCTCATTAATAAAGAAGTTATTTCCTTTTGTCTGTCCTGAATCTATTGCTAATAAACTTCACTGGGTGCTTCCAAGTTTCAGAACTATGGTAGAGGGAGAAAAATTCCCTCTGTCATCTTTCTCTACCTTTGCATAATTTTATGAACCTCTATCAGTTCCCCTCCCCAGTCCTCTTTCTTAGCAGCAGCAACAGAAACAATGACACTGAATTTTATTTTATTTTTGTAGGAAAAGGATAAATATTCACACAGTCTAAGTGTCCGGGAGAGAAAATTTCTATCCAACAAAATTGCTAGTTTCTCTTTGCAAAGTTTAAACTAGTGAATATTTGGTGCAACATGGACTACCAATGTATGACAAGCTGATTTAGCACACTGTTAATCCACAAAGCCATTTGTTTGGAAGTACCACGATCCTTTTGATTTTATGTAACATGGGCAGCTATTCTCTGTTATCATATTTATCTGGTTTGGAAGATATTGTAAAATATCTCGAGCCTGCGAAATGGGCCAGGGGATCACAAAAGCCCAGTAAATATGTAGCCATGCACTGCGTGAAATATTGAAGAGGTGCTTTTCAAGGATGTGAGGAAAACATCTATAAATTTCAATTCCAGGGTGTTTTAGCTTTTAGGTACAAGTACCTAAGTTTCTGCTGCTGAAGAGCTGAGGTCAGAGTGGGATGAAAACAACCCTCTTTTGGGGTTGCTGCAGGAACTGGCCTCTGAACCCTGAAACGATTAGAAACAGGCCGGTCCCTTGGTGCAACCCACACACCTTGCCATGTGTTATTTGACAAATTCCATTGCGCAGACAACATGTCAGCAGAGACTGGACCAAGGAGGGAGGTGGAGCAAGCATTACTAATGAAGTGTCAAGGCTGCCCGAGAGCCTTTTGTCGTGTTTCTGGAGCCCACTGCAAATTAAGTGAGACATGCCAGCACAAAGTCCTCCTATCAGCAAAGCTAAGGAAATGTAAATATTTGTAACCTTCTATCAGTGGCTGCTTATTTGTTGCCCAGAGTGAACTTGAATATCCTTTGGATGAAAGGATGGAGATGGGGGAAAGATCAAATGAAAGGGAATTAGGGATACGCAGTTGCCGCAGATACAGACAAAGGCTGTATCACAGCACTGTGCCACACCTCTTTAATGAAGTGCCATTCAACTCCTTCTTGCTTCCTCGACTGCAGATGGAGGACAGAACTTTGAACCTCTGACACATAATACAAAACAAGGATGCTCCAGTGACCTCCCCTATTCATCTGTGACAAGCTGGCTGGGGGACAGGAGGTGTGGGGTGTTATGAGCTAGGAACAGAAAAATATGCTGTAGCATACCTGCCCTGTCTGCACACACCTCATCCCCTGAATAGAGCTGTCCTCTTGCATTGCCCTAAATAATATGGTGGTGCCAGTGACTCAGGTTTGGAGGGGTCTTTATACTCACCAGACTTTGCTAAGGCTAGGAGGACAAACATTTTTTAGCCATATTGGTAGTATTGCTCAAAAATATTGACCAATTTATGGACCAATGTTCTTACTCTGAACTGGCTGTATTGTCAGGGCTCATTTCATAGCAGGAGCTCCTTTGCATATTAGGCCACACACCCCTAATGTAGCCAATCCTCTAAGAGTTTACAGAGCTCTTACCAGGGCTACTGTAAGCTCTTGGAGGATTGGCTACATCAGGGGTGTGAGGCCCAATATGGAGAGGAGCTCCTGCTACGAAATGAGCCCTGTGTATTGCCCTGTGTGATGTCACCGTGTAATCAAATCTGATTGGCTTCATAATCTCATGGAATAGATCTGTTTCTCTCTAACCCTATTACCCTTAATGGTGCTGTTGGAATATGCAAGGTATATCGTGCAGCCTTATGAAGAAGATCTGAAGATCATCCTACAGGGGGACAGCTGAAGGCCTTGCAGTTAGCGTAGCTTTTTCAGATTCTGTCCTTGCTGTCTCCTGACTGGCATTTCTGGAGACGTCCTGCTCCTGTAGAGCTTCCTGTTGCTCTTTATTCCTTTTACAGCAGTTAGATCGGTTAGTTTATGCTTTCTCTGTGTATGTCCTGTAACAGTTTGTTCTTCTATAATAAACCTACTAATTTTCCTCTAAACAGTCAGTGTTCCACTTCTGCTGTCTAGCACGGAAAGCAGTTCCCTGAGACAGAGAGGATAGGGTTGCCAAGTACCGGCGACTTACTGGCGGGGGGGAGTTGTTCTCCCCCTGAGAGCACGGCGACGTAATGACGTCACCCGGAGGTGACAATGCTCTGGCAACACCCCCAACATGATGACGTCACCTATGGGTGACGTCATTACACGGGGGAAGTCATCCTCACCGGACGACTTCTGGGGCGGGGTTCCCCCCGCCGGCCGAATGCTGGCTGGCGGATCGGGAACCCCTATAGCGGGGGATCCCCCGCCCCTCGGGCTGACTTGGCAGCCCTAAGAGAGGAACATGTTCAAAGAATGCATCAAGAATGAGTGGCAACCTCAGATTTGAATGTGAGAAAGATATAACGCTTAAAAATGGATGTTTAAATCCAAAAGGTCACTATTCCAAATGAATTTTCCTTGTACCACTTGTTTTCACCAGCGAAAGTAAAAAAGGACAAAGCATTTTCTGAGTCTTGCAAACGCACATTTGTTTTTAAAGTAAATATTAATCCCCATGAAGAATCACTTCAAAATAGAAACGGAAAGAAACTACGAAGGGGGAGCAGATGTTGCTAAACCTGTTGTTCTTTTAGATGTGTTTGTTTAGTTTTGTTTGCGTTACAGGAGGCAGATGCTCTTGGCAGCCTCTCCTTAGACACACATTCTCCCGCTCTACCATTACTGTGATCTCACATTTGACACATGGCCTTATTAATCAAAGCTTTAAAAGGCTGCCGTGTCAGAACAGGGCAGTGGCTGGCACTGTGGTGCCAGATGGCAGGGGTCTTAGTGACTGCACAGTAGCGTGTGAATGAATCGTGCTATTGTCCTTGGGATGCAAACTGGTTTCAGGAATACACACACACACACACACAAGCAGAGCCGAATTTGCTGTAAAGTCCTGGCTCTCCGTTTTCATATGGAGCCTGTTTCTTGCTTCTTTCCTCCTCCCTTGTCCAGAAGGCTTCTTGGCACTGTAAGTACTGAACCAGGAATACAACTCTCCCATCTATGCTACCCAGGAGCTGTGATTCAACAAGACCTTTTGCTGCTACTATATTTACTCGAAAGGAAGATGTCCCTGAGAATAAGACACACAGACCCTGAAAAAAGTTATGCACACTTTCAAAAAGATACATACCCAATCAGAGAGAGACCCAATACGAGATGGCTTGACTCAGTCAAGGAAGCCGCAGCCCTCACTTTGCAAGATCTGCACAAAGCTGTTAACGATCGGATGTTTTGGATGTCATTAATTTATAGAACTGACATAAATGGGAAGCAACTTGGTGGCACTTAACATGTATGCAAACATACCTGTACTTTGGCACTCCTGGGGAAAAACTAGTCTCTCTTTCAGATGAGTAGTAAGTGGGAGCATTTGTTTCCCTGCCCCTTCTCTGTCAGTCTCTCTCCTTTACTAGTTGGTCCTCTGGCATGAACCAGGCCTCAGCATTGTCCTTTTGACAGGGTTAATCCATGCCAGTGGCTCTTCACGAATTATCAAGCAGTCCTGGTTAATTGAAAAGACAGTGTTTTTTAAAAAATATATGGTGGTCCTCAGGGTTCATTTCGTAGAAAAAGAGGTGCAGGAGCTCATTAGCATAACTCATTTGCATACGCCACACCCCCTAACATACCGGAAGTGTGTCAGAAGGCAACACCCACCCCTCAGGCTCCACTCCACAGGGGAGTGAAACTGACCTGCTCTTCCTCCATTCCCTTCCCCAGCCAATACTTTGTGCGATAAAAATAAGCGTAAAGAACACACCCTCATTCTCTTCCTGCTCCCTTGAAACCACCAGGTTTCAAGGAGACTTGAGATACCCAGGACATGGGCACCACCCATCCCTTTCCCTTCCCCTCCCCACAACAAGACACCCTGTGAGGTAGGTGGGGCTGAGAGAGGTCTTTGGAGAACTGCTCATGAGAGAACAGCTCTGAGAGAACTTGTGACTGGCCCAAGGTCACACCAGCAGCTGCATGTGGAGGAGTGGGGAATCAAACCCAGTTCTCCCAGATTACACCAAACTGATGGGGTGGAAGCTGCTGAAGGGTTGGTGAAATTTCTCCAGTACTTATGTGCCATGTGCCCAGATAAAAAATGGTATACTTAGAAAATTTATATGCCACCTTGAGCAAGTCTCTGGAAAAGCAGCACACAGTCCTAAAAGGAACAATGATAAAATTATCAATATTAGAACAAAACATTAAAAACCATAAAGACCCTAGCAGGGCTTTCCCCAGGGCGCTGCGCCTCTGCACTGCTCGGGGAAGTCGAGGAGGGGGTGGGGCTTGGTCATGTGCCCGCCCCCTGGGCTCCTCACTCCCGGAGCTGCTGCGCTCCTGTGCGCTCCCGCTCCAATGGACCCCTGGTGGTCCTGCATTTTGGGAATTTCTAACTATTGTCTGCCAAATTTCCTATTACTGTATGCCAAAAGGGGTCACAAAATTCAGAGGTTGCAGAAAACATATATCTTGCCCTGGATTGTGCTTAGAGAAAAGTCTGAGGAAATGTACTGAATTCCTTTATTCGAAAAAGGAGATTAAGTGAGTTCTAAAATACCTTCAAGGAAATACCATCAAAGGAGGTGAAAGGATTATTCAAATGATCTTGAAGTGGCAAGACTTGAGTTGTCAGGTCTGCAGCTTTAAGTAGAAAATGTCAGGAAAATTGCAAAGATGCTGTGCCTTGGCTATAGGAATTATTAGGCAGCAAGATCAGCTAGGCCTGAAATGAGTGTCTCCATCTAAACAGTAGTGTGTTTTGAGGGGAAATTATGGAAATGGAGGCTATGAGTATTCCTAAAAGTTGACAGAGGGATTAAGTACCCACAAAGGTCCATGTTTTCCCTCAAATTCCAAATAATGGTTCACCTTTTTAAAGAACTGGGCCTGGTCTAAGAGCAATTAAATACCTTCATGAAGGACAGGGTTGCCACCGGGTCCTCCCTGGTCACCGATGGGGGATGGGTAAGGTTGCCAGATCCAGGTTTGAAAACTCCTAGAGACTTTAAGATAGAACCTGCGGAGGACAGGTACCTCAGTGGGATACAATGCCATACGGCCGATCCTCCAAAGTATTCATTTTTTCCACTGAAAATAATCTCTGTAGTCTGGAAATGAGCTGTAATTCCAGGGCATCCCCAGGTCCCACCTGGAGGATGGCATCCCTAAGAGGATGAATTTATAAGTAATGTTGGCTAATATGAATTGGGAATATGCACATAATCTGATTGCCAGAAGCAGGAGGTAAAAGGCAAGGGAGTGGGGAACACCATAATTTAGGGTTGCCATCCCCCGGGTTTTCCCCCAATTTCAAGGATCCCAATCCACCACCATCCAGCTGGACCCCACCTCCAACGAGCCCCATTCTGCCTGATGTTCCCAGCACAATATCATCCAGAGGTGACTTCATCACACTGGGCGCATTGCATGGGGAATACTTTACCATTTGGACAAAAACTCTGTTTTGCCCAAATGCTAGATCATTCTCCCTGACATGCCCTGTGTGATGACATCACCTCCGGGTTCAAGCAAGAAGAATCCTGGGAGAAGATTGGAACCCCGCCCCCCCCAGCAGCAGCCAGGTAAGACCTGGCAAGCCTACCACAATTGTCCCAGCAGTACAAATTCTGATGCCTGCATGAAAAAATAGCATTGACCTTATAGCTGCACTATGGAGCAACTGTAGTTGGTAGAGCAGCATGCTATGCCAATTATCTCCATCTCAGGAAGAGTCTCCACGACAGGAATGCCTGCTGATGATACAGAGGTTCTACGTGCAGTGAGACCGATTTACACAGCACACTACGAGTGGCTGCCATACAGAGCTCCATTTCTGGTAGCTCTCTATATAATGTCTAAAGCAGTCCATGAGATAAGGCAGCAACACAAGAAGGCTGTAAGTCCATGGTTGTTCAGGAAAGGCAAGCCCAGTGAGTG
Source organism: Lepidodactylus listeri (assembly GCA_029233225.1). Taxonomy (NCBI): domain Eukaryota; kingdom Metazoa; phylum Chordata; class Lepidosauria; order Squamata; family Gekkonidae; genus Lepidodactylus; species Lepidodactylus listeri. The sequence continues at coordinate 13,942,053 of JARCFY010000015.1, read as the reverse complement.
AAAGAGGTGGAGACTTCAGATCAGTGATGAGGTGGTGGTGGTTATTGTCAGGGGTCATTTCGTAGAAAAAGAGATGTAGGAGCTCATTAGCATAATTCATTAGCATAACTTATTTGTGTATGCTAAACCACCTGTTCTAGTGTCTTTTAACAGCTGAATCTCTTCTACTGCAGAAACCAGCTGACATCACCAGAAGTATGTCAGAAAGAAAGAAAGAAAGAAAGAAAGAAAGAAAGAAAGAAAGAAAGAAAGAAAGAAAGAAAGAAAGAAAGAAAGAGAGGGGAGAGCTGCTAATCCAAGCCTCAGAAATACCACTCTTCTGGGAGGATAGCCTCAGTGGTGGCTGAAGCCTTCAGAAGGCTGATCAAAGGAACAAGGACCTTTCCAGGGGACAGGGTCATTTTGCTGCAGCCATGACACAAGCAGGCATTCCCCTGCCGGGGGGGAGGGGGGGGCTGGCACCAACTTCTGGAGCTGCGCTGCCCCGAGCTGCTGCTTGAAAGGACCCCTGGTTATTGTAAGAATGTATGATTCAGGCAGAGATTTGACACTAAAAGATGGCCAAGGTCATGAGGCAGGGCTTCATCTATCTGCCCAATTACGAGAGGTGGCGGGGGGAGTTGGGGCGCAGGTGGCTGAAGGTGATAGAGAGCAATAGCAGCAAGGAGGTAACAGGAAGGACAGCAGGGAAGAAGGAGAGATGGTGGAATAAACCCCCTTCCCAGTTTTTTTGTGAGTGTGTCAGTCTATATTCATGCCAAAGGAGGCACTGGGAGTAGGGTTTTCCTTGCCTCACTTCCCTCCCTCTACCACAATTTCTTGTACTTCTCCCACTTCTGACATGGTGTTTCCATCTGTCTTTGAACAGTCCTACCAGCTTTTTTTCAGCTAGCCTCCATCCTGCCTGCTCCAGACAGTAGCACTCTCAGGCTGTGTGATGACATTCACAAGGCAACAGGTCACAAGGCTGACATCTATGGGTGGGCAGAGCTGTCATTCCCAAGATGCTGATAGTGTGTGGCTGACGCAGTGCAGGAAAGGAGTCACCAGCCTCCTCCACTGCTTGTACCAAGCTGTATATCTAATACTGATTCCCCCTTATCTCTGCTTTTCAGCATAGCGTATTGCAAGCGCTTAGGGTGCCTGTATTTCATCCATCACAAGAAACCTCAGTGACAGGGCCAGTCTACTTTTATTATTTATCAGCTGTAATGCAGTGTCCAAAGCATGGCCTTCTCCCACTGTTCTCTGTGAGGGAATTGCACATGCCGTGTACATGATCAGGCTTTTGTAGCACTGACGTCTTGGCTTGCAGAATGGACATGGCAGAATGCATTTGTTGTGTACTAATGGCGACCGCGCAGACAATTGGAGATCGCACACATGGTCGGGCAAGCTACCGAAGCTTCACATTTGGTAGACAATAGCCCATGCAGATTCTAACTTGGACCAGTCAGCACATCTGGATCCTAAAAGGGACCTATGGTCAGGGGTGTCATGTAAATAGTCCTATCACGGGGATCGGGTGTGACTGGGGGTGTGGTTTGTACCTGCATAAAAGCAGACCCCTTGGGTCCTGCTCGGCAGTCCGTGTTTTCTTGTTAATAAACTATGAGCTGATTTCATTCAATGTGTCTGGACCCAGTATATTATACTGGCAATGAAGGTGGGATCCCGATGAGCGACTCTGTGCCTGACTCTGAAGCCAGCACCGCCACAAGCACTGGTACCAACCTCCAGGGTCAACCACTTCCACTTCAGCATTGCTTCAGCACCTCGAGACATGGCCGCTGCTCCGGGACAGATCACCATCTTCGACCCCGCACACCATGAGCTGTGGGAGGCGTGGGTCGAGCAGCTCACATACTTCTTCCAGGTCCAGGGAACAGCCATGGTGGTCCTGAACAAGGCATGGCTCCTCAGCAGACGTGGTGTCTCTATGAGCCAGCTCGCCCAGAGTCTCATCACTCCCAGGAAGCTAGAAGCTGCCACCTACGATGAGCTATATTGATACTGGTATTGATATTGATATTTGTCCCATAGGCACATAAACCATTAGCTTTGCTTAGTGGAAAGTTCTAAGTAAAATGCTACAGAAATTGATACATGTAATTACGTGTTTATGAAAATCTATTTTTAAAGGGTATACAGGGGGGGAAATGATGGAACGTCTAGTACTTTTTTAATGATCTTTGTTTTAAATTAGCTAATATGAATTAAGTATTTAGTAGAAGGAAAGACTAAAAACTGTGTGACTGAAGCTATTAGACCAACTGTTTTGTATGGTAACAGAGTAAGATTGATTATATAGAAACTTTTTATATATCGAGATATCACAAACTGTATTTAGTGGAAAGATCTAAGTAGAATCCTGTATAAAAATTTAAGTTATGCTTTAAGGTAATATAGGGAAAAACCTGGCTGAAATGTTTAGATTGTGCCTAAACAGTGAAAACTAGGTAATAAGAAAGTGCAAACAGTTTAGTTAATAGAAAAGTAGAAAATGAAATGGAAGTATTTATGTAAGAGGTAGCAAAGGAGATATAGCTTGGTAAAGAACTCTCTCTATATGTATGTTTGTTTGTTCTTTTTATGTTTGTCTGTGTGTGTTTTTTTAAGTAATAAAATTTATTTTTTTAATAAAGCAGTATGCAACCTGATTATTACCTTTGATGGAAGAGACACACATCCAGACACATTAGATATTTGTTACTAGGTTGGTTGGCTAATTTAAAGACTCTATGGCTTAAAGTTATTTGTATAATTATACTATTTATAAATTCTAATAAGTATATAATTTCCATTTGAGGTAGAACAATTTGGAGAGCTGGTGCAGTTACCATGAGAGATTATCCGTGGCCCACTGTGTAAACTTTTAGCAACCTCACATCACATGACATAACAAAAGCAAAAATTTCTTATTTTAAATTTCTTATTATATGCATTTATTATGTGCATTTGGTATATAATAATTTGGCTCTCCCTTTTGATAATTCCAGAAAGCAACACCTGGCTCTAAAGAAAAGCTTTTTTCATATATTTATTTCCGGTTGTGTGTTGTTTTACAATAGTAATATTGACTACTGAGGAAGGTCCTAAGGGGTTGAAACATGTATGGTCTACTGGTCATAAGATATACCCATCAATTGTATATGTAAAACTATCTACTCTGTTTGTCAAAAGTTTTAAGAGTCTGATATTTGGACCATTTCTTTTAACCTATTTTATCTTTTATTATTGTGTACACCATAATAAATATTTGTATTTTTATAATAACACATTTTGTTAGCTTGACCCTCTTAGATAAGAGCCATATTTTGGGTTGAGTCCCTGCCCCCCTTTCTCGGTTTTTGCACCATCGATTTATACAGGGCAGGGCCTGTATAAATGTTGGTCCCGTTGGTCTTGTTGGGTTTCTGTGTGGCACACTTGCACTGCCACTGTGCTACTTGTTTTGGAGTGAGTGTTAGGCTCCTGGCAAACAAGTAACCTCCCAACAGTTCACTTTCCCTGAAATTCTTTGGGAGAGTCTTTCCCTCTCTCTCTGAAGAAAAAGTGTGTTTGCTCACAAAAGCTTATACCTAGAATAAAACATTTTTGGTCTTAAACACAGGACTTTCTCTCCCCCCATACCTGAAATAAAATGTTTTTAGTCTTCAATACCAGAGACATTATTTCTCTCTCTCTCATACCTGGAATAAAATGTTTTTGGTCTTAAACACATGAGACTCTTTCTGTCTCTCTCTCTCTCTCTCTCTCACACACACACACACACACAAATGCGTGCGCACACACACAAATGCGTGCGCACACACACAGACACACACCTGGAATAAAAGCTTTTTGGTCTTAAATACAGGAGACTCTCTCTCTCTCTTACACAAACACACACACAAACACATGCACACGTGCACACACACACCTGGAATAAAATGTTTTTGGTCTTAAACACAGGAGACTATCTCTCTCTGTGTTGTGTTCTAATGGTGACTGCCATGCCGTCAGGCCATGTGGTCCAAAGCAAGCACATGGCCAGGCACAGTCAGAGCTTCGCTCCAGAACACAATAGACTGGCTGGATTGTAATTTAGACCTACCAGTCAGCCAGGATGCAAATAGGGGCCAATGACTTGGGGAGACTTAACTGTATTAATTGTAAGCCTATCAGAGTGTGTGGGCGAGGCTGGGAAAGCAGTTTAGATGTGCATATAAGCAGACCCCCGAGCCCAGCTCAGTCATCTCATCTGATCCATCTAATAAACTACATGTGCTGATTTCACCTACATTGCGTCTCCAACTCCTGTACTTTTCACTTTCCCTCTCTTTTTCTGGTGTGCTCCCTCCATTATTGCTGAGCCAACATGGAAAATGCACACCAGACTGGTAAAGAAAACTGAAAGATTTCCCAAAGTCCCCAAATTTCCTGAAATACCTGCCCCCTTCCATGAAACTGGGGTGCATCTTGTTAGGGTTTTTGCTACCAATATTAGAGAAAATTCAGAGTTATGGATCTTGTTTCTGGAAAGAAGAGACTGCTTCCTCTAGTTTAAAATATTTATTACTAAAGGATAAAGGGAAAATGAGATTAGCTACAAATAAACAAAACATGCTTTCTAAGGAACAGCATTGCTCCGGTCTACACTCTAAAGTCAAATCTACATCTGAGTTTCCCACTGGAATCATTCTAGTTTCAAAACCTGTTTCTAGTTTCAAACCATACTTGTTCTAGTTTAAAAATCACCGTCTACATTCGTTAATTGCCCTCTTGTTGTCAAGCTAGTATTATACTGCTTTAAACAGATCCTGCAGCTTACTGCTCTTCAGATCCAGGAAGTGAAATTTGAAACCAGTGTGAAATGAGTGTAGGAAAAGACAGCACTCAAACTACTTCAGAGGGGAGGTGTAAATTTGGCCTAAGACATTCTACAACAGACAGAATGGTGATTCTGTCCTCCTTCCTGACTTCCAGGACAAGTCACCTGTGGAACAACAATCAATTAGAAATACAATAGTCTAGTAGCTTCGTGGGCTTTACATCAATTGGTCAGCTCCCAGGTTTCTTCTCCGGGTCAAGCTGCAAAACACTAGGATAAACAAGTTAACCCTATAATTGCTGGAAGTTGGGTTTTGGTCTAGGCACATATTTCTAACACATCTAGAATTGCCACTGCCAATAATGGGTTAGGAAATTCTTGAAGAGTTGGGAGCATACCTTACAGAGGTGAAGTTTTGGAAAGGGAGGGAACTCAGCAGGGATTTGATTCAATAGTATCCACTCTCCAAAACTGCCATTTTATACCAGGGAAGCTGATTTCTGTAATCTGGAGATCAGATGTAATTCTGGGAGATCCCCAGGTCCCACCTGAAGGCTGACAACCCTACCCCTTGGTTATGAGTCAAAATGCCAGCTGTTCAGTTTAGGGCATCTAGGAAGATTATCCCATCAAGGAAAAGGCATGAAGCCCATGAAATTCATTAAAAAAATAAAAACAAATCTGTGGCTTTTATTACCATGATTCATAGCAGATGTTTGGGACAATATCAGAACTATCATTTTCTGAAATTCCTTCTTTCTGCTGTATGGAACAGGAGTAAGAGAAGGAAATTCCTCTTCTGTTCCTTCTGCTGCCCATTTTTTTGGCACTGGCCAAAAAGTACAAAATACAGCTGCTGATGTAGAGTTGCCAGCTCTGTGCTGGGAGATACCTGGAGATTTTGGGGGATGGAGCCTGAGGAGGGTGAGGTTTGCGAAGGGGAGGGACTTCAAGGCGGTATAATGCCATAGACTCCACCTTCCAAAGCAGCCATTTTGGTGTAGCCATCAGGTGAACTGATCTCTGTCATCTGGAGATCTGTTGTAATCCCAGGAGATCTCCAGCCACCATCTGGAGGGTGGCAACTCTACTGCTGGAGTGTCTAAACAGTGGTGCTACAAGGAAATTAAAGATCCAAATTGTGACAAACTGACCTCCAAATGCAAGATGTATAGTGCATCGGATTCAGAGAGCTGGGAGAATAGGGGTTAATGCCACACTGTAAAGCACACTTTGATTGAGAGGCTGCTGCCTTTGTGGACCCCCTTTCTCTCTTAATAGTCAGTGCCAGCTGAGGAGAGCTTTCCTTGCAATGGCTTTCCTTGCAATGACTTTTCTCCTTTCTCTATGGTTGGGGAAAGAGGGTAATGCTGTGGGAGAGGATTTCTCTGTGGCTCTGTTTGGACTACGGTGTCCCTCAGGGGGCAATCCTCTCCCCGATGCCCTTTAGCATCTATATGCACCTCCTCACCCAGCTAATCCGGGGGTTTAGGCTGCCAATATGTGGATGACCCTCAGCTCTATCTGTTAATGGACAGATGGATGGACTCAGCCCCAGATATTTTGGATAGGGCTTTGGAGGCTGTGGCTGGTTGGTTACAGCAGAGCCAGCTGAAGTTGAATCAAACAAAGATGGAGGTCCTGTATCTGAGCCGCAGAGGACTGGATGTGGAAATACGGCTCCTGGCTCTGAACAGGGTGTTATTGACGCCAGTGCTGAGAGTGAGAAGCCTTGGGTTGATACTGGATGCCTCATTATCTATGGAGGCTCAGGTCACCATGGTTGCCAAAGCAGCTTTTTTCCACTTATGGCAGATGTTGCCAGAGGTGCTGTCTTTACTCTTGGGTATCCCCAATTGCAAGGGGCATCCTACTTCTAACTTGGACCAGAGACCAACAAAACTCAGGCCAAGGAAGACACTCCTGGTCCTGGAACACAGAGCATAGCTCTGGAAACAGGGATTTCACATTCAGGTTTCAAAAGGCACCCTCAAAGCAAACCACCAGTCTTCCCCTCCACCCAGAAGAGATTATGCTTACAGGATAACACTGGGTTCCACCAGGTGAAGTATTTACATTTCTAAAGGCTATTCAGAGGCCATCTGGCAAATAGTCCTTCTGTCTCCAGAACCTCACCCAGCCCTTTTCTTGTGTCATCTCATGTCTATGTGTGGTACTTGTCCTTCCTTGCTCTTCATCCCTCAGGATACTGAGATAAACCAACCAAATGTTCCTATCCTTCCTGATGCTAATCAGGGGCCCATGTCCCTCTTTTGTCTGTATCTGGGAACCTATTCAACTGCCTTGGCAGAACCATCAGTGGTCTTAAAATCCATTCAGCTAGCCCCAGCACACCTGGCTCCAGTGTTAATCCAGACCCTGCCCCCTCTGAAAGCTCATTGGCCACATCTAGGCCTTGCCCATCCTGGTGTCACACACCTCCTGGGACACCTGATTAGCCCAGGTAATCTTTTGTTCTCACCTGAGACCAGCCCCCAAGACCTTCCATTGGTCTGCATTGTTTTCCAGGTCCTTTAACTATCTAGGTCCATGGCCTCAGATTGTGTGTGTTTTCTGCCCTGATGCCAACTGGCAGGCCACCCCTTTACCCTCTGGGTTTAGGCCATAATCCTTTCCTCATGGACCTCTGCACATCTGGACAGGTAGTATCACCCCATAACTCACCCCTTCTATTCCCTATCAATCACTTCTACTTCCTTAGTTCTGTATTGTGTGTCTGAATGTTTGATCATTGTTCATAAGGACTTAAGAATTCTTCAGTAAAGAGATCACTGTTTTAGTTATCTAGTCTCTGAGTCTATTTCTGTGACCTGGATAACGTGGGACTCTGGTATATAAAGGCCATGATCCTGTAGTTACGCCAATTGCACATTAATATCATAATTCCCCAACCTTTTATTAAAGCAAACAGAGCAATTTGGCTAACACAGGTGCAGCAGCTGGTCCCATACCTTTCCACCCACGACTTGGCTACAGTAATCCATGCTATGGTCACTTCCAGACTGGACTATTGTAACTCGTTCTACATGGTCCTATCCTTGTATCTGATCTGGATATTACAGTTGGTGCAGAGAGTGGCAGTGCAGGTGCTGACAGTGACGTTTTCACGGGCACACATTTGGCCTGTGCTCCATGAACTGCACTGGTTTTGTTTCAAGGTGCTGGTACTTCCCTTCAAGGCCTTGAGTGGCCAGGGACCAACATACATACAGGACCACCTCTCACCATATGTGCCCTGCCAAGCCTTGCACTCATTAGATCAGCATTTACTGGTGATCCCCAGCCCAAGAGATGTTTGTCTGGCCTCAGCCTATAAATGGATTACAATTTGTTTGCTTATTTGTGAAACTTTTTTCTGCTCCTTTTTGGAACTCATAAGCTTGTTTTGGGACCTGGACGACTACGGAGGGTTTGGGGGTTGCATTGGATATGGGTATGTATAAAGGATTCTTTTTTAATTTCTTTTTGGGCTATTGATCCTCTATTGAAATATAACATTGGAACTCCTTTCTGGATATATACATCTGACATTACCATTGTGGAAATATGGATATTCTGTGCTCTTTTTTTCTTTTTTGAATGGGATACAAAGATTTTTGAAATATAAGCTGGTCTGGATTTCTGTGATTGGATTTGCCTTTGCTGATGGTCCCTAGTTTTTTTTTTGGGGGGGGGGGGGTTGGTCAGGATATTGACTCTACTTTCTACACTGGGCTGTGGTAAAGTGTATTATTTCTCTCTCTCTCTCTCTCTCTCTCTCTCTCTCCCTTTGGCCTTGTGGAGTAAGAAGAAATACATTGGTGGATTATAAAACAGTATTTTGGACACAAACTCTGGCCCCATATTGTTTGGCAAAAAGAAGAGGAGATTTAAAGAATTGTAGTCTGTCGGTGAGAGATTTGGGGCTATCAGAAGTCTATTTGGGTTTCAAGTAATAGCAGCCATTAACTGAATTACAGAAAAATGTCAGCTGTGTGAGAATAAACATTGTGGGGTGACAGGAAGTAATATCATTGAAATAGTGGATGTCAAGTATCATCTGGCCCCTCCTGTTACCATCCTGCTACCATCAATCATGGTCTCCAGTTTTCAAGGACAAAAAATGATAACCGCCTTGGCTTTTCCAAGGTAGGGTACTTACAATCTGGAATCCCTTATGGGATTTAGCTCTTTTTGCTTCTAATTGTTTAACACCAGGGCACCATTGTAATAGTTGTGATGTAGTTTGATCACCATCATTTAGTGGTTTATAGTTTTCATCTTGATTTTATTGTTTTATATAAATGTTGTAACCCACCCCAAGCCTGCTTGCAGGAAGGGTGAGATAGAAATTGAACCAAATAAATAAATAATAAAAGGTCTTGTTAGAGGAGTCAGTCATAGTTTGGACTTTGGCTTGACAGTAGCCAGTCAGGAGGTATGTGTGTGTCGGTCTGAGGGAAACAGACAAGTTCACTTGGGAAGTGAAGAGATACAACTCCTTTCCCTTACTGTGTACCAACACATTTCAGGAAAAGTTCAGACATTAGAACTTAAAGTCTAAGTGTCAGCCCTAGCTGAATTCCATTTATTCACAGTCTCCAAAAGTGGGGTTTAGGTTTGACAGAAGAGACTGGACAGTAGGTTGAAACTGCCAGTTGAGCCAGACAGAAAAGGATTATTTATCCTAGAAAGAGGAGGATAGTTCTTACCCAGTTTATTCAGTGGGTTCAACTCAGAAGGGACCCCTGGTTTGTGTGAAAAGGGAAACGGTCTTAGACTCAATAGTAAAAAAAAAAGGAATGATGTAATCCCACAAGGGAGGTATTTAAATAAAGGAAAAAAGTACAAACTTCCAGGAAACTAAGATACTTATATGAAACTTTATTAAGACAAATTGTTGCTGAAAGAAATCTCTAAGACAACCCTCTCACAGTTAAGAACTGAGTCTCTAAGAAAATAAGCTTCAGCTATACTCTGTCATCTGTTCAAAATATTATAATTTGTATAAACAACAAAATTTACCTCAGCTTCTTGTCCCCTGCCTATTCCTCGCCCAACTGTGCCTGTTCAATAAAATCAACATTCTGGTTTGAATTTTAGTTCATGTCAAATGCCATTTACAAAGTGATTTAAAAGAGGGCTCCTGCTTAGCTACAATAAATCTCTGGCCTGGGCAAAAGCCAAATAACTTCTTAGTCACAGGGTGGGGCATGCAGAAAGTTATAATTGTATTAAGAGGCTGCTCAGCCAGAGTGGGAAACAGGGTTTTGGCAGAAAAATCTGCCTCACATCATACAAGTACTTTAATCTTCAGGCCCTTCCCTTGACTTGGTTGCCAGACCTACTTTGTCCTTCACAGGGCTCATTTCGTAGCAGGAGCTCCTTTGCATATTAGGCCACACACCCCTAATGTAGCCAATCTTCCAAGAGCTTACAGAGCTCTTCTTACAGGGGCTACTGTAAGCTCTTGGAGGATTGGCTACATCAGGGGTGTGTGGCCTAATATGCAGAGGAGCTCCTGCTACAAAATGAGCCCTGGTCCTTCAAGATCTGGAAAAGGGCAGCATATAGCTTTATGAATCCCATAGAAAACTGATTTAACACTCTTTCACTCATGAAAACTCCAGCAACCGAGAGCATGGCTAAGGATCTCTAATAGGCGATATTGACCAGATTACAATTCCCAGGTTTCTTCAGGGGGAGTCATAACCTGTAAACCAATTTTCTACCAATATAAAACTGTGCAGTAAGTAGGCCCTTGGAGTCCTTCCAGTGGCACAAGGGAGGTCCAGATATTGCACCCCAGTCTATCTTCAACTGGTGCCCTAAAAAGATAGGCTTTGTGTCTTTCAGATCAATCCCCATATTCCCATAGAGTTCACATTCTTGAAAGGTACATAAACAGCAGCTCTAAGTCTATTCTGAAAGTTTAATCAGGTTAGGTGTGATCTCTTCAGGGGGTAAATATTTATTAATTGACAACATGCCAGTTCCTTCTGGCAGCCCCATGCTGATTCTCCACAACTCAGAGGTGTATTTTTGCAGGTTCATTAGGTTTCTCATTTTCCCCCCGTCTTTGCCCCTAAAACACAGTGTCAGGTAAAGAGGCCTGCAGCATCAGAAAGAGGACCTGCTCATTTATCACCCAGTCCTGATCTCAAGGCAATGTCTTCCCCAGGGCTGGAAAATGATTGAGCCTCAATGTTAATGCAGTGTTCAAGCTGAGATGAGGGCAATGGAATTCAACAGCTGGAAAAGTATTCTTGTGATGAGATGGAAAACTCTGCTGATATAAATGAGATTCTCAAATATGAGTCTCAAAAACAGAAAGGGACTGCACATCTCAAATTAGGTACTGAGGCAACCCACCCGCTCTGCAAATCAGTGGCAACAGTTACCGGTGCAGTAGGTATTTCTCAGTGTGTTCCAAGTGAATCTCAAAAGTAAAACAAGCATTTCCTCCAATGTTTGCTATGCAATATGATGGATGTGTATTCTCAGAGTGCCACCTTTTGATGCAATCTTTTCAAAAGCTCCCTGATCTTACTAAGGGGACCTGCGCATAAACAGTTTGCTGGATAAGGAGTGGTAGGCATAAAATTGGATACATACTCAGACACACATCCAAGTGTAGATACTGTTTGTTTCACTTTGAATGAGATGTACATCCTAAGGCCCCGCCCATCTAGTGCAATTAGCGATACTTTAATATCTTATATTCCAATAGTGAAGTCGTCAAAATCTTTGGATACTTAAATTCAGTGACTGAAGTTGTGAATGGGCAAGACAGATAACTGAAAAGGGCCCCAGGCAGAAAAATGTGAAATCTTTAAAAAATATATACATTGGGGGTTTTTAAACCCACAAAAATGATAAAAGGAGCTCATATAGCTTTAAGCAACAGATTCCCTCAGTGGTTGTTGCTAGGCAACCACAGGTTCCAAGGCTTAATTCTGTTAGTAAAAGCAAGGGGGGGTGGGATAAAGCCCTTTCCAGGCCTAGTTTGTCTTTTTGAAGGAGGGCATCTAGGGACCAGGCCTGAACATGGTTTACAGCTCCAGGTTAGGAAATTCCTGGAGATTTTGCAATGGAGTCTGAAGAGGGCAAGATTTGGGGAGGGGAGAAGCCTCAGCTGAATATAATGCCATACAGTCCACCTCCAAAGCAGTTATTTTCTCCAGAGGGACAGATCTCGGTTTCTCTGGATTTCAATTGCAATTCTGGGAGATCTCCAGGTCCCACCTGAAGACTGGCAACCTTAGGCCTGGCAGCAACCTCTGAGTGACTTGATACCATCTGACTTCCATGATTTAATTAGGCCTGGCTGCTTGCTACTGTTGGTAGCAGCCACTGTATGAAAGCCAAGGTGCCTTAACATTAGGGTTACTATTACTCCATTTGTGGTGGGGGAATCCCCCATTCTTGTGGGCTCCTGCGCACCAGTGGCCAGCTCACCAGTGAGAGGACCCCCCCCCTGAGAAATGTCAGGTGACATGCCGATGTCATCCAGAGGTGTCATAGAGACATCAGTGATGTTGGTCCAAGTGACATTCTGGTTTTTGAGTAAAACTCTATGGTTTGAGGGTGATTTTACCATACAGTTTTGCCTAAAAACCAGAGCATCACCCCCGACATGCCTACGTCACTTTCAGGTGATGTGCATTGGGGGTGACGCTTCCAACTCCTGAAGTGTCCCTCCATTTCTCCCCGCAGGCATATCGAAGAGACCTGGCAACCCTATTTAGCATAGCTTCAGAGTGGGGTTTGGGAGACTCAAATTTGAATCCCCATCTCGCTGTGGAAACTCACAGGGTGATTTTGGACCAGTCACATACTTTCAGAGTAATCTATCTCACAGGAGGGGAGAATAATGCAAGCTGCTTTGGTCCTCTTCGTGGAGGAATAAGTAAATAAAAAAATAATGAAAATGGGAGGCAGCTAAAGGGTAGGTTGGTGAATACTTAAGAAGGAGAGAATGAGGGAAGAAAAGGGCAGAGGATATGGGGGTTGCCAAAAGGGCAGAAAGAGGAATAGTTTGGGGAGAGGGATACAGGGTATAGTGAGGTGCCCCCCAAATGCCCTTGAGAGTTCCCTATCATTCACAGGGGCCTGGCTCAGTGGCTGGCACCACACAACTGGCCCATAGTTTTTCGAAGCAGAGGCTGTGGGGGGAGGAGGAAGAGAAAGCTGAAGACAAAAGGGCAGATAAAAATAGGTTGGCTGTTGATTTGGAAGGAGGTAGGACTGCAAACTCCAGGTTAGGAAATTCCTACAGATTTAGGGGATAGAGCCTAGGGAGAGTGGGGGTTGAGGAGGGAAGGGACTAGGGTTGCCAAGCTCCAGGGGCTGCCTGTAGATCCTCCACTATGACAACTGATCTCCAGGTAACAGATATCTGTTCCTTTGAAGAAAATGGCTGATTAGGAGGATGGACCCTATGGCATCATAGAATCATAGCATGTTAGCGTTGGAAGGGACCTTGCAGGTCATCTAGTTCAACCCCCTGCACTCTGTAGGAGCCGAAAGATAGCCCTACAACATACCCAAAAGATAGTTGTCCAGCCTCTGCTTGAAAATGTCCAGCAAAAGAGCATCCACCACCTCCAGAGGCAGTCTGTTCCACTGCTCAACCACTCTTACAGTTAGGAAGTTCCTCCTGATATTTAGCCGGTATTGACTTCCTTGTAATTTCCACCCATTAGATCTAGTCTTGCAATCCAGAGCAAGAGAGAATAGATCTGCTCCAACTTCTATACGACAGCCCTTCAAATATTTGAAGACTGCAACCATGTCCCCTCTAAATCTTCTCTTTCCCAGGCTAAACATACCCAACACTTTCAGCCTGTCCTCATAAGACTTGGATTCCAACCCGTTCACCATCCTGGTTGCCCTCTTCTGGACACACTTGAGCTTCTCAACATCCTTCCTAAAATGTGGTGCCCAAAACTGGACACAGTGCTCCAGGTGAGGCCTGACCATAGCAGAATAAAGCAGAACTACCACCTCCCATGATCTGGACACAATGCTTCTGTTAACGCATCCTAAGATTGCATTAGCTTTCTTCACAGTCACATCGCACTGCAGGCTCATGTTTAGCTTGTGATCAACCAGAACATCTAGATCCCTTTCGCATGTGCTGCTGTCAAGCCAAGTCCCTCCCATTCTGTGCCTTTGATTTTTTGTACCTAAGTGTGGGACTTTGCACTTATCTCTATTGAAATTCATTTTATTTGTCTCAGCCCACTGTTCCAGCCTATTTGGGTCATTTTGAATCCTGATTTGTCTTCTTCAAAATTAGCAATTCCACCCAGCTTTGTGTCATCTGCAAATCTGATAAGCATCCCCTTTATGTCTTCCTCCAGATCATTTATAAAAACATTGAACAACACCGGGCCCAGGACCGAGCCCTGTGGCACTCCACTCGAGACCTCCCTCCACGTAGACACAGAGCCATTTACAAGCACTCATTGGGTACGATTTTTCAACCAACCATGAATCCATCCAACGGTTACAATCATCCAGCCCACATTTGACCTGCTTATCCTCAAGGATATCATAAGAAACTTTGTCAAATGCTTTACTGATTTCTAGATACACTGTGTCCACAGCATTGCCAGAGTCAACCATTTTAGTAACTCTGTCAAAAAAGGAAATAAGGTTGGTCTGGCATGACTTATGCTTGATAAACCCATGCTGGCTACTACCAATCAGGGGTCCATTGGAGCAGGAGCGCACAGGAGCGCAGCTCCGGGAGTGAGGAGCCCAGGGGGCGGGCACATGACCAAGTCCCGCCCCCTCCTCGGCTTCCCCGAGCAGTGCAGAGGCGCAGCGCCCCGGGGAAAGCCCTGCTAGGGTCTTGATTGTTTTTAATGTTTTGTTTTAATATTGATAATTTTATCATTATTCCTTTTATGACTGTGTGCTGCTTTTCCAGAGACTTGCTCAAGGTGGCATATAAATTTTCTAAGTATACCATTTTTTATCTGGGCACATGGCACATAAGTACTGGAGAAATTTCACCAACCCTTCAGCAGCTTCCACCCCATCAGTTTGGTGTAGTGGTCAGGAGTTGGACTCTAATCTGGGAGAACTGGGTTTGATTCCCCACTCCTCCACATGCAGCTGCTGGTGTGACCTTGGACCAGTCACAAGTTCTCTCAGAGCTGTTCTCTCATGAGCAGTTCTCAAAAGACCTCTCTCAGCCCCACCTACCTCACAGGGTGTCTTGTTGTGGGGAGGGGAAGGGGAAGGGATGGGCGGTGCACATGTCCTGGGTATCTCAAGTCTTCTTGAAACCTGGTGGTTTCAAGGGAGCAGGAAGAGAATGAGGGTGTGTTCTTTACGCTTATTTTAATTGCACAAAGTATTGGATGGGGAAGGGAATGGAGGAAGAGCAGGTCAGTTTCACTCTCCTGTGGAGTGGAGCCTGAGGGGTGGGTGTTGCCTTCTGACACACTTCCGGTATGTTAGGGGGTGTGGCATATGCAAATGAGTTATGCAAATGAGTTATACTAATGAGCTCCTGCACCTCTTTTTCTACAAAATGACCCCTGCTACCAATTAACTCATTCCATTCAAGGTGCTCACAAACAGAGCGTTTAATAATCTGCTCTAGAATTTTCCCAAGTATTGATGTCAAACTGACAGGCCTGTAATTTCCCAGATCTGTCTTTTTTCCCTTCTTGAAGATTGGGACATCATATACCAATAAGGTCCCTCCACCCCTCAAACACTGCCTTTCCCAGGCTCCAACCCCAAATCTCCAAATATTTCCCGATCCAGAGTTAGCAACCCTAGGAGGGGTATAATGCCATAGACTCCACCCTCCAAAGCAGTCATTTTCTCTATGGGAGCTAGGGTTGCCAGCCAGGCTCTCCAATTGTGTTCTTTAAATGTGACAAGAGGCCAGTTGAGTGGCCTACCTTCTTAAAGCTATGGACATGGTACAGATACCAGGGGGAGGAGGATGGGGGGATGGGAAGACAGGATTGAAGATGTGGCTGGCTGGGGACAGAAGAATGTTGGAGAGGAAAGGTGTGGGCTCATGCAGGAAATTCTTTCCTCTTGCCTGCTGAGCTCATGCATCTTAATCCGTAGTATGGAGTACAACTCCACGCCACTCCATGCATTTTAATCCGTAGTGTTGAGCCAACCTGAGCTTGCAGGTAAGTGACACTGAGATGCAGTTGAGACAGAGTGGAGGTAAGGAAATCTTTTTTCCTTTCAGCCTTTCTCCATTCACTTCCACCCATCCCTTCAGACACAAATTCCCACATCCTCTGCACACATGGATTCCATCCCCCTGCCCAGCTCTACACAGGGAGAGGGAGAGCTGCATCATGCCATAATTTTTTTTAATGCCCACTACTCTTTAAAGAAAAGATAAACAGATATTCATATATTATGTTCGATCAAATTGCACTGGAGTCCACGTGCTAGTTAGGTTTAAAAAAATGTGAAATTTACACACACAACACACAGAGTTCATTGCTCCCTTAGGTTTGGCAGGTTAGAGTGCTAAAATAGTACGAGTAGTGCTAATTTAGCATCTACACTTCAAATTTAAGGTTTGCTTGACTGACAGCTTCCAGAGTCTGGGCTGCACTCAGGCAGAAGCTAGACTGTATCACTACATAGCATCAGAAGATCTGGAGCTGACAGGAAGCTGGGTGCCTCATGTTGTTTTTGTTGCCACTACTCTGGATGAGCAAAAGGAGACATGGGAGGGGATTTCAAGGGGTCTCTAACAAGTTTGAGAAGTGTAAATAACACTTAGAAACATATTTCCTCCACCCAGGGGTCATTTCATAAAAAAAGAGGTGCAGGAGCTCATTAGCATAACTCATTAGCATAACTTATTTGCATATGCTACACCATCCGACATCACCGGAAGTATGTCAGAAGGCAAGAAAGGAAGAAGAGAGAGAGAGAGAGAGAGAGAGAGAGAGAGAGAGAGAGAAGAAAGAAAGAAAGAAAGAAAGAAAGAAAGAAAGAAAGAAAGAAAGAAAGAAAGAAAGAAAGAAAGAAAGAAAGAAAGAAAGAAAGAAAGCTGGCAGAGAGGGGACCGCTACCTATCCAAGCCTCAGAAATACCACTCTTCTGGGAGGATAGCTTCAGTGGTGGCTGAAGCCTTCAGAAGGCTGGTCAGAGGAACAAGGACCTTTCCAGGGGACGGGGTCATTCTGCTGCAGCCATGACACAAGCAGGCATTCCCCCGGGGGGGGGGCTGGCACCAACTCCCAGAGCTGCGCTCCCCCGAGCTCCTGCTCAAAATGACTCCTGCCTCCACCACTGTTGGATCACCCCTGCTCTTCACATATATGGACACCACTAGTCCTTTTTGTGTGTACACCCCCAAATGACTACAGTTTCATAGGAAAGTACAGAAAATGTAGACTTGCCCATTTTTTCTCCTTTGAAAAAAATAGATAATTCCACATACATATGATAAATGATGTTTAAAAGGAGGTGATGACCAGATTCTGAGAATCAGCCCTATGTGTCTTCATAATGATCAGCAAATGCAATACTCTAGAGTCCAGGGCTATTTTGGGGCAGGAACGCACAGGAATGGCGTTCCGGCTGGCTCCTGAGTTGGCCACACCTACAACCAAAACCTCTGGGATGCGTCTTTACAGGAGCAACAGGAGCACATCCATGCTGCACATTCCCTCTCTGCAGCTTGTCTGCAAAAGTGATAGCCTGAAGATGCATACTCCTAATCAACAATAGAAGAGTTCAGTGTGCATTTGTGTGTGTGCAGTGGGCATTTGAAAGGTGAGTAGAAATAAATCATCATTCTGAAGCTAGAGGCCACAGACCAAGTTTGAGGCTCCTGCCTTTATTTTCAGATAAGTTGTGGCTGCCAGAGACAACCATGACTTTTAATACAAAAAGGTAGCCGGGGGGGGGGGTGTCCTGGAGTTTGCATGGGCCAGGATATCCTGATTCCCTAAATGGTTGGCAATCCAATGTTCACTCTAAGCTGAGTTAGCATGAGCTAGCTCACAGTTTCTTAGCCTCCGGCTCATGCATTTTTGTCTTCGCTCAGGAAGGATGGCTTCAGAGCAAACAAATTTATGCAGCAGCCAAATTTGCTCACAGCTTTCATGCCCGTAGCTCACAAAGTATGATTTTTGCTCACAAGACTCCACAGCTTAGAGGGAGCATTGGCTGGCACTGCAACTCCCATGATTGTCTTGAAGTTGATGGCCAATTTTGAGACTCCTAAATTCAATTTCTGAGGAATTATACTTGCCATGGATGGACAGGTTTAACCCTGTCTCCCTGGTGTACTTCCTTTGTTAGCAGGGAATATTTATGCATGGTGCATTAAAATGTGACCTCCCTCATCTGCCAAGAGTAGATGGGCCTCTTAACTGACAGGGAAATATCCCGGTGGGCTGGCAGCAGCCCTGGAACATCACTGGCCATTGGCAATCCTAGTTCTGCAGGGTTCACTGCTTGGCTACAAACCTCAGTAGCAATGTTGATTGAAGTCAGCTCACTATCTGTTCCCACACCGCTACCAGGTATTTGGGGGGGGGGGGGGCCGCAATGGGTTAGCCAATACCCTTTGTTGCACTGCAGGAGCTGATCGGCCTTGTTTGCTGCAGGGCCATTTTAATTTCTGCCTCTGACACCTGCTGGCCAATGTGGCTAAGCCCACACGTCTATCTCATCCTGTTGCATGCATTGCCTGCCCTAGAAATGTGGGCCACGAAAATGGAAATGATTTATGCATCATCGCTTGCCATTTCCCTCAACTGTTGGGAATTGCTTTCAGAAAGCACCACCACTTTCATCGAGACGCAGAGGGCACACAGCATAACAGATAATATGAAGCAGCAAATACCCATTTCAATTATAAAAAAACCACATATAGCTGTAATGGTTATTATGTACAATGGCTTTATTAAATATGCTAAAGGACACCCTGAGAAGCAATCACACAGCAATTTCAAAATAGCCAAGCCAGCAACAACCAGTGATTTCAGTAGGGACATTCTTGTGCTTCTGGGGGAACAAAAATGGAGGGGGTGGGATCCAGAGTGTAAATAACAGGCCGTGAAGTCCAGCAAGCCTCAATAACACTTTGGTTCTGCAGAGGAAAACAGGCCCCAGGGAAGATCCCCATCTTATCTAAGCACAGCACAAAATCCCCATCTAAGGTTATTTACTGTCTCTGCCATAAAAAAAAAAGCCATTTCAATCAAATTGGAATGGTAAATGTCAGTTTAAATTAAATAACCCAGTTTACCAGTGATGAAAATTATTCAGGACAAAAACTCCTAACTGGGACAAGTTGCTCCTTGGAGCGGAGCAGAGCTTTGATTTACAGCATAAAAAACAGCTGTCTTCATAAAAGCTAATAAAATACTCTGGGGATAATTAAAACTTTAATTAAAAATGTGAAGTCCAAATAGCTTTTTACGGTAGCAAGGAAACTTGTTTTGACATCCAGAATTGCCGCATAAGCCCGAGTTCTCTTGTATTCTCTCCGGGCTATTTAGATGCTGGCATTCAGCTTGAAATGTTCTCCCACTCCATCCAAAAGTGAAAAATTGCAGTAGGTTTTAAAGTGTAATGGGGACATTTGCTTTACAGCTTAGTCTGAAATTATTAATCTGATCCAGCGGCTAGCTCGTTTGCATGCCAGTGTTGGCAGAATGCTTTCTTTAAATATAAAGAAGGAATAAATCACATGCAGGGAATAAGATCCATCCAGTGCTGCATATGCATAGACAGCATTTTATGGGTGCAAGAAGGGTTATGTGTCCCCTTTAAACTACCATCCGTTAGCAAAGCACTATTTGTGGAACAGGCTGGGAGCCATAGCTAGAATTATAGCTGTCCAATGACCAAACAAGCTTCTTGAGCCTTTCACCAACAGCTTGCTTGCCTACCTCAGAATCTACTGTGCCCTTCACAACCCATCCATGTTTTATTGATAAGCAAGCCCCAGTTCCACCTGCCATACCGCAAGTCCACACAGACGGAAACCAGTTTAAAATTTCAAGCATATCTTTCCTTCACATCAGTGGGCCTCTTTAGAATTCACTTTTCAAAAGCCAACCCCAGCTATCCGGTGGCAGCTCTCAAGGAAGGGTCTTAGAGACAAGGATGTGACTATCCACCATACTTGGGCATACTTTCTCTGTCCTCTCAAGGCTTCGCAGCCCTGGAACAGTTCCTCAGGGCAGCTGCTGTGATGGCGGGTGGCCAGTCTAACAGAGAAGGGAAGAGCCAATCCCCCAGACTGCTGATTAGAGCATCCCAGACGCCAGCTTTGGGCACAAAGGTCTGGGCACGTCCACAGAGCTCCAGGTAAAACAGATACTTTCTCATTAGGAGGGATGGAAGGCCTGCGGCTCATTTTCTTTGTCAGTCGCTGCAAGAGCAAGGCCTGGGGTTGCCAGGCTGGAAGGGGCATCAGTGTGTTACAATACTTTGCACAATAAAAACAGCCTTAAAGAACACTAATGAATTTTCCTGCTCCCTTCAAACCACCAGTTTTCAAGTAGATTTCAGATATCCAGGACATGCACACCACCCATGCACAGATGGTACTGGACCCCTGCCTGCCTGCCTGCCTGCACAACTGTACCATGCTGGAAGACAGATTGTACCTTCCCCTTCCTACAGGCTCTGAAATCTCCTGCACAGGCATGTTTTTCTTACCTAAACCTTAAGATACAAGCCCACAGCATCTGTTCTTGAAGACAAATAAGCCCCAGTGACTAGACCTGCTTAGGATGGCAGTGTTAGATACTTATACAAAGGACCTACTGGAAACCTTGTCATGTTGCCCTCGTTCAGCCTTATGTAGAGACTCCGGGTGATTTTACATGTGCATTTTTGTAACAGCTTCATTCCAGCGCTCCCTGCAGCGGTAACACATTGGTGTCAAAGCTGTTGTAGGGGAATGCCCACCTCTGATTGAACTGGAGTGAAAGGGGTCATTCTTTTGAAGTGCTGTTAAGAACAGGATTTGTTTACAGAGGTGTGAAGCCAGCTTGAGAGCTAGAGGGCAATTAGCAGATATGGACAGTTGAGAAGGAATGCAGATTCACCCTTGATAGAGATGTGGGCGAGTTTTTTTGGAAGTAGAATGATTCCAGCAGGAAAGGCAGATGTAAAACCAGCCTCCAATCACATGGCCCCAGCCACAGAAAGTCAATTGGGTCACTTAAATCCACACAAAAAGGTCTGCATTTTACCATCAAGCCCCAAAATTTCACTCCACGGGAAGGCAGAAGGAGAAAACCGTGCTGTCTGTCTGTCTAACAAAGTTTGAGTCCCGTGGGGCACCTTTAAGACCAACAAAGTTTTATTCAAGGTATGAGCTTGAACCCCCCCCCCCGAAACAATACTGACCTTGATAGGCTAAGAAAGACAGAGAGAGAAAAACAAATAAAGAGAACCAGAGAGAGTAATAAAAAGGGACACACAGGGTGCGTTCACACAGGCAGTTTTGAACCATCTGCAAACGCTTTGCGCCGGCTCAAATCTGTTGTGTTCAGACAGGCACAGCTGGCTCCCGTCCCCAGCTGTCACCTACCGGAGCAAATAGCGTCTCAAAACGTTGGTTTTTTGAGACCAGGTCCTTAGGTGGTTTCAGCTGTCTTCTTCCGGCTCAAGCCGCCTTTTCCTAGTGTGAGTGTGCAGCCATCTTCGAGCCACTTCCGATTCCCCCCCCCCCACCTTCCCCGCGGAAGCCTCCAGCTTCCGCTTTTTGTCCGCCATTTTTTTTGTTTTTGCCGAGAAGCGCATGAGCGCCCATACATACCAACATTTGAAGAACATATCATTAAATGGCCGCTTGTTCAATAGTCTACATAATGTGGTATTAACGGTAAGCTAATTTTTCGGTGAAGATTTTACTGCGAAGTGTTATAATATGAGTGAGATCACTGTGCACTGTGGTACTATCAACAGGAAGCAGTGATTCGGTTGAATGGGTCTGCGCATGCGCGAAAAATCTTTTTTCGTTAAACCTACGTATGAGCGCTTGTGCGCATGCGCAAGCGGCAAAAAAAATTTTTTTAAAGGAATACCCTCCCCACACCTTGGTAGTGTAGACGCCAGGGAGCTGCTTGAAGACGCTTCAAGGCAAGGTCAGTGTGATCACATACAGGTGGAACGAGCCTTTTCAAGCTGTTTCGAGCCGCCTCCAGCAGGCTCCAGCAGGACCGTGTGAACACACCCACAGAGAGAGAGGGACAGCCAGTTTTCTCCCACTACCCAGCTGAGTGGTGGGGGCAGCAGAGTCGGGGCGTGGGAGGTCTCATGCTGTCAGCAACCACCTGGTAAGGCCACCTAGTAAGGTTCTTCCTTTTCCCTTGACCAGAGGCAGCAGTCACCTGTCTGTCAATCTTCAGGACAGCATTAAGGCATCTTGCAATCTAGGTTCCTGCCAGTGTGTGTGTAGGTAAAATCTGAAAATAAGTCTGGAAACGGAGGTGAAAAGAACAAAGAAACTCCCCAGGAGACTCCCAGCCTTATGACCAAATGCAGGATGTTGGGGTAGAGTTGCCAGCTCTGGGTTGGGAAATACCAGGAGATTTGGGGAGTAGAGCCTAGGGAGGGTGGGGTTTGGGGAGGGGTGGGACCTCAGCTGGGTACAATGCCATAGAGCCCACCCTTCAAAGCAGCCATTTTCTCCAGGGGAGCTGATCTCTGTCAGCCGGGCATCAGTTATAAAAGCAGGAGATCCCCAGGTGTGAGGCTTCTGCTCAAAGTAGTCAAGGATCAGATCTTTGTTGATGAAACACAGTTCTTTATTTCCAATTTCTACATTGGTACAGGTCCTCGGATTATTGTCAGAGATAACCCATACAATAGAAGCAGGTCTAATATACCCTCCAGCACAATTTGAATTGCCCATAGGTAACCAATCAACAAGGGGGAAAAACCGCGGGCAAAAGGTTCTCTGGCCGTTTGCTTCCCACAGGAAAGAAAGTGAGGTGTGAAGCAGTAAATTTCCCTTCCCAAACCAGACCCCTCAGATGTAACCATATTCACATAACAAATGCTTTCCCCAAGGCTTTCGCACGTTGATAAGAAATGATCCCTGTCCTCCCCTGTCTTCCCAGCCGGGATGAATGGAATGCGGAGGCAGGAGTGTGAGAGGCCCATTGTTCCCATGCTTTGAAGTTGTCATTCTCCCGGGCAACCAGATACATAGACCAGGCCTGATCAGAGCCATAACCCTGGGGTCACAGAAGATACATTCACAATTGTCAAACTAAATAGCAATAGGCATGATTACATAGGTGGTACAGGAACAGGTTTGCACAGCATAGCCATGTCAGGTTACAATCTATAGCATGAGATCCCAGAAATCCTTGTTAGAATCTGCAGATTCTGACACACTGCCACCCCAAAAATCAATCTACCCCGGCTTATCTGGAAATTTATTATGGAAAGCTTTAACTAACTTAGGAGCATGCACATTTTCAGAACGAACCCATTCATTCAGTTCCGGGCCAAAATCTACCCACTTGACTAGATATAGCAAGCGGCCCCTACGCATTTTTGAATCAAGGATTTCAGAAATTTCAAATGGGGTGCCCCCTCCTTCATCAGTGGAGGAGGAGTCGGAGGAACTGGATGCCATGCATTCGGCCCAGGATTCTTCTTCAGCAAGTTGAAATGAAAAACAGGATGCACAGAACTCAGTGACTTGGGCAATTCTAGTTCAAAAGACACATCAGAAATCTTGCGCAACACTTTGTAGGGGCCGACATATTTCCACCCCAGTTTCCTGCTGGGTTGCAATCCATGTATATTTTTGGTGGACAAGTAGACTGAATCCCCTGGCTGTAAGTCCCAGCCCTCTGCTCTGCTACGGTCTGCATACTTCTTGTAATCCTCTTTAGCTTTGTCCAGTGTCTTAGCAATCAGTGGCCATGAGTCTTGTAAGGTTGACCACCAACATTTAAAGTCCGTGGCGGGGGGCATTTGGCATTTCCTCTATGGTGCGTAGGGGTTTCCCTTCGAAGCCTCCCACCGCCATGAACGGGGATACACCCGTAGACGAATGAATAGCATTGTTATAACTATACTCCGCAAACGGCAGTAGTTCCACCCAATTGTCCTGATGGTAGTTAGTGTAACACCTCAGGAATTGTTCCAGGATTTGATTAGTTCGTTCGGATTGGCCATCGGTCTCTGGGTGGTAACCCGAGCTTAAGGCTGGTTCAATGTCCATCAGATTCAAAAGCTCCCGCCAGAAGTTGGCAACGAACTGACTGCCCCGATTGGATACCACGCGTCTGGGAAAAGCATGTAACTTTATCACGTGGTTGAAAAAAGCCTTAGCCAGCCCCTTAGCGGTGGGTAGCTGTTTAAACGGGGTAAAATGGGCTTGTTTTGAGAACATGTCTACCACCACCCAAATAACGGTTTTTCCCTTTGAGGGTGGCAGGTTGGTGATGAAGTCCATAGCTATTGCTTCCCATGGGCGAGAGGGGGTGGGCAACGGATGCAACAGTCCTGGGACTTTCCCTCCCCTCTTTTTGCACATCAAACAGGTTTGGCAGGCAGTAACAAAGTCCGAGACATCCTTGCGCATGCGCGGCCACCAGAATTGCCGTTGCACTAAATTAAGCGTTTTTAAGAACCCAAAGTGCCCTGCCAGTTTTGATGAATGACAAGTTAGCAGTATGTCCTTTTGTCTGGCTCGAGGTACCACGAGTTTGTCCCCATGGTACCAGCACTTGTTTTCCCAGAGGGAACAGTCCTCTATGTTTCCCAATTCTTCGGCCTCTTCCGGGGAGTAGTCCCCCCCCCCCATTTATCCCCCACGACTCTACTGCTGCCTGCTTTCTCTGGCTTCGGGTAGTAACAGCTCCTCCCAACTGTTGGGGGGAGAACATGGAGTCGAACACTTCTTCCTTTTGACTCTCGTGCTGGGGTAATCTGGATAGCGCGTCTGCTAACGAATTGGCTTTCCCAGGAAAGTGCTTAAGCACAAAATTGAATTTCGAGAAAAAATCGACCCATCGGAGCTGTTTCACATTCAGGGACCTCTGGGTGCGCAAGGCTTCCAGATTTTTGTGATCAGTCCAGATTTCAAAAGGGGTCTGCGCTCCTTCTAGCCAATGCCGCCAGGTGGTGAGGGCCAGTCGTATGGCTGCTGCCTCCTTGTCCCACACTGACCAATTCCTCTCTGTCTCATTAAACTTTTTTGATATATAAGCCAGAGGGTGCAGCTTATCATCCGGTCCCTTCTGTAGGATGGCTCCCCCCATGGCCACATCGGACGCGTCTACATGCACCACAAACTCCTTGGTTTCATCCGGGTGGGCCAGGATAGGTTCCAAAGTAAATAGGGTCTTGAGGGTTTCAAACGCCTTTTGGCAATCCTCAGACCAGGCTATTCTCTCCCCGGGCTTCCCGGCTTCCGGGCCCCTCCCCTTGGTCTTAAGGAGTTCCGTGAGCGGGACAGTGACCGTAGCGAAGTCTTTTAGGAAGGTACGATAGAAATTACAAAATCCTAATAGACTCTGAAGCTGTTTTCTTGTTCGAGGGGCTTCCCATTGCACTA
Source organism: Lepidodactylus listeri (assembly GCA_029233225.1). Classification (NCBI taxonomy): domain Eukaryota; kingdom Metazoa; phylum Chordata; class Lepidosauria; order Squamata; family Gekkonidae; genus Lepidodactylus; species Lepidodactylus listeri. The sequence continues at coordinate 13,916,686 of JARCFY010000015.1, read as the reverse complement.
CTGCCTCTACCTTGGCAGGATCCATTTCTAGCCCTTTCTGGGAAATGCGATACCCCAAAAAATCCACTGAATCCCTATGGAATTCACATTTCGACAGCTTAGCATACAACTGGTTTTTTAACAGAGTTGACAGCACCTCCCAGACCAATTTTACATGCTCTCTCTTATCAGCAGAGTAAATCAAGATATCATCTAAGTAACATAACACCCCCTTAAATAAATGCTTGTGTAGCACTTCATTTATTAAGCTCATAAAGACCCCTGGCGCGCCACTTAATCCGAACGGCATCATCAGGTATTCGAATTGACCCAACGGTGTGTTAAAAGCGGTCTTAAACTCGTCCCCCTCCCTGATGCGCACCCAGAAGTATGCATCTCGAAGATCCAACTTAGTGAACACCTTCCCTTTGGCTGCTTCTGTTAACAGGTCCTTAATAAGGGGAAGGGGGTAGGCGTTGGAGGCTGATACTGCATTTAATCCCCTGTAGTCCGTGCATAGCCTCAGCCCCCCGTCTTTCTTTTTCCTGAACAGAACAGGGGCAGCGAATGGGGACTTAGTGGGGCGGATGAAACCTCGCTCCAAGTTCTTGTCTAGGAATTTCCTTAGCTCCTCCCGCTCCGAAGGGCTCATGGAATAGAGTTTTCCCTTTGGCAACTTTTCTCCCGGGATCAGCTCTATGGCACAGTCCGACAGTCTGTGGGGGGGGGGGGTTCATCTGCCTCGGTTTCACTGAACACCCCCATTAAGTCTCGATATTCCCTGGGAACGGCGGAAGGTACCAGAGTGAGCGCTGCTGCTTGGAGAGGTGCCGGGGGCCCCGATCCCCATCCCGAGTCCCACTTATGGTTTTGACACTTCTCGTCCACCCAGGAGATTTTCCCTTTGCTCCATTTGATGTAGGGGTCATGGGAGCTCAACCAGGGACTCCCCAACACCATGGGGAACTGGGTGTTGGGGGTGATGACGAACGCTCTCCTCTCCCAGTGTTCCCCCGTCCCCACTATCAGCCTTTCAGTCTCTGCCACACATGCCTCTTTCATTTCCGATCCGTCCATTTGGGTGAACGTAAGTGGCTCCTCCAATGGGGTGACTTTGGGCCCTAACCCGTCCACTACTAAAGGGCTAATCAAGTCCCGGGCACACCCTGAGTCAATTAGGGCCCGGACCCTGATGTGGGTCCCTGTCCCGGGTGCTATCACAGTCACTACCATATACAGTAAGGGGCCAGGGATGCTCACCGGGGATGGCGCGTCGTGGATGGGGACCTGCAGTTCTGCGCCACTCACTGCAGGCCATTGGAGTTTCCTGACATCTGTGCTTCCGTCAGCTCCAGCTCCCCTTACTCGCTCGCGGCCCCTTCCAGCTGTAGTGCCTGGGGCTTGAACGAGGTCTTCCCTTTACTGGGGGTGCTCCCGGCTACCGGGGTGGAAGTCTTGGGGACTTCCCCCCCCCGCGGGGGCACGCCGAGGCGAAGTGACCTCTCTCCCCGCACCTCATGCAGAGCCCCTGCTTGAAGCGGGCGTCCCGGATCTCTTGGAGGTTCGGCTTGGGCTTCACCTTCTGGGCGGCTTTTGCTTGGGCGGTCGCTGAAGTTCCCATCTTGATGAGGGTGAAGCGTTCTTCCACATCCGTGGCCACTCTCATCCAGGTGGCTAGCAAGCCCAGTCTTCCCCCGTGCAACACCGTCTCGTACACCTCGGGGTTAAGACCTTCCCTGTACTTTTCGATGAAAAGATCTTGGGTCCAGTCGCGAATCTTGGCCACTATGCGCCGGAACTTGTCGGTGTACTCCCTCACTGAGGACCGCCCCTGGGTCAGCTTCCGTAACTGGTTCCGAGCCTTCTCTTCTCCCAAGGGGTCCTCGTAGTGGTGCCTGAGGGCCCACATGAAGTTGTGCATGGAGCGTAACTCAGGCCCGGGGGCGTTGTGCAGGCTCACATAACAGTCGCTGGCGGTGTCCCTCAGCTTGGACCCGATGTAGCCAATCCGGTCCCTCTCGGTGGGGTAGAGATGTCCCCAGGTGTCTAGAAACCGCTCGATCCCTATGAGGAAGAACCACAGCTTCTTGGGGTCCCCATCGAAAGTAGCCATCAACGGATCGGCGGGGGCCTGGCGGACCATCGGCCCTGCCGGCACTTGGGCCGGCGCCGGTATGGGTGCGGGAACTGGGCGGGGAACGGGCTGCGGGACCTGCTGCGGCACTTGCGGCGGGATGACTCCCACGGGAACTCCTCCGGGGGAACCAGCGGCTGCGGGACTCCCCCTCCTGGGGGTCCGACCCCTCCCGGGGCTGGGCGAGCTGCTTGCATAGCCGTCAGGGCGTCTCGGAACTGGTACTGCAGATCGAGGGCTAGCTCGCGCAATTCTGCGGTGAGTTGCATCCGCAAATCTCCCATCATACGATCCAGGGCTTGGGTCTGGTCTTCCCCGTAGAGATCGGGCTCGTAAGGTGCGCCTCTCTCCTCTTCCAAAGGCGGGGGACGCCAGTCTCTTCCGTAGATCGTCTCTCGCTCGTCTCCCAGAAAGCTCGGCTTCCTGTGCTCGGTGCGGTCTCCCTGGATCGACACCCGTGCCCCCTTCCGATCGTGCACCCACGAGTCGACGGTCCCATGACCGAAATTGCTCCATGAGTACCTCGGGGTCACGCTCTGATGAGGAGGTGGGCATGGGATGTAGTAAGCCCCCTGAGCCGTAGTCACTGGCACTTCGGGCTCCCCACCGTGTGAGAGTCCTGCTCAAAGTAGTCAAGGATCAGATCTCGGTTGGTTAACCACAGTTCTTTATTGCCTATTCCTACATTAGTACAGCGTCTCGGGGTATTGTCAGAGATGAGACAAATAATACAAGCGGGTCTATTATACCATTCCAAGGAGTTTGAATTACCCATAGGTAGCCAATCCCCAGGAGGGAAAATTGGCGGGCTAAAAGGTGTCTTGACCGTTTGGTTCACACAGGAAAAAAAGTGAGGTGTTAAGCAGTAAATTTCCCTTCCCAAACCAGACCCCTCCGTTCACATAACAATTCATGGCTCCAAGGTTCTTTAGCATAGATAAGAGATGAGAGCCTTTCCTCCCCTTGAAGTTACTGCCGGGGCAGCTGGAATGCGGAGGCAGGAATGAGAGGCCTCGTTGTTCTCACCCTAGGGGTTGTCACCCTCCCGACCAAGCAAGGAGAAAATACAGGTCCAATACATAAAGACATAACAGAATACATAGTGTGCATGCAAGATTACATTGACAGAATTAACTGATTCTGACACCCTGCCCTCCCCATGATTCCCTTCACCTAGCTTTTTCAGGGAACATTTTATGGAACAGTTTAGTTAACTTGGGGGCATGAACATGTTCAGAACGAATCCATTCATTGTGTTCCGGGCCAAAATCTAACCATCTAACTAAGTAATACAAATGGCCCCTCTTCGTCTTGGAATCCAGGATTTCAGTTATCTCGTAGTGTGGACTCCCCTCCTTCATCAGTGGAGGAGGAACTGGAGGAACTGGATGCCATGCATTCGGCCCAGGATCTTTCTTCAGCAAGCTGAAATGAAACACAGGATGTATAGAACTTAGTGATTTAGGCAGGTCGAGTTCAAAGGAGACATCAGAGATTTTTCGTAGCACTTTAAAGGGTCCAACATATTTCCATCCCAATTTTCTGCTGGGCTGCAGCCCGTGGATATTTTTGGTAGAGAGATAAACTGAGTCCCCGGGTTGAAGGTCCCATCCCGGTGCTCGGCCACGATCAGCATATTTTTTATAGTCCTCCTTGGCATGGTCCAAGGCTTTACCGATCAACGGCCAGGAATCCTGGAGACTGGACCACCAGTTTTTGAAGTCTGAAGGGGGAGCCTGGGGGTCTTCCTTGAGGGTGGGGAGCGGTTTACCTTCAAAACCTCCCACTGCCATGAAAGGTGAGACCCCAGTGGAAGAATGCACTGCATTGTTGTAGCTATATTCTGCAAAGGGTAATAAGTCCACCCAGTTATCTTGGTGGTAGTTGGTGTAGCACCTTAAGAACTGCTCCAGAATTTGATTAGTTCGCTCGGATTGGCCATCGGTTTCTGGATGGTAACCCGAGCTTAAGGCAGGTTCTATGTCCATTAGCTTCAAAAGCTCCCGCCAGAAGGTGGCAACGAATTGACTTCCGCGATCGGACACCACCCTTCTCGGAAAAGCATGTAATTTTATCACCTGGTTAAAGAAGGCTTTAGCCATCCCTTTGGCGGTGGGTAACTGTTTGAAAGGAGTGAAATGGGCTTGTTTGGAAAACGTGTCTACTACTACCCAGATCACTGTTTTTCCTTTTGAGGGGGGCAAATTGGTAATGAAGTCCATGGCTATGTCTTCCCAGGGCCTGGAAGCCGTGGGGAGGGGGTGTAACAATCCCGGGACTTTGCCTCCCCGTTTTTTACACATTAAGCAGGTCTGACATGCCGAGACGAAATCCGAGACGTCTCGACGCATGCGCGGCCACCAGAATTGCCGTTGGATCAGGTTAAGGGTTTTTAGGAATCCAAAGTGCCCGGCAAGCTTGGAAGAGTGACAATTTAGCAGGATTTCTTTGCGTTTGGTTTTTGGCACCACTAATTTGTCCCCACGGAACCAACAATTGTCCTTTCGTTTTTCGCACTCTCCCATTGCTTCCAATTCCTCTATTTCCTCAGGGGCATATTCCCCCCCCCATTGACAGTCCCCAGTGGTGAGCTCGGTTTTCTTTGCTTTGCTCCTGGTGACAACCACTCCTCCCAGCTGCTGGGGGGAGAACATGGAATCGAACACCTCGTCTTTCAGACTCTCGTGTTGGGGCAATCTGGACAACGCGTCTGCCAGGGAATTAGCCTTCCCAGGAAAATGTTTTAACACAAAGTTAAATTTTGAGAAGAAGTCCGCCCAGCGCAGTTGTTTGGCATTGAGGGACCGCTGCGTGCGCAAAGCTTCTAAGTTCTTATGATCCGTCCATATTTCGAACGGAGTTTGCGCCCCTTCTAGCCAGTGGCGCCAGGTAGTGAGCGCCAATCTAATGGCCGCAGCTTCCTTGTCCCACACCGACCAATTCCTCTCCGTTTCATTGAACTTCTTCGATATGTACGCTAAGGGGTGTAGTTTCCCTTCAGAGTCCCTTTGTAGGATGGCCCCCCCCATTGCTACATCCGAGGCATCAACATGGATTATAAAGTCTTTAGTCTCATCCGGGTGCGCCAAAATGGGCTCTGAGGTAAAAAGAGTTTTTAAAGCCTCAAATGCCTTCTGACACTCCCCATTCCACGCCAGTTTCTCTCCCGGCTTTCCTGCCTCGGGACCCCTCCCCTTGGTTTTTAACAAGTCCGTTAAGGGAAGGGTGACTTGGGCAAAGTCCTTGATGAAAGTCCGATAGAAGTTACAAAATCCTAACAGGCTCTGCAGCTGCTTTCTCGTTCGCGGGGCCTCCCATTGCACCACCGCTTCCACTTTCCCCGGGTCCATTTCCAACCCCTTCTGAGAAATGCGGTAGCCCAGGAAGTCCACAGACTCGCGGTGAAACTCGCACTTAGACAGTTTCACAAACAGCTGGTTTTCTAGTAATGTTGACAGCACGTCTCGGACCAAAGTCACATGTTCGTTCTTATCAGTGGAATAGATCAAGATATCATCTATGTAACATAACACGCCCTTAAATAAGTGCTTATGCAACACTTCGTTGATCAAACTCATAAAGACCCCGGGCGCGCCACTTAAGCCGAACGGCATCACGAGGTATTCAAACTGCCCCAGGGGGGTGTTAAAAGCAGTCTTGGGTTCATCCCCCTCCCTTATGCGCACCCTGAAGTAGGCATCTCGCAGATCCAACTTGGTGAAAATCTTCCCCTTGGCCGCCTCCGCCAAAAGGTCTTTTATTAACGGGAGGGGGTAAGCATTAGATGTGGAGACTGCGTTAAGCCCCCGATAATCCGTGCACAATCGCAAGCCGCCATCCTTTTTCTTTCGGAATAGCACGGGCGCCGCAAACGGGGACTTGGCGGGGCGGATAAACCCCCTGGCCAGATTTTTGTCCAAGAACTTCCGCAGTTCTTCTCGCTCCGCCGGGCTCATGGAATACAATTTGCCCTTTGGGAGTTTCTCGCCCGGGAGGAGCTCTATGGCACAGTCCGACAACCGGTGGGGGGGCAACTCGTCCGCCTCGGTCTCACTGAACACTTCCAGTAAGTCTCTATATTCCTTAGGCACCATGGCCGGGACGAGAGCGAGGGCGGCCGCGGGAGACGGCGGGCTGGGGGGCCCGGGACCCCATCCTGGGTCCCAGCGGTGGCTCTGGCAGCGTTCGTCTACCCACGAAATCTTTCCCTCGCTCCATTTTATATAGGGGTCGTGCGCCCCGAGCCAAGGGCTACCCAACACCATAGGGAATTGGGCATTAGGGGTTATGACGAAAGCTCTCTTCTCCCAGTGGTTCCCCGTTCCCAAAATTAAGTTCTCAGTCTCTGCTATGCACTCCTCCTTCATTTCGGACCCATCCATCTGGGTAAATTTCAGGGGTTCCGCTAACGGGGTGACTTTGGGTCCCAACCCCTCCACTACTAGGGGGCTGATTAGGTCTCGCGCACACCCAGAGTCAATTAAAGCGCGGACCCTCATGTGGGTACCTGATCCTGGGGTCACCACAGTCACTACCATATATAACAAGGGGCCGGGGATGCTCACCGGAGATGGCGCTTCGTTGTGGGGGACCTGCAGTTCTGCGCCGCTCACTGCAGGCCGTTGGAGTTTCCCGACATCTGGGTTTCCATCAGCTCCAGCTCTCCCTGCTCACTCGTTGCCCCTTCCAGCTGCAAAGCCCGGGGTTTCATGGGGGTCTTCCCCCGAATCGGGGTGCCTGCAGGTCCTGGAGTTGAGGTCTTCGGGCCCTTCCCCCCTCCTCTTGGACACGCCGAGGCGAAGTGGCCACTTTCCCCACACTTCATACACAACCCTTGCCGGAACCTCGAGTCGCGGACGTCTTGTACGTTGGATCGGGGCTTCGCTCGGGGGCCCGCTCTGATAGCGGCGGTTGCGGATGCTCCCATCTTGATTAGGGCGAAACGTTCTTCCATGTCGGTGGCCGCCCTCATCCAGCTAGTCAGCGTGCCCGGGCGGCCTCCCAGCAGCACAGTCTCATAGATTTCCGGGTTTAGACCCTCCCAATACTTCTCCATGAAGAGTTCCTCCGGCCATCCGTGGATCTTGGCAGCGATGCGCCGGAATTTTTCAGTGTATTCTCTCACTGACGATCTTCCCTGGAACAGCTTCCTCAGCTGATTTCTGGCTTTTTCCTCACCCAGCGGGTCTTCGAACTGGTGCCGAAGAGCCCACATGAAGTTGTTCAAGGAACGCAGCTCAGGACCAGGGTTGTCGTGCAGGCTCACATACCAATCGCTGGCGGTGTCTTTCAGTTTGGATCCGATGTAGCCTATGCGATCCTTCTCGGTAGGATACAGGTGGCCCCAACTGTCCAGGAATCTCCCGATCTCGAGCGTGAAGAAACGTAGCTTCTCGGGGTCCCCATCGAAAGTAGTCGTCAGCGGGTCGGAAGGGGGTGGGCGAGCGGCCGGCGCGGCCGGGGCTGGGGCCGGTGCGGGGATGGGCCCCGGGACTGGAACCGGGACGACCGGTTGAGCCGGCTGCGCGGGTACAACGGGCGCCTGTGGCTGAGCCGGAACCCCTCCGGGTGCTGGCTGCTGTTGTGGGGCTCCGACTCCTTGACCGAGGAGGGCGCCTTGCATTGCCACCATAGCGTCTCGAAATTGGTGCTGGAGATCGAGGGCCAGCTCGCGGAGCTCGGAGGTGAGTTGTAGCCTCAGGTCTCCCATCATCTGATCCAGCGGGACCGTCTGCTCCTCTCGATACGGATCGGGCCCATACAAATCCAGTGTCTCCTCTTCGGGAGGCTGGCGACGCGGTCCTCCACGGCGGACTGGCTCGCGGTCGTCTCCTAGGTAGCTCGGTCTCCCGCGATCGAGCTGGTCGCCGGTGAGCGGAACTCTCACCCCTTTCCTGTCGTGCACCCACGAAGTCACGGATCGGCCTCCGAAGTGGCTCCAAGTGTACTGGGGGGTCACGCTCTGATGGGTAATCGGGCGGCGCGGGATGTAGTAAGCCCCCTGGCTCGTGGTCACCGGCACCTCGGGACCTCCTCCGCCGCCACCACCCCCGTTCCCCGGATCCGTCGGGGTAACCGGGGCCTCCTCTGGAGTGGTAGGTTTGAGGGGGACGAGATCGTCTTCTGACATGGTCAGGAACGATTGAATCCCAATCAAGGATCTCTGACAATCTGTGAGAGTCCTGCTCAAAGTAGTCAAGGATCAGATCTCGGTTGGTTAACCACAGTTCTTTATTGCCTATTCCTACATTAGTACAGCGTCTCGGGGTATTGTCAGAGATGAGACAAATAATACAAGCGGGTCTATTATACCATTCCAAGGAGTTTGAATTACCCATAGGTAGCCAATCCCCAGGAGGGAAAATTGGCGGGCTAAAAGGTGTCTTGACCGTTTGGTTCACACAGGAAAAAAAGTGAGGTGTTAAGCAGTAAATTTCCCTTCCCAAACCAGACCCCTCCGTTCACATAACAATTCATGGCTCCAAGGTTCTTTAGCATAGATAAGAGATGAGAGCCTTTCCTCCCCTTGAAGTTACTGCCGGGGCAGCTGGAATGCGGAGGCAGGAATGAGAGGCCTCGTTGTTCTCACCCTAGGGGTTGTCACCCTCCCGACCAAGCAAGGAGAAAATACAGGTCCAATACATAAAGACATAACAGAATACATAGTGTGCATGCAAGATTACATTGACAGAATTAACTGATTCTGACACACCGCCTCCTCCACCACCGGCACCCTGGTCCCCCAGGGTCACCGGTTGATCTTCGGTTGTAGGGATGGGAAGAGTGCCGTCGTCTGACATGGTCAGGAACGGCCAAGTCCCAGTCACAGATCTCTGACAATCTCAGTGGGAAGTACTTGTCAGAATCTGCAGATTCAGACAAGGATTTTTGGGGTCTTCTGCTATATATTATAACCTGTTGCTATGTATTGTGACCTGTTCTGTACCCATTTTGTACTCATGCCTATTGCTATCAGTTGCTCCTATGCCCACTATGTAATCATGCCTATTGCCATTTGATTGACCATTGTGAGAGTATGCTATGTGACCCCAGGTTTATGGCTTTGACCAGGCCTGATCTATATAACTGTTTGCCCGGGAGAATGACAACTTCAAAGCATGGGAACAATGGGCCTCTCACACTCCTGCCTCCGCATTCCATTCATCCCGGCTGGGAAGACAAGGGGAGGACAGGGACTATTTCTTATCAACGTGCGAAAGCCTTGAGGAAAGCATTTGTTATGTGAATATGGTTACATCTGAGGGGTCTGGTTTGGGAAGGGAAATTTACAGCTTCACACCTAGCTTTCTTTCCTGTGGGAAGCAAACGGCCAGAGACCCCTTTTGCCCACGGTTTTTCCCCTTTGGTGATTGGTTACCTATGGGCAATTCAAATTGTACTGAAGGGTATATTAGACCTGCTTCTATTGTATGCGTTATCTCTGACAATAATCCGAGGACCTGTACCAATGTAGAAATTGGAAATAAAGAACTGTGTTTCATCAACAAAGATCTGATCCTTGACTACTTTGCGCAGAAGCCTCACAGTACTGAGTTAAGGCGAGCTCGGGGAGGACGGAAACCTCCGGTGGAGCAGAAGGGCCCCGGGCGCGGCTGCTGCTTCGCCTCCTCCTACTGCTGCTCGGCTTCCAGGGGCTGCTCCACCCGCCAGCTGCAAGGTCATCCGCCGCCGCTTCCCGCTCCGGGGAGCCTCCGTGCAGACCAATCTGTGAGGCTTCTGCTCAAAGTAGTCAAGGATCAGATCTTTGTTGATGAAACACAGTTCTTTATTTCCAATTTCTACATTGGTACAGGTCCTCGGATTATTATCAGAGATAACGCATACAATAGAAGCAGGTCTAATATACCCTCCAGCACAATTTGAATTGCCCATAGGTAACGAATCGACAAGGGGGGGAAACCGCGGGCAAAAGGTTCTCTGGCCGTTTGCTTCCCACAGGAAAGAAAGTGAGGTGTGAAGCAGTAAATTTCCCTTCCCAAACCAGACCCCTCAGATGTAACCATATTCACATAACAAATGCTTTCCCCAAGGCTTTCGCACGTTGATAAGAAATGATCCCTGTCCTCCCCTGTCTTCCCAGCCAGGATGAATGGAATGCGGAGGCAGGAGTGTGAGAGGCCCATTGTTCCCATGCTTTGAAGTTGTCATTGTCCCGGGCAACCAGATACATAGACCAGGCCTGATCAGAGCCATAACCCTGGGGTCACAGAAGATACATTCACAATTGTCAAACTAAATAGCAATAGGCATGATTACATAGGTGGTACAGGAACAGGTTTGCACAGCATAGCCAAGTCAGGTTACAATCTATAGCATGAGATCCCAGAAATCCTTGTTAGAATCTGCAGATTCTGACACAAGGCCCCACCTGGAGGCTGGCAACCCTAAGTTGGGAACATTACATTTCACCAGGTCTAAGCAGGAAGATAAATCCACATAGTTCCTGATGCAACAAAACAAAATGAGAGATGTTTGTTCTGGTGCGAGAGTGCACACTATCCAGAGAAAATGGATTTCCAAATTTCTTTCTAAATAAAAGTGTTCTTAATAAAACTATCTAAAACTAACTTGAAGGTGCAGGTGGTGCTAGCTGGGATTGGGAGGTCTTGCACTGTTTGTTTCTTTTTTTTCCGCTCCAGGTATGGGGAAAGTCATGTTAGTCATCGTGGGCACTAACCAATAGGTTCTTGCCATAATCATACCAAAACAAGTAGTTGCATTGATGGCCATTCTTCTGCAGGGCTTCTTTTGATTTTTCCTAGGCACAATTTCAGATAAGGTTGGCAATGGCCCAGAGGGAGAAAAAATCTAGTCTCTTTAAAACTCTAGTAAAAGAAGATGACATTATTACTCAGGCTGGCTGGCAACCACAATTTCAGGTGCTACCAAAACATACAAAAATGGTTTTGTTCTAGGATTGCCATCTCCAGGTTTGGAAATTCCTGGAGATTTAGGAACAGACCATGGAGAGGGCAGAGTTTGGGGAGGGTTATGATGCCAGACAGTTCACCTTCCAAGACAGTTGCTTGCTGCAGGGGGACGTATCTCTATAGTCTGGAGATCAGTTGTAATTCTGGGAAAACTCCAGATCCCACCTGGCGGTTGGCAACCCTGTTTATTTACCGATTACAGCCATGCACTGGTACTCAGTCTCAGTTTATTAGGTTTAAATGCCTATAGGCCATACACCATAAAAGTTGATTTTTAAACTTTTTAAAGAGTTTTAAAACGTTTGAAAAGACAGTATAACAGAAATGTGCCAGATCTATTATAGAGTTATTGCACAGAGTACTCAGCAGAAGCCTCAACCTTGTAGATTCCAAAAAGGAAGAAAATTTTAATAGCCATTTCCTCAGGAACTTTCCTGTCACAACTGCATGTTTTGGGCAACAAAAAATATAAATGGGCAAATGAGTTGCTAATGGGCAGTCACGGTAGCGTTGACTTGCTGGGATGTCCTGAAAACGCCCCTTCATCTGTGCAGATGGGAATGCATTGCAGCGGCTAGGCACAGGTACATGATTTCTGAGGGCAAAGGTGGTCTACAATATTGCTATTATCTATACATAAAATATAGCAGCGCTCTGAGCAATGAGAGGTGGTTTAGCTTCATTTGCAGTGCAAAACATAGTCTGGGGGGAAACACCCTCACTTCAAAACAAAAAAAGTCCCATGACAAAAGTGCTGCCAAAATGGCTCGCAAGAGACTCCAATCAGTTCAGAGACAAAATCTATTTTCACTCACCAAAATTGCCTTCTAAGTCATTTTAGTGCAAATTTCACTAGGAAATAAAATGGCATAAAATAAGGCAGGCTCATCAAGTCTGTTATGAAACAACACTGCCTCCTTGTGGAAATATGTGTCGTTTCTGGGCCTTACTAAAATAACTGTTCCTTAAGACTCCCAATATGGTTTTTTTTATTTATTCATGTTGGTTATATTCTGCCTTTCTCACAGGAACTCAAGACGGATTACACATAGTGAGTCAGTACAGTCTACAAAATGGGACATTCAGTAACTAGTGCATTAGGATTTTAGAAGTCTGGAGCCACGAGGAAGAACTGAAGCACAGCATAAATATTAGCATGACACATTAAGCGGTACAGAAATTACATAACAGAAGCCTACTTACAATAAGATACACACAGGAATATAGGCCACCGTTTCAATAATTTATCCAAGTCTGTGAACCATTTTCTACAGTGCAACCCTACTACCTGCATAGAAAAGCCCTCTTGAATACTACAGTTTTGCATAGTTTGCAGAAGGCCAGGAGAATGCCAGCTTTCCTGACCTCCTCGGGCAGGCCGCTCCATGGTGGGAGCCTTAAGACCAGCAAAGTTTTATTTCAGGTATAAGCTTATTTCAGGTATAAGCTTTCGTATGCATGTACACATTTTCTTCAAAGGGAGGGAGGGAGGATTTTTCTGACAAGAATAATTTACATTGAGATTAGGGCTGCCAAGTCGAACTTACGATTTGGCGGGGGGGGAGTCCTTCGCCACCCGGGAGCCTCCCTGGCATGTGCGCTTCGCGCGCGTGCCCGGTGATGTCACCCGGAAGTGACGTCACCACGTTGGGGGCATTGCCAGAGCATCGCCCTGGCAACGTCTCCAATGTGGTGATGTCACTTCCGGGTGACGTCACTATGCTGGGGAAGTCGTCCAGGCTGGATGACTTTGGGGGTGGGGTTCCCCCCACTGGCCGAATGCCGGCCGGCAGATCGGGAACCCCTATAGCAGGGGATCCCCCGCCCCCCGGGCTGACTTGGCAGCCCTAATTGAGATCATTGTGACCTGCTGTTTTCTTTAAGGCTTTATCTCTCTCTTTCACTGCCACACAACACACACACACACATCTTAAAAGGAAGGGGCACGCTGGGGTAAGTGGAAAGGAGAATTAAAAGGAAATTATTTGGCTTATTCTGAAAAGTTTTTTTTAAAAATATTAGATTTTTCTGTTTTTACTTTCTTTCAAAAAGACTCTGAATAGGAATTAGAACATTTGGATTGGATTCCATTGTTTAATTATGGGAAATAGTGTTAGCCAAATTTCCTTATTTAGTTATCAAATCATGGGGAATAGAGATATTAAATGATAATAGGCTTATAAGGGAGCAATAACCTATATATACAGGAGTCCCACTTATTCCAGTAACCCAAATACAGATGCAGAGACCAGATCTTAAAGAAGTGGTTTCTTTACTGTAGAAATATGCACACACACAAACAATAAATTCAGTCACACACACATCAACACAGAGCTGGGAAATATAGATTTGAAAGGGAACAGAGACATTTGCATTAGCAGGTAAATCATTGGTGGGGTGATACATACCGGTCCTGATGAGGCGAAGCGATACTGCAGCGGAAAAAGGAAGGAGGGAGACTATAAGGTAAGGGATCATGTTCTGGCCGGCAGAAACATGCGGAAAGACTCCAGACAGTGCTAGATCAGGAGTCTATAAGGTAGATTAGGGTTAGATAGGAGAGGTAAGAGAGAGAGAACACCCTAAAAAGTGGCTGGGCGGGTTTATGCCTTGCCAGTCACATAGTCCCCAGGAACACTAGATAAAACCCAGTTATGGATGGCCAGGAGACAGCCAGGAGACAGGATTAATGGTTGGGCAATTGATTTAATGATTCTAGCCAGTGACGCTTTTCATACAGGAGGGTTGAAGACAAAGCAGAAGAAAAGGGAGTCCTTTCAGGTGCTCGGCTAGCCATTAACGTTAATGGTCCGATTCTTGACAGCTGGGCTATCTTGATGGACTCAGGATGGGTGAATCAGCCAGTTAATCCGGTCATGTCCAAATTCCTTTATTTAAACTGAAACTGTATACATGCCATTTCAAGGTGTCATTGGTAGAAGGAGGTGGGGGGAGGGTGCCTTCATGTTGGAGATGCTGCTCATAATGGCATTTAAGCAGGAAAGTTCATGTTGCCTTTACAGAGCATGGTTTCTCTATAACGCTGGGTGCTGGTTCCATGTAGCTGCGGGTTGCAGGAAGGCTGGCATGCTGTCTACCTGAATTTGCAGTGATCTTAGGGAGGCAGGGATGGATGGCATCGGGTCTTCCATGGGTCCACATCTGGTGTTACACATGTCAGTCTAAGGTTTCCCTCAGCTGGGCACATGTCTCTTTGTCCGTACATTGGCACAATTACATGGTGACCAGTTAGTCCATTTTCCCTGATACACTCTCTGCACAGTCCAGATATAGCGTGTATTACAGTCCATACTTTATAAGAGGCTTGCAGGGCAACAATTGATGACTAAGTATTTTTAAAAAACATCTATGGTTTCAGATTTTCCAGTGCAACACATCTCTCTTTCTCCAGAAAGCTTTTGATAAAGTTCCTCATCAAAGGCTCCTAAGTAAGCTCAATAGTCATGGGATAAAAGGACAAGTCCTTTTGTGGATCAAAAACTGGCTAATTAATAGGAAACAGAGAGTGAGTATAAATGGGCAATTTTCTCAGTGGAGGGTTGTAAGCAGTGGGGTACCACAGGGATCAGTACTTGGTCCGATGCTTTTTGACTTGTTTATTAATGATTTGGAGTTGGGAGTAAGCAGTGAAGTGGCTAAATTTGCAAATGACACAAAGTTGTTCAGGGTGGTGAGAACCAGGGAGGATTGTGAGGCACTCCAAAGGGATCTGTCGAGGATGGGTGAGTGGGCGTCAATGTGGCAAATGGGGTTTAATGTGGCCAAGTGCAAAGTGATGCACATTGGAGCCAAAAATCCTAACTATAAATACACGTTGATGGGGTCTGAACTGGCGGAGACTGACCAAGAGAGAGATCTTGAAGTCGTAGTAGATAATTCAATGAAAATGTTGAGACAGTGTGCGACTGCAATGAAAAAGGCCAGCGCTATGCTGGGGGTTATTAGGAAGGGAATAGAAAACAAATCAGCCAGTATCATAATGCCCCTGTATAAATCGATGGTATGACCTCATTTGGAGTACTGTGTCGCAACACCTCCAGTCGCAACTGGAGTTCTGGTCGCAACACCTCAGAAAAGATATTATAGCATTGGAAAAAGTGCAGAAAAGGGTAACTAAAATGATAAAAGGGTTGGAGCACTTTTCCTATGAAGAAAGGTTGAAGCGCTTGGGGCTCTTTAGCTTGGAGAAACGACGGCTGAGGGGTGACATGATCGAGGTTTATAAGATTATGCATGGGATAGAGCAGGTAGAGAAAGAAGTTCTTTTCTCCCTTTCTCACAATACAAGAACTTGTGAGCACTCCATGAAATTGCTGAGCAGTTGGGTTAGAACAGATAAAAGGAAGTACTTCTTCACCAAAAGAGTGATTAACATGTGGAATTCACTGCCACAGGAGGTGGTGGCTGCTACAAGCATGGACAGCTTCAAGAGGGAATTAGATAAACACATGGAGCAGAAGTCCATCAGTGGCTATTAGCCACAAAGTATAGATAGGAACTCTCAGTCCGGGGCAAGTGATGCTCTGTAATCTTGGGGTTTGGGGGGGAACATGGCACTGGATCCATTTAAAACCACATCCTGTGAAGTGGGCGCAAATTCACATTAACAAAGAGAGACAGGCACTGGATTTGGCTGCTTGTTGAGACACAGGGAAGGATTATAATATAAAGTGTCCCAAACAATGCGCCCTCTAAGCTGTGGAGTCCTGTGAGCAAAACTTCTGCTTTGTAAGCTACTGGCATTAAAGTTGTGAGTGAGCAATTTGGCTGTGGTGTAAATTAGTTTGCTCCGGAGCCTTCCTTGAACTAAGACAAAAATGTGTGAGCTGGAGGCTAAAAAACTGTGAGTTAGCTCACACTAACTCATCCCAGAGGGAATACTGTCCAAAACTATTAGTTAGAAAGCACAAGTCCCCAAAAGCCTACTGGCTTTTCACTTCTTCTCTGAAGTCAGCTTCACTGTAGCTAACTAGGAGGTATAGTAGTTGGCCTAACAGTCAGTGACAGTATCTGTGGCTGCAGAAACATTTCTTGTCCCTCCAGTTTGGCACTCCATACTTTTTAGGTAGCCACTAGCCAGCTGAGGTGGCTCCCCCCATCTTTCTGATTCTACACACTGTAAAAATAAATAACTCAGGACAGCATAGTCCTAATATGCCACTCAGGGCTCTTTTTCAGCAGGAACGCACCGGAACGCTGTTCCGGCTGGTGTCCAAGCCTGCCACGCCCCCTCCCTGCCTGAGCTGTTTACACTTAAAGGAAAAGTTCCTGCAGATAGCCTGCAGGAAAAAGCCCCACTTGGCACTTTCCCTTTAAGTACAGAGAGCCAGCAGGAGAAAGCCTCGCCCAGAGATTAAGCACGGGGCAGGGCTCTTTGCACTGAAAAGCCTAGCTCTGCATTTGGCTTGCCGATGTCGCATCGCTCTCCCTGCTCCTGTAAGTGCCTCCCCGTCTCTTTTCCTTCTCTCTCTCTCTCTCCCCCCTACCTTCCTTTCTTTCTTTCTTTCTTTCTTTCTTTCTTTCTTTCTTTTCTCTCTCTCTCTGTCCCCACCTTTCTTTTGTTCTTTCTCTCTCTCCCTCCCCCTTCCTTTCTCTCTCTCTCTTCTCCACCTTCCTTTCTTCCTTTCTCTCATCTATCTATCTGTCTGTCTGTCTGTCTGTCTGTCTATCTATCTTTCTGTCTTTCTTTCTCTCTCTCTCTCTGTCCCCACCTTTTTTTCTCTCTCCCTCCCCCTTTCTTTCTCTCTCCCCTCCACCTTCCTTCCTTTCTCTCATTTATCTATCTGTCTGTCTCTGTCTTTCTGTCTCTCTCTCTGTCTCTGTCTCTCTCTCTCTGTCCCCACCTTTCTTTCTTTCTTTCTCTTTCTCTCTCTCCCTCCCCCTTCCTTTCTCTCTCTCTCTCTTTCCGCCTTCCTTCCTCTCTCTCCTCTATCTATCTATCTATCTATCTATCTATCTATCTATCTATCTCCTTCCTTCTTTTTCTCTCTCTCCCCTACATTTCTTTCTTTCTTTCTCGTTCTTTCTTTCTGTTTCATTTTGTTCTTTGTGTTTTTATTAAAAAAAAATATATAAAAGGAGGGGGATGTAAAAAAGCAGAAAGCCCAGGAAATGCTGCTTTTGACAATATCTTTAATATTTGAGCATCTCTTTTATTTTCTCATGGCATCTTCCGCTTAAGAAAAGTACGTTTGAAGCCCGAGTTCATTGTTGTGTCTTGTTGGGAATGGCTTGCAAATATATGTGTGTCTAAAGTCTGTATTAAAGTGGTTTGGTGCTTACTGCCATGCAAGAGAAAACATCTGAAAAAGTAGCTTCATTGTTGTGTGTGTTGGCAGAACACTTGACTGTTGTATGGGGGACTTTGGGGGACATCTGCAGAGAAACAGAGATGTAACTAAAAATGAGCAAGGTCAGCAACACTTTGGAGATTGCCTGTTTTGTGAAATTTAAAAAGTGGGCAGAGTTTCTGATGAAGATGATTGTCCCTCTTCTCCTGCCACTGGGCTGACATCTGCCTTTAATGGGCCAGCAAAGTTGATGTTCTTAAACCTCCTAATAAGAGAGATTTCTGCTTCTGAGGAGTTGACTTCCAATGACTGGTGATCTTGTGATGGTAGTGATACTTTTATGTGGTAAAGACCACCTGTTCACAGGATAATTTTACCTGTGGGACAGACTCTGCATGGTAACCACTCCACTGGTACATAATTGCTTGTAAAAAGTATTATAGTGTAATAATTCAGGTGGGTAGCCGTGTTGATCTGAAGCAGCAGAACAAAGTTGGAGTCCAAAGTTTCATCCAAGGTATAAGCTTTTGTGTGCATGCACATTTCTTCCATCTGAAGAAGTGTGGGTGGCACATGAAATCTTATACCTTGAATAAAATTTTGTACCTTGAATGAAATAGTCCACAAACTACTCCCGTCCGATGCATCCACAAACCTAGAAGAAGAGATTGGATTTATACCCCACCCTTCATTCCCCAAGGGAGTCTCAAAGTGTCTTACAAACTCCTTTCCCTTCCCCTCCCCACAGCAGACACCCTGTGAGGTAGGTGGGGCTGAGAGAGCTCTGAGACAACAGCTGATACAGAGCTATGGCTTGCCCAAGGTCATCCAGCAGGTACAAGGGGGGAGTGAGGAATCAAACCTGGTTCTCCCAGATTAGAGTCTGTGCACTTAACCACTACACCAAGCTGGCTCCTAGTGTTGTTCTGCCAGTGAACTAGGGTTGCCAACTCCAGGTTGAGGAAATCCCTGGAGATTTGGGAGTGGAGGGTGGGGTTTAGGGGAAGGAGGGACCTAAGCAAGGCATAATGCCATGGACTCCACTTTCCAAAGCAGCCATTGACCTGATCTCTGTAGTTTGGAGCTCAGTTGTAATTCCAGGAGATCTCCAGACCCCACCTGTAGGTTGGCAACCCTAAAAAATCATATTCAGCATACTAGTTCTGCAGGAAGGCAAGCTGATTTCCATGGGAACCTAACCTTTAGGAATTGATTCTAATCCAGTGTGGGAATAATTGTTGGACATAAGATATTAGTTCAGGCAAGATTTTGTATAGATGGGACAGAAAGTAATATTTTTATTGGTTTTGTCAAAACTGTTTTGACAACAAGGTAAACAGAATAAGAAGCAAAAGGTGGATGTGGCCAGATGACCACACTTCTGGTAACATCAGGTGTGACCTAATATGTTAATGAGCTGTGCAGTCAGGGGTGTGGTCTAATATGCTAATGAGTTCCTGCTGGGCTTTTTCTACAAAAAGAGCCTTGATGCCACTCAGTATATTCCAAGGTGCGTGCTCAGTAATTGCATGCAAACCTTTGCACAGACGTGTTTTCAAATTGCTTTAACATACATTTTCCCTGGCAGGTGGTATTTGCAGAGCTGGTGTTTTCTGTCCTTCCCCTCCTGTATGTTTTGGAATGCTAAAATATTTGAGGGAAAGCACTGTAATTTATTTATTCATTTCTCCTTTTAATGAATCTATAGTGTCATTGAAAAGCCATGCTCTGATATTAAACATACACCAGATCATTCAAGAGTGGCAACATTAAAAATAGCAATTTCAAATTTTGTGCTTTCCATCCTTCCTAAAATGCATTTATGTTTGAAAATTGGTGGGTGCATGGGGTGGGGGGGAGAAGTGTGTGCAAAAAACCCTGGCACCAGCCCTGCAAATGACAATAGCACAACCAACAAGATAGTACACAGTGGGATATGAAAACCACAAGAAATGACAATAGCAGGCATTGGTAATGAGACAGGAAACCTAGGTCTCAGTTCAGTACCAGAGGAGGCATTTCCTTGAACTTCATTATCAACTGCAATTCAGCAGTCTCTTTAATCTCCCTTTGAAATTCCTTTGTAAGAGAACTGCTACTCTTAGGTTGACAACTGACTGTCCTGGAAGGTTAAATGTTCTCCCACTGTTTTTTGAATGTTGTTGTTTCTAATGTCAGGCTTATATCCATTTATTCTTTGCATCTTCTTGGACTGAATCCCCCTGGACGGAGGATTCAATACCTCTGCCTTAAACTGAGCTCAGTAACAAATGGGCAGCCAATGGAATGTCTGTAGAATGGGATTAGTATGACTGTTCTGTCGAATTCCTGCTAATAGCTGAGTCACAGCATTCTAGACCAGTTGGAGTTCCCGAGGTGATTTGACCAATTTACGTGGCATTGTGCCATTTGTTTCTCTTGTAAAGAATGTGTGCCCCTTACATTCTCTTATTAAACGTCTTTTCATTTTGATCTTGCTGTGACTGGTCTCTATGAAACACAAAGCCCTGATCACTCATGTTTTCCAAGGGAGACGAAGGGAGTGGGTAGCTGTGATCCCTATCCAACTTGTGCTAGTGAGAGCGTCTAATGTCCACAGAAGCTACGGCAAGAAAAGTGGCAGATGTACAGAAGCAGAGCTGAGCCTCTGGCAGCAGAAGGAGCCTGGGTTCAGACAGACTCTCCTGAAGGCTACCTCACCAACAACAAATCCCTCCTGCAATACTCCAGCATATCTATGGGCAGGGGTCATTTCGTAGAAAAAGAGGTGCAGGAGCTCATTAGAATAACTCATTAGTATAACTTATTTGCATATGCCACACCCTCTGACATCACTAGAAGTATGTCAGAAGGCAAGAAAGAAAGGAGGGAGCGAGAGAGAGAGAGCTGGCAGAGAGGGGACCGCTACGAATCCAAGCCTCAGAAATACCACTGTTCTGGGAGGATAGCTTCAGTGGTGGCTGAAGCCTTCAGAAGGCTGGTCGGAGGAACAAGGACCTTTCCAGGGGACGGGGTCATTTTGCTGCAGCCATGACACAAGCAGGCATTCCCTGTAGACAGGCAGGCAGACAGCGGGGGCTGGCACCAACTCCTGGAGCTGAGCTCCCCCGAGCTCCTGCTCGAAATGACCCCTGTCTGTGGGCTACTGTCCTTACTACCAGATGTACAGTGAGTCCCCCCCCCCCATACCAACCCCAAGAAAGTGATGATGCCCACAATGACAAAGCAGAGAAGCACCTTCAGAGTAGTAATGCCAACATCTGAGGGGGGCATTTCCAGGAGGAAGCCAGCAGGTGGGAGCAGAGAGGTGGGGAAGCAACCACCAGCTGCAAAGAGACCTCCACCCCTTCAGAGTCTCACCCACCTCCTCCTGCTGCAGCTTCCATTCTTTTCTGTCACGGGTACAGAACATATTCAGAAAGTCTTCCCCAACACCACCAGAACCCAGGACCAGTAGAAGGGTTGAAAGGGGCGACAGGCAGATTGCAAATTGACTGCCAGTGTGGATTGCCCAGCACTGTGGGCCTGAGCACCCTCCCCTGTGCTGAGGGCTGCCAGGGACCCTTGAACAGGCACAGAATGCATCAGAAAAGAGGTCATGGCTCTTCAGACTTTTGTGAACAATGACCTGCTAATAATTGTTATAATTACCATCCACTTTTTCTGAAGGTTGTTTCCTTCGGACCACATTTTCATTCAGATTTCCAGTCAGTTTGGTGATCTATGCAATTACTGCCTTACATTTTGAGACGTTTTAAAAAGTTAGTTTTAACCCCCATTTTGTTCTTGTTTTGACTCTTTTTCCAGTCAGTTTGGTGATCTCTGCAGTTACCATCTTACAACGCTTACACTGCTCAGCAATTTTATGTATTTCTTATGTCACTATTTGCTGTGTTAATTTCCCCTCTTGGATTCTACCAGCTCACACCCACAATGTACATTTGTCAGAAAGGAATATATTTCCTTTAGAGGAGATTCAGAAATAGGGCTGCCAAGTCAGCCCGGGGGACAGGGGCTTCCCCGCTATAGGGGTTCCCGATCCGCCGGCCGGCATTCGGTCGGCGGGGGGAACCCCACCCCCAAAGTCGTCCAGGCTGGACAACTTCCCCAGTGTAGTGACATCACCCGGAAGTGACATCCCCACTTTGGAGACGTTGCCAGGGCAACGCTCTGGCAACGCCCCAACATGGTGACGTCACTTCCGGGTGATGTCACCGGGCGCGCGCGCAAAGTACCCGCACCAGGGAGGCTCCCGGGCGGCTCCCGGGCGGCGAAGGACTCCCCCCCGCCAGTGCGTGAGTACGACTTGGCAGCCCTATTCAGGAACATTTTTTTAAAAAAAAAATGCTAGTCTAGGTGTTGCGGAAGTTTCAGCTACAGACCAGATCCATAAACATTACAAATATGGTAATTTTCTGAAACTTTTAAACAAGAATACTATTATGGTAAGTTTATTCACAGATCCTGCTGCCGAAGGCACTGTATGATAGACTATTGCAGAGTAGGTGAATGCACCCACGATGGAAAGAAACCAGCCTTTAGCAAGTGTTCTTTTGGAGAGGGGGGGGGGGATGAAACAGGTCATTAAAGTTACATAGGTATGTCCCTAATTTTTCAGCGAAAAGTTAGAAGGCATTATATAATTTATTTTTGTTTAAGAAATTTATTTACCATCCTTCGCAATTAAAAATTTTTAAGCAGATTTACAAAAGAATAATATTTAACTTTATTGAACATAAAAACCAGTCAATAAAAACAGAATAAAACTGCTGAAGATATCCTAACTAGATCCAGCAGCAATAAAATAATTAGATAAAACAGTAACATGACAACAGCAATAGCAAAATGTATATTAGTGGAGATGAGTAAACAATCCTACTAACGTAGCCAGCTTAAGTGTTCAAATATCAATTTGATTTGGCTACATAATTGTAATAGTAAGCATTCTGATTTAGCTTTTTTAAATTACAACTGGAACCACCCAAATATCACCACAATCTGAAAAGATTTGAAATGCTAATACAATGCTTTCCATAACGGTAGAAACTATCTATTTATCTAATTCTCAACAGTCTCTTCTGCCTGTGGATACCTATTTCCGCAAACATGCTCCCCCAACAGGTTTTCTACAGACTCAGGGGACACTGTAGGTCTGCAGAAAAATCCAAAAAGTTAAAAAAAAACCTTGGGGAGAGTTGAATTCCTCTCCCAATACTTTTTGAAATGGCTGCAAGAGGGATCTACTCCAGCCCCCCCCCCCACCTTGACAGTGAGAGATAGACTGGCTGATAGTCAGAGAGAGAGACAGAGAGAGATAATGAGTGGGGGGAAGAGGGGAGGAAGCAAAAGCTGAACTGGAGCTGGGATTGGGGAGGATTCCTCCTGCAGTATGAATGGCTAAATAGCAAGGGGATGTTGTAAAAGGACACCTGAGTGACTCACTGCTACCTCTTTTGCTACGGGCTCCACTATCAAAACTTTCTTGGTGGGGAAGGCTTCTGACTGCTTCTCCCCCTCCACCAGCTTGAGAAAGTCTGACTGGCTGAAGGTGAGAGACACAAAGAAACAGAGAGACATAATGGGTAGGGAAAGAGGGGAGGAAGCAACAGAAAAACTGGAGCTGGGATTGGGGAGGATTCCTCACTGCCACTCACACATCTCCAATGCTGTTTTTTCCTGCAGTATGAATGGCTAAATAGCAGGGGGAAACTTTTAAAAGGACATCTGAGCCTGCAACTGCAAAGCCTTGCAAGTGGGAGAGAAGGATCGTTCTCACCCCAATCTCTGTAGCTGTGGGCTTCACTGTCATTTAAAACCATTCCCTTTGGCTTCTAAGTGCTTCTCCCACCCACCAGCTTGGGCACTGCTTCTTCCCACTGCTTCTCTCTTCTGACTGACTAGAAGCCAGAGGAAAGTTATAAAAAGACAGCTGAGTCATCAAAGGATGGGTGGGCACAATGACTGAGAGGTAGGGGGCAGGTGCAAAGGAGGCGAGATTTCCTTCAACCAGTATCAGTTTGTACACACCATGTTTTAAAATGTTTCTTAGCAACCCTGACAGAGAAATACTGCCAAAGACAGCTGTGGTGCTGTGGGTGAATGTGGACTCATCTCAGGATGAAGAAGACTGGAACCCTGCAGCCACACAGTTCTCCATGGCAAGGCAAAAGACTGAACAAGCAAAGGTGCCTCAGGCTGATCCACTTATAAACCAATGGCCATTTAAATAGCTGCTTTTGGCAAGGGCACTCAGAAGGACAGTGGTACAGGAGACCTGTAGCACCTCAAGATCTGCAGTACCCAGTAAGGCAATCTTTGAACTCTCACTTCACATAAACAAAGAGATTGTAATTTCCAGACAAACTCCTCTTTGAAGCCAACTTCAGTCAGCTGGCTAACTATGCATAAGGGAACTGAGCAAGGCTAGATGGCACTCTTTCCAGTGTTCAATAAAAAAAGAGAAGGGGGACACAAAGGGAAAAAGGGAAAAGTGGGCTCCAACTGTCTCCCCTTCACAGAAGGCTGTCACAGAGCTGCCTCTTCCCTTAAGAGGGCACCACTTAGAACAATTGAAAGAATCTTTGCCCTTTTTGTAAAAAAAAACAATCCCTCATCAGTACCATACAGAACAATACAATGCCAAAAGTAGCTCATAAAAGAGGATGCCCTGCCAAAATGAGAAAATCCAAAAAGCTAACAGATAGGTTACTGCAAGAAAGACATTTAAACAGTAGCCAACTATACTATTAAAAAGACATTACTGATACACATTTTGTTGTGGGTCCCCACTTGTCAAGATATAATTCTGACCATGGCAAGATCTGTGGATCCTGAAGTCTGAAGACTGGAACTATGAACAGACATATCTTTCAATACACCTAAAAAAAGTCCCAGGTTTGCAGATGCTAGGCAACCACGAGAGTATCTCCATTCTTCATCTAATCACTGGCTCCATTATGAATCAACAGACGTTGTACTTGCCACTGCATCTCCTAAGGAAGCAGGAGGTACTGGATTCTGCTCAGCTTCTTCTAGTAGCTTGACAATTTGCACACAGTTTTCCTTCTTTGGTAACCAGAAGGCAGGGTACAGTGGTTCCACAAACTTGCATTCAAATTTATGCAGGAGAGTCATGGTATCCAAAGTGATGCCATAAAAGGAAAGGGTGCCTCTGGGGTAATCCAAATAGACTCCTATCCTGCCAAAGCCCTGGGTTTTCAGTGGTGTCTCCACATCACTGTGCCAAGCTGAGAACTCCTTGCCATTCCACTTAAGACACCAAGAGAAGTTATTCCCCGAGATACAACCATTGCTCTCAGAACCTTTCCGGTCAATGCTCTTGTACGTCATGCCAACATAAACACCAGCCCCTGAGATCTCAACTTCAAAGTAATAGCGCCCAATATACAAACTCTTCCCTGATAGAACTTGGCGCCAGTTCTGAAATCGCTCTGGGTGATCTAGGTACGGGTGCTCCCATGGTGTGGTGTTGGTGACTTTGTGGTTGTCATCCAACAGCCTCAAGTACCGATGAGCTGTAACTGGGTCAAACGTTAATGGAATGGTATCTAAAGAAGGGGGGAAATAGTTTTTGCCATCAGAAATATTATTATTTACCAAACAAGTATCTCAAATTATACATGCAAGGACCAATACTAGACTTTACAATAACAGCCAAATATGAAGATTTCCTACATTTGCTCTGGTTGCAACATACAACATTTAAGAGAATCCTGATTTTGTTGATGCTTAAAGAAGCTTTAACACTTCACATACAGTAAATAAGCTTGTTTAATGGCAAGCCTGTACCAAGACCACCTGTCTGTCTCTTGAATATATACAAAATATGGTTAATGGATTTCCCCTCTCACTGTTGGGTGAAAATGGAGAAACTCTGACAGAAAACAGAGAGAAAGCAGAAAGGCTCAATGCCTATTTTGCCTCAATTTTTTTCCCTGAAGAAGAGAACAGACTCATCTACAGATGGTTGTAGGCAAGGTACGGTGTCAGGGCTGCTGGTTGACATGGGCAGAGAGGTAGTTGAGAAGCACCTGGCTGCATTGAATGACTACAAATCACCTGGACCAGAAGCTATTACCCCAAGAGTGCTCAAAGAACTTTCGAGACAGCTTGCAGAGCCTTTGTCCATCATCTTCCAGACCTCTTGGAGGATGAGAGACATGCCACAAGACTGTAGGAAGGCAGATGTTATCCCATTTTTTAAAAAAGGGAGGAGGGATGACCCAGGAAACTACAGGCCAGTCAGTCTGACCTCTGTCCCAGGGAAGATACTGGAGCAGATTTTAAAGGGATTGATCTGCAAGCATCTAAAGGACAACATCAGCATGGATTTGTCTCCAACAAGTCCTGTCAGACCAATCTCCTTTCCATCTTTGATCGAGTGACAAGCTTACTGGATCAAGGGAATGCTGTTAATGTAGTTTATCTGGATTTCAGTAAAGCTTTTGACAGGGTTTCCCATGATGCTCTGATGGGTAAACTAGAGGTCAGTGGACTAAACTCTAGGATAGTTAGGTGGATAGGGAACTGGTTGGAGAACCACACTCAAAAACTAATTGTCAATGGCAATTCATCTGAATTGGGGGAGGCGTCTAGTGGGGTGCCACAGAGCTCGGTTCTGGGCCCGGTACTTTTCAATATTTTTATAAATGATTTGGATAAGGGTGGGGAGAGGCTACTCATTAACTTTGTACATGACACCAAATTGGGAGGAGCAGCAAACACACCAGAAGATAGAGACAGAATTCAACAAAATCTAAACACACTGGAAAAGTGGGCAGATGTGAACAAGATGCAATTTAACAAGGATAAGTGCCAAGTTCTAGATCTGGGTAACAAAAATGAGGAACACGCATATTGGATGGGGGATACATTACTGGGTAGCAGTGTGTGGGAACAAGTTCTTGGGGTTCAGGTGGACCATAAGTTAAATATGAGCAGCCAGTGTGATGCAGTGACAAAAAGGGCTAATGCAATCGTGGGGTGTATCAACAGAGGCATAACATCCAAATTGCAAGATGTCATAGTCCCGCTGTACACTCCATTGGTCAGGCCACACCAAGACTATTGTGTGCCGTTCTGGAGGCCTCACTTCAAAAACGATGTGGACGGAATGGAGCGGGTGCAGAGTGGAGCAACAAGACTGATTGGGGTTCTGGAGACCAAGTAATATGAGGAAAGGCTGAGGGACTTGGGAATGTTCAGTCTGGAGAAGAGGAGGTTAAGGGGGGGAGCACTGGACACCTCCCTCTACTCTTTAACCAGTTCCTTCTCCACCTAACTATCTTAGAATCCAGTCCACACGCCTCTAGTTTACCCATCAGAACATCATAGAGAACCCTGTCAACATCAATGTGGCTCAGTTGAAGAGCCTCTGCTTCGCATGCAGAAGGTCCCAGACTCCCGCGTCCGCAGACAAAAGCACTGGGTAGCTGGTGATGTGAAAGACATCTATCTAAGACCCTGGAGAGTCACTGTCAGAGTACCTTGACAGAGAGATGGTCTGATTCAGTATAAGGACGCATCATACGTGAATGGCTATTGTTTGGTTATTATTATACCATGTTTTTGTGATGTTTTAATCTGCCTGAGGTTTTTTGTTTGGTTTGGTAGTTTCATATGCCACCTTGAGTTCCTTCAGGGAGTAGGGCTGCCAAGTCCAACTTGGGAAATATCTGAGGACTTTGGGGGTGGAGCCAGGAGAAAGGAAGTGACATCATTTTGTGATGTCACATCCTGTGATGTTGCTTCCACATGCTGACACATGAACTCATGAAGTTTCCTAATACTGAGCTTCTGCTGCTGCCTTGAGCTTTATAGGCTTGCAAGCAGCATTACCCAGACTGTGACTTTTATGCCACTGTTTTTTGTCGCTGAACAAGAGTCAGTGTTATGTAGCAGTCAGTTTGTTTGGCTGGGTTCTCGGAGAGCCTGGCTCAAAACCCTGCAGTGCCATGGAATCATTTTATTTAATACTGAATCAGGCCATTGGTCCATCAAGGTCAGTATTGACTACTCAGACTGGTAGTGGCTCTCCAGGGTCTCAGGCTGAGATCTTTAATGTCACCTATGACCTGATCCTTTTTTTAGCTGAAGAGGGTGATACCTCCTGCATGTCAAGCAGATGCTCTATCACTGAGCAATGGCCCTACTGAATCCTTCCTCATCTCGGCAGAATATGAAGCACTAAGTGCTGCACAAGTGCTAAATATGATTTTCATATCATAAGAACAGGAGAGAAGCCACAGTGGATCAGGCCAACAGCCCGTCCAGTACAACACTCTGTGTCACACAGTGGCCAAAAATACCAGGTGCCCTCAGGAGGTCCAGCAGCAGGGCCAAAACTCCAGAAGCCCTCCCACTGTTGCCCCCCAAGCACCAAGAATTCAGAGCATCACTGCCCCAGACAAAGGGCTCCATTTAGACCTTGTGGCTATAATAGCCACTGATAAACATCTGCTGGATGGGGACACAGAGAGAGAGAGAGAGAGACAGACAGACAGAAAAAAGAAAGAAAGGGGGAGGGGGAGAGAGAGAGAAGGAAAAGAGCTGGCAGACCCCAGCAGCTTACCCCAAGCAGCTTACTCCAGCAGCAGGCCACATGCAAAAGCAGGCCCTTCAGCAGAAAGAGCCTCTCTGGGCGGGACTCTCTTCCTCTCTCTTAAAGGGGAAATGTCTGTTGAGGCTTTTTACTGCAGGGCAGGCTCTCTGCAGACATTTCCCTTTTAAGAGGCCAGTGCAGGCTCCGACGTTTCCCTGCTGGCAGCCATTGCCTCCCCCGGTGGCCAATTCTGAAAAAGCGGGGGAAAGCTTTAAAAATCGGTGCTTCCCCCGCCCTACCCGGGGACTTGGCAGCCCTATCAGGGAGAAAGAGGAGTCAAAAGTTTAAAAGTAAAAACTTGCTCACTGTCCCCACATTTTGCAAATGCAAAGCCACCATTTTAAAGATAAAAACAGAAAGTCTGCACCATAAGGCAGTCCAGAACATACATTTAAGAAAGTCACCCCTGCTCTTGGGTTCCGGAGCTGACAGGCGATGTTTGGATGGGACAATTGCAGACACCATGGTTTCAATACCAGCATCCTCTGTTAAAGAAAAGCACCATAAGCCAGTGGGTTCTAGACACCATACTGGAAAGGATTACTGGAAGGGATGGGTGGGTATACTCACCATCTTTGGCAAACTCTTGCAGCTTATCATTGTAGGTAGTTTGTAAAAGTTGTAAAAGATGGTCAGTGGAACTTGAGACAATCTTTCGGATCCCTGACAACTTATCTTTTAGACCAATGTACACACTGGGTAATGTATCATCTCCTGCACTCTTTTTGAATTCACAATATTCCTGTTAATAAATACCCACATATATATATTTAGTTTTCAGTTAGCACAGTATTTGATCACTAAAAAGCATTTGCCCTGGGATTCAGTTTCCTCATGCACTGATCTGGTGTTTCAAATACCAGTTAATTCCTCCCAGAAGCTTCAAAATTTCTGAGTGTATCACAGATCACTATGGTTTACCATACTTCCAGCATTTTACAGAGCTGTAGTTAATGCTGTGTTTTCCTGTTCAATCCTTCTCCCCCCTCCCCCTACTCTTTCTGTTAGGGTTGCCAGCCTCCAGATGGCGCCTGGGGATCTCCCGTTTTCACAACTGATCTCCAGCTGACAGAGATCACCTCTCCTGGAGAAAATGGCTGCTCTGAAGAGTGGATTCCATGGCACTGTACCATGCTGAGGCCCCTCCCCTCCCCAAACCCCACCATCTCCTGGATCCACCCCCAAAGTCTCCAGGTATTTTCCCACCCAGACCTGGCAACCCTACTTTCTGTCTTTCAGTACTATCTGCAGAAGTAGGCACACACTCTGGACATGACTCACACAAGCCATCATAGCCTAGCAGTTGCTCACTGGATCCTAGCTAGGCAGAGGGGCGGTAGAAGGGGTGGAGGAGGCCACTGAGGCAGGAGAAGATAAAAGAATGTGATTCCATCCCCTACCACAAGTCTTGGATTTATCTAATCTGCTCCAGGGCTCTGGCATTTTTACAGTCATGAGGTTATTCCTAATGGCCAGTCATTGGTTTCAGTGAACACTTTATTTTAATTTTGCTGGATTTATGTAACTTCATATTAATTTTGTTTTTGTATTACTGGCTTTTAGAGAATGTCTAGAAAAGAATGCAGTGAAATGCAACATGCCTCATTCATGCTAAATTTACACGTATTAACTATTTGGGGCCCGCACTCAGGCCACTTGCATCATCACGATCATCATCATCACTGAAGGTACCTTTAGAAAGAGGATGTCATTGGTGTGGATGGCCATCTTCTCCAGCCTGTTCTTACATTCCTCCATGGTCATTCGTTTCTTTTCAAGGTGGATCTTTATACCATTGGCATGATTAACTGCAGCCTGTTCCTTTTCTTCTAGAAAAGCCAGCACGTCAGAGTGGGCCTTCTTGACTGCTTTCGACAGTTCTTCAAATTGCCCTTCCACCATGGCTTTCACTTCAGATACTGAACTCTGGTGAAACAAAGCCACTATCTTTGTTATTTCAAATTTGCTCAAACTCTTTCTCCAGTCCTGCTTTGTGGGCTACTCCTTGTACCATGACTGAATAAATCACGTTAATCTCATATTTATAATCCTGTCTCTGTTCCATGACTGACTAAGGCTGCGATCACACACACTAAATAATCCACTTTCAATCCATTTTCAGTGCACTTTCCAACTGGATTTTTACTGTGTTGACTGAAAGTGGATTATTTAGTGTGTGTGATGGCAGCCATTTATCTCCCATTTATCTCATTTATCTCCCATTTAATAAAAATGGAAAACACCGGGGTCAGGGGAAAAAACAGGACTCAAATTAAACATCCTGCCAAATGCATTCTAACCTTTTTCATATACAAACCCACCATGTCAAGATTTTTTTAAAAACCAGAAGGGCTGCATCATAAATTGACAGATTAAAATTGCCAAACATAAGAAGTAGAATGCTTGAGGATACATCAGGGCTACAGGATTTATACATGCAGGGAAGTCCCTGAATTAACAAAAAAAATCACTAGCCATGTGTGAACAAAAACAACCATTTAGTAACTTACCACACTGCACTTATCTACTAGTTTAAATCAGTCACATATAATATCCTGTCAGATCATGAGGAAAATTTTACCACTCCCGTAGTGGAGGGAAGAACTATGTCTGCTGGTCTGAGTTTTATCTTTTTATAATGAAGAGCAAAATAAAAACGTATTAAATAAATTACTGAATGGCTCTTCAGTTTTCTGTGGTAAATACAGACATCCCATTGGTAACCTACTACACGTATAGATACTTGCTAAATCCTGCTAAATAACAAGTTTTGTTTGTTTGCTTGTTTAACCAGACACACATGTTGCCTAGCAAGGCACTGGAAGTGCTCTTATGGACTCATAATGTTCATAAGTTTGAACTTTGGGCTGTTATGCTTTGAAGGACTACATGCCCTCTTCACTGCTGTAAGAGGTTCCAGTCTATTCCAAGAAGCACACACCCGCCATGGCTCACACAAAGACAGAGACAAGGATCCCATTGCAAAAGGGTTCCCCAGTCAACTCGCACTAGGCAACCCCATCCCCCCCCCCAACATACCTTCGGGATTATGCTAAGTGAAGTTACCTGGCAACTAATCCTCAACCCATCAACTGGCCAAGCTAGGGCCATCAAGAGACAATAGGATGGCTCGGTGACTCATCGCAAGCTTGCCCAGGTGTCAGTTCCTGTCTAGCTCCTAGAGTCTCAATACTGACCACCCCCCAGCATCTCCTCCTCTTTCTCCTTTAACCAATGGTAGGGTTTGTAGGGATGGACTACCTGGTAGGTGTGTTAGGGGATGTGGCCAGCGCTGCCTGCCCCCAGATCACCTAATAAAAGAGGTCGCCTACCATGCGGCCGGTCTCTTGAGCTTCCACGACCCCTATCTGCTTTTACCCCTCTCAAGTCCAGCTTGCTATCCCAATACCCTCCCTCCATCTTTGATCTCTGGGCTGCGCAGTCAGAGAGAAGTGTGTTTCTGCCAGTTCAGAACACGTTCCCTATTTTCCTTTCAATCCCTCAATTCTTCCTTTGGAATGGACATCCCATCTCCAGGACAGGTAAAGTATTTCCTGACCAGTGAATCCCCTGCTCATGCGAAAGTGCTAGTTCTCTAAGTGTCTTAGGAACTGTGTGTTAGTGTGTGTGTGTGTGTGTGTGTGTGTGTGTCTGTTTTGTGTGCCTGAGAATATTATTCAGTAAAAACCATTTAAACTGACCTCTGCCTCAGTGCCTATTTATTGGGAACTCCTGGAAGGGGCAGGACCTTGGTATAGTTGGCTGTAACCCAGTTATTTGCCTATTGCTAATCTTAAAACCAGAGCAATTCGGCTAACACAGAGACTCAAAGAAGACAGTCATAAAATTCTCTCCTCCATTTGATAAATAATTTCTAGATCACCAAAAACAGAAACAAATCTTATAGCAAAAGCTTTTATATACTAATAATAATAATTCTTATTTGTTGGTCTTCAAGTGCCCCCAAACTCCTTTTTGGTTTTGCTGCAGCCAGTTCTTCTCATTGGAATGGATTACTACCCCACCAGAATAGATGACCTCATGCCCTTTGCAAAGCCAGGTCAGGCCCAAGGGCTGCTTACGGGAGATGAGGAGAGCTAAAGTGCTTCTTACATCAAGTGTGTGGGGGGGGGGGGGGGTGTTCAGTGCTGGTATACGTGTTTGAGAAGGTCATTTGGCAAACCAGATTAGGGGCAAAGCTTGAAAGGGATGAGATGAGCAAAGAAGGGCAAGGGTGCTGTCTGTCTGTGGAAAGAGGGGACGGTAGGAGGAGGAAGAGGAGGAGGAAGAACACTAAAGAGAGTAGCCTGACCAAATGTAATTTTGGGGGGGTTGAATTCATAATGCAAACTTCAAAATGTAATTTTGGGGGGGTTGAATTCATAATGCAAAAGGCCTCATGTAAGGGGACCAAATTAACAGGTAAGAGAGGATGAGAGGAAGAAGATTGAGAACAGGGGTTGTGAATGGTGATTCTATGCAGGCAAGCTTGGGAGGACTCCTTAGGTTTGCCAGGTCCCTTCTGGCTACCGGCAGGGGATGGGGGAGTAGAGTTGCCAGAATCTCCTGGAGCTTTGGCGATGGAGCCTGGAAAGGACAGGGACCGCAGCGGGGTACAATGCCATAGAGTCCACCCTTCAAAGCATCCATTTTCTCTAGGAGAACTGACCTCTGTAGTCCAGAGATGAGTTATAATTTCAGGGGATCTCTAGATCCCACCTAGAGGCTGGCATCCCTAGGATTCCTCATTATGTCACATGCGCCAGTTGAAGCAGAGGGGAAAAGTGTCAAAATCTGCAGATTCTAACAAACGTTTATATACCACCTGTAACACTATACCTGTATTTGCTGTGTAACCCCTGTAGCCATGTAACCTGTTCTCACACTCCCCCCCCCCCCCCATGCAATGTTCCTTTTGCTTGTCCTTATGACCCTGAATTTATGGCTCTGTCCGAATCTGGTCAATGTAACCATTTGTTCGGGAGGGTGGCAACTTCAAGGCATGAGAACAATCAGCCTCTCACCCTCGCGCCTCCGCATTCCTTTCCTCCCTGCCGAGGAAGACAGGAACTGGTTTCTTATCAACATGTGAAGACCTTGGCTTGGCTATTTGTTATGCAAAGATGGATACATCTAAGGGGTCTGGTTTAAGAAGGGAAATTTACAGCTTCACACCTAACCTTTTTCCTGTGGGAAGCAAACGGTCCGAAGACCTTTTAGCCCGCGGTTTTTCCCTCCTTGTGATTGGTTACCTATGGGCAATTCAAATTGTGCTGGAGGGTATATTAGTCCTGCTTCTATTGTGTATGTTATCTCTGACAATAATCCGAGGACCTGTAGTAAT
This sequence comes from Lepidodactylus listeri, assembly GCA_029233225.1. Taxonomy (NCBI): domain Eukaryota; kingdom Metazoa; phylum Chordata; class Lepidosauria; order Squamata; family Gekkonidae; genus Lepidodactylus; species Lepidodactylus listeri. The sequence continues at coordinate 13,883,346 of JARCFY010000015.1, read as the reverse complement.
GTAGTAATTGGAAATAAAGAACTGTGTTTCATCAACAAAGATCTGATCCTTGACTACTTAGAGCAGAAGCCTCACAAAAAGAGGCTATTTCCTCTGGAGGAATTGGACATGCAGTTGTGAGATCACACAGCCCTTTGAAGCTGCAGCCACAGCTCGTCACTGTGTGATCAGACACAACTGTGGGTGAGTTGGGGTGTTTTTTTGCTGTTTGTTTCCCTTGCACATAAATGAGCAATCGAGAAATTGCACCTCCACTCTGAGGGCCCCCATGGAGTATGCGATGATGTGCATACTGCGAAGGGGAAGGAACATAGCATGGAGTCGGGATGGCATGATCAGACCATCCTGAAGCATGACAGCATGCTTGAGTTATCAGATAGGGGAAAGTCTGCCCGTGGCCCACCTTATCCAGATAACACCAGACTTTCCCTGATGTCTTTTAACTCCGCTTCCATGGCGGAGCAGCACAGGTTGTCGATGACTGCAGGATGCTTTCCAGATGTTGCTGTCTGATCACTCCCTTTAGATCCGTCAGGCATTTGCAGCTATGCCAAATCTAAAGGAGCATATGATCACAGCCTATGGCCCATTAAGTCAGGAGGACAGGAATCACCTCATGAAGAGTGATCACTCTATTCTGCACCGCCCTCCCTGGCTGAAAAACTGTTCCTCATTTAGCCATGACTACCTAATTTGCCACTTGTGGCTCAATGTGCCCTGTGGTAAATTGCTCCTTGGTAAATGAGTGTCAACGTTGATCCCTCCTCCAGTAACAAGTGAATCAAATAAGCCTATACTAGAAATATTGGCAGGGGAGGAAGTGAAGAGGCATTGTACATCAGTGTGAAATAATAAATGGTAAAATACAAGTGGTCTCATGGGCTTAATATATAGTTGTCCCAGTTTAAAGATGTCTTTGAAATTTTGGGGGAAAGTACTGGAGCCTTTTCTTTTTTCTGAGACCAAATTCTCACAAGCGCTACCCTGGCATCATTCCTCCATTTGCCCCAATTGCCTGCTTGAATTTCCCACTATTTGCTGCAGGGCACATTTTGACCCGGGGCTTCGCACCATTTTCCCCACGGCTTCAGTGATCCTGTTTTTTGAGGATCACTGAAGCCGCGGAGGAAATCGGAGGAAATCGCACAAAACCCCAGGTCAAAATGTGCCCTGCGGCAAATAGTGGGAAATCGGTCTGAGTGATTAAGAATACCCTGTAGGCCCACCAAGGCACGTACACATACACACACACACACACATGCCCCAGAGATTATAGTTCTGGAATCAGGCCAGACAGCTGGTTTACCGAGTGGTTACATGGAGAACTGGATACTATAAACTACCGTTTGATAAATGGTACTAGCGCATATGGCAGGGTATTGCACTGCCATAATTTATGGTGTGGTGCAAAAGAAAGAGAATGGCTGCTGGAGAGAAAAGGCAGAAGAGAGAGTGAAAATAGGCAATGAATGTCAGAGGTAAAGAACATCATCTTCCTCTTCAGAGATCTAGCGGCTATCTAGCTCCTCAAGCCTGCCATATAAAAATTTGACACAAGAGGTCAATGGGAGATAATCTGTCCCTTATGCCCTCAGGTAAAACATTAGGCACTCTGGATATCAGATCAAAGGCATTTGTGACATGAAGGCGGCAAGGTTCTAAAAGTCTTCATGGAAGCAGATACCCCCTTCACTAAGAATGGAGAATATTTCACATTCCTTAGAACACTGCCAAAAAGTTTGTGTGACACCATAAACTTCCAAGAAGTGAAAAAGAATTGCATTAGTCAATATTATTGTAATGAGGATCGTCATACCCTGTCAAGTAAAAAAACATACCTCAGAAGTGCATCTGCCGGCTAATATCATTAAACTGTTTCCACAGCAAACAATTGAACCTACTCCACCCCTATTTGCAAGCTTTGATACTAGCAAGTATTCTCATTTTGGAAGAAGAAATATGCCTGAGATGGCACATGTATTCACTTAAACATTCTTAGAAGATCCACACACACACACACCGGGGCTGTGATGAGCCACACCACTGGAGGACAGAGAAAAGGTTTACAAACTTGGTGGGGAGTACACACACACAATACAATACGCAACCTTTATTGGCATACACTGCAGGGACATCAATAAAGAAACAGTAGCAAACAGCTAGCAGTAAACCAAACAGTAGCTGACATGACTGGATGGAACTAATCAGAGAGGATTAAGCCTTATACTCCCTTACCCTTAACTTCCAAACATAAGCTAAAAATTCAGCTACAGACAGAGTAATTCCCGAGAACTTGTCGGACAGTAAAATTTTTAGGTCGCTGTTGGACAAGTTCCTTGAGGGGGGTAGGTGGGGGCCAATCAAATAGCTACGCATAATGGGGGCAGCGTAGAAGGATATGGGCCACTGAGTCAGGTTCACTAGAAAGACAACTACAGGTTCTATCCCTATAAGGGATACCCCTATATCTGCCTGACACAACAGCTGAGGGGAAAAGATTGAATCTTGCTAACATGAAAACCCGCCGATGAAGCGGAGCTATTAGATTGGAAATATAGGGAGCCATGGGGGCTTGGGGGGTGGGGAGTAAATAAGAATCACTGTTAACTTGCAGATTGTGGCCTTACCTTACTGGGTCACATCTGTCGTGCCAAGACCATTTTGAGAAGGAAACTGAGAGCAAGAGGAAGGAGAGTAGGAAAAGTGGGTGGACATGAAGGAGATCAGTAACTAATTGCTGAGACAAAATCTTTGGGCTATTTTTTTCTATTCAGAAAATAGCACAGATCCTTTTGTAAGAGCCCAGTAATTAACAGAGGTCCAGAGAAAAACAGTCTGCCAATGGGAAAGCTTACGCCAATAGAAAACTATAGGAAAGGAGTCTTTTTACATATAGTACAACAGAGTGACCCTGCTGCAATCATCCCTGGAAACTGAGCCAGTGATATAGTTACAAATTCTTACCACAATGGATTCAGAATTCTTTTGCAGTTTGACAATTGCATTTTCAGCTGATTTTAGTTTCCAGTCAAATTCTGCTTGGATCTGAAGAAGTTCATACTGCAAATGAGATAAATCAGAGGATAATGATAAAACAATATTTTCCGTTTTCTTAGATGAACACTCAGATTGGGAACTACTTAAAGTTTTGTTTAACTGAACAATTCTTTTAATGCATAACCAATCATATAGAAGCCATTGGTTCATTATTTTAGTCTGTTCCTGTGATATTTAAATAACTCCTAGCATTAGGAAAAATTACAAACAAAAATATAAGGAGAAGACTCTCAGATGCCCATTCCAGTATTTATCTCCACAGCTCTGCAAATTTACCAATTATAGCCAATGGTAACCATATCCTGCTGACCTCTTTCATAAATTCCCTCTTCCAGTGTCCAATCTCCAACTCCACCTCACTTCTTTAAACATGGGAAACCTCACCAGCCTGGACACGAAAGGGATTAACTGTAGTTAGATTCCACTTTTTCAGAAAGGAATACAGCAGGCAACCAACAAAAGTTAGTTGAAGGCACTAGGTGCTGTAGCTGAAACCTGGATGTCTTTCTATAGCAGTGGTTCTCAACCTTTCTAATGCCGCGACCCTTTTCCTCATGTTGTGGTGACCCCCAACCATAAAATTCTGCCAACACACACAACAATGAAGCTACTTTTTCAGATGTTTTCTCTTGCATGGTAGTTAGCACCAAACAACTTTAATACAGACTTTAGACACACATATATTTGCAAGCTATTCCCAACAAGACACAACAAACACGCAGGCTTCAGACTTATTTTTCTTCAACAGAAGATGCCATGAGAAAACGAAGGTAGGTGGGGGGGAGAGGCTGTTGCAGGTGGGGGGGGAGAGAGAGAGAGAAAGGGTGAAGGGGGGGAAGAGAGAGAAAGAGAGAGAAAGGGGAAGAGAGAGAGAGGGAGAGAGGGGAGAGAGAGAGAAAGGGGGAAGAGAAAGAGAGAGAGAAAGGGGGAGAGAGAGAGAGAGAAAGGTGGGGGCAGAAAGAGGGGGGAAGGAAGGTAGGTAGGTGGGGGGGGGGGCTTTTGCCGCTTTTCCTGAGCTCTGCGCTTCGGCGTGGAGCCCAGGGAAGGTGACGGCGGAGCACCCTAAAGGCGGCGGCGGGGAAGGGGAAGCGGCCATTGACTTACCTGCTGGCTTCTTCCTCCTCGTGGCCCCTGCTGGAAGAGCTGCTGGAAGCAGGGGGCGGGGCTCCAGCCCCAACCAACCCCTGCTCTTTGCCCTTAAAGGGAAAGCTCCCTTTGAGGGCAAAGAGCCAGGAGGCCAGACCTCGCGCTCGATCGAGCACGAGGCCCTTTCCTGCCGGCAGGGAGAGGAGGTGCGGGCTCGGACGCCAGCCGGCAACCCCTGTGAAATGGTCATTCGACCCCAAAAGGGGTCCCGACCCATAGGTTGAGAACTGCTGTTCTATAGCAACAGGTCTCATAGTGCCCCAAGCTGCAAACCTGATCTTTCATAGGAAGTTTAGCTCATTGCAAACAGGATGTTTCGTCCTTGCTCAACACAATTGTCAGTCAATATTACCTCAGTCTTGACAAGACTGATTCCATTTATTGATTTTCATCCATCCCATTAAAACTAGCTAATGAAAAAATCATAAGGGACCAGGGGAGCATCTTTGAGAACAGTCTCACTATTGCCTCTTCCAAATAAGCTTGGATGGCATCATCACCACCTCCTCAATCCCACCAGTCATACCCCTTAGGAATGCTGAAATAAACTGTAAAGGCAAGGCTGAACAGAGAGGTGGTAGGCCAAACCTCCCTGGCGGCTGTAAGCATCCTACCTCCTCTCCTACATTTGACAGGCAGCTGCCTGTCCAGTGTAGGAGGGGGAGGGGGAGGGAGGAGTATTAGAAGCCACTATGGAGGTGAGGCCAGCAGGATGACTAAGGCGTTATTGCTGGGATGGACTCCTTTGTGGCTTTAAGCACCATGCAACCACTGCTGCACTTGACAGACAACCACCTGTTAGGTGTAGGATGTGAGGGGGAATGTGTTGGAAGCCACTGGAGAGGCTGAGCCAGCAGTATCACTGCACCTCACAGGTGGTCGTTGGCCATTCCTGATTTCCTCAACTGCCGTTAGCCCTCTGCAGTCTCCTGTAACTGTTTTTTTAAACCTCAGAATGCTGAGCTCTGCAGCTGACCAATCAGAGAGTGGGGGGGTGCAAGGAGGCAGCCACATAGGAATCAATGGCGGGAGCACATTTTCCTTTTGACCCACTTAGGGGTCGAATTTCTAAAAATCCCTTCTTAGTGAGCATCTACGCCATGCTAGGAGCACTCTCCCCAAATTTGGTGCTTCTAGGTACAGCAGTTTGGCCTGGGCGTTGATTTTATGGTGAGGGGACTTTCTTTTATATATATAGATGGGGACCAGTCTCCATAGGGTATAATGGAGTGCCCAGCAAGTATCCCCCCCACTTTCTGATAGCCCTGAAGTGGGGGGGGGGCTCCAGCTGGGTATTGGCAACCTTCCCTGTAACACCTAAGTCAGGAAGCCCCAGCCTTTTTCCTCTTGCAGGAACCTTTAGAATTCTGACACAGGGTGGTGGGCGCAGTCACCAAATGGCTGTCACAAGAGGTAGAACCAAAAATAAAATGGCTGACTCAGGAGGAAGGGCCAACCACAAAATGTCATGGAGTGATATTACGCATAACTCTGATGACAGGTGTTCAGCATTTCTAGCAGAAGCTCTGTTTAACAGGATGCCTTTTTTAAATTGACATGTTGATTTAAAATATTTTCTTGCATACATACAAAATAGTGATCTAGCAAAGAAACCCTGATCTGGCAGTATATGTCTTCATTTTGCAAGCATCTAATCTATTTTTTGCCAAAGGAAATGGGGTGGGATGCTGCTTCTCCTAGCTATCACTTTACATAGCCCTTCTCTCATGAGCCTAGACATTTTTAACTTGCAGTATTACTTGTCACAATGACAGTTGGTGCTGAAGGGCAGGTGAGAGCTCCTTGCATATGTGCACAGTAAGAGAGAGGTTCTGGCCATATTTTGATAGGAACATAAATGATTTTTGAAAAGTAAACAAAATTTTATGCCATGATGTTATAATCAACTTCCATTTGAACTGTAAAAACACATTAAAACTGGGAAGATCTGTTGACTGAAAAGGAAGTTCCAGTTAGGTGTGTTAAGGATTCTCTCCTGGCAGCCCTGTCCTGTTTAGTCGGAATGAAGTTCCACTGTGTTTTTAGAATCACATTCCACTATTTGCACAGGTAAAGGCATTATATCATAAATATCAAAAATTTTAAAAGGCCCACCCAGCCCGACCCACTTTCTAAAAACTTGTTTCAGGTATCAGGAAAGCTGCTAGCAGGTGCCATGGCACCCATGAGTTCCACACTGGGGACCCCTATATAAGAAACACTGTTTTGAAAACCCATGAGATTTTCTCTGCCTGGGCACCTTCTTTGAACCTGAGAGCAGAGTCTAACTACTCCAGATTTTGAAAGTAAGGTGCATTCCTAGACTGACATGAGTAGAGGATAATCTCTCTATATAATAATTCTCTGATGGTGGTGGCACTTTCCAGAACATTCCACACGCTACCTCAGCCTTTGGTCCCCTGGCCCGTCAATCAGAAGCTGTCCCTATCCACTGACTGTGAATACTCGCATGCCATTGGCTGGGTGCTGCTCCTCTTCCCCGCCCTCTCCTTCAGCCACAGTGCCCTGTCAGAATTCCAGGCAGATGGTTTTTTGCTCTTGACGAAGACACTTCTTCAGCTTCATTCCTGTGGGGGGATTAACTGTTACCTCAGTGGCTGTTGGTAGGTGAAACAAAATAGCAGTTACCTGTGTTTATAAGAGGGGTTTCAGAGCACGGCAGAGGCTGCAGGTGAGGGGGGATGGAAAGCTGAACAGTGAGGGGAAAATAAAGGTAGGATGATTCTTAGCTGGGAAGGAGATGGGGTTACCAACTCCAGGTGGGGAATTCCTGGAGATTTGAGGGGTGGAGCCTGGAGAGGGTGAGGTTGGAGGAGAGGTGGGGCCTCAGACAGGTACAATGCCACAGACTCTGCCCTCCAAACCACCTATTCCCTCTTGGGGAACCACTGCTGCCAATCTCCAGGGGAGGGCAGGAGATCACTCAGAATTACAACTACTCTCCAGGTGGCAGAGATCAGTTATCCTGGAGAAAATGGTGGACTCTGTGTCATTATACCCTGCTGAGGCTGCCACAGCAAATTGACACTGAGGGCCCAAGGCCTTGGCACTCTCCAAGAGCCTCTTACTAGAGCCCATTGTTCCCCCATAAGGTTCAACTGTTACCTCAGTGGATGTTGGTAGGTGAAACTAAATGGCAGTTACCTGCTCCATAATTGTGTAAATACTAAAATAAATTATTCTATTTGGACCAATAATTTGTGTTGTGCTCTGACCCCATAGTCCCACTCTGCACAATACCAAAGGGAGGGGGTAGCCCAGGGAAGCAAGGAAAGGCCAGACCCTTGGATTGCCAACTTTCCAGGGATCCCCAAAGATGGGGGATTTCATCTCCAACTAGGGAGATTTGGCCACAGGGGTCTCACTGTCCCTCTAAAAAGGCAGTGACACTTCAGTGACTGGTGGCAGGGAACTTAAGGAGTGTGATACACCCATGGGACAAGGGTGGGAGGCGAACAGCTGATTTGTAAACTGGAGCCCGTTTTGCCACAGTAGGCAACCAAGCTTGGTTCAGACAAAGGAAGGAAACCCTTCACAGGCCTTTGTAAAGTCCTGACTAGAATTGCCAGCTCCAGGTAGGGAGATTCCTGGATATTTTCTGGTAGAGTCTATGGAAGCCAGGGTTTGGGAGGGAGAGAGGCCTCAGCAGAACAGAATGCCATAAAGTCTACCTTCCAAAGCAGTTGTTTTCTCTGGCCAGGAGAGATCTGATGTCTGAAGTTCAGTTGTGATCCCTGGTGATCTTCAGGCTCTACCTGGAGGTTGGGTACCCTAGGCATGGCAAGCAGTGCTTCAGAACAGGGTCTGCTAGATCCAGGTTTTTGCTGTTGAAGCTGAGTGGGTGATTTTAAACCAGTCACAGATTTTCAGCCTAACCTACCTCACAGGATTGTTGTGCAAGTCAAAAGGGGGAGAGGAGAGAAAGACCACTTTCCCTCCTGGGAAATTTATCTCTATCCCGCTCTCCCGGCCAAGGAAACCATTGTTGCCAATCTCCAGAATTACAACTGCTCTCCAGATGGCATTGATCAGTTACCCTGGAGAAAATGGTGGACTCTGTGTCATTATACCCTGCTGAAGTTGCCACAGCAAATTGACACTGAGTGCCCAAGGCCTTGGCATTCTCCCAGAGCCTCCTTCTAGAGCCCGTTGTATTTATTTCCACAACGGGCCTTAATCCTAGTAGTTTATATATGTTTGTTGGTCTGAACTGGTTAGTTTGATCTGGCTGTTTAGATGAGAACAGTGGGCAAACATCTGTATGCCATTTTGATGGTCCCATCCACTTCCCTCCCTCAGAGGCAAGATTTTCCCTCTTGTTTTTCTTTCCCTGTCTGACTGAGTAGCTCTGGCTGTCCTACCCTACAGTATAATATTTTGGCTGCTTGGTCAGCCCAGGAGCCTGAGGGAAGGATCAGGACCCCCCTTTAACTTAAATAACTTAAATGGCACTCAAGGTGTTTTGAAATCCAAAAATTACAAAATACTTTATTTTATTATTTATTAAATGTCAGGTGAAATCAGGGGTTGAAATTTCAAAAGAAAAACCAGTACATGCACAGACTTTAGTTCTTATGTTCCAGGTTAATGAGAGTTTCTTAAGCTGTTCAGAGTTATTTAAATCTTTACACTGAGAGGCTTTTATTACAGTGTTTTCCCCAAACACTTCAGTATACTTTCTTTGAGTATTCTCTAACTCTTTTGGTTTCCAGATGACTAGTACACTCTTTCCAGTCTTTTCTTGAAACACTAGTACTCATTCTGAGTTTTTAACTGACTCTTAAGGTTTCTACAGGCAGTTTCTAACCAAACCAGACCGGGAATCTCTCTCCTCTTCAGAGCAAACTCCCTGTTTGACTGGGAAGGGAATTTTCTTCTCTCTTTAGAAGAATTATCCCCTTTCCTTGGCTCAAATGGGAGTCTTTGCCTACTTCCCAAACTTCCTTGCACACTTTCCCCCAGTTCTCCTCTCTGTGCTAAACTGCTGTCAGCTATGGCTGAATTCCAAAACTGTCAGTACTCAACTCTTCTCAGCTAGGGCTGAAATCAGACTGTCAGTACTCAACTCAGACAACAAATCAGCTGACAAATCAGATTGCTTGGAGCAGCTTGTCACTCAAGGCTCTCTGTTTCTGTGAAGAATTAACCCTTCACAGTTCTCTAGTTGTTTGTACAGCACTTCTAACCTTCTCAAAAGTGCAGTCCGTCACAACCATGTTCAGACAGCAATGACATTTAAACATTCTTGAATCCCTCCCTGCCCCAGAGACTTAAGCATCAGTTTAAAAGTTAGATATAATTACACCCTCCCAATTTTCCCAAGTGCTTGAAGCTCCAGAGAGGCACTGCTACTCAAGTGAAATTTCCTCTAAGTTAGAAAGTGCTGGAGCTGGTAGTGCTTTTGTAATGTTTGCCTAGTGTATATGTGTAGTAATATCTGTGGTATAGGTGGAAGCAAAGACACTCCATAAGGGAACAGATCTGTTACTCCATAGAGCCAGTTTGGTGTAGTGGTTAAGTGCACAGACTCTAATCTGGGAGAACCGGGTTTGATTCCCCCCTCCTCCACTAGTAGGTGCTGGATGGGCAAGCCATAGTTCTGTCAGAGCTGTTCTGAAAGAGCAGTTTCTCTCAGAACTCTCACAGCCCTACCTACCTGACAGGGTGTCTGTTCTGGGGAGGGGAAGGGAGAGGAGTTTGTAAGCCACTCTGAGACTTCCGAGTGAAGGGCGGGGTATAAATCTAATATTCTTCTTCTTCAAATATGCATTTACCCTTCCCTCACTCAGGAAGGGTCTTCAGGCTCTTTAGTAAGAGAACTATAGTTTGAATTAAATAACAATGAATTTAATACATAATTTGCCTGTTTTGTTTCCAAGATAGTGACTTGAACAGTTCTCTGTAATGAACAAGAAACACTGGAAAAAACTTTTCCAGTTTCATGCTAGGTGCTTCTCCTCCTGAAAGGTAGAAAGGTAGATAGAGCAGGAAATCAAGATGGGGAACAACCACAATTAATCTAACTTAAATTCCTATAGTATAAAGCAAGTAATATCAAACACTGGCTTTAAAATCTGAGGAACAGAAACACTGTCATAAAAACTGAAGAGTTCACACCCACTAGAAAGGTAGTCACCATGACTGTCTCCTCCATCTCAGCTATGAATCACAGCAATTTCTAGAATTATTCTCACTCAGCATAAATGCTTCAGGCTTGGAAAATCTCAGGATGGAATCTGGGACCTGGGAAGTACCCTTGGGAGTTTAATCAAAGTAGTTCAAGCATCACCCCTCACCCACAAACAAAAATGTGACTCATCAAAATAGTGCTGCAAACATGGAAATGTATTATTGTGATTTGACTCAACACACGGCCGTCTTCAGAAGTGGAGTGAAAAAAATAATATTTAAATGAGAAAAACCTACTAGACATATTATACGTAGTAGTAAATGTGTATATTTTGAGCATTATTTTGAAGCTTGATCTTTCTTTTGAGGGTTTTGACTCTTTAGTGCTGAGTCTCTACTTCTAATTCATGTCTGTATTCTCAAGGATCTCATACTTCTGTGGGATAGTCCCTTAAATGAAAATCAGAGGAATGTTTGTAGGGATTGGGTATAAAAACTACACAGCACTGGTTCTTTTAAAAAAAATGTTATTGTGAAATGCAACAATTTGAACTGAACCGTGGAGGCCCAGTTTAGCCAAATGCCTTGAGATGCTCTGTCTACATTCCATGGTTCTTGGCTAACTGTACCACCCTCTATAAAAATCTTTCTATTTTGTTTTTTATTTTTCCCTAAAACTTCAATGTCCCTGCTTCATTTCAGATTTTCTGGAGGCCCCTAATGTTCAGTAATCTGCTAGGTTTGATCTTGAGTGAGTAATTCATACTCAAACAATGATCATGGGACGACATGATAAGAAACATAGGCCCTTTTCAGACAATCTATGTATTCCATTTCAGGAACTGGTTACTAACTCCCCCACCCCCCATCATTTCAGACAGACCTGTTTTAGTAACTGGCTCCTAATGGAATATAATTACTTGTTCAGACAAACATATTTCTGTCCTGTTCGGGAAGGGTGACTGAAGTGTTGTTGACTCAGACTACTTTCTTTTGACCTTCAATCCTTCCTACTGCTTCTGGAGCACTATGAGGTGCTGTGTAAAATGCCCCGTAGTGCTTCCTGCAATGATTTTTTTTCCTGCACCCTTTTTCTCCCTGTGCATGTTGTCCTCTTTTTTTAATGTTCTATTGGGAGCACTATGGTGCTGAAGCAGGACCACAAATCAGCGCCATAGTGACCCCATTGAGATGCCTGGACTCCATTTAGATATACTGACATTCACTACTGCTATCACCTGAAAACAAGTAGCTGACTGGACAGCATGTTTAAGCGAGAGATCAGGGGCATAAGTGATTGGTGAGATAGATGTTTGGTCGATTTTTAAAAAGTTTGCTTTAGAGGAATTGTATACTCAGGTACACATACACAAGCACACACACTCCGTGGTTTGTGGGAGTTAAGAAAGGAAGAAAAGCATCCTGGGTTTCAAAACTGTCTGGTTCCACAGACACCCCCCATGCTTGAACTCTGTATCCAATGAGCTCCTTGTTTCCAGGGGAAAGGAAGGGAGGGGGGAAGGGAGGGGGGAAGAAAGAAAGGAACAGGAAGGTAGGTAGGTAGGTGGGGGGGAGAGAGAGACAAGAAAGAAAAGAAGGAAAGAACAGGAAGGTAGGTAGGTAGGTGGGGGAGAGAGAGACAAGAAAGAAAGGAAGAAAAAACGAAACAGGAAGGTAGGTAGGTAGGTGGGGGAGAGAGAGACAAGAAAGGAAGGAAGGAAGGAAGGAACAGGAAGGTAGGTAGGTGGGGGGGAAAGAGAGACAAGAAAGAAAGGAAGAAAGGAAGGAACAGGAAGGTAGGTAGGTAGGTGGGGGAGAGAGAGACAAGGAAGGAAGGAAGGAAGGAAGGAAGGAAGGAAGGAAGGAAGGAAGGAAGGAAGGAAAGAAGACAGAGAGACAGACTAGGTGCTTCCCCCCCCCTCCTTCAGGCCTAGTGGCTGTCAGCCACTCAGCCAGCTTTTCCCTCCCTCCCTCCTCGTGGCCTGGGAACGGAGAGCAGGGGGGAGGGACGGGGGCTTCTCCCCAGGCTGCGGTGCTTGCCGCGGCCTGGGAAGGGTGAACGGGGGGGAGGGAAGGGCTTCTCCCTGGGCTGGCGGTGGCCTGCCGCGGCCTGGGAAGGGTGAGCGAGGGGGGGGCTTTCTTCTGGCTCTGCGCCGAAGCGCGGGCCGGGAAAGCGAGCTGGGGGCGGGGCTTTTTTATGTGCCCGCCCCCAGCCTCCTCTCTCCCGGAGCGGTGCCCCGGCATGCCCCGGCCCCAACAGAGCCGTGGTGACATCTATTTTGGCCCTTAACAGGCACACAATTTGCTTGATAACATAGGCGTCAACTTCAGGGGGGCTGGGGAGCTGAGCCTCCAGTGGAGAGGTGCTCAGCTGAGGTGCTGAGCCTCCAGCGGAGACAATGGACTGTGATGTTTCTGGTCCAGCCCCAGCCCCTCCCAGGGAAATCGGAAAGTCTATGCCCTCGCTTGATAATACAGCAAAATCTACAGTTGCTGTGGCCTTTAAGAGGTATGTAGGGTTGCCAGCTCTGAGTTGGGAAATACCTGGAGATATTGGGAGTGGAACCTGGGGAGGGCAGAGTTTGAGGAGGGGTGCAAACTCAGCTGGGTACAATGCTATAGACTGCACCCTCCAAAGCAGCCATTTTCTTCAGGGATTTCAGCCATTTGTAGACTAGGGATCAGTTGTAATACCAGGAGATCTCCAGTCCCCACCTGGAGGTTTGTAACCCTATGTGTGTGAATAACCCTAGGTATGTGAAGATAATTAACATGCTGAATATAGTGTTTAATAAAAGAAAGCAGGCAAGCCTTAGTCAGGTCTGCCACTCAGCTTACTCAGGTCCGCCAGTCTTCTGTTGTATGAAAGGGGAGAAATCCTTCTTCTAAGACAGGGGTGGGCAAATGGCGGCCCGGGGGCCACATGCGGCCTGACACAGAGTTTTTTGCGGCCCGCCAAGAAGATTTCAGGACTTCAAGAAAATTGAGCCTAAATTCAATGTGCTCTCTTATCCCATCACTGCTGATATTGATACAGCACCTGAGGAGCTGCAGCTTGAACTTATTGACATGCAGTCAGATCACACTGTGAAAGAAATGTTTAATGCTGTGACATTAGTTGACTTTTACAAATCTTTGTCTGCTGAAAACATTTCCATGGATGAAGAAATTTGCTGGGAAAATGTTCTCTACATTTGGGTCTACATACATTTGTGAGCAAAGTTTTTCTTGCATGAAGATCAACAAGAGTAAATATAGATGCTCTTTGACAGACATTAACTTGCAGGCTGTGATGAGAATCTCAACAAGCAATCTCACTCCTGATTTCAAAAAAATTGTAGAAAAGTGTGATAAGGTACATTTGTCTCATTAAACTGATTCTAAAATTAAATGTGCTCGCAGCTATAGACGATATGAAATTAGCACAATAAATAAATTGAACAAAACTACCACTATTTTATTTAATTTATATTTATTGATTTTTATGATACAATTTATACCTTTTCTGAAGTGCAAAGTTAACTAATGAATGCAATCATTTAAAAAGGTGTGGCCCTCCTCTAACCTCCACTCCCACAAAGTGGCCCCTGAGCCAAAACAATTGCCCACTCCTGTTCTAAGAGGATGGCTCCAGTTTCAAAATATCTCAATCCCATGAACATTTTCAAAAGAAGCACTGTATTTGAAATGTAATCTAGCAAGAACTGCTGTGCTTCATTCTGATTTTCAGCCTACAAATATGACATGCACACGAAGAGTGTGAGTGAAATCAAGACCATATGTTTTTTAGCAACATGTCATAATGTACCCTTTGTATCAACAGCAAGTTAATATAAACAAATCACTTACCTCTTTTTCTTTCCTGGCTACCACACATGTCACAATCTTGTGGCCTTGGTGTCCATCAGCATGGCACTCCTCACAGACACATACAAGGTCATTGTGGCAGAACCAACTAAGATGGTTCTTGTGGACCTCACAGCTCTGCATGTCAATGTCCTTCAGTGGGTCCCTGAGCTTATGGGTCTGTAGTTTGGCAATTTCCAAGTGTGGGCGCAAATGATCCTGGCAATAATTGACCATGCAGGTCAAGCAAGACTTCACTGCCTGCCTCTTACCAGCCAAGCAGAAATCACAAAGAACCTCTTCTTTAGCAGCTGTGCCACCTTCACTCATCAAGTCAGTGAGGCCTGGTGGCTCCTCCTCAGATCCCTTTACAGTCAGATTGCTTGTGAAGTTGGCCCCATTGAAAGAGATCTCTTTTATTTCAGGTTCTGACCGAGCTTCCACTTCATTGTCCAGTTCTGCACCTTCACACTCTTCACAGATTGGTTCTCTATTTGCCACAGGAATTGAGTCTTTAAGGGGCAGTTCTTCAGACAGCTTTTCCAGAGTGCTTGATTCAGAGCTAGCCATTTTGTAAGGTCTCCTGTAGCGAGAGCTTCTTCTTTCTAAGTTGTTTTCACTGCAACTGCTGCACACAGCCCAGAAATGAAAGAAGTCACACCTATGTTGCTGAGTGCCTCAGGATATTAACTCTTTCTTTCCTCCTATCAGAAGTGCAACTAAAGTGAGCTAAGCCATGTTTCTGAAAAGAGGAAGAACAGGATTCACATCCCAGTGACGTAAGCAGCCAGCTTGTTTGGCCAGTAGATGTTGAGAGAGCTCAGATAACCACCACTCCTCAAAAGTTATCGCTCTTGTTTCTAGAAAGGAAGGAGGAACGCCTAAATCTGTACCCTTTTCCCTAGAAGCTGCCAAGGAAATATCTGTAGCTATTATTCATTTCATCACCAAGATTTTACAAGTTAACTCCTGCTTTTGTGAAATAGGAGCTAGGCTCAAAGAGTAATGAAGAAAAGCCAGGCAATATTGTAAGACTGTAAATATGTCCCACCCAGTGTTCCCTCTAAGGTGAGTTAGTGTGAGCTAGCTCATAGTTTTTTAGCCTCTGGCTCACACATTTTTGTCTTAGCTCGGGAAGGAGGGCTCCAGAGCAAACTCATTTATGCAGTAGCCAAGTCGCTTGCTCACAACTTTAATGCCAGTAGCTCACAAAGTAGAATTTTTGCTCCCAAGGCCCCACAGCTTAGAGGGAGCATTGACTCCCACCTTGCTCTAAATTGTTTTTAGATAGTCAAATATCTCAAATGGACAAGGACAAGAGGAGACCCACAAGAAACTTGCAGGATGGTTATCCCATTCCTCACACCTTTGCTTCCTCCCCTCTCCCCCATCTCTCTCACACTCTTTCTCTCTCTTTCTGCCCCCATCACTGTCCCAGCCTCCTGCCTGCTTCCTCCTCCATCCTACACAGCAGCAATAGTGGTGGCGGTACTCCCAGCCACCCACCTGCTTCCTCTCCTCCAACGGCAGCAGTGGCAGCTCACCAGGAATCCCAGCTACAGAGATCAATTCACCTTAGGGCTGCCAACTCCAGGTTGGGAAATTCCTGGAGATTTTGGGGAGGAGCTGTGAGACACTGAGGCTTGGGGAGGAAAGCAGCCTCAGCAGGATATAATGCTATAGACCAGGGGTGTCAAACATGCGGCCCGGGGCCCGGATCAAGCCCGCGGAGGGCTTCTATCAGGCCCTCACTGGAACTGGCCATCTCCTGCTCCCAGTTCTGATGCTGCTGCTGCATCATAGCTTGCTTCACCAGACTCTCCCAATTGCTCAGCCATTTCATGTTTTCTCCTGGGTCCTAGACTCAGAGGTCTGAGCATGAGATTTCTGTGATGAATGTCAATAAATCAAAAGTAGGTTTGCAGCTTACACACCTGAACAGCATACTCGAGATTGCAACAGCACAGACATTTTGATGCAATAATTTAGAGCAAGAGGTGTCAGCTATCAGACACTGTTAAACAAACAAAATATTGCAAGAGTGCTAATGTTTTAAGCATGCTTTTATTTTAAGAAGAAAAAATTCTTTGTGTTTGTGTCCTTTATAAAAGTTTATATCTCCGCTACCTGGCATTACATTTTATGATGCACATGGTCTGGCCCATCAAGGTCACATTTACGTCAGATCCGGCCCTCGTAACAAATGAATTCATCACCCCTGCCATAGACTCAAACCTCCAAAGCAGCCATTTTATGCAGGGTAACTGTTCTCTGTCACCTGGACAAAGTTGTAATTCTGGGTGATCTCCAGCCCTCATCTGGAAGATGGCAATGGTAGTTCTTGTAGAGGAAATGGCTGGTTTGGAGGGTGGAGTTTATGGCATTATAATGGTTTGAAGTTCCTCCCCTCCTCAAATCCCACTCTCCCCAGGCTCCACCCCTCAAATGTCCAGGAATTTCCCAACCTGGAGTTGGCAGCCCTATTCCCTTCCCACCAACAGCCAACCTACCTTTATCCAGGGGTCATTTAAGACCGGAGCTAGGTGGAGCAGAGCTCCGCCAGCCCAGGAGTGGGCACTAGGGCAGCCACAGGCCGAATCAGATTCTCTGATCTAATTCGGCCGGCCACCGAATTGCTGCTGAAATTCGGCGGCAGATTAAAAAGCGGCTGTAGGGGAGGGGGTTTGAGGGAGAGGCTCTAAAATTGCAGGGTAGCTGCTGGAGCCTCTCCCCAAAATACCCACCAAGTTTCAAGAAGATTGGACCGGGGGGTCCAATTCTACAGGCCCCCAAACAGATTGCCCCCATTCCCTCCATTGTTCTCTATGGTGGGAAAAAAGTAACGTTTTTTCCCACCATAGAGAACAATGGAGGGGATGAGGCAATCTGTTTGGGGGCACGTAGAATTGGACCCCCGGGTCCAATCTTCTTGAAACTTGGTGGGTATTTCGGGGAGAGGCCCCAGCAGTAACCCTACAAGTTTGGAGTCTCTCTCTCAAACCCCCTCTTCTCCAGCCCCTCATATACCCTATGAGTTTTTGCCATTGATTTCAATGGCCCATAGGGTATAATGGGGCTGAAACTGACATTCGGCCAGTGATGTCAGGGGGCATGGCATATGCTAATGAGTTATGCTAATGAGCTCCTACACCTCTTTTTCTATGAAATGACCCCTGCCTTTATCTGCCTCTCTGTCTTCAGCTTTCTATCTCCCCCTCTCCCCCGCCCCAGCCTCTCTCTTGGAAAATTAGTCTTTCGCCCCAGTGGGGATCAAAGCGGCTTACATTATTCTCTCCTCCTTTTTATCTTCACAACAACCCTGTGAGGTTGATTAGGCTGAAAGTCTGTGACTGGTCCCAGACCTGGCAACCCTACTAATTATATATTCATACTCTAGTGGGGGGGGGGATGTGCAGACAATTCTATTGGACCTCTAACTAGAAGTTAACAGGCATAACAAGCAGGAAATGCTTTCGTGACAAACAGGAAGAGAACCCGCAAATATCCCAAGAGATTGTCAGAGAAGAGGGGAAGAAATAGAGAGGGTGGGAAGTTGATAGAGAAAGGGGAAGGGGAAGAAAAAGGGGGTGTCAGAAAAGGGGAGGGGAGAAATAGAGAAGAGGTAGACTGAGGGAGGAGATTGACAGAGAAGGGGTGAGAGCAAAAGAGGGGGTAGGTTGACAGAAAAGGGAAAGAGGAAGAAAGAGGAGGGCTGAAACTGATGGAGAAGGAGTGGAGGCAAATGAGAGGAAGTAGGTTGACATACAAGGTAAGGGGGAAGAAAGAGAAAGTAAGAGGAAATGATGTGGGCAGGAGATACAGGGGAAAGTCTTTGAGGGCCCCCACCATGCAGGTGGCCTGGCACAGTGGCCAGCACCACAAAACTGGGCCTTAGTTTTACTAGGTAGATGCTGCGGGGGGTGGAGGGAAAGTTGAAAACACAGAGGCACAGATGGGTGGATAGGAGAGAAGGAAGCAAGAAAAGGGGACAGACTATGGGTTCTTTCAGGAAAGGGAAAGAGAAAATTAATCAATTATCAGACAATGTTAATGTGGTGGGAGCGGGGAGGGTAATTGAATGGTTTATATAATTTTCCCCCCAAATTAATTCCCCCCCCCCACTGATTAATTGAGTTCACTGATTCTTAATCAAATTAAATTGTTATATTGGAGTTGATCAGGCTGATTGTAATTGCTTAATTAGTCAACCCAATTGGCTATGGCTGTAACATGGTGGGTAAACTTGATAGCAAATTAAATAGCTGGAAAAGGTAAATGGGGTATGTAGTCTAAATGGAGGGTTGGTGATGAGTTGGGTAGGTTTTATAATTTGGGTAGTTATAACCTCTGATGGTTGGTGGAGAGTGTAGGGGTTGACAGCACCAATGAAGGGGGGCCATGCAAGTGAGTCAGGGATACCAGTGATTATGGGGCGGGGGAGATACAGCGGTGGGCATAGGTGGCTTCCTCTAATTGGAATGGAAGAAATCAGAGATACGGATATGCTTGGACTTCTTCCCACTTCCGTCCCATCCCAAGGGATCTTGGTTGTGGGGCTAGGAAAATTTACCCTTCTCCGACACTGGTGTTGTTCAATGCCAGATTTATCAATAAAAAGAGCAATGTGCTCCATGATTATCTCATGGAGTCATGGGTAGACCTGGCTTGTGTGACCGAGACCTGGGTGAGGGATGGCGAAACTGTAACCTCGAACCAGCTTACCCCACCTGGGTTCTCGGTCTTCCACAAATTGTGGATGTATGGGCAGGGAATTTTGTTCCTTCAGGCTGCTCCCCACCCCAACAATCTCTGGCATTGAATATGTAGGTCTTGCATGTGATGTCGAGGAGAGTTTGGCTATCTGGCTGCTGTACTGACTGCCTAACGCACCAGCAGATACGCTGTCCGACCTGTTGGATGCTGTATCAGTCTGGACACTGGACTATCCCAGGCTTCTGGTCCTGGCCGATTTCAATGTTCATACTGATGATGCAGCATCTGTCCAAGCCAGGGACCTAATGTCATCCATGGAGGCACTGGGACTCTCCCAGTTTATATCGACTCCCACCCACCAAGCAGGCCCCATGCTGGATTTGATTTGGGGAATGGGGGTACATGTGGGTCTGATAGCTACAGATGTAGTCCCATGGTCTGACCACTTTGCCCTGAAGGTCCAGCTGAGCATACTATGCCCACCCTGTTTAGGTGGCAAGCGCATTTATGCTTCCCCGCAGAGTCAAATGGACCCTAGTCGGATTCAGGAAGTTCTGCAGGTTCCAGTGAGCCCTGGTGCCTTTGTTAGATGAGCTGGTGGAGTACTGGGACAACTGGCTCTCTGAAGCCGTCGACTAGATCACCCCCCAGTGCCCTCAGTGCCCCCGCACCAAAGCAGCACCATGGTATACTACAGAGCTGCGAAGAATGAAGTGGGAGCTACGATGGCTAGAATGAAGGGGGTGGCAAGCTCATGATGAAGTGTCACAAACATCTTATAGGATGTTTATGAAGACCTATGAGGTGGCAGTGAAGGCCACGAAGAAGGATTTCTACACAGCCTCCATTGCGTCTGCAAGCTCGCACCTAGCCCAATTATTTGGTCTATTACAACTTTGCCACAGGGCAGACCAAATAGTAGGGAATTGGCTATTGGCTGTGAGGCATTTGCGAGTTTTTTCGCAGAAAAGACCATGACGCATCTGCCCTCAAGAGGGTCGAGGACTGCCTCATCCAGAAATCTGAACGGGAACATGCAGCCATGCTGGAGGCGGCACGGCAGGAGCATCAGGGGAACCGGGAGGACCTGAGCCTCTCCTGGGAGGAGGAGAGAGAGTCAAGGAGGGGAACCAGGCGCATGTTGCATGCCACTCTGAGCGCGCTTACACAGATCACCCAGTCCATGTCACAGCTGTACCCACAGGTGCAGCCAACCATGGGGCACCCTGTGAGCACCCAGACAGATGACCCACCAGGGCCCAGCACCCCATGTCTGGAGGACCACACCGCCGATGGGTGAGAAGTCCATGAGACGTTTACTGGGCCCACAGCCCAAACTGACACACAGCTGGGACACCACCCGGAATGAGGTGGCTGATCGGGGAGGCGTGGCCATGGTCAGGCAACACCAGCAGGCCCCTCGAAGAAGGCCCCCTATCCCCTCGATGACACTCAGCCACACCCACAAAAAGAGGGGGGATGGGCCAGCAGCTTGTGGAAGGACCATCTCCCACGGATTCCTCCCAGCAGCACAGTGGGCTCAGTGTAGTCAGCCAATGACAACAGTGGCAATCCTTTTTTTTTTTGTAATAAAGTTTTTTTTTCCATTGTTTTTTTTAACACAATTAGCTTTTATACATATTCCATTCTCTATAAAATTGCGTACTAAGTTAAAAAGATATAATCATTAAATGACTTCCCACCCCACCTGCACCATCATATATATTGACTGATAAACATATATATAAAAATATTTGTCTCTTAAGGTAACATTTTGAACTATTATAACTTTTATTCATTTAGATTGATTATCAAAGTATTAGTTAGAGACGGTTAAATTTTGCGGTTAACCACGAACTCATGTTTTGCGTTATAAACATATTTCATCATTTCAATAGTTAGAAAGTGTAAAAATATTATTTTTCATATCCCAATACTGCTCCATATATTCCTTCAAGTCTTTCCATTCTTCTAGGAACTTCGCTGAGTCTTGATTGTTTAATTTTCTTGTCCATTTATCCATTTCTGCCATAAATAGCAGTTTTCTCAACCATTCCCATAGTTCTGGAGTTTTCTCGCATTTCCAATTTTGCGCATAAACCATTCTTGCTGTTGTTACCATATACCATATCAGTGTCCTTTTACCTATGCTTACATCTTCTAACCTAAAACCAAGCAACAACATTTCAGGCAATTTTTTAAACTCACATTTCAAAATTTTCTCCATTTCAGCATGGAGCATAGACCAAAAACCCTTAGCTTTATCACAAGTCCACCACATATGATAGAACAACAGACAACAGTGGCAATCCTGACCCTCGCCCCAGTCCCATGCTCAGTGTCACCAGGGAATGAGGCAAGACATGTGTTGGAAAAGCAGATAACACTTTATTGGGAGGGGATGAGGGTGGCACAACTGGTGCAGTGGTGGGGGACAAACGTGCTCAGAAACCAGGGACAGGGGAATATCCAAAAAGGTCAGAACTAACAGGTGCACAAATAAAGTCCAACTTAAAAACAGCTGCAGTACTGGTTGTGGAATGTGGTCTCGTGAACCCCCCAGGCCCCTCAGGGCTCCTGGCTGCTGGCTGTGGTCATCCGGTCGGTGTCGTACTCCTCTGTGGGATCCTCCAATGTCACGGCCCCACGGAGATCGCACATTTGACTCTGGAGCCAACAAAGGGCCATCTGGTGCCCTGAGAGCAGGTGGGAGGTGCATTCAACGGTGGAAGCAAGGCAGACACGGGGACCCACAACAACTGAGTGGCCCTGTGGCAGCACACCCTGCAGGCATCGAGGGACGGGATCCCCTGCAAAGACTGGGAGGCCCTCTGCAGCCACCGGTAGCTGAACAGGGGACCCACTGGACTCCACATGGTGGCCTAGCAGCCTCAGATTGCGGCTCCCACCCAGACACCATGGGCCAGGCCCAGCGAGAGCCTTTGCATCCCCCACCATTTCTAGGATTCCATTCCAGGACCGGGAAAGCTACTATCCCTGGTGTGTCAGGGTAGAGTCATCCCAGTATCTTGTCCTTGGATCTGGTGTCTACTGAAGGGGCCTGTATGTCCAAGAACTGTGCCATCTGAACCATCTGCTCAGAGTCTTCACTGGGAGACACTGGGTCCTGATCTCCCACTGTATCATCCGGAGATGGTTCTGAGGTTACATTGGAATTAGCAATGGATCCACAGTCTTCCTCCTTAGAATCATAAACTGCAAGACTCAAATGGGGTGGGGGGGGTCCAGTATGTGTCTCTCCATCAACTTTACATTATGACTTTGGTTACATCTGCAATTCTGGAGGATCTTGAGCTTCTCTATACACCTGAGTTGGATGGCAGCATGAATATTGGTGCCCTGGATCTGGAGGTGCCCATGGATGCGGTGGGGCAAGAGACAGAATGATGTGTTCCATAAGGGCATCGTTCTGAGCAGTCAGGTCACATACAAATGCAAAATGGCCACTGGGAGAAGGAGTGTATGGGGTAGTATGCCCACTGACCTCAATAGTAGATTTCAGAAACAGTTCTTTCTATTCTTTTGAAGCTGCCCATTTCGGTTCCGAGCAAGTTGGATCTGTCAATACTGACTGCTGGCTTTTGTGTTTAGATTTTGATTTGTGTTTCTTTGGCAGTGGTTCCGACAAGGACTTGGCTGTGGCTCATTCTGGTGTCTTGGAACATCTACAGTCTGGATCCAAGTTTGGAACGGACTGGACGAAAATGACTGACCAAGGTCGGGAAACACTGTTGGTGACCAGTTTGGGAGCTGAAAAGACAGATTGTTCAACTGGAGCCAGGTTAACTGAGATGGGAAAAGCTTTTCCCCATAAAGCGGCCTTGAGCTGGGAGGCACAGTCCACATGGACCTTCAGGGTGAATTGCTGGCAGATCTTACATGCTGCTACGTTGTGGTTTTCCCTGAGGCACAGAAGACAGATGGAGGGCTTGTCTATATGAGTCATCGTCGTTGAGCAAGTGGAACATCTTTTGAATAAAGATATATTTTTTTTAAATGAAAAGACAGAGCTAAGAATGTTTTTCTCAAGGCAGGGGCAAAGAGAGAACTGGGGGGGGGGGGGTCCCTGAAGCACATGACCATTAGGCAGGAAAATGGCCTGAATGACTCTGATTGGGAGGGGCCCCTCCTGCTCTGTTATTAGGCTAGCTAAAAAATTTTCCAGTGGCTGGCCTGTGCACATACACAGTCCCATGTGGGGCTGCACAGAACAACAATGATAAACTGCCACAACATTCTGCGGCAGTGAATTCCATATGTTAACGAATCTTTGGGTAAAGAAGTACTTTTTAAATCTGTTCTAAGCCTACTGCTCATTAATTTTGTTGAGTGCCCACGAGTCCCTGTATTGTGAAAAAGGGAGAAAAGTACTTCTTTCTCAACCTTCTTGTCATGCCCCGCGTCACCGCTCGAGCTGAGAGGTGTTGTTGTGGCAATGGGGCAAGAGGGGTCTTCAAAGAAGGAAAAAAGAGCCTCAGAATGGGCAGGGCCTGGGGTTGCATCACTGCCAGGACCCACGCCCCTGCGAGGTCGGTGGCGTGCTGGGTCTCCCTTTCTCTCTCAGCTGGTAGCCATGCAGCCTTTCCGTCCCCCACTGTCTCCTCCCTGGCTCTTCTCCACTTCCTTCTTTTTGTATCCCCTCCTGCCTCATGCTCCACCTTTGGCCTCCATCCCCTCCTCCTGTGTGGTCCTCAGTCCCTGTCTATCACCCATTCCCTCTTCCCCATTAGTGTTCTCCTCTGGTTCTTTTCCCCTGGTCCTGCCCTTGTGGCCCCACCCCTGGCTCTGCTCATTCGGGCAGGCCACCGCCTGGGTGAGGCCAGGGCCTAATGTGCTGGTTGCCACCATCCCTCTACTCCCACCCAACGAAGTGAGTGCTCCCTTGCAAGTTCTGGGGGTTGGTTGCTGATTCACATGGCTCCCGTGGCCAGAGTCAGGCACGTCTGGGCAGTCCTGTCAGTGGGACCAGCCCAGGCATGCCTTGCTGGGCGGGTCCAGGCAGCCCCAGCATCGCAGTGCTCACTGCCACTCGGGCTTTTGTCACCCCACCATCCTTGGCCTATGTTGGCATGGGCCTGTTCTCTGACCCAGGCCCATGGTGACGGGGTCCATCAAGGGGTCCATTGGTGGAAGGGAGGGGACCCAAACTGTGGGGTATGGGCATGCATCTCTATTGTAGGCTGCCTCAGAGTGACACTCCGGGAATATCACCTCTTACCAAAATGTGGTGTTATGATAAATTTACCCCGTTAAGGGTATCAATGTCAAAGGAGGTAGGAGATAGATTAAAGGAGATTACGATTAGAGAGTTGAAGAAGATCTGGAGAACAGAAGGGATGATGGAAGAGGAGAATAATATTTTGAATAGGATGAATTGGTTGCAAAAAAAGTCAAATTTCCTCATTGTTGAAGGAGGAAGAAATTAATCATATTGATAAAAGGATTATCACTCCCTTTGAAAGACTGGTGAAAGAGTATGGAGAAGATAAGGTAAAAATAGTTTCAAAATTGTATAAGGTTTTATTAGGCACAGGGAAATCACTGAGAGATTTTATGAAGAAATATTGGGAAACAGATATTCAAGGAAAAATTTTGGATGAAGAGTGGGAAAGGATTTTTAGGTTACCTCCCTTTGTTACAACATCTAGGTTAATACAGGACCAGGGTTTGAAGATGATGCAGAAATGGTATTACACACCGGTTAAATTGTACTATATTTCAAAAACTGGGAGTAAAATTTTTTGGAGGAAATGTGGAGAGGTGGAACGTTCAGTCATATGTGGTGGGATTGTCCTTTAGTAAAAAAGTTTTGGGATCAGATTGGTATAGAAATGTCGGGGATCGTGGGAAGAAGGGAAATAATATCTAAAGCAATCGTACTTATTAATCTGGATGGTATAGGGTTAAGGTCAAAAGAGGAAGGTAAATGGATAAATTTGATGTTAGTAGCAGCAAGACAAGTGATAGCAAGGAATTGGAAAGAAACCGAGGAACTGACGATTAATCGCTGGAGGGACAAAATGAATAGTATAATAATTTTAGAGTATATTACAATGAAGATACGTAGGATGAATGGGTTCAAGGTTAGTGAACAGGAGGAGGACTGGTTTAGAAGGATGGCGAGGTATTTGGGAAAGTTTAAAAAATTTGGGATGATCAGTCAGTTCATAGGAAATTGAGAGGTTAAAGTGATTATAAGATGGAGATGGAAGTTTAAATGAGCAATAGAGTTGTAATTGCATTGATTGTGATATAATATTGTATGGAATTTTATTTATGTATCTACTGCCTGGAGGTCGCACGGGGTGGTGTTGGTGATGGATGTGTTTTATGATATAAAACAATAAAGAATTATGGGGGGGGGGAATCAATAGGGAGCATGTTTCACCAAACCAGGACCAGGGCAGAGGAAACCCTGGCCGTGGTTGAGGCAAGACGGGCATTCTTCAGGCCAGGGACCACCAGGAGGTGTTGATCTTTAGAGCATAATGCTCTTAAAGGGGTATATGGGAAGAGGTGGTCCCTTAGATATCTTGGTCCCAGGCTGTATAAGGCTTTAAAGGTCAAAAACAACACCTTGAAGCAAATCCGGTACTCAACTGGCAACCAACGCAGTTGGTGGAGCACATGCCTAACATGAGACCGCACAGGCATTGATGTCAGCAGGCATGCTGCCACATTCTGCACCAGTTGAGATTTCTGGATCAGCCTCAAGGGTAAGCCTGCATAGAGTGAGTTGCAGTAATCAAGTCTGGACATGACCACTGCGTGGGTCACTGTCACTAGGTCTTGGGGGGAAGATAGGGCTTCAGTAGCCTGATCTGCCTAAGATGGAAAAACACAGATCTGGCAACTGCAGCAACCTGGGTCTCCATGGAGAGAGAGGCATCCAGTGTCACTCCTAGACTCCTCACTGTCTGGGCTGGCACCAAAGGTGCCCCTTCCAGTGTGGGGAGCCTGACGCCCACATTCAACTCCACTCAACTCAGGTACAGGACCTCCGTCTTAGATGGATTTAACTTCAGCTGACTCCGCCACAACCATCCAGCCACAGCATCCAAAACCTCAGCCAAGTTCATAGGAACAGAAGATGGATGGCCGTCCATTAACAGATAGAGATGAGTGTCATCAGCATACTGATGACAACCCAGCACATAACTCTAGACCAACTGAGCAAGGGGGTGCATATAGATGTTAAATAACATTGGTGAGAGGATCGCCCCCTGTGGCACTCCAAATTCCAGTCGGTATCATGGGGAGACCCTCTCACCAAGTGCCACCCTCTGTCTTTGACCATGGAGGAAAGAGGAAAACCATTTCAAGGCAGTCCACTGAACTCCTACATCGGCAAGGCAGTAGGTCAATAGATCATAGTTGACCAAACTGAATGTCACTGTTAGATCTAATAGTAATAACAGTGCCAGTCTGCCCTGATCCAGATGTCTATGGAGATAATCTGTAAGGGTGAAAAGAGCCATCTGTATCCCATGACCAGGGCAGAAGCTGGACTGGAAGGAATCAAGGATGGAACCATCATTCAGGAAAATCTGGAGTTGTTCAGCCACCGTTTTCTCAACCACCTTACCCAGGTGAAGACAAAAGTTTTCCTGGACCAACAAGGGGTCCAAGGGGGTGTGACACCAGGAGGAGTAAAACCTAGGTGTGACCAATGAAGTCCCAGAGGGGCAGAGTCTGGAATTACAATAGCATTGGTGAGATTAGTGCCCATTGATGGCTCTACCAGAGCTGGCTGAATGGGTTGGATTGCCACTGATGGTCCTACTGAGGCAGGTTGAATAGGTTCCCAAGCATAGGCACAAGACGGGAAATGGGTCCCTGATTGGCGTCAGGAAGGATTGCTGATGAAACTAATGTTTGATTAGTTTTATCTTGGTATCCTGAGGGATGGGGCAGGAAGGACAGTTGTTTCAGACAAAAGGGTTTTCAGATAGGTATAGGAGTCACACAAAAGGGACTACATGCAGGTTTAGAGACAGAAGGGCTATTCGCCAGGTGGTCACTGGATAGCTTTAGAAATGTAGGTACTGTACCTGGTGGAACTCGCTATTGTTTCACAAGCATACTTTTGCTGGAGGGAGGGGGAAGACTGGAGATTTCTTCGAGGGCTGCCTTGTGCAACCTGAAACGGAAACCCTTTTGCAAAGCTTTGGCTATCTCTGTGGCTCAGGCTAAGAGTGTCTTCCTTGGCCTGACTTTGTGGGTCTCTGGTCCAGGTCGAAAGTGGGGTGCCGGAGAGTAAGTCAGCACCTCTGGGCTACAAGAGAGTTCCCCTCGCTCCCGCTGCCATGAAAAGTGGCATTCAGTGGGGACATAATAGATTCCAGCTGCACTGTTTTGGTATTAAAAGTAACATCTGGATTTTATCTTAGTCTGAAAAGGCTTCGATAATTAAGTACCTCTTTCAATTCCATAGCAAAATACGGAAAAGCTGCATCGTCCTTAATAGTTAAAAAAAAAATAGCATAAAGTCCCAATGTGCTTTCACTTTACAAATGAAAGTGGGGACCAGTACCTGGATAAATGTGCAGTTTCAATCACACATTCATCTCTCTGTGTTTGTGAAGTGCTGTCAAGTCGCAGGTGACTTCTGGCGATCCCAGCAAGGGGCTTACAGGGCAAGTGAGAAGCAGAGATGGTTTGCCATTGCCTTACTCGGCAGAGTCTTTCTTGGGGAATCCCCTACCAACCCTGCTGAGCTTCCAAGATCTGATGCGACTGGGCTATATCATGCTGCCTTCCGTCCCACATTCAACTGTACATGTGTTGAGTTTAACATGAGAATCATTTAATGCACATATAAATAAAAATCTAGTGTACTGGAGAATTCATCTGCCCTGGAAGCTCTACTCTGCAATTCTGTTGGAACGAGCAATGCTTGCTCAGTGGTGAAAGGAACTGTATACATGCTTTTTACAATTGTCTGGAACACAGTCTGAATGTCACTTTGTGTGTGATGGCAGATGCAAATCCCCAGTTTGGCGTGGGCAAGAAACCAAGCTGCATAAACACATCAACTGTCTCCAAGGAACCTAATGGTCTTTGAGAACTGATTCTCACTTTGGCAAGTGTGCAACTTTTGTTTTCAGTGCTTTTTGCAAGCAAACCACTAGGTGTCACTCAAATGACAAATAAAGGAAATAGGAAGTTTTATTCTTCTTGGATGTGTTAATCAGACCCCTGGAAGAGACAATGTGACACAATCAAGACCATAAGTTCAGTTCCTTCAACAAGGTCTTCACAAGATCTTCACAAGATGATGAGGTTTTCTAGAATAAAATCTCTCGTTTCCTCCATCGTGGACTTTATCCAAACAGGAATATTTGATGTGTTGCATGATGCATACATATCAAAACATATCATATATATCAAATATCATATATATCATATATATCATACATATCAAAACATACATATCAAAACATCGTCAGCCGAATAGTACTATACTCGATAATGGTCAAAACATTTCCAATGAAGGCTACAATGAGGATGTGTTAATCAGACCCCTGGAAGAGATAACTGCTGGTAAAGAAGCCAAAGCAAACCTTTCAAAGATACTCCTGAAGATATATAAATATGTACTCTCAGGGGTCATTTCGTAGAAAAAGAGGTGCAGGAGCTCATTAGCATAACTCATTAGCATAACTCATTAGCATAACTTATTTGCATATGCGATACCACCTGACATCACTGGAAGTATGTCAGAAGGCAAGAAAGAAAGGAGAGAGAGAGAGAGAGAGATGTTAGAAGTGGAGGACTTGGCGCTGTCTCCTGTCTCAGACTTGAGAAGATGGCACCAGAGAGTTTAGACAGATAGAGAGGTCAGGACACATAGAGCATCCTTTCCTTCCTGCTATCTGATACTTTCCTTTGAAGTAGAATGCTACTCTTAGGGGCAAATTCCTCTGCTTCCAGTTCCCCCCACTCACTCACTCACTCTCTCTCTCTCTCTCTCTCTCTCTCTCTCTCTCTCTCACACACACACACACACACACAAGAAGATGGAGGCTGGACATGCATCCAGCATCCAACAGCATCCAGCTAGTTAGAATAGGTAATCTATATCTATCTCTTACCTGCACTCTCAAGCATGTATTTCCTTTAATAAATACTTATTAGGTTTTTTTCAGACTGACTGCTGACTCCATGTGACTCTGTAAGTCTGTTGCCACACCAAGCCCCAAGCTCTGCTGCGTTTAAGCCTTTGTGCACTCTGCTATATTCTCCTGGTTCCCTGGCAGTACCTGGACCAGTGAATCCAACAAGAGAGAGAGAGAGGGGTGGGGGGACAGCTACCAATCCAAGCCTCAGAGATACCACTATTCTGGGAGCATAGGCGTCAACTACAGGGGGGCTCGAGGGCTCGAGCCACCCCCGAAATTTCCCGGGGAGGAACTGAGCCCCCCTGGGAAAATGGTGCGCCCTCTACCACACCTCCCTCGGCCCTTCCTAGGGCCGCCGCCGTCTCTCTCCCCCCCCCCCCCCGCCTGGCCACTCCGACCCTCCCTCCGCCCGTCCAGAGGCCAGCTAAGCAATTGCCCAGCTGGCCCCTGGACGGATGGAGGGACAGAAGCAGGAGTGGTCAGGCGGGGGGGGGGAAGAGGAGGCGGTGGCGGCAGCGGGGACATGGTCCCGGCAGAAGCGTGCGCACACAAAAGAGCCCCCCCCCCCCCGGGAGTTTTTAAACTCTACGCCCCTGTCTGGGAGGATAGCTTCAGTGGTGGCTGAAGCCTTCAGAAGGCTGGTCGGAGGAACCAGGACCTTTCCAGGGGACGGGGTCATTTTGCTGCAGCCATGACACAAGCAGGCATCCCCCCATGGGGGGGGCTGGCACAAACTCCCAGAGCTGAGCTCCCCTGAGCTCCTGCTCGAAATGACCCCTGTGTACTCTTAGAATGTGTGTGTGTGTGTGTGTGTGTGTGTTATATTTCTATCATCAACAACACCACATGCTTTGAAAAGCTTTGTCTTTTTCATTGCTTAGCTTTTGGGTCTCCCCTCATTTTTTTAAAAAAAACACCTTTTAAAAAAACCCTGGTACAAACGCCTACCAGTAAGGTTCAGATGTCATGCAACTGACAAAATTGGCTCTGTCCCATAAAAGTTTATGTCACAATACATTTGTTAGCCTTTAAGCCTGCCACCGGATTCCTTGTTTGTCATCATGTCTCAATGGATTACATAGTCACAGCTCTTCTAAAGGCAAAAAGATCTAAAGCTACAAGAATGTAAGTTTCACTTCTTATGCTTACAGGGCTTAACTCAGCCAACACTTGCTACTCCCTGCACACTACTAAAAAAAGCTTGGAGGAAAGGGTGGATAAAATTTTCCTCAAGAACTTGATACAAGATGATAATTTGTTGGTGAATAGCTATGTGGGCCCACTGCTAGGGTTGCCAGCTCCAGGTTGGGAAATACCTGAGGAAGGTGAAATTGGGGGGAGGCAGGACTTTGGAAGGTAGATTCTATGGCATTAAACTGAATCAAAGTGGCCATTTTCTCCCAGTGAACTGATCTCAGTTGCCTGGAGATCAGTTGTAATCTCAGGAGCTCTCCAGTCACAACCTGGAGATTTGCAATCCTACCCACCACACACATAAAAAAACACTTCTGCCCTCCGAACAAATGCCTCTTATCCTCTGTTTGGTACACTACTACTACATTTATATAGCATGATAAGTCCTGATTACCATCCATTGCCAAACTGAGTTATATGAAAGCACACTAAAAACAGATGTCCTTGTAAAATAAGCTGTGTTAACACCTTGGGCAATGATAGTGTGCAATGCTTTCCATGTCTATTGCAGTAGATTTGTTCTTTATCTTACTGATTTCTCCCTTTTGTTGAACAACCATGTTTCCCCCCAAACGTCCGTGCCCAGAGAAGTAACCAATATATTCATCAAAGATTTGTCTTTCCTTTGGGTTAACTTTCTTGAGGGAAAAGTGTGTATGTGTAGGGGGGTTTCCCCCCTGAAATATGTCAGAGCTGAGACACTTACCATCCAACCCCCTGCCTCTTTAGTTTCTGTTTTCCTTTCCTTTTTTCCCTTGATAAAATTGTCTTCTCTGCAGGGTGACCTCTCAGGATGCAGCTTAAACAGGATAAACAGGAAAAGCCACCACCCCCTCCACCTCTTTCTCCGTTGACATAGTTTCGGTCTAGTTCTTGGTGTCAAAGAAGTTATTCACCCCACCATCAATTTGCTGGCCCTGTGCGAGGGGCAGTTTGGAGGAGGCTAAGGACCCTTCAGGAAGGGAAGCCTCCAAATTTTTGAGGCCTTCATGTAAAACAAGCCTTTTCTGTGTGCATGGTTTTTCTTCTTCTTCTTTTTTAGAGAGAGTGTGTACACATCCTGTCAGACAATACGCATTCCTGCCAGGCTGTACAAAAGGGCACCAGGAGAAGGCAAAGCGATCCAGTGACAAATTCCACGTTTGAATTGAGATGTAAATGGAAAAAGGAATTCATGTTCTCTCAAAGTCTCAATGGGAACCATGCTG
Source organism: Lepidodactylus listeri (assembly GCA_029233225.1). Classification (NCBI taxonomy): domain Eukaryota; kingdom Metazoa; phylum Chordata; class Lepidosauria; order Squamata; family Gekkonidae; genus Lepidodactylus; species Lepidodactylus listeri. The sequence continues at coordinate 13,851,890 of JARCFY010000015.1, read as the reverse complement.
TACATCTCAGTCCAGCCACAAGAAAGGGAATCAATTAGCCACACTACTAACTGCCAAGGTAACAGCAAACAAACATGTAAGGAATGACACCAAAATATCCTGCTCAGCTACAGATAGGGGACATTAAATCACGATAAATCACGCTAGTTCAGGCCAGACCACTTTGTGAAGTTTACTGATTCTAGAAAGTGCCCTCTATATGAGGTATATAGGCTGAGGAATTATTTGGTGAGGAACAGCCGCAAGCACTCTAGGATTGTGATGACGTAAATATCAAGTACAAAACATGGTACATTAAGAGATTAAGCATCAACACTATCCCTGCAGATTGTTTCATTATTTTGTAAGGGGGAAAGAATCTGAGCAGGTCTGTGGGTTTCTAGAAAGAGCATACACCCATTGCTGTTCTTTTTGCTGTTTATGATTGAAGGGTTTTTTTCTTTTTTACTTCATTTATAAGGACCTAAAGCTCCCTATATCATTCTCCTGTCCTCCATTTTCTCCTCTCTACAACCCTGTGAAGTAGGTTGGGCTGAGAGTGAGTGACTGACTCAAGGTCACCCAGCGAGCTTCCATGGCAGAGTAGGGATTAGAACCTGGATCTCCCAGATCCAAAGTCCAAAACACTAACCACTACATCGCACTAGCATGAGGATTCTCGGGATAAGAACTATCCTTCCCTCTGTGTTCTGCCCTTGTGGGTTACTCGTAATTCTCCCAGTCAGGAATACCCAATCACCCCTCTACTGAGATTGCAGTTAGGGCTGCCAAGTCAGCCCGGTGGGCGGGAGATCCCCCGCTACAGCGGTTCCCGATCCACCGGCCAGCATTCGGCCGGCGGAGGGAACCCCACCCCCCTTCCCCAATGTAATGATGTCGCCCGGCAGTGATGTCAGCACGTTGGGGGCGTTGCCAGGGCAACGCTCTGGCAATTGCCCCAAAACTCTATGATACCAGAGGGTTTTGGGGCGATTGCCAGAGTGTCGCCCTGGCAACGCCCCCAACGTGCTGACGTCACTGCCGGGCGACGTCGCCGGCCCAGGAAGGTCCCGGATGACGGAGGACTCCCCCCCGCCAGTAAGTAAAGAAGACTTGGCAGCCCTAAGTGCAGTTCAATCACAAGTTACATTCTGCATCCTCAAAAACTAAAAAAAAATAAAATCTGTTTGGATTTTGAAATGTAACAGGATCATAAATGTTTTGTGCATACACTATCTGACAATGCTTTCCCTATCCTTTGTTATCTTTCTGGAAGCAAATCGCTTGTCTGCCATAAACTCCCAAAAGAAAATAATCTGAGGCTGCGTTCCTCCTGGCAGTGTGACCTGATATAGCTGTGTTCCCCTAACAGATTAAACCTGCGGGGTCACACAGCCACATCTGTCAGCCATTCTCCAGTCATACGCACTCGTACGAGAAGTTGGAAATACAGCAAATAGACACCACATGTTATGTTTCAGTTCCCTGCACATTCATCACGCATGGCCGGATGTCTGAATGCAGGGGAGCACATGCAGAATGGATTTGCTGTCTGAACCTGCAGAGCCGTTTCCACCACTTTTTTTTTCCTTTTTGGAGTGTCCGCCTATATGTGCACAGGGCCCATTTTGTAGCAGGAGCTCCTTTGCATATTAGGCCACACACCCCTAATGTAGCCAATCCTCCAAGAGCTCACAGAGCTCTTCTTACAGGAGCTACTGTAAGCTCTTGGAGGATTGGCTACATCAGGGGTGTGTGGCCTAATATGCAAAGGAGCTCCTGCTACAAAATGAGCCCTGTATGTGCATATGTGCACACACCCGCCTACATTAAAAAAAAAAAGACCAGGAAGCATGCTCCATGGCTGAGGTGCTACAGTAATGTGGATGCGTGCCCACGGGATGGCCACACAGGTGCCCTGCAGCAGGGTGTGCTGTCTGGTTGGTATGCCCCCGCAATACTTTAAAGCACTACAACTCGAGGCAGCGCCCTATCGCTCCCAACTGCCAGTCTGTCTGCAGCCTGAGTCACAAAAAATTACAAAGGTTCTTTCCTTGATTGGGAGGGGACTGCATGCCTTGCCCAGTGTTCCAGCCTTGCTCATTTTTCCTGCTTAATGGGTTGCAAAATATTTGTATGTACTTGCACTGCCACCTGGGAACTGTAGTTTGATCCAGCAGTCTCTAAACATGCAACAGTATAATGAATGCCACCAATTCTGTGCATGCAAAAGAGCATGTGCCATGCCTACAATGATCAAGGGTTAGACATAATCCACACAAACGGCCAGCACTGGCAAAATTTAATTAATTTAGTTATTTCATTTATACCCCAATAGGGACTTACAGTGGCTTATATTATTCTCCCCTCCTCCATTTTACCCTCACCACAGCCCTGAGAGGTTGGTTAAGGTGAGAGTGTGTGACTGGCCCAAGGTGACCCAGAAACCTTGCATGGCAGAGTGAGGGTTCAGATCTGGGCCTCCCAGCTCCAACTCTTAGTCCTACACTCTGACCACCACATAGGGTTGCCAGGTCCCTTGGATCTGCTGGCAGGGGATGGGGGGGTGAACTTAGCAGAAGTGAGGAGGAATGCTGGAAAGAAATGTGATGTGCCTCTATGACCCAGAAGTGACATGGACACACTGAGAACTTCGGGGTGGGGGGGGAGGCAACACTGTATTTTTGGGCAAAACTCTATGGTAGAATTAGCTTCTACATAGAGCTTTGCCCAAAACCAGAGCATCACCCTTCCCCAATGTCACCGATGTGCCTACATCACTTCCGGGTCACATAGGCACATTGTGCTTATTTCTGGCTTCTTGCCTGGGTTTTTTGGGGGGGTAATGGGGGGACAGAGAGGAGCACCAAAAACCAGGGGACCCCTGCCTGCACCAGGGTGGGTGGGTGGGATTAGCATCTACACTGGCTATCAGTGCTCCTATCAATCTATGGTACTCCTGCATGGGATCCAAGCCTATTGCTTGAAGCACTTTTTTCTAAACACATCTCTGACACTAGAGGTGAGCTGGGCATGGTGGAAAAGTTCTTAAAGCCACAAGATAAAATTGGGGAGGGAAGTTTTTAGCACTCATGTTCTCTTTTTCATGTTAACAGCAGATTCCATTCACAGACATATGCAGTATATGTGATTGGGACAGACATGCAATGTAACATGAGGCTGCTCATATCTTCACTTCTATCTATCCTTACACATAATTCTGAAGTGGAGTGGCACTTTCCAGCCCTCCCATTGGCTGTGCAATGTGCTCCCACAGCCATTGGCCCATCAGCCGCCACTCAAGAGTACTCACATGCCATTGGCTGGGGGCTGGGCCTGCTTCTCTTCCCTGCCCACTCCCCCTTCAGCCACTGTTCTCTGTCAGAAGCACTGGCAAATGGCTGTGTCTCCCAACAAATACACTTCTCTTGTTTGGGTCCTGTGTGGAACTAAGTTTTCCCATTGTGAGGAATTCATTGGGGCCAGCCCTTACCTGGGTTGCCAGCTGCAGGTAAGGAAGCCAGTTTAAGGAAGCCAGAGTTTGGGGATGGGAGAGGAGAGGCCTCAGCTGAATAGAATGCCATAGAGGCCACTGGCCAAAGCAGTTATTTTCTCCAGGGGGGGGGGGGAGATCTCTTGTCTGGAGTTCAGTTGTGATAACCAACGATCTTCAGGCTCCACCTGGAGGTTGGCTTCCCTAGGTGTGGCAGTTAGCGCTTCAAAGCAAGGTCTGCCAGACCCAGATTCTTGCTGTGGAAGTTGTGATTTCAGACCAGTCACAGACTTCCAACATAACCCTTCCCCCACCCACTGCCAGCTTGGCCACTTTCCTGTCAGAATAAACTGTGAACATTGCTAGGCAGCCAAGCTTGGTTTTGTCCGTAAAACAGGGTTGTTGTGCAAGTCAAAAGGAGGAGAGGAGAATGATGCAAACTGCTTTGGTCCCCTTTGGTCCCCATTGTTGCCATTTCCAGGTGAGGGCTGGAGATCACTCAAAATTACAACTGCTCTCCAGATGGCAGAGATCAGTTCCCCTGGAGAAAATGGAGGACTCCTTATACCCTGCTGAGATGGCCTCCCTATGACAGCCAATGTGATGTAGCAGTCAGGGCTTCAGAGCACAGTTGAGGCTGCAAGTGGGGGCTGGAGGCAGAAAGCTGAAGAGTCAGGGGCAGATAACAGCAGGTTGATGGCTGGCTGGGAGGGAGATAGGGTTGCCAAGTCCAGGTTGGGAAATTCCTGGAGACTTGAGGGGTGGAGCCTGGAGAGGGTGAGGTTAGAGGAGGGGTGGGACCTCAGATACATACAATGCCATAGACTCCACCCTCCAAACCAGCCATTCCCTCCTGGGGAACCACTGTTGCCAATCTCCAGATGAGGGCTGGAGATCACTCAAAATCACAACTGCCCTCCAGGAGGGAAGGAAGAGGAGATGGAAAGCTAAAATCAGAGGGACAGATAATGGCAAGCCAATGCTTAATTGGGATGGAGATAGAGTTGCCAACTCCAGGTTGGGAAATTCCTGGAGATTTGAGGGGTGGAGCCTGAAGAGAGTGAGGTTAGTGGAGGGGTGGGACCTTAGACAGGTACAATGCCATAGACTCCATCTTCCAAACCAGCCATTCCCTCTTGGGGAAACATTGTTGCCAATTTCCAGGTGGGGGCTGGAGATTAGAATTACAACTGCTTTCTAGGAGAGAGGGGGAGGAGATGGAAAGCTAAAGTTAGAGGGGCAGATAAAGGTAGGTTGATGGTTGCCTGGGAGGGAGATAGGGTTGCCAGCTCCAGGTTGGGAAATTCCTGGAGATTTGAGGGGTAGAGCTTGGAGAGGGTGAGGTTAGAGGAGGGGTGGGACCACAGACAACTACAGTGCCATAAACTCCACTCTCCAAACCAGCTATTTCCTCCTGGGGAAACATTGTTGCCAATCTCCAGGTGGGGGCTGTAATTCACTCAGAATTACAACTGGTCAGGAGGGAGGGGGAGGAGATGAAAAGCTGAAGTCAGAGGGGCAGATAAAAGTAGGTTGATGGTTGGCTGGGAAGGAGATAGGGTTGCCACCTTCAGGTTGGGAAATTCCTGGAGATTTGAGGAGTGGAGCCTGGAGAGGGTGGGGTTTGAGGAGGGGTGGGACCTCAGACAGATACAATGCCATAGTTTCCACCCTCCACACCAGCCATTTCCTCCTGGGGAACCACTGTTGCCAATCTCCAGGTGGGGGGTGGAGATCACTCAGAATTACAACTGGTCTCCAGATAGCAGAGATCAGTTCCTCTGGAGAAAATGGTGGACTCTGTGTGGTCGCCACAGCAAATTGACATTGAGTGCCCAAGGCTGGGCCACTCTCCCAGAGCCTCTTTCTAGAGCCCATTGTATTTATTTCCACAACAGGCCTTATTCCTAGTTATATATGATTTGGCCCAACAGGCCTTATTCCTAGTTATATATGATTTGGCCCAACAGGCCTTATTCCTAGTTATATATGATTTGGCCTTCTGTGTAGAACCAATAAACGGGCCCGTAATTAGGGTTGTCAGGTCCCTCCTTCTAGGCATTTAATCACCCCACTTCCTAGACAGGGAATTGTCTCTTGCAAGCAGCTATATACAAAATAGGTTATAATATGCAAATGGGGAGGGTCACGTGAGTCAGGCAACAAGCTAGAGACTGTCTTTCTTTGGTCTGCAAAAATTTCCTCCTCAAGCAAGCTGGGCTTACTGGTAACCCCCCCCCCGGTAACCCCCCCTCCCTCCTGGCAACCAGCCAGGGAGGGTGGGGGGAACTTACTAGGGGAAAGAGGAAGGCCCAGGCGATATCACTAGTGTCACACAGGAAGTTATGTCATCACACTCTGACGTCACTGCAATTGCTCTGGTATTCGGGCAAGAATTGTATGATAAAAATGGCTGCTACCTTAGAGTTTTTGCCCAAATACCTGTGTGTCATCCAGCTGTCACTGGTGTGATGACATCACTTCCTGTGTGATGTGGCTGTCATGGCATAGGCCTTCCTCTTTCTCCTGGTAAGTCCCCCCACTAGCCAGCTGGTTGAAGGCTGGGAGTGGGGGCCCCTGCTTCCACTGGGGGGGTGGGGGTGGGCAACACTATCAGAAATACAGGTATTCTTGAAGACTTGTCACATTTGGTCTTAAACAAGGACATATCTATGCTTGTTCTGCTTCACCTGTTTTTAAACCTCGCTCCATAATATCTTCCCCCCCACACAAACACACCTGGATATATCCCATTGGTCATGCTTTTCATTTAGCAAGGCTGCTGTTCCACAAGAACAGACTTGACAGAAATCCCCCAATAGCCTCTTACTTTATTTAGGGGGGAATAAATTAGCACTTTTTGTGCCTGAGAAATGTGGTCCTACAATGGTGAGAAAGGCAGGCTTTTTCTTCTCCCAGAGCCTTGAGTCTGCCTTTTGATCAGATGCAGGTCCTCTTTGGAAATATCTGGTCTCCTCTCTCCTCCCCCCCCCTCACCTGAAACCACATCTGTCACCACTCACCAGCATGCTGATTCTCCGTATCGCTCATCATCGCTTCATTAGTGTCAGCAGCCAGTGCACATATTAAATCCTCTTTAGCCCCACCCAGCCCTGAAGCCAAAAGGCAGGAGGGCAAATTACAACACAATGAAAAGGGATTGTCTTTCCTGCTGAGCAGGTTAGGGTTGCTCAGTGTATGTGTGCTTGTTTCTTAGCTCTGGTATGTTGGTGGCAGGGCCCTCCCTAGACACCTGTAGAGAGAAAAGGGGGACAAGATACTTGCCTGTAGAATTAGTAGGCTGACAAGTGTGGGGCAGCAGCAGATGAACTGCTTCTAACAAACAGGAGTGATGGCTTCAGCACTGAGGGGACTCAGCCCCTAATATCAGCCAAACAGTATGTTATAAGACACCCCACAAGTCTACTTATTCAAAAAGGGGAGAATCTGTCTTCTTTCTGAAACAAACCAGCACAGCGGACTTCTGGTATCAGGGAAGTGGGCCAGAAGAAAAACAGCTAGACAGTGTAGTAATGTAAGGCACATTATGTGTGTATGTAAAGTGCCATCAAGTTTATACACGAAACCCTGCTCTTCCGGCAAGACTTGCGACCATGGCGGATGCGCTCCTCCGCATCTGCGGGGAGCACGATCCGTACCCGCCGGGAAGAAGGGGCTTCAGACTGGTGCCGAGCCCCCAGAGACCCTAGTGAAGGGGCTCTGCCTGGGGTGGCACGAAGGGGATCTCTCCCTACAGTGGCGATCGAGGGATCAAGGTCCCCTTTCATCACCCCCATAGGTTCCCCCGTCCGTGGGAGCCGTATGGCTAAAAGTGCAAAACCGTGAAGCAGCAGAGAGTGCGAAGCTTTGAAGCTGGAACTTATAGTTACACACGGAGAAAATGTGAGTCTGAAGTAAAAACAAACAGAACATAGCGGGAAAGGCGGGTGGAGCAAAACCCCCCCCTCGAGACTGGCGTACTTACGGGACTCTTTACGTGGTGTTGCTGTATGAAAAAACGTACGTTCGGCTTGCTGGACGGCGGCATCGCTCTTTGGAGGATATGAACTTTAAAAAGATATAAGCGCAGTCGTAGAATTTGCTTCTTTCGTCCATCTTATCTAACTATCAACAAAGAAGCGCAGCCTCAACAATGGCGGGGAAACCGAAACCTTCCCCCAAACTAGGAAGTACAGCTCCGAGTTCAAAGGTTGATACCACAGAGATGAACACTGTGTTCTCCTCGTTATTGCGACCTCTAGTGGACCAAATGACAGCTCTCAACGTCAAAATGGACAAGATGCAGCTGGACCTGAAGGAGTCGAATAAAACTACAGAGAAGCTGCAGCGAGAACTTCTGGAAGTTAAGACTTCAGTAAAAAATCATGATTCAAGACTACAAAAAGCGGAGAAAGAAAAGGCCTTCCACTCTGATCAGCTTTTGAAACTACAGATGGAAAGATCGAACTTTTTCCTAAGACTTCAGAATGTACCAGAGGATAAAGGAGAAGACCTTAAAAATCTGTTAAGTGAAGCGCTTGAACCAGTGACGGGCTTAAAAGCAGCGGAGATAAAAAGCGACATGGATATGGTTTACAGAACCTATCCAGATTATACTAAAAAGAAAAGCCTGCCTGGTGAGATTCAGATAAGGTTCTCCAAAAAATCAACAAGAGATGTGATGCTTAGGACCACAAACAAAGCGGTTCTGAAGATCAAAGGAAAAGAAGTTAAAGTGATGAAAGATATTCCATTTGAAATACGGAAAAGAAGGAAAGCCTATGGAAAATTGACATCTTGGCTTCAGTCTGAATCTATTATCTACAGGTGGAATGTTCCGGAAGGACTGAGCTTCAGCATCAAAGACAAAAAATACAAGATTGACTCTGTTCAACAGGCAAAAAGTTTTTTGGGAAAAAGCAAAGAAAAGAAAAAAGAGAGAGACTCAGACGGTTCGCTGGCATCGCAAGAAAGTATGTATGGATTTGATAGCTCAAAGAGCGAAGAGGAAATTTCTGACTCGGAAAAGGGAGCAGCAGCTCCAAAGGTACAAGAAGAGACTGTAAAGACAAGAAGAGGACGAAAGAAGAAATAAGGGCTGAAATGTTTTTTGAAAATGCACTTATATATTATATATAATTTGTATAAGTAAGCATTCCTTTAAAAGAGCATGTCTGCAAAACAGCTTTTTTATTTTCCATATATCATCAGTAACAATTTTAATTGAATATTAACCAAGGTTTAAAATGCTTCATTTGTATTAGTAGTAAGGTAATATTAAGCAAATGTTAAAGCACACTCTGTATAAGGTAAATATAGCTTAGAAAAGTAGCGATGTAGTAGTAGATATAGATAAAATCAATAAAAAAAATTGAAAAAAAAAAGTTTATACACGAAACCCTGTTCAGGCAGAAGAGCCATCTCCCCTCAGTTCTATGGATCGTACTGAGGGAATTTATCTCTGCAAACATTTTAGAAACTGCTCTGCCCTCGTTGGCAATTCTCTACCTACGGACTAAGGGCTACAGTAGATGCATCAAGTGTGGCATATGTAATGCAGGAGAGCTGGATGCAGAATATGCTGAGATCCTCTAGCTACTGTATAACGATTCAAGGAGCCAGAAGGAGACTGGATTCCATCTCATGAATGAATGAAGACAACCACCACAGGCAAAATTCCCAGTAAAAACTGCTTGGGGTTCTTATGTATCATTTCTGCTGGAGGGAGGGAAACACTTGTGAGGTCTGGTTCACACATACAGAAGAGGTGACAATGAACTACATCACTTCAGCCTGTGGGTGGTGGTTACCTGCTTTGACTGTTCCTTTGTGATAAAAAAAATCATTGCAAATGAAAAACTAGCACAGCAGGGAGAAAGATTCTCCCCACTGCCCCTCTCTTTGTTGGGCTAGCTTTTTATTTGTAGCAAGTTCTTAACACAGGAGACAAATGTGAACTTTTAGTTGAATCTTCAAGTGGTACATAAGAACATAAGAGAAGCCAATGTTGGATCGGGCCAGTGGCCCATCCAGTGCAACACTCTGTCAGACAGTGGCCAAAAACACTAGGTGCCATCAGGAGGTCCAGCAGCGGGGCCAGGACACTAGAAGCCCTCCCACTGTTGCCCCCCCAAGCACCAAGAATACAGAGCATCACTTGCCCCTAAGACTAAGAGTTCCTATCTATACCTTGTGGCTAATAGCCACTGATGGAACTCAGCTCCATATGTTTATCTAATTCCCGCTTCAAGCCGTCCATGCTTGTAGCCGCCGCCACCTCCTGTGGCAGTGAATTCCATGTGTTAATCACTCTTTGGGTGAAGAAGTACTTCCTTTGATCTGTTCTAACCCGACTGCTCAGCAATTTCATGGAGTGCCCACGAGTTCTTGTATTGTGAGAAAGGGAGAAAAGTACCTCTATCTCTACCTGCTCTATCCCATGCATAATCTTATAAACCTCGATCATGTCACCCCTCAGCTGTCATTTCTCCAAGCTAAAGACCCCAAGGGCTTTAACCTTTCTTCATAGAGAAAGTGTTTGGACCCTTTTATCATTTTAGTTGCCCTTTTCTGCACTTTTTCCAATGCAATAAATATCCTTTTTGAGGGGTGGCAACTAGGGGTGTGCAAAAAAAATAATAATTTGGCCCGATTTGGATCAAGCCAAATCAAGCCGCATCTGTTTCAGATGCTGAATGACCCCCACATGTCAGTTTTGGCAACACAAGCCAATTTGGGAGTCACTAAGGTGGCTGAATGTCATTGAAGTCAATGGCATAAACTCATAGGGTATATGAGGGGCTGGAGGGGACGGGGTTTGAGGGAGAGGCTCCAATCTTGCAGAGTAGCTGCTGGGGCCTCTCCCCAAAATACCCACCAAATTTCAAAAAGATTGGACCACAGTGTCCAATTCCATGGGACCCCAAACAGGTTGCCCCATCCCCTCCATTGTTCTCTATGGTGGGAAAAAACATCACACTGAACCCCATTTGCCATGTTGATGCCCACTCGCCCATCCTTGACAGATCCCTTTGAAGTGCCTCACAATCCTCTCTGCTTTTCATCACCCTGAATAACTTTGTGTCATCCACAAATTTAGCCACTTCACTGCTTACTCCCAACTCCAAATCATTAATGAACAAGTTAAAAAGCATCAGACCCAGTACTGATCCCTGCGGTACCCCACTGCTTACCTCCCTCCACTGAGAAAATTGTTCATTTATACTCACTCTCTGTTTCCTTTTAATTAGCCAGTTTTTGATCCACAAAAGGATTTGTTCTTTTATCCCATGACTATTGAGCTTACTTAGGAACCTTTGATGAGGAACTTTATCAAAAGCTTTCTGGAAGTCAAGGTAAACAACATCTATTGGGTCCCCCTTGTCCACATGTTTGTTCACTCCCTCAAAGAACACTAACAGGTTAGTGAGACAACATCTTCCCTTATAGAACCCATGCTGAGTCTGCCTCAGTCATTTATGTTCATTAATATACCTACTATTTTTTATTTATTTATTTAGGTTTAATAGCCCATAGGCCATGCACCATAAAAATATTTAATAATTAAAAATAGAATGATAATAATGATAGTTAAGAGTTTAAAATAATAGCAAAACAAAAATTTGCCACATCCACAGTGCAATTTTGGCAGAGGCTGCTCAGAAGTAGTCTTAATCTTGCTGCATCAGGAAAAGATTAATATTTCAACAGCCATTTTCTTAGGAATCTTTCTCTTGCTGCTGCATGTTTTGGACAGTAGAAGAAAACAGGACATGTCGAGTCAAGTTTTGTCAAAGGGCAGTCACAACAACACTGGTCCAGAGGGATCTTGAGGAAATGGCCCTTCATCTGGGCTGCTGAAAACTCATGCATCATGCCAGGGGTGTAGACTTTTGGAAATCCCGGGGCGGGGGCTCCTTAGCGCGCACGCTGGAGCGATGTTCTCCCCCCCCCCAAACCGCCCCACCTTCCCGGGCCCTTCCGAGGCCCAGCAGCCACTGCTGCCGGTGCCTCTCTCTTCCCCCCCCCCGCCACCCCTTCCCTCTCCAGCAGCGGCGGCTGGGCCTCGGAAGGACACGGGGAGGCACGGCAGCAGGTGCTCTGTTTTCCCGGGGGTGGCTGAGGACCCCCCCGGGAAATTTTGGGGGTGGCTCAAGCCCTCGAGCCCCCCCGTACTCTACGCCTATGCATCATGCGATCATATATGACCATCTCAGTTTTGGAATGGTCAGCATGTTTAAGAATGTACCTACTAATTCTTTCCTTAATAACAGTTTCCACCAACTTACCCAGTATTGACATCAGATGTAATTTCCCAGATCACCTCTGGAACCCTTTTTAAAGATGGGAGTGACATTTGCTACCTTCCAGTCCTCGGGAATGGAGGCAGATTGTAATGAAAGATGACATATTTTTGTCAGGAGATCCACAAGTTCACATTTGAGTTCTTTCAGAACTCTCGGATGTACGCCATCTGGGCCTGGTGATTTATCAGTTTTTAAGTTGTCTATCAGTCGTAGGACCTCCTCTCTTGTCACCTCAATCTGACTCAGGTCTTTCAACACCCCTCCCAAAATCAGCAGTTCTGGAGTGGGCAGGCACTTCTCATCTTCCATCATAGGCATAGAGTTCGCGGGGGCTTGGCAGCCGGGGCCACCTCCAAAAATTTCCAGGGGGGACTCAGCCTCCCCCGGGACTTGTAATGCTTGCAAAAAAAAGAGAAAAACCCACTTCCCCCCCCTGCTTTGAAAGTGGAAGGGCTTTTTTTTACTTAAAAAAAACTTTTTTCCTTATCAGTTTGGGGCCGGATGGGCATCCAGGGCCTAAACACTAGCCTAAGCCCCACCCCCAGCTCCCAGAAGCCCCCTGTCAGGCCAGGAGGAGCTGGAAGGCAGCATGTGCTGCCTCTGCTTGATGACAACAATGCCACCAGCCAGAAGGGTGAGCAGATGGAGGTGTAAGGAGCTGAGGGGGGGGGGTTGTTTCAGGTGGGGTGGGAGCCCAGGGCTGCACCCACCCAGCCATCCTGCAAGTCCAAGTGGGGGAGGTAGGGGAGCTGGCATGAGAATGTGCCTGGCTGCCAGTTGGTGGGGAGGATGGAGGTTGGGGAAGGGAGCTGGGAAAGAAGGGGGGGGGGGGGCGCTTCTGTGGCCTCCGGTTGCTAGTGCCATCAATGAGTGCCTGGCTTTCTTCTGCAGTCCAGTTTAAACTGGGCTGCAAGTCAGGAGAAAGCAAGCCTCAGGAACTCTTGTGCTGCACGGAGCACATTGCTCCAGGAGACAGAAAATCCTGGGCTCACTTTCTCCTATTGTAGTCAGTGCGGGCGGGCGGGGGGGGGGGGGGAGCTGCATTCTCTGTCCCTCTCTCTCTTTCTGTTTCTCTCCCCCTTTCTGTTGAGGTGTGTTGAGAGCTGGAAACAAAGAGAGGCTGGCAAGCTGCTCCACCCCACTCCAGGCTGCTTCCCTTGCAGCCTGGCTTTCCTTTTTTCCTTTCTTTCTTTCCTTCCCTTCTTTCTGTCTTTGACTTCTCTCCTCCATCTATTTGCTTTTTTTCCACCTCTCCCCTCCCTTCCTCCCTTGCTAAGATAGCCCTAGTTAGGGTTGCCAGGTTTCCCCTGGCCACCTCTGGGGGATGAGGGGAAGGATAGCCAAGGGCGTAGACTTTCCAATTTCCCGGAACAGGGGGGCTGGGGCTGGGCCAGAGACATTACAGGCCATTGTTTCCGGGGGAGGCTCAGCATGTCCTGGAAAAGTTGGGGGGGGGGCAGCAGTTCCCCAGCCCCCCTGAAGCTGACGCCTATGAGGGTGGCCCAATCCAGGACAGGAAACTCCTGGAGATTTGGGAATGGAGGTCTGGGGAGAACCGTTACCTCAGTGAGGTGCAACGCTATAGAGTCCACCCTCCAGAACATCATTTTTTTCCCCAGGGAAACTGATCTCTGTTGACTGGAAATGAGCTGTAATCCCAGGGGATCCCCAGGTCCCACCTGGAGGCTGGCATCCCTAGCTCCCATGCTGAAATTGGAAGCTCTGGTTCTGCTGTGTGAGTTGGTGCATTTCCCAAATCACCCTGCTTCATATAGCATGCACAAAAGCCAGGTGGAGGAGGGGAGGGTGTCATTCTACCAAAAATGAGAGGGCACCAACTGCTGCACGAACATGTAACATAGATGTAAATCATCTCCAAGTGACATCGTAGAACCATGTGGATTCTTGCCCTAATCTTAAAGCTCCAGGATATGTAATAAAATTGCACTCCCTGGTACTCCTGAATCCCCCCCCCCCTTTAATAGTGCTGGCTGTTTCCCATGGGAACAGCTGTATGACTGTTTATTTCGAATGCAATAAAAGTATATGAAAAGAAAAAAACCTGGGGGAATGGAAAACAGAGTAAATCTATATCCCCCCGTCTTATTCAGTCCTTTTTAAAACTGTGATTACATTAGTTAATTGCATAAGTTAGCGAGGATCCAAAGCTTTCCTTCCTTCACCCCTCTTTGCTTTCAGTCTAAAACATGAACTGAAATTTGACCAAGTGTTTAACTGTAACTACTGTGTCTGCAGTGGATTCTTCTTATGACCTGGTCTGAGGCAAGTTTATTAGAGAAATAGGTCAAAGTTGATCACTGGACTTAGGTGATTCAACTTAATGGCAGGATGAAATTATGACTTTAATTATAACACACACTCAGCTTGAACTGAAGCCTATAATTCCACATAAAAGCTTTAGGCCACATCTCTTCCTGCTCTAAACACAAAGAGATACCATATCTTAAATGACTAGAATAAGAGATCAAAGGAAGCTTAGAAATTTCCATTTGTGGGCAAGGTTATAAGCAAATGCCTCTAATATGGAACAATTATATTGACAGCAAAATTTGTATGAATTAAACTGGATCAACTTGAACAGGCCAGATTCATCCATCCACATTTTTCCACAGACAAGATACTTAATAGCCTTTGCCAAACAAGGCGGCTAAAATGTACCAAAAACAAAGCAAACCCTTCTTAAATACAAAGTTGTGATTTGACTTTTAGTATCATACAAGGGGGGGGCCCCGATATTCACGGTGGGGAGAAGCTGACAGCTGCTCCTCCTTCCTCTGCCCCTTCCCCCCCTTCCTCTGCCCCCTCCCCCCTCAGAGACTCCCGGCGGGCCTCAGCGGCTCTCGCCGGGCCCGCCGCTCACCCCCTTCCCCCCCCAGAGACTCCCGGCAGGCCTTGGCGGCTCTCGCCGGGCCTGCTGCTTGCCCCCTCCCCCCCAGAGACTCCCGGCGGGCCTCAGGTCCCCCAGAGACTCCCGGCTGTCAGCCACTCAGCCCGGCATTTCTGTCCCCCCCCCCAGCGTTTCTGTCCCCCCCTGCCCCGGCATTTCGGTCCCACCCACCCCAGCACTTCTCCCTCCCTCTCTGGCCACCTGTTCTTATTCAGGCCCAAGTGGTGCTAAGCCACTCGGGCCCAGCGTTTTGCCCCCTCTTCGCTTCCCTCCCTTCCGGCCTGTTCTCGTTCCCTCCCACCCCGACCCCCTCCCCTGTTCACTCCACGACGGCACAGCGGGCCTTGGGTCTTGCCACGCTGCCTCCCACCCCCCAATCCCCTCCCCCGTTCACTCCCAACCTTTCCCCAACAGCAGGCCCGCTCGCTGGGCCCACTGGTTCTCCCCCCAGGGGCCATCTTTCTTCCCCCTTCCCCCGGTGAGTGCCGCCAAGGCCCACAGCAAGGGCTGCTCCAGCGCCGCAGGTGCCTGCGCCCACCAGCTCAGCTGCAGCCTGCCGCCCAGCCACAGCCCGCCGCTGCCGCTCATCCGCCACCGCCAGCACTAAGGTAAGTCCTTAGACGCAACCTGCGCATGCGCAGGGAATGGGTTTTCTCTTTTCGGGGGATTTAAATATCCCCCGAATATTTTTTCAAACTTTTTGGATTTTTCTGCACATGGGGGGAGTGCCCCCCATGTGTAGGAAAACCTCCCTGCCCCCCCAGGTGCCCCCCGCACGGATTTAAGTATCCGCACGCGGGGGGGCACTTGGCTATTAGATATATAGATGATGAGGTCATCTTATAAAGTCAGAATTCATACTTTTGTGAAGCTGAAGCAACAGAGAGGGCGGCTGTTATACACACACTTGACTACAATTACCAACAACTGCTTTATAGGTGAGTCAGTTACCACCTCTTGTGTATAGTAAAACTGTATATGCCACATGAAATCATTGCATTTTGTGATCAAATACACCCTGTATACATGTGTTGGGAAGTTGTGGCCAATCATAGTTTCCCAGTGCACATACTCCCAGCATGCATACATCCATGTTCTTGGTGCATATGATGACGTACATGAAATGTACATTCTGTTTTACTACATTGAAGATACCGTTACAGTACATGAAAGATAATCACAAATGAAGCAATAACTTCGTCCTCCTAATAATACCCCAAAGGATAATATTGTGTCATACCTGGATGGCTCAGGCTAGCTTGATGTCATTCTCAGAAGCTAAGCAGGGTCACCACCAAAGAAACCCAGGATTGCTACATAGAGGTCCCTTCCACACAAGCGAGATAATCCGGAGGGGAAGCAAGGCTTTTTTGTTCTGGAGCAATTTGCCCCGCAGTTGCGTGATCACACAGGTCTGTGGACCTGCTGGGGCAACTTGCCACTGCGTGATCAGACGCAACCGTGGGCAAGTTGTTTGGGTTCTTTTGTGGTTGGTTTCCGAGGCGCTTAAACAGGGGATTGATGAATCACCTCCCCACCCTAAGGACTTTTGATGATGCGCACACGGAGAAGGGGGGGGGAAAACAACAGTGTGGCATCGAGATAGCGTGTGATCATGCTATCCGCAATGCCACACTTCGGCGCTGGAGTGATCACTCAGGGAAACTCTGGCTGCGAACCGCAGCAAACCATTTGATACTGGAGTTTCACTAGTAGCTTTTTACCACGCTTCCCCACCAGATCAAAATGGTTTGCGACAGTTTGATGATGGTTGCGGGATGCTTCCTAGATGTGCTGGTGTGATCACGCCACTTTGATCTGGTGGTGAATCATCCCTTTTCCATGGCAAATGGGTGCGTATGATCACGCCCTGAGGCAGGCAGTGGCAAACCACTTCTGTTAGTCTCTTGCCTTGAAAATCCTGCATGGGTTGCTGTAAGTCGGGTGTGACTTGATGGCACTTTCCACCACCATAATAAATTTCAAAGAAAAGAAGATGTGAGAATATTCTGATCTGATTTCCCCAAATGTGCTAAGGATAATAGGAAGAAGCAGGGGTCCGTTGGAGCAGGAGCGCAGCTCCGGGAGTGAGGAGCCCAGGGGGCGGGCACATGACCAAGCCCCACCCCCTCCTCAGCTTTCCCGAGCAGTGCAGAGGCGCAGCGCCCTGGGGAAAGCCCTGCTAGGGTCTTTATTGTTTTTAATGTTTTGTTTTAATATTGATAATTTTATCATTATTCCTTTTATGACTGTGTGCTGCTTTTCCAGAGACTTGCTCAAGGTGGCATATAAATTTTCTAAGTATACCATTTTTTATCTGGGCACATGGCACATAAGTACTGGAGAAATTTCACCAACCCTTCAGCAGCTTCCACCCCATCAGTTTGGTGTAGTGGTCAGGAGTTGGACTCTAATCTGGGAGAACCGGGTTTGATTCCCCACTCCTCCACATGAAGCTGCTGGTGTGACCTTGGGCCAGCCACAAGTTCTCTCAGAGCTGTTCTCTCATGAGCAGTTCTCAAAAGATCTCTCTCAGCCCCACCTACCTCACAGGATGTCTTGTTGTGGGAAGGGGAAGGGATGGGCGGTGCACATGTCGTGGGTATCTCAAGTCTACTTGAAACCTGGTGGTTTCAAGGGAGCAGGAAGAGAATGAGGGTGTGTTCTTTATGCTTATTTTTATTACACAAAGTATTGGATGGGGAAGGGAATGGAGGAAGAGCAGGTCAGTTTCACTCACCTGTGGAGTGGAGCCTGAGGGGTGGGTGTTGTCTTCTGACACACTTCTGGTATGTTAGGGGGTGTGGCATATGCAAATGAGTTATGCAAATGAGTTATGCTAATGAGCTCCTGCACCTCTTTTTCTATGAAATGACCCCTGGGAAGAAGTACAGTCTTTTTTTACTGAAATAGTAAATGAAGGTAGATATTACATTCTTCACAGAGTTCCATGTTCCAGCCACATTTTCACACCAATTTCTATGCTCATGCTTATTTTGCTGGCAACATTTTCTTCAGTGTGGATGGAAAGGGTAGGAGTTTGTGTTCTCTTGGCTGCAGGGCACAATAAGCTTGGGAAAATGAAATCAAGAGAAGCAGCTGGCAACGACCAGCATTCTTGTGTGGAAGCTTCACGAATACCATACAAATATGGAAATAGCTAAGCGCTCCCAATTTATGTCAGTGGAGTAAATCAAGCATACTAGGTACAGGCACATATGTATTAAATTAATCTGCATGTTTTGTTATGATTAACTCCATTTTCTGTCTGCATGAACCTGCAAGCATCCATAGACATCATGCATTTATAGGGCAGAGCTAAGCATTTAAAGCATGCCATCCTCCTGCTGCTATGTGTCCCTTTGTGCTCTCTCTCCCACATATTATGTACTACACAACATAACACATAAAGTGATAACATTGGTCCACCTGCTAATGATGTGAGGTGGGGTGCAAGAGAATGCCCAATACAAAATGAGGTCACATCACACAGGCTATATTGCACATAACAAGGAAAAGCAGGCAAAGAGACAATGGAGTGGCAAAAGTCCATATCTCTTGGAACATCTAGATCTTCTCATAATCATGGTATACATAAAGCTCACACATGAGTTTTCTACAAAGAAGTGACATTCATGCAGGAAAGTATCATGTTATAGGTAGCCATCAAAGATACAAACAAATAAAATGGGATTAACTGGTTGGAGAAGTTACTTCTATCCAGGGGTCCTTTCGTAGAAAAAGAGGTGCAGGAGCTCATTAGCATAACTTATTAGCATACCTTATTTCCATATGCTAAACCACCTGACATCACCAGAAGTATGTCAGAAGGCAAGAAATAAAGGAGAGAGCGAGAGAGAGAGAGAGAGAGAGAGAGAGAGAGAGAGAGAGAGAGAGAGAAGAAAGAAAGAAAGAAAGAAAGAAAGAAAGAAAGAAAGAAAGAAAGAAAGAAAGAAAGAAAGAAAGAAAGAAAGAGCTGGCAGAGAGGGGACAGCTACTAATCCAAGCCTCAGAAATGCCACTATTCTGGGAGGATCGCTTCAGTGGGGGCTGAAGCCTTCAGAAGGCTGGTCGGAGGAACAAGGACCTTTCCAGGGGACGGGGTCATTTTGCTGCAGCCATGACACAAGCAGGCATTCCCCCACCGGGGGGGGGGGGGGCTGGCACCAACTCCCGGAGCTGCGCTCCCCTGAGCTCCTGCTCAAAACGACCCCTGTTTCTATCTATTTATCTAATATATTTTTACCCCATCCTTCCTCCAAGGAATTCATAGCAGTATATCTAGTTTTACATATTCCTAGGGGATCTTCCCCTACTCGCTCCATTCACCAACTCTGCAGTTCCTTGTGGGTAACATATTTAATAGTAGTTTGAATATTGAATGAGCAGATTTGCACTGGGCACACACCCAAGACCTCTGTCCAGTAGGCAGATAGTCATACATGTGACACTCTGTGCAAAATACTGGATAGCCCCCAACCCCCTGCTGGCATTCTGCCTTCATAATTCCTTTTTTTTAAAAAAAAAATAATTATATATAATCCCACTTTTAAAACACTTCAGATTTATGCGGTTCTCCTTGTAGAAGTCTGCTTACCTTGCTGGGAACATGAGGAGACTAGGGCTCTGGCTTTCTGGCCCTTCCTGGGCTTCTTACTGAGCCCTTAGGCCAGGAGCCTTTTGGCTCTTGCCCTTTGGCTTGTGCCTCTGGTGTGGTACAGCCTTAAATAGAAGCCTCACCCAGCAGAAAGTGGGGCCAGCAGCCATTCAAATTACACCCAGGTAATCCAATTACAGTCAAACAATCACCCTTTCTCAAGCTGCCAGGACTCTGCAACAACTTAAAACTCACCCACACACTCCCAAACACAGTCCACCCACACAGTACCCTCAGCAAATAAAAAACACTCACCACTCTAACAGCTCTGTCTTCTGCTGCTTTTCAGAGCTCAGCTGGGTCTTTCACAGGCTGCTGCACCACCTGGCTTCCTGGTACCCCATCCCCTCGAGGAGGACCATAAGCTGGTGAGTCTTGCTCACCATGAACCACTCCTTTCATTTTAGAGGTCTAAGTCTTCCCTTTCCCATCAAATCCACCCCACTCTAGCAGTTATTAGCTGGGGATTTTCATTTTGACCATGGTAAAGAAGAGACACCTGCCTTTACAATTTTGTGCCACATGCACAGGCTAGGAATAATTTTTTTAAATGGATTATGAATCTGACCTACCAGATGCCAGAGTTGCAATCCTAAGTACATTCAATACTATGTGATTTATTTCCTAATAAACACACTGCTTCAAATTATATGCAGGGTGTTACACACACATCACTGCCTACCACCCAAGCCTCAGTCACGAGAAGCAAAATGGTGGCTGGAGGGGGGCTTAGCTTGGCTGGAGAAAGATGTGGGAAGGGGAATCCCATAAGCTTCCCTGCGAACAGAGTACTCCTTTCTTCTCTACCCAAAGGGGCACTCACTGGCTCCTGCAATCACAGATTCATGAGAAGACTCCTAGCTGGAGAGGGTGGGGGAGGAGAGGCAGAAGCGAGCAAGGCAAGAAGTCAGAGCAACCAGCTACTGTTGAGGAAGGGAGAATGCTTTTGCCTGCAGCGGGAACCACAACATTAAACTTGGAAGCCACTTGGAGGAGCCTTGATGGGTGGAGCCTCTAGAAATGTCCAGTACGCAAAACACTTTGTATCCTCTCTTTTTTTGGCAAAAATACCAGCCCTTTTACTGTCCTTTTCCTGCCCTTTTGCAAAAGAAGAAGAAGAGATGGGATTTATACCCCACCCTTCACTATCCAAGGGAAGCTCAGAGCGGCTTACAAACTCCTTTCCCTCCCCCTCCCCACAACAGGCACCCTGTGAGGTAGGTGGGGCTGAGAGAGCTCTGACAGAAACTGCTCTTTTTCAAGAACAGGTATGCCAGAACTATGGCTTGCCCAAGGTGCAAGTGGAGGAGTGAGGAACCAAACCCGGTTCTCCCAGATTAGAGTCCACACACTTAACCACCCCGGTATCCATTCACACAGCTGCTTTATCTCCCTTACACACACATATAGCCTTCAACATACTACTGCATGGAGAAGAGGAGTGAAAAATCTAAGTGGTATGGGTACCTGAGAATGGCACCTGAGAATGGCACCTAGAATGGCCAAAAATGCTAATATGAATGATAAGACGAAGAGAAGAGGGGGCTGATAGAAGGAACAATGGAGACCAGAAGAAACAGTGTTCCCAGGGCTCCGTTGGAGGGGGAGCGCGCCGGAGCGACGCTCCGCCAGTGAAGATGGCAGGGGGCGGGTACATAAGCCCCGCCCCCTTCACCCAGCGGCTCAGTCAGTGTGGTGAAGAGGAGGTAAGGGCTGGCTTTTGGGGGGGTTTTCCCTTCCCAGCCGCCCGTTTCTGGGATGGCCAGGGCGGCGGGCGTGGGGAGGGCTTTTCTTTTTCTTTCCCCAGCTGCCCGTTTCTGGAGTGGCCGGGGCGGCGGGCGTGAGGAGGGCTTTTCTTTTTCTTTCCCCAGCTGCCCGTTTCTGGAGTGGCCGGGGCGGCGGGCATGGGGAGCAATGCGCCCTCTAAACTGTGGAATCTTGTGAGTAAAAACTTCTACTTTGGGAGCTACTGGTATGAAAGTTGCGAGCGAGCGATTTGGCTGCTGCAGAAATCCGTTTGCTGTGGAGCCCTAGTTTTTAGTTTTCTTTCCCCAGCCGCCCGTTTCTGGGGTGGCCAGGGCGGCGGGCGTGGGGACTGCTTTTACTTTTCTTTCCCCAGCCGCCCGTTTCTGGGATGGCCGGGGCAGTGGGCGTGGAGTCTTGTGAGCTCCTGGCATTAAAGTTGTGAGCGAGCGATTTGGCTGCTGCAGAAATTAGTTTGCTCTGGAGCCCTAGTTTTTACTTTTCTTTCCCCAGCCACCCGTTTCTGGGGTGGCCGGGGCAGTGGGCGTGGGGAGCAATGTGCCCTCTAAACTGCGGAGTCTTGTGAACAAAAACTTCTACTTTGGGAGCTACTGGTATGAAAGTTGCGAGCGAGCGATTTGGCTGCTGCAGAAATCAGTTTGCTCTCGAGCCATCCCTCCTGAGGAAAGCCTCCCCCCCACACTTTTCCCAGCCAGCGCTCCCTCTAAACTCTGGAGTCTTGTGAGCTCCTGGCATTAAAGTTGTGAGCGAGCGATTTGGCTGCTGCAGAAATTAGTATGCTCTGGAGCCATCCTTCCTGAGCTGAGACAAAAACATGTGAGCCAAAGGGTAAAAAACTGTGAGCTAACTCACACTAACTCAGCTTAGAGGGAACACTGGCATGAACACCTCAGTGGTGGCTGAGACTCCAGGAGACTTGGTTCCATCTTGCCTCCCCTTGCTTGATGCAGCCCTGCTTGAATCTGGGGTACAGCTGGCCTGAGATTGCTACCTAATTTTTTGTTTGGAGCAGTACCAGATTTTAATTTCGTCGTATCATGATGAAACTTGTTAGTCTTGAGCCCCGTAATGTGTTAGAGACCAACAAGTTTTTGGGGGCTTTAAGCTTTTAAGAGTCAAAGCTTCCTTCTGCTGCTGCAGGAAGTGGTGGTGGCTACAAGCGTAGATAGCTTCAGGAGAGGATTGGATAAACATATGGAGCATCAGTGGCTATTAGCCGCAAGGTATAGATGGAGCACTCTGTCTGGGGCAGTGATGCTCTGCATTTGTGGTGCTGGGGGGGGGGGGCAACAGTGGGAGGACTTCTAGAGTTTTGGCCCTGCTGATCATACCTGGATTTTGGCCATTGTGTGACACAGAGTGTTGGACTGGATGGGCCACTGGCCTGATCCAACATGTCTCCTCCTATGTTCATATTTAAGCGTGATGGTGGTATGAGCAGAGAGCTTTCTCTTGTGATGGATAGCTGACTCATGGAACTCAGTGCCACGAGGTGCAGTGATGGCTGCTGGTTTAGATAGATTTGAATGGGGGGTTGGACAGATTTATAGAGGGCAGGTCTGTCATCACAACAGCCAATTCAGAGGCAGCATGATTGACAGCTGCTGAGGAGTGGTCAGCAGGTGAGGCCATCTGACAGCCCTGTTTTCATGCTTCCCTGTGGCATCTGACTAGCCACTGTTGAAAACAGGAAACTGGGCTATAGGCAATCGGTCTGTACCAGAAATACCTGGAGATGTTTGGGGTGGGGCCTGAGCAGTGGGCGTTGCCTTCTGACACACTTCCGGTGATGTCAGGGGGTGTGGCATATGCAAATTAGTATGCTAATGAGCTCCTGCACCTCTTTTTCTACGAAAGGACCCCTGAGTGTTCCTATTGTGTTTTTTGGGGAAGGAAGGGGCAGGAAGAATAGCATCAGTTGATGCCTCTTGAGGCGGGAAGAACAGTGCGGGCCTGAGGGAAAATGCTCCGAGGGTGAAAGCAGCAAACAAGATGGTTGGGGTGTGCGCATGTGTTGGGGGGTTATGGTTAAATGCTACCCGGCCTTTGTAATTTCTCTGTTCAAGATGGTTAATGAACATTACATCCATTCCACTGTTCCAATGACATCAGATAGGATTTTTTCCTGTGCTCATCAATATTTGTGATCCCCAGGCAATGGGCACCTAAAAAAGGACAGGGGTATAAGTTGATTTGTATGGATGTTACAGAGGAGGGAAAGAGTAAATTCAAGGAGCACAGTTATTAAAAAGGCAGTTCTCCCGTTACCAAGGAAATTTTATTTACTTAACTAGCAGGGCTAGTGACCCTCCATTGTGACACTGCAAAAATGGTGGAAAATTATTTACCCATGTAATAGGGCTGTACTGTAATAAAATGGGCCATAAAGATACTTTGGTAAAGGGCTAGGGAGTGTGGACTATCTACTTCTGTGGTCCATCTGTGTTTATGTAAGGTATGATCCTACGATGTAATTTTTGTATTGTTTAACATGTTTAAAAGCTTATTTAAGGTTTGTTTCAGCAATGTTTCTGATTGCTGCCGTCCAACACTATTGCATTGCTTATTGGATGTCCCATCCTGTTGATCATATTGACTTACACTGTGTAACCTGCCTTGAGTCTCAGTGAGAAAGGTGGACTATCAAAAATGTAAATAAAACTAAAATAAATGTATCAAATAATTTTTTGATGGTTACGTTCATTTTCTGCTTGTGGCTGTAAAATGAAATTAATTTTTTTTAAAAAATGAAATAAAATCTGCAGTCTCTAAAGAAGGAATTTGTAAGGCTTTGTCTTGCTGGCCTTGCATGACTGAGCTAAAATCCTCTACTGACTCTGGAAATATTTATACTGCAACTGCTGATCACACGGAGGGTCTAAACCCAGTGTCCTTATACCTCATTAGGCTCTGTTTTGAAAATGACAATACAACATTAGCCTAGCAAAGGCACAGGAGAAGATTTCATCCGCTTGGAGGAGTGTAACTTACAAGTGAACTGCTATACAATAGAAACTGAGTAGAAAGTCCAGTTCCTTTAAACTTAAAAACCCAGTACGGATTTTGCCTGTAGCTGTAGCAGGTAAAGGAAGCTGTCTAGCAAATGCATGACAGATGGGGAACACCTCTCTATAACAGGTTAGTTCACTTGGAATAATAAGAACTGTACAACAGGTGAATTTGCTTGCGGGGCTTCCCTGAGGGATCCTTCGGCTGCCTGTCACATCTATTAAAAGAACACCAATGAGAATAAAATTAGGAACACTACCACACTTCCTCAGCTTTGCCGGACAGTTCTGTAAATCAAGTTGCGCTCAAAGAGCTTTACAGTACCCTTGACAAAAAAAACAATTCAGTGTTATGATTGCTTTGCTGTCAGTCTGATAAACCTTTCTATGGACCTTCCTTAGGATTGCTCCATACTTGGGTGTGGGTGAGAGAGGTCCATTTCAACATCTAAGAGAATAAGAACTTTAGGACAGAAGTGGGTGCTGACATGGGCAGAGCAGGGCTAGTGACCCTCCAACGTGATGCTGCAAAAATGGTGAAAAACAGCCTGTAATAGAAGATTTACATATCTATGTTTATGGCACAGGCAATCACTTAGTTGGTCCTTTTTGTTCTATGTTTAAATCCTTTATTGTTCTGCCAAAGCAAGAATCCTTGGATCACAAGACCAGTCAGGGGCAAAAGAGCTAACAATATTCCTTAACTAGCCTGATACCCATGCTTCGCTACGGTATTTAAGTCCTGTAAATCCAGTTATAATACTGATGATGTGAAGTTTGAAATGCAACATTTGTTGTAGGAATTCTAATAGAGAAATAAAAAAACAAAGTGAGACATACATACTGTTTTTCCCCTCCTCTGCTGAAGGACTTCTCTGTGATTGCCATGCTGGCTGTTATGAGAAATATCTATTCAGGAGTCTTGAACTGTCTGCAGTCTTTTTTAACTGTGTTTTTACCTCAGAACATTGAGATCCACAGCTGAACAATCAGAGGGAGGTGGGTGCAGTCAGGCAGGTTTACCTCAGAACTCTGAGCTACACAGTTGACTATTCGAGGGGGGGCAAGGAGGCAGCAGGCTGTCAGTACCGGCCTGTCTGGTGTTGGGGGGATTGTATTTAAAGGCATCAGGGAGGCTGGGCCAGCAGCAGGGCTAAGGCAGTTCTGCTGAGCAAACCTCCCCGGTGGCTGTAAGCATCCCACCTCCTCTCCTACACCTGCCAGGCAGCTACCTGTCCAGTGTAGGAGGGGGTGGGGGAGGAGTATTAGAAGCCACTGTGGAGGCAGGGCCGGCAGGATCACTAAGGCGTTACTGCTGGGGCGGGTTCCCTCATGGCTTTAAGCACCCTGCAACCACTCTAGGAGGTTGGGGGGGGGGTTTGGAAGCCATCAGAGAGGCTGGGCCAGCAGCATTACTGCCCCTCACATGTGGTCGTTGGCCATTCCTGATTTCCTCAACTGTCATTAGCTCTTTGCAGTCTCCTGTAACTGTTTTTTTTTACCTCAGAATGCTGAGCTCTGCAGCTGACCAATCAGAGAGTGGGGGGGGGGGGGTGCAAGGAGGCAGCCACATAGGAATCAATGGTTTTTTTTTAGGTATTTCTAGGTCCAGCGGTTTGGCCTGGGCATTGATATTACGGTGAGGGAAGTTTCTTTTATATATATATATAT
The DNA here is from genome assembly GCA_029233225.1 of Lepidodactylus listeri. NCBI lineage: Eukaryota > Metazoa > Chordata > Lepidosauria > Squamata > Gekkonidae > Lepidodactylus > Lepidodactylus listeri. The sequence continues at coordinate 13,826,104 of JARCFY010000015.1, read as the reverse complement.
ATAGATGAGAGACACTGTCGTGTTGTCTGGGATTATGTTATCTCCTAAAATTAAAGTTGCAAGCTTATGCACATATTTGGAATAAAACCCTACTAAATTCAGTAGGATGTACTTCAGAGCAACATCCAAGTTCAGGACTGCAGTTCCATGCATGTATACTCAGGAATAGTTCTCACTGAACTAAGCAGAGTTCACTTGCAAGCAAACATGGGCTTAGATCAGGGGTGGCCAAACTGCAGTTCAGCAGCTGCATGCAGCTCTTTCACACATGTTGTGTGGCTCCCAGCAGGGCAGCTCGAGAAGTGAAGGGGAGGCATGCCTCCCCAATTGGTCTTCCCTTCCCCAGCCAGTGTTCCCCTTCCTGGGTAGGGGTGGGGGGAGCAGAGAAAGAAAGCAACTAACTTTAAATGCATTCTCAACCCCCCCCCCCCTGGCCTGCTTGGAGAAGGCATTTGTCTCTTTAAATCCCTTCTCCAAGCCAAGCCAGCTGGCGTGGGGGGGGTGAGGGTGGGGGGCTTGGAGGATGAATTTAGTTAGTGGCTTTCTTTCCACCTCTCCCTCCCCCCATTTATTTGCTTTCTTTCCATCTTTCTCTCTCGCTTTCTCCCCTCCCGTCCCATTTAAAGTTCAATGTGCTCTTGAAGCCCCACACCACCGCCACACCAGCTAGGTGGCTTGGCTCAGAGAAAGTGTTTGTCTCTTTAAATCCCTTCTGAAAGCCAAGCCAGTGGGGCAGGGGGCTTGGAGAACATGTTTAAAGTTAAAGGCATTCTCCAAGCCCTCACCCCCATGGTCCTGCCTGCCAGGAGGCATTTGTCTCTTTGAATCCCTTCCCCAAGCCAAGCCAGCTGGCGTAGGGGTGTGGGGGGGAGTTGGAGAATACATTTAAAGTTAAAGTTGCTTTCTTTCCACCTGTCCCTTCCTTCTTCCCTCCCCATTTATTTGCTTTCTTACCACCTCTCTCTCTTTCTCTCTCTTTTCCCCTTGCTTCCTCCCTCCCCATCTGTTTTCTTTCCCCCTTTCTTTTCCCCCTTTCTTCTCCCTTTCTTCCTCCCTCCCCCTCTCCTCTATTTGCTTTCTTTATTTCTCTTTCCTCCTTCCTCTCTCCCCCTCCCTCCATTTGCTTTCTTTGTTTCTCTTTCTCTGTCTCTCCTTTCTTTCCACCTTTTTCATTCTTTCCACCTTTCTTTTTCTCCCTTCCTTCCATCCTCCCTCCCCTCCTCCCCATCCATTTGCTTTCTTTGTTTCTCTTTCTCTGTCTCTCCTTTCTTTCCACCTTTTTCATTCTTTCCACCTTTCTTTTTCTCCCTTCCTTCCATCCTCCCTCCCCTCCTCCCCATCCATTTGCTTTCTTTGTTTCTCTCTCACACTTTCTCTTCCTTCCTTCCTCCCTCTCCCTCCCCATCTATTAGGTTTCTTTGTTTCTCTCTCTCTTTCTCTTTCTTTCTACCTCTTTCATTCTTTCTTTCCACCTCTCTCTCTCTTTCTCTTGGTTAAATATCATTAGCAAACAAATAAATATCATTGGACAAATAAATATCAGTATCTGTTTTTTACCCCTTTTGTTTTTATTTTTGGCAGTCTCATTTAGTGTTAATAAAAGCAAATTTGCATATTTTTCAATAAAAATGTGTGCGTAATATTTGTTTATGTCTTGCACCTCTCAAACATCTGATGTTTATTCTATGTGGCTCTTACGTTAAGCAAGTTTGGCCACCCCTGTCTTAGATTCTAAGCAGCACATGCAGAATTGCACTACTGAAAGGCAACTTCCCTCTCCCTGCAGCCTTCTGCTCCCTTGATTTATTTATTTATATAACTGCATTTTTTTATCGCCTAATCCCCTCTAGGTGATGTACAGATGTAAAAACAATAAAACCATAAAACCATCATCAGAACATATAATTAATTAATTAAAATCAAGTGGTGAAATTTGTGGTTCCATCCCATTCCTGGCCTGTGGGTGCTTTATGGGCACAGGGGGGAGAAGTGGACCCTCCAAGGGATAGGGATCGAGGAAGGGTGCCAGCCATGATGTAAGCCATTCCTGTCCTCAACCCAAACACCTGGCAGAACAGCTCCGCTTTACAGGCCCTGCAGAATTGCATAAGTTTCCACAGGGCCCTGATGTTGTTTGGCAGAGAGTTACACCAGGTCAAGGCCAGAGCTGAGAAGGCCCTGGCTCTGGTTGAGGACAAATACTGAGAAAACAGTTGTGAAAGTCTGACCCACAAATCAAAATAGTCAGCAAGACTTACAAAGAACATATTTTCTGTATATTATTGCCAGTAAGGGATCCATCAGAAACTAAGTAGCATGTTTGCAGCCTGAATACTTTTGAGATCAGTGTTCTACCTAAATGCATTATTTTTCCTGATTCTCTGTATAGCACTTTATGAGCATGAAAGCTTTTGTACTACTTTGTAGAATATTTCCTGTAGAAGACCCACGTTTGAAACGTTATAAAATCCAGACCCACGTCTTTGAAACGTTATAAAACGTTATAAAATCCAGACAACAACGTTGATGCATTCTTATACAAAGATTTTCTTATGATTTGATGGCATTTGTTGATTATTTTGTAGTGCTTACTGACAATAATATATAGAAAATATTTTCTTTGTAAGTCTTGCTGACTATTTTGATTTGTGGGTCAGACTCTCACAACTGTTTTCTCAGTATTTGTTTCCAGACCCAGATCGTGATTGTCCACATTTGCCTGGTTGAGAACAGCCAGATGTCTCTAGGGCTGGGGACCATCAGCAAGTTGTGCTGTGAAAAGGGTAAAGCTCTCCCGGGGGTGTACTAGAGGAGGTGGTCCCACAGATACATTGGTCCCAGACCGCTCAAGGCCTTCAAAGTCAAAAACAAAACCTTTAACTTGACTCAGTGCTGCACCAGAAGCCAGTGCAGCTGGCACAACACAGGTCAAATACATGCGGTCTGCAGTGTTCCTGTCAGGACTCATGCTGCCGTGTTCTGGATCAGTTAGAGCTTCCAGGTCAGTCTCAAGGGCAGGCCAGCATAGAGTGAGTTACAACAGTCTAGCCTGGAGGTGACCATCACATGGATTACTGTGGCCAAGTCGGTGCGTGATAGGAAAGGGGGCAGCTGCTGGACCTGGCGTAGATGTAGGGTTGCCAAGTCTGTACTTACGTTTAGTGGGGGGGAGTCCTTTGTGCTCTGGGAGGCTCACTGCGCACACGCTTCACACGCACACCACGATGATGTCACCCAGAAGTGACATCATCGCGTCAGGTGCGAGCCTCAGTAATTTGAGGGGAAACCATAGAGTTTTCCCTCAAATTGTAGAGTGTCCCTTCAAAAAAATGTGCCTGATGCAATGACATCACCTCTGGGTGATCGTCATCGCGCTGGGCATGTCTTCGTAGCCCGGCAATTTGGGGGCGGGGTTCCCCCCGGTGGCCCAATCCAGGCCGGCAGGAAGCAGGCTGCTGGAGCAGGGGTTTCCCCGCCCCCTGGGGGGACTTGGGAACCCTAGGACAGGGACCTCAGTGTGGTGCAATGCTGTAGTCTGCCCTCCAAAGCACCCATTTTCTTTAGGGAAACTGATTTCTGTAGTCTGGAGCAATGCTCCCTCTAACCTGTGGAGTCTTGTGATCAAAAATTCTGCTTTGTGAGCTACTGGCATTGTTATGTATCAATATCGCGATCGCCATGTGCTCGCATAATGGCAATCGGCATGTGGACATTCGCACATGGCCTGAATCTACCTGAACTTCGGCTAGGTAGAACAATAGCCGGTCAGATCCTAAATGACCGCCAGCCATGACCTAGGTTTCACCCTCGGGAACCTATGAACTGTAATCACTATCTTAAGGTCCTATCAGGACATTTGGGCGAGGTCGGAGGATAATCTCCGATCGGCATAAAAGAGGGCTCTGAGCCCGGGATTTCTCATGTTCCATCTTGACCCGCAATAAACTACAATGCTGTTTTCACTGTTACCGGCCTCCCGACTCCAGTACTTTTCAGGCATTAAAGGTGTGAGCGAGCGATTTGGCTGCTGCATAAATTAGTTTGTTCTGGAGCCATCCTTCCTGAGCTAAGACAAAAAAGTGTGAACCAGAGACTAAAAAACTGTGAGCTAGCTCACACTAACTCAGCTTAGAGGGAACACTGGTCTGGAGATGAACTGTAATTCCAGGGAATCCCCAGGTCCCACCTGGAGGCTGGCATCCCTATCTATCCAGGTAGTAACAGTATCCAACATGTACCTTCCATACAATAAGTAAATTTTCCATAATTTGAACCTTGTGTCCTAAGTGGGCCTGTGGGTCTCAGTGTCCTGCATATTATACATAACCACTTTGCTATGATGTATTTTACAATATTTTTATCCTGCCGTTTCTTCAGAGAGATCAGGACAGTTCATGAGCTTTCCCCCTCCTCTTTTTAAATCCCAAACCTTGTGAAGTAGGTTAAATTGTAATAGAGGACCTGGCCCAAGGTTACCCAGTGAGTGTCATAGCAGTATGGGGATTTAAACCCAAGTCTTTTGCAATCCAGGTCTGATACTCAAACCACTATAGCATACAAGGGGTGAAATGTTGCCAGGATAAGGTACAGGCAATTGCTATTGCTGCAGAACATTAGGGAGGCATGCTAAAAGCTCACTGTCAGTTTTCCCTTTAAGCTGAGTTAGTGTAAGCTAGCTCAGTTTTTTAGCCTCCAGCTCACACATTTCTGTCTTAGCTCAGGAAGGATGGCTCCAGAGCAAACTAATGTATGCAGTAGCCAAATCACTTACTCACAGCTTTAATGCCAGTAGCTCACAATCTAGAATTTTTGCTCACAAGACTCCACAGCTTAGAGGGAGCATTGCTCCCAGTCCCTCTGTAGTAAGGCGAGCTATGCTGCACCTGTTTCCCAAATAAATACACTGGCAAGGCAAGAGGGTGGCTCTCCAAGGAAGGAGCAGCGCATTCTGTAATGAACTGCTCCATGCAAATCAGCAACATTAATACCAGTGGCAGGTCTTGGCCTATTATAATTATAAAATCACAAGTGTCTTTTGCCAAGGGCATTTTCATAAGTGATGCTAAGAACACCTACACGTCTGGGAAGAAGGTGTTGCCCTGCTTCCTGACTTGCCGCGATGCCTTCAACAGCAGTCTGGCACGTAGAAATTAAGCACTAAAGCTAGGACTGGCAACCCGTAGAAACTGGGGAGGGGGTGAGGGCAGGGCCAGTTCTTCCAGTAGGCAGGGTAAGGCAGTTGCCTAAGGGTGCCACTGTACTAGAACACCACACTGCCTGCTGCCCTTCCCCCTCCCTGCCCCTTGCCAAAAGCCCTGCAGCTCATGGCCAGCAGCCTCTGCAATGTGCTCAACGCTGCGCACCCCCCACCACCTGGCCCATATTTGAGGGTGCCCCTCAACCCGCCCCCCTCAGCAGGGAGGAACGCCTGGCCTGGCCACCTGCAGGATGGGCTGCCACCCCATGGAGGAGGAGGTACTTGGGGTGGGAGGGGTGCACGAGGCAGTGAGGCCTTGGAGCATGAGGAAGTTCCCCAGATCACATGGGAGTGAGCGCCACCTGCAAAACCGCCTGCAGTTCCGGAGTGGAGGCTATGGCATCATAGTTGAGATTTGCATCCAAGGAGGAGCAGCAGCGCCATGCGGTTTGCAAGCCTGGAGCAGGGTTGCTTGCAAGAGGGCATTTGGGAGGTTTCGGGGATGCAGAAAAGGGAGCATGTGCAGTGGGCAGAGCCTCCGCCTGGTGCTGGAAACCCTCTTTGAAGCCCCGGGAAGGGAGAATGTGGCACTCCCAGCCCTCTGGTGGGTCCCCAGTGGTTGGAGAGAAAAGCAAACTTTTGTGCCCCTGGAAAGTGGAAACAGAGCTGCATCCTTTGTTGGAAGAGCCCCTAAGATTCACCCAAATGGATGGTTCCGAGATAAAAGAACCCTGTGCATTCGAGACTAAACCGTTGATCATTGGTGAGGGCATCTCACCGTGTCCCAGGCCCATGGCCACCACCCAGCCCTTCTCGTCACGCTTTTGCCCCCCCCCCCCAATGCTGTCTTTGGAGTACATGACAGGCGAGCTGGGTTCTCCTCCACTTGGCTTCCAAGAGTGGCCTCTTTGCCCCAAAGCCTGCAGGGCTGCTGAGGAATGGTGCAGCGAGAGAGAGGAGGACAATCCGTTCCCTATCATTCCCAGCTCTGGGGTGGGGGTGGGATTGGAAAAGAGGTGCCTGGCATGGCGGAGCAACCGCGGAATGCAAACTCTGGATGGGCCCTCCTCCTGGCCTCAGCCCATCAAACAAGGCTCACTCGTTCGGCTCTTCTTTTCTGCTCAGGCAAGCAGCCCGACTTAGGGTCATTTTACACCTCCCCTCTAAAGTAGTTTGACTGCTGTCTTTTCCTGTGCTGATTTCACAGTGGTGTGAAATTTCACTCCAGGGGGTCTAAGTGCACTAATCAACAGCAATTGTTTAAAGCAGAATAAAGCCGGTTGAATACTAGCTTGACCACAGGAGGGCAATTAGTAGATGTGGACATTTCAGTAGCAGCACGGTTTCACACCGCACAGAAGTGTGGGCAGGTTTTTTTGGAACTAGAATGATTCCAGCGGGAAAGTCAGATGTAAAAACAGCCTTAGCTGAACATGGAGGATCCGGCCCTCTTTGGTTCCTTTCTCAGAGAACAAAAATCTGGCCTTTAGGACTGGAGGGGCTCCCTTCAGGAATTCAGCAGAGACAGCCTGTTTGTGCGCGCGCTGCTTGCGCATGCGTGCGCGCATGTGTGTGTGTGCATGTGAGTTAGAGAGAGAGAGCTCCCCCATTTTATTTTTTTCTTTCTTCATTTAATCCCTGCCACGCTCTGATATTAAATGTACACCAAATCATTCAAGAGTGGCAACATATATCCCTCAATACAAGTGAATCTACCGCAGTAAGTTATATTTATGATGACAGTTATCTGACTAATTATGTACAATACTGTCTGTTCCAAAGTGACCATCTGAGTGTTTGCAGTCTGTCTGCTATTTGTATGAACAGTTATTCTGATATGGCAACAATTTGTTTTATTCCTCAGAAAGGACACTTGACATTTTTAATGCACAATTTTTCCATTACCTTTGTCTGGCTTTACCCCTCTAGTGTAAGAGTGTTAGGCTGTCTTTTTAATATTCTTTAAAGGAACTAATTTATAGATGCATTTTGGTTATAAAGAAGTATAAATATATTTTAGCATTAAACTTTGATGAGTGCACAGTTACCCACAATATAAAATAGGAATTATGCTGACTTGCTTGTGCAATTTTTTTTAAAGGTTTCAGTTACTAAACACCCAAATTCCTAGAATAAGGGTTTTTTTGGGGGGGGGGGGAGGGATATGTATGAGCATGAGAGATTCTAAAAACATTCCTTGGTAAAAGGATGTTTTTTGTTGAATATTACTGTTATTGTTTATTATTAAACATTTGTATCTTAGAAACTCTCAGACAGTAGTCAAATATTCCGGGGGGGGGGGGGGGGGAGAAGGTAGCCTCGCCTAGTGTGCAAAAAAACAGGGCACCGGCCCTGGGTGAGGGACATGGGAGGATCTTGGTGTCATGTACACCATGATGTCACTTCTGGGGGAAATCAGAAGTGATATCATGTTGCTCTAAGAATCGCCGAGAACACCATAAAGTGATGTAATTTCTTGTTCTTTTTTCTGGAAGTGACATCATGCTGTCCATGATCCTGGGGTTTTTTCCTTTCCCCCTGCAGCATTGAGCAATGACAAGCAACACGGTGTCATGGCAGCAGGTCTCCCACCATAGACGGAGGCCTGGAAACGTAACTAAAGCTATTGCCATTGCTAATCTCCATACCAGGAAAACTTTCACCTGCCAAATGTGCAAATGTTAACCAAAGGAGATGGGATATAGGAAGATGCTTCTCTGAATATCCCCATGGCCTAGGCTATTTTTGGGCAGGAACGCATAGGAACAGAGTTCCGGCTGGCTTCTGAATTGGCCACACCTACAGTTCCCCCCCCACCAGGCTTCCCCAGATGCCTCGGGGAAGCCAAGCTGATCCAGGGAGGGACGGCAGGTTCCCCACAGCTTCAGGGCACCTGGGGAAGCCGATCCAGAAACTGCCTTCCTTCCCTCAGGTTCCCCATGCACCCCGCAAGCCACGGAGCACCTGGGGAAGCCGATCCTGGAAGGGAGCTGTGCTGTCAGGGGTGTGGCCTAATATGCTAATGAGTTCCTGCTGGGCTTTTTCTACAAAAAAAGCCCTGCCCCTGGCTTTCTGTAAAATCTGAGAGCAGCGGCTGCTGAGGGCCCTATATTTGAGTCTGAACTGCACTTGCAGGGGAGGAGTTCTGAGTTCTCTCTAACCTGTTCTCCTGATACCAGTCCCTCCACTAGCTGGTGATTCCCTCACAGAGGAAAAATATGGATATACCTATACGTTTTCCTCATTGTGGGGGTGGGGGGGAGAGACAGCAATTCAAGGAAATGGGATTTGTGCCTGGGAAATGTTCCTATTGTCTTCAACAGCTGCTTTTAAGCATAGAATCCCCCTCCCCCGCCCCATACCTGGCCCAGTTTGTTAAAATATGTACATCCTGTTTCTTCTGTGAATGAAGCAGCTCACAGAAACTTAAAGATGTTACACAAAATACCAAAAAACAACAACCCACCAATAAAATCTAATAATCACCCAGTCCTAAGACAAGCACTGACCAAACCAGGCACTCAGAATCGAAGTTCAGATTCCTTGAAAAAAACATAATTAGCTCAGGCAAAGTTAAGCAACACAGATACATGCACAATAGTGTCAGAAGAACTCAGTCAATAAGGCCATGCCACGGAAATAAAATATTAAATGTTCCTGAAAAGGCCTTATGCAATTCCTCTGGCAGGCCATAGGGGCTGCCCTACCCCAAAGGAAGGATGCTCAGTCCTTCAGCTCTGTGGGTCCCAGGCTGTGAAAGTTTCACACTTTGAAACTAGTACCCTTAGAATGACCCTTAAAGTGCTGTTTAAGTCACAGAAACAAAGCCAGAAAAAAAGATGGTAACCTTTCCTTATGGATGTTATTAATGCGGTTTAGAAAGTAGAAAAAGAAGCCGCTTTTTAAAAAATCAATGCATGTTCTAGCCAATATAGCTGTGGGGTTTTTTTACATTAAATTTGCAGCTACAGGGAATTCAAAAATGTATATCTCTCTCTCACACTGCTGAAAAATAGCCTAAACTTGCTTGCTTCAGTGCCTAGCTTTTATTTTACCAGAATTAGCTGCTCCAAATTTGGCCAGTAGAGGGGAGGAAAGAGCAGCCTAAGCAGGTCTGTGCCTAGCAAGAGCTGTCCTCTCATGGTTCAGCTCTCCTTCACTGTACTTCCCCACCTCAGAACTTTTAAAACAGTGACAGCACAACCATTCCCACTGGTAAAGTTTTGAATTGTATCTACAGTCATCATTATCTGAAGGTCAGATTAGACGAGACACTGCAAGATCCATGAACAGATCTCCCAGCGTGTATTGTATGGTTCAATAGCAGCCACAAGAACCCCCAGTTTTTGGATTGGGGCCATGGCACAGGAAGGTGGGGAGTTAAACAATTTATACCCACTCATTCACACACACCCCGTGCCATTTTCCCATTCTCAACCACCTCCTCACATCTCAGCCGCAATCCAAATCTGAGCGGCCTTTGCAGCTGCTATTTAGCAATAAAAACCAGTGAAGATCTGTTTCCTGGTATCTCAGTGTCTCATCTGGTCTGGTCTTGATACAGCTGGGGCATGCATCTGGCCATTTCCTTTAAAAAGACCTGGCTTAGAAAGAACCCTAGCCAGACCTGGGACTTGCCTTAGAATCTGGAAGTCAAGGAAAGAGCTGGAAAGACATATTTGCTACCCACATTTTATACATATAAACAGCTGGCACAGCCTTATCATTTATTTTATTTGAGTCTCAGCAAGAATGGTGGGCTGTAAATGAAATAAATAACTAAACATATTTCAGATATTTACAAGACCATCTTTCACCCAACAAAGTGGGGGTGCAAGGCAGGTAAAACAACATAAACATCTCTCCTTATAGATAATTGTGTTTTGGGTTGGCACTTTCTGAACATTCTACACGCTTCTAAATCAGTTAGTTCCATGATGTTTCATTCAGAAGCTATCCCTATCCCCTGGCTGTGTTGCCTGAGTCCTCCCCAGCTGCCACTCAAGAGTACTTGTGTGCCATTGGCCAGATGCTGGATCTATTCCTCTTCCCCACCCACTCCTTCAGCCACTGTGCCCTGCCAGAATTACTGGCAAATGGCTTTCTCTCTTGATGAAGATGCTTCTCCTGCTTGCCTCCTGTGTGGGACTAACTTTTCTTGAATGGCTGTTGGTAGGTGTAATGAAATGGCTGTTACCTGTGTTTGTAAGATGGCTACCACCTCATAGGGTTGTTGTGCAAGTCAAAAGGGGGAAAGGAGAATGATGTAAGCTGCTTTGGTCCCCATTGCAGAGAAAGACTACTTTTCCTCCTGGGAAATCATTGTTGCCAATCTTCAGGTGAGGGCTGGAGATCACTCAGAATTATAACTGCTCTCCAGATGGCAGAGATCAGTTCCCCTGCAGAAAATGGTGGACTCCTTATACCCTGATGAGATGCCCCCCCTCATGACAGTCAATGTGATGTGGCAGTCAAAGCTTCAGAGCATGGTAGAGGCTGCAGGTGTGTGTGGGGGAGTTGAAAAGCTGAAGAGCGAGGGGGAAATAAAGATAGGTTGCTGATTGGCTGGAAAGGAGATAGGGTTGCCAGTTTCAGGTGGAAAATTCCTGGATGGAGGGATGGAACCTGGAGAGGGTGAGGTTTGAGGAGGGGTGGGACCTCAGACCAGTACAATACCATAGACTCCACCTTCCAAAGCAGCTGTTTCCTCCTGGGGAACCATAGTTGCCAATCTCCAGATGAGGGGTGGAGATCACTCAGAATTACAACTGATCTCCAGGAGGGAGGAGATGAAAAGTTGAAATCAGAGGGGCAGATAATGGCAGCTTGATGCTCAGTTTGGAAGGAGATAGGGTTGCCAACTCCAGGTTGGGAAATTCCTGGAGATTTGAGGGGTGGAGCCTGGAGAGGGTGAGGTTTGAGGAGGAGTAGGACCTCAGACTGGTACAATGCCATAGACTCCACTCTCCAAAGCAGCTATTTCCTTTTGGGGAACCATTGTTGCCAATCTCCAGGTGAGGGGTGGAGATCACTCAAAATTACAACTGCTCTTCAGGTAACAGAGATCAGCATCTGGAGAAAACGGTGGACTCTGTGTCATTATACCCTGCTGAGGTCACCACAGTAAATTGATGTTGAGTGCCCAAGGCCTTGGCACTCTCCCAGAGCCTCTTTCTATTTATTTCCACAATGGGCCTTATTCCTAGACAAATAATAAAACAATCAACAATGAACCAAGCAGAACCAATTTATAGAAAACTTAACCATGCAAACCAAAATATAGCCAGCAATAAACCGAACTAGTAATACCTCATAACTACTCCTCAGTATCCTTAACTAAGCCATTTCTTCTCATCCTGGCTCATAAAGCATCTCTTACAAAGCCCTAAATATCTGCCTGAATAGTTCTATCTTCAGGCTCTTCCAAAAGACCAGCAGCATGGAAGCCTTAATCAAACAGTACAGAAATCTTAAACTGAGAGTATCAGCAGTGAGCTTTTGAAACAAATGAACTGCAGCATTCTTCATAACTGAAGTTTCTGATTTGTCTTCAAGGGTAGGTTAACACGCAGCACATTGTAGTCATCAAGCCATATCATTACTGCAGCATGGATCAGCATAGCCAAATTGGCTGCCTCCAAAAAAGGATAGAGCTTCCAGCACATATGCAGCTGGAAAGATGCATTTAAATCAAGATATTCAGCTTCTCTCTCTCTCTCTGTCTCTCTCTCTCACACACACACACACACACTTCTTGTTTTGTCTCTAGTCTGGCTTTGGGGAAGTTTTGCAGAAGTCATTTATAAAATGTTGTTGGCAGAGCACTAGAAAGCACTAACTTCATGAATTGCATCTTGAGCTCCTTGGAGGAAGGGCATGATAAAAAATGGCCAGGATAGATAGATGGGTGCAATGCGTTTCACTGCCTTTCCAGCAGCATAGGAGCGGCTTTACCAACGATCCTCCGCTCCGCGAAATACTCCACATTCACACATTCATTTTGGGACTAGAAAAGAGAAGAGATTACAGTTTCCAACCAAAATCGGTCAAGCTGCCCCAAAGTTCCTGTAGTGCCAAAACAGCGTGACTAAGTGAAGTCAGACATCACAATGACACATTTTTGTCTCCTGCATCTGTTTTATTCACTGCTGTGACTCAGCGGAGGAGACATAAGAGCAGCTCAGGGTGATGAATACTAAATGCCAATGCTCTTCAGCAAGCTGGAAGGAGGATTAATTTTGGCAATAGAATGGCTGGCTTCTGAACTTCATGTGAACATAAAGAGGACAACCTGCCAGGAAATTGTCCATAGATATGAATGGAAAATTCATCAACTGCTTTCCATTTCAAAGGGACTTGCCAAAACATTTTACAACGTAAAGTTTACCTTATTACTTAGACATGAGATAGTCTCCATGTGAGTTTTGTTCCTTATTGCCCGAGGTGGCTTCCCAAAGCACAGCCTGTTTGTTCCCTTGATTCATACTTTTATATGGCAGTAGATTCAGGTGGGTAGCCATGTTGGTCTAAAGCAATAAAACAAAGTTTGAGTCCAGAGGCATTTTTAATTCCAACAAAGTTTAATTCTGTGCATACACTTTCATGTGTATGCACACTTCATCAGATACATTGAAACAGTTTTCCTCAAGCCTTACATATAGGTGGGGGGGGGGTAGTTGCCAGGAAGGGCTAATTAGAGTCAAGATGCATAAGTAACTGGTCGATTATAGCTGAGATTGGATTAAAGCTGTTGTTAAGACCTGCAATTCAGTGGGACTGAGAGTTAATAACAGATGTGAGAACTAAGACTGTGGTCACATAACAAACTTACTGATTCTCTTCTTTCTAAGGCTACAGAATCATTTGATTCGGGATTAACCTCGATCTGGTTCCCCTTCCTGGACTATTTATCCACTAAACCTGTATTGATGCATTTTATGTTAATGAAGTTCTTTGTCAAACTGTTTTTTTTGTTAATATCATATCTACATTGTTTGTTATGCAAGTTTTATCACATGTACCAGTTAAGCTATATTTCTGATGTTATATGTACTTGCTTGTATTAAATAAAGATTAAAATATGTTGTTGTTTTTTAAAGTACACTTTTGGTGTGGTAATTTGGCTACAGTGCAGGTAATGAATTCACTCACTTCCAAGTCCCTGAGGGTCATTGGTGCTGGTTCGGTTGTAGCGGTTAAGTGCGTGGACTCTAACCTAATTTCCCACTCCTCCACTTGCAGCTGTTGGATGACCTTGGGCAAGCCATAGATCTGTCAGAGATGTTCTTGAAAAGAGCAGTTTCTGTCAGTGCTCTCTCAGCCCTACTTAACTCACAGGGTGTCTATAGTGGTGAGGGGAGGGGAAGGGAAAGAAGTTCGTAAGCCACTCTGAGACTCTGAGTGAATCCAATCTCCTCTTCCTCCTCTTCTTCCTCTTCTTCTTCTTCCTCCGTGCCCCCAGTACAACATAATTTTTCGGGCTCGGCATGTTGAGGGGATCAGTAATGGGGTCAGTGATGCTCTGTCTCGAAAACAGATGGAGAGATTCCATCAGCTGGTTCTGGATGCATACCTTTGCCTGGTAACAATGCCCATTCCTGTCTCCCATCTGATTCAGATCTGTGTAGGTTTGAAAGGTAAGAGTATGTCAGTCCATTCAATCAGAGGTAAACTGGCAGCTCTTACTTTTGCAAGGAAAGCTGGTGATTGGAAGGATGATACAAGTGATTTCCAAATCTGAAAGATGCTTGATAGCTGGGCTAGAATGCCACAGAATCAAGGTGAACCCCTTTCCCTCTGTGTTCTGCAAGGACTGAAGGCCCAATGGGCCTCCCTCTGAGAAGAGAAGAGAAGAGATTGGATTTATACCCTGCCCTTCAGTTGGAGTCTCAGAGCAGTTTACAAACTCCTTTCCCTTCTCCTCCCCACAACTCCCCTGTGAGGTAGGTAGAGCTGAGAGAGCTCTGACAGAAACTGCTCTTTTCAAGAACATCTCTGACAGAGCTATGGCTTGCCCAAGGTCATCCAACTATGACTATGAGGCCTCTCTTTTCCATGCAGCTTCTTTGGTAGTCCTTTTTGGGGTGCTCAAGTTAGTGAGCTGGTGGCCAGCTTAGAGTCCACGCACTTAACCACTAAACCAAACTGGCTGCTTTGGTCCCCATTGCAGAGAAAGACTACCTTTCCTCCTGGGAAACCATTGTTGCCAATCTCCAGGTGAGGGCTGGAGATCACTCAGAATTACAACTGCTCTCCAGATGGCAGAGATCAGTTCCCCTGGAGAAAATGGTGCACTCTGTGTCATTATACCCTGCTGAGTCACTACAGCAAACTGACGCTGAGTGCCCAAGGCCTTGGCACTCTCCCAGAGCCTCTTTCTAGAGCTCATTGTATTTATTTCCACAACGGGCCTTATTCCTAGTATTCTATATTTCAACTGACAATTAAAAGAGCCAATATCAAATCTAAAATAAGACTCAGTACAATAAATATCCTCCAAACCATATAAACACAGGTAACTGCCATTTCGTTACACCTGCCACTCAGGAAAAAAGTTAGTCCCACACAGGGGGCAAGCAGGAGAAGCGTCTTCATCAAGAGAGAAAGCTGTTTGCCAGTAATTCTGGCAGGGTACAGTGGCTGAAGGAGTGGGCAGGGAAGAGGAGCAGATTCAGCACCCAGCCAATGGCACACAAGTACTCTTGAGTGGTGGCTGGGCAGGACTCAGGCAACACACCCAGGGGATAGGGATAGCTTCTGAATGAAACATCATGGATCCAACTCATTTAGGAGCATGTGGAATGTTCAGAAAGTGCCACTCTAAGACAGAATTATATATAAGGAGAGATGGTAAGATAGAAAATAAAGGGGGAGGGGAAAATAATAAAGATTTTGGGTATTATAGAACAAAAATATTTTTAAAGCTGTGAATATGAGTAAGACAATTAAGAAAACCACACACCCAGTATCTGCAGCAGTACTACCTACTCCACAGACTAAATCACTGGAAACTATGCTGGCAGTGGAATCTTTGAAAAACCTTTAAAATGATATGCAAGCTATTTTTCAAACTAGCCTGAGCCAAACTCAGAATAATATGTAAGCTAAATTCCATTCAAGTTTAAGCCAGGTGCAGACTTCCAGTAGCGCTGCAGCAAGGTCAGTTGCCCTCACGGATCTCTTCCTATGGCGTGGCTGAATTGATGATTTCTTTAGGGGACTGGAGGGCTCTTCAGTCCCTTGGGTACCCCCAGAGAGGGACCCAATCCCCGGAGCTTGATCCGAGCCTATTGCGTGCGTCAGCAGTGTGTTGTAGCCAGGATTGCTATGAAGGAAGGAATTGTCAAGAGCCCCTCATGATAATCATAGGGGCAAAGCTGTGGCTCCCATTAACGGCAGGGCTATCTTATCTTTACTTCTTCACAAGGACTGAACTCTGTAAGTAAAATTACCTGCAAAATAAACCTTCAGATTATCTGCTTTTACATATTAGAGCCCTTTAACTTTTAAATATCAACATTATAGAAGAGGAGGAAGCCGCCACCCCCTTTTCCCAGCGGCTTGTGAAAGAGTACTGGAACTTTAAAACAATTTATTGGGCTCTCCAAAAGAAGCTAATAACTGAGAACTTTGGACTATCTTCTTCTTCATGATCTATCTATGGAAATGTATACTCCCTAAATCTTTCTGAGTTGATCAGAATCTATAAGCCTGGTAACTCTACAAACATTGATATTTTCCAAACCTTCAGACTGAATATATATGCAACCTAAATGTACTTTGCCTTAAGATACTGGAGCTGTATTTTGTGGATCTCTCCCTTCTAAAGATTTTGGATTATACTTTTATTTTCCTTCCTTTTATGTGGATTTTTATGGTTTTTGATCTTTGGAGGCTGGTACATATCATTTGCTGACTTTTCTGAGATTATATTGTACTTTCCTCTCCTATTTTTCCTTTTTTTTTTTTTTTATCTCTCCCTTTCTACGGATTGATTTTCTGGCACGAAGAAACTACGAGAGAGACCCTGCTTAAGAAGACTGTGATTTGGACAATCTTATGAGAACAACCAACTATCTTTTTGCAAATAGAACTTAAGTTTTACTATAACTCTCCAGATAGACTGTAAAGGGTTTTTGTTTGTTTGTTTGTTTAAGGGTTAAAAAAATGGATTCTACTCTTTTTTCTACTCTTTTTGTAACAATGTCTATTTGTAGTGAAAGCAAAAGTCCCAACAACAGAAAAAGAGGAGGAAGCATCGGCCTAGTCAAAAGCCTTGGATGAAGAACTTGAGGTTAGTACCTCTAAAAAACTCATCTGTGGAACCAACGCCACAAAGAATTACAATGAGAAATAGAAACGGTAGTAATAAGAATAGATTATAATGGATCCATCAACAATCAAGATATTTTCAGCAAATGTAAATAAATTAAATTCACCTGAAAAAAGATGAAATATATTTAAACAATTTAAGAAGATAGATGTGGATATTGTATGTCTGCAGGAAACTCATATTAGACATAAAGATGAACATTATCTGGTCAATAAGAAACTTGGTTATTTCAGACAAAGTAAAGAGGACTAGCTGTCTATGTGAAAGAAAAACTGAAACCTGCTTTGCTATCTTCATTAGAAAATGGAAGACTTCTACTTGAAATAGATATTAGAAACAGGAATATTTTATTGGTGGTGAAATATGCACCAAATGAATCACAAGGAAATTTTTTGAAACAGTGAAGGAAACTATGACAAAATATGACTACATGGATATTTGTATGGTTGGAGATTTTAACTGTTTTTGATCAAGGCCTAGACAGAAAAATCTATTAAGAAAATTAAATATTCTAACGGTTTACTTCCAAGATTTTTTTTAGAGGTGGCTGAAGAATACAAACTGATTGACGTTTGGAGGACTAGAAACCCAATTGGAAAAGGCTATACTTTTTATTCTGATAGACATAAATCTTGGTCCAGAATTGATATGTTGGATTACATCAAATCTCTTTCAGGAAGTTGAAGATATCAATATTATGCCACAAACCTTCACAGACCACAACCCACTATTACTGAAGATTAAAGACAATCCCAAAAAAATAATTAATTGGAGGCTGAATACACAATTACTTAAAAACGGACAATTTTTAGAGATGGCTAAGAAAGAAATGAAGACTTTTTTCAACAAAATATGAATGGAGAAACATCGATGAAGATAGTTTGGGATGCAAGTAAAGCCTTTTTTAGAGGACTGGCAATTAGGTTTGCAGCAGCACAGAAAAGAGAGAATGAGAACATTTCAAGATATATTGGACACTTCAGAATAAAGGGAAAGAATTAAAGCTGGATCCTTCATATGAGAATTTAGAGATGAAGATTTAAATATTCCAACATCAACTTAATTTACTCTTATCAGAAGAAATGGCAAAAAATATTAAATTTGTTAACCTGGATTATTTTGAAAATGCTAATAAACCTGGAAGATGGTTGGCTCATAAGTTAAGAAAAACAGAAAAAGATTATTTATTCAATGTATGATAACAATAGAAAAGACGAATTTTCTAAGAATGGACTAAAGGAAATAATTCAAGATTTTTACATGCAACTATTTAAAAGAGTGGAGATTTCCAAGGAAATTCAGAAACAGTATCTATGTGAACAGGATTTACCCACACTATCTGAAGAAAGCAGAAAAACATTGAATGATCCCATAACAATGGTGAAAATTACAGAGGCTATTAAGAAACAAAATATAAATAAAGCACCTGGACCAGATGGGCTCCCAGCTGGATACTACAAAATATTTGAAGATGTTTTATTACTCCCATATAAAACTGTAATTTCATCTGTAATAGAAGAAATGGAAGTACCAGAACCTTGGGCTGAAGCAATTATATCATTGATTCATAAGAAAGAGACAGATCCTAAAGAAATAAAACAACTATAGACCAGGGGTGGCCAAACTTGCTTAACATAAGAGCCACATAGAATAAACATCAGTTGTTTGAGAGCCGCAAGACATGAACAAATATTATGCACATATTTTTATTGAAAAATATGCAAATTTGCTTTTTATATGAGACTGCCAAAAATAAAAACAAAATGGATAAAAACAGATATTGATAATGATATTCTTTTGTCCAATTATATTTATTTGTTTGCTAATAGTATTTGGCTAAGAGAGAGAGAGAGAGAGGTGGAAAGAAAGAATGAAAGAGGTAGAATGAAAGAAAGAAAGAGAAACAAAAAAGCAAATAGATGGGGGAGGGGAAATGAAGGAAGGGAGAGTAAAAGAAAGGCTGAGGACAGACTGGCAATCTGGAGCAGGAGAGCTCCGCTTGGGAAGCGGGGGAAGGGAGCCTGTTCAGACATCCGCAGCTGTCCCTCGGCTCCCTTCCACACTTATGCGTTTTGCAGCTGGTTTCCTTTCGCTTTAGAAGGACACCGGGAGAAACTGGTGTCCAGGGGCCATCTTCCGCATGCCTCCCGCTTTCAGGCAGTGTGAACCGGAAGAAGGCGGGATTCAAGCGGAGGCAGCTGTGTGAATGTGCCATTTTGGCAATTTGTGCATGAGTGCTCATGTGCTCATGTGCACATACGCACATTGCTGAAAACAGCCCTGCCACAAGCTGCGGAGGCCGGCCAGCCCCGGGGAATTTTTCCCCCACAGCTTTTGCCTTTGGATTCCTCTCGCTCCAGATTGCCAGTCTGTCCTCAGCCTCAGAAAGTGAAAAGAGAGTAAATATATGGGGGGGAAGGTGGAAAGAAAGCAACTTTAAATGCATCTTTCAAGCCCCCACAACCCCATTCCGGCTGGCTTGGCTTGGAGAAGGGATTTAGAGAGACAAATGCCTTCCCCCAGCTGACTGGTGGTCTTTGAGAATGCATTTAAAGTTGAAGTTGCTTTCTTTCTTTGCTCTACCCCCACCTCAAGCCTACCCAGGGAGGGGAACCCTGGCTAGAGAAGGGAAGACCAATTGGGGAGGCATGTCTCTCCTTTGCTTCCCCAGCCAATCTGCCAGAAGCCGCACAATTTGTGTGAAAGAGCCACAGTTTGGCCACCCCTGCTATAGACCTATTTAGAAAAAAAATTCTAACAGACTTTATACATCAGGACCAGAGCAGGTTTCCTACCTAAGAGACAATTAAAGAATAATGTGAGAACAATCCTAAATATCTTAGACTATTATGAAACATCCAGAGAAGCAGATGGCTTTGATATTTTTGGATGCTGAAAAAGCAGTTGACAATATCAGCTAGTAATTTATTATTCAACAGATGAAGATAATGGATTTTGGGATTAATTTTATAAGGGCGATTGAAGCTATATACACAAAGCAGAAAGCGAAAGTATTAGTAAACAATGAACTGGCTGATAATATATGGATTGAAAAAGGGACAAGACGAGGTTGTCCAATATCTCCACTGCTGTTTATATTAACCTTGGAAGTTCTGACAAAAGCTATTAGGAAAGATCCCCTTATTAAAGGGATCAATAAGAGGAAATAAATATAAACCACAGACCTTTGCTGATGATTTGGTATTTATCTTAGAGGACCCAATGGATTCTGTACAACTGATGGATCTGATCAATGAATATGGAAAAACAGCGGGAATGAAAATAAACTATCAGAAGATGAAAATTATTATGAAAAATATGACATTGAAACAAAGACTTGAAATAGCAGAATTGACTGGATTGCAACTGGAGAAGAAAGTCAAATATTTGGGTAGTAATATCACCAGGGCTCCGTTGGGACCAGGGCGCGCCGGAGCGCCGCTCCGGGAGAGAGGAGACGGGGAGGCGGGCACTTAACAAAGCCCCGCCTCCCCCGGCTCACTCTTCCCAGGCTGCGGCAGGCCGGGAAGGTCCTTCCCTCCTCCACCACCCCCCGTCAATGCTACCGGGGCTGGCGGCGCTCCGCCGGCCCCGGGAAAGGGAAACCCCTTCCCTACCCCCTCCCACTGCTCCCGGGGCCGCGGCAGAGCGCCGCTGGCCCCGGGAAGCCCCTTCCCTCCACCCCCCCATCCATGCTCCTGGGGCCGGCGGCGCTCCGCCAGCCCCGGGAAAGAGAGATCCTTTCCCTCCCCCCTCCCACTGCTCCCGGGGCCGCGGCAGAGCGCCGTGGCCCCGGGAAGCCCTTTCCCTCCACACACCCCATCCAAGAAAGATCCTTTCCCTCCCCCCTCCCACTGCTCCCGGGGCCGCGGCAGAGCGCACGGCCCCAGAAAGCCCTTTCCCTCCACCCCCCGTCCAAGAAAGATCCTTTCCCTCCCCCTTCCCACTGCTCCTGGGGCCGCAGCAGAGCGCCGCGGCCCCGGGAAGCCCCTTTCCTCCCCCCCAGTCAATACTCCCGGGGCTGGGGAAAAAGAAGCCCCCTCCCTTCCCCCCCAGTGAAGAAGCCGGGCCCCAGTGGCCTGAAGCCACTGGGGCCCAAGCAAGGGGGGGAGGAAACACCGGCCCCAGTGGGGTGAGAAGCATCCCTCCCTCCCTCCCTTCTCTCTCTCACTCCCCCCTCCCCCCTCCCTTCCTGTTCCTTCCTTTCCCCCTTCCTTCCTTCCTTCCTTCCCTCTCCCTCTCCCCACCTACCTACCTACCTACCTGTTCCTTCCCCTCTCCCTTCCTTCCTTCCTTCCTTCTCTCTCTCTCCCCCACCTACCTACCTTCCTGTTCCTTCCTTTCCCCGTCCGTCCCCTCTCCCTTCCTTCCTCCCTCTCTCCCCCCTTCCTTCCTTCCTTCCTTCCTTCCTTCTCTCTCCCCCCCACCTACCTACCTTCCTGTTTCTTCCTTTCCCCTTCCTTCCCCTCTCCCTTCCTTCCTTCCTTCCTTCTCTCTCTCTCTCCCCACCTACCTACCTACCTTCCTTTTCCTTCCCCTTTCCCTTCCTTCCTTTCTTCTCATTCTCTCCCCCACCTACCTACCTATCGTCCTGTTCCTTTCCCTGTCCTTCCCCTCTCCCTTCCTTCCTTTCTCCCTCTCTCCCCCCTTCCTTCCTTCCTTCCTTCTCTCTCTCCCCCCCACCTACCTACCTACCTTACTGTTCCTTTCTTTCTTTCTTTCTTCCTTCCCCCTTCTTTTTTCCTCCCTCCTTCCTTCCTTTCTTCCTTCCTTCCTTTTTCTTTCTTCTCTCTTTCTCCCCCACCTACCTACCTTCCTTCCTGTTCCTTTCCTTCCTTTCCCCTCCCTCCCTTCTTGCCTTCTGACACACCTGACATCAGGGATGTGTAGCCTTATGACACCTCCGGTGACGTCAGGGGGTGTGGCATATGCAAATAAGTTATGCTAATGAGCTCCTGCACCTCTTTTTTTACGAAAGGACCCCTGAATATCACAGTGAAATGTAGTTCCCTGATGAAAGAACTATAACAAAGTGTTGCAAGATATTAAAAAGGATCTAGAAAAATGGAAAAATTTGCAAGTATCACTAATGAGCAGAATAGCAATTTTGAAAATGAATGTTTTACCACATATGATGTTTTTATTTCAGACGTTACCAATATACATTAAACAAAATTTCTTTGATGAATTGAATAAACTGACACAGCTTTTTATATGGCAAGGGGGAAAGCCAAAAATTAAATTGAAAGCCTTGCAAGATGCAAAAGATAATGCTGGATTTGGAGTACCAGACTGGAAGAATTATTATAAAGCAGCAAGTTTAGTTTGACTGAAAGAATGGATTTTTTTTTGTGAAGATCATAGGCTGCTAGCTCCAGAAGGACATGATTTAAAACTGGGATGGCACTCCTTTTTATGGTATGGGAAAGCTTCTGGACATAAATATTTTAAAAATCATATGATAAGAGGAACATTATTGACAACATGGCAAAAGATTCATCCACTGATATTCACTAAAATTCCAAGATGGTTGTCTCCAGTGGAAACTTTTTCTCAACCAACTTCAACTTCAAAACAAGCAGTTATTAAATACGCAGAATTGTTATATGATGAAAATAATATAAAATCTCAGGAAAAAAATAAAGAAAAATGAAATAAACTTAGACTGGTGGACTAGAGTGCAGGCTGAATCTAGATATAGTAAGGATAAACAGACAGATTCTATTCAGAACAATGTGTATTTGAAAAATTATGATGTACTTCAAGAAAGAAACTTATAAAAAATGTATGTTATGTTGATGCAATTGAAAATGCAGGACAAAACAGTTAAAGAATGTATGGGTAGATGGATGCATAACATCGAGCTGTCACAGTGGAGTAAAATATGGAAAGTGAATGTTGACTAAATCTGTTACATTCAAAGAAAACTTATATAAAATGTTTTATAGATGGCACCTAACCCCAGATAGGTTAGCCAAAATGTATAAAAATTTGAGTAATATATGTTGGAAATGTAACAACCATATTGGGTCAAACTACCATATGTGGTGACATTAAAAAGTTCATAAATTTTGGATTGAAGTGCATGCTTTCTTACAGTCAGTCTTAAATATCACAATACCTTTTAAACCAGAAATATTTTTGTTAAACTGTCTATCAGATGAGTTAGATAAGAATCATAGATATTTCATTTTACATGTTATAACTGCTGCCAGAATCTCATTTGCAATGGCATGGAGGACACTGAAGATTCCAATGCTACATGAGTTGATATTGAAGATTATGGAATGTGCTGAAATGGACAAGTTGACAAACTTAATATGGAAGGAAAAATGGAAGAAGAATCTATGAGACCTTGGGAGGCGTTTTATGACTGGTTAAAACTCAAGTACTGAGAGAATAAGATTAAGTAAAGGATAATAGGGACAGATGAAATAGTTGTGAAATTGCACTGAGAAGATACGCATGCAAATTGCTAAATTGGAACTTTGTATATTTCTATTTTGTTCTTTCTCCCTTCTTTTCCCCTTGCCCCCTTTCTTTCTATAAACTAATAACACTTCTTAAATAAACAAAGAAACTTGGCAGGTGGAAGTCTAGGTGTTACAAATCTTACAGTCGGAAATGTAAAATTTAATCTGTTGGTTGCACTGGTTAATTCAACTTTTGTTTCAGGCGCTGACAGCCACTGGGTGAAAAGCATGGGGTTCTGGGTCGCTCAGTGGGCCAGAAAAATATCTGTTAGGTCCCAGTTGGGCCTTAATGAGTTGGCTGATGTTGAGTCATAGGGTCATAGGGGCATGCGTAGGCCTCAGCTTCTTCCAGTGTTTTTTGAGGAGAGGTGTGGTCCTCCTCATGTCCTATTGATACATCTAGGGGGATAATGATCTGAGGCTGATGAAGGGCAAAGCCCTAGTTATTCAGGCAAAATTTGATCTGGCCACTATTAGCGGTGCCCTGAGGTACAATGGTTCATTCCCCTCCATCTTGGTCTGCCCCTGCATTGGCATCCTCCTCAGGGCCTCCAGACGCAGAACCTGTCCCCATATCCAGGCCCACAGCTCGGGGGCCCTCCAAGGCGGGCAGCCCTTTGGTGGGGGCTGGGTCGGCGCCATCCCTTCTCCCACTGCTCTCGTCGGTCTGGTTGCCCCCAGGTCCTACCTGGGGGTCCCATCATGCCCTTCTTTGGGCCCGACTTCAGCCCTCTGGCCCCCACCTCTGACAGTCGGGTTAAGAGTGGTGGACTCTAATCTGGAGGACTGGGTTTGATTCCCCACTCCTCCTCACGAAGCTAGCTGGGTGACCTTGGGTCAGTCACAGTTCTCTCAGAGCTGTTCTCTCAGAGCTCTCTCAGCCCCATCTACCTCACAGGATGTCTATTGTGAGGAGAGGAAGGGAAGGTGATGGTAAGCCGCTCTGAGACTCCAAGTGAAGTTCATGGTATAAATCCAACTCTTCTTCTTCTTCTAGATTAGAAGGTGTTGGGTGCAAAACTGGTTTTCAAGTTGCACCAATAACTAGGACAAAGAGAGAGAGAGCCCAAAGTGGCATTCTCTCTTTATGAATATAATTAAAAGGCCTCAAGTAATCAAATGGGTTTCTTTGCTTTGAAAGCGACTAACGGCACCTAGCTCTACAGAGGTTCAGTAGATACTGGCTATAGCTATATGAAAATTGTTTGGATTGCAGGCATCAGCTAGTGCTTGCTAGAGCAGCTGGCTGTGTCAAACATTGCTGGGAGACTCAGTAGAGACTTGTGGGGACTGATAATTGTTGCTGTGACAGCACATTCATAAGGTTTGCTGTGGCCATAGGTGCTGTGGAGGTCAGCCAGGGACTATGGAGAGTTCCTACAGAGAAACATGAGTGGTTTCAAAAACAGAATTGTCTGCAGAACTGCTTAAATCAAAGAGTACTACACTGAGCTGCTGGACTATTGCTATATATTCTGTTTTATAGCAAAGAAAAGGAAGACTTGTACCAAATACACAGGATCGCACCTTTGACATTCCTGTTAGTTACTCCAGACTCACACAGTAGTTCCGTACTTACAGTCACTAACCTGAATGGGTATTCTCTCTTCACTTATAAGCATACACTGAACGTCAGAGGACTTCAACATCACAGTTATGAAAAAGTAGTTAATAAGTAATTGATTACATGATGGAATCTTGAGTAAGTGCTCCCCATGTAATAATTAAAGGGCCAGAGCCAACTGCTCCAACAAACCACTACTGATAGGAAAGGGAGAGGGAAATTTGAATGTGCCAGCTGCAGAACTACCGATATGAAATGACTGCTAAGAAAAGGGCACTAGATTGAAGACGCTGCGTCAACCTTGATCATTAGGCTGGATCCACCAAAACAGCAGTAAAGGAAAGAAGCCGTTGCTTAGTGAGAGAACGTGTGCTTTGTATGCTGAGGATCTCAGGCTCAGTCCCCGACGTTCCCAGTTAAAGGATTTCAGGTAGCTGGCATTAGTGAAGACCTACCTCACTTGAGACCCTGGAGAGCCATTGCCAATCAGAATAAACCTAGATGGACCAATAGTCCATTCATTGAAGGCTGTTTCATAGGTTCAACAGAAGTCTAGTTTCTATGCAAGCTACCTAAATCTATTGTGTGTGTGGGGGGGGGGGGGAAATAAAGCTGTAAAAGTGCTGGGTAGAGAGAGTATTAAAAAGATGTTGGTCCCTGGTTCTAGTCTTCAGGGTTGAGAAACGTCGCATAAAGCTAGGCTTTCCTTCCTGCCCTGTTTCTTGCTTTGCTCAGAGGTGCGGGCTGATCCCTCTCCATTGTTACACCCTTCCATTCCTCACACAGCCTATTTACCCACCACAAAGAGCTGCTGCCCAGTGCATTAGATCACAGTGAATCACTGGCTGATCTGTGCTTTCTGGAGTATTCAGTTTCTAATTTTATGGCTGCCTTATTGAGTCCAGATGTCTCTGAAATGCAGCCATCTAGCAAAGCAACCCAACCCACATGGAGAGGAACTAAGGGCTACAGCCATTAGCTGGATGCTAAGGTTTCACAAATGAAATCCTGGGTAGGGGAGGCAGAGGCATGCACCTCCTTGCCTTTGGCCATCCTAGTCATGGCCAAGCTTCCTCCGTCCACCAAACATAAATGGAAACATCTACGCCAGTGAACAACCTAGAAAATATTTGGTGTTCAGGGTCCTCAGCCCCGAGTCTGTGATTGGCCCTTGATTGAGATGAACATGAAACGGCAACAACACATATTGTACTTGAATTTGGTACACGAGTTTAAAGGACTCAAATCTTTGAAGGAATCCTCAGGAAGCGAGTTGTAGCATTACGGAATTATTGAGCTAGATTTTCAGCCCAGCAGCTTTATCTTATTTTTAAAAGCTTTTGACCCGCCTTTCTCACCAGAGGTCCCTAAACCAGTTTATAGAACTCCTAAATTAGCAATAAACAATATTGCCTTCATGCTCACCAGGGCCTAGGGTCCTGAGAGCCTACTTGACAGTCTCCCTGACTGAGCTGTTCTTGGCATTGGTGCAGGAATTCCCCAGACTATTTGTCTTTAGAAATTTCAACATCCAAGAGACACGGAGCTGTCCGGAGTGACTCACAATTTCATGGCTTCCATGACAACCACTGGGCTGTCAATTCACACCAAGCCCAACATATATAGGAGGTCCTGGATCTGGTGCTATCGGCAGGTTAAGATAATGATGATCTGGAGGTGGGACATTTTCTGTGACTCCATTGCAACAGACAATTCACTATCTAATCATCTTTAGGCTCAAGATATCTAGCACCCTACAAGCATGCTAGATCATTTAGATGCTTATCCTGGAGATGGAAGGATTTACATATTTTCCAGACAATTCTGAAGGGTTTTTCATCTTGTGTGACTGTCAAGCATGCCATAGTCATCTGGAATTGAGAAGGCTTGCAAGCAACGGATGTGAGTTATCCTAAGCACCAACTCCCACATGCTAAAGACCATCAAGCAGTGATTCTTAACTGAACTAGGCACTAGCTCTGACCACTTTGTGGTCACCATCACTCATATCCAGTATGACTTATCCACAGAAATGCTGAATGCTCCTGAGGCTTCCATTAGTCAGGTTTCTACAGTCCCTTTTCAGTTGATACAAACCAAGAATGTGATGAGAATACCTGGAGTAAGAAGAGGGCTGTCTTCATTGATCACAAATATCATCAATGCATCACTTCCTCGATCCATTAGAGAAAGTTTAGGCCTTTCCTGGGGGGAAAAAACAACTTTGAATCCAGGTGATCTGAATGACAACAGAACTTTCTGAGCAAATTATTGGAGAATGGGGTTGATATGCAGTTCCAATCATTTTTAAAGGGAAATGATTATGTTACTTTAGGTTTAACAAACTCCCGGTGGGGCCTGGAGACATGGAATTTTACCAGTGATCTCCAGACTACAGAGATCAGCTTCTCTGGAAAAACAATGGTTGCTTTGGAAAGTAGACTTTGTCATTATACCCACTGATGTCTCTCCATACCCCACCCTCCCAAGGCTCCGCCCCACAAATCTCCAGGAATTTCTCCATTTGGAGTTGTCAACCCTATTATCATTATCAATTTGGTTTTTGCCAAGGGCATGGCAAAGAAACAGTTTTGGTCACCTGGCAGATTATCTGTGCCAGTACTTTGACAATATCTGTTGGTTCTGCAAGAATTCTCAGCCAATATCCTTCTGAACCAGCTGACAGAAATGGGCCCAGCTGCTTCTGTGCTAGGCTGACTTAGTTCCTGCTCTTGCAGATGGTGATGCTGATAGACTTCTGCTCAGCCCCTTGGCCACTGGCTAGGGTCCTGCGGTGTTCCCTCTTATCTACTATGCTCTTGTAACATGTACATGAAATCACTGGAAGAGATCATCCAGGGATCTGGGATATGGTATCACTAATGTGGATCTCAATTCTCTCTCCTTTCTGTCATGGGTTCTTTGGGTGTTTGACCAGTGTTTGGAGGCAGTAAGGGACTAGATGAGGATGAACAAACTTCAATTAAACTCAGATAAAAAAACCTGAGATACTCACCAGTGGGGGTTTAGTGACAGGCTTGAGTGACAGGTTGTGATCACACGCACAATTAGCCCTGACATAGGTGCAAATGCCAGGTGGATTAAAGGAGTACGATCAGACCAGTGTTTTTCAACCACTGTGCCGTGGCACACTGGTGTGCCGTGAGATATTGTCAGGTGTGCCGTGGGATTTTTTCAATGAAAGAAATGTGCCTTCCGGGCTGACCTTCCGGGACGTGTTTGCGCATGCGAGAAAGAACAGTGGCGCAGTCTCGCTGACTCCGCTCGCACGCTCTGTGGCCGGCCTGAGGTAGGGTGATTTGCACCAAGACATTCCAGTAAACATGAATATGTTTGATGGTAACAGCTAGCTGTTTCTGTCAGGGTGGGGTTCAAATCAGTAACTGTCCCTCAGCGAAGAATGGGTGTACTGTGCTTCTCTTCAAATCAGTTATGGTCAGTGGAATGCCGTTCACATAAGAGTAAAAGTTTAAACTCTCTATTTGAAAACCTTTAGCAGAATCGCAGTATTAAAATACATCCACATTATATTTCTTCTGAAACTCAGGTCAATGTTATGGGAAGGAGCCATTACACTTTGGATCTGTAACTTACGATTTCAAGTTGAGTGGCTATTACGTGTATTTGTAATACTGTCATAGTTAACACTTGAGCTGAGGCAACTAATGACCCATTTATCTTGTATTTCAGTGTTTTTCAACCACTGTGCCATGAGATATTGTCAGGTGTGCCGCGGGATTTTTTCAATGAAAGAAATGTGCCTTAGCTCGAAAAAGGTTAAAAAACTCTGGATCAGACAACAATATCTGGGAAGTGCCCCGCAGCCATTGGCAACCCATTTTGTTCCACCGCACAAGTGGATTTAAAAGACACCTTGGAAAGTCCTGTAGCAAATGGGTTGCTACAGGCCATAGATGAACTTTCCCATCTCTGATTGTTCCAGCACGCTCTCATGGCATTGGGATGGTCTGATCAGGCCATCCCAACTCCACGCTGTTGTTTTTTGCCCTTCTCAGTATGTGCATCATCTCACCCTCCATAGGGAGCCCTCGGGGCTGAGGTGTGAATCATCAATCCCTTGTTTAAGCGCATCGGAGACAAATGGCAAAAAAAAAAACCTGACTCACCCACAGTTGTGTCTGATCACGCAGTGCCGGGCTGTGCCCGCAACTTCAAAAGATTGTGTGATTGTGTGGTGGTGTGGACATCGGGGCCTCTGCTCAGGTTTTTTTTTTTTGCCAGTGTCGAGGTAAGAATTAACTTCAACCATCCCTGCCGAGATGCTCCTCCATAGCCTTGTTTTAAAACCTACAGAAAAGCACATTCCAAATTTTCCCTGGGCAACCTGTTTTTTTTTCCTTAGCTGTTACTGCAGTTGCCAGCAGTCAGAGATTATTTTAATCACATCCATACAAATAAAGTTTTAAAAACTAGTTGTGTCATTCTGTCTGAATCCAGTTCCCGAAGTCCCAGATGTGAGCAGTTTAAAACCTTGGTGTTCTATGAAAGGTTCCAACCTCCTCACCATGTTTGTAAGTCTAACCAAACTGAGATGGTTGCTGCAAAGGCAGGAAACATAAGACCAAGCTGGGTAGCAAAAAAAACACGTTACCCCCTTGTACACTTGTTGCCTTTTTAAAAATAATTGTATCAAGACTTTTAAAACTGAAAGATAAAAAGTAAGAACGGGGGGGGGGGGGGGGTTTAGAAAAGGAAATAGAAACACCAAGTTAAAGAAAACAAAGAAAAAAAGAAATATAGGCCCCGTCCACACTGTCACTTTTGTTGCTCATCTATATATCTAATTCCCAAGTGCCCCCCCGCGTGCGGATACTTAAATCTGCACGGGGGGGGCACTTGGGGGGTGGGGAGGGAGTTCTGCAGATGGGGGGGTGATCCCCCCGTTTGCAGAAAAATCAAAAAAGTTAAAAAAAAGTTTTCGGGGGATACTGAAATCCCCCAAAAAGTAAAAAAGCGTTCCCTGCACATGCGCAGGGAACGAACTTACCTGTCGTGTGGCTGTTGCTGGTGGCGGCGGCGTGGTGGCAGTTCCTTGCGCACACGCAGGGAACAGACTTGTGGGAGTGCTGGCGGCGCTGGCGGTGGATGAGCGTGGCCGGGGGGGCAGGAAGGGATGGTGCCGGGGGGGAGGAGGGAGATGCTGGGCCTGAGTGGCGTTAAGCCACTCAGGCTCCAGCAAAGAAGAGTGAGCTGGTGGGTGGGGGGACGAGCACGGGGGGGGAGGGAGGGGATGGTGCCGGGGGAGGAGGGAAATGCTGGGCCTGAGTGGCATTAAGCCACTCAAGCCGCAGCAAAGGAGAACGGGCGGGAGGGGAACGCGAGGGCGAGGGGGGAGGGAAGGAATGGTGAGGCTCCTCCGGCACAAAGCCGCGGGCCTCGCTGGGCCAAGCCGGGGCGGGAGGTGGAGAAGAGATGGCGAGGCCCGCGGCTCTGCGCCGGAGGGGCCTCGCCTCGGGCAGGCTGGAACACGGGGGGAAGGGGGGAGAAGGAAGGAGGAGCAGCTGTCAGCTTCTCCCCCCCGCGAATATCGCGGGCCCCCCCCCCTTGTTTCTCCCTATTGCTTTGGGTTCCTCCCCCTTTTCCACATGTGTTTTGCTCCCTCTGGGACTACTAGAGAGAAAAAAACATATGGGGGTGGGGGAACCTGAAGCAATAGGGAGAAATGAGCGACAAAAGTGACAGTGTGGACGGGACCATAGAAAGAAAAAGAGATGAGTGTGTGGTGTGTGTATAAAGAATACCTTGGTATATCAAGGAAAGGAGATGGGGAGGCAGGCAAGTTCTATGCATATCTTTTGTCTTTAGGAATGAAACCAAAATAGTCTACCAGATACAAAAAGAGCAAAGAGGGTCTTTTTAAAAAAAAAAAAAAAAAAAGGTTTATGTCTATTGCCTTGAACTATTCTCTGCCAGATAAGGAACAATCTTGGATGTCAGTTTATTTATTATAACAGGTGTCGGAATGAGGCAGACAGAGAGGTGCAAGGGTCAGAGGATGAAAGAACAATGGCACGAAGTGTGGAGAAAAGAAAAGGCTCCACTTCTCTTTTCTCTCAACTGAGCTAACTTGGCTTTCCCCAATCAAATTTATCCGGGGGGAGGGGGGGACTAATTACTACATTTCTTCCATTTCCCATGGCTCACTCGTTTGCTGTGGTTCTATCACAGCAAAGGCTTTCAAAAAGTTGCCTGCAAATTCCTGGCCTCAGAGACGGGATTTTTCAGTTTGTAGGTCATTTCAAGTTTACTGTACTGAGGCCAGAAAGATGATTCAGATCCTACTTGTGCTGAGGGAAGAGGATATTAAGACCACAGCAGGCTGAATGAATGCAGGGTGGTTTGTTTAATTTTTAGAATGCATAGCTAGGGCAGAGTAAGTAGTGTAATTATATTTGCCAATAACTGAAAATCCAGTGATATATAATGCAATTCTAAGGACGCTTTTATGAGAGTAAGCTCCTTTGAATAGATCTGAGTAGGATTCTGACTAGAGTTGCTTAGAATAGCACTGATATTTATGCTGTGGTGCTACAAGTACCATTTCTGGGAACTGTGACACAGTGCAGCTCCTATGAATGATTATCTTCTACTTTTGAACTAAGTTTGAGCCCAGTGGCACCTTTAAGGCCGACAAAGTTTAATTTGGGGTATCTGATAAAGTGTGCATGCACATGAAAGCTTATATCCAGAATTAAAACCTTGTGGTAAAGATGCCACTGGACCCAAGCTTTGTTCTATTGCTTCAGACTAACATGGCTACCCATCTGAATCTTTTGCTTTTGAGTTCTGCATAGAAAAATCACTTCTTGCTTTTCATCACCTTTACCACTGTTCACAATCCTACCCACCCCCCATATTTATGTGTGTCCTGTAGGTTGTAAAAGAATCTGAAGAAAAATGCCCTGTCCCTTTAACAGGAGCTTAATGTTGGCCTGTACTGAATGGGCAGTTAAAGCTTTTCATGGCGTGGAGGTAAATAACATCCTATTAAACCTCTATTACAGCTACAAGACATTTTTTTCTGCTGGCCAGCTGGCAGTCCTAGTAGAGTTCAAAGTAACCAGCTGTAGATGAATCTAATTTGCATTTAAAATTGAAGCTTCTGTGAGGAAAAGTCAAAGAAGGGAAGACCAACAGGTTAATATAAAAGTATTTTATGCAAGTTGGTTTCATGCCTCCATAAGTTATGTGGCCAGTAATTATAAGGGGAGGGAAGCCGTGCCTAAATACCTAAGAAGGCTTCAAATTAAAGTAGTATATATGCTGCTTGGAAACTACTTTTAACTATGAGGCTGTTGTCTTCAGGTTTGGTCATCATAAGCACAGAGGAGTTCTCCACAACTGACCAGGTGAACCTCTTCTCCAATGGGTGGGGGGAAAAGACAAGAGCAACAACAGGAAGGTCAGCGCTGCCTGCCTGGAGCAGTGCCCCTTATGCCATTGGGTGTGTTATTAGGCTATTTGGTTAATATAGCAGAGTTTGACCAGTCATAGAAGCATGATATTGAGAGCAGTAAATAAATCTCCCAAGAAGTAAATTGCAAATGTAAAACTTTCATTTATTCAAGTAGATTCAATCCACGTTCAGGTTGCAGTTGAAAGAAGAGAGAGAAGACTCGTCTAAAAAGTCATTTCCCTATCACAACTGATCAGCTAAATCTGGCATCATGTGTATGGAAGTATGAGGGCACTGTTTCTACAAGAGAACCATGGAGAACCTTGTGGAGGATGGGAGAGGGAAAAAACACAGAGAGAGAGGAAGGATCAGAGGGCAGCCCTCAGGTTAAGCCAGAAAGAGAGACGCCCCATTTAAGGAGATAACTCATACATACTTAAGAGTGATGTGCAATGTGGAGTGTTGTGAGCAAAAATTCTACTTCATGAGCCAAAAGAGCTACTAGCATTATGGTTGTTAGTGAGCCTACATTTGACTATTGTGTAGATTAGTTTTTTTAGAAGATTATTACCATAACTTTATAAAAATCTCAGAATATATTCTTTTAAACTATGCTTTAAACATTATAAGTGAAAACAGAATGAAGTCAAATTTCATTAAAAGTGTGCATATACATGAAAACTGAACTTTGTTGGTCTTAAATGTGCCACTGGACTCAAACTTCGTTCCAATGCAGAACATGACATTTATTACATATGCCATGATTTAATACTTACACTTTGTTCAGACCACAGCTTTGTTTCAAATGTCTGCAACCCTAGTCCTATCGTGTTTCATACTAAGATGCACCATCCCATTGATTGCATTGAAGTACACCGCATAATCCACCTTGAGCCTCAGTGAGAAAGGTGGACTATAAATAAGGTAAAATGCAAGGTGACAGATTCCTGCCAGACAACAAAGTGCCAGCATTAAGGAGGTGGGTACGGTATAGAGAAAAGAGACCTCCTGGGCTCTAGGCAGTTGGAGTGGCTCCCGAGCCAGCATGGATTGTGCACCAATAAATACCAGTGGCCCAACACATTTCAAACGAACAGAAGTGACGTCATCATGCTGTGACAATGCTGCTGCAACACTCTGGTATTTGGGTAAAAGCTCTATGGTAAAAATGGCATCTACCATGGAGTTTTAGTCCAAATACCAGAGTGTCACCCAGATGTCGCTGGTGTGATGATGTCACTTACTGT
This sequence comes from Lepidodactylus listeri, assembly GCA_029233225.1. Taxonomy (NCBI): domain Eukaryota; kingdom Metazoa; phylum Chordata; class Lepidosauria; order Squamata; family Gekkonidae; genus Lepidodactylus; species Lepidodactylus listeri. Next base: position 13,792,853 of record JARCFY010000015.1, on the reverse strand, counting down.
CTGATGCTGGCAACATGGCCTGGGACTTCCTCCTTCTACTAGCAAATCCCTCTGTCAGCAAGCTGATTGGCAGCTGGGGGGCAGGGCCTGCTGGTTAGGGACCTCCACCTCCACTGAGAAGGTCTGGCAATGTGACCCCAAAACAATCTTTCAACCACCTCAAATAATGCATCCCCATCGTACAGAGACACTCCCCCATAAGAAGACATACAGTGATGCCCAGTCCAAACCCAGTCATGGTTCTGGCACCATGAGCTTCTATATGAGTTGTCACCCAGAAGCCTATATTACAGAAAAGATTTGAATAAGGAACTGGAATGGCTGCCTGTCCTCTGCGTGCCAAAATGAGATTTGGACCATCACATATCATAAACCACTGCATTCAAGGGGACTCTGTTTCCTGGCCCAAAGGAAAAATGTTTGTCTAACTGGTTGATCTTCATTGGAATCTGTCAGACAGATTAACAATTAGGGTTGTCGAGTCCCCACAAGCCACCAGCAGGGAATAGGAGGGTAGGGTTACCAGATACAGATTGGGAAATGCCTGGAGATTTGGGGATGGAGCCTGGGGAGAACAGGGACCTCAGTGTGGTACATAAAGTCCACCCTTCAAAGCATCCATTATCTCCAGGGGAACTGTAGTTTGGAGATGAGCTGTAATTTCAGGGGACCTTCAGGTTCTACCTGGAGGCTAGCATCCCTATTGACCATTCATGACTGTCCAGATCTAGAGCAGTTTGCATGCGCCCATCCTCACACAGCCCCATGGGATCTGTGATTTATTGTCCCCACATCTCATTTCAATAAATACCTTTTTAAAATGTTTTTACTATTAAAAAAATAGCAGAGGGATGCCTTGTGCACAGTGCCCACACTGAGTGCATCTACTGTGAAGGAACAAAGCTGTCTGGCTCAACGCCAGTAGTACGTCTGCCACTCAGTTCTCAGCCCTCGAAAACAAAATACAACAAATAAAAACAGATGCAGAAAACAAAAGCCAGTCAAAGGAGGGCCTGAAAAAATCAGAATGTTTGCATTTGGTTCTGGCAAGTCTCTAGTGTGTACCTGCTGAATCATTGTGATGTTTGGCTTGATTCTGCATTGCAATAATGTTCCATTGTCTTTAAAAGTAATAAAAAGCAATTTAAGGACTTTGCATCTGTTCTGATAATTCTCTGGTGTGAAAGCTGCACACAATCTGCTAATGCTCAGAGGAATGAAGACATGGTTTTTGCAGATGGACGGCTCAGTGCCAAGAGTGGCCATGATGTGAAATCAGAGCAACTGCCTCGTAATGGCTCCCTCTTTAGAATCGAAGTTTACTAGGTAGGAATTCTCACCAAAGCTGAAACTATAGCAACTGATGCTTAAAAGGCAGGAAAAAAGGAGCACTGGAGTTAAAAGGCAGCAGTCTTGCACACATTTATGGACACATGTGCCTCGTAGTTTTCAGTGTGGCTAAAGCAGCCACGCTCCATTTGTGACTCACCATGCCAAATGCAGTGCACGGACCAAGTCTGGGGGCCCATCAGGGACTAAATAAGCTTCTTGTTTTTTCTTCCTACTCCAAGAAAGGTGCTTGTCAAGTACCTAGCATGTCCCAAAATATGAGACAGTTACAGCTTGTGTAACCTTTTTATTTAAGTTCACCCAGTGCAAAGGTGCAGCCTGAATATTCATTTAACAGTTTCAGTGCTAATTACCATAATGCATCTTCAAACAGCCATTTTGAGAGAATAGTTGATCTTCCTATCCAGAGCACTGAAAGACAACAATGCTTGCCAACCTCCAGGTGGGACCTGGAGATCCTCCAAAATTACAACTGATCTCCAGACTACAGAGGGTGCGGTCAGATGGTGTGCTCATTGTGGTGTTGGCCATTTTTCTAACTTGATCAGGATTTTTTTTGTTCCAGGGTGGTTCGATCAGACATCCCACTCTCCACCCACTTCACCATGCACTCACCCCATGGGCAACCATCTAGACCATTGCTGCACAGTAACTGCACAGCCAGCGTAAGGGTGATGTTTTTTTAAATCCTCCTTGCTCATGAATGCGCATAAAATCTTATTTGAGGTGCTGGGCAGGATTTTTAAAAATTCATTGTTAGTGCATGCACATAAACATGTATTCGAAGCACCGCTTCTTTTTGTCAGCCTAGCAATCCCTCCTCCAAGTACTGTACTCTAATTGGTTCGTTACACAACTAAATTTCTCTGCCAGAAATCACACCCTTTCCCACTTATACATGAATTGTCTGTCAGGTTGGTGAGCATCAGAGAAATGGACCCTCAGGAGAATCCTTTGAGACTTCTCATGTTTACTTTTCAACTTGGCTTGAAGCTCTTGCAGCATCAGCTACACCAATCAACAGTAGCCTGAACCAGGCGGACTATTCTCATTCAACACCACCTGGATTGCCAGAGATGGCAATTCCAAAATTTCATGGCTACGTGTTCCCTTGCAGGGCACACTTCATCCAGCTAGGCACAGGAGAGACCCCACATCGCTGGTGGGTGTACTTTCATTCCATATAGTGGTGGCACACCTTAATAATGAAAGTTTGGGAGGATGAACAGTGGCTGAAAAACTTCCGAATGACCAGAGCCACCTTTTCCTGGTTGGACGACTCACCGCAGCCAAGGCGTGAGTGGCAAGGGACCTTGATGAGGGATCCCATCCCAGTCGAGGAGCATGTGATGACTGCTGTTTGATGGCTGGCCAACAGAACAAGCTACAGAGTCATCAGGAATCTTTTTGGAATAGCAAGGTCTAGCATTGCTGGCATCCTTGTAGAAGTCTGTCTGGCAATGGAGCTGGAGCTGCTCAGTCAAACTGTTTATCTTGGACCACCGGGAAGGGTGAGCATGCCGTCAAATGATTAAGTGCAGTGTTGTTTCCTAATGCCATCTCTTCCCCCTTTCAGAAACTGCTCGAGGGAGCTGCCATTCTGTGGTTCTGAGGACAGAGACTGAAATACTTGCCAGTGTTTGCATTGGAGGGGGCTGTGAGCCATTGCTTTAAAGTTACCAATGTTTGCAGGGGGGTGCAACGCATTGCTTACTCATTGTATAGGCTACTCTAAGAGCTCATCGTCTGACATTTCTGTCCACCAGGCAATGAACAGCTTTGCCACTTTGGGGTTCCCCCACTGCGTTGGTGCCATGGTCAGGTGCTACATTCCCATAAGGGTCCTGACCCAGAAGACAGAGGAATACATCAGCATGAAGGGTTTCTACTCCATGCTGCTGCAGGGGACAGTTGATCACCGAGGCAGATTTATTGACACCTACATCAGTCATACTGGCAAAAATCATGATGGCCATGTATTCCAATGCTCTCCAATTTGTAAAGCCATAGACATGGGAGTCTATGTGCCCGTCAACCCGACAGTGACAATTGCGGGCATCCAGGTATCACCACTCATAATTGTGGATGCAGCCTTTCCCCTAAGAAGGTGGCTTATATCTCCATACACTGGGGCCCTGAACTGGGAGCAAGCCACCTTCAACAGGATTCACAGTTGGGCAAGAAATGCAGTGGAGTGTGCCTTTGGAAGGCTGAAGGTGCAGTGGCATTGCCTTGGATCAAAGCTGCCTGTGCAAGAGGAGAACCTCTTGCCTGTAATATCAGCCTGTGCAATTTCACACAATATTTGTGAAGAGAGGGGACACAGAGTGACTGTGATGCCTGGGAACACACCCACCACTACAGTCCCAGAGCACTGTGAGCCATCTAGGTAAGCGGATGAAAGTCACCTGAAAGAGGGGAAGGCTGTGCACTCTGCACTAACAAGATGGCTGCCTTGGCAACGTAGGTGCTGAATGGTTGGTTTCCAGAACGACATACCTTTCCACAGCCACCGCCAGTTCTGCTTGTGCACTTTGATTGTTTCCCCCCTTTTTGCCTGCTTTAAATGAAAAGAAAATCTGTTCTGTGTTCCCTCCTGTACATTTGCACTCCGTTACAAGCACTGTTCAATTGTCTGGTTGAAAAATTCCACTGTTACTTGAGTTTCTCAGTTGTTCAATAAAGTTCAATAAATTTTTGCAATAGGTTCCCTAATGTTTATTACAAATAGAACACATTTTGAGTCCAGTGGCACCTTTAAGACCAACAAAATTTTAATTGAGGTATGTGCTTTCATGTGCATGCACACTTTCTCAGATCCATCTGAGATGTATCTGAGGAAATGCATGTACACATGAGACTCAAAATTTGTTCTGCTGCTTCAGACCAACATGGCTGCCCCCCTGGATTTCTTACAGATAAGATAATTTTCCAGTGAATTAAACCATTCAGAACATTTATTAAAGACTACATGAAGGTTGTTTTTCAATGCAGAACCCTCCCCTCTAGGAATGCATGCCTCTCATGGGGGGACTGGGGATCCCCCCGAAATTACAGTTCCTCACCAGACTACAGAGATCAGTTCATTGTGCTTGCTGAAGTCCCCATCCTCCTTTAGATCCGTCAACAAATCTCTGGGATCTGTCAACCCTGTCCACTGCTAGTGGCTGGGGGGTGGGGTGGGCTTCCTTTGCCTTAACTTGTGAAGCCTTTTGACACCAAACTCTTTCACTTTTAGCCGGCTTACTTCCCATGCATCTCCATGGGCCTAATCAGGCATGTGCACAAGTCATCTATTCAGGACATGTCCAGGAAATGGTGTCACCAAGAAAAGGTGTGTACTGAATGGATAAGGAGGTAGCGCTCCTGCTGAAACTCCGCTACAATAAAGGGGCCGGAGACAGGGTCATTTCCAGCACCCATATGGAGACCCTGTCAGTTTTCAAGGCTGTCATTGATAGCCTAGCAAAGGTAGGTTTTTGACAGATGGCAGAACAATGACAAGCAAAGTTCAAGCAGTAGAAGGCTGCCTTCTTTGAGGCTTTGGAAGGCCAGGGGGCTTCCCCCTGTTGGAGACAGACCTCCCCCCAGTTTAATTCCCCCCAGAGACTGTTGGAGCAGGGGGAAAGACCCAGGTAGAGAGAGCACTGCCCATCAAGTAAGTAATTTTTTCCACCACCCCCACCCCATGTGATGAACACTCTCTGCTGCGCACACAGGAGTCCTCAATGTCCCTTGCTGGCTTTTTGAATAGGGATCGGTCTTCCAAAAAGGAAGCAAGGAAGAAGAGTGGCAAGATCTGTTTCTGCTGATGACTCCTCTCCTGATGGTGGGCCAGAATCTGAAATCTCAGGTGAGACTGTCCTCTGCTTTGCCTGATGTAGCTATGGGAAAGGTGTCCCCCCCCCCCCCAAAAAGCTTAGTGACATTCCAAGCTTGGAGAGCCAGTTTGGTGTAGTGGTTAAGTGTGCGGACTCTAATCTGGGAGAACCGGGTTTGATTCCCCACTCCTCCACTTGCACCTGGCTGGATGACTTTGGGCAAGCCATAGCTCTGTACCAGCTGTTCCCTCAAGGACAGCTTGGGAAAGAGCTCTCTTAGCCCCACCTACCTCACAGGGTTTCTGTTGTGGGGAGGGGAAGGGAAAAGGAGTTTGTAAGCCGCTCTGAGACTCCTTTGGGGAATGGAGGGCGGGGTATAAATCCAATCTCTTCTTCTTCTTCTTCTTCTTGCTTGTCTGTGTCTTACCCCAGTAATCTTTTTATGGTTCTGACCATCTCTGGGTCATTTTGCTATGCCAGTTCATTGATGGACACCAGACCAGAGCAGAACCATGGATGGGCTGGGAACATCTGAGCTTCCCATGCTCCAGTCCTGATCCAAATCTAACCTCTCCATTTTGGTTACTATCCCGATTTTTTAAAAAAGACCTGATGGAAGATTCATTCCCAGAGCTCTCATTTAGTTTGCTCTATAGCATGACTTCAAAGCACACTTGCCGGAGAAGAGAGAGCAGTTTACGACACCCATTCACATGGGGAGGGGAGGAGGATTGGATTGACTTTGGAAGTTTTCAAACAGAGGCTTGATGGCCATCTGGAAGCAATGCTGATTCTGTGAACTTAAGCAGATCATGAGAGGGAGGGTAGGAAAGGGGTTGCCTCAGTGCTTAGTTCTTGTGGCCCCTTCTTACACACCCAGGGAAATGCTGATCACCACTTTGGGGTCAGGAAGCAATTTTTCTCTAGGCCAGGTTGGCTAGGGATCCTGCAGGGTCCTCCCCAGGGCCTGGGAAGAAAAAAGGTGCAAGGGATAGTGTTGGCCAGCAAGGCCCTTCTAGTGCTCTTATGGATTGTAATATTCATAAGCTTGAACTTATGTTGCTATGCTGTAAGGACTACAGGCATTCTCCATTGCTGGGAGAAGCTCCAGTCTAGTCCTGGGGGCTGGCAACCTCTATAGTTCACAAAGACAGAGACAAAGACTCCTTCTGCCATGAGGTTTCTTTCTGTCACACCATGCTGGTCAACCCCTGCCCCCTCCTGCATACCTGCACGGATTATGCTAAACGAGGGTACCTGGCAACTAATGGTCAGGCCATCAGCCAGCCAGCTAGGGCCATCAACGGACAATAGAGGTGATCCAGTGACTCATTGCAGAAGTGTCCAGGTGTCGGTTCCTGTTTAGTTTCAGTTTCACAATATTGACCACTCCCCAGCCTCTCCTCCTTTGTTTACCTTTAACCCATGGTAGGGTCAGAAAGGGACGGACCGCCTAGTAAGTGTGTTAGTGGGATGTGGTTAGCACTGCCCACCCTCAAGACCACCTAATAAAAGACCCTGCACAGCAGGCAATCGGTCTCTTGAGCCATCACCCTCTATCTGCTTTGCCACCCCTTATGTCCAGCTTCCTATCCAAATACCCTTGTCTCCATCTTTAACCTCTGAATCGCAACCAGAGAAACCACGTGGTCTTGCTGGTTCAAGCCACGTGCCCCATTTTTCTATTTTTCTCTCCCCATCCAATTCTTCCTTCGAGCGGACAACTCCTCTTCAGGACAGGTACAGTATTACCCAAACAGTGTTTCCTGCAAATTGCAACTGTGCTTTATCTAACTAAATTTCTTAGGCTCTGTGTGCATGTGTGTGTGATTCTGTTTTTGTGTGATTGACTACATTATTCAGTAAACAGCATTTAATTTGCCATCTGCCTCATGTGCCTTCTTCATGTAGAACTCTCGGGAGGGGTGGGACCCTGGTATAGTTGGCTGTAACCTGGTATTTTGCCAATTGCTCATCCTAAACTAAAGCAATTTGGCTAACAATGGTGTGACATCATTTATAGCCCACCCACTGGCAACCCTAGGTGGAGTTGGCAAAAATTGCTACTCCTTCCATCTGCAGAAGAAGTTCTCTGTGGGATCCAAGCTATAGAATACAATCGTCCATGTCTCAGTAGAATTCAGTGATGATGTTGACAAGAATGTTAATCCACTGATGTAGCACTGTAAATATAATTAGTTCCTGGGAAGTAACTTACAAGTGTAAATAAGCTGCCCTAAATTCTGTGAAATCTCATGACAAAGCCTTGTATTCTTTACAAAGAGCAGCCTCCAGGGACCTGATCCCTCCATTTGTAAACAAGCACACCTTAAGTGGAGTGGGGATGGGGGGGGAAAAAACCCTTTGTGGACTCCTCTGTCAATATTTAATAAAGACCTAACCAGCCCACCCTCTTAAATAAATCTCTGCATTATTAGCCCTGAAGAATAGAATGGGAAAACTCTTTCTTTACGAAGTATTTACCAGAACTGTTTGTGCATAACAAATACTACATAAACACTAAAATGTGGAGAATGACATCCAGGACTTCATCAAGGAATGCTTTCCAAAAAGTCTTTAAGAACACATTCTTATATTATCAGCGTGACAAAAATTATGACATGGCTGCTGCTGCGATGCTGCTCCTTCCTTCACCACCAGGTCATGTGCAGAACTTTTACATGGTTCCTCCCCTAAAGGACTTAGAGACCAACCACTACATAATTTCCTCCCATATTACCCACAGATTCTTTGACATTACTTGGACAATGGCAGCTCTCCATAATGCAAGAACCTATGTAGGGCAAAGAACTGTCTATATATTATTGAAGAACATAGTTACAGAATTATGGATGGTACCCTTTGGACTACAAGTGAGGGAGCATTTTAGTACATCCCCATATAAAAAGGGGGAGGGGGAACCCAACTATTGTACCACCACCTGTATTTCCCACAAGGGAAAATGGCAACCAGTGCAGAGCTTTGTCCCATCCCAAGACACACTGGTGTGAAGGAGGATTTCTCCTTCAAACCACTCCCCATACCAAAGAGCACTGGTATTGATTGTGTTGGCCTTGTGAGGGACACTGAGGAGAGCTTGGCTGTTTGTCTGGTGTACCGTCTGCCTAGAATACCAGCTGATGGCCATCTAGACTCTGTTTTAAAACCTCCACAGAAGGAGAACCCACCACCTCTCGAGGAAGCCTGTTCCACAGAGGAACAAATCTGTCAGGAACTTCTTCCTAATGTTTAGCTGAAAACTCTTGATTTAATTTCAACCTGTTGGTTCTGGTCCAACCTTCTGAGGCAACAGAAAACAACTCTGTACCATCCTCTATATGACAGCCCTTCATGTACTTGAAGATGGTTATCATGTCACTTCTCAGTCGTCTCCTCTCCAGGCTAAACACACCCAGCTCCTTCAACCTTTCCTCATAGGACTTGGTCTCCAGACCCCTCACCATCTTTATTGTCCTCCTCTGGACACGTTCCAGCTTGTCTTTATCCTTCTTAAAATGTGGTGCCCAAAACTGAACACAATGCTCTAGGTGAGGTCTAACCAGAGCAGAGTAAAGTGATACCATCACTTTGTGTGATCTGTAACCAGGGCTATTTTTGGGCAGGAATGGAGTTCCGGCTGGCTTCTGAGTTGGCCATACCTACAGCTTCCCCCCGGGTTCCCCAGGTGCCTTGCAAGCCACGGGGTGCCTGGGGAAACCAAGCTGATCCAGGGATGGAAGGCAGTTTAAATTGCCTTGCCTCCTCAAGTTCCCCAGGACCCCACAGCTGCGGTGTCCCTGGGGAAGCCAATCCAGAAACTGCCTTCCTTCCCTTGGGTTCCTCATACGCCCCCGCAAGCCGTGGGGCACCTGGGGAAGCCAATCCTGGGAGGGAGCTGGGCTGTCAGGGGTGTGGCCTAATATGCTAATGCATTTCTGCTGTTGGGTGTGGCCTACTATACTAATGAGTTCCTGCTGGGCTTTTTCTACAAAAAGAGCCCTGTCTGTAACTATACTTCTGTTGATGCAGCCCAAAATGGCATTTGCCTTTTTAGATAGGGCATCACACTGCTGACTCATGTTCAGTGTATGGTCTACTAAGACCCCTAGATCTTTTTTGCACTTACTACTGTCAAGACAAGTCACCCCCATCCTATAATTGTGCATTTGATTTTTCCCTCCAAAATGCAGAACGTTACATTTATCCCCATTGAAATTCATTTCATTTGTTTTAGCCCAGTTTTCCAGCCTCTCAAGATCATTCTGTATCCTGACACTGTCTTCTATTATTTATTTATTTATTTATTCCCATTTATTAATCACCTCTCCCCACAATTGTGGAGCTCTAGGCAATGCACAAAATTCTAAAAGCATACAGTAAATAAAAGCAAGTGGCAAAGTTTTGTAGCTTCCTCAAATATCTGGTATGTGAGGGCTTGACACATTCAGGGGGGAGTAAGGAATAAGGGTCCAAGTATTTGCTATCCCTCCCAATTTAGGCCCAATTTACACCTCCCCTCTGAAGTAGTTTGACTGCTGTCTTTTCCCAAGCTCATTTCACGCTGGTTTCAAATTTCACTCCGGGGGGTCTGAAGAGTACTAAGCAACAGCATTTGTTTAAAGCAGTATAATGCTAGCTTGACCACAGGAAGGCAATTAACGAATGTAAACAATAATTTATAAACTAGAACAAGTATGGTTTGAAACTAGACACAGGTATACACAGGTTTTTTTGAAACTAGAATGATTCTTGCGAGAAAGTCAGATGTAAATTTGACCTTAGTATCACCTGCAAATTTCATAAGCATTCCCTCTATTCCTTCATCCAAATAGTGTATGAAGATTTTGGACAAAACAGGTCCAAGGACAGATCCTTGAGGCACTCCACTTGTCACTCCTCTCCAAGTGGGTGAGGAACCATTCACAAGCACTCCTTAGGTGTGATCTGTCAACCAGTTACAGACATAGGATCCAAACCACATTTTACCAATTTGACAACAAGAATATTATGTGGAACTGTCTCAAAAGCCTTACTGAAATCCAGGTATACTATGTCTACAGCATTCGCCTGATCCAGCAAGGTAGTAACTTTCTCCAAAAAAGAGATAAAGTTAGTCTGACATGACTTGTTCTTGAGAAACTCATGCTGGCTCTTAGAAATCACAGCCATCCTTTCTACATGCTCAAGGACTAACTGATGATTTGATCTAAAACCTTTCTAGGTATTGATGTCAAGTTGACTGGTAGGATCTAACTGGTAGGATTTTTTTTCAGTAGCCTATAGAATTTGTAGAGAAATTTTATGTACAGATTTTAACTAATTGTTGCCAATAGATTGGATCAATTTTATTTTCTAATGATTTAATTGTAAAGCTTTTCTTCCTGACTTATACTGGTCATTGACCAAATAAAGGAATTGATTGATCTCTGCACAGTGCACTTTTGATATGACAACCTGGCTGTGGTTAACATCATTAATTCCCTTTCATCCACGTCAACATAAGTTATGAGACTGATGAGGGCTTTCATTCTGCACTGCCGTTGGCTTAACATATTGTTTTTAGCAAAGCATATGACTGGGGTGAATAATGGGGTGGCTGATGCTCACTCTTATAAACAGATGAAGAGGCTCTGTCTGCTGGCTGCAGAAGCCAACCAACATTTGCAAAAATGCCTCTGGAACTATGGCTGATTGGCAGGACCGGTGCTTCCATAAGGTGGGGTTAGGCAGTGGCCTAGGGGCGCCAACGTAGAAGAATGCCACCCTGCTGGCCTGCTGCCCCGCTCCTTGCCAAAAGCCCTGCTCCACTCGCCCTTGGCCTGCCATCCTGCTGAGGCCGTTATTGTAATGCCATTGGTGCCCTTTTCTCACTTGGCACTGTGAGGCAGGAGAGGTGGCCAGCCACGTGAGCCAGCATGTGAGGTGGGATGTGCACATGTGCAAGGGGGCACACGTGCAGTGGGTGGGCCTGGTGGGGTCCACCTAGTTAAGTTCCAGCCAGGGGCAGGAGCTTCCTCCTTCCTCGCACTCTCATTCCCCTGCTGGCGGGCAGGCTGAGATGACCTGCCTGGCTTCATTGTGTGTGTGGGGGGGGGCCACTGCAAGCAAACGACTGCCACATGGTCGTTCGCACATGGCCAGAATCTACCTGAGCTTTGGCCAGGTAGAACAATAGCCAGTCAGATCCTAAACGACCACCAATCACGAGTCTAGGTTTTCCCCTGGCAACCTATAAACTGACTTAAGGTCCTATCAGGACAGTTGGGCAGGGTTGGGGGATTATCTCCAACCAGCATAAAAGAGGGCTCTGAGCCCAGGTTTGCTATGTTCCATCTTGACCTGAAATAAACTACCATATTGATTTCACTGTTACCGGCCTCCCGACTCCAGGACTTTTCAGTGGCGATGAAGGTGGGATCCCAATGAGAGACTCATCAGCCAAACCAAGCAGTGGAGCACCGAGCACCAATCCGCCGGCACCAGGCTTTATTGAGCCCCAGCGCCCTGAAGGACCACTGCTTGTCCCCGAGGACCTCGCTCACAGTGCCACTCCTGCTTCAGTAATTATGGCTGCCACCGTGGGACAAATCCCTCCCTTTGACCCTTCCAAACCCGAGACCTGGGACACCTGGTCCAGGCAACTCGGGTTTCTCCTGACTGTGCATGGGGTTACTGAGGCCGAGATAAAGCGGGCCTGGCTCCTGGGTCACTGCGGCATCCAAACCATGCACCTAGCCCAGAGCCTCATCTCGCCCCGAGACCTGCTGGATGTCACCTACGATGACCTGATCAAGCAGCTTGGGGACTACTTCGTGCCAAAGCGATCCATGCTGGCGCTCCGTGTCCAGTTCCTTGAGAGGACCCAGCAACCGGGTGAGAATGCTGCCGCGTTCCTCGCCAACCTCCGCTGGATGGCAGTCGGATGTGAGTACTGGCATGTGTAGTACCATTTACTGGACAGTTTTGTGGTGGGGGTGCGAGAAGCCAAGCTCCGGCGGTGGCTGATCATGCTCACAGAGCCTACCCTCGAGAAGGTGTTGCTGACTGCAGTCGCGTTCGAGGCAACCCAAAAAGACAAAACAGCCACCCACTCACACAGCACCACAGTCTCAGAATCAGATGGTTCGGAGGAAGAGGATGTCCACCAGTTGCAGCCTCGCTCCCACCCAGGTGTGTCCCGTCCTTCTGGTTCCTGTTCCCATTTTGATGAGTCCTTGCCAGTGATCCTGGCGTGCAACGTGTCTCTGTATGGGGTAGGGGCAGTCCTGGGCCATCAGCTCCCCAATGGGTGGGAGGTGCCAGTGGCTTACTACTCCTGGACATTGTTGTCGGTGGAGCAGAACTATGCCCAGATCGACAAAGAAGCCCTGGCTATCATCGCGGGAGTCAAAAAATTTCACGACTACCTGTATGGTCGGGCGTTCACCATGGCCATGGACCACAAGCCACTCCTGGGTCTGCTCGCTCCTCACCGCCGGACCCCACATATGCTGTCCCCATGGGTCCTGCAGTGGTCGATTTCCCTTTCAGGTTACCAGTACTCTCTGGTGCACCACCCCGGTAAGGCCATGGGCCATGCCAACGCCGTCAGCTGCCTCCCGCTGCCTTCCTGCAACCCGGACCCGGTGCCAGCGTTCGACATTGCGCTCATCGAGGACCTCCCAGACCGGCCTGTACAGGTATCCGATGTGGCCCGCCGCACAGCCAGGGACCGAGTCCTCTCCCAGGTCTCAGACTGGGTGGGGAGGGGGTGGCCCAACCATCCGGGCCCTGACTTCACCGCATACACAGCAAGGCGGCACGAACTGTCCACCCACAAGGGGTGCTTGCTATGGGGGACGAGGGTGGTCATTCCGGGGCCGCTCCGCTCCAAGGTCCTAGCTGCCCTCCGTGAGGCCCATCCTGGAATCGTCTGGATGAAAGCCCTGGCCCACAGCGATGTGTGGTGGCCAGGCATGGACAAGGAGATTGAGGACCAGGTGCTCCAGTGCAGCAAATGCCAGGAGTCATGCCCCGATCCTCTTCACACACCCCTCCGGCCCTGGGAGTCGACAACAAGCCCTGGTCTCGACTCCACCTGGACTTTGCAGGGCCGGTCCAGGGCCAGTTGTTTTTTATAGTTTTTTTTATAGTTTTTGTATAGTTGTAGACAAGGAGCTGGCAGGGCAGACAGGGAGATGCTGCGGGGCTGGCCAGAGGCTTCTTCTCTTGGTGGGGGCTGTGGCGTCTCACGTGCACCCCTGGTCTTTTAGCAAAGCCAGCCAAGCCCTGCCCTGGATGGGCCAGCTGAGCTTGAGCTTGACAGCTCTCCAAAGCTCAGCAGGGTCGCTCCCAGCCAGGACTTGGGGCGGGGGAGGGGAGAGCTAGAGAGACCATGCCAGAGGGAAATGCAGTCCTGTGTAAGACCAACAGCCTTGTATTCCAGCTGTAAGTTTTTATTTGCTTGCACACCTCTTCAGAGAGGGAGGGAATGCTAGAGAGATCACGCCAGAGAGAAAGGCTGTTCTGTGTAAGACCTTTTATTTCAGCTGAAAGTTTTTGTTGCTCACATCTTTGGGGGGGGGGGGAGCTAAAGAGAAAACTGGTTATCCGGGGGCAGGGAGGGCACAAGTAGCTAGCCTTGCCTAGGGTGCAAAAAAGCCTGGCACCGGCTCTGCTGATTGGAGAGCTGAGGCCTGCTGAGTGATAGGCCTTGACATAGCCCCCAGCACCAGGAGGGCTTATGAGCATGCGGTGTGGCAGTTCAAGGAGTTTAGGTCAGAGGCAGGGTATTGTGTGACATGTCCCCTGCCAGTGGAGCACTTGCTCCATTATTGTGTTGCCTTAAAAGGTAAGAGATTGGCCATGCAGTCTATTAGAGGCCACCTTTCGGTGCTGGCCTTTGCCAGTAAGGCTTTGACTTTAAGGAGGACACCAGCAACTTCCAATTGTGGAAGATGCTGGAGGGGTGGATGCGAGACTCAGACCAGTGGAAGGATGTCAGGCAGGAGGTTTGCATGTCTGCATTTGAGGGTTGCCTCTTTCATGCAGCAGCATTGGTAGTGTTCTTTGGGGCCCACAGAGTTTGCTCAGTTACAGAACAACATGTCGGGCCATGCTTTGCTAGCCAAGGATTTGAAGCTAGACATGGAAAAGGCTTACATCATGGTCTGGCATTCTGAGATGGACCAGCATCTTAGAAGAGGGACTGTGATTACATTGGGTCCTTGTTCAGATCAGGAATTGTGCCTAGGGTTGCCAGCCTCCAGGTGGGGCCTGGGGATCTCCCGCCTTTACAACTGATCTCCAGCTGACAGAGATCAGCTCCCCTGGAGAAAATGGCTGCTTTGGAGGGTGGACTCTATGGCATTGTACCATGCTGAGGCCCCTCCCCTCCCCAAACCCCACCTTCTCCTGGCTCCACCCCCAAAGTCCCCAGGTATTTTCCAACCTGGACTTGGCAACCCTAATTGTGCCCCATCTCTACCCTGGTCAGCTATTTGGCAGCTCGGGATCCGGGGGATGGTTTCTTGTTTTGTCACTTGGACAGCAGTCCATTGACAAAGCATCAATTTTGGGCTTAGCCAAGCTGGGGTTTTCCAGGGTAATGTTGGGTACACACTCCTTTCGGATTGGTGCGGCCTCCATGGCCACTGCCCTGGGCTACTTGGCTACTGAAATGCAGCAGTTGGTTTATAAGTCCTATGTTTGGCCTCTAATTGGCGCTTGAGTTGTTGGCTTGTGTTAACTGTTGTTTCTTTGGGCGAACTTTATGGTACATTTGGCCCAATACCAGATTGTTGTCCCCAGACTCCCTTGACAGGCCCACGACACTTCCAAGTGACATCAGCACGTTGGGACAGGCACTTCCAGTTTTACAGAAAGTGGCCTGAAAATGTCATTTGAGGGTGGAATTTCCCCCCACTGGCCAGTTGACTTTTCCTGGAGGTCTCCCAGAAGTGGTGCAGGAGCCCCCCGTCAACCAGGTGAGCACACCTGGCAACCCTTGGCAGGGGTGTTTTTTCACCTACCCTGCTCTGTTGTTCAGTGGATTGTGGAATTGGCACAGGGTGGCGCCATTTAAATAGGCTGGTCGCTTTTAAGTTGGCAGGATTGTGCTGGGTGGTTGATATGCGGCTAGGGGAGCACCAATTAGCACCTCCGTTTGGGGGGCTAGGGGCCTGGCAGGATCAGCCTTTGGGTTGAGTGACCTGGGGTGAGAAATGCAGGTTGTCTTTTGGGGACTACCTGGAGTGATCCTCCATTTAAGCTGTGCGCCTTGGTGTGTGGAGCTCCAGGGGAAAGCCCGCTTGCTGTGCTGACTGGATGTGAATCACATCGAGTTGGCTCGGGCCAGGGGCAGAGAGCTCACCCATTATGTGGCAAGGGAGGAGTCAGGAGTGACCCCTGGCCTTGACTGTGCTGCAGCTTAGTTTGGCCCTTGCCATTCAAAACAGTTTAAATGTTAAATAAAGTCGACCTTAGATTTATCCAAACTATTTGTGTCTGACTCTTTATTCCAAATTGGGGGGGGGGGGGACGACTTTGTGATTACACCATGCATTGGTTGCAGACGGCACTAGACAGGCATTTGGGCACACCATGATTCCCTCAGCAAGCAATGCTTCTGAATTCAAGTGTCACTTGCTAATTGTTATTCTGTGATTAAGCTTCTCTCCATTTGAAAACATGTAACATAAAGCACCTTCAACATGCCAGTGTGATTAGAGAGCTGAACTACTGCTGCAGACATTCAGTGTTCAAATCTTTCCTCAACCATAAATCGCACCAGGTGACCTTGTGCCAGACACGGTCTCTCAGCCTGGCCTACCTTACAGGATTGTTGTAAGGATATAACAGAGGAAAACAGAACTATGTAAACTGCAGTGTCTTTGAAGGTATAGTGAGATAAACATGTACTTGGTAGCTGAAAAGGGATAGGGAAAGTCAAAAGTGTAATGTATGTAATGGCGGTGGCTAGGCCCTGAGCTTGGGGCCAGAGAACAATAGTACTCTAGGATCCTGATTGTCCCCCTATCAGAGGCTTAGGATATTCAAATAGTCCTATGATAGCCTCTGGTGGGAAACTTATCCAATTACCTTGTTTGGGCGAGGTCAGGGGTGAGGCTTACCTGTGCATATAAGCAGGGCTCCTGACCTCCGTCCCTCAAGCCTCATCTGATCCTGCTCAATAAAATGTATGCTGATTTCCCTGCAACCAGACTCCACTTCCAGTACTTTTCAAAAAGGAAAGTAGATTTTGCATTAAGAGGTGCAGGTTTTTCAAAGGCCATCAATAGTTTTCTTCTGCTGTTGCTTGTGTTCAGAGAACCTGGTTTGGATATATGAATTGTGGAGTTGATTGTGGTTTCTTAATGTATGTGAAACAGCAAAGAAAGGGGTCTTTTATTTTAATCCCAATATTTTACTCTAGCTAGTGCCCTGATTCTGGGGAGATCATTTTACTGAGGAGAGATCTCTGTGTCAAAGACAAAAGCCTCTGGTAGTTCTCTTCAGGAAACTCAATAGGAATAAGCCAAGTCAACCCAGAATATCATGCAAACAAAACTGCATTCCCCTGGGACAATTTAAAGCTGATCTTGGAGCTGTAAAAAGCTGACCAGAGATGGCCCAAGCTACAGAGCCCGTGTAATTGATGTCTCGTCGTCTTCTGGCAGCTCAATGTAGAATATGCAAACAGACTGTGAGGTTATCCCTAAAGTAAAGAGTGGTTTCTTTCTTTCTTTCTTTCTTTCTCTTTCCCCTTTTTCAGGTTTTGATGGTTTTGCTAATGAAAGAGAAGTCTGGCAGGATCAGAAGCAACCTCAATTTGTTATTCCTGCCAAGAACTGGACAGACAGCCACAATCTTAGTGGGATTCCCCCCCCCCCCCCCCCCCCATTATGCTCTTCCTAGATAGCTCTCTGGAGATGAGACACAATCCAGCCTTCCTGCCATGATAGCTAAGCAAAGGGCCCAGTAAAAGCTGCAGAAAGGAATGAGTCCTTCCAAGGTTAATTTGCTCCTGAACGCCTTGGAATTTCAGTCTCTAAAATACAGTATTTTGTAAATGTGCCTGAAGGTTACGCGACATCCTGTTTGGTGTAGTGGTTAGGAGCGTGGACTCTAATCTGGGAGAACGGGGTTTGATTCCCTACTCCTCCACATGCAACTGCTGGTGTGACCTTGGGTCAGTCACAAGTTATTTCAGAGCTGTTCTCTCAAGAGCAGTTCTCAAAGAGCTCTCTCAGCCCCTCCTACCTCATAGGGTGTCTGTTTTAGGGGGAGGGGAGGGGGAGGGAAAGTAGATTTTAAGCCGAACTCTGAGACTCCTTTGGGTAGTGAAAGGCAGGGTATAAATCTGGAATGTACTGGAGTCAGGAGGCGAGTTGTAGGATGATCATAGCAAAGACTTTATTAAGTGAATCAGCATGTTCAGGAGATGGTCAGATCAAGCATGCTGCCAGGGCTCCAGGGCCCTCCTTATATGCCGGCCGGAGCCACACCTCTGGCCGCACCCAAAATACCTGATAGGGGCTTAGCATATGCGCATAGTTCTGATAGGGCCTTAAGTCTTAAGTTGTAGTTCATAGGTCCCCCGCGGGAGACCTAGGCTGGCTATTGGTGGTCGTTTTGGATCCGACTGTCTATTGTTCTACCTGGCTGAAGCTCAGGTAGAATCGGGCCATGTGCTCTGACCGCATGGCGGTCGCCATTTCGTGACTAGTACACAACAAAATCCAATCTCCAAGTGGGCTTTGAGTCACTCTGTAAAGAGTTCTTGCCTCTATTCATGCTAACGAGATCCAGGAAGAAAGATTAATAGCAGCCACATGGCACATAAATGTTAGGTTAGATACCAACTCAGGCTGAGCATGGACTGTGGAGCAACAGGAAGCAGCTTCCCTCTTGCTGCTAGTGTCCCATTAGCTCAGCAGTGATATCACGATACCTGGCAGGCAGCCCCTCTGCAGGGGGAAATATCTTCCTTTAAATTTCAGCTGCTTCCCCAACCCCATTTGACACTAATGAGCCTGGCCAGCCCAAATCTCAAGCAGCTTCTGACCTGGTTTCATTCACAGGAGATGGCTTCTTGAAGGGATGCATAAACGTGTATATGGAATGTACTTTTTCAAGGTGCTCCTGGAAGGCAGAATAGCTGGCAACCACTTCAGTTTTTAGGATTGCCAACTCCAGTTTGGGAAATTCCTGAATATTTGGGAGTGGCGCCTTGGGAGGGGAGTGACCTTAGTGGGATACAATGCCCTAGAGACCTCCCTCCAAAGCAGCCATTTTCTCTGTAGTCTGAAGATCAGTAGTAATTCCAGGAGATTTCCAGGTCTCACGCTCTAGATTTAATACCAAAAGTGCCAGTATTGGGTATTTAACTGGATACCTCTCCTAGCAGCACCCAGAAGAGGTTTGTGCTAATGACAGTATCTGGTCACGCTGGATTTTGTTAGATACATTCTCGGCAAGGGGCCTGCATCATGCAGGCTTGCCCTACCCAGTTTCCTCTGCCACTTAGTGCCACCTCTAATAGCAGCAGCTGAATAATACTTTCAGTGCCACATTCTCAGACTCACATGCACCCATCCTGCCACTGAAACTGCATTGTGTTCCTTGCTCAAATCCTTTGTATTCAGTAGGGTTCCTAGCTCTGAGTTGGGAAATACCTAGAGGTTTTGGAGGTGGAGCCTGAGGTGGGAGGGGCTTGGGGAGGGCAGGGTCTTCAGTGAGTTATAATGCCATAGAGTCCCCCTTCTAGAGGGGCCATTTCCTCCAAGTGAACGGATCTCTGTTGCCTAGGAATAAGTTGTAATTCCAGAAGATCTCCAGCCACCACCTGGAGGTTGGCAACCCTAGCATTCTAGGAGGCAGACAATTCATCTCAATAAATTGAAAGGTCAGTTCTTGTCAGAACCTTCCTAGGTGTCAGTGGCCTAATACCTTGGAAATGTAGCTCTTTTTGCTGGGGGGGGGGGGGGAATCCAGCATTTCAGGGGCATTTCAGCATCAAAGTGTGCTTTTCCAAATATCTATATGGATACAGGTGATATGAAAGTATCTGATGATTTAAAGGTAAGCTAGGTTTGCAGTGGATCCATACAATTAAAGTTCTTTGTGCCACACAGTATCACTCTGATGCTCTGATCTTCATTAGAACTGCAAACATCTGCAGGAGATCGGCTTCACTTGACACTGAAGAGGACTACACTCTAAACCTGGGCCTCCAGCCACAGCGTATGTACATACACAGGACAAGGAAAGAACCTTTCGGTCTCTTCTGTTCTCAGTAGGTCCATGGGGGAAGGATAATATAGAAAGTCTCTGGGTAATGCTCCATTTCTATGAGATTTATCATCAGCACACCCTCATAAGTAAATGAGAGGACTCCTTCTCTGTACTTTCAACATAAAATATCTGCTTAGTGAAGAACCAGTCATAGCATCAGAAGAAATTGGCTCCAGTTTGTGGACGCTTGTGCCGGAATAAGATGTCTTTAAGGCGTCACCAAGACTTTTTGTTTTATTTTGACGTCCAGATACAGTCTGAAGAGTATGATTCTTATGCCACTGCAAAAAAAAAAAACCTCATGTGTAACATGAATAGCCTGGAAGACCTCTCCGTTAACCCTGTGCTGCTGGCTACAAGTCATTAGCAGATACAGCCAGAGCCTGCTTAGCTTTCTCTGGCTGCTAATGATGAAAAATCTGGAGAGGCCAAGCATGAGACCTGGAGATACTGCCAAGTTAAACATTGTCCAGGGGATGTCCTGACAATGCAAAGTAGCCGACACCATAAAACATACAGTTGTCGAGATTAACAGGAGAGGCTGCTTAGAGCCGCTGCGAAACTCAGCCAAAGGTTTCCAAAGGTGGTCTGAATCTAAATTTAAAATAAACAAAAACCCATCTGAAGGAGGAGCCCTCATTCAATGTAAATCATCTGAGGACACCGCTCAGCACAATCAGTTCACACACAGAGGGTTTGCAGTAACCTAAAGGGTCACTGAGCAGTTCTCACACCATTTGGCAGCAGGGATCGGGCATAACAAGACTCAGACTGGGAGGCCTGGAGGCCTGAGCCAGTTCCCAGTTGGCTGCACCACAAGGGCAGCTGCCTGGTCAGATGAAAGAACCACAGGATTGTTGTTTTTAAATGATATTTTAGCACTTCTGAATGCAGGGCTTTTTTTCTTGGGGAACGCATCGGAATGGAGTTCCGGAACCTCTTTGACAAAAATTATTTTAAAAAAGGTTTAAAAGTTTTCAATGGACAGACTGAAAACTTCATTTCCCTCTTGAGAGTTCCGGCACCTCTTTTTTAAAAAGAAACGAACAAAAAAAGCCTGTCCAAATGTATTATTAAATTATATACCATATTTTGTACATTTGCACGACGTACATAGTTTTTTTTTCCTTCCCCCCTCCCTTTGTTCCAACCCTTCTGTTTACTGTCCAGGGGCTGTCACAGACTCGGCCCCCCGGCCTTGTCTCAGGGACTCACCGAAGCTGTGGAGTCTAAGGAGACACCCCTGCTCACCTTTCAAGGCACAAAAGAAGCTGGAGACATCAAGGGCCAGGACAAGATGTGCAATCGCCAGGGAACCAGAGAGAGAAAGTGTCCGAGGCCGTCGTTGACAGAAGGGGCCAATCCGGGAGCAGTATGTGACAGGAGGGTTGAGGGGCAGGAAAGGGGAGAGAGCGACCGGCCCACCATCCTTGTTGCCTGTCCCAAGGCATCGGGGCAGGGAAGGGTGGTAGGGGCAGAAGGACTACCCCCCGCCTGACACTGAGGTAACAAATGGGGGGAGGAGCCAGGGGCAGGCTCTGGAATCAGGAGCCAGGTAGGCCCATTGGTTTCTCTCCTATGAGAAGGAACAGGGATTGGGTTAGGAGGCAGAAGCTGGGCTGGGGAAGCAGATCGACCGCCCAGGCAGAATGAGCCCACAATGCTATCCGTGCCCATCGGTTCCGGAAAGAAGAATCTCAAAGAGTCCAGGAGTGAGAGAGGAGCAACCAGGTAACTTTGAACCCCCTCTCCTCACAGTGTTCTGAGGTTGTGTGTCAGCTGTTTCTCAGAAGAAATCAAGCACTGGAGCAACCCAACCCTCCACCCTTGGACCTAGGGAAGTTGGGGTCTTACAGTTACCTTTCTCATGCAGGGCTGTGTATTTCTCCCCTTTTTTGGGTTGTACTGAAGCTCTGGGAGCCTCTATTGGTGTTTCCAAGGCTGGAGAATTCTGCCCTCCTGTCCCTTTGAAGTTTTTTGCACATTTTAATTAAGTGGGGATAGTCTGTCTAGAAATTTATCCATTCACAAACTGCCACCCACCACCATGAAGAGCATGAAAGTTCATGGAATGTTCATGCTGGTCACACTGCCACAAACTTCACTTTGCAAACCACAGACTGCCTAAAATTCGTGACAAACTTTAGTTTGTAAGCAGGGCCAGTGCCAGGCTTTTTTGCACCCCAGGCAAGGCTTGTGCCCCCCCTTCCCAGCTAACCAGTTTTCTCTCTAGCTCCCCCCCCCACCCCCAAAGACGTGTTCAAGCAAACAAAAACTTACAGCTGGAATACGAGGCTGTTGGTCTTACACAGGACTACACTTCTCTCTGGCATGGTCTCTCTATCTCTCCCCTCCCCCACCCCAAGTCCTGGCTGGGAGCACCCCTGCTAAGCTTCAGAAAGCCGTCAAACTCGGGCTTGGCTGGCCCATCCAGGGCAGGGCAGGGCTCGGCTGCCTTTGCTAAAAGACTGGGGGTGCGTGTGAGATGCCGTTGGACCCCCCAAGAGAAGAAGCCTCTGGCCATCCTCACAGGGGGAGCCAGCAGCTCCCTGTCCACCCCGCCAGCCGCTCAGCCAGGGAGGTGGGATGGCAGGCTGGCTCTGCTGGTGCTTAGGGGAGAGCGTGTGAGCTGTGGTGCTCGCAGGGGTCATTTCATAGAAAAAGAGGTGCAGGGGCTCATTAGCATAACTTATTTGCATATGCTACACCACCATCACTGGAAGAAAGGGGGGGGCAGCTACTAATCCAAGCCTCAGAAATACCACTATTCTGGGAGGATAGCTTCAGGGGGGGCTGCGGGGGAGGGGGGCTGGCACCAACTCCCAGAGCTGCGCTCCCCCAAGCTCCTGCTCGAAATGACCCCTGGGTGCTCGGCTCAGCCCAGCCGGCCAGGGGAGGGAGGAGAGGCCAAGGAGGGAGGCAGAGGCCCAGCCTCGCTTCGCTCACAATGCCCCCATGTGCACAATGTAGCCGGGCAGCTCGCTCAGCCCGCCCACCGGCTGGGAAAAGGAGAGTGTGAGGGAGGAGGGAGCCCCAGCCCCTGGCTGGAACTCAACTAGGTGGCCCCCACCAGGCCCTCCACTGCACGTACACCCCCTTGCACGCACACACATCCCACCTCGCATGCTGGCTGACGTGGCTGGCTGCCTCTCCTGCCTCACAGCACCGAGGAAAGGGCGCCAATAGGGTCACGACAATGGCCTCGGCAGGGTGGCAGGCCAAGGGCGAGCAGAGCAGGGCTTTTGGCAGGGGGCGGGGCAGCAGGCCAGCGCAGGTGGCGTTCTTCTATATTGGCACCCCTAGGCCTAACCCCGCCTTATGGAAGCACTGGCCCTGTTAAGCTGGTTCATGCCCATCCCTAGTGACAGGTGCTGTACTGTTTACTTTCACAGGATCCTTGAATTAATTGCTGTTAGTCTATCTGGAGATTTTAAAGCAAGCTGTGTACAGTTTGTGAATCTCAAATGTGTCAAACAGAAAGGGAAGTTCTCTAAAAGGCCAGCATGTGTACTTCTTTAACTTAAACAATTTAAGCCTCTCATTGGAGGTAAGGCAGATGGTTGAAATTATCTCAGTGGCTTCCAAGTTGTAAACATTTCACTAGAAAACATAGATGTGGTTTCTGGGTGCAGGGGGAAAAGAGCGACGTGTCCAACGGAAAGCCGAGATCCCAGAGAAGTGAGTGCTAGGAATGTCAAAGATGCTTGACCTCCCAATCAGCAAATAAGCACATTATAAACAACATGATTAATCACAGCTGCTCTGAAGAGAATGGGAACCCTTATGTTTGCTTAATGAAAGGCAAACGGGTTAGGCTGCGAATTTGTTTTGTGACCAAACACCCTTAAAATAATTTGTGGCGTTTATTAATAGTGCCTCCTAGCATACTTCAACAACACAACATTGTTCGAAAGGTACCATCCTCCACTGGATGTGGGAAAGGTGCTAGAAATGAAAGGGATAACTCACAAAGCAACGTTTGCTCCTAAACACCACACACAGCCAGAATAAAAAAAAATCGCATCAAGATTTCCCTGCAATTGACTCAATGAACAAGCCCAAGCGAGGAAGGGAAGTGGATTCCAGATCCAGTTCCTCATATGAAGCGGGTTTAGGCTTGCTCGCTCCTGACTGGGAAATACCTGGAGATTTGGGGGGGTGGAGCCTGAGAAGGGTGGGGGTTTGGAGAGGGGAGGGGCTTCATTGGGGCGTAATGCTATAGAATTCACCTTCCACATCAGCCATTTTCTCTGGGTGAACTGATGTCTCTCGTCTGAAGATCAGTTGTAATCCCAGGAGATCTCTAGCCACAAATTGGAGGTTGGCAACCCCAAGCAGAGTCTGCCATTGAAGGCATTTTATGCCATGAGGGGGTGCTACTTAGATATTCTACTTCAACTGCCCCCACCCCCCCGCAGCCCTTGTGGTCATCCCTTATTGCTATAATCTTACCAAATAATATGAAAGATTTAATGGGTTTAAATTAAGGGCAGGAAGGTACCTGCTGGATATTAGGAGAGCCAGTTGGGTGTAGTGGTTAGGAGTGCTGACTCTAATCTGGGAGAACTGGATTTGATTCCCCACTCCTCCACATGCAGCGGCTGGTGTGACGTCCTTGGGTCAGTCATAAGTTCTTTCCGAGCTGTTCTCTCAAGGGCAGTTCTCAAGAGAGCTCTCTCAGCCCCACCTACCTCACAGGGTGTCTGTTGTGGGGGAGGTGAAGGGAAAGGGATTGTAAGCCACTCTGAGACTCCTTCGGGTAGTGAAGGGCGGGGTATAAATCCAATCTCTTATCCTTCTCTCTAGGAAGAACTTTTTTACAGTAAGAGTAGTTCAGCCGTGGAATCAGCTGCTTAGGGAGGTGGTGAGCTCCCCCTCACTGGCAGTCTTTAAGCAACAGCTGGACAAACACTTGTCAGGCTGATCCTGCACGGAGCAGGGGGGTGGACTAGATGGCCTGTATGGCCCCTTCCAACTCTGTGATTCTATTTTTCTTCAGACACAAGCTCTTCTTTGCTTCCATATGACCAATCAGGCCAGTGCACACATTATATGGCAGAAAACCCGAGTTCGTCACCAAAGAGGCCAATTTTACATCCCTCTATGGTACGAAAACATCTGTTCATCACTTTCACATGTTCCATTCTCATATGCATGGGTGTCAACTACGGGGGGGCTCGAGGGCTCGAGCCTCCCCCGAAATTTCCCGGGGGGGCTCAGCCTCCCCTGGCAAAATGGAGTGCTCGCCGGTGGCAGCGCTGCTGCTCCTGCTCCTCATTCTGCTGCTGCTACCACCACCGGGCTCGAGGCGGCCAGCCAGCCAGCCGGCGAATCGTCGTCGTCGTCGTCCCTCTTCCACCTCACTCACGCTCACCGGGGGCCGGCCTGCCTGCCGCCTGCCTGCTCATCCAGTTGTCCTCTCAGTGCCGGTGCCGCCACAGCAGCCGTGCCGCCTCAGAGTCCCTCTGCTGGGGGGGGGGAGGGGGGATTTCTGAGGGAGAGTTTTTTTATTTGATTTTTTTTTTTAAGCAGCCACTCCTCACGAGGCGGCGGAGGGAGAAGGGGTGGTGTCGGGGAGACCACCTCAGGCACGTGTCTCTCTCTCGCTCGTTCTCCTTCGTCCCGGTGGCCAGTCAGCCGGCCAGCTGGGGCCGGGGGGGAGGGAGAGGAGCGGTGGGGACATAGTCCCGTGTGTGCGCGCGCACAAAGCGCGTGCGCACAAGAAAGCCCCCGCCCCCCCCCCCGGAGATTTGGAAACTCTACGCCCCTGCTCATATGCACACTTAAATCTTCTCAAGGAAGACAGAAATTTTGCCCAAAAGAAGTCTGCGCATGAAATAATCTAAAGAAAACTACTTCAACTGAGACAGTGTGTTTGGCCCTGATAAATCCATATTATGTCCAGCAAAGTCAGGCTCATTTTCCTAATCCCACATGCACAGAAGGAACTGATTAAGTTACCAGTTAAATCAGTGTGCACCAACAGGTTTCCTAGCAAAAAGGAGTCAAAGGGTGAGTCAGGAATACAGGAAGTGGAAAGCAATTGGACAACAGCATCTCCTTTATACTGAAGAATGCAGAAAGGTAATAGGAAAGCTTGCGTCATGCATAGTATAGAAAAGGTTTCCCTGGCTCGAAAGTCGAATCTGACTCTAGGGGGCGGTGTTCATCTCCATTTCCAAGCCAAAGAGCCAGCGCTGTCTGAAGACGTTTCCATGGTCATGTGGCTGGCATGACTAAATGCTGAGGCACACAGAATGCTGTTACCTTCCCACCGAAGCAGTACCTGTTTATCTACTTGCAATTTCTTGCTTTTGAACTACTAGGTTGGCAGGAAATGGGGGCAGAGATAGGAGCTCACTCCGTCACACAGCACTCGGGTCTCAAACCGCTGGCCTTCCGGTCTGCAGCTCAGCGCCTTAACCTCTGAGCCACCGCAGCCCCTTGTGTCATGCATGCAACCTACTAAAAGGTGTTTGCATGCAAAGTGTAGGTGTTTGGAAGTGTGACTAGTAATTTGCATTTGCTGCTTCTTCTTGCTTGTGCAAACTGCCTACAGAACAAGAACTAGGGAAGAGAAGGAATCCAGAACTATGTACCAAACTCTTCCAATTTGAGAAGGGTGAGTGTTGCCTTAACTGGATAGCCCAGGCAAGCCCAGTCTCATCAGATCTCAGAAGCTAAGCAGGGCCAGCCTAAAAGTATTTGGATAGGAGACCTCCAAAGAATACCAGGGTTGGGAGGCACAGGCAGGCTATCAAGCCACCTCTCTGAATGTCCTCAGTGCCCCAGTTAAAGTCACCAGAGGTTGCCATGACTTCCAGGCATGGGCGTGCGCGCACACACACAAATGCAAAAGTACCATCTAGAGAGAGAGAGAGAAAGGTGAGGGGTGAATGAAACGTTGCTCATGAGGCAGTTATTTCCACAAGCCTAGAGATGATAACTGAAGCAGGTGTGCGATCATATGTATCAGCTTCCAGTCACAATTTTCTTGGCTTGAACTTTTCTGTCTGCTTTTGCTATTTTCCTGACCAAACCAAACCATGGCTCTGACAAAGAGAAACCTACTCCACTGCTTGCTTCTACTGAGTCCATCTCTCTCCCTGTCATTTAGGGGATCTGTGTGGTCCCGGGGCAAAATTTCAGATCCCCACTGGGTTTTGTGCTGTTTGAGGATAATTGTTGCGAAGCACAGGAATACCCGCCTGCCTTTCCAGCAAAGTGTTGGGACACAGAACAGTTTATTAAACAGAGCAGCGGATGAGTGCTGTTGCAAGGAAGAAGCCCACACTTTATTTCAGAGGTACATTTATACCACATTACCTCATTGAAACTGCAAACTGTTTAAACTTGCAGCTGGATCCCCAGATTCCTTTCTTTTCCAAAACTCTATCTAACTCAGCATTAAATTGATTTATTGTCCTCCTCTACTGGCAGCGTTTCTGGCAGTTTACTCTCCCCTTCAACAGGAAGAAAAGCAGCCTGAAGATGGCTTGCCCACATCACCTCCACTTAGATTCCCTGTATGAGACACCTGGTCATACCACTCAATTAAATACAGACAGATGTTGATTTTTAACATACCTTCAGTCCCCTGGCTTGGCTTGCTGCTCAATAGCAAGGAATCAAGAACTCGGAAATAAAAACCCCAATTTGCATGAGCCTGCCCTGACCCTAGGATTGTATGTGTGTGTGTGAAATGCTAATCTCTCTCTCTCTCTCTCTCTCTCCCATCCCTCAAGAGATTTAGAAATTAGCTTACATTACCGTGCAGCAGAGAGAAAAAGTGATTTTCAGTGGTGAGAGGGAACAAAGCCTTAATGGCAAGGATGTAGACTTTCCAATTTCCGGGGAGGGGGGGCTGGGGCTGGGGCTGGGGCTGGGCCAGAGACATCACAGGCCATTGTCTCTGGGGGAGGCTCAGCACCTCCTGGAAAAGCTCCCCAGCCCCCCTGAAGTTGATGCCTATGCTTACTGGATACATGCAAATTTTCCCTCACATTTCTCTCTACACGTTTTCTCTACAGCAAATCCCTTAAGATCATCAGTTCCACCTAGGGCTGCCAAGTCAGCCCGGGGGGCGGGGGATCCCCCGCTATAGGGGTTCCTGATCCGCCGGCCGGCATTCGGCCGGCGGGGGGAACCCCGCCCCCGAAGTCGTCCAGCGTGGACGACTTCCCCAGCGTAGTGACGTCACCCGGAGGTGACGTCACCACGTTGGAGACGTTGCCAGGGCAACGCTCTGGCAATCGCCCCATTTGGCTCCCGGGCGGCTCTCGGGCAGTGAGGGACTCCCCCCCCCCGCCAATCGGTGAGTTTGACTTGGCAGCCCTAGTTCCACCCATTTTATTGATGGTGCATTGAGGAGAGGGGACGATACTTACCCAACCTGAGCATGACTATGAAGAAATGTCATTCAACTTCAGCACTTGAGCCACTCAGCCACAGTGGCAAAAAAAGACCTTGCTGATGACTAGGGATATGTTGTGGAGGGAAGGAGAGGGCCCCCAAGATAGTGAGTTTTGGCAAGAGAGCCTGTGTAACATTACACATCTGGACAAGGGAAATCTGTGTAAAAACTAGAGGAAAAAGGGGGGGGGGAGTCTAAAATAACAGATAACAGGTTTAATCTGAGAGACAGAAAAAAACAAATAAACAAAATGTTACAATAAGTATGAGACAAAGTGAGATATCATTTAGGTATATGCTGTCTCTCCAGAGAATTGCAGGAAGTAGCCCACAAAGTAGAAACAATACAGTAAAATAATTTTAATATATATATATATATTAAATATTAAAATAAAACAAGCCATAAAAATAAGCCAGGGCATAAAACATGATAAAATTATATTCCACAGCCTAAAATTTGTCTGCCTCCCTCTATTGGTGACTTTTGCCAGCAGGTGAGGGCTTTTTTGTTTCGTCTGGCATACCCCCAATAGCAGTTACTGACTCTCATTCTGGTGTTGTCTGTTTCTTTGCTTTTAATTGAATTAGTTTAAATTTTTTATGTTCATTGCCTTGTGGACTCTGATAGGGTGGAAAGGCAGCATGAAAATATTTTAGATACATAAATAAAATATATAAAGCAAGATAATGCCCATGAAACAGTCCTCAGGCTATTCACAGACCTTCGTTTTTTAAAAAAACAGAAAAGGAGGACCTTTTCTGGGTAAAATGAAACATTTTGGCCTGGAACCTAAAGGACACTAAATTAGGTAGGTGTCAGGCAAGTCTCAAGTGTGACAGCATTCCAAAGGTTAGGTGCCACCTCTGAAAAAGCCCTATCTCTGGTTGCTACCTGCCTCACCTCTGCTGGCAAGGACATGAAGATTAGGGCTTGGAATAAAGGAGAAAGAAGAATCTGATATATATAATTGCCCTAACGCGTTGGCTATTTCCAGCTCTCCCATTGGCTGTGCAGTGCACTCTATCAGCCACTGGCCCATCAACCGCCACTCAAGAGTAATTGCATGCCATTGGCTGGGTGCTAGGTCCACTCCTCTCCCCCCCCCCCCCACTGTCAGCCTGGACACTCTTCCCTCACAGAATAAACTGCCAAAATGGCTGTCTCTCCTGACAAAAAAACTTCTCCTGCTTGGCTCCTGTGAGACTAACTTTTCCCTCAGTGGCTGTTGCTAGGCAACCAAGCTTGTTTCTGTCAGTAAAAAGGCAAAGACAAGAGGCCTTTTCCAGGCCTTTGTGGGCAACTCATTGGGGCTCATCCTGACTAGGGTTGCCAGCTCCAGGTTGGGAAATTCCTGGAGACTTTGTTATGGAGTCTACGGAAGCCAGAGTTTGGGGAGGGGAGAGGCCTCAGCTGAATAGAATGCCATACAGCCCACCCTCCAAAGCAGTTATTTTATCTAAGGGGTGAGAGCTCTGTTGTCTGGAGTGCAGTTGTGATACCAGGGCAATCTTCAGGCTCTATCTGAAGGTTGGCTATCCTAGGCATAGCAGTTAGCGCTTCAGAGCAGGGTCTGCCAGACCCAGGTTCTTCCTGTGGAAGTTGAGTGGGTGATTTCAGACCAGTCACAGACTTTCAGCCTAACCTACCTCACAGGGTTGTTGTACAGATCAAAAGGGGGAGATATAAGCTGCTTTGCTCTCCACAGTGGAGAAAGACTGTACATCTCCTCCTGGGGAACCATTGCTGCCAATCTCCAGGTGAGGGCTGGAGATCATTCAGAATTAAAACTGCTCTCCAGATGGCAGAGATCAACTCCCATGGAAAAAACAGCTGTTCTGCAGGGTGTCATTATACCCTGCTGAAGTTGCTTTCCTCCTGCTTGGTTCCCCACTGTGGAGAAAGACTGTAGTTTTCCTGGGTAGAGGCTGCAGGTGGGGAGGGGATGGAAAGCTGAAGTCAGATAGGCAGATAATGGTAGGTTGATGGTTAGCTGGGAAGGAGATAGCATGCCACCTCCACATTGGAAATTCCTGGAGATTTGAAGGGTGGAGCCTGGAAAGGGTGGGGTTTGTGGAGGGGTGAGATCTTAGACAAGTACAATGCCATAGACTTTACCCTCCAAACCAGCCATTTCCTCCTAGGGAACCACTGTTGCCAATCTCCAGGTGAGGGCTGGAGATCACTCAGAATTACAACTGCTCTCCAGATGGCAAAGATCAGTTCCCCTGGAGAAAACTGTGGACTCTGTGTCATTATACTCTGCTGAGGTGCCCCCCCCATGACAGCCAGTGTGACATAGCCATTATTGCTTAAGAGTAGTGTCTGCCAGACCCAGGTTCTTCCTGTGGAAGCTGATTGGGTAGTTTCAGACCACTCACAGACTTTTAGCTTAACCTACTTCACAGGGTTGTACAGATCAAAAGGGGGAGAGGAGAATGATGTGAGCTGCTTTGGTTCCCACTGTGGAGAAAGTCTGTACTTTTCCAAGGAAGAGGCTGCAGGGAGGGGGGAGTAAATGGAAAGCTGAAGTCAGAGGGGCAGACAACGGTATATTAATAGTTGGCTGGGAAGGAGATAGGGTTGCCACCTCCAGGTTGAGAAATTCTTGGATATTTGAAGGGTGGAGCCTGAGGTTTGAGGAAGACTGGGACCTCAGACAGGTACAATGTCATAGACGCCACCCTCCAAATCAGCCACTTCCTCCTGGGGAACCATTGCTGCCAATCTCCAGTTGAGGACTTGAGATCACTAATAATTACAACTGCTGTCCAGGTGGCAAAGATCAGTTCCCCTGGAGAAAATGGTGGACTCTGTGTCATTATACCCTGCTGAGGTCACCACAGCAAACTGACACTGAGAGGCCAAGGCCAAGGCCAAGGCACCTGCCCAGAGCCTCTTTCTAAGGCACATTGTATTTCCATTGTATTCCTAGTCTAAAATAATTTCAAACTCTTAATTTGCTGGAAAGACTGGAGAGTGATGACATCAACTAAAAAAGAAGAAGGGGGAAATACTGGGAAGAAACTCTATTCACTCTATCTTTTGCTTATTAAGTTTTAGATAATGCATTAACATCCAGGTAGAAATCGCTGTAATGAATGAAAATATTAGTAAGACTAGAAGGACACAAGGAAGAGACAAAAAAAAGTGTGTGTGTGTGTGTGTTAAGTGCCATCAAGTCACTTCCAACTTACAGTGAATCTATGAATTAATTGAACTCGAAAACATCCTATCAGGAATATCCTTGTCAGGTCTTGCAAACTGAGGGCCATGGCTTCCTTGATTGAATCAGTCCATCTCAAGTTGGGTCTTCCTCTTTTCCTGCTACCTTCAACTTTACCTAGCATTATTTCTTTTCCAGTGACTCTTGTCTTCTTATGATGTGACCAGAGTACAGTAGCCTCAGTTTGGTTGTTTTAGCTTCTAGGGAGAGTTCAGCCTTAATTTGATCTAGAACCCACTTATTTGACTTTTTGGTAGTCCATGGTATCCATAAAACTCTCCTCCAACACCACATTTCTAATGAATCAACTTTCTTCCTGTCTGCTTTCTTCAATGTACAACTTTCACACACATAAATAGTAATGGGAAATACTGCAGTATGAATTATCTTGATCTTTGTCACCATAAGCGACACATCTGTACACTTAAGGATCTTTTCTTCCCATTCTCAGTCTCCTTCTGATTTCTTGGTTGCTGTCTCCCTTTTGGTTGGAACCAAGAAATAGAAAATCTTTAACAGTTTCAATTTAAAAAGAATAGTTTTTGATATTATCAGCATGACAGTGATATTGCTAGCTAAAGAAGAAATAAGATTGCCAAAAAGAATGGTGTCATTTTTTAAAAAAAAAAAGGGCACCAAGAACAGAGCCTTGAGAGACACTGAGAAGAAAGATAAACACAGAGAGGAACTAAAAGAGCAGTTTGATGTAGAGGAAGGGAACCAAATGAGACCAGAATGGTGATTGTGTGTAATGTCACAGCCAACTTATGGTGACCCCCCCATAGGGATTTCAAGGCAAGTCATTAAGCAGAGGTGGTTTTCCATCGGTCTCCCATCCAAGGACCAATCCTGCTTAGCTTCCAAGATCTGAAGTGATTGGGCTATACCATTCCACACCCCAGAGACCAGAACTACCAAATTCTAAAGAGCAAACAGGGCTAATCAGCTGATGACAGATTGAGAAGAATAAGAACAGAAAACAGTCCTTGTAACTTAGCTTGTAGAAGGGCATTTAAAGTTTTACACAAAACAGGCTCAGGAGAATGCTGGGGGGGGGGGGGAATAAATAAAATCAACTAGAAGAAAGAAAATTGGTGCATTGGAAATAAACCACAGAAAAATACAGAGAGACAACCTGGCTCAAGGAGGAATGAGATCAAGAAAAGTGAACAGAGGCTATAGCTGTATGCGTTCAGAAACCCTAAACATGTGTCCATATGAAGGTGCACCTAATTTTCAAAGGGAGCCCACATTCACGAACTAGCCTTAGGAACCCAATGTGAAGAAACTACCTCTCCTTTCCAACCTCACACCGTAGCTGACTTAGAGTCTTTGGGGCAGCTGAAGCAAAATGGAATAGAGAATAGTACATTCATATGCTTTCCCACCAGACACAATTTAAAAAAAGAACAATAATCCAGCAACAATAATACATTTTGACTTGGTAAAGAAGTACAAGGTTGAAAGTGGTAAAGAATAATATAGAGAGCCAAAATAGAATAAAAAACTATAAAATATAAAAAAATAGAAATAAAGTTTACTGAAGATGAATAATGCACAGTATCAAGAAGAATTAGCCAAAGAGCATGAGAGAATGGTTCTAAGTACCAAATGTCTGAGCAAGTTATTACCAACTAGATGAGAAACAGGAAATAAGGAATGAGGAGGTAAAGAAGGTGAGGGGAGAGAGAGAGAGAGAGAGAGAGAGATCTATCACTATCAACTCTGGGGTTCAAGAGCAAGCCCAGCACTGGTGCTGCTGCAGTACTGCCATCAGGACCAGACTTTTGGGAAGAAGTCCCTGTTCAGCAAAGAGTCCTCCAAAACAACCTGTAGCTTTGCATTTGAAGTATACCATCTAAATACTGGTCTCATATTTATTTTATTTTATTATTAGATTTATATCCTGCACCACTTTCCCGCATGCAGGACTCAGGGTGGCTTACAAGTTCAGCACTTGTAAGCACTTCAGGATTTATACATAAATCCCAATATTAATATAAATCCAATAAATTTCTATAATACAATAAATTATATTAAAATCCAATAGTATTTAACCTTCACTCAATTTGTATTCATTTCATTCATTAAGTCCAAAAACTTGTCAGAGGTGATGGGATATTTACAAGTTCTCTCTCTGGTGTCATGAAAGAGTTAATCTGTTTGTTTGTGTTAATGCTAATTTTTAGTTCATTGGCTTAGGGCCAATGAGCTGTCATGCATGTATTTAAGGAGGCATTCTTAATTAAGTGACTTTTAGCCTGGTCATTGGCTAATCAGTAGTTTGGTGATGTTACCTGATATTTTGCATGTACGCATTTTGGGGGACTTCTTCTTCCTTCCTTTGTTCTAAGATCAAATGTGAGAATCCATCAAGGAGTAAACAGTCACTCAATAAGATATAGCTAGTCAGATAGACTTTTCTTGTTTTTATCCTCCCATGTAACTTTTCCTAATTTCTTAATAAACTTTCTTTTAGCTAACTGACATGTGTGCTGTGTCATTGCCTTTTACTCTGCAAAAATATACAAGAGGAGACAAGATGGACGTATGTATCAGACTCAGTCAAGAAAAGGGGGGAATGGCAGGCAGGGCTTTCATATCCAGGTAGGACCACCAATCTCTTAAAATTTGGGAGAGACCATGGCTCAGTAGTAGCCATGCTTGGCTACTACATCTACATCATACTACATCTGCTTGGCATGCAGAAAGTCCCAGGTCCAATCCCTGGGATCTCCAGATTAAAGGATGAGGTAGTAGGTGATATGAAAGACCTGTGCCTGAGACCCTAGAGAGCTGCTGCCAATCTGAGTAGATGATACTGACTGGGATGGACAAATGGTCTGATTCAGTATCAGGCAGCTTCATGTGCATCAAGTGACTAAAATTACAAAATTGCACCACTATTCAGGGATCCACTAAGCATGCATCAGATGAGAGCCCTAGAAGTTTACAAGACAACAACAATTTTAGAACTAGTAAGAACTCATTTTGGAGATGGAGTCTGTCTCCAGTTATAGGGCAAATAATCTGGGCACAAAAAGAAACATTCCTGTCTTTCTGAGCTTCAAAATAAAGGAGACAGAGGCAGGGGACCAGGTTTGTCCCTAAAGCATACCAATGGGACAGTATTAGGTTGGACTTAGAAGGAGCAAATTCACACTGTAGGCAAGACAGGAAATGGGTTGGAGAATGATTTTATTTATTTAATGTATATCTCGCCTCTCCCACTAAGACTCAAGATGAATTACAAAATGTTAAATCCCAAATATAGGCATGGTTTCAGTGTGACATAATGGGCATGTCCAGTCAACAGTCCAGTCCAGTTAAAGTGTAAAAAAAGATATGTCAATGAACGTAAGGTGGGAGTTCTGTTACAAAAAAACCCAATAGTGACATTACTTAACTCTCTTAACTGTGGTCTAATTATCTCTAAGTGCTGGTCTTTCAATAAGACATGGGGGGGGGGGGAGTCGTGAAGTATCATACTACAGTATTCCCAGAAAGCATGACTGCATTTGATGTGGTTACCAGGGCTTCCTTGCATTTCCTCAGTTTAGGTCAATACATCTCAGAGGGAGCATGCCTCAACACCAAAACAAAGGGTTGGGGAGGGGGTTGCCATCAAGTTGCAGATGACTTATGGCTATAAAAGCTTACACTTTGAATAAAGCATTGTTGGTCTTAAAGTTACCACTGGAATCAAACCTTGTTCTGCTGCTTCAGACCAACATGGCTACCCACCTGAATTTTTCTTTATGGCTACCCTGTCAGGTTTTCAAGGCAAGAGACTAACATAGGTGAGACCTGATAAGTTTGGGCTAGCCTGGGCTGTCCAGATCAGAGCAAACAGGCACAGTATCCAAAACAGAGAGAGTGAGGTAACAAAATGGAAATGCAGGAGAAAAAAGCGGGAGAAAGTGAAGAACAGACAGAGCCTGTAGCAGAATCTAGGGCCTGTGACAGAAGAGATGGAGAAAGGAAGGAAGGAAGGAGAGAACTGATCTTGAAAAGTTTGGAAAGGAGGAGGAGGAATGAAGGGATTAAAACAAACAAGACTGTGATCTTTTATGGCAGAAGAAACGAAGTCAAGATTAGAGACAGTATGCTATGAAGAAACAGCCAGATCTAAGATATCACTAAGGGAATGAGTAGAGAAAGGGTTAAAACAAAAGAATGTGAGAGAGCATGAACTCTTGCTCAGCGATAGGCTCTTGGGGTGATGTTGGACTATTAACCAACCTTGCCTCATAGATCTGTTGTAAGGATTAGATGGGGAAATCCCATATATGCCATCTTGAGAGATCAGGGGTGTCAAACATATAGCTTGTGAGTCAGATCCAGCCCCTGCAGGGATCCAGCCCACGAGCAACTTCCTTTTCCTGCTTCCTTGTTCAGGGCTGCTGCTACAGCTGCACCATAGCTTGCTTTTCCCCCAGCTCCCTCAGTGACTCTTTGCTTCCTGTTTCCTGTTTCCTGCCTCTTGCCTCCCTTTCCCCCTCTCTCTCTCACACAGCTCCCTCAGTGGCTGCTTCCTGCTTCATGTGGGAGAGATACAAAGACAAGGCCCCACACACACACACGCAGCTTCTGCTTCCTTATCTGGGGCTGCTGCTCCTCCTCTTTTGGGGAGGAAGGGAGGGGGAAGAGAGAGAAAGAGAGAACAAAGTTGGAGTCTCATGGCAGCTTTAAGACCAATAACATTTTATTCAAGGTATAAGCTTTTATGTGCAAGCACACTTCTTACACTTCTTCAGAGGGAGGGAAGGTGGATGGATGGATGAATGGATGGATGGATTCTTCTGACAAGCACAATTTACATTGAGAAAATTATTTTTGTTTATTCTGAAAAGTTTTTTTTAGATTAGATTTCTCTGTTCCTATCTGGATTTTATTTTCTTTCAAAAGACCCTGATTAGGAATTAGAAAATGTTGGGTGTGATCACACTGGCAGCTTGGCACGCTATGGAGCCACCTCTAAATGTACTGGTTTAAAATATTTTAGGGCATATCATCCAGACAGCACACCCTGCTGCAGGTTACCCAAGCAGCAGGTCAAGCATCCACATTACTGAAGTGTGTCAGCCACGGAATACACTGCCCAGTCATTTTTTTTAAAATGCAGGTGGGTACATGTGTGCTCATGTGCACACATATGTGCTTATGCAGACATATATGTGCTCATGTGTGTGCATATGTGCTCATGTGTATATGTGCTCATTTGCACTCATGCACACATAGACAAAAAAAAAACCCAGTGGCAGAAACAAATCTGCAGGTTGAGACCGCCAATCCATTTTGTGCATGCTCCCCTGTATTCAGACATCTGGTCACATGCAATGAATGCACAGGGAACCAAAAGCACCACTTGGGATGTGGTGCCTTTTTAACCCGGCTCCAAGACACCCTACGATGGGATGAGTAGGCCTGGAAAGCACCTGACAGATGTGGCTGTGTGACTGCACCCATTTAATCTGGAGGGGAGGGGTGGCTATGTTGGGTCAAACTACTCATGTGATGGATTGGTCCTTATACCTTGGAGAGTAGAGTGATTTCAAATGCCAAATGATAACAGCACACATTGGTAATGAGACCTAGAAAACTAGGTCTCAAATCAGTTCTGGAGGATGCATTGTTTTGAGCTTCATTATCAACTGCAATTCAGCAGTCTCTCTTTCTAATCTCCCTTTGCAATTCCTTTCTAAGAACACCGTTACTCTTAGACCGGCAACTGAATGCTGTGGTTTCTAATGTCAGACTTATGTCCATTTATTCTTTCCATCCTCCTGGTCTGAATCCTTTTGGACGGAATTGAGACCTAGGTTCCTGTCTCATTATCAATGCCAGTATCTCCACACCTACTACACCTAGGGTTGCCAAGTCTCCCCGGGGGGAGGAATCCCCACTCAATTGGTCCATTCCCTGCCGGCCCAAATTGCTGGGCTGTGGCGACGTGCCCGGCACGATGACATCACCCGGAGGTAACGTCATCGTGTCGGGCACGTTTGGGGGGGGCGCTCTATAATTCGAGGGAAAACTCTATGGTTTTCCCTCAAATTACAGATGTCCCACCCCAAAAGTTCCCGTACCAGAAGACTACCGGGCCGGCAAGGACACCTCCCCTGCTAAAGAAAAGGTAAGACTTGGCAACCATAACTACACCTCTGCATATCACACCTAATCCAATCAAGCCTGCTGCTATTGTCATTCACCTGCTATTGCCATTCGGAATCTGAAATCACCTTTATAAAGTTTATGTCTCCAGTACCTCGTGTTACATCTTATGGCATGCATGGCCTGGCTCAACAAAGTGACATTTATGTCAGATCTGGCCCTCATCAAAAATGAGTTTGACACCGCTGCCTGAGATAAAAGGCTAGATAGAAATGTGAATAATAATAAGGGAAACTGAGTTCCTGGGGAAAGTTTGATACCAGGGGTCATTTCGTAGAAAAAG
This sequence comes from Lepidodactylus listeri, assembly GCA_029233225.1. NCBI lineage: Eukaryota > Metazoa > Chordata > Lepidosauria > Squamata > Gekkonidae > Lepidodactylus > Lepidodactylus listeri. The sequence goes on along the minus strand of JARCFY010000015.1, from coordinate 13,755,315 downwards.
AGGTGCAGGAGCTCATTAGCATAACTCATTAGCATAACTTATTTGCATATGCCACACCTCCTGACATCAGAAGGCAAGAAAGAAAGAAGAGAGAGAGAGAGAGAGAGAGAGAGAGAGAGAGAGAGAGAGAAGAAAGAAAGAAAGAAAGAAAGAAAGAAAGAAAGAAAGAAAGAAAGAAAGAAAGAAAGAGCTGGCAGAGAGGGGACAGCTACTAATCCAAGCCTCAGAAATACCCCTATTCTGGGAGGATAGCTTCAGTGGTGGCTGAAGCCTTCAGAAGGCTGGTCGGAGGAACAAGGACCTTTCCAGGGGATGGGGTCATTTTGCTGCAGCCATGACACAAGCAGGCATTTCCCCACGGGGGGGGGGGGGCTGGCACCAACTCCTGGAGCTGCGCTCCCCTGAGCTCCTGCTCGAAATGACCCCTGCTTGAAACACTAGAGGCTTTGGCCTAGTCTACATGATACTTGTCAGAAGTGTTGATCCTGTAAACATTAATCTGCATTGCATGATATAAAGGATTTTTTAAACAAAACTTTCCCACAGGAATGTGTCGTTCCCCCCCCCCCCCCCCCAGAGTTCCAAAGGTCATTGCTACCTTTCTAAAGGAGGTTGTACAAGTTAGTACTTCAGGGCAAACTATGGACAGATAGCTAGTATGCATTCTTTCAAGTGGTTTGCAATCAAAATCCTATAGCCTGTAACTACTGAAAGGCTCGTTGCCTGGAAACATAGTGCAAACATTCAGAATGCCTTGGGCCAAAAAGACTACATGAAATCAATACACCAAATACATGTAGTAACTCTTATAAACAAACAGATTTGTCACATGAAAACAGACATCTCCTCATGATGATTGTGTCATTTAAAGTAGACTTTTGACTGGAAAGAAGCATGGAGTCCTCATTTTCAAATGAACTTTCAACTTGACATTTCTTATTGAAGGCAGGTTAGGTGGTCATTGCTCATAAAACACTGAATTGGAGGGAGACCATGATCTCTGAAGCACAAGAAACACCTGTCTGTTTTCTTTAGAGCTTTAATAATGAATGAATTAGAGTGGGGTGAATTATAATTTAACATTTATTTAGTAAGGGGTTTTTCTTTTTTAAAAGTACTCAGTCCTGAGGGCTCACAGCAGATAACAGAAATGTTGGACACCTGCCACTTTCACATTTAAAAGCAAAACCAAATAAATCAAACGGAGCATCTAGGAGAGTATAAAATATTTGTTAAAAATATAAATTAAAATGATGCCATTCTAATTTGACTCCAGCTGTTAAAAGCCAATCTAAATGAGAAGACTTTGCTTTTATTTTGGGAAATGTTCAGACTAGGACAATGGCAAGTCTCTACAGGAAGGGCGTTGCAAAGTTATGGAGCAGCCACCAAAAAAAGTTTGCAAATGTTCCCTCCTTGTGCATAGATGAAAGTCTCCCAAGTCCCTGCTCATACATCCAAAATATCTTTTCATGGAGCAGCCTCAGGGCCATATTTGTGTGGAGAAAATAGAACAAAAAGAGTCGGTTTTTATAGCCCACTTTTCCCGATATTAAGAAGTCTCAAAGCGGCTTACAATCACCCTCCCTTCCTCTCCCCACAAGAGGCATCTTGTGAGGTAGGTGGGGCTGAGAGCGTTCTGAGATAACTGTGCCTGGCCCAAGGTCATGTGGAAGAGTGGGAAATAAAACCCAGTTCTCCAGATTAGAATCCATCACTCTTAATGGCCAGGGACCTATCTACCCAAGGGACCACCTTTCCCCATATATACCCCAGCGAGCACTACAGTCAGGTTCCCAGAACCTCCTGGTTCTTCCAGGGCCTAAGGAGGCCCGGTTGGTGACAACAAGGGCCAGGGCCTTTTCGGTGGCGGCCCCTCACTGGTGGAACAAGCTCCCAGAGAACATCAGGGCCCTGCGAAACCTTTTAGAGTTCCACAGGGCCTGTAAAACGGAGCTCTTTTGCCAGGCTTTCAAGTAGGATGCTGCCTCGATCCTATGGCCCTGGCCCGACAACCAAAGTGTACCAACCAGGACCATCTGCACCACCAATGGAGGAAGCCTGTTTTTTTTTTTTTATAAATTTTTATTGATTTTTCCTATATCTACAACTAATACGCTACAATCTAAGCTACATATACCTTATACAGAGAGTACTTTATCATTTGCTTAATACTACCATGTTACATAATATAATTATGAAGCATTTAGAACCTTGGATAAATTTCAATTATTTTGTTACTGCTACTATAAAAATTATCAAAACTATTTGGCAGGCACACCCACCTAGAGAAATACGGTTAATTAAACAATTTATAATACATAGGTGCAATGCTTAATAAAACAGTTTAATCACTATTTCTTCTTTCGTCCTCTTCTTGTCTTAACAGTCTCATCTACTTTTGGAGCTGCTGCTCCTTTTTCCGAGTCAGACACTTCTTCTTCACTCTTTGAGCTATCAAATCCATACATGCTTTCTTGCGAGGCCAGTGAACCATCTGCGTCTCTCTCAGTTTTCTTTTCTTTGCTTTTTTTCAGAAATTTTTTCGCTTGTTGAACAGAGTCAATCTTATACTTCTTATCTTTGATGCTGAAGCATAGTCCTTCTGGAGTATTCCAGCGATAGATGATAGACTCAGACTGGAGCCAAGATGTCAATTTTCCATAGGCTTTCCTTCTTTTCCTTATTTCAAATGGGATATCCTTCATCACTTTTACTTCTTCTCCCAGGATCTTCAGAGCTGCTTTGTTTGTGGTCCTAAGCACCACGTCTCTTGTAGATTTTTTGGAGAACCTTATCATAATTTCACCAGGCAGGCTTTTCTTTTTAGTATAATCTGGATAGGTTCTGTAAACCATATCCATATCGCTTTTTATATCCGCTGCTTTCATGCCTGTCACTGGTTCAAGTGCTTCACTTAGCAAATTTTTAAGGTCTTCTCCTGTGTTTTCTGGCACATTCTGAAGTCTTAGGAAAAAATTCGATCTTTCCATTTGTAATTTCAAAAGCTGATCATGGTGGAAGGCCTTTTCCTTCTCTGCCTTTTGTAGTCTTGAGTCTTGGTTTTTTACTGAAGTTTTTACTTCCAGAAGTTCTCGCTGCAGCTTCTCTGTGGTTTTATTCGACTCTTTTAGTTCTAACTGCATTTTGTCCATCTTCACGTTGAGAGCTGTCATTTGGTCCACTAGAGGTCGCAATAACGAGGAGAACACCGCGCTCATCTCTGTGGTATCAACCTTTGCACTCGGAGCTGTACTTCCTAGTTTGGGGGAAGGTTTCGGTTTCCCCGCCATTGTTGAGGCTGCGCTCTTTGTTTATAGATAGATAAGATGAACGAAAGGAGCAAATTTTCGAACAGCACTTATGTCCTTTTAAAGTTTATATCTCCAAGTGATCGATGCTGCCATCTAGCAAGGCGGATGGGCTTTTATTCATGCAGTAACGCCACGTGAAGAGTCTGGTAAGTACGCCAGTCCCAGAGGGGGGGGGTTCACTCCTCCCGCCGTCTTCCCGCTGTATTCTGCTTTTCTTACTTCAGACTCACGTTTTCTCCATGCGTAACTGTCAGTTCCAGCCTCATTGCTTCGCACTCTCTGCTGCTTCACGGATTTGCACTTTCAGCCATACGGCTCCCACGGCGGGGGAACCTATGGGGGTGATGAAAAGGGATCTCGATCCCTCGATTGTCACCGTAGGGAGAGATCCCCTTCGTGCCACCCCAGGCAGAGCCCCCTCACTGGGGTCTCTGGGGGCTCGGCACCAGTCCAGAGCCCCTTCTTCCTGCCGGGTACGGATTGCGCTCCCCGCAGTTGCGGAGGAGCACGTCCGCCATTATTGCAAGTCTTGCCGGAAGTCAGTATGAGGAAGCCTGTTGACACCACTCGGCTGACAGGGATATTGAAGATCGCCATCTTTTATTGTATTTTATGCCCACATTGTATGTGTTTATATTGTTTGATAATTTTATGGGAATGTTATTGTATATTGATTATGTTGTTAGCTGCCCTGAGCCTGCCGAATGGCGGGGAGGGCGGGATAGAAATACAAATAATAAATAAATAGCCACCATGCCATGCTGGCCTCCATCATGGTGCCACCTGGCTTCCCACAAACTCTTGTAGTGCAGGGATTTTTTGTACCTACTGAGAAGCCACACAATCCTCTCTGCTCATATGTCACTTCCTCAGCATGGCTGTGACCACAAACCATTTTTCTGTGAGGTGATTTTTTTTGTATGTATAAACCAGGCTTTAGAGCGTTGATATATGGCAGGTGGCAGCCTCAGTCAGTTCTGCAAGCATTGTTGCTTCTTTCCATTTCTCCTCCTTTTGCTCACAATAATGGGGGGAAAGACAATAAAGTTTAAAGCTTTGAAAGGTCATAGGAAGTGCACCAGCTTCTACCCCACAAGACACCCTGACTCCAAACCAGGGGTCATTTCGAGCAGGAGCTGGGGGGAGCTCAGCTCCGGGAGTTGGTGCCAGCTCCCCCCCACACCGGTGGGGGAATGCCTGCTTGTGTCATGGCTGCAGCAAAATGACCCCACCATCCCCTGGAAAGGTCCTTGTTCCTCTGACCAGCCTTCTGAAGGCTTCAGCCGCCACTGAAGCTATCCTCCCAGAATAGTGGTATTTCTGAGGCTTGGATTACTAACTGTCCCCTTTCTGCCAGCTCTTTCTTTCTTTTTCTTCCTTCCTTTATTCCTTCTTTCCTTCTTTCTTTCTTTCTTTCTTTCTTTCCGTCCTTCCTTCCTTCCTTCTTCTCTCTCTCTCTCTCTCTCTCTTGCCTTCTGACATACTTCCGGTGATGTCAGGTGGTTTAGCATATGCAAATAAGTTGTGCTAATGAGTTACACTAATGAGCTCCTGCACCTCTTTTTCTAGGAAACGACCCCTGCTCCAAACCATACCCATTTCAAGAAGCCACACATTCACAGCACAAGTTTTTGTTTTTTTTCAAAAGCTGGTGGAGACAATCACCACCTTCAGCTTGTCAGCTGATTCAAGCAAAGATTTCAGACCCGCTGCTTGTTTTCCTTTCATGTCTCTTCATTCCTTAATTTTGACCAAGCAGGGGATAAAGCCGTCCAGCTTTTGGGGGGAGTAATAAACTGCACCTGTGCATTTGATGACTCGGCAGTTTCAGCCAAAATTCTGAACAAAGCAAGGTCACCGAGGGGTTTTTTAATTTTGTTTTGTTTTCTCAAAGACTCTCTTTATAAAAACACAGCCTCTGACCAAAATAATAATGTTTTTACCAAGCTGACAAAGCGAAATAATTAGTTTGGCATTTCGTAGGGCTTTTGCTGCCCTGCG